>OZ012737.1:542732152-544059652 GCA_963859935.3 Lathyrus sativus
CGAAAAGCAGGCGTTGTCAGGTAGAATTGCCCGTTGGCAGATGGTCTTGACTGAATATGACATTCAATACGTCTCGCAAAAGGCTGTAAAGGGGAGTGTGCTGTCTGAGTATCTGGCGGAGCAGCCTATTGAAGAGTACCAATCAATGAGATTTGATTTTCCGGACGAGGATATCATGTATTTAAAGATGAAGGACTGCGAAGAACCATTGCCAGACGAGGGACCAGAGTTGGGTTCCAAATGGGAGATGATATTTGATGGAGCTGTGAATGCTTACGGTAGCGGAATAGGGGCAATCATCACCACGCCACACGGGTCGCACATCCCGTTTACTGCCCGATTGACCTTTGCCGTTACCAACAATGAGGCCGAATACGAAGCTTGTATAATGGGGCTTGAAGAAGCCATTGATTTGCGAATCAAACATCTAGACGTATACGGAGACTCAGCTCTGGTGGTGAATCAGATCAAAGGGGAATGGGAGACACGTCAGCCCAATTTGATACATTACATGAATTATGCAAGGAGATTGTTGCCTTTCTTCGACAAAGTTGAATTGCATCACGTGCCGCGGGCAGAAAATCAAATGGCTGACGCCCTTGCCACTTTGTCTTCCATGTACAAGGTCAACTTCTGGAACGAAGCTCCCCAGATCACTATCTCTCGGTTGGACAGGCCAGCTTATGTATTTGCTATTGATGAAGCATCTGATGACAAACCGTGGTATTTCGATATCCTTAATTTCCTGAAGAATAAAGAGTATCCGGCTGGGGCATCCAGTCAAGATCAGAAGACTCTCAGGAGATTAGCAGGCAATTTCTATTTGAACCCGGATGGCGTCTTATACAGAAGAAACCACGATTTGGTGTTGTTGCGTTGTGTAGACGAGAAAGAGGCAAAGCTTCTCATGGAGGAAATTCACGAAGGTACCTTTGGTACGCATGCTGGTGGGCATGCTATGACGAGAAAGCTGCTGAGGGCAGGTTATTTTTGGCTGACTATGGAAACTGATTGTTTCAAGTTCGCGAGAAAGTGCCACAAGTGCCAAATCTATGCTGACAAGATACACGTGCCTCCGAGTCCTCTAAATGTGATGTCATCTCCATGGCCATTCTCGATGTGGGGAATCGATATGATTGGGAAGATTGAGCCGACGGCTTCTAACGGGCATCGGTTCATCCTAGTAGCAATCGATTATTTCACCAAGTGGGTGGAAGCGGCGTCTTACGCAAATGTAACGAAGCAAGTGGTGGCCAGATTCATCAAGAGAGATATCATTTGCCGATATGGGATCCCCGAGCGGATAATCACGGATAATGGTTCAAATCTGAACAACAAAATGATGAAGGAGCTCTGTCAGAATTTCAAGATCGAACATCACAACTCCTCCCCTTACCGACCCAAGATGAATGGCGCTGTCGAAGCGGCCAATAAGAATATCAAGAAAATCGTCCAGAAAATGGTGGTGACTTATAAAGATTGGCATGAAATGCTACCTTTTGCTTTGCACGGTTATCGTACGACGGTACGCACATCAACCGGGGCAACTCCGTTCTCGTTGGTATACGGAATGGAAGCGGTATTACCATTGGAAGTTGAGATCCCTTCTCTGGGGGTATTGCGAGACGTTCAGCTGGACGAGGCAGAATGGGTAACGAATAGATTGAACCAACTGAGTTTGATGGATGAGAAGAGGCTAGCTTCTCTGGCATACGGTCGTTTGTACCAAAGACGAATGAAGAAAGCGTACGACAAGAAGATACTTCCGCGAAGCTTTCAGACGGGCGACCTTGTGCTGAAAAGGATTCTCCCGCCGCAAGCAGATCACAGGGGCAAGTGGACCCCCAACTACGAAGGGCCATACGTTGTCAGTAAAGTCTTTTCAGGAGGAGCGTTGTTGTTGACCACCATGGACGGAGAAGACTTTGCGTCACCTGTGAATTCGGACGCAGTTAAAAAATACTTTGCTTAAAATAGACCCGCTGGACAGAAAAAGAGAGTCCAGGCAAAAAATGGGGCATCCTGGCGAACCAAAAACAGAATGAAAGGTTCGGGCAAAAGTTAGGGATAAAATTGAAAAAATGTACACCCGCGAAGTTGAAAACCTACACTGGGCGGCTTCGGCAAAAAGGGGTATCCCGGTGAACTGAAAACCCATAAAGGGCGGTTCACGCAAAAGTTAGGGATTTGAAAAGCAAATGACTGCGGTCCGAATTTGATATTACAATGAGCATCAATGCGGGAGAATACATTTGAGGAGTCAGTTATCGGATACAATCTCTTCAGAAGTGGGGATACCGGGAAAGCATTAGAGTCGGACGAGTCATGGGAGGATCAGTTCGTGGTGTTCATCTGCATCCCGTTGCCGACATGTGTACAAAATTTAATTTGTCAAAATATTCATGCTTCTTGTGCATACTTATGTATTTGCTTTGCGTAGCTTCCTCTTTTCAGGAGTTACATCCCATGTACACAAACTCCGCCCATTCAGGGGCCCAATCAATGAAAATATGTTATTCAGTACTTGATGCCTGTTCTTTACTGTTTTGTGCATGATAAAACGCCTAAGTTTAGTGAAGCTAGCATGAGTATAACATCACTGGCCCTTGCCAACAATCGCTAAAGCTTTGAATTAACTGAGTGTAACGTCACTAACCTGAATTGATTTGATTGCACAGGCTTGTCGTGTCTTGTTTGTGTTGTTACAGGTTTCATAACCATACGAGGAAGATGATCAAAAGGTTGCGATAACGAAAGACTTGATCCCCACGTAGGTCACGCATGTTCTTCCTGAAGGAGGATAGGATTTCCCAGCTAGCCGTAGCTTACTCAGAGGGAGCAGAAAAGTTATTCGTCCTCAGCAGAGTGAGACTGTATTCAGACAGGTTCATCTTTCCCCGCAGGGTCATGCACTCGCCCCAGCGGAGTCAGTGGATTTTCCCCAAGAGAATAGTCCCATCCCCGGCGGAATTCTCTTTGCAAGTGTTTTCATTCCTTCTAGTGGAACTCGAAGATCAAGACTCTCCTAAGCAGAGTTGATGGTGGGTCCTGTCATTTATTTTGTCAGGGATACTGGTGATATCAGTTCACGTTCCAGCAGAAAGTCCGATCGTACTATGCACATCTGCTATTCCCCAGCAGGGGGTTACCTCAACAAGGCGTTTGGTTTGAGTTCCCAATTTCCCAGCAGGGTTGACTTTACCCTTCCAGCATTTATTTTGTTGGAATAATTCTGTAGCATCTGGCTATCTCCGGCGGAGTTGGCATTATACTTCCAGCATTTATTTCGCTGAAGCAGTTTCTGCACTCTAATAGTTCAGGTGAAGAGAGCTCTTGCTCAAATGAACAACCAAACACTCAAGATCTTGGCATGAGATATTCAATGATAATGTCAGTTTCGGCAGTATTCCCCACAAAGTCTGCAGGATAAGTTTCTCTTTGTCCCCAAGCAGAGTTACTTATGTCCCCGCCAGAGTTTTTGTTGAAGTTTCCCTAGTCCGATCAGCGGATTGTTTCCTTCAAAGTTGTTGTTACGTCAACATTAAAAGGTTTCATGAATCAGAATTTCAGAGGCCACCGCCGGTTATCAGAGCAGGCGTCCGATAGTTGGTTTCCGGACATCCCCAGTAGAGTCCGCCTCAAAGTCGCTGTCACGTCAGTGCTAAGAAGTTTGTGGGTGAGGATCATTGGAGAAATAAGTCCTGACATGGACAACTTACTCCTAGATTGACGGGATTTCTTCAGAAGTGGGCGTCCTAACGTGGACAGGTTTATTTCCCTGGATTGGTGAATTGTATTAGTCCTATCGTGGGCAGATTCGGGTTCTCGAAATTAGTGGAATGGGAAGTCCTGACGTTGACAAAAGCTGATTACTCTTTGTGTTGGTGTCCTGACGTGGACCACTTACTCTCAGCAGTTATTTTTTTTCGTGTTAGCGAAGCGTGGGTCCTGACGTGGACAGATCAGACAAGGATGGGAGTCCTTACGTGGACAAGTCTTATTTCCTCAGCGGGTCGAAGACGCCTGAGTCCTAACGTGGACAGATCAAGACGAGGTCGGTGTCCTGACAGGGACGAATCAAAGAGATCATTATTCCTAACGTGGAGAAGTGGGTCCTAACGTGGACGATGTAGTCCTTACGCGGACATATCAGAAGAGGATTCCTTACGTGGAAAAAGATAGTTCCCTTACGGGGAAAAGACAGCATTCCTGACGTGGAAAGAGTGGAGTCCTTACGTGGACAGATTAAGATGGCATTCCTTACGTGGAAAATGTAGTCCTGACGCGGACAAATCGGAAAGAAAGAGGGCATTCCTAACGTGGAAGAGTTTAGTCCTGACGCGGACAGATCCAGACGAGTTTACTCCTTACGTGGAAAGATTGAGTCCTCACGCGGACATATCAAGATCGATTCCTGACGTGGAAAGAAATGGATTATTCCTGACGTGGAAAAATTGGGGTCCTTACGTGGACAGATTCAAGAAAAGTTGATTCCTGACGTGGAAGAATGATGTGCTCCTTACGTGGAAAGTTGAGTCCTGACGTGGACAGGTTCAGAACCAAAGTTGTATTCCTTACGTGGAAAGATTGGAGTCCTGACGCGGACATGTCAAGTGGTATTGGAGTCCTTACGTGGACAGGTTGATATAGTTCTCCTTACGCGGAAAGAAGATTGCTTCCTGACGTGGAAAGATGAAAGGGTTAGTCCTGACGTGGGCAGACGCTGAAGAGATGATTCCTAACGTGGACAAGTGTTACTCCTAACGTGGAAGAATTATATTCCTAACGTGGACGATTCGGTTTATGGAAATGCCGACGAATTATCCCCAGCGGAGTTGCCGAGGTTTTTCTGGGTTAGCAGCAAGTGGAGTCCTAACGTGGACAGGTTTCAGTTGAGATTTCTTCGTATTGACGACGGACAGAGTCCTAACATGGACAACCAAGCAATCTGTTATGACAGAGTCCTCTTCAGAACGATGAAGACAATCCCCAGCACGGTCGCGCGAGATCAGTGGGTTACTGTAACAGTCAGATTCAGCTGATGGATGTCGTTCCTCAAGCAGGAGCGCAATTCAGTTTTGTGGTTGGCAAATTTCTGGTTTCACTAGTATTCAACCGTCTCGTACCGCGAATGTCTGAAGGCTCCGGGCTCTTCACCCAATCGGGTCCAAGTCGCTTGAATAGGGGCAGCTGTTGCACCCTAAAATTTGCCCAACCTTATTCCTTGGTTTATGTTTAATATCATTAGCATTTGCATATAGAGTCATGTACATAGACTAACCATCTGCATAGCATAAGCATAGCAAAGTCATTCAACAGGGGACCAATCATTATTTTCATCTCTAGAAGCCTATCAAGAGGTTATTATCCCAATTCAATCTCATTCAAGTCATCAGAAAAGAATTTGAAAGCAAAGAGTTCAGCAGATCAAGTCTTGAGTCCATCTCCTAGCTGAGGGTGTCTGAGGGTCAACAAGAGGGTTGTGAGCTGTGAAGTGAAGACCTGGAGAGTATCTAGACATTATGAGAAAGTCATTTGGAGAAGGAGACAAGTCATTGATGAGGGCACAAGAGCTATAGCTGAAGGCAGTCAACTAGGGTTTCATCTGGGTCAACCCTAGGTCAACCCTAGGTCAATTGACTGATTTAAGGGGCATTCAAGTCTAGTGGAGAGATGTGGGGTTCATCATTTGACAGGGAGAACAAAGATATGGAGATATGTCAAGGAGAATTCAAGAGAAATCAAAGAGAAGAGGAGTTTCTAAATTAGGGTTTCTCTGTAAAATCCCCTAGTTTAGGTCAAATTTCCAAGCAAGATAAGTCAAAATGCTAGCTTCAAATGGCTTCTTGGCCAACATGAAATTTGTAGAGGATCTCAATACCTTTAATTTGAGTGGTGGAAGACATCAAGGAGATTTATAGAACTCAAGTTATGGTCCTTGCAAGTTACAGGTCATCTGAGGTATCTGAATTTTTGTCTATGAAAGTGACTTGACTTCCAAGCTAGTTTTACCCCTCAAGGAGATTTCAAATGAATTCTTGGTCAACATAAGAATTGTTCCTAATTGTCTTAGCTTTCTAGAATGGTATGGCATGCCTTCATATTATGTGTGGAACTCAACTTATGGTCTTGGCAAGCAAAGGGTATTTTGGGTATTTGTGAATTACAGGTCATTTTAACCTATGTCCAAAACTCATACAAGGAGGCCTCAAATGGAAAAACTCACAACATCAAACTTGCTCCAAATGGGATTTTAAGTCTAGAAAGAAGGTCACAAATTGTTGGAAAAGCTCATAGCATGAAGTTGCATAATTGGTCAAAATTTGAACTAAAATGGCTTATAATTTGAATAAAGTCAAGATGGAAAATGGTTTGGGAGATTTACAAGTCCAAATGGAGACTTCCAATATATGATTTTGAATGGAAAAGCAATTCTAAGAACAATGGTTCAAACACTTTTTTGAGTTTAGAAGGAAAAAAGAAAGATATTCATGGTTACTTGCCTTTTAAGAAACATTTCAAAAATGGATCAAAGTTGGAAGGCAAGGGAATGTGCAAGATGGGTCTAGAATGTTCATGTGAGCTCTATATATTCATGAAATGAGGATTGATCAAGGGTTGGCTTCATTTTTCACCAAGAATCTCCCAAATTCTCTCATTCTTTTTCATTGAAGTTTCATTCCAATTCCTCAAGTTCTTCACCAATCATCATCAAAATCAACTTCATTATACTGTTTCATCATCATAGATCATAGTTCAATCAAGAACAAGGTGTGATTACTCCATTTTCGAGCACTTCCATCATCAACATCAAAGTTACAATTGCAAGTGGATAGCACAATTCAAGTCAAGAATCATCAAGGTATTGCATACAGAATCAATCACTGAGTTAATTGATCAAGATCCAAGCCTTGGAAGCCTCAGATCCACGAGTCTCCATAGCTGTTTTCAAGATTTCACACCAGGTACATTTTCTCTGCCACAGCTTGATTCAATTAGGTTAGCATGATTTTATTAGTTTAGATATAATGTAGGAGGTAAGTAGAGCAATTAGGATGAATTTGGAGTGGTTTGGTGATGTTTGTTAGCAGGTTATAAAAACTGTTAGGGCTTGGAACTTGTAGTAGAATGCATCATAAGCTTAGCTTGATAGATCAGAATGATAACCATTAGTTATAGATTAGATTAGTGCAAGATTGAGGGAGAATTGTGATGGTGAGTTGCAGAGTGTATTCATGGTGACCAGAATTTGTCTTGATCGGGTTGAGAGTTGTGATGAGTTTCAAGGCAAGCAAAGACCATAGGATTATAGAGGGAGAGATCCTGAGCATTTTTCATGTTTACATCGTGTTGATTCATGGCCTGTAGAGTGAGAACAGATTGGTGGAATGTTGCTCGTGCATGAGCTTTCATGGTGAAACCCTAGCTCTTGAATGATCCAAGGAGGAAGACGTAATCGTGGCCATCCATCTTGCATTGGACTTTGACTCAGAGCTTAGATCCTAGGGCTCTCATTTAATTCAGTTTTGGAGGGAGATGAGTCAGGTGCCAAACGCACCGTTTCATTAATTGAAACGGGCGGGCCTGAGTGGATGTTGCTAATCCCACCCCCAGTAATAGGCCCATTGTCATTTTGAACGTGATTCTGTTTCTTTTCTCACCCCCCAGCGTCCTTCTATTGTTTCATTAATCCTGAAGTGATGCTGGGCCTTAAGCCAGCTTTCTATTTGCACCTCCATCTGCCTGGCCCATCCAAATGTGAACTGGGCGCGCCTGCTATTCATACCCCCCTCCCTCATTTTAATTCAATTCAATTTTTTTAATTCCATTTTAATTTTTCACCAACTTTGAAAATTCATAATAAATGCATAAAAATTCATTTTTAATTCATTCTTTTTACATCATTTTCATTAGAGTGTCTAGAAAATTATAGAAAAATAAAATTGCATTTCTATTTTTATTTCATATTTTTTCCATATTTTCTAAATAAATGTCATTTTAAATAGATCCATTTCATGCATGATTTTAGTGATTTTTGTTCTATTAAATGCTTCTATATTTTTTGTTCATTCTTTTTATATTGTTTAGATTAGATATTGAACTTGTAGATTCATTTTAGTTCCCATTTTTAGGAATTAATTTTAGGTGATTAATGTAGGCTTGAACAACATGAACAAATTAGGGTTTTAAGTGACCACTTAAGAAGTTTGATTTCATTTCCCTTAGGACTTAGGGTATGAATAGATTAGTTATGGGACTATAGGGGCTATGGGTAGCTATTAGATCCCTTAGAAAAGTCAGGATTCCCCTACTGCTATTAATACTGTCTGTATATCTGATTGACTGGTGTGGTGTGCCCTCTGGGGATTATTGCTTGCTTGCTTGGGTATTGGGTTTGTCTGGGGACTTGGGAGAGCTGAAGACTTGAGGAGATGAAGACCATTGGAGATCCAGAGATTGAAGATCAACTGCCAGAGTTGGAAAGGAGGTTCTTGCTAGCAGATGCTGAGGAACTAGGGTTTAGGAGCTAGGCAGAGCTCTAGATTAGAAAGCTTGTTTCTCAAACATGGAATGCCTTGTCTGCATCCATCCTTCCTCTATGATTCAAAGTCTCTTTCAAATATCCACCTCCTTCCTTTGGAAGGATCAGTGAATATATTTGAAAGATAGAACTTTTGAGAGGAAACTTTCTGTTTAATGTTAACAGTTGATGAACCACCCTTGGTAGGTAATTAACTGTCTAACATTCATTCACTTCACTCTTGTGACTGATTCCTCATCTGGGAGGTTTGAGCATGAAGAAAAGCCATTGCAGATGGAAGATAGATGATCAAAGCCCTTGCCTGAAGGCCATGAAGATGGATATAGATGCTTGTTGAAGCCTGTAGCTGATTGGAGATTACTTGGAGTCAGATGTTGATTCAGAGCTGCTGAAGATGTTTGTTTTATTGCTGTATTTCATTTGCTGATGTATTGATTGGTTTTCTGGATTGTATTGTTTGCTGTTTACCCTGCTGGGTTGAAAGTGAAGCCTGTTCACTTTTGCCTATTGTTTTCTAGGTTCGAGGTTGAGTGGGACTCCCTTGCCTCGCTTGTGCTGTTGCATCCATGCATTTTACCGCTTTATTATATCTGTTACTGTTTCTGTTTCTGCCTATCCCTTAGGATCTCTGTTTCTCTCTGTGCAAGAGAGGAGCATGATAGACACTAGGTCTTAACCCATGCATGATAACATTAGGTTAGTTTGATTCCCTTTGCAACCGTAGGTTAGAGTTCTGTCTCTTTCTTTCTCAAAACAAACAGAAAAACACATAAAGATTTCAACACAATAAAAGACACTTCTTCCGTAAAAGAAGGTGAACTCATCAAGACGTCATTTTTGTCCGCCGTGGACTGTTAATCAGAAAAACCTTTTTCAGAAGGAATAAAATCAACCAAGACAAGCTTGTGTCTTCCGTAGCCCGAACTACGTTTGCTCTGATCTTCCATGCAGTGTGGAAGTACGTAGGCATAGGATGCGATATCCTAGCGAGCAACCTTCCCCTCCTTTCCCGTAGGTAGGCGAACTACGTTGACTCTGATTTCTCGTTCCAGGCGGGAATACGTAGGCATAAAGTGCGATACTTTGCCGAGTCATTTTTATTTTCATTTTATTTTCTTTTTCACCCTTGACCTATAGTTTAGATAGAATAACAATCCATACCCGAAAACAAGCGTGGATCCCGTCGAGTACGACGGACGTGAGGGGTGCTAATACCTTCCCCTTGCGTAACCGACTCCCGAACCCAGGTTTTGGTTGCGATGACCATACCTTTCCCATGTTGTGCGAGGTTTACTCTGAGCGTTTCCTTTCCCTCCCGTGGGATAAATAACGCACGGTGGCGACTCTTCTGTTCAGCCGGCGCCGATTTTCGCAGTAGCGACAAGTAGATGTTGAGATTAGCAACAAATCTTTCTTTGAGTTGTCATCTTTTCAAATGAACAGTTTCTTCAAATAAAACTAGCATCAGATCCTCTGATGTTGTTCCTTGTTCTTCAGATCATAGTTACTCTATCCAAAGTTTTACAGCAAAGTGCTTAGCATGAATATCTTCAGAGCAGACTTGATTCGTCAGAGCCTCTGTAGGTTGCAACGTTAGTTCTTACAGAGTCTTCTGAATAGATGAATCCTTACTCTACGCTCAGAGTCTTCTGTAGGTAGCGCTTCAGAGTCTTCTGTAGCTTTGCTTCAGAGTCTTCTGCAACTGCGCTTCTACGCTCAGAGCTTTGCATAATGAAATGTTCAGAGTAATTTTTGCTTCTAGAGGAATATAATTTTGATATCTGAAACAAAAACACTTGAACAAAATTAGAGTATATATTTTCTCTATACAAAATTTCATTAATGTTATCGTCAAAACATTGAGATATATTAAGAACCAGTCTGTGTTCTTACAGTGTAAACAGATCCTCATGATCTAACCCCATGAAAGGATTTTGATAAATGAGTGCAAGGATTTCCATTTTCATCTCGGCTTGTCTTCCATTTTAGAGATTACGCACAAACTGAGCGGTGTGTCTTGGACTTTTTGTACATGGAACTGAAACTGGAGGCGGAGGTGGTGGTGGTGCTGCCATAATTGGTGAATTAGGTGGAGTGAATGAAGAAGATTCTTCGTGCTCTTGTCTTTCAATAGCTTGTTGCCGTCTTTACCTTGTGCGGCTATTGGTACGGTGAGCAGTTCTCTCAAACTCAAGATCGAAAAGAAGGTTTTTAGGCCGAACCTATCCTCGTATAAACGAATTATGCACACGAACTAAACAGATTAAAAAGCACAAAGAATTACAAATATAAGAGATTCACAATACAAAAATCTTAAAATCACTAAACTATTGCAATGCTTGCAATATTCTACTAACAATCCCCGGCAACGACGCCAATTTGTTAGAAACTATTTTGCGATAGTGTTTTATCGTATCCACAAGGATTGATGAGAATATAGATGTTTTCCTTTCAACGGTTTAATTATTTAAGAAAGGGGGGTTTTAAAATGGTTTATATTTTCGTAACAAGAGTTTGCAAGAAATAAAACGGAACAAAATTCAGTCTAAGTTTGATAAAAGCATGTCAAGATTAGGGTTCTCTAATCCATCCTAAATGTATCCAACCAATCGAATATGTGAACGAAGTTTTAACCAACTGTTGCACCCCAAAATTTGCCTAACCTTTCTCTTTACCTAGCTTATGTTTCATTGCATTCATCATAGCATTAGCATATGCATTGCATAGTCATTTGTGTAGGGGATCAAGAAGTATTCCTATCAAGAGGAGGCTACCAAAGGTTCTAGGGCCAATCAAGAAGCTATAGTCAAGTTATCATCCTCAACAAGCCTTCATGAAAAAGTCAAAACCCTTGGGAAAAGGAGTGGATACAAGTGTTCATACCTCTTATCTTGGGGGTCAATGAAGATTAGCTGATGACATTGAATCCATGGATATGGGTGGAGTCCATTATGAGAGTCATTATGGAGTTTGGACAAGTCATTATTCAAAGTGCAAGAGGCCACAGCCAAAGGTGGTGCAACTAGGGTTTTCACCTGGTCAACCCTAAGTCAATTGTGAGTCTTGAGGGGATTAAGACTCAATTCCAAGCATTTATGATCATGGAATGTTGTGTTGAGATACCTAAGAGATCATTTCAAGATTAATTCATTAATATTCAAGAGTGTGAGAAGTTGCTAAGCTAGGGTTTCTAAGCTTGACAGTGTAAAATCCCCTATCTTGGTGCCCAACTTCAAAACCACATAACTCAAGATACAAGTGTCATCTCATCTTGACGCCAACATGAGAATTGTAGAGCATGTTCTTAGCTTTCTTTTGAGTATTAGAGTAATTCATATGATTTCTAGAACTCGAGTTATGAAGCAGACAAGTTACAGGTCATCAGATGAATGTGATTTTGGTACTTGAAAGTCAACCAACTTCCAAGACATTTTTGAGCTAGAAGTATGTCTCTCCTCATCTTAACCCAAACATCAATGTTGTTCCTAATGATCCTAGCTTTCCAAAAAGTGCTAGAAGTCTTTGATTGGATTATAGGTCAATTTCACCACTTTGCATACCTCAAATGAAAATCTTTCCAACTTGAAAGTTTCTTAGAATAGGGGTATTTTTTCAACCAAACATCAAGGAATCATTGATATGGCTAGAATTGAAGATTTGATGAAGAAATATTCATGATGGAAGCTTTAAAGGCCATTAAAAGTCAAAATTTTAAATTAAATCATAATGGACCAAAATTGTGCAAGTTTGTGCATATTTTGAGTGCATTCAACATTTCAAACACAATGGAATTCATGGATTTGCAATTTGAGCCAAAAACCATGTCTTTTTACATGTTTCTTCAAGTGTAAGTAACATGATCAAAATCAACCATTGATCCACTTTCAAGGAGCCAATCTCATCCATTCATGTACCTTACATCCCAAGCAATTGATTTAAGCAAAAATGAAGGCATTTTGGAGCCAAATTCGTTCACTTCCATGGGCCTCCAAGTGTGAAAAAAGTTGGATATCAATTTACACATACAACCACAATTGGGCCTCAAATCCATTTCATATCACTTTTATATAACATGTTGATCATGATCAGATGAAGATGGATGAAGTTTGGTGGCAGTTATATCAAATTCAGTTGTAACAAACTCAAGAGAAAGTGAAAATCCGTTTTCAAGAATCACACACATTCAACTCAAGTCAAGATCATCAAGAGCTCTAGAAGGATTCATAGAAGCTTTCTGGATCGATTGGATCAAGAAGCAGCATCAGTTCACATCTCTGTGCAAGCTTCTAATCAGGTTTCTATTCTTCAACTTTACTCGTTATTCTTGGTGAACTAGAACTCAATATTCATGTGGTTAGGATCCTTGAGAGGTGTAGATTGATTTAGGTTAGGTTTAAAGCTTGATTGCAACAATTTTTGACAGAGCACGTTTTCTTGTTGGATTCGGTTTAGATAAATTATAGGGTTAAAATGAAATTGAAGCATGGAATGTTAACCTACATGGTGAGAGGAATCGATTGGTATAGGATTCTTGGGGTTTCATTGAGTTTCATGATATGCCACTGTAGCACGTGGCCGGAGAAGACAACCGGAAGTCTCTCCGGCCACCGTCTGGTTTGTTCCCACCATTTCCCATTTAAAACCCTAGGTTGAATAACAACCCTAGGATCTTGACCTTTTCCCTTCATCTCACGGCCCAGACTTAGTCTCATCTTAGGTTGACTTCATTTAATTACGTGGCTGAGTGATGAGCATTGGATGAGATAACTTATACCATGAGCGGATAGGATTAAGACCTACCATAGGCGAGCGTTGACTGAAGCACATAGAAACCATTGGTTCACTTAAAATGCTGAATTGGACTTGGGCCATAATCACTAACCACCCCCCCTTTTAAACTGGCCCATTGATTTGAACGCGCTCCTTTTGCTATTTGTACCACATATTTAATCATTTTTATTTCTTTTTCTTGGTTTTTATGTTTTATAGCATGATTACTTTTAATTGATTTAAAATAGCAAAATGTCTCCAAAATGCATGAAAAGTTTTCTCAAGGTTCCTCAATATGTTAGATGATTTTAAAAATTGTTGGATTATTTTTTAGAGCATTTTTTCAATTTAATGTGAATTTTCCATGATTGGTTATTTCTTTAAATGTGAAAATATACATGCTTGCTTCTTGAATTTTATCTCCTTACCAAAGCATAGAATAAACTCATGATTTTTTGTGTGACGATTCTAGACACCTTAGATGATTTGTAGGTATTTTTGTTCTGATTTTTAGGTTTCATTTAGTTAGGGTTTGAAGTAGATCTTAAGCACCCTTTCCCTTTGCCTTATTCATAGAACACTATAGGGTTTTGCTCCCTGTTAGCATACCTAGGCTTGGAGTTTTGATCCCATATTTTAACCCTTAGTTCCTAACATCTTGAGGATCACTTAGGATTTTTACTATAATTTTTAGGATTGTTTCCCTATTTTTAATAGATTTTTCATTCTGACTGGTGTTTGTATGTTTCAAATTGCACCTCCACCTAGTTTGCATCTTTTATGTGATATTTTGCAATACTTGTGCATATAATATTTACATATTCCCATGATACATATGTTGAAGCATTTGTAGGTTAATTTTCAAGTCATTAACATGTTCTTAGCTTGATTAGGATAGATATCCTTTAGGGCTTTGCATTTAGGGTTCCTTAGAAGCTTTTGTGAATGGTTTCTCTTCCTTATGTGATTCCTTTGCTTTGCTTTGCCTTGATTTGTCCCTTACATCTCAACAAATTAGGCTTCTTTTGGATCCTCCTTGTGAGAGCCTAATTCCTCCTTAGGAGGAATTCTGTGCATTCCACTAAGGAGTTGAACCATTGAAGGCTATTCTTGGATGTTTGATCTTGGTTGAGTAACATGTTGAATTCCTTAGGTTTTCACCATGTCTCCCTTTCTCATCCTTCCCCTTTCTAAATGCCTTCAAGTCCTAATCCTAGGATCCCTCTTATGAGAGCCTGGTTCCTCCTTAGGAGGAACTCTATGCATTCCATGAGAGGTTTGAGCCTTTGATGGACATTCAATGACATGGTGGGTTCCTTAGGTTCACACCATGCTCCTTTTCTCATCCAAGTCCTAATCTTAGGATCCTTCTTGTGAGAGCCTGGTTCTTCCTTAGGAAGAACTCTGTGCATTCCATGAGAAGTTTGAGCCTTTTAGGACTCAAGTACCTTGTACACACTTTCTTTTTCTCTGTGTCCTACAATCTTAGGATCCTTCTTGTGAGAGCCTGGTTCTTCCTTAGGAAGAACTCTGTGCATTCCATGAGAAGTTTGAGCCTTTGATGGACTTCTGTGTTGATACACATTCCATGTGACATAGTAGGTTCATTTGGTTCACACTGTGCTTTCTCTCATTCCCTTGCATGATTGTGTGGCTATGTGCATTAGAAGTAGGGTAGGCTTGATAGCTTTCTCTTTTCACTTCCATGTTTGCATTTAAAGGTTGAGTTTGTCTCCCTTTGCTTGTGTGTATTCTCTGTGCATCTCCATGTTTGCATTTAAAGGTTGAGCTTGTCTCCCTTGCTTGTATTATTGCATTACATGTGCATCCAGTCATTTACATTTCATCTATGTAATGCTTGATAGCTTTCTTTTGTTTCCCTTTTCCATGTTCCCTTAGGGCTCTCACTTTCTTGTTTAAGGATAGTGGTGATAGACACTAGGTTCTAACCCTTTGCATGATAACAAGTAGGATAGATTCCCTTTCTAAACTCGACCTTAGGACCATTTTGCATGACAACATTATGGTTTTGGTTAGTTCCCCTTTAGATTCCTTCCTCTCTTCTCATCTTCAAACCACAGTAAAACACCTAATAAAGGCTGATGAGTATTATACGTTACGAGCCTTAAGCTACTTAGGAAGTGGTGATTGGGGGGCTTCTCCTCAATTACCTAGAGTGTTTAGTATACGTCCTTAGGACGATATGCGACGCGTTCGCTCCTAAGTCATAGCCTCTAGTGCAATATGAATTACAAACACTCATCAAAAACACTTATCCTTAAAAGACAAAAACAAACATCAAACTCCTTTTGCCCTTTGGGGCATCTTTAATCAGGAAAACCTTTTTCAGAAAAAAGAGTGTTGTTAACTCTCAGTTCTACCGCAAACGGTAATGCATAAGTCTCCAACGAGCGAGCTGCATACACCAAACTGCTGGAACTGTTTGTTAACCTTACTCGGGTAAAAAAACATGTAAACAAACATGTGTTCCGTTTTATCCCGAACTATGTTCGCTCTGATCTCTCATACCTGTTGAGAGTACGTAGGCACAAGACGCGATATCTTGGCGAGCAACCTTCCCCCATCACCCATAGTTAGCCGAACTACGTTGACTCTGACTTTCCCATTGCACGAGGGAATACGTAGGCCCAGAGCAGCGATGCTCTGTCGAGTCCTTTTCCTTTTATTTTTCTTTTCTTTTGTCCCAGACCATTAGCTAGATAGCTAAACAACCCTTTTAGATAAACAAAACAAGAGTGGATCCCGTTGAGTACAACGGACGTGAGGGGTGATAATACCTTCCCCTTGCGTAACCGACTCCCGAACCCGAGATTTGGTTGCGATGATCGATCTTATCCCTTTTACGCTAGGTTTTTCCTGATCGTTTCCTTTCCCTCCTTTGGGATAAATAACGATAGGTGGCGACTCTTCTGTCTTTGCCGGCACCTTTTTTACGTAGTAGCGACAGCTGGCAACTCTGTTGGGGAACTCTTTTGCAGTCTCGCCTTGTTTTTTATGGCTGTCTGGGTCTTCCCCAACAGCTGGAGACTCTGCTGGGGACTGCGATGGTTCCCTATGCGAGTCATTCCTAGCACTTATTTGTTTATCTTTTTGGGTTTTGTACATACTTGTTGTACTTTAGCTTTACTTTCCCGCATTTTATTTTTATCATTATATTATATCATATTATGCTGTTGTGGGAGGGGATTGATTCTGATGAGTGAAAATCCAGACCCAGGCTTGAGAGAAAACATAGCATTATAGTGGAGAGTAGTGGGGGTGTGCATGCTTTGCATGTACTAGTTTCCCATGAAATCTGCGCTCAAATGAGATTCTCTTGGATGATTTCTTTTCCAGCCCTTTGGGCTTTAGGGGATTTTAGACTTGAGAGTTGTCGACTCTGGGGACCGATCATTTGTGACTCAGCTAAGTGAGGCCTCTTCAGGAGGTGATGATGCCAAACCAGAAATGGTGAACATATCATCATTTCTTGAAAGTCTGTGACGCTGATGAACGCATAGGATGTCGTACCTTTATTAGTGGATTAGGTCCATATCTGTGAGTGGGGTTGGGGTTATGCAGGAAAATTTTACCTTCAGATTACCCGGTTTTCTCTACATTTTGAATCAGAATTATTGGTATCAGTTGGTTCCTATCAGAGTTGTGTTATGTTCTCGCCGAAGCAGAACTTTAGTCCTTCAGTCAACAGCACATCAATCTTGATCCCTTGCTGCATTTTCGCTTTTGCATTTGCATCATTTTAACATGCTTGCATTTTGACATACGTGTTCTGGTATTTCCAAGGATCTTAACTCCGAGACTCGATGTTGAGCATTGAATCTTTTCCTTGTGTGTAAAACGTGAATCAGAGCAGACAGGTTCTTGGGAAATACTCGAACATGACATTCGCATTTCATTTGCATAACAGGTGTTCGAGGCTGGGTTGCGTTATCCTGATCCAGTTGTCTCTTCAGAAGTTCAGACATCAAGAAGCTAGCCATGGAACAAGTTCAAGCAGAGCTGAGGGAAGTTTAGGGCCAGATGAGGCAGTTCATGGTGGACATGCAGGCGTTGCACCTGGATCAGGAGATGCTCAGAGAGAAAAACCAGCAGTTGAAGACTCAGGTAAGCTTGATCATGGAAGTGATAAGGAAGGTGCTCAGAAAAGAAGGTGATCAAGTGCCTGAGGCTGCAGTAAAGATGCTTGCTCCGCTTTTGTCTACGGAACATACGCCAGGGCATGAAAGGCCTACGAGATCTTCTGCACAACTTAGAGATCAATACTTTTCCCGTTGGCAGCTACATCAGGTTCCTAGAAGATATGCCCAAAAGACGAGACCATGCAATAGAATCTTCGATGAGATCCCTATGAATTATGCTCAATTGTTGCAACTACTGCTTCAGCTTCGTTTGGTTGAGCTCCGAACCCTGGCTCTGCTTACTGGGACCCCACCACCAGGCTATAATGCAAGTGCCCAGTGTGATTTCCACTCTGGGGCACTGGGGCATGACATTGAGGACTGTAAAGCTTTTAAGCACAAGGTCCAAGATTTAATTGACTCGAAGACGATTGAATTCACGTCGGGCGGCGTAAGCATACTAGGAGGTGTTAATCCATGTATTACGAAAGAGGTGGATACTCTTGCTCTCTCCCCTCAAGCGACATAGGGTCAAGAGTATATGTTGCAATCTACAATCTCAGAATCCCCGTGCCCACAACAGTTGCCTTTGCCTAGGATAAGTCTAAGAATGAAAGAGCATGAACGTGAGGAATGCCTGAATTAGTACAACCATGATCTGGCACCCGACAGGTTACAATTACAAAGCCTGTCGTAGAAGAATGCTGAGAGCTTTAGAGAGTACGCCCAGAGGTGGCGAGACTTAGCAGCGAGAGTGAAACCTCCCATGACGGAGAGAGAAATGACTGACGTGTTCATGGCTACGCTATTCGGATTGTATTATGAGAAGCTGGTAGGTTGTGTGTCAGCAAAGTTTTCAGATCTGGTAGCAGTAGGTGAAAGAGTCGAAAGAGGTATCAAAATGGGAAAGATCCAAGGTACTTTTGATTCTTCTAAAGTGGCAAAGAAGCCTCATGTCGGGAAGGAAAAAGAAACCAATATTGTGTCTGCTGCAACTGGTGTTCTGCAGTCAACCCGATACCAACAACCTCATGCTCCTCGGTAACAAGACAACCGACGCCAGAATCAGGATGGGCCTCGCAACAACTTGGAAAGAAGGAATTTTCCTCTTCATCCAGTGCCCATGACGTACAGTCAGTTGTTGCCGCATCTAATTCAGAACTCTTTGGTAGAGCCCGAGATTCTTAAACCAATGCCAGAGCCCTACACTCTCGAGTATGATCCCAGTGCTCATTGTGGATATCATGATGGATCCATGGGGCATTCAACTGAAGATTGTGAAGCTTTTCAAGCCAAGGTACAATAGTTGATGGACAAGAGGTACATTTCCTTTTCGAAAGGAAGGTTGGTCGTACATGTCGGTCGCTCATCTACTTGAGTTTGAAGACTTCAAGGGTCGCATCTCCCTAAGCAGCAGGTCAAGATACAAGAAGCTCAGTTCCTAGAAGCTGGCAATCTGCATTTTGTCATGTCATTTCTTTACATTTGTAATTTCTTTCCTGTTTGAATGCAAATTTGGTTTGTAAAACTTGTTGTTTTTAATTGATATTGATAATGAAATAAATATGCATGTTTTTGACCAAATCCATTCGTGTTCACTCTATTGCTTTCATTTATTTCAAACGCTGGTTTAGGTGGAGTCTAGGGAGGATGACAAAATCGAAAGAAGTGAGCTTCCTAATGTATGCTTTTGAATAAAAACCTGTTGATGACGTACAAGCATTGTTTCAAATTCCCAAACACCGGAGATATAAGGAAGATAATCCCTTGTCAAACCCTTTGAGCCTAGTAGTAGAAGTTTCTTTCTGAAAATGAAAAACCCTCAATCTTAACCTGGGGCAGGGTAGGTGTCAGTTAATTTGACCGAGCGTTCAAATTATAACAGGAATGTTCCCGTTCAAGGATAAATCACACCTCTATAGGTCGTGCATAAAAACCATGATGGTTAAACCTGGTTGATCAGGAGTGAAACAGTCACAATCTCTTTTCAAACAAGTCATACGAGCCAGTGTCGCACGATTTGTTCAAACAAAAAAGAGAAAGAAAAATCAAAAGGAAAAGCCCGCTAAGTCGAATCTTGCGAACAAGCGACTTAGGCAAAAATTAGGGCATCCCGCTGGACTTCAAAATCGAATAAACTCAAAAGAGTTAGTCCAGGCAAAAATTAGGGAAAGAAAAAAATGAAAAGCAAAAAAGGATTACAAAAGAGAAATCCTCAAAAAGAACAAGTCGTGTGACTTCAGAGCACCAAAGACGGTGAGTGACTATCACTCCAAAAAAATGTGTGATTTCCTGAACTACCACTCCTGCCATTCAACCTTTGAAAGGTGAACACTAAGGTCGAATTAGCTGAACGTAGGATTAGAGAACATCAAGGAGAATGGGTGGGTTAAAATGAATTTTGAGCCTTATATCCTTCCTTGTTAACCGTGAACCTGACCACGTTACAACCTGAAAAAGTCCTAATTGAAGCAGGTTTGTTTCGAAAGCATACTTCAGTAAATATCGCATTGAAACTGACTCCTAAAAGGACTCCTCTTACAGCGTTGTATTAATGTTGACATATTGATGAATGATTCATACACTTTATGTCACAAAATTTTCTTTCCAATGAATAAAATTGGATTTCGAAAACTGTCATATGCATTGCATTTAATATATCTTTTATTAGAATAATTTGTTTTACTGGCGAGTAAGCGCTTGACAGCAGGAAAGTTTCCGCAATAGAAGTTTGATCATGACAGAATGCAGAATGCCTGAATACTCCGGTGAACTGGGGCAAGCTATATCAGATGATCACAACATGGGAGTCAGCCATCCAAAAGTCAGTTAATCGGAACAGTCAGGTCGAGATTCAGTGAATTTCTCGTAGCTAAGGGTACTGCTCCACAAATCTACCAATCAGGGGAAAAGTCATCGCAAGTCTGGGGCAGACTACCCTAGGGGCACAAAAGCCATTCTCGACCAGAGGGCAATTAATGCAGAGCACCTCTGTGAGGTTCAAAATGTTGAGACCGTTCGTACCAAACCATCAGAGTACAGAGATTTTGGAGTTCTTTTCGAGAAGATGTGACAGAAATCCCACAGGCTGGGGAAAAATCGAAAAAGGAAGGAATTGTTCCTCTCCATATCTGCAGAGTGTATCAGAAGTTGTTGCAAATTCTGGGGTAAGCCATCTTGAGTTTGTTTCATGGCAAACTTTTTCTGTTCAGGATACAATGTATCAGAGATCATTATTGCAAGGTTATTACCCTTGGGGCATCCGTCAAAAATGTATCCTCGTCGGTTTCCCCAGCGAAGTCACCAAGGTAGGTGTGAGACCTACTCTTCGACAAGTCAAGATTGAAGTTCTTTTTGCCAAGCTGAGATGGATTCTCCAGCAAGGACCAGTTTATTCCCCAAAAGTTTGAACGTATGACTGCGTCGCTGATCTCTTTCCCCAAACAGAGGAAGGAACGGTTAAGTAAATGCTTTTCAATCATGATGGTTGATCCTTGCACATTTAATCTCCATGGAATGCAGGTATGAGACCTACTTTCTAGAAAGTCGAACATGGCTAGGAAGGTATGAAGCCTCTCCCAGCAAGCAGGTTTTGACTTCTCCTCAAAGTCGGAACACATGATTGTGGCACTAATTTTCTTCCCCGAGCCGAAGCTATGTTTTCCCCGTGGGACAAGTCTCAGTAAAGTCAGGTAAGAATGCCGTTCTCCACTGGGTAATCTACAGGGAAGAAATATTTCGTCCCCCAGTCGAACGAATTCCCAGCAAGTCAGAAGGACCTCAGTATTCTAGAAAGCTCGCCAGTTGATTTCAGTGGTCGATCCTGATTTTCCCTGCAGAGTTGTTAGTTCTCCGGCAGGTAAGTTTGATTCTAGTGGTCTGGCAGTCTTTCCTCAACCGAGTTCGTAGTTCCCCGGAAGGGTCGTGTCTTGAAAGACCGGTCAGGGCTTTGTTCGTCCTCTCCAAGCAGGTGAAAGTGGTTGGGTAGCTGTTGCTATATTTCCCCAGCGGAGTCCGTATTTCCAGGGAAGTTGTATCATGGAAAGCCATCCCAGGCTCGTTTTCCCCAGGTTAAGTCTATTTGAGATCGACTTGCTTCACCTCTCCAGCAGGGTGGTTCCTTCTCGACAGCATGGTGGTTCTCTCTTCAGCATTTATTTTGCTGATTTGGGTCTGTAGCATTTTTGCATGCATGCATAGCATCTATCCTAAACGCGTAGCATTTCCATTTCGTGTGGAGCATTATGCCATTTTCAAACATATGCACGTGAAACATGAGCTATGTGGGTATCGTTCTTGTGTGCAGGCGTGTCTCCAGCGGAGCTGTTTGGTTAAGTTCTCCAGAATCCTCAGCAGAGATATTCGGTCAAGATCTTCTGGAATTCCTAAAACAGAGTTATTTGTTTAAATTTCTCTTCATCTCTCCTCAGATTTGCTTGTTTAAAGCTTCTCTTGGCGAGTGTCTGACGGCAATGTTAGTAGCTACCTCATTCAGACAACGTGTCTATCTTCAGGTATGCAGTTCGCTTTTATTTAGCGAAGGTTTGACGGTGAAGTTAGACGCATGTATCCCATGGTTGGCCGGGTGGTGATGCCAGGAATTTATCAACATGGAAATCTCTTTTGATCGTTTCTGACAAAAAAGTCATATAGTTACGACTGTCGGATGGTGATGTCAGACACCTATTAGCTTTATGGATTGTCTGACGGTGAGTCAAATGGTTATCCGTTCGGTGAGTGCTTGACGGTGATGTCAGGTCTATTATCAGCTCCTAACTCATCCGGTTCTTGGATTGGTTGATTGCATTTTGGAGGTGATGTCAAGTATGCTGAATTTCAGCAGATTCTGACGGTGATGTCAGAGGTTTCGTAGCTTTGTTGATTTCCTGGTCAGGTGGTATGTTTGTTGCCCATTATATCCAATGGTTATTTGGCGGCAACATCAGGAAGTCTTCAACTTTGGTTTGTCTGACGGTGAGGTCGGGCGTTCTGGCGGTGATGTCAGATGTTTCTCCACATTATGGTAGTATGACGGTGAGGTTAGACGTATGCTTGGTGTCGATGTTAGGTGGTTCTCGATATGATGGACATATGGCGGAGATATCAGATGTTTACCGGTTGTGTTATTCTGGCGATGATGTCAGGCGGTTATTAGCAATGTGGAGTTCTGGCGGCAATGACAGACGCTTCTCAGTTCTGTGGTTCTGGCGGTGAGGTCGGACATTCATTAGTATTGAAGGAGTTATGACAGTGATGTCAGAGAGATTATCAGATTTGTGTTTATCTGACGGTGACATTAGATGTACTAGCTTTCTGTTTGCCTGGCGGTGATGTCAGACGTTTATCCCATTCATGGGAGGCTGACGACGATGTCAGACGTTCATCAACTTTGCAGATTCTGGCGGTGATGTCAGAAGTTTATCTGTTTGATTGGTTGTTTGACTCTGATGTCAAGGGCTTATCAGTTATGACCTCCGGCAGTGAGGCCAGTGGTTTCTCAGATCTCTATTTGTCTGGCGGTGATGTTAGACGTTTCTCATTTTTCTGACGACGAGATTAGAGTGTTATCAGTACCTGACGGTGATGTCATTTGTTTATCAAAAGATATTATTGGTTGACGACGAGGTCAGTTGTTAGCAACTTGGTGGTTATCTGACGGTGAAGTCAGACGTTTCTCAGTAGGGTGTTTCTCCGACGGTGAGGTTGGAATATTGTCAACGGAGTATTGACGGTGATGTCAAACGTTTACAAAGATTGTGGTTCTCCATTTATATGGCAGTGATATCTGTTAGAACACAGATTGGTTCTTAATAATAACTCTTTGTTTTGATGATAACTGTTAGGAAATTTTATATTTAAGAATTATATACTCTAAAATTTGTTTGAGAGTTTTACTGCAGAGTGAAATGAAATTAACTCTCTAGAAGCAAATCTGATTTATATACAAGAAGTTATCCTGACTCTGAAGCGCCAGATGCACTCATTAGAAGATTCTGATTGCTGTTTACAGAAGATCCTGAGCGTAGTCTCCAGAAGGATCTGAAGCAAGAAGCTCCAGAACATTCTGAAGCAGAAGCATCTGAAGCTAGTCAGAAGCTTCTGAAGCAGAAGCATCTGAAGCATAGAAGAATATTGTATGAAGAGTTTCTCAAAGCATAATTCTACAGAAGTTTCTGAAAGTACCTACGCTGCCAAGTACTGAAGTTCTGTGTCAAATATGCTCTGATGATCAACACGCTGAAAGCACACATGCTGCAGAAGACTCTGACACAGCAAAGTTCTGAACATCATTAGAAGACTCTGACCCATTCAGATTCTGAAGAACTTGCTGAAAACTGAAGAAGAAATATTCAAGATTATATCCGTTGGAGTAAATCAACGTCTCTTTCCTCATTTGTGCTAGACACAATAACACAGACAAAAAGGATTTTTCTGTGCTATCTACTTCTAGGAAAGGTCACTTGATGTGATGACAAAAAGGCTCAGACCTTTTTGGGACTCTCTTTTCAACGCTCAGCATCCTTGGATCAGCTGCCTATAAAAGGAAGACTTCACCAAATTCTTCAGTGACACAATTTGCTGAAAAGAAATCATAATATTCAAAGCTCTCATTCTTTCATTTTCTTCTTAGAATTTCTTGTACTTAAACTTAAGAGAAAAATCACTGTTGTGATAAAAGCTTTATAGAAGCATTAATACTCTTGTATTTAATTTACATTGATTGTAAAGGTTTTTCCTTGAGAGGATTCAGTTGGAATCAGTAGCTCTTGAGTAGACTAAGAACAGTTGTTCTTAGGTGTTACTATTGTAATCAGTTTGATTAAATAGTGGATTAAGTCCTTGTTGAGAAAGGCAAATCACTCTAGGAAGGGTGGACTGGAGTAGTTGTTTTAAACGAACCAGGATAAAAATAATTGTGTCATTATTTTTAAAGTCTTAATCTTTCATACTTATTCAACCCCCCCCCCCCCCCCCTTCTAAGTATTATCTCACCTTCAGTTGGCATCAGAGCTCCGGTTCTGTGTGTGCTACCACTTAACAGTGTCAGTAAAGATCCAGAGAGAAATACTTTGATATATATTTATTTGTTACAATGGCTGATAATTCAATGTCCAATATTAACAATAAATATGAAGAAAGGGATAGGATCAGCACCAAACCCCCAATGTTTGATGGGGAGAAATTTGACTACTAGAAAGACAGAATTGAGAGTTTTTTCCTAGGATATGATGCTGATCTATGGGATCTAGTCATAGATGGATATGTCCATCCCACAGATGGGAATGGCAAGAAGATTGACAGAAAATCTATGACAGATGCTCAGAAGAAAGATTTTAGAAACCATCACAAAGCCAGGACTATATTATTGAATGCAATTTCACATACTGAGTATGAAAAAATTACAAACAGGGAAACTGCTTTTGAAATGTTTGAATCCCTAAAAATGACTCATGAGGGAAATTCTCAAGTTAAGGAGACTAAAGCTCTGGCTCTGATCCAGAAGTATGAGGCATTCAAAATGGAAGACTCTGAATCTGTTGAAGCCATGTTCTCTAAATTTCAGATACTCACAGCTGGGCTGAAAGTTCTGGACAAGGGATATTCTACATCAGATCATGTAAAGAAAATCATCAGAAGTCTGCCTACAAGATGGAGACCAATGGTGACTGCCTTGAAGATGGCTAAAGATCTGAACAAGATCTCTCTAGAAGAACTCATCAGCTCACTGAGGAGCCATGAGATTGAGCTTGAGGAAGATGAACCTCAAAAGAAAGAAAAAGGTAAATCTGTTGCATAAAAATCTAACAAAACTGCTAAAGCTTTGCAGGTTATTCAAGAAAGCTCTGAAGAATCTTCTTCTGAAGAAGAAGATGAGTTATCCATGCTGTCCAGAAGGATCAACAGACTCTGGAAGCACAAAGGAAAGAAGTTCAACAACTTCAGAAGATCTGATAATAGAAAGGAATCTTCTGGACACAAAAGATCTGGAAAGAAAGAAGTTGTGTGCTATGAGTGCAAAGAACCTGGGCACTACAAGAATGATTGCCCCAAACTTCAGAAAGAAAAACCCAAGAAGAAGTTTAACAAAAAGAAGAAGGATCTGATGGCAACATGGGATGACTCAGATGAATCTGAATCATCTTCTGAATCAGAAGAAGAATGTGCCAACGTTGCACTGATGGCCAGCACAGAGGATCAAGAGGAAGGTACCTCAGGATATGAATCAGATTCTGAATCTGATGACGATGCAGAAGAGGTAATGGCTAAACTTACCAAAGAAGAACTTATAAAAGTTTTAACATAAGTTCTTAAAAGTTATAACAATATCAAACT
Organism: Lathyrus sativus; assembly: GCA_963859935.3. Classification (NCBI taxonomy): domain Eukaryota; kingdom Viridiplantae; phylum Streptophyta; class Magnoliopsida; order Fabales; family Fabaceae; genus Lathyrus; species Lathyrus sativus. The sequence continues at coordinate 542,757,938 of OZ012737.1, forward strand.
CAAATACAAGAAGCTGAAAAGCAATCTTGAATCTGAGATTGATCTTCTGAAGACAGAACTTGTTGAGCAAAAAGAAATAAATCTGAAAATCAAAAATGACTTTGAAATAACTCAACAAGAATCTGAATCTGAGACTAAGTCATGTGAAAAATTTTAGAAAAATATGACTCTAGCTTTCAGAGATTTCTTACTAAGAGCATAGACAGAAGCAAGATGGCTTCTATGATCTATGGTGTTAGTGGAAACAACAGAAGAGGTATTGGATATGAATCTTCATCTGGAAGCAATCTAAAACCTGTTGACAAACTTTTCATCAAGAAGACACCTTTGTATTCTCAATTTAAATTTGGTCACTTAAATGACATTAAACACACAAGCTCTGAGAAGAATACTTATGTGTTTAAACCCAAGGCAAGTCAGAATAAACATTATGTTGAAAAACAGAAGTTTAGACAAACCTACAAACCAACTAACCCCAAAGGACCCAAGAAGATCTGGGTACCTAAATACAAAATAATTCCTGTTGCAGATGTTCTTAGCAGCAAGGTCAGGACACCAATCATGGTACCTGGACTCTGGATGCTCACGACACATGACAGGAGAAAAGTCTATGTTCCAAAGCTTGGAACTTAGATCTGGAGGTGACGTGAAGTTTGGAGGGAACCAGAAGGGCAAGATCATTGGATCTGGCACTATTGGAAATGGTAAACTTCCCTCTATTACTAATGTTTTACTTGTTGAAGGGTTAAAGCATAACTTATTGTCCATAAGTCAATTAAGTGACAATGGTTATGATATTACCTTTAATCAAAAATGTTGTAAAGCTATTAGTCAAAAGGATGGCTCTATCCTATTTAGTGGTAAGAGGAAAAACAACATTTATAAAATAAATCTTTCAGAACTTAAAGTTCAAAATGTTAAATGCCTCTTGTCTGTAAATGAAGAGCAATGGGTTTGGCACAGAAGATTGGGCCATATTAATATGAGACGTATATCTCAGATTAATAAACTTAATCTTGTCAGAGGACTCCCTAATCTGAAGTTCACTTCAGATGCTCTTTGTGAAGCATGCCAGAAAGGGAAGTTTTCAAAAACATCTTTCAAATCAAAAAATGTTGTTTCTACTTCTAAACCACTAGAATTACTTCATATTGATCTGTTTGGACCAGTGAAAACTGCATCCATCAGAGGCAAGAAGTATGGATTAGTCATTGTTGATGACTTTAGTAGATGGACATGGGAAAAGTTCTTAAAACACAAGGATGAGTCACATTCTGTGTTCTTTGACTTCTGCAAGCAAGTCCAGAATGAAAAGAATTTCAAAATTATAAAAGTCAGAAGTGATCATGGTGGTGAATTTGAAAATAAATATTTTGAAAAATATTTTTCTGAAAATGGCATTGCTCATGATTTTTCCTGTCCTAGAACTCCACAACAGAATGGGGTTGTAGAGAGGAAAAACAGAACTTTGCAAGAAATGGCCAGAACCATGATCAATGAGACAAATCTGGCAAAACATTTTTGGGCAGAAGCAATCAATACAGCTTGTTACATTCAGAACAGAGTGTCTGTTAGACCTCTTCTGAAGAAGACTCCTTATGAACTGTGGAAGAACAAAAAGCCCAACATTTCATATTTTCATCCTTTTGGATGTATTTGCTATATGTTAAACACTAAGGAAAATCTGAGCAAGTTTGATTCCAAAGCACATAAGTGTTTCATGCTTGGATATTCTGAACGCTCTAAAGGCTACAGAGTATACAACACTGAGACACAGATTGTGGAAGAATCCATTCATGTCAGATTTGATGATAAGCTTGGCTCTGAAAAGCCAAAGCAGGTTGATAACTCTGCAGATAGGGAAGTAGTCTTTATTGACTCTGAAGTTCCAGAAGCAGACAAAATTCAAGTGAAGGAACCAGAAGCAACTCCAGATGCTACTCCTTTAACTTCTTAGATGAATAATCTAAAAATTTCTGAAGAGTCAACTATTAGAGGAACATCATCCAGAATTAAAGCTTCTCATCCAAAGGATGTCATTATTGGAAAGAAGGATGATCCCATCAGAATAAGATCCTTTCTAAGATCATCTGAAGCATCACTATTTGGACTAGTGTCAGAAATTGAACCATCTTATGTAGAAGAAGCTCTGCAAGACAATGATTGGATTATTTTCATGCAAGAAGAGCTAAATCAATTCAGCAGAAATGATGTATGGGATCTAGTTCAAAGACCTCAAGGATTCAATATTATTGGTACAAAATGGGTCTTCAGAAATAAGCTAAATGAGAAAGGAGAAGTTGAGAGGAATAAGGCAAGGCTGGTTTCTCAAGGGTACAGTCAGCAAGAAGGTATTGATTACACTAAGACATATGCTCCAGTGGCAAGGTTAGAATCTATACGCCTTCTTATTTCCTTTGCTGCATAAAATAACATCACTCTGTATCAGATGGATGTTAAAAGTGCCTTTCTTAATGGTATTATAGAAGAGGAAGTGTATGTCCACCAACCTCCTGGTTTTGAAAATGAAAAATTTCCAAATCATGTTTTCAAATTAAAGAAATCTCTATATGGATTAAAACAAGCTCCCAGAGCTTGGTATGAGAGATTGAGCAATTTTCTTCTGGAGAAGAATTTCATTAGAGGCAAAGTGGATACAACACTATTCTGTAAAACAATTAAGAAAGATCTTCTAATTTGACAAATTTATGTAGATGATATCATTTTTGGATCAACAAATATTATGCTTGGAAAGGAGTTTGCTACATGTATGCAGGCAGAATTTGAAATGAGCATGATGGGAGAACTCAGATTCTTTCTAGGAATCCAAGTTAATCAAACTCCAGAATGCACCTACATACATCAGACAAAGTATGTTAAAGAACTTCTGAAGAAATTCAACATGTCTGACAGTAAGCTGGCAAAGACTCCAATGCATCCTACTAGCTCACTTGGCAAAGAAGAGGTAAGTAAGAAAGTAGACCAGAAGCTCTACAGAGGTATGATTGGCTCTCTTCTTTATCTTACTGCTTCTAGACCTGACGTATTGTTCAGTGTTTGTCTGTGTGCTAGATTCCAATCAGATCCTAGAGAATCACACTTGACAGCTGTCAAGAGGATTCTAAGGTATCTGAAAGGTACTTCTAATGTGGGTTTGTGTTACAGAAAATCTGATGATTTCAAATTAGTTGGATTCTGTGATGCTGACTACACTGGAGACAGAGTGGAAAGGAAAAGTATTTCTGGAAGTTGTCAATTTCTAGGAAGAAATCTAATCTCCTGGTACAGCAAGAAGCAACCCACAATTGCACTTTCAACCACAGAGGTTGAATACATTGTTGCTGCTGGATGTAGCACGCAGATGCTCTGGATGAAGAGTCAACTAGAAGATTATCAAATTTTTGAAAGTAACATTTCTATCTTTTGTGATAATACTTCTGCTATATGTTTGTCCAAGAATCCCATTTTACATTCTAAGGCAAAACATATAGAAATTAAGCATCATTTCATCAGAGACTATGTTCAGAAGGGAATCATAAATTTAGCCTTTGTTGATACAGATCATCAATGGGCAGATATTTTTACAAAACCCCTTGTTGAAGATAGATTCAATTTTATTCTGAAAAATATTGGTATGGATTTTTGTCCAGAATAATATTTATCAGAAGCAAATTTTACAGATGCAAAAATGCTTAATGCTCTGAAGTATTTCTTCTGATTGCTTATTTTATTCTGATCAATATTTCTTTTGTGAAACTCTGAACTAACAATCTTTAGAAGATCTGAACGGTGGCTAACGTTTCATTTCTTAAGAGAATTTAGAGCAGCATGCAAGCAAACACGTGTCACACCAAATCTGAAGAGGTGGCGTGTACATAACTGAAGAGACATTTGAGGTGAAGTTTGAATAGTAAGAATCTTGGTTTTCCCCCCAAATTGTCAGAAGCAATTAATGCTTTGAAATGATTATTATTCTATTCATTTAATGCTTGTTCAAACGTGCATATTTCTGACTGTTGATTTGCCTAAGTGTTTTAGTATATATACTTGACTTGTATTCACTTTCACACTTTTCACTCTCTTAGAATTTACATGCGTTTTCATCTCCTATTTTCTCTGCATAAAAACCCAAAACCTAAGCGTTTGAAAAAGCATTCTTCAATGGCAACTTCATCATCAACAACTGCTCAATTCCAATCTACTATGGTTGCTGTAACTTCAGAAAACTTGGGTGTTTCTCCTTATTCTCCTCCCAAAAGAACACTTCTAACGTCAGTTGATAAATTGGAAGTTCTATGTGAATCTATGGTTGAGTTTGATTCTCTGGCAGAAAATGGGTTTGAGTTTCGTTCCATCATTGGAGCTCAAGGATGGGTTAAGTATTTTGATAGGCTCTTTGGACCAGTTTACCCTCTCCTTGTGAAAGAATTCTGGATCCATGCATCAGTTTATCCAAAATTCATCTTATCTTCTGTGCTGGGAAAAGAAATTATTATCACAGAAGATCTGATAAGAAAACTGATAGGTTATGAAGAAACAGATGGTGTTTCCCACTTGCCAGCTGGACGTGTGGACATGGATGAGGTTTATGAAGAAGTAATGACTGCTGGTCAAGCTTCTAACAAATTCAAAGATCTGAAGCCTGATTACAAGATCTGGGCCAAGATCTTCATGGGATGCATCCACCACAGGAAGTCAACCAATTCTCCAGACTATGTCAATAATGAACAGCTCTATTTCATGTATTGCCTTAGTCAGAGCACCAAGGTAGATCTTCCATACATTCTGTTTATGCATCTGTGGAATCATATCAATGCATCTAGAGAATATGTGAAAGAGAAAGGACAGAAGATCAGAACTTGGATTCCCTTTGGAAGGTTGATCCCAGATCTTCTTACTGAGAATGGTTTGGTAACTGCTCTGTACGCTGCTGGAGTTACAGAGGAATTAGAATTTATAATGGGAAAGCCTCTGAATGCTAAAAGTCTTCTGAGACTCAAAATTGTTGATGAACTCACAACAGCTCTCAAGAAGCTAAATATGTCAGAATTGAATAAGAGGGTTCCTGTAGATGACTTTCCTCTATTCTTTGCTGAAGAGCCCAGACATATAGTGGTTATGTATATTGATGAATGCAAGAAGGAAGGAAAACATGTTCCTGCTAATGTGATTCAGCTAGCCAGACAACCACTACCAGATGCAGAAGAAGAAGAAGCACAACTCCAGAGGAAAAAGACTCAGCCTGTAGAAGAATCTGCACCTGTTTAGAAGAAGGTCAAGATTGCTGAGAAGCCCAATAAGCTCTTGAAGACAAAGGATTCTGAAGAAGCTGCTTCTGTACCTGCCAAAAGGATAAAAGTAAAAGGTACTAAATCTTCTGTATCTTCTGCAAAACTTGTTATTAATGATTCTAATGTTAAGTCTGTTCCAGAACCACCTGCTACACAAACCACTTCTGTTACTGCTCCCAGTTCTGTTTCACCACAAAAACAAACAACAACACAAACACCAACACCAACAGTTTCTGTACCAAAACCATCTCAACCCAAAATTCATATCAAACACTTTGTTCCACGACCTCAACCATCAGAACAACAACCATCAGATCATCAACCACCATCAGATCAACCACAATCATCTGAACATCCAAAGAACCAACCAAAAGAAGTTCAACCAGAAAAAGCCTCTGACAATCCACCATCAAATAATCCACCTTCTGAAACCATTGCACCTGTTACTTCTGAACCTACAAAAGTAACTTCTGCTCCTGTTTCATCAGAACCACCATCCAAACAATCTGAAATTCCTTCAGAACCTACCAATACTTCTGAACCTCACATCCCTGAGACAAAAGTTCTTGAAATCACACCTCTAAAAACAGTATTTCAAGTATCTTCTACCTCTTGTACACCAACAACATCCTCTAACACCTCAGAATCAGAAATCCACCCAGATTTTCTAATCTCTCCATCTGACAAATACACTGAGATAAACCAACCTGAACCTGAACCTGAACCTACCATACCTTCTAAAACTCCCATTCCAGATCCTATTACTCCACCTGCACCATCATCTGAGATATTAATCCCCAACTCCAATCCAACATCTTCTATATCTTGTGCCCAAGTTTCTTCTCTTTTTCATAATCTATCTTATGGTTTCAGACTGAAATATTTTTATGACAGAGTTGAACCTTCTGAACCCCTCAACCCTCTGAAACCAAAACTCACAGTGGCTCTTCCATCTGTGCTTGTTTCATATATTCAATCAATGACCAATGTAGGATCTTTAGCAACAATATCTGCAACATCTGGTAAAGCTGTTGTTTCAGCTCTGCAAATTGCATCTGATAACACTGTTGCATCTGTTCAACCACCAAAATATGCTTTCAAACCCTACTAAAATGCATCTTTTGATGTTGTTACCCCTAACAGAAGACCAAAACCTCACTTGCTTAATGCTTTAGTCAGATCCAAAGAAAAAGCTCCTGAGATACCCTTCATTCCTTATTATCATCCTCCTCTGATTTCCATCCAAAAATCACTTTTTCCACCAACTCCCCAACCCAAACCTATCACTCTGGAAACCTTGCTAAAACCTCTGCCCAGACTTAATATTGATCATTTATTTCAAACATTTTTGCAAGAAATACAGATGTATTTAGGTACTGTTCAGAAGAAATGCTCTGAAACAATGGATGCCAAAGAATCTGACATCATTTGGAACGGATTCATCAACAGATTCAACTCTGTAGCTTCCAATCTGAAGAACGTCTGTTCTGATGATGCAAAGCTCAGAGCTGAAAGGACTCTATTCTGGACTGTCAACAAAATTGAACCTCTGCTTTGTTTAGATGCTCCTCCACCATCAACAGAATCTACTGATAATGCATTGGCTATGACTCTGGTAGACCCTCCTCTAGAATCTACAGAAGCAATGGAAATTGACTCTGTTCAGGCTACAGAACCTCCTTCTGTTTCTTCATCTGAGATAAAGACAGAACATCCAGCCCTTGAAGACAAGATTGCTGCTCTGGAAGCTGGACAGTCAGAGATCAAATCCTGGATGGCTAAGCAGGATAAGAAGTCTGAGGATATGACAGAATGGATGTCAAAGCAAGATGAGAAGAATGAAACTATGACTAAGTGGATGTCCAAGCAAGAGCAATCATCCTCTGAGATTACAGATCTATTGAAGATGCTTTTGTCCAAACACTCTTAGTTTTTTTTTATTCTAATGTTTTTGCATCTGTTGTTTGCATTTGTACTTTATGCTATGTCTTCTGATGCTTACCTATGTACTCTTGCTCTGATCTGATTGAATGAATCAATTTTCTCCATTGAATTATCTTATTTACTGTTTCCTTTTATTTGTCTTTTTAAAAGTTTTTACTTTTTGCTTATGACAAAAAAGGGGGAGAAAATATAGATCTGAACTGTTTAATATAACTTCACCAGAATGAATCTTCAGACATATCTATTCTATCTAACATTTAATTTGACTTTTTCAGAACACTTGATAAGTACACTATATAAAAGAAACTCTGAGTCTCTCAGATCATTTGTCTATTATCAAACTCTGAATCTTATATCTGCAAGACATTCTGACCTTCAAATGTTTTAAGAACAAACAAGATCTAACTCTGAAGATTACTCAAGACAAAAGGGAAGTTTCTATTCCTTTTTGTATTTAACTCAGGGGGAGATTCTTCATCTCAGGGGGAGTTATAATTCTTTATGTCAGTTAAACAAAATTTCTGATACTTTTTGTCATCATCAAAAAGGGGGAGATTGTTAGAACACAGATTGGTTCTTAATAATAACTCTTTGTTTTGATGATAACTGTTAGGAAATTTTATATTTAAGAATTATATACTCTAAAATTTGTTTGAGAGTTTTACTGCAGAGTGAAATGAAATTAACTCTCTAGAAGCAAATCTGATTTATATACAAGAAGTTATCCTGACTCTGAAGCGCCAGATGCACTCATTAGAAGATTCTGATTGCTGTTTACAGAAGATCCTGAGCGTAGTCTCCAGAAGGATCTGAAGCAAGAAGCTCCAGAACATTCTGAAGCAGAAGCATCTGAAGCTAGTCAGAAGCTTCTGAAGCAGAAGCATCTGAAGCATAGAAGAATATTGTATGAAGAGTTTCTCAAAGCATAATTCTACAGAAGTTTCTGAAAGTACCTACGCTGCCAAGTACTGAAGTTCTGTGTCAAATATGCTCTGATGATCAACACGCTGAAAGCACACATGCTGCAGAAGACTCTGACACAACAAAGTTCTGAACATCATTAGAAGACTCTGACCCATTCAGATTCTGAAGAACTTGCTGAAAACTGAAGAAGAAATATTCAAGATTATATCCGTTGGAGTAAATCAACGTCTCTTTCCTCATTTGTGCTAGACACAATAACACAGACAAAAAGGATTTTTCTGTGCTATCTACTTCTAGGAAAGGTCACTTGATGTGATGACAAAAAGGCTCAGACCTTTTTGGGACTCTCTTTTCAACGCTCAGCATCCTTGGATCAGCTGCCTATAAAAGGAAGACTTCACCAAATTCTTCAGTGACACAATTTGCTGAAAAGAAATCATAATATTCAAAGCTCTCATTCTTTCATTTTCTTCTTAGAATTTCTTGTACTTAAACTTAAGAGAAAAATCACTGTTGTGATAAAAGCTTTATAGAAGCATTAATACTCTTGTATTTAATTTACATTGATTGTAAAGGTTTTTCCTTGAGAGGATTCAGTTGGAATCAGTAGCTCTTGAGAAGACTAAGAACAGTTGTTCTTAGGTGTTACTATTGTAATCAGTTTGATTAAATAGTGGATTAAGTCCTTGTTGAGAAAGGCAAATCACTCTAGGAAGGGTGGACTGGAGTAGTTGTTTTAAACGAACCAGGATAAAAATAACTGTGTCATTATTTTTAAAGTCTTAATCTTTCATACTTATTCAACCCCCCCTTCTAAGTATTATCTCACCTTCAGTTGGCATCAGAGCTCCGGTTCTGTGTGTGCTACCACTTAACAGTGTCAGTAAAGATCCAGAGAGAAATACTTTGATATATATTTATTTGTTACAATGGCTGATAATTCAATGTCCAATATTAACAATAAATATGAAGAAAGGGATAGGATCAGCACCAAACCCCCAATGTTTGATGGGGAGAAATTTGACTACTAGAAAGACAGAATTGAGAGTTTTTTCCTAGGATATGATGCTGATCTATGGGATCTAGTCATAGATGGATATGTCCATCCCACAGATGGGAATGGCAAGAAGATTGACAGAAAATCTATGACAGATGCTCAGAAGAAAGATTTTAGAAACCATCACAAAGCCAGGACTATATTATTGAATGCAATTTCACATACTGAGTATGAAAAAATTACAAACAGGGAAACTACTTTTGATATGTTTGAATCCCTAAAAATGACTCATGAGGGAAATTCTCAAGTTAAGGAGACTAAAGCTCTGGCTCTGATCCAGAAGTATGAGGCATTCAAAATGGAAGACTCTGAATCTGTTGAAGCCATGTTCTCTAGATTTCAGATACTCACAGCTGGGCTGAAAGTTCTGGACAAGGGATATTCTACATCAGATCATGTAAAGAAAATCATCAGAAGTCTGCCTACAAGATGGAGACCAATGGTGACTGCCTTGAAGATGGCTAAAGATCTGAACAAGATCTCTCTAGAAGAACTCATCAGCTCACTGAGGAGCCATGAGATTGAGCTTGAGGAAGATGAACCTCAAAAGAAAGAAAAAGGTAAATCTGTTGCATTAAAATCTAACAAAACTGCTAAAGCTTTGCAGGTCATTCAAGAAAGCTCTGAAGAATCTTCTTCTGAAGAAGAAGATGAGTTATCCATGCTGTCCAGAAGGATCAACAGACTCTGGAAGCACAAAGGAAAGAAGTTCAACAACTTCAGAAGATCTGATAATAGAAAGGAATCTTCTGGACACAAAAGATCTGGAAAGAAAGAAGTTGTGTGCTATGAGTGCAAAGAACCTGGGCACTACAAGAATGATTGCCCCAAACTTCAGAAAGAAAAACCCAAGAAGAAGTTTAACAAAAAGAAGAAGGTTCTGATGGCAACATGGGATGACTCAGATGAATCTGAATCATCTTCTGAATCAGAAGAAGAATGTGCCACCATTGCACTGATGGCCAGCACAGAGGATCAAGAGGAAGGTACCTCAGGATATGAATCAGATTCTGAATCTGATGACGATGCAGAAGAGGTAATGGCTAAACTTACCAAAGAAGAACTTATAAAAGTTTTAACATAAGTTCTTAAAAGTTATAACAATATCAAACTCAAATACAAGAAGTTGAAAAGCAATCTTGAATCTGAGATTGATCTTCTGAAGACAGAACTTGTTGAGCAAAAAGAAATAAATCTGAAAATCAAAAATGACTTTGAAATAACTCAACAAGAATCTGAATCTGAGACTAAGTCATGTGAAAAAATTTTAGAAAAATATGACTCTAGCTTTCAGAGATTTCTTACTAAGAGCATAGACAGAAGCAAGATGGCTTCTATGATCTATGGTGTTAGTGGAAACAACAGAAGAGGTATTGGATATGAATCTTCATCTGGAAGCAATCTAAAACCTGTTGACAAACTTTTCATCAAGAAGACACCTCTGTATTCTCAATTTAAATTTGGTCACTTAAATGACATTAAACACACAAGCTCTGATAAGAATACTTATGTGTTTAAACCCAAGGCAAGTCAGAATAAACATTATGTTGAAAAACAGAAGTTTAGACAAACCTACAAACCAACTAACCCCAAAGGACCCAAGAAGATCTGGGTACCTAAAAACAAAATAATTCCTGTTGCAGATGTTCTTAGCAGCAAGGTCAGGACACCAATCATGATACCTGGACTCTGGATGCTCACGACACATGACAAGAGAAAAGTCTATGTTCCAAAGCCTGGAACTTAGATCTGGAGGTGACGTGAAGTTTGGAGGGAACCAGAAGGGCAAGATCATTGGATCTGGCACTATTGGAAATGGTAAACTTCCCTCTATTACTAATGTTTTACTTGTTGAAGGGTTAAAGCATAACTTATTGTCCATAAGTCAATTAAGTGACAATGGTTATGATATTACCTTTAATCAAAAATGTTGTAAAGCTATTAGTCAAAAGGATGGCTCTATCCTATTTAGTGGTAAGAGGAAAAACAACATTTATAAAATAAATCTTTCAGAACTTAAAGTTCAAAATGTTAAATGCCTCTTGTCTGTAAATGAAGAGCAATGGGTCTGGCACAGAAGATTGGGCCATATTAATATGAGACGTATATCTCAGATTAATAAACTTAATCTTGTCAGAGGACTCCCTAATCTGAAGTTCACTTCAGATGCTCTTTGTGAAGCATGCCAGAAAGGGAAGTTTTCAAAAACATCTTTCAAATCAAAAAATGTTGTTTCTACTTCTAAACCACTAGAATTACTTCATATTGATCTGTTTGGACCAGTGAAAATTGCATCCATCAGAGGCAAGAAGTATGGATTAGTCATTGTTGATGACTTTAGTAGATGGACATGGGTAAAGTTCTTAAAACACAAGGATGAGTCACATTCTGTGTTCTTTGACTTCTGCAAGCAAGTCCAGAATGAAAAGAATTTCAAAATTATAAAAGTCAGAAGTGATCATGGTGGTGAAAATTTTCCATCGACTTGATGATGAAGTCAGACGGTGATGTCAGAAAATTTTCCTTCGACTTGATGAGGAAGTCAGACGGTGATGTCAGAAAATTTTCCTTCGACTTGATGATGAAGTCAGACGGTAATGTCAGAAAATTTTCCTTCGACTTGATGATGAAGTCAGACGGTGATGTCAGAAAATTTTCCTTCGACTTGATGAGGAAGCCAGACGGTGATGTCAGGAAATTTTCCTTCGACTTGATGATGAAGTCAGACGGCGATGTCAGAAAATTTTCCTTCGACTTGATGAGGAAGTCAGACGGTGATGTCAAAAAATTTTCCTTCGACTTGACGATGAAGTCAAACGGTGATGTCAGAAGATTCTCCATTCTCAGACGGTGATGTCAAGAAATTTCCCGTCGACTAGATGATGAAGTCAGACCGAGATGTCAGGGAATTTCCCCTTAGCAGGTTTCAGACGGAGAAGTCAGAAAATTTCCCAAGGACTTGATGACGAAGTCCAGCAATGACTTGATGACGAAGTCCGGCAGCGATGCCAAACGTTCCGATACAAACTTAATGACGAAGTCCAACCACGAGGTTTCTTTTAGACTTGATGACAAAGTCCGATCGTGATATCAGCAATTTCCTTAACGACTTGCTGGCGAAGTCCAGCAATGACTTGATGACGAAGTCCGACTACGAAATTTCCTTATAGACTTGATGAAAAAGTCTAACAACGACTTGATGACGAAGTCCGACAATGATATCAGAAATTTCCTTAACGACTTAATCACAAAGTCTAGTACCGACTTGATGATGAAGTTCGGCAGCAATGCCAGGTGTTCCAATGACTTGATGACGAAGTCTAACAAGAATTTTCCTTTCAGACTTGATGACGAAGTCCGATAGAGATGTCAAATTATTCTTACAAACTTGATGAGGAAGTCCAGAGGCAATGTTTAGCAATTCTCCCGATTGATACCGAATGCCTGACGGAAAAATCAGTTATCTTTATCAGTCACTGTTGAATCAGTGGTTTCTTCCCGACTTGATGACGAAGTCCGACAAAAATTTAAGATAGTAATTCATCAGCTTGTTGTCGTGCAACTATCATTTCAATCTCCGGAGAGTTTTACCAATCAAAGTTTGCAGTTTATTTCTGCGGTTGGCAAATGTCCAGGTTCTTTGGTATTCAACCGTCTTTTACCTTGATTATCTGAGAGTCGTTTGCTTCTCACCCAGTCAGGTCCTAGCCGTTTGAATAGGGGCAGCTGTTGCACCCCAAACTTTTCCTAACCTTTCTCTTTATCTAGCATATGTTTCATTGCATTCATCATATCATTAGCATATGCATTGCATAGTCATTTGTGCAGGGGATCAAGAAGTATGCATATCAAGAGGAGGCTACCAAAGGTTTTAGGGCTAATCAAGAAGCTATAGTCAAGTTATCATCCTCAACAAGCCTTCATGGAAAAGTCAAAACCCTTGGGGAAAGGAGTGGATACAAGTGTGCATACCTCCTATCTTGGGGGTCAATGAAGATTAGCTGATGATATTGAATCCATGGCTATGGGTGGAGTCTACTATAAGAGTCATTATGGAGTTTGGACAAGTCATTATTCAAAGTGCAAGAGGCCACAGCCAAAGGTGGTGCAACTAGGGTTTTCACCTAGTCAACCCTAAGTCAACTGTGTGTCTTGAGGAGATTAAGACTCAATTCCAAGCAGCTATGATCATGGAATGTTGTGTTGAGACACCTAAGAGATCATTTCAAGATTAATTCATCAATATTCAAGAGTGTGAGAAGTTGCTAAGCTAGGGTTTCTAAGCTTGATCCATTCATGTACCTTACATCCCAAGCAATTGATTTGAGCAAAAATGAAGGCATTTTGGAGCCAAATTAGTGCACTTCCATGGGCCTCCAAGTGTGAAAAAAGTTGGACATCAATTTCCACATACAGCCACAATTGGGCCTCAAATCCATTTCATATCACTTCTATATAACATGTTGATCATGATCAGATGAAGATGGATGAAGTTTGGTGGCAGTTAGAGCAAATTCAGTTGTAACAAACTCAAGAGAAAGTGAAAATCCGTTTTCAAGAATCACACACATTCAAGTCAAGTCAAGATCATCAAGAGCTCTAGGAGGATTCATAGAAGCTTTCTGGATCGATTGGAGCAAGAAGCAGCATCAGTTCACATCTTTGTGCAAGCTTCTAATCAGGTTTCTATTCTTCAACTTTACTCGCTATTCTTGGTGAACTAGAATTCAATATTCATGTGGTTAGGATCCTTGAGAGGTGTAGATTGATTTAGGTTATGTTTAAAGCTTGATTGCAACAATTTTTGACAGAGCACGTTTTCTTGTTGGATTCGGTTTAGATAAATTATAGGGTTAAAATGAAATTGAAGCATGGAATGTTAACCTGCATGGTGAGAGGAATCGATTGGTATAGGATTCTTGAGGTTTCATTGAGTTTCATGAGATGCCACTGTAGCACGTGGCCGGAGAAGACGACCGGAAGTCTCTCCGGCCACCGTCTGGTTTGTTCCCACCATTTCCCATTTAAAACCCCAGGTTGAATAACAGCCCTAGGATCTTGAGAGGCTCCTTGACCTTTTCCCTTCATCTCACAGCCCAGGCTTAGTCTCAGCTTAGTTTGACTTCATTTAATTACGTGGCTGAGTGATGAGCATTGGATGAGATGACTTATACCATGAGCGGATAGGATTAAGACCTACCATAGGCGAGCGTTGACTGAAGCACATAGAAACCCTTAGTTCACTTAAAACTCTGAATTGGACTTGGGCCATAATCACTAATCACACCCCCTTTTAGACTGGCCCATTGATTTGAACGCGCTCCTTTTGCTATTTGTACCACAGATTTAATCATTTTCATTTCTTTTTCTTGGTTTTTATGTTTTATTACATGATTAATTTTAATTGATTTAAAATAGCAAAATGTCTCAAAAATGCATGAAAATTTTTCTCAAGGTTCCTCAATATGTTAGATGATTTTACAAATTGTTGGATTATTTTTTAGAACATTTTTTCAATTTAATGAGAATTTTCCATGATTGGTTATTTCTTTAAATGTGAAAATATACATGATTGCTTCTTGAATTTTATTTGCTTACCAAAGCATAGAATAAACTCATGATTTTTTGTGTGATGATTCTAGACACCTTATATGATTTGTAGGTATTTTTGTTCTGATTTTTAGGTTTCATTTAGTTAGGGTTTGAAGTAGATCTTCAGCACCATTTCCCTTTGCCTTATTCATAGAACACTTTAGGGTTTTGCTCCCTGTTAGCATACCTAGACTTGGAGTTTTGATCCCATATTTTAACCCTTAGTTCCTAACATCTTGAGGATCACTTAGGATTTTTACTAGAATTTTTAGTATTGTTTCCATATTTTTAAAAGATTTCGCATTCTGACTGGTGTATGTGTGTTTCTAATTGCACCTCCACCTAGCTTGCATCTTTTATTTGATATTTTGCAATACTTGTGCATATAATCTTTACATATTCCCATTATACACATGTTAAAGCATTTGTAAGTTAATTTTCAAGTCATTAACATGTTCTTAGCTTGATTAGGATAGATATCATTTATGGCTTTGCATTTAGGGTTCCTTAGAAGCTTTTATGAATGGTTTCTCTTCCTTATGTGATTCCTTTGCTTTGCTTTGCCTTGCTTTGTCCCTTCCATCTCAAAAACTTAGGCTTCTTTTGGATCCTCCTTGTGAGAGCCTAATTCCTCCTTAGGAGGAATTTTGTGCATTCCACAAAAGAGTTGAACCATTAAAGGCTATTCTTGGATGTTTGATCTTGGTTGAGTAACATGTTGAATTCCTTAGGTTTTCACCATGTCTCCCATTCTCATTCTTCCCCTTTATAAATGACTTCAAGTCCTAATCTTAGGATCCCCCTTGTGAGAGCCTGATTCCTCCTTAGGAGGAACTTTGTGCATTCCATGAGAGGATTGAGCCTTTGATGGACATTCAATGACATGGTGGGTTCCTTAGGTTCACACCATGCTCCTTTTCTCCTCCAAGTCCTAATATTAGGATCCTTCTTTTGAGAGCCTGGTTCTTCCTTAGGAATAAATTTATGCATTCCATGAGAAGTTTGAGCCTTTGAGGACTCAAGTACCTTGTACACAGTTTCTTTTTCTCTGTGTCCTACAATCTCAGGATCCTTCTTGTGAGAGTCTGGTTCTTCCTTAGGAAGAACTCTGTGCATTCCATGACAAGTTTGAGCCTTTGATGGACTTCTGTGTTGATACACATTCCATGTGACATAGTGGGTTCCTTTGGTTCACACTGTGCTTTCTCTCATTCCCTTGCATGATTGTGTGGCTATGTGCATTAGAAGTAAGGTAGGCTTAATAGCTTTCTCTTTTCACTTCCATGTTTGCATTTAAAGGTTGAGTTTGTCTCCCTTTGCTTGTGTGTATTCTCTGTGCATATCCATCTTTGCATTTAAAGGTTGAGCTTGTCTCCCTTGCTTGTATTGTTGTATTGCATGTGCATCCAGTCATTTACATTTCATCTGTGTAATGCTTGATGGCTTTCTTTTGTTTCCCTTTGCCATGTTCCCTTAGGGCTCTCACTTCCTTGTTTAAGGATAGTGATGATAGACACTAGGTTCTAACCCTTTGCATGATAACAATTAGGATAGATTCCCTTTCTAAACTCGGCCTTAGGACCATTTTGCATGACAACATTAGGGTTTTGGTTAGTTTCCCTTTAGAGTCCTTCCTCTCTTCTCATCTTCAAACCACAGTAAAACACCTAATAAAGGTTGATGAGTATTGTACGTTACGAGCCTTAAGCTACTTAGGAAGTGGTGATTGGGGAACTTCTCCTCAATTACCTAGAGTGTTTAGTATACGTCCTTAGGATGATATGCAACGCATTCGCTCCTAAGTCATAGTCTCTAGTGCAATATGAATTACAAACACTCATCAAAAACACTTCTCCTTAAAAGAGAAAAACAAACATCAAACTCCTTTTTCCCATTGGGGCTTTTTTAATCAGGAAAACCTTTTCAGAAAAAAGAGTGTTGTTAACTCTCAGTTCTACCGTAAGCGGTAACGCATAAGTCTCCAACGAGCGTGCTGCATACACCAAACTGCTGGAACTGTTTGTTAACCTTACTCGGGTGAAAAAAACATGTGAGCAAACCTGTGTTCCGTTTTATCCCGAACTATGTTCGCTCTAATCTCTCATACCTGTTGACAGTACATAGGCACAAGATGCGATGTATTGGCGAGCAACCTTCCCCCATCACCCGTAGTTAGCCGAACTACGTTGACTCTGACTTTCCCATTGCACGAGGGAATACGTAGGCCCAGAGCAGCGACGCTCTGTCGAGTCCTTTTTCTTTTCTTTTGTCCCAGGCCATTAGGTAGATAGCTAAACAACCCTTTTAGATAAACAAAACAAGCGTGGATCCCGTCAAGTATGACGGACGTGAGGGGTGCTAATACCTTCCCCTTGCGTAACCGACTCCCGAACCCGAGATTTGGTTGCGATGACCGATCTTATCCCTTTTCTGCTAGGTTTTTCCTAATTGTTTCCTTTCCCTCCTTTGGGATAAATAACGATAGGTGGCGACTCTTCTGTCTTTGTCGGCACCTTTTTTTCGCAGTAGCGACACCAACATAATCGCATATCCTCGTAAAAACGTTCATTTCTAAAGCGATTTCGTGAATGTTATTGTTTCGACCATTAAATGATCTCTCTAAATAACACTCGAAACAATAAGCATTAAGATCAATACAAAGTGGATATCAACTTTCAAACCTACGTCTAGAATTTGTATAGTTGATAGATGAAGAAATTAGGTCAAGACTTGGAAAGTTCATGTCTAAAGCAATCCAAACCATAAATGTACAAAGAGTAGCAAATAACTTCATCTATATTTATCACAACATTGTTCACATACAAAAGATCAAGAAGAATACATAAAATTTAAACTAACTACCTCTAACCTTGACAAGAGAGGGATTTAGCCACCCATTTCCATGATAGCTTGAGCAACAAGTTTTGGAAGAAGGTTGATCAACATCCGAGTCGAATAATCGAGATTGGATGGGAATCCACCTTATTTTTGTGAAATATTGCTAAGAGATGATGAGAAATGGAGAGACAAGCTTTTTAAGTCTGAAAATCCTCTCAAAAGAAAGTACAAAATAAAAGATATTTTTCTCAAAAAGTAGCCCATACTACCTATAGAAGGGCTGCTGAGCTGTCATGTTCGCGGTGCGAACAACCAAAATGGCACCTGAAGTGCCTATGTCTTGAGAAAACTCCCCAGACAGAATTCCACATGCTCGTTGCGCGAAGAATTCTTCGTAGTGCGAATCCTTCGCTGAGAACTTCACACAGCGAATTCTTATCCAAATACCTACTGCCTCAAGTTTGTGGGTGTTCACTAGCCCCTCTCTACCTCTTCGCTCCAGCGAGTTGTTCGCTGCCTCCTTCGCATAACGAACTTAGGGCCCTTTTCTTTCTGTTTTGGTTTCCTTGACTTCACTACAAAGTTCTTTGTGCGAACTTTTTGAAATTTTCTGGCAAGCTTCACTAGCAAGTTCGCACAACGAACTTGTTGTTCTTTGCATGTGTTGCATCCCAAAATTTGCCTAAACTTTTTCTTACTTGGCTTTTGTTTCATTACATTAGCATATCATTGATCTAGCATTTGCATAACATAGCATTTCTCATTTAGCAGGGGATCAAGTGTGGTTTATATCAAGAGGAGCCTATCTAGAGATCTTATTCAAGCTTGAGAGGTCACCAAGGTCATCAGAAAGTGGGTTGTGTTCTTGAGAAGTTTGGATGCTAGTATGTGGTTCATCTCCTAATTGGGGGGGCCAATTGAAGACCATCAGTGGGTTGTGAAGCCTTGATCATGGATAGGATATGTGGATAGAGCTCATGGAGTCCCTTTAGGGTCATGGTGGAGCTCAGTCAAGTCATTATGCCAAGTGTGAAGAGCCACAGTTGAGGGTGTTACAATTAGGGTTCATCTGAGTAACCTTGAGTCAACTGTGCAATTGAAGAGGATTAAAACCTATTCCTAAGTCATGGTGTTCATGGAATGTTATGTTGAGGCATTTGAGATGTTATTCCAAGATCAATTCAAGAAGAATTCCAAGTTTGAGATGTTCATATTTTTCTTAGAATTAACAATTGGACTAGTTTTATGATGCTTTTAACATGACCTTTCCTTTAGAATGACCTCAACGGTGACCCATAGCATGAAATAAATTTCCCATTCCTTTTGGATAGTCCTTTAGACTTGTTAGAGCTTCTGTGTGCTTAATTTTAAGGCTTGGTTTTGGTGTTTTGGTTCCCTTTGAGTAGCTTTCTTTAAGCTTGTGGGATTAGGGTTTTGTAGAGCCTTAGAAGTTGTTTTCTTCTTTCACAAATATGATTTTCTTTGTGTGCATTCCATTCCCATCCTATGATGCAAGGTCCTTATGTGGAAGCCTCATCCCTCCTTTGGAAGGATGTGTGCCATATCACAAAAGTTAGAACCTTTGAGGATGCCTATCTTAGATGTATGGTTGAGTGCCATGATGGATTCCCTTGGTTTCCATCATGCTTCCCATCATCATGCATTGATTTTGATGTTGATTCTCATCTCTCTTGGTGGATAATTTGAAGCTTGAAGATGAAGTCTTCTCTTGAAGATAGCTTGGGCAGGGAGATCAAACTACAGACTGTTGGGTTGCTTTACTGATAGAAGTCTGCTTAGCTGTTGAGCTGCTGGCTTGTTGTTTTGTTTGTTGTGTTTGCTGATTGACTGTATTTGTGTGAATGTGTGTTACATTAGAATAGGCTTTCATGTAGTTGATTTAGGACTAAGGGCATTGAAAGGTTGAGCTTGCTCCATTTGCTTGTCTGCATTAGAGGTTGAGTCTGTCTATCTCTGCTTGTCTGTTACTGTTTGGCTTTGCTTGTTGGCTGAAGGTTGAGTTTGTCTCCCTTGCCTGTGCTTTGTGTTGCTCTTGCGTGTTTTCTCTAGAAGTTGAGTTTGGCTCCTTCTGCTTGTATTGTTGCATTGCATGCATTTTACTTACGTTTGTTTCCTTCAGTTTATTTCTTTTGTTGTTGCTTTCCTTTGCCATGTTCCCCTAGGAACTCTGACTTCTCTTGTTCAAGAGAAGTTATGACAGACATTAGGGTTCTAACCATGCATGATAACATTAGGTAGTTCCCTCCTAACCTCAATCATAGGATCAACTTTGCATGACAACTTTAGGATTGGATTAGTCCCCTTTAGCGCGTCTTTTCTCTTCTCATCTTCAAACAAATCAAAATACAGTAATGAAGGTTAATTGATGTCGTACGCTACGAGCCTTAAGCTACTTGAGAAAGGGTTTTTGGAGAGGTTCTTTTCAACAGCTTGGGTGTTTAGTATGGTACCCTTTGGGTGACATGCGACGCATTCACTCTCATGTCATAGTCTCTATTGCGATATTAGTTGCAGACATCCATAAAAAACACTTCTTCCGTAAAAGACTTCAAAAACAAACATTCAAATCCTTTTTGTCCTCCGGGACCTGTAATCCTTGGAAACCATTTTCATAAGGAGAGTTTTGTTAACTCTCGGTTCTACCACAAACGGTAAACGCCTAAGTCTCCGACGAGCGAGTTGCATATGCCAACTGCTGGAACCGTCTGTTAACCCTACTCGGATAAAAAATAGTTGAACAAGCCTGTGTTCCCTTTTATCCCGAACTACGTTTGCTCTGATCTTTAACGCCGTGTGAAAGTACGTAGGCACGAGATGCGATATCTCGGCGAGCAACCTTCCCCCCTTTTCACCCGTAGTTAGCCGAACTACGTTGACTCTGATTTCTCGTTCCGGACGCGAATACGTAGGCATAGAACTGCTGTGTTCTGCCAAGTCATTTTCTTTTCTTTTCAGACCAACTTTTAGCATAGATAGATAAACCAACCCGTCATATAAACACAACAAGCGTGGATCCCATCGATTACGATGGACGTGAGGGGTGCTAATACCTTCCCCTTGCGTAACCGACTCCCGAATCCAGACATGGTTGCGATGACCTTGTCTCATACCTTTTCGTCAGGTTTTTCCGATCGTTTCCTTTCCCTTTCTGTGGGATAAATAACGAAAGGTGGCGACTCTTCTGTTTTGTCGGCACCTTATTTTCGCAGTAGCTGGGGACCTATAGCTGCTGTGGACTTTTCCCATCCCCTATGCTGGGACCGTTTCCCATCCCCTATGCGAGTCAATCCTAGCGCTTGCGTGTTTATCTGTAGGGTTTTATTTATCGCATTTTACTTTCCGCATTTTATTTCCAGTATGATATCATTATTATGCTGTTGTGGGAAGGGGCTCTGATGAGTGATAAGCCAGACCCAGGCTTGAGTGTACCTAGCATTAGTTGTGGAAAGTAGTGGGCGCGTGCATGCTTTGCATGTACTAGTGTCTCACGAAATCCACGCTCATGCGAGATTCTCCCGGTTGACTTCTTTTCCGGCCCTTTGGGCTTGAGGGGTTGTTGGGTTGGAGGGTTGTCGACTCTGGGGACCGATCATTTGTGACTCAGCTGAGTGAGGTCACTTCAAGAGATGATGATGCCACACCTTCCTGGGTATCGTATCATCGTTTCTTGAAAGTCTGTGACACTGGGAAACGCATAGGATGCCATACCTTGTCTGTGATTAGGTTCATACCTATGAGCGGGGTCGGGTTGTTGCAGGAAACCTTAACCTTCAGACTACCTGGTTTTCTTGATAGTGAATCAGTATTGTTGGGATCAGAGGGTTCTTATCATCAGAGATGTGGTTGTTCTCGACAGTGCATAATTATTGGTCCTCTTCAGGGTTGTATTATCAGAGCAGTGTTGTGATTATGTTGAAACAGAACCTCGGTCTCCTCAACAGCACAATCTTGATCCCCTGTTGCATGATTGCATTTTGCATTTTGCATACTCATTTGCATATCATTAACATGTGTCTGTGTTGCAGGTGCATATACCATCCCCGGTTCCAGTAATTCTTGCCCTCAGTTCTGCTTGCATGGGATCTTTGAAGAAGAATGTGGCTTACAAGCTCCCCACCCCAGATGTTACTTTGTTGTCTAGTTTGATTGCCCTGGTAGATGATACAGTGAAAGGGGAATTCAGGAAATCTTATGGGAAGTTACTCAGTCTGGTTCGTAAACCTTCGATATATGAGTTGAATGGGTTGTATGCCTTGCTTCACTTTTCCAGACTTCATTCTTGCACCTACATTAGAGGAGTATGCTGAGTTGTTGGGTGTACCGATTAAGAATCAGATGTCATTTGTTCACATGGATGCTAAGCCTAATCTGGCTAACCTAGCTGTTGCTCTTCATCTGGATGCCTCGGAGCTTCTTTTGACCAATTGGAATGGGGTCCCTGGATTTTCTCTACAGTTTTTGGTTGGGAAATCCCAACAGTGTGCTAAAGACGGTTGTTGGATCGTATTCAACGCCATTCTCGCCCTCTGCATCTATGGCATCATCTTATTTCCCAACATGCCGGACTTTATAGACTTGGACACCTTCCATATCTTCACATCAGGGAATCCAGTTCCCACCTTGATTGGAGATGTATATCATTCCGTCCATTACAAGAACGAAAATAGAAGGGGTAAAAATGTATCGTGTTGTGCGCCTTTACTCTACAGATGGTTTGATAGCCACATGCCCAAGAAGGGTCCCTTTGCTTCATCTGCAGCCACAGCTGAGTGGTCTGAGCGCTTGATGGGTTTATCAGCAGAGAGCATTATTTGGTTCGATCGGGATATGCTGGGTACCGAAGTCATATTCAGCTGCAGTGGTTTTCCTAATATGCCTTTGATTGGAAGGAAAGGATGCATCAACTACAACCCCTCTTTACTTGTCATATAGTTTGCGTATGCTTTGAGAGGTCCGCCAAAAGACGAAGAGGTGCAGGAATCTCTGTACCTCACAGGTCTTCTAGAGGGGGACATGTTAGCCAAGCTCCAGCATGCATGGAATGATATCAGTAGACAAGGGAAAGCATTGTTGGGTAAGAGCAATAGCCAGGCTTATGCTCCTTATAGGACTCGGATTCGAACCAGGGTAGAGACAATAGGGATGCCTTTTCCACCTGCTAAGTAAGAGTGCCCTCCAGTGGTCGAAGAACCTACCACAGTGTCGATTCAGCAGTACAATCAGGTGTTAGCTGAGAAGGAAGAGTTGAAAAAGACCAACGAGAAGTTGGAGAAAGAACTGGTACAGCTTAGAAGCGAGAGAAACGAAGCCGTCCACTCCTTTAAAAAGCAGACAGAGCTGGTGAATCGGCTAGGCACAGACTTGACCAAACAGATAGCTGACCGTGAACGTTTGAGTTTGGACTTCAAAGCTATCAATGATGTGCTTGCCACCAAAAAGCAGAACCTAGATGATGCATACCGGAGAATCTCCAAGTTTAACCAGCAGTGGAATGCCACTATAGCCAGCAACAAAGAGCGGGAGGACAAGCTAAAGCAACAGATCTCCAAGCTGAAGGCTCAGTTGAAGGCCGGCGAGAAGAAGTTTGATGAAGAAACTGCTCGTAGGTATGCCACTGAAGACATGTTAAACAAGGCTATTGCGAACCTGAAGGAGCGTAAGCAGGTGTTTGAGTATAAGAAGCGAAGGTTAGAAGACTGTTTTGGCCAAGGCGCATGGGAAGACTCTGTTGAAGGCCTCCAGTGCACCATCATGCAGAGGGAGTTACTTGTCAAAGGGTTACTCACTCGGCCTGATCATCCCAAAACGAAGGAGTTGCTAGAAGAGTTTCGCGCCCGTTGTCACACTTGACTATATTTATAACCCTTTGTATTATCTAATCTTTGCTGTAGGCTGACCATCACCAGGCTTGTTGGTCGAGGTCATGCTGTTGATTCCCCATGTATTCAGTGACATTGTATGCTGCCTTGTTGGGCCTTATATATATATACGAGACGTTATTTCCATGATTGGATCCGGACTTCTTATTATCAGCACTGGCACTCTAGCACTAGAATCGGGGGAGAAATCTCCCTAAAGCACAGACACACGTTTGCATTTGCATGAATCATGTGCATAACAGGTACCTTGAGTTGTTTCTCTAACCCTCTATCGATGTAGGTTTGCAAGAAAGCTATGGATCAAATGAAAACTGAGATGCAGGAGATGCATGACAGGATGGCGCAGTTCATGCAGGTTATGGAAACTGTGTCCAAGGGCCAGGAGCAGCATCAGACTCTGGTGCAGCCTCTGATTGCACGAGTTGATGGTAACAGTGTGCTACATGGCGGGGTCGCTACTGATACTCCTCATGGCGAGACTCCCCGAGCGGGTGATGCTGTACCGGTGGTCGTCCTTAATACTACTGAGAATGGTAATGGGGCTGGGAATGGGAATGTATCTGGTAATAGTAATGGGCATGTGGAAACCAACGGAAATGTCGGAGCTGGAAACGTGGGTTTTAATGTTGGAACTAGGAAGGCTGGTTTTGGTGTTGGCGCCGAAAACACTGGTGTAGGTATTGGTGGTGGCAATCAGGGCTATGGCAATCAGGGCTATGGCAATCATGGTTATGGCAACCAGGGCTATGGAAATCAGGGTTTTGGCAATACAGGTTTTGGCAACGCAAGCAACAATGGTGTTGGAATGGGTGCCTATAACGCTGGTTTTGGGTCGGGTGTTGCTAATCAGGGCTTTGGTAACGTGGGGTATGGTCCCAGGTTTAATCAGACTGACTTTGGTCCTAATGCTGCCTACGCTGGGTATGATAATGGGGATTCTCATTGGGGCGAGGATCGTCAAGAAGATGCTTTCCCTCCGCCGGGCAGGGATCTTGAGACGCACACAGAAAATGACTGAAGGTTCAAGCTGTTGGAGGAACAAGTGAGAGGTCTGGCCAATCAGAATTCCATGGGGTTGGACATGGCTAATATGGGGTTGGTTCCTGGCTTGAGGGTGCCACTCAAGTTCAAAGCACCTACTTTCGACAAGTATAAGGGGGATACCTGCCCAAGAGTTCATGTACGGTCTTATTATCGGAGAATGTCTGCTTATTCTGATGACGAAAAGATGCTGATGCATTTTTTCCAAGATAGCTTGTCTGGACCGTCACTCGAATGGTATATGGGGTTAGAGCCCACTCAGATCGGTAGATGGAAAGAGTTGGCGGAAGCATTTGTAAAGCATTACCAGTATAACAGCGACCTTGCACCAAACAGGGTCCAACTTCAAAATCTTTCTCAGAAGAATGGCGAGAGTTTTAAAGAGTACGCTCAGAGGTGGCGCGAGCTTGCAGCTAGGGTGCACCCACCCATGGTAGAGCGTGAGTTGGTGGATATTTTTGTGGGCATTTTCTCTGGTTTGTATTATGACGGGCTTCTCGGTTGTACGACGGATAGTTTTTTTGATATGATACTCTTGGGAGAACGTATAGAGAACGACATCAAGATCGGTAAGATTCAAGCAGGAGAATTAACCTCAGCTGGAGGTGGTAAAAAGGTATTCAGAAATAAAAAGCAGGGAGACACTAATTCGGTGTATAGTGCTCGGAGAAGGGATAGAAGTCAGACTAGTCACAGGCAGCAGGTTGCCAGTGTAACAATTCTTGTACCTCAACAGCAACACCAACAGTCGCAGCAGCAACAGGGACAGCAGAATACTGCCCTACAAAGGTTCCAAGGTCGGGATAGGGTCGTGAAGAGAGTATTTGATGTTCCTCCATTGTCGTATGCTTAGCTTCTTTCAACTTTATTACAACTACAGCTTGTTGAGAAAAGGATGTTAGCTCCGTTGAAGGGAACGCCTCCTTTTGGTTATGATGCCAATGCACATTGTGAATTCCACTCCGGGGCACCCGGTCACAGCATAGAGAATTGTCATGCATTCAAGCATAAAGTGCAAGACTTGATAGATAGTAAGGCTATAAAATTTGGTAATGAGGCACCCAATGTTGAGAAAAATCCGATGCCGCCTCACGGATCTGCAAAGGTGGGTGCGATCTTGGAAGATATCGGTCTGAATTTGGTTATGAATGTAGATGAACTGAAGACGCCTCTGGGTTGTGTAAAGAGCAGGTTGCTGAATGGGGGAGTTTTCCCTGGTTGTGATGCAGATTGTGTTGACTGTTTAGCCCGCCCTGAGGGGTGTGATAGTTTAAGAAAAGGTATTCAAGGTCTGATTGATGAAGGAACGTTGTAATTCGACCGTACTGCTGAAGAGAAGCCTGTTGAGGCAATAACAGAAAAGCAGGGTGAAGTTGCAACGGTTACGATCCTGTTTAAGACTGTCACGATATCGGCGCCTCCCAAGCGACCGACTATCACCATAACCAAAGTTGGACCCATTCCATATGAAAGCACCAAAGCCATCCCTTGGAACTATGGGGCGGAAGTTTACTGCAATGGAGAAAAGATTAACCTGGAAAGCCCGCCGGTTGGGTCAGTTGATAACCTTGTGGGGGCAGGGGGCATAACCCGCAGCGGTAGAATATTTGCGTCACCAGAAGTAGAAGCTGAGAGAATTGCCAAGGGGAAAGGTAAAGTCAATGAAGGAGGACCTTCTCAAGAGAAGGAAAAAGAGACTTTGACCAAAGATGTGGAAGAACTTATGAGACTAATCCGGAAGAGTGATTATAAAATTGTTGATCATCTGTAGCAGAAGCCTTCCAAAATCTCGATTTTGTCATTGTTACTTTGTTCTGAAGCTCATCAGGACGCTTTTCTGAAAGCTCTTGACACGGCTTATGTACCCCAGGAGATATCCGTCAATCAGCTCGAAGGAGTGATTGTGCACGTGAACATGGGGCATGGCCTTGGCTTTACAGATTTTGATTTAACACCCCGGGGCCGCAACCACAACAGTGCGTTGCATATTTCGGTTGAGTGTCGGGGCACTGTTATGTCTCATGTCCTTGTTGACACTGGTTCTTCCTTGAATGTTTTTCCCAAGAAGGAACTTTTGAAGTTGGATACCCGAGGCATAATATGCACGCCAAGCGACTTGGTGGTGAGAGCTTTTGACGAGACTAGAAGGTCCGTATTTGGGGAATTGACTTTACCAATCCAGGTCGGTCCAGAGGTGTTCGATATTGTGTTTTACATCATGGACATTCATCCAGCTTATAGCTGCTTGCTCGGACGACCTTGGATTCACTATGCAGGGGTTGTAACGTCTACGTTGCACCAAAAGCTCAAGTACGTGGTCCGTGGTAGCATTGTCACCGTGTGTGGGGAAGAAGATATCCTGGTAAGTCACTTGTCGTCGTTCAAGTATGTCGAAGTGGATGGTGAGATC
The DNA here is from genome assembly GCA_963859935.3 of Lathyrus sativus. NCBI lineage: Eukaryota > Viridiplantae > Streptophyta > Magnoliopsida > Fabales > Fabaceae > Lathyrus > Lathyrus sativus. Next base: position 542,784,935 of record OZ012737.1, read on the forward strand.
GATGAGACATTGTGCCAAGCTTTTCAAGGGGTGCAGATCAAAGACAAGTCTCCTATCATAAGCAATGGGCCAGAGGTGGCTATGTCTTCGTATAGAGAAGCCCAAGCGGCGGTTCAGGCTGGGGAGACTAAAGGTTGGGATCAAGTTCTGGAAATTCCTGTTAATCAAGACAAGTTTGGCTTAGGATATCGTTCGTCGTCGTCTTCTTCATCACAGAGCTCGCTAAGGTTCAAGGGGCCGATTGTGTTTACTCCGGGAGGAGTCAGTTTTGAAAGGATTAATGATGTGTCTGACAGTGAAGATGGAGATAGCGACTGTGACATGGATTCATGGATCAAGCCCAGCGATCCAGGACAAAGCCTATGCAACTGGTCTATTAAGGAATTTATTCAAGTGACGACGAAACAATAATGCCTTGTTTTTTCGATTATTGTACAATCCTATGTCCTACCCAGGGCATAGTGATTTTATTTCAGGGCCTACTTATTTATGTGTATGCCTTGCTTTAATCATCAAATAAAGGCGTTTTTCTCATGCAAATGTTGTGATCCTTGTATTTCTATTTTTATTTTTATCAATAAAATGGCAACGTGGTTGTGTGCTTTATTTGCATATCATTTGAAGCATTTAACCATTTCTCTTGCAGGATCCATATTTCAGATGACACCGATCAAGAACTCCCTATGACTCGCTTCAACTTTGAGCATCCGATACTTTGAGCCGAGGAAGAGATTGTTAAGGACGATGACTTACCAGAAGAGCTGACTCGACTTTTAAGACAAGAAGAGAAAATCATTCTGCCTCATCAAGAGGAAATCGAGGTCGTTAATTTGGGTTCGGAAGAAGTTTTCAGAAATGTCCGGGTAGGGGTTGTGCTGCAAAGCGATATCAAGCAAAGACTGGTCGAGATGCTACGAGAGTATAGTGACATCTTTGCTTGGTCTTATGATGATATGCCTGGGTTAGACACTAATATTGTGGTCCACCGCTTGCCGTTGTATGAAGAATGTCCACCGGTCAAGCAGAAGCTCAGAAGAACGAAACCAGATATGGCCGTAAAGATTAAAGAGGAAGTACAGAAACAGTGAGAAGCTGGTTTTCTAGTTGTTACAACTTACCCTCCTTGGGTCGCCAATATAGTACCTGTACCGAAGAAAGACGGTAAGGTACGGATGTGTGTTGGCTATCGGGATCTGAACAAGGCGAGCTCTAAGGATGACTTCCCGCTTCCTCATATTGACGTATTGGTCGACAATACTGCTCAATTCTCTGTGTTTTCCTTCATGGACGGCTTTTCAGGCTACAATCAGATTAAGATGGCGCCGGAGGATATGGAGAAAACAACTTTCATTACCCCGTGGGGAACGTTCTGCTACAAAGTGATACCCTTTGATTTGAAGAACGTTGGGGCAACATATCAGCGTGCTATGACAACGCTCTTTCATGACATGATGCATAAAGAGATTGAGGTCTATGTTGACGATATGATTGCCAAATCCCAGACAGAGGAAGAGCATCTGGTGAATCTTCTGAAATTGTTTGAGAGGCTTAGGAAGTTCAGGTTGAGGTTGAATCCTAATAAGTGCACCTTCGGGGTGAGATCGGGAAAGATATTAGGGTTCATTGTTAGTGAAAGAGGAATTGAGGTTGATCCTGCAAAAACAAAAGCTATACAAGAAATGCCAGCGCCAAAAACAGAGAAAGAGGTTCGTGGCTTTTTGGGGAGATTGAACTACATTGCTCGGTTTATATCTCATCTCACAGCCACGTGTGAGCCGATGTTTAAATTGTTGAAAAAAGATCAGGCGATTGTCTGGGATGGAATGCTGTCAAAAGGCGTTTGAAAAAATAAAAGAATACTTGCAGGAACCTCCGATATTGATACCTCCAGTAGCCGGAAGACCACTAATCATGTACTTGACGGTTCTTGAGAACATCATGGGTTGTGTTCTCGGTCAACATGACGAGACTGGACGAAAGGAGCATGCGATCTATTACTTGAGTAAAAAGTTCACAGATTGTAAGTCCTGTTACTCAATGCTCAAAAAGACGTGTTGTGCACTTGCTTGGGCTGCCAAACATCTGAGACAATACATGCTAAATCATACAACCATGCTGATTTCGAAGATGGATCCGATCAAATATGTCTTTGAAAAGCAGGCGCTTTCAGGAAGGATTGCCCGATGGCAAATGGTACTGACAGAGTACGACATCCAGCATGTTTCGCAAAAGGCTATCAAAGGTAGCATGCTGTCAGAGTACCTGGCCGAGCATCCAATCGATGATTACCAGCCAATGAAGTTTGATTTTCCTGACGAGGATATCATGTACCTAAAGATGAAATACTGCGAGGAGCCGTTGCATGGTGAAGGTCCTGAACGGAGTTCCCAATGGCAATTAATTTTTGACGGTGCTGTTAATTCATACGGAAGTGGGATTGGGGCAATCATTACTACTCCCCATGGGACGCACATCCCGTTCACTGCCAGATTGACGTTTCCAGTTACCAACAATGAGGCTGAATATGAAGCGTGTATCATGGGTCTCGAGGAGGCTATTGATTTGAGAATTAAAAATCTTGACGTGTATGGAGACTCCGCGCTAGTCGTGAACCAGATCAAGGGAGAGTGGGAGACTCGTCAGCCTAATCTGATACCGTACATGAATTATGCAAGGAGGTTGTTGCCTTTCTTTGATAGAGTAGAATTTCACCATGTGCCGCGGGCAGAAAATCAGATGGCTGACGCTCTTGCGACGTTGTCTTCAATGTACAAAGTTAACTTCTAGAATGAGGCTCGCAGAATAGTTATCTCTCGCCTTGATAGGCCCGCTTTCATATTCGACATTGAGGAAGCTTTCGATGGTAAGCCGTGGTATTTTGATATCCAGAATTTCCTAAAGAACCAAGAGTATCCGATTGGGGCATCCAGTCGTGATAAGAAGACTCTTAGGAGATTGGCTGGCAATTTCTACTTGAATCCAGATGGTGTTTTGTACAGGAGAAACCATGATTTGGTGCTATTGCGATGTGTGGACGAGAAAGAAGCTAATCTGCTTATGGAAGAGGGCCACGAAGGTACCTTCGGTACACATGCCGGCGGACATGCTATGTCTCGAAAGTTATTACGAGCAGGGTATTATTGGTTGACGATGGAAACAGATTGTTTCAAGTTTGCGAAGAAATGCCATAAATGCCAGATTTATGCAGACAAGATTCATGTGCCACCGAGCCCTTTGAATGTTATGGCGTCCCCGTGAACTTTTTCCATGTGGGGCATTGATATGATTGGGAAGATTGAGCCCACCGCATCCAACGGACATCGGTTTATCTTGGTAGCTATCGATTACTTCACCAAATGGGTCGAAGCAGCGTCATACGCTAATGTTACCAAGCAAGTAGTAGCCCTGTTTATCAAAAAGGACATCATTTGCAGATACGGAATCCCCGAAAGAATCATTACTAACAATGGTTCTAACTTGAATAATAAGATGATGAAGGAATTGTGCCATAATTTCAAGATCGAGCATCATAACTCATCTCCCTATCGGCCCAAGATGAATGACGTTGTCGAAGCGGCCAATAAGAACATCAAGAAGATAGTTCAGAAGATGGTTATAACATACAAAGACTGGAACGAGTTGTTGCCCTTTGCTTTACATGGTTATCATACGATGGTACGCACATCGACCGGGGCAACACCTTTCTCACTAGTGTATGGTATGGAAGCGGTCCTACCATTGGAAGTTGAGATTCCTTCTTTGAGATTTTTGCTCGATGTCCAACTAGATGAGGCAGAGTGGATAAAGAATAGACTGAATCAGCTCAGTTTGATGGATGAAAAGAGACTTGCATCTATCGCATATGGTCGGTTATATCAGAGCCGGATGAAGAAAGCTTTTGACAAGAAGGTGCGCCCTCGAAGCTTTCAGACGGGCGATCTTGTGCTGAAGAAGATTCTCCCACCACAACTGAATCACATGGGCAAATGGACTCCCAACTATGAAGGTCCATATGTCGTTCGAAAGGTCTTCTTTAGAGGAGCCTTATTGTTATCCACCATGGATGGCGAGGATTTTACATCCCCTGTGAACTCGGACGCAGTTAAAAATACTTTGCTTAAAGAGACCCGCTGGACGAAAAATAAAGTCCAGGCAAAATGGGGCATTCCGGCGAACCAAGAAAAAATAGAAAAAGGTTCGGACAAAAATTAGGGATGAAAATTGAAAAGATGTACACCCGCGAAGTCGAAAACCTGAAAAGGCGACTTCGGAAAAAAAGGGTATCCCGGTGATTGAAAACCCGAAAGGGCGATTCAGGCAAAAGTTTGGGATTGAAAAAGCAAATGACTGCGGTCCGGGTTTTGATGCTACATCGCTTAGTGGTTTGGGAGTACCTGAGGGTCGATTATCCAAGTCAATTTCTTCCGAGGATGGAGCATCGGGAAAGCGTCGGAGTCAGGCGAGTCATAGGAGGATCAGCTCATGGTGTTTGTCTGTACCACGTTGCCGACATGTATACAAATTTCTTTGTGCTTATGTACATATCTGTATTTGTTTTGTAGCTTCCTCTTTTCAGGAGTTGCATCCACTGTAAAAACTTTGCCTATTTACAGGCCCGTTATCAATAAACGCATACTATTCAGTACTTGATGTTTGTCTCTTGTTTTAACTTTTACTGTTTTGTTTGCGAAAAACGCCGTTGTTTTGATAAACTTGCACGTGCATAAACTTCCAGGCCTCGACCAATAATTGTTAAAACTTTGAATTAACTGAACATTTGTCACGGATATTGACCAAGATAGTTCCTTTTGTGTAGAATTGTCTTGTTTCGTTCATGTTGTGCAGGGTCGTTACTCACGAACCAAACAGCCAAGGGATCGTGTTTCCCCAGCCGGAGTCCCTTAACGTAGGAGCAGGCTCTAGGTGACCTTATTCCTCCCCAGCAGATGGAAGTCGCATTTTTTATCCCCAGAAGAGTTGGATGCGAGCTAGCAAGCGGGCAGACAATGATGTGCATTCCCAGCAGTTGGTCGTGTGTACATTTAATCCCTAGTGAAGTCCTCACAGAGTACAACTAGGTTGTCGGTGGTTTGTAAGGATCATCCCCGCGCAAGATTGTTCTTTCTATTTTCCAGCAGGTTGTCTATCCTCCAATAGGTTGTTCATCCTCTGCAGAGTTCGTAACTCCAAATTTGTTAAGCTATCCCCCAGCAGGATTGTTTCTTCCTCCAGCGGAAGTTTGGTTTTGTTCCTCTGGCATTTATTTTACGGGAACGCCTCTTTTGCATTTGCATCGCGCATAGCATATACCCCAAACGCGTAGCATTTCCATTCCGTATGGAGCGTTACGCCATTCTCAAACATGTGCATTTTGAAACATAAGCCAGGTCGGTTACCTCTTTGTTTTCAGGTGTTTTTCCCTGTAGGTAATTGGAATTCTTGTTCAGGATGGTTTTCGAATATTCAAATTTTTGGCATGAGATATGTGATGATAACGTTCGTCCTACCATGTGTGCTTTTATCAGAGTTACTTGGTTAACTTTCCCTTCTTCCCCAGCGAAGTTTTCCTCAGATTGTTGTTACGTCAGCATTAAAATATTTCATGGATTAGACCTTTGAAGTCATTACCTGTTGTCAAGGTAAGTGTCTGGCAGTTGACGTCAGAATTTCCCCAGTAGAGTTTTCCTCGGATTGCTGTTACGTCAGCGTTAGAAGATCTCATGGATTAAACCTTTGGAGTTGTTACCCAAGTTGACGGACTTTCCCCGCAGAGTTGCTTGTTCAAGTCTTCGGATGCCCGATTCCGTGCTTTTATTTAGTGTGATGCTCGTTTCTGCGGAAATGGAAGATCCAGGATAGTACAAGGATGACGCACTTTACATGGTGCTTGCCCGTTTCTTCAGAAATGGAAGGTCAAGGATAGTATATTGACAATCCGCGCTTTTATTTAGTGCGATGCTCGTTTCTGCAGAAATGGAAGATCCAGGATAGTACATGGATGACGCACTTTACGTAGTGCATGCTCGTTTCTTCAGAAATGGAAGGTCAAGGATAGTATATTGACAATCCGCACTTTCATTTAGTGCGATGCTCGTTTCTACGGAAATGAAAGATCCAGGATAGTACATGGATGACGTGCTTTACATGGTGCTTGCCCATTTCTTCAGAAATGGAAGGTCAAGGATAGTATATTGACAATCGGCGCTTTTATTTAGTGCGATGCTCGTTTCTGCGGAAATGGAAGATCCAGGATAGTACATGGATGACGCGCTTTACGTAGTGCATGCTCGTTTCTTCAGAAATGGAAGGTCAAGGGTAGTATATTGACAATCCGCGCTTTTATTTAGTGCGATGCTCGTTTCTGCGGAAATGGAAGATCCAAGATAGTACATGGAAGACGCGCTTTACATAGTGCATGCTCGTTTCTTCAGAAATGGAAGGTCAAGGATAGTATATTGACAATCTGCGCTTTCATTTAGTGCGATGCTCGTTTCTTCGGAAATGGAAGATCCAGGATAGTACATGGATGACACACTTTACGTGGTGCTTGCCCGTTTCTTCAGAAATGGAAGGTCAAGGATGATATTTTGATATGGTCCTGTGGCTCGGTGCCCGCTCATTGTAGCGTATATTTGAAGATTGATTGTTGTTGATCTAGTATGTGGATTCAACGCCTGTGGTGTCACACAGGTGGTTGATGTTGAAATCAGGTTCCGTATCAGATGATTGATCAGTTGTTGTCGTGACAACCGAATTCAATTGTCTGGATTTTGTTCCCAAAGCAGTTTGTGCAGTTTGTTTCTTTGGTTGGCAGATTTATGGGTTCTTTGGTATTCAACCGTATTTTACCTTGATTGGCTGAAAGTCGTTCGCTTTTCATCCAGTCAGGTCCAAGTCGCTTGAATAGGGGCAGTTGTTGCACCCCAAAATTTGCCTAACCTTTTTCTTACATGGCTTTTGTTTCATTGCATTAGCATATCATTGATCTAGTATTTGCATAACATAGCATTATTCATTTAGCATGGGATCAAGTGTGGTTTATATCAAGAGGAGCCTATCTAGAGGTCTTATTCAAGCTTGAGAGGTCACCAAGGTCATCAGAAAGTGGGTTGTGTTCTTGAGAAGTTTGGATGCTAGTATGTGGTTCATCTCCTAGTTGGGGGGCCAATTGAAGACCATCAGTGGGTTGTGAAGCCTTGATCATGGATAGGATATATGGATAGAGCTCATGGAGTCCCTTGAGGTTCATGGTGGAGCTCAGTCAAGTCATTATGCCAAGTGTGAAGAGCCACAGTTGAGGGTGTTACAATTAGGGTTCATCTGAGTAACCTTGAGTCAACTGTGCAATTGAAGAGGATCAAAACCTATTCCTAAGTCATGGTGTTCATGGAATGTTATGTTGAGGCATTTTAGATTTTATTCCAAGATCAATTCAAAAAGAATTCCAAGTGTGAGGAGTTACTAAACTAGGGTTCTCAGGGTAAAATCCCCTATTTAGTGCCTAACTTCAAGACCACTTATCTCAAGATACAAGTTTCATCTCAACTTTTGGCCAACATGGAACTTGTAGAGCATGTTCTTAGCTTTAATTTGAGCACTAGAAGTCCTTGATTGGATTTATAGAACTCAAGTTATGATCCAGACAAGTTACAGGTCATCAGATGAATGTAAATTTTATCTATGAAAGTCCACCAACTTCCAAGGTACTTTTGACCTAGGAGGAGGTTTCATCTCAACTTTTGGCCAACATGAAAGTTGTAGTTCTTGGTCTTAGATTTCCAAATTGTACTAGAAGTCTTTCATCTGATTTGTAGACCTCAAGTTATGAGGTTTACAAGTCATGGGTATTTTGGGAAAGTGAGATTATAGGTCATTTGGCATTATAGGTCATTTTCACTATCTTGCACACTCCAAATGAAGTTTTGTCCAACATAAAACTTTCTCAAAATGGGATTTTAAGGTCAACCATGTATCCATGAGGCATTGATTTGGCTTAGAGCAAGACTTGGTTCATGGAAGCTTGACAAAGGGGAAATTAAAAGGCATTTAAGTTGAAAAATTCAAATTTAATCATAAGAGGTCAAGAAAATGCATATGAGTACTCATTTTGACTAGAAAAACCATTTGGGACACTTTGGCGTTAATGGAATTTCAGTTTGAGGCTTGCATCATGGACTTTCAACTAGATTACTTCATGATGAAGAAACATAATCAATCTTGACCATAAGATCAATTCACTCACTCAAGCTGAGCCATTCATATCCAAGGAGTATTGTGCAAGCTATTGGAGCAGAGTTTGAGTTGAAACAGAGCTAGAATGCGCATATTCCATTGTTGAATTTTGGAGAGAAATTAAAAACTTGGATATCACAGTTTGGGCCTCCAAATCATTCAGTCCAATTCTATTTAAGTTCAGAAAGAGATTCAGATTTTTTTTTGGTGTTTATTTTGAGCTAGAACCAGAGAGTGCAGTTAGAGTTTTCAAGCTTCAACTGAAAATCGTGTTTCCATTTCAAGAGCATTTCAGAGCAAATCTTGGATTCTTTCATCTTCGGCATTGATCCTTGAACGAATCTGCACAAGTTGGAGCCAAGAATCACAGTGTAACTGCCTCAATTTCAAGCTACAAACCAGGTTGGTAACTTTCACAATTGCTCTAGTTTTAGGATGATCTAGGTAGATTTGAACTGAGGTTAAGGTTTAGGAAGATGACTAGATCGTTTTAGGGTAGGTTTTGTGAGGTTTGATGACAATCCGAGAGGGGGCACAATTTCTGTTGAGACTTATAACTGCCTGATCCTTAAGGGTTAGCAAGATTTTAATAGTGTGTGTTGATCCTTGAGAAGTGAGGATTAGATCCAGAGCAAGAAACTGAGTTTTGGTGATGTTTGATCAGATGACATATTTTAGGATCTTGATCGTGTTTTAAAATCCAGTGAGAATTAGGAGAAAATAATGATGGATTTGGATTCAGGAAGAAAAATGGAGAAAATCCATATAAGATGTGACTTGTTTTCCTGACCTGCAACTCATGAGCTTGCCGGAGAAGACGGTGGCTCAGCCACCGGAACCGCCCTAAGTATTTCCCTCCATCTGAAGTTTGAATTGGAACGATGAACCACAACCATTGGATCTGTGTGAGAAGAAGACTTTGTAAGCAGATCGTACGCCTGGGATTTAACCTGAGACTTGACCTTTGACCACCAAAACGCACCGTTTAATTTATGTGCTGGCACGCCCTGGATCATTGGATGAGTGTACTTAGTCAGCTGATCCAACTGCTCTGATTATTTCCTGGCTTTTATTTTTCTTTTATTCATTTTGCATTTATTTTAATTGCTTTCTTCATCTTTAATTCATATTAAATTGAATAATCATCAGAAAAATATAACAAAAATATGTGCATGATCCTGATTTAATTTCTGATTTTTTTATACTCTTAGGTTTTACTTTGTGATGTAGGATTTCTTTAGTAATCCTCCCTTTAGATTCAGGCCCTGACTTTTCTACCATAGGTCCCTAACCCTCTTAGGATCCCTTCGAAAATTCCCTAGAATTTTAGGACTTGATTTCATATTTTTCTTAGAATTAACAATTGGACTAGTTTTATGATGCTTCTAACATGACCTTTCCTTTAGAATGACCTCAATGGTGACCCATAGCATGAAATAAATTTCACATTCCTTTTGGATAGTGCTTTAGACTTGTTAGAGCTTCTGTGTGCTTAATTTTAAGGCTTGGTTTTGGTGTTTTGGTTCCCTTTGAGTAGCTTTCTTTAAGCTTGTGGGATTAGGGTTTTGTAGAGCCTTAGAAGTTGTTTTCTTCTTTCACAAATATGGTTTTCTTTGTGTGCATTCCATTCCCAACCTATGATGCAAGGTCCTTATATGGAAGCCTCATCCCTCCTTTGGAAGGATGTGTGGCATATCACAAAAGTTAGAACCTTTGAGGATGCCTATCTTAGATGTATGGTTGAGTGCCATGATGGATTCCCTTGGTTTCCATCATGCTTCCCATCATCATGCATTTATTTTGATGTTGATTCTCATATCTCTTGGTGGATCATTTGAAGCTTGAAGATGAAGTCTTCTCTTGAAGATAGCCTGGGCATGGAGATCAAACTACAAACTGTTGGGCTGCTTTACTGATAGAAGTCTACTTTGCTGTTGAGCTGTTGGATTATTGTTTTGTTTGCTGTGTTTGCTGATTGACTGTATTTGTTAGATTGTGTATTGCATTAGAATAGGCTTTCATTTAATTGATTTAGGCCTAAGGGCATTGAAAGGTTGAGCTTGCTCCATTTGCTTGTCTGCATTAGAGGTTGAGCCTGTCTCCCTCTGCTTGTCTGTTACTGTTTGGCTTTGCTTGTTGGTTGAAGGTTGAGTTTGTCTCCCTTACCTGTGCTTTGTGTTGCTCTTGCTTGTTTGCTCTAGAAGTTGAGTTTGGCTCCTTCTGCTTGTATTGTTGCATTGTATGCATTTTACTTACGGTTGTTTCCTTCAGTTTATTTCTTTTGTTGTTGCTTTCCTTTGCCATGTTCCCCTAGGAACTCTGACTTCTCTTGTTCAAGAGAAGTTATAACAGACATTAGGGTTCTAACCATGCATGATAACATTAGGTAGTTCCCTCCTAACCTCAATCATAGGATCAACTTTGCATGACAACTTTAGGATTGGATTAGTCCCCTTTAGTGCGTCTTTTCTCTTCTCATCTTCAAACAAATCAAAATACAGTAATGAAGGTTAATTGATGTCGTACGCTACGAGCCTTAAGCTACTTGAGAAAGGGTTTTTGGAGAGTTTCTTTTCAACAGCTTGGGTGTTTAGTATGGTACCCTTTGGGTGATACGCGACACATTCACTCTCAGGTCATAGTCTATAGTGTGATATTAGTTGCAGACATCCATAAAAAACACTTCTTCCGTAAAAGACTTCAAAAAAAAACATTCAAATCCTTTTTGTCCTCTGGGACCTGTAATCCTTGGAAACCATTTTCATAAGGAGAGTTTTGTTAACTCTCGGTTCTACCGCAAACAGTAAATGCCTAAGTCTCCAATGAGCGAGCTGCATACGCCAACTGCTGGAACCGTCTGTTAACCCTACTCGGATAAAAAATAGTTGAACAAGCCTGTATTCCCGTTTATCCCGAACTATGTTTGCTCTGATCTTTCACGTCGTGTGAAAGTACGTAGGCACGAGATGCAATATCTCGGCGAGCAGCCTTCCCCCCTTTTCACCCGTAGTTAGCCGAACTACGTTGACTCTGATTTCTTGTTCCGGACGGGAATACGTAGGCATAGAACTGTTGTGTTCTGCCGAGTCATTTTCTTTTCTTTTCAAACCAACTTTTAGCATAGATAGATAAACTAACCCGTCAGATAAACACAACAAGCGTGGATCCTATCGAGTACGATGGACGTGAGGGGTGCTAATACCTTCCCCTTGCGTAACCGACTCCCGAATCCAGACATGGTTGCGATGACCTTGTCTTATACCTTTTCGTCAGGTTTTTCCGATCGTTTCCTTTCCCTTTCTATGGGATAAATAACGAAAGGTGGCGATTCTTCTATTTTTCCGGCACCTTATTTTCGCAGTAGCGACAGCATGCTGTCTTGGTTTCTTTGTTATCTTTCTTGTGTCCTACTCTTCAATTTTTCATGCCTAATTCCTGCACAATAACACACAAATCAAAGGAACCAAGATATTTTCACATGATGGTGCAAATAAACCAAAGCAAGAGTAATTCTAACACTTTCTTTACAAAAAGGAGTGAAAGCTGCCCATATTTGATAGATCAAATAAGCAAAGTTGGGAATCTAAAAGTCATACAATACATCTCTTCATGTAAAGTACGAACCTCGTGTTGCTTGACATTTATGGTTCGGTGAGGTAAGTAAATGACAATTACTGTATATTGAATAATATTTAATGTTTTGATTTTTGTTTTATAGTATGTATACTTTTAATTATTTTCAAGAGAGAGGTCCGAAGAAATAGCTGAATGCTGTTAGACATGGGTTGAAGCTTACATCGAGGGTTCCTCACATTCTTCCAACAAAGATGGAGAGTTTGATAAGTCATTCTTGTATACCTTCACTTCAAAGAGCTAGTTTGATGAACATAGACACAAACCTGGTACCGGTATTTGCTAAGAGATGACATCTAGAGACATCTTCATTTCACATGCCATTTGGTGAAATTAGCATTACTTTAGATGACGTCTCTTGTCTGCTTCACCTGCCCATCAAGGGAATTTTCTAGATCCCTCGAGATGTCACTAAAGAAGTCATTATTGAACTTGTTATTGATTACTTATGAGTGTCACAAAGTGAGGTAATAGGACATGTCTGTACCTGTAAGGATGCTTATTATAAGTTAGAGTGGTTATACAAATTATTCAAAGATCATCAAGCTACTTGTAGATAGAACTGTGTGACTATATCGTATATGTCGATGTTAGTGGGTTCAATAACTTTTGCTGACAAGACTTTTACGCTTGTTGAGGCACGATATCTCTTACTATTTGCAGACTTGGAGAAATGTAAGGGATTTATGGAGCAGTTGTGTTGGTTACCCTCTATAGATTTCTCAGAGATGCTTCCATGTTCAGTTGCTAGAAGCTCAGTGGATATCCTACTCTGCTACAAGTATTTATTTTAATTTAGTTTGTTTACTTTCATTTATTTATTTATTTATTTATAGTATTAATTTTGTAACAGTGTTGAATTCATGAGTATTTTCCAACACTTGGAAAATGAGGAGAGAATTGGAAAGCAGTTAATAATTGTGGACTTCCTCCAGCTATAAGATGGTCCTATAAGCAATGAGTCCTGAATATGGATGAGTTTCGACCTATTTAGGACGAGCTGACACCTAATGATGTCATATGGCACCCATTCGAGAATCATAGAGTATGGTGTAACACCCGAGGCCAAAGAGGGAGGATAGTGATTACATTTATCACCCGAGGGCGAGGGAGTGGTTGTCGCTGCACGAGGTATGACAATGAGACACTCCTAGAAACTTGGCGAGGGAGTGGTTGTCGGTGCACGGGGTATGACAATGAGACACTACTAGCAGCTTCTAGGGAAAAATCGAATTCACATTGGAATGAGAGGGATCCTGAGACTGTGCAGGTATGAGACTGCATGGTTGAAGGAAAGCTTATAAGAGTTAATTGGTACTACCTATAACAACAAGATGCATCTTATTTTTGGTAGCCCATTTCATAAGAATTCCACGGTTAAGCATGCTTGACTTAGAGTAGTATTGAGATGGGTGACCTTCTGGAAAGTTTCTCCAAAAGCGTGTGAGTAAGGCCAAAGCATACTGAAAAGACTCGTGTTGGTTTACGGGATCAGTCGGTAATCCTGAAAGCAGTCTGGGGCATTACAAATGGTATTAGAGTCAGACCTCTCCCAGTATAATGTGGTTCGGGGATGAACCAAGCGGAAGTTGGTGGGCATGTAACACCTGAGGCCGAAGAGGAAGGAGAGTGGTTACATTTATCACCTGAAGGCGAGGGAGTGGTTGTCGTTTCATGAGTCATGACAATGAGAAACTCTTAGAAACTTAGCGAGGGAGTGGTTATCGGTGCACGAGGTATAACAATGAGACACTCCTAGAAGCTTCTAGGGAAAAATTGAATTCACATCGAAATGAGAGGAATCTTGAGATTGTGCAGGTATGAGACTGCATAGTTGAAGGAAAGCTTATGAGAATTAATTGGTACTACCTATACCTACAAGATGCATCTTCTTTTCGATAGCATGTTCCATAAGAACTCCACAAGTAAGCATGCTTGAATTGGAGTAGTATTGGGATGGGTCACCTTTTGGGAAGTTTCTCGGAAATCGTGTTAGTTAGGCCAAAGCATGCTGAAATGACTCGTGTTAGTTTGTGGGGTTAATTGGTAATCCTGAAAGCAGTATGGGGCATTACATATGACACCAATTTGACGAGTTATGTCTGTACACGGGGTGTCTGAAATGGGGTGACACGATTGTTCCATAATTTTCTGACATATGTATACGATAGTTTGGATACATGCAGTATATTCCACCCCCACCTTTTGGTTATAATATGGTTCATGATATTAATGTTGAGTGGGTTGTTACCATCAGAGCATCGTTGATATAATCCGTCCAACAATATTGTCCATCACTTCACATGATATATATGTTGAATACGTGGAGTGGTATTATTGTGTTTCACATTCTCAGTTGGTACTGCCCCTTGTGATGCGCCAAGAGAGGTGCCAGATCTTGTTTACAAAGCAGGACCATCTAATCCAAGTTAGGCTCGTGTTTCTACCTTGCTTTATCGTTATCTCTGACAAGTTGGTGCTGACGAGGATGACCTATAGTTTTCTAATTTATTTAAAGCTTTGCATATTTCTCGTTCGCATTGGTTTATGTTTACACTTTTCATATGTATTAACTTTAAGACTTATGTTTAATTTTTCATCAATTATGTGATCTTGAGACATATAAAATTAAAACTAAATGACATAATTTGATATTCATGTGTTTATTACATATTTTAATACTCAATGGCATAGTATATTAAGATGGTAATACATGCATAAGTAATTTTCAATGTTGTATACATCCTGTAAATCCTAACACCCAAGAAGTTACTGCTCGACAAAGAAACTTCTTCCAATCTAATGTTATTGTTGGCAATAGAAACCCCTCTTTCATGTTTATCTGATTATAAAAATAACTCAAACATTAGGTCATATATTAAACAAAGTAAACTAAGTACTTGAACCCCATGATTTTGGTTTACAAAATCAATGCAATAAATGGAGACATTTGGTGAACATGAACTTGTCATAGGAAATAAAGTCTTGCACTGATTACCTAAACAGAAAAGTACAACATTATAGTAATTCACTATCAAGTAATCCATATCTGGTATAGTTAAGCATTTCTCTGGTGGCTGAGGACCAAAGGACTCTATCATCAAAGATTTTCTCACTTCTGCTAACCGATTTCCAAATAATTTATCATACAAACTTGATCTTTCTTTATCTATTATTTCTAACTCCAAGTCTTAGAAAACCATTGGCTAACTATCTTCACCATATCCATGCAATGATGCAATGACTCTAAATCCACAATTACCATCTCATGGAATGACTCTAAATCCACAGATACTGAACCACACAGATTACTATAAAATGGAATTATGTGCTCATGCTTAACTTCATAAAAACTTTTTTGAAAAGAAGCTCGAACTTTTCCCAATTGTAACTTTAAGTTGTTATTCATAGCCTACCAAAGTTTGATTATGCCACATATACTTTTCCCCAATGCATGCTTTAACTTCCAATGAGCAGACTCAACCCTAAAAATAATACATAGTAGAAATATTCAACAACTTAACTGAATTTGGATGGACCCAAAAAATATCTCTCACAACTTATGGGTCATCTCTTTTTTACTCCAATAAACATAGTATGTGTCCTCTATAAGATTAAATAAATGTTGTATCTCAATTCTAGGGCATCTTATCTCTTTTTGTAACATACTTTTATGCTTATATATTTGCATGATCCGAGAGACATTCTCGAGATTTAGATCTTGCAAGGAAAATAATATGTGCCTAGGTGGAACATGTCTCTTTGTCAAATCAATAACATGTTATTTCACATATGTGGTCAACCTATCAATAAAGGAATGACCTTTTAATCTATCTGGTAAACCATGGTTATGAACTCCATATTTTACATCAACCTTTCATTCATACCCATCTTTCGCCGAATTCGGCCTAATTTTAAATGAACATTCACATTTCTTGGTCGCATTTTGTGTTCCACTATCAGTATCTTTGTATTTTTCCATCTTTATCACAACCAAATATTACTTTCTTTCTTCTCCTCTCTTGCATGTTTTAGTATCTGAATGAGTGATAATAACAATTACTTTATTTATGATTCCAACCTCTTTAATCTGCCTTATCACCTCTTCCCGTGTATTAAATCTTTAAGTAGTTAAAAATGCATTAGAAGTATCTACAAATATTTGATTTTTATCTGATATTTGTAGAGGAATTTTCATACTTGCAATATAAAAAAATTGTAAAAAAAAATTAAGAAAAACATATCGAACATCTTCATATAAGTGTTCCAGTGTCGTAACCCAGAATTTGACCTCCCTTTTTGCCTTTTTGCATGAGCATGTGCATTCGTATTTCCGGGATACATATTAGCTTTTTTTTTTCTTTTCTCTGTGGTTTTGTTGCAGGAATATTCTAAAGTTCATAGTCTTATTAATCGCATGCTCACAAAATCATCACAACATCAATACAAGCAAAATATAAGGGTTTTCATGCCTATTTATCAAAGCAAAGAGTCAAAGATCAGAGTCACGGCCATAGCACCTTGTTTCAAGGCAAATTGGGCAAGTTTTGGCTATGTTAATCGATTAACCATTTGCTAGGCAAAATTGGTTAACGATTAACACCTTGTTACAGCGCCATTTTCAGCTTTTGGACAGTTGTTAATCGATTAACCATCTTGAAGGCAAAATTCGTTAATTGATTAACACCTGTAATTTTGCAGATTTTCAGCAGATTTTCAACACTACATCAGCTCTCTCCTCATTCCTTTGGTCTTCTTGGTTCTAGTGTCATGTGGAATATTCTAGACACTTCAAAAGTCCACTTGCATTCGCAAACCTACATCATTTCCAATCAAGACCACCATGCACCTTTGTTTCCAAGCATGTGAACCATTGGATTTTGGACTTGCATTGGGATGCTCCTAATAAGTTAACAAATAAAAAACCGAGTCAACTTTCGACTCAGTGAGTTAGATGTAACTAACTCTAAAGCTAGCTTCAAAGCAAGCTCCAAAGCAAACTCCTAATCTAGCCCACTCCTAAGCTAACTTCTATTAAAGAAACCTTCACACTTGTGAAAGGGGGCTTGAACCATTTCTCAATTTTCACTCTTCTCTCTCACATTCTCTCTAAATTTTCTGCAATTCATCTTCATCTTCTTCCCCAAACCACACACAAAATCTCAATTTCCACCATTAGAGTGTAACAATCTTGACATCAAAATTGTTATTCTCTTAAGCTAAACCTCCATTTCATTACATTTCAACTTGGATTTCTGGATTTACATTAGCTTCTACTTCAATTCAAGTAATGATCTCAAGCTTCTTCGGTGCAAACTCGTATTTTGAGCATTTATCACATTTTTATCGGTTTCGCTACGATTTGATTTCAAGCTTGGAATTCTCTGGTTTTCTTTGATTATTCTCACCACATTTTACTTACAACAATCACCAATGCAATCCTCCGCCTTGTAGGTTGGTAATTCTCACTCGATTTATTGTTTTCGATCACTTTCGCGTGTTTACGATGTAGATCCAATAGCTTTTGGTTGTGATTTGATCATTCAATTGTTTGATTATTAGTCTTGATGTTTGATGGACTCAATTGATGCATGATTGTAGCTACTTGATGTAACTTTTGTGTATAATTTCATGCCATAACATGTGAGTGATTGAATAATTGATAAATTGCTGGAAGTGCTTTTGAAATATCAATTTACTGCCACAGTCACAGTGTTAATCGATTAACCATTTGTTGTGCAAAATAGTTAATTGATTAACTAGTCATTTTTTCACGTCTTTGCCGAACTTTTCAAAGGGTTAATCGATTAACCATATATGGTTAACCGATTAACATTGTAATAGAAGCATATTTTTGAGCTTTTTCATGCTTGTTTGGTTTGCTTTCCTCAATTAACTTCCATGGCTTGATATGCTTGATATTTGTGGATGTTTTAGGAGTTGTTGAGCCTCTGTTTGAAGCATGTACGTCAACTTTGACGCACATTTTTATCAATTATGGAATTTTTTGCATTTCTTGAAATTGTATTATCATATTATTTTTGCATGCTCTTGTTTAAGTCACGAACATGATTAGTGATGCATGCTATCGATTCTTGTTAGTGCTTGGCATTTATTTTCTTGATTGCATTAAGTTTGTTCTTTATTGAACAAATATAATTTTATATAATCATTAATTCACACGTTCGCTTTGATGATCTTTCGACTCACTTGAAAGATTATTGGCTTGTCCTTTCCCTTTGGTTGGTTGATCGAAACCTTGTTTCGATTAATTAATCCTCCATCTTTCTTCTCTTCAGGATTCCTTTAGAGTTTCTCTTTCTTAGTCCCCTGTGGAGCTGGAGGTCTGCACAACGCCTTGGAGCAATGTACAACTTGCGTCCTTGCTTTGTCGGTTTCAATTTCTGCATTGTACTCTGAGTGCTAGAGAAGGGATGAGAGTGTAGAATTCCTACACTCATTCTGATTATTTTGGGTAGGAGACAAATGACCCTGTGCTTGGAATAATCGTCTCTATCTCCAGACTATAGTGTTCCCCGATCTCAAGCCGAGTCAATCCTTGACTCGCGCCCCTTGCTTCCTTTGATCAATCACCTTTATCCTTGGTTCAAGATCAATCTTTCTTGGGTTAATCACATTCTCTTGGTTGATCACCCGTTTCTTTGGTTGATCATAGTCTGTCTGTTAAAACCGGATGTTTTTCTTCCCCAATGAAGTATCAATCCTTTTTTTTAGTTGATCACAGTCTATCTGTTAAACACCAAATCTTTAGCGGAGTTCGAAACCTTCTTTTGGTTCCTCTACCTTTTTCTTTGGTTAATCACAGTCCTCTTGTAAAACCAATCTCCCTTGGTTTAATCGCCTACTTTTGGTTAATCACCCGTTCCTCAATTAACCACAGTCTTTTTATTAACATATTAAGCTCCTCTTGAGTTAATCACCGTCTCTTAGTTAATCACTCATTCTTTTTGGTTAATCACAGTTCTTCTGTTAAAACATCAAATCCCCTGCAATTAGAAACCTTTCTTTGGTTCAAATACTCGCACCTTTAGGTTAGTAACCTTCTTTTAGTTCAAATACCTTTTCTTCAGTAAAGTAGTGCTTGTTCAGTCAGTGTATCGAACTCTTTTGGGTCACAACCTTCATTTGGTTCCACACCCGTTCTTTGGGTCACAACCTTTGCTTGGTTCCACACTTGTCTTTCGAGTCACAACCTTTGTTTGGTTCCACATCCGTCTTTTGGGTCACAACCTTCGCTTGGTCCCACACCCGTCCTTTGGGTCACAACCTTCGCTTGGTTCCACACCCGTCCTTTTTGGGTCACAACCTTCGCTTGGTTCCACACCCGTCCTTTGGGTTGATCATCGTCCATCGGTTAAAACTAATTCCTTTCTCTTTTCGGTTAATCATTATTTATCAGTTAACACACCGAGTCCCCTAGAGAGTCAGACATTTTCTTTTGGTTCATTACTCTCCTTCTAGTTCATCATAGTCGGTATGTTGACACCAACCTTTGTTTTCCCCACAGAGTCATACTCTTTTATTGCTTCGGTTAACCGCTTCCTATCAGTTAATATATTGAATCCCTGGTGGATCTTGCTTTATTTTGAATCAATTCCCTTGCTCTTTTTTTCTCTTGGTTTCGACATCGTTTCTTTACCTTTTTCTTGGTTTTGACACCATTCATTTGCCTTTATTTCATGGTTTTAACATTATTCTTTTGTCTTCCCTAGCGGAATCTTTCTACCTCTTTTCATTATTGGTTTTGACATTGTTTCCTCTTGTTTTCCCCAGTAAGGTCGCTCCCTTTCTTTCATTCTTGGTTCTGACACTGTTTTCCTTTTCTTTCTCTGTCCTAGTTCACCGAACTACAGAGCTCTGACTTCCTTATTGCATTGTGAGGATACGTAGGCACAAGATTGCGAGATCTTGGCGAGCTACCTTATACCTTCTTCCATTCTTCTTCATCTTTCCTTGGTTCCATGAACTTCGAAGCTCTAAAATCTCCATTACACTATGAGGATACGTAGGCACGAGGGCCCTAATCCTCCGCGAGCACTTCTTTCTCTCTTCCTCCTTCTCTCTTTCTCTTTCTTTCTTTTTCCTTTTCCATTTTCTCTTTAGCTAGTATCCTTTAGATAGGTAACCCATCCAAGCCTAGAAGTAAGCAAAACGGTTCCCGTCGAGTACGATGAATGCGTGAGGTGCTAATCTCTTCCCCTTGCATAACCAACCCCCTTACTCGTTTCTCTTCTCCTTGGGTTTTATCGATATTTTCCTTGTCTTTTGGGACTAAATAAAGTTCGGTGGCGACTCTGTTGTATCTTCGAGTGTGCAGTTCACTCAAATATAATCTCGCTAGCCTCAGCTGGCGACTCTGCTGGGGATTCCTTGCACTTGCAAGTTGGGGTCTCACCTAATTTTGCTTTCTTTCTTTCTTGTTTGGGTATTTATCTTTATGCTTTACTTGCTTTATATTTATTTTATTATTGTATTTCTTTACTACTTTAAATATTCATATGTTGCATATTCTGGATATCTGCTATATATTCTGCTGTTGTTAGAATGGGTAGATGTTACTTGAGAGATAATCCTACTACACAGGCTTGAGCATACACACAGGATAAAATTGTGGATAGTCATGACGCCTGCATTTTGCGTGTTAGGTTGTCATGAGAGCCACACCCCAAACTACGTTTCACTTGAGAATGCCTTCGTTCTGCGAGAATTCGCTACAGCTGGGTATCTTCATTTGATTCTATTGGTTTGGGGGACCACCTTTTTGGAGACTAGATTATACCTGTGAGAGGGATATTGGGTTCTTGCAGGAAACCAATAATCTTCATACCTTTTGTTCTCTCACGCACATCAGATCTTTGCACCGACACAGAATTATATGCAGACATTCAGATAACATAGAACTGATTGTTCAGATTGTGTTGGCTTTTTGTTTCTTATGGTACATATCATTTCATCATGATAATTAATTTTTGCATGTGAATTTCCAGGTTATCCGAGAGGTTATTCTTTGTTGACATAATCATAGAGGATGAGTACTGGTTGTAGAGGTATATTTAGCTACAAGTTTATGGAGCCTAAGCTAAATACTTTGAGAGGCCCGACATCCCGTATGGTTGAAGATAACAGAGGTGTTTTCGGAGATGATTATGGTAATCTTTTGGCCATCCTCAACACTGAAGTCAACATTACTTCCATCTATACACTTGTTCAGTTCTATGACCTGCCACTAAGGTGTTTCACGTTTCAAGATTGTCAGTTAGCACCTGATATCTAAGCAACAAAGTTAAAAGACTATAAATGAATGCATATTCCTATGCTTATCCCTGATACCTATTATTCTATTCATTCTAGGAACGAAAAAGAAGAAAGGAATTATTGCATGTTGTGCTCCTATGATGTACCGTTGGTTCATGTCTCACCTTCTGCAGAAGGTTCCCTTCATTGAGAATAAGCGAAATCTCAAATGGTCTCAAAGGATCATGTCTATTACTGCTGATGACATCTCTTTGTGTTCTCGAGTCTTCGACGACACTAGAATCATTCTTTATTATGGTAAATTCTCCAATGCACCTCTCTTGGGTACAAAAGGTGGAATTAACTACAATCAGAAACTTGCTTTCTGTTAATTGGGGTATCCTATGTTTGACAAGCCAGATCTTGATATAGTGGAAGAGTTCATCTTTCATGAAGGGTTGATGATATGGGATTGTTGAAGAGGTTTAGTGCTGCTTGGGTATAAATTCACCTTGAAGGAAGAGCTGAGTTGGGTAAAAATAACTGCATAGCAAAAGAAGCCTACATATAATGGGTTAAGGAACGAGTCCAAGTGATCTTTGTAACACCCCCTTCTATACCCCAAAATGGAACAATAATATATATAGGCACATATAAAAT
The DNA here is from genome assembly GCA_963859935.3 of Lathyrus sativus. NCBI lineage: Eukaryota > Viridiplantae > Streptophyta > Magnoliopsida > Fabales > Fabaceae > Lathyrus > Lathyrus sativus. The sequence continues at coordinate 542,806,715 of OZ012737.1, forward strand.
TTATCAGAGTATGAATTAAAATACGGTATAAAAGAAGTATGTCACATTATCACCAATAAAACACTCAACACCTGCTCTATAAAAATATGCAATAGAGGAATAATTTTCAAGGTAGAGGAACTTAGTCCTTAAACTCACATCTCATTATTTAAAATTAAAGCGGAAGATTAAAACATTTAAATTGCCTCAAAACATTTGATCCCAAAAATACATGTTATCCAGTTTGGTTCATCAATCATTCATGTTACAAACCATCATCAACTGATACATCACAAATGTATCACAAAAGAATGATATACAAGCCTAACTACCCGGTGTCACATAAGAATGAAGCTATATTTCACAAAAGAAACCTCTAGCAACCTAATATGCAATGCCTCATAGAGCATTATAAAACAGCAGAAGGGTGAGAAATATTACCATAATAATCAATGCATAAGGTTATATATATATATATATATATATATATATATATATATATATATATATATATATATATATATATATATATATATATATATATATATATATATATATATATATATATATATATATATATATATATATATATATATATATATATATATATATATATATATATATATATATATATATATATATATATATATATACAAGTAACCATTACATATAATCCACATTTCTCACCACAATTCATTTTCGTAGTCATATACATCGCATCATACATATGAACAAATATGGATATTCATCTAGCATATCTCATCATGCACAATTCATAATTATCCAATATACATTCACTCACAAGCATATTTCATATATCAATGACATTTATGCTATGTGACTCCAAAACAACTCAATGCAATGTGGTACCAACACTTGTTATCATTTTTCGGTTTTTACACTTAAACCGGGTCCACCCTTCTAGACCGATAACAACAAAGCCCGTCCCCTAGGCTTTCAAACCCACCCTTCTAGGTTTGGGACAAGCCACTAGTCTCCACGAAACTAGCAATCATTGCCTCTTGACTAAATGATGCATATGCAACCAACCAACAAAAATGCACTTAAGACCGTTCCCGCGTCTCAATCCCATGCATTCAATAATTCATCCCTTCATGAATTACAACATGATTGCACACACAACATATTCTCAATAAATCAAGGCATTCACATTTAATACCATTAATGTACTTCACAAGTCATGCACACATATCCACAATGTTCTCATGCATACTTAACACACAATTGCATACAACATTATGCATACAATACCATCATCACATTCATCAAAATAATGCACACATATCTACGATATGTTCCCATGCATTCCATACATTAGCATACAAACAATATAAACTCTCATGCTTATTAGACAATACACGCATATTCGCTAATATGTTCTCATGTATTCCTAAGTAATTCAAACAATACACATATCACAATCTAGGATTCACGCCCGAAGGCTACCCACAGCTCACCACAATAGTACACAAGCTTATTCATATCACATAGGATTAACATAATTGAACTAAGCAATCAATCATTGGATGGATAAAACAGAAAAGAAAAACTATGTTGTCCTGCTCGCCACCCTTCGCCTGGCGAAGCCATTGGCGAATGCTCGTTGGACCTTCGCCTGGCGAACTCGCCAGCGAACAAAGTCAGTAGCTACTGACTTGCTTCGCTACCCTTCGCTAATGTACTCGTCTGGCAAACCTTCGCCACTCACCTTCGCCTGGAGAACTTGCCAGCAAAGACCACTGGGAGTTTTTGTGGAATTATTCGCCAGCCATTCGCTGGGCTTCGCCCGGCGAAGCTTCGCCTCCACTCGCCTGGCGAGAGCCAGCGAACCTGCAAAACCAGAAACCCCAATCTGCCCCAAAACTTCCACTCTCCAAAACCGACCGATTCATGATAAACCAGTCTCAATAACCTTGGTCCAACCACACCCAACTCATCTATACCAACTATTTCAGTTTCTAACCGATTAAACTATGATTCTACCAATTAAATCCGTTTTGCCCTAACTTGGAAAATGGTGGAAACTCACAACAAACCTCAACCCACACATACATAACCACACACATTGATCAAATAATAATGTTTCTCACCCTTACCTTGATTGGATTGAAGCTTGAAGTTGATTCTTGATGATTTCTCCAAGTTTCCCTCTTCTCTTCTCTTTTCTCCTCTTTCTCTATTCTTTCTCTTCTATTTTCTTTATCTTACTATCTTTTCTTTTCTCTTCCACTTCCCTTATATACTTCCTTATTTTATTTCCTTCTCATTTATCTTCTCACAAATTCTCTACCAAATAAATCCAATAATTAAAATAAGTCAATTAATTAAATTAATTAACATTAATAATTAATTAATGAAATTTGGGTTGTTACAATCTTGCTGCCATTTCCTTTTAAGCCTTCCATGAACACCGAGCTTCCTGAACTTGCGATTGTTCCTCCATCTGAAGTTGATCAATTCAATCAGATTATAGAAGTGTTAAAGAAGGAGAATCCTGATCTTCGTTTCAACCTTGATAAAGTCACATCCGAGAAGGAAAGCTTACAGATTGATTTTCGCCAGAAGAGAGAGTGCATGCTCAAAGAGGTAGAAGTTGGACAAAACAAGCGAAGGAAAGTAAGTGATTCTTTGAAGGGTACTTATGATGGACTAGCTTCAAAGAAGAGACAGCTTACCGACGCTCAGTATCAAGCCTACAAAGATGAATTGAGCTATAAGAAGCAACTTGGAGAACTTCGAGGAAAGCTATCAGAGTACAAGACAAAGCTGCAAAGTGAGCAAGACCGTGCCGACCAGTTGGTGAAAAAACTTTCTCAACGTCAAGCCGATATCGACAAAGTCTTTAATGATATTCAGAATTTGCAAGATCAAGCGCATCAGAATCGAGACAAGAACAATCAGCTCAACTTGGAGAGTACTCAGTGGGAACATCAAAGTCGCCATCTGCAAGTCCTCTTGGATCAAAAAGAGGCATTTCTACATGATCTTCTTCAGGTACCTAATCATTCTTTGCTACATAACCTCATGAAGGATGCGAAGTATTAGAGTGAGAGACACGGTCGTCTAGCCAGATTTGCCGAGCACACGCTTGAAGAATTGCTAGAGTTGTTGAAGGATGCATATGTTGATGTGCAGCCGCACAAGACCCCATGGGCTATTTTTCATTTCTTATCTGTTTGTAGGGTGGTTTTTGATAGGACCCAGGCTGACCTTGTTGTAGCCCAAAAGATAGATCTTTTAGTTGTATTTGACTTATACTTCTTTCTGTTTATTGAACGAATGAAGAGTTTTCTTGCCAATTTTATCTTTATGCCTTTACATATATGCTTTATGACTATTATTAAATAAGATAGAAGCTCACGAATTCCTAGAATTTAAAATTTTATTTTTGCATGCATTACACTCTTTCATGCACACATATGCATGCCCCTCATCCAGAAAAACAAGATGCTTACACTGTTCGTCTCCGCCTTGTAGCAAGATGACAACTCGACATTGCTATTTCACTCGACCAAGTAAGTCTAAGATCATGGTTAACTATGAACAAGAGAACACTGCCTACAAGGAAACCTTGGCTCAGTTTTAAGATACGATGGATCAGTTCCAGACTAACATGGATGTTATCATGGAGTTCCTTCATGCTCAGAAGGACGTCGTTACTGCTGCTACTATTGTCGCAACTGTTCTTGATGCAACTGTTACCACTCTTGTTGTCACTTCCACTTCTGTTATTACTTTTTCTCTTGTTGTTGTTGAAGCACTGGTTGAGACTGTTGTTCAACCTACTATCAACCTACTAAGTGCTCAGTCTGGTCCGAATAGGATGCTTGCTGCCTTTCCATGGGGAATGCCTCCGAATTTCACTCCTCAGATTGTCAGTGGTAATGCCTTTGTGCTGTATCAACCTTTTATTATGCCCGTGCCTAATGGGAACTCTATTGACTACCCATGTAGCATGCCTACTCCACTCCCACCTCCTATGGTGAACCATGATGATCACGAGATTCCTCAAGTGTAGATTCGCCAAACTATTATGCCAACTGATGTTGAGACCTCTGATGAAGATGAGCATGTATATAAAGGTCCTCATATTCATGTTTCAATCTTATCTCAACCTGCTCAAACTGCTATTCAGAATGTTCATTCTGGAATGCCTTACCCTAGGGCATCCTCTGCTGTTGTGGTACCTCCTGATTATCCGTTTAGGTTTCTGATGGGTCAGAATTCTAGTCATATGGTAAATTTTGGGTTGGTGTATCTGTCTCAGTTTTCTTATCCTCAACTTCCTGCTCTAGTTGCGTCACAGCTTTCAAATCCACAAACTCTTGTCAGACCTGATGATCATAACAGACCTACAGACTATAAGTTGTTAGATGAAAAGATCAGAGCGATTGAAGGTTATTCTGCTTTTGGCATGGAAGCCAACGACTTATGTTTGGCTCCTAATGTTGTGTTGCCACAGAAGTTCAAGATTCCAAAGCTGCCAAAGTACAAAGGGTTGAGTTTTCCTCAAAGTCACGTGACCATGTACTGCAGAAAGATGGTGTCCTACATTGACAACGATGAATTGCTGGTTCATTACTTCTAAGATAGCTTGTCTGAAGCTTCTTTGGATTGGTATATGGGTTTAAAGCATTGCAAGATTCTCTCATGGAAAGACTTTTCAAAACCTTTCTTGAAACAATACAAGTATAATCTCGATTTGGCTCCTACCTGATTGCAATTGCAGAATCAGTCTCAGTGCACAACTAAAACTTTAAAGGAGTATGTACAGAGGTGGCGCGAGATGGCCTCTCGTGTGAGACCTTCTCTTTTGACACTGAGCTCGTTAATATCTTCATGTGCACTTTACATGGGATATACTATGAGAAAATGGTGGGCAGTTCTTCTTCAAACTTTGATGATATTGTGACTTTTGGTGAAAGAATTGAGAATGGGTTGAAAATTGGTAGGATTGCTAGTACCGCTGGTCAACAACCAACCAAGAAACCTCAGAGTAGTTATTCAAAAAAAAAGGAAGGTGAAGCAAATGTTGTGATGGCAAAATCCTCTCCTCAGTATTAGGTTCCTATGACTCCCATGTCGTATTATCCTTATCTTTATGTCACTGATACCCAGTATCAATAACCGCCATATCAATATCATCTGCAACAACAAGTTCAGAGTTTCCAGAATCAACAACAATCACTACACCAACAATCTCAACAAAATAACAAAAATCAATAGTATTAGAACAAACATAACAGTAACAATCAGAACAACTGCAAGCGTCCGAATTTTGACAAAATTCTCATGCTGTATACATATTTGTTTCCTTATCTGGTCCATTAAGGGGAAATTATACCCAAAGAGATCGGACCTGTAATTCCTCCTTATAGCCTGAAGCATAATCCGAATGCATCATGTGCTTACCATTCTAGGTACATAGGACATTCTACCGAAGACTGCATTTTTTTCAAGACCAAAGTTCAAGAGCTTATTGATTAGAAAATCTTGACATTTGCGGAAGAGAATCCTAATATACAAACTAACCCCTTACCTACTCATGGTAGACCAGGGGTTAACATGGTTGAAGATAATAAAGGGGCCGAGTTGATCAGAGATGTCGACAAAATGAAAACTCCGATGACTGTTATGATCAAGAAGTTGAATGAGCATGGGTTACTGAAAGGTCTTCATGGAACATGTCAGATTTGTGATTGTCACTACTCGAAAGAATGCAACGATGTGAAGGCAAAAGAGGAAAATAGAAGAGTCGCCATCAAATTTATTTATCCCAAAAGGGGAATATGAAATATCGAGAAAACCCCAAGAAGAAAAGGATAAGATGGTCTCATAACCAAATTATAGGTTCGGAAGCCGATTATGCAAGAGGAAGGTGTTAGTACCCCTCACATCCATCGTACTTGATGGGAAACATTCACTTGTCTCATGTGTAAGGATGTTTGCTAAAGGTATGTTAAGTAGGGTGTTCTAAGAGGGAGAAAGAAAGGTTACAAACAAAGATAAATAAAAGAATATAGGAAAAAAGAAAAGAAAAGGTGGAAACAGAAAGGAGATTTGATAGGACTTTACAGTCTTGTGCCTGCATATTCCCTCATGCAATAGGAAAGTCAGAGTCAAAGTAGTTTGAAGGACTACAGGTGAAGAAAAATGGAAGGGTGCTCGCCAAGGATTTGGGCCTTTGTGCCTACGTATCTTCACTTAAAAGAAGTGAAGAATCAGAGCGCCCGTAGTTCAGACTACGGTTTGTTGGTGTTTTTATGGACGATGTTAACGTTTGCATTCTAGCAGTTAGGTGTTTTGCAGCTCGCTCGTAGAGTCTTATATGTTATCTGTTTGTGGTAGAACGGACGTAACATGTCCTTTTTGAAAAGGATTAGTTTTCGCCATCAAGGCAAGATGCCACATCTGATATGTTGAAAGTTGATTTTAAGGGTGAGATAAGTCTTTTGATAGTAACCCCTTGTGGGTAGTACCCAGTTTTTTCTCTTAAAATATTTGTTTTGAAAATGGTGTGGCGAACATAGTCATGTCTTCGTATTAAAAGACGAGTATCGATACCACACACTCTAAAGTGATCATCCTAATACTCATAAAGGAAGAAGTCTTCACCCAATCCTCTCTTTAGTTAAATACAAAGAGAACCTTATTCTCTCATTTAAAGTGTTTTATTTTGAATGGTAAGTGCTCTACGACAGTGAACCCTAAAGGTAATGTCAAGCACTCAGGATAGGACAAGGCCTTCGCCTAACCACTCCACAACCATCCAAGTTTATTAGGAAAAAGAAGCTTAAAAATGCACTTCAAAACATGAATCAAGACAACAAAGATGTATGAAAGTAAACACTTAGGCACACACTTCAATTATTATAGGTTATGCTCAAAAGGAGTCATACATTAAAATTCAAGAACTCAAGCAAAGACAAACAACTAGTGCACACATACATGCCTTGAAAAATTAACCACATGTCAATAATGGACAAAATAAGATGGAATGAGTCAATCAAGATCAGAACCTAAACTTCCTCATGATCAACATATTTTAGAAATGAGAAGAGAAACACAAGAATATACATCATGAACCAACACAAAGGCTAAGTATCTATCAACAAATATCTCATAAAAGCAACTCAACAATGATCAAGGATAGGTAATTAGGCCATGTGAACATGGAAGATCAGAAACAAACACATAATCAACAATCCAAAATTAAACTCATGATATCAAATAAGAAGCATCAATCATCATGTTCAAAGCATGTATCAAAATTAAGTATGCATCAACTAATGTCATCCATAAAAGAATCAAAAATCAAATGAAAACAAGAGAGGAAAATAATCAAGTAATGAGAATTGAAACATGATAGGTCATAAGTTCATACATGCATACAAAGGTCATGAACATCAAAAGATTCAATAAGAACACAATCTCAAAAACTAGGTCAAAGGTATATAAGCATCATGCTCAAAACATCATCAACTCAAAGCAACATTCAAAAATAGAAATATGATCAAATAAATTCCAATTAAAATCTCAAACTCAAGGAAAAGTATTCAAGAATAAGTGAGTAAAAGATCCCCAAAAGAAAAGCAAGGATGCATCCTCAAATCAAAACAAATAGGCAAGCAAGCTCACTAGTCGAGCAATAATCGAGGGTCACAAATAACTAAATGAAAAGCATACAAAAAGCACAACCAAGGGTCAGAAATCATACTCAAACATCCTCATAACATGTGTCAAAACACTCCAAAAAATTAGCTCAAGAAAAGTGTTTAAGGCATCAAAGTTCAAAACCCTAATTTAGAGGCAAATATGGAAACACCTTTAACAAACAAATCCAAATAAAATAGCAAAATAAATTAAAAAATAAAATAAAATATGTGAAAAATATCATAAGACACCAAATGATCAGAAACACATTTTTTGGTATTTTTAAAATAAATGGAACATCAAAAGTAAAATCAAAATCACAAGAGAAGAAAATAAAATAAAATAAAAATGAAGAAAGAAATTAGGGGTGTATAAGCAAAACAGAATGAACATGGATTAAGTTTAACTTGACTTTGGGCCAAATGGGTGGTGAGAAAATCAAAAAGGCTAGGCCCATGATGAAATGAAGTTCATATTCCAAACAAAAAAAGGCTACGCGGGCATCTCATTAATTGACGTGGTTGCCACTCAGTGCCACGCAGCATGACAAGTAAGCACAGTCAAAAATTCAAACGCACACATCAGCAAATACAACTCAGACGCTAGAGCTAGGGTTTCGGCCGTCTTCCCCGGCGTGACCTCGCTAGAGCTAACCAAAACCTCATCAAAACTTGCAAAACCTGACACTATCTTACTCATTTTTTCACGTAGGTCACAAATCTGACCTCATTTATCACTAATATGCTCTCTAAAGCCATGAAATAAGAGCACGAAAAATGACACACAAATTGAAACTTGCTTGAAATGAAACAAGCACAACTCATATACACTATAAATCAACTTGTGCTTCTAAGTATGTAACAAACAAATTTTAAAATACGTGAAAAAAATGGGAGAATAGAGTTGAAAAATGTGTTACCCAAGTGTAGTCTTTATGCTACTGTTCTTGCTTCAAGCTCCCACCAAACCTTTCCTTTCTACTTCCTTGAGGTTCTAGAGTAATGATGGTGGTCAAAAAATGAGGAAATAGGCTTTGCAAATGGAGATTCGAAAAAAAAAGCGTTTTGAGAGTGAGAGAGAGTTTTTCTTCTCTTTGGCAACAGAATGAAGCTCTCCTCTTGCTAGGGTTTCTCTTTAGCTTATATATGAGGATTAAGTGTGGTTAAAGTGAGAGTTACTGAGGTTAAAATGTTTGGTTACTTGGTTTTGCAAAATTTGAAAATGGAGTGAGAATGAGGTGGCATGAGTTGCATGATGTGAGGGTGGTGATGTTGTCCTTGTGAGTGGAAAGTGAATGAGGAAATCAGAATGGCTTGGCATAACCTTGGTGAGCAAGCTTTGCAATTTTTCATTTTTCTCTTTTTTGGTAAGAATATTCAAAATGACATAAGTGGATATATGAGAATATTTGGCTTGAAATGGAAAAGTGTTGGCAAGAAATAATGAGTGACGTGCGTGTAAAAAGTGAGGCAAGGGTGTGCTGTAAGGTGACTTCATAGTGTGCATAAAATGATAACACGTCATGCATGAAAATCATATTCACATATCCACCTTTGAACCACCATAACTTGATGACGATTGCTCTAAAACATGAGTTCTTTAGCTCAAATGAACAACTTTCATGTTCAAAGCAAGATGAGATGAAGCTTGGAAGCATTAGGAAAATGGAGTGGAAGTTGGATGCAAAATATGTCCCAAGTAAAACTTAGAAATTTTTCTAAGTTATGAATTTTGGATAACTTTGAGACCTCATCTTTGCAAGACCATATCTTGAGATTGTTTGATATAATGAAGGATTTATTGGTATGTATGGAAAGATTTAAACAAGAGAAACAATACTCATGTTGAAAGGAAATTGATTTGAGATTTGGAAGATCAAGAAAATTAGCCTTGAAGTTGGCTCCAAAATTCTGCCTAATGACATGCCTAACTTGACAACTTCATGACCCTATCTTTGTAGCATCATAACTTGATCTCCAAGCATCCAATGGATGAGTTTTTAGCATAAAAAGAAATATTGGAGGATGCCTAACAACTTTCATGTTGCAAGAATTTTGAATTGAAGCCTAGAACCATGAGAAAGAAAGCCTTGAAAACTCATTCTCCAAGTTAAGATTCCATAATTAGAAAAATTCTAAGTATAAAGTTTCAAAATCTTGCTTTTCATAACTTCATGCCTCCATAACTTTAAAACCGTGCAATTTTTGGGAATTCACCCACATTGACAAAGTTGTAGTATGGGAAATGATCTTCAAATTGATCTTTGGATCAAGGAAAATAGATGTATAGATTGTGAGTTATGCCCTTGGCAAGTTAGCACCAAATTAGGTTTTTCTACATGACTTAGAAAAAATCCAAACCCTAATCTTGGTAATTTCTCCTGATTAAATGTTCCATTCACTTCCTCATGATCAAACTTCATAGGATCATAGATGATGACTTGAGAAGCTCGTGTTTAACTTAGAATCCCAAGGGTTGACCTTTGTGAAGGCAACAGTTGACTTTTGGCCAGATGAATCCAAAGCTTCCTCTATGCACTTAAGAAGCTTTTAACATGACTTGAGATGAACCAAGATACTTGTATGGATGTCTTGAGCTGTCATTTGAATCATGGAGACATGTCTTTCTCAATAATTCCATCATGGGTTATTTTGCCAAGAAACACTAGTCCAGAGCCACAAGATAGGGGAATTGATCAATCTTCAATCTTTTGAAACCCTTGTTACTAGGTGAGCAAGTACCCTTGTCAAAACATTATGAGGTGTGTGAGGACCTTGTAGCTTGAGAAAGCCAATGTATTGAGAAAAGCCTCTTGTCTATTGCCTTGAAAGATCAACTTTTTCCTTGATTGATGAGAACCAAAATGCCTTGTTCCCCAAGCTTTAGAACCAAAGCAAAGCATAAATGAATATGACATATAGGGATGCCTACATGATGGAAATGTTATGATAGGCAATGTTAGGGTTAGGATAAAAATGAGGGTGTGACAGTGATGACAATCCTAATCAGTGTCGAAGGTTGAAGAGTTGTGTTCAGATCTTGATGAACTAAGGTGTGGTTCAGTTTTCCAGAGCCAAGTCTGTGAAAGAGGTAGCTACCATCAAGTTGTTCACGATCATATATAGGAAGGTTCCTATGGAATATCCTAAGAAGAAAGTACATTCCATCACTGTTTTTGTGCCAAAGACTTTTCCGTATCAGAATTCAAAAAAGGTTCCTTGGAAGTATGGTTCCACCGTGTTTTCTGGGGGTCAAGAAATTCAGTTTTCAGAATCTAAGATTGTGAATGTAACCGTTGCTGGAGGCATGAATAGCAGACGAGTGTTTTCTCCAAAGGTCACATCTAAGCCAGTGCAAGTTCCAATCGTTGTTCCTCCCAAGGAGAAATCTACTTCAACAACCCCTGTTGTGTAACAAGAGGCATTTACCACTGCATCACTACCAGTCACTCCGTCTATGGATCTCACAAAAAGTAAAGAGGTAATGGATGATCAAGAATTTCTCAAGCTGATCAAAAAGAGTGATTTTAAGATTATGGATCAGCTGGTTCAGACTCCTTGGAGGATTTCAATTTTGCTTATAAGCTCGCCCGCCCACAGATTGCTTTGCTGAAAGTTTTGAATGTTGCCCATGTAATGCATGATATCATCATAGAGCAGTTTGATGACGTGGTCGCTAATATAACGATACTTGGGTTTTAACGAGTCATAATTGCCTCCTGAAGGAACTGCGCATAATAGAGCATTACATATATCAGTGACTTGCATGGACGCCTTGCTATCACATGTCCTTGTGGATACCGGTTCTTCTCTAAACATAATGCCTAAGGGCACATTGAGTCAACTACTGGTAGAAGGGAGAGAGATGAGGTCGAGCGCTTTAGTTGTTAGAGCTTTTGACGGTTCTAGAAGGCAAGTTATCGGTGAAGTGGATGTACCCGTCAAAATCATACCGCATTTGTTTACCATTACTTTTCAAGTGATGGATATCAATCTTGCATATAGTTTCTTATTGGGTAGACCCTGGATCCATGCCGCAGGGGAAGTTACTTCCACATTACATCAGAAATTTAAATTCGTGTACGATGATCAATTGGTCATTGTGTGTGGTGAAGAGGATTTGCTAGTAAGTGAGTTATCATCCTACTGATATGTAGAGACTGATGAAGGCATAGCTGAGGTGCCGTTGCAATGTCTCAAATTTAAAGATGCCAGCTCCACTTCTATTAATCAAAGCAGATCATCAAAAATGATCATGCCATCTGCCAAGAATGCTAAAGAGACCATTGGGAAATGTGCTCTTCCTGGTTGGGGGCAAATCTTGGATGTAGTAGAGAAGCATGATCGTTTTGGAATGGGTTACCATCCTGATTTACAAGCTAACTCACGCGGTCTACCAAAGTACAACTTGATCAAGTTCAATAGTGTTGGTTTCTAAAAGAGTTATATTGTGGCAGCGATTGATGATGCTGGTCCTAGTAATCAAAGTGCAAGATTCGTACGCAAGTGTATGCCGGGTTTCAAGCTCAACAATTGGACGTATGTTGTGGTTCTTGTGGTTTTTCCTCCAAACATGTAATTCATTTTTCTTTCATGTTCTCTTTACCTCGTCCAAGATGAGTGGATAGCTTGTAAAAGGCCTCCCGCTTTTGATGTATTATGTGATCAATAAATAAAAGTTTTTTGCATTCGAATCATGCTTTATCTTCTTTCTTTATTTTACTTTTTCTCAAATAACAAATGGAAAAAGTTTCTTTCATTTTCACTTTTTTAAAATCAGCTCATTCTAAACAATTTCATAAACATGCAGAACAAATAAATGCATTGATAGCAACATGGAAAATATTCGTCGTAATTTTGGGATTCCAATTAACCAAGCCGAAAAAGATGGTGAGGAAGATTGTAAATTATTGGCTGAACTAGCAAGGCTCCTTGAGCATGAGTAGAAAGAGATTCATACACACAAAGAACCAGTGGAAGTTGTCAATCTTGGTACTGATGATGTCAAAAAAGAAGTCAAGATTGGGGAATCCATCGCTAAGCATGCACACTCCGAGTTGGTCAAGTTATTGAAAGAGTATGTTGATATCTTCGCCTGGTTCTATCAGGATATGTCTGGGTTGGATACCAACATCGTTGAACTTCACTTACCACTCAAGCCCGAATGGCTTCCTGTCAAAGAGAAGCTCAGAAGGACCAGACTTGACATGGAACTTAAAATCAGAGAAGTGGTAAAGAAACAGTTTGACGCTGGATTCCTAACCACTTTCAAATATCCTGAATGGGTTGCTAATATCGTCCCGGTTTCTAAGAAAGATGGGAAATTCAGAAGGTGTATGGAATATCGAGATCTTAATAAGGCAAGCCCGAAAGATGATTTTCCTTTGCCTCATATTGATGTCTTGGTAGACAATACTGCGCAGTTCTCTGTCTTTTCATTCATGGACAGTTTCTCATGATACAATCAGATCAAGATATCCCCATCTGACATGGAGAAGACCACCTTCATCACACCCTAGGGTACATACTGCTACAAATTCATGCCATTCAGTTTGAAAAATGCAGGGGAAACATGCCAACATGTCATGACAACTCTCTTTCATGATATGATCCATAGAGAAATTGAGGTTTACGTGGACGATATGATTTCCAAATCCAGAACTAAAGATCATCACCTGGACCATCTGAAGAAACTATTTGACAGACTCCGAAAGCTCAGACTGCATTTGAATCCTGCAAAGTTCATCTTTGGAGTTCGATCTGGAAAATTTTTGTGCTATTTTGTGAGTCAGAAAGGCATTGAAGTTAATCCTGACAAGGTTCGAGCAATTCAAGAAATTACGCCTGCCAAAACTGAAAAAGAATTATGTGGCTTTCTGGGACGAAATAATTACATATTCATATTCATTTCTCATCTGACGGCTACCTGTGAGCCGACATTCAAATTGTTAAGAAAAAAATCAATCGGTTGAGTGGAACAATAATTGTCAAGAAGTATTTGACAAAATAAAAAAATATTTGCAAGAACCACCTATATTAGTATTGTTGGTTTCTGGTAGGCCTTTAATCATGTATCTCATTGTTCTCAATGAATTTATGGGTTGTGTATTAGGTCAACATGATGATACTGCAGAAAAGAATATGCAATTTACTATCTGAGCAAGAAGTTCACCGATTATGAGACCAGATACTCACTTTTGGAGAAAACTTGTTGTGCTCTGGTTTAGGCCGCTCGACGCCTAAGACAATATATGATTTGCCATACTACTTTATTGATATCTAAAAATGGATCCGATAAAGTACATATTTGAAAAGCCTACTGTCTCTGGATGAATTGCTTGGTGGCAAATGCTGTTAACTGAGTATGACATCCAACATGTTACCCATAAAGCGATAAAAGGGAGCGCCTTGTCTGACTACCTTGCTCATCAACCTGTGGAGGGTTATTAACAAATGAAGTTTGACTTTCCAGACGAAGATGTTCAGTTTATAAGAGATTATGAGACTCCAGACCCTGACATAGGACCCGAACCAGAGGCGTGATGGACGCTCATGTTCGATGGTGCCTCCAATGCTAAAGGTCGTGGAATTAATGTTATCCTCATATCTCTGACAGATTTTCATCTTTCCTTCACCTCCAGATTAAGCTTTGAATGCACCAACAATATAGCTGAATACGAAGCATGTATCTACGGAATTGAAGCGACAGTTGACATAAGATTAAAGATTCTTGAGGTCTATAGAGATTCTGCTTCGGTGATTAGCCAAGTCAGAGGAAACTTTGTGACTCGGGATTCCAAGCTAGTTCCGTACCAAAAACACATTGCAAATTTGATTCCCTATTTTGATGAAATCTCTTTTCATCATATCCCTAGGGAAGAGAATCAACTAGCTGATACTCTTGCCGCTCTGGTATCCATGTTCAAAGTCAAGTGGAAGAACGAAGCTCCTTCTATCCGCATCGCTCATTTGAATGAACAAGCACATTGTCTAGAAATCGAGGCGAGTCTGATGACAAGCCTTGGTTCTATGACATCAAAATATATCTGCAAAAACTGGAATATCCCAAGGGTATCACTATCACTAACAAGAGAGCTCTCAGACGACTCTGTGCTAAATTTTTCCTGATGGTGACATACTGTACAAGAGAAATTATGACTCTGTGTTGCTTAGATACGTGGATAGACACGAAGCAAACACGATCATAAGGTCCTTACATGAGGGTTGTGAGGGAGTACATGCCAATGGGCTTGCTATGCCAAGAATATCCTTCGAGCTGGTTATTACTAGACGACAATGGAGGTAGATTCTTACAACTTTTCCAAAATATGTCACAAGTTCCAAACCTACGGTGACAAGATTCATGTGCCACCAACTCCATTGAATGTTTTGACTTCTCCTTGGCCCTTATCTATATGGGGTATTGATATGATTTAAATGATCAAGCCGAAGGCTTCCATTGGTCATCACTTCATTCTGGTTGTTATCGATTACTTCACCAAGTGGGTTGAAGCTACTTCTTACATAAACTTTACATGACAAGTGGTTTCCAGATTTATCAAGAAAGAGATCATTTGTCACTATGGAATTTCTAACAGTATTATCACTGACAATACAAGCAAGCTAACACAATAGATGATGAAGGAGTTGTGTCAAGAATTTAAGATCGAGCACCACAATTCTTCACCATATCGGCTCAAGATGAATGGCATCGTCGAAGCAGCAAACAAAAATATCAAGAGAATTGTCCAGAAAATGGTCAAAACTTACAAGGATTTGCATGAAATGCTTTCCTTTTCATTACATGGATACAGAACTTCGGTTCATACTTCCACTGGGACAACTTCGTGTTCGCTTGTGTATGGTATGGAGGTTGTTCTACCAATTGAAGTTGAAATCCCCTCGCTTATAGTTATCATGAAAGCGGATCTTGATGAAGCTGAATGGATTCAATCAAGATACAACTATCTGAATCTCATTGAAGAGAAGCGCCTGACAGCTGTCTGCCATGGTCAATTGTATCAGAGACGCCTCAAACGAGATTTTGAAAAGAAATTTCTCCCTCAAGCGTTCCATGCAGGCGAACTCGTGCTCAAGAAGTATTCTCTTGTTCACTCGGATCAACGCGGCAAGTGGACTCCCAATACGAAGGACCCTTTGTTGTCAAGAAGGCCTGCTCAAGAGTAGCCTTGATCCTCACCACCATGGATGGGGAGGAGTTGCCACTACCTGTGAACTTCGACGCAGTCAAAAAATATTATGCCTGAAAAAAAATGAATAAAGAGTCCGCTAGATTGGCATCCGCACGGACAATCTAGGAAAAAATGGGTGTCCCGATGGACCAAAAAAAAAAGAAATGTCCATGAAAAATTTAGGGACAAAAGCAAAAAGTAATAATAGTCCGCTAAGTCGAAAACCCAAAAGAGCGAGTTAGGCAAATATGGGTATCCCAGTGGACGGAAAAAAATAGAAAAATGTCCAGGAAAAAATTAGGGATAAAGGCATTTGACTGCGAACACTTGAGCCTATCTTCACCATAGCTGGACCTTAGGCGATAAGAGAGCAATCAAGTTATCGTCAACTGGTGCAAAGTGTTGGAACTTAGACTCACAGTGGATGGTAGCCAATGTTGTAATCAATGCAAATCTGATTTTCCTTTTCCATTTACTTTTGTTTTTCAATTTATTGTGAATTTCCTCATTTAGGTTTTTCACATCCTTGTACACACCTTATGTACAAATCTTTCCATATTCAATAAAATTCATCATTTGATTTCTCATTTTTCTCTTTTCAGTATTTTGTTTGCAAAATGAACGATTATTTGTGATCACATAATACTATAAAGCGTTGAAAATAACAAAAAGCTAAATCAACAGAGAGAGCATTATGCATTGCATGCTCGGAAATTCTTAAGGGATGACCGGTAATCCCTATCGTAGGCTTAATCCCCAGCAAGCATCGTTATGGTTCTTCGAAAGGTTTTTTTACCTCCCTTTTCCCCAACAGAACCATGATTGGTCCTCAAGCAGGGACATGTTTTCTTTTCCCCAGCAAAAGCGGGATCCTCGCAGCATCCCCAACATATCGAAGATATTATTCCCCAACAGCGGTGGTGTTTCGATTTTCCTTTTGCCCTAAGTAGTGAGAATCATCCTGACCTTGTTTTTCTCCAAGAAGAGTCGGTTATGTGAAGATCGTACAGGGTTCCTTCATCCCCAGCATCAATAATGGTAGTAGTTTGGAAATCCGAGATTCTAGACGTGTTCCCCAATGGAGTCGTCTGTGATATTCTTTCCCCAAATGAAGATGTCGAGTCTGTTTTGCTACAATCCTTACCTACCTGCAATACAAACCCTTAACCTGCATAACATGATGTCAAACATCATGTAAGATCAAACATACATAGCACATGCATCAAGCATATTCCATGTTGATTGATTCATCTCCACATCAGATTTCAGCCAAACTTCTCACTTGATTATCTCTCTGCGCGTTCACCTTTCCATCTTTTGTCGTTGTCGACCAAATTCTCAAGCTACTCTTTTATTTAATCCCCTTCCACCTTGAATAATAGAAAATCTTGAGCAATTCGTACATTCAGGTCCAAGAGATTTAAATAGGGACAGATGTCGTAACTCGGAATTTGACCTCTCCTTTTTCCTTTTTGCATGAGCATGTGCATTCGCATTGCCATCATACACATTAGCCTTTTTTTTCTTTTCGCTATGATTTTGTTGTAGGAATATTCTGAAGTTCAAATTCTGATTAATCGCATCCTCACAACATCAATACAAACAAAATACAAGGGTTTCCATTCCTATTTATCAAAGCAAAGAGTCAAAGATAAGAGCCACGGTCATAACACCTTGTTTCAAGGTAAATTGGGTAAGTTTTTCCTTTGTTAATCGATTAATCATTTGTTAGGAAAAAAAATTTAATCGATTAACACCCTGTTACAGTGCCATTTTTAGCTTTTAAATAACTGTTAATCGATTAACCATCTTGAAAGCAAAATTGGTTAATCGATTAACACTTGTAATTTTGCATATTTTCAGCAGTTTTTCAACACTACGCCAGCTCTCTCCTCATTCCTTTGGTATCCTTAGTTCTAGTGTCATGTGGAATATTCTAGACACTTAAAGAGTTCACTTGTATTTGCTACCCTATATCATTTCCAATCAAGATCACCATGCACCTTTGTTTCCAAGCATGTGAACCATTGGATTTTGGGCTTGCATTGGGATGCTCCCACCGAGTTAACAAATAACTAACTGAGTCAAATTCCGACTCAGTGAGTTAGATGTAAATAACTCTAAAGCTAGCTCCAAAGCAAACTTCAACCTATCCCACTCCTAAGCTAACTTCTATATAAAGAAACCTTCACACTTGTAAAAAGGGGCTTGAACTATTTCTTAATTTTTACTCTTCTCTCTCGCATTCTCTCTGAATTTTCTGCAATTCATCTTCATCTTCTTCCCCAAACCACACACAAAAGCTCAATTTCCACCATTAGAGTGTAACAATATTCACATCAAAATTGTTATTCTCTTGATCTAAACATCCATTTCATTACATTTCTATTTGGATTTCTGGATTTACAGTAGCTTTTACTTCAATTCAAGTAATCATCTCAAGCTTTTTCGGTGTAAACTCGTATTTTGAGCATTTATCGTGTTTTTATCAGTTTCTCTATGATTTGATTTCAAGCTTGAAATTCTCTAGTTTTCTTTGCTTATTCTCACCATATTTTACTTACAACAATCACCAAGGCAATCCTCCGCCTTGTAGGTTGGTAATTCTCACTTGATTTACTTTTTTGATCACTTTCGCGTGTTTACGATGTAGATCTAATATCTTTTGATTGTGATTTGATCACTCAATTGTTTGATTATTAGTCTTGATGTTTGATAGACTCAATTGATGCATGATTGTTGCTACTTGATGTAATTTTCGTGTACAATTGCATGTCATAACAT
Source organism: Lathyrus sativus (assembly GCA_963859935.3). NCBI lineage: Eukaryota > Viridiplantae > Streptophyta > Magnoliopsida > Fabales > Fabaceae > Lathyrus > Lathyrus sativus. The sequence goes on from OZ012737.1 coordinate 542,825,343, forward strand.
GTAAGTGATTGGATAATTGATAAGTTGCTGGAAGTGCTTTTGAAAAATTGATTTTCTGCCGCTATCACAGTGTTAATCGATTAACCATTTGCTGTGCAAAATGGTTAATCGATTAACTAGTCATTTTTTCACGTCTTTGCTAAACTTTTCAAAGGGTTAATCGATTAACCATATATGGTTAACCGATTAACACTGTAACAGATGCAGATTTTTGAGCTTTTTCATGCTTGTTTGGTTTGCTTTCCTCATTTAACTTCCATGGCTTGTTATGCTTGATATTTGTTGATGTTTTAGGAGTTGTTTAGCCTCTGTTTGAAGCATGTATGTCAACTTTGATGCATGATTTTGTCGATTATGGAATTGTTTTCATTTCTTGAAATTGTATAATCATGTTATTTTTGCATATTTTTGTTTATGTGATGAACATAATTAGTGATGCATGCTATCGATTATTGTTAGTGCTTGGCATTTCTTTTATTGAGTGCATTAAGTTTTTTCTTTATTGAACAAATTTAATTTTGTATAATCATTAATTCAAACATTCGCTTTGATGATCTTTCGATTTGCTTGAAAGACTATTGGTTTGTCCTTTCCCTTTGATTGGTTGATCGAAACCTTGTTTTGATTAATAAATCCTCCCTCTTTCTTCTCTTTAGGCTTCCTTTAGAGTTTCTCTTTCGTAGTCCCATGTGGAGCTGGAGATCTGCACAACACCTTAGAGCATTGTACAACTTGCGTTGTTACTCTGTCGGTTTCAATTTCCGCAGTGTATTATGAGTGCTAGATAAGGGATGAGAGTGGAGAATTCCTACATTCATTCTAATTATTTTGGTTAAGGGACGAATGACTTTGTGCCTGAAATAAACATCTCTATCTTCAGACTATAGTGTTCCTCGATCTCAAGCCGAGTCGATCCTTGATTCACAACCATTGCTTCCTTTGATCAATCACCTTTGTCCTTGGTTCAAGATCAATCTTTCTTGAGTTAATTACCTTCTCTTGGTTGACCACCGATTTCTTTAGTTGGTCACATTATGTTTTTTAAAACCAGATGTTTTTCTTCCCTAGTGAAGTATCAATCATTTTCTTTGGTTGATCATAGTCTATCTGTTAAACACCAAATCCCTAGCGGAGTTTGCAACCTTCTCTTGGTTTCTCTCCCTTTTTTGTTGGTTAATCACAGTCCGCTTGTAAAACCAATCTCTCTTGGATTAATCACCTTCTTTTGGTTAATCACTCGTTCCTTAGTTAACCACAATCTTTCTGTTAACACACTGAGCTCCTCTTGAGTTAATCACTGTCTTTTGGTTAATCATTCATTCTTTTTTATTAATCACTGTCTGTCTATTAAAACACCGAACCCTTTGCAGTTAGCAACCTTTATTTGGTTCAAATACTCGCATCTTTGGGTTAGTAACCTTCTTTTGGTTCAAATACCTTTTCTTTGGTCAAGTATTGCTTGTTCTCTCAATGTATCGAACTCTTTTGGGTTACAACCTTCGTTTGGTTTCACACCCGTCCTTTGGGTCACAACCTTCGCTGGGTTCCACACTCGTCCTTTAGGTCACAACCTTCGTTTGGTTTCACACCCGTTCTTTGGGAAAATCTTTGCTTGGTCCCACACTCGTCCTTTGGGTCATAACCTTCGCTTGGTTCCACACCCATCCTTTTTGGGTCACAACCTTCGCTTGGTTCCACACCCGTCCTTTGGGTAGATCACCGTCCATCGGTTAAAACTAATTCCTTTCTCTTTTCGATTAACCACTATTTATCAATTAACACACTGAGTCCCCCAAAGAGTCAGAGACTTTATTTTGGTTCATTACTCTCCTTCTAGTTCATCACAGTCCGTCTATTGACACCAACCTTTATTTTTCCCACTGAGTCATACTCTTTTATTACTTCGGTTAACTGCTATCTGTTAGTTAATATATTGAATCTTCGGTGGATCTTGCTTTATTTTGAATCAATTCCCTTGCTCCTTTTTTCTCTTGGTTTCGACACCGTTCCTTTACCTTTCTCTTGGTTTCGACATCATTCATTTGCCTTTCTTCCTTAGTTTTAACACTATTCTTTTGTCTTCTCCGGTGGAATCTTTCTACCTCTTTTCATTATTGGTTTTGACACAGTTTCCTCCTGTTTTCCCCAATAGGGTCATTCCCTTTCTTTCGCTCTTGGTTCTGACACCATTTTCCTTTTCTTTCTCCGTCCTAATTTCCCGAACTACGAAGCTCTGACTTCCTCATTGCACTGTGAGGATATGTAGGCATAAGATCGCGAGATCTTGGCGAGTTACCTTCTACCTTCTTCCATTTTTCTTCCTCTTTCCTTTATTCTATGAATTATGAAACTCTAAATTCCTCATTGCACTATGAGGATACATAGGCACGAGGCCCCGAATCCTCTGCGAGCACTTCTTTCTCTCTTCCTCCTTCTCTCTTTCTCTTTCTTTCTTTTTTTCTTTTCCCTTTTCTCTTTAACTAGTAGCCTTTAGATATATAACTCATCCAAACTTAAAAGTAAGCAAAACGGTTCCCGTCGAATACGACGGATACGTGAGGTGCTAATCCCTTCCTCTCGCATAACCGACCCCCTTACCTATTTCTCTTCGTCTTGAGTTTTATCGATATTTTCTCTGTCCTTTGAAGCTAAATAAAGTTCGGTGACGACTCTGTTGTATCTTTGAGTGTGCGATTCACTCAGGTATAATTCCACTAGCCTCATCCAGTACACACAAAAAATGCACATAAGATATCTTGTCTAAGAGAGTTCTGATACACACAAACATTCAAATTGAAACACATTTGCAAGTCTTCATTTGCCAAGTGTTCTGGTACACAAAAATGTTTAAGACAACACATAAAATCTTTTTGCAAATCTTCTCGAACTTATTTAAGTGCAAACCAAATATCTTTAGTAAAATTATCCGATACAAAAAAAATTATGTACCAGAATTCATTTTAAAAATCTTCCGAAATCGTTACGTAGAGATGCAATTTTCAAAAGTCTCAAATAAATAATAAATAATAAAATGATAAATTAATTAAGAACATGCAAGAATAAAATTGATAGTTTTTATAAATTAGAAGTGTTGGAATTCGGGATAAAGTTTTCGTAACGCATGGGGTGAGATGAATAATGCCCTCAATTAATGTACCCCATCAGCGGCAACCACTCTGAAGGGTCCAACTCTACTCACAACCCATTTGCGCCATGAAATCCCCATCCATCCAAAAGAAGTGAAACATCACAGCCCCATCCGAAATATGGGAGAAACTTCCGTTTCCTCACCTCCCAACATGGATTTCAGATGTACAGATCCAGAAGGAAAAAAAAACATTTTACTCGGACAATTTATAGCACATGATTTATTTTATTTTTAAAAATGAAGAGGTGTTGAAAAGTAGCCCCTGCTCATTTTATGTCTAAGGTTAGAAAAAGCAACTTGACAACAAGAACGGCCATGTATCCAGGATGCCTAAAACTAAAATAATAAAACTTGGCAAAACAAAAAAGATCTTGAATGTCAATGTTTGCAAACATCTTCCGAGGATTTCATATGAAAGAGACAAATAAAGTGTCACAAAACTAGATGACTGATTCATTTCCGGCTAAATGCTTATTAAGACAATTTCAAGTCAAGAAGTGTAGTGTATCATAAGTTTCCTTAATAAAACTATACAAGCCCACTCTAGAAAAATGAAATCTAGAGTAATAGATGTAGTTGGGCTGGACAAACGGAGAGTACCCTTACAAAACCCGTAAAATCCAAATCAGAAATTGGTGTTGCGAGCAGATTGAAGCAACCGTTGGGTACCCAAGCGACAGAGGGAATAAACAACACAGGTTCACTTTCACAAAATTAAACCCAGTAGCATCCAAACTTGTCAAAAAATTAGGTACCGAGCATGATGTTTAAAAGCTAGGAAGGATTCCATTTTGTGTGGAATGGGAGATTCAAGTTGGTAGCAATTTTGGAGGTTTTCTTCATTTTGCAGAGACAAGACCTTTTGGTTCAGTTTGGGATTGGGTCTCATGATCACATTTTCCACCATTGCCAAGCTATTGCTCTAAAATGCATTAACAACAACCATAAAACAGAACAACAAAGAATAATAAACAATAAAAAGGTGTAACTTAAAAAACAGAAAAACAGACTAGTTAGATGCCAAACACTACTCCTAAAGGTATAAATCCCAAACAAACTCCATCATTACCATTACATACAGAGCCCTAAAATGATAAAATTGCAATTTTACATAACACAATTTAATGCATCAAGTATTCATGATAAATAACTATGATTACATACGATCCCACATAGCACAGCCACACTCTCATACTATATAATATTGACCCTATACAATAGAATGCAAGATATAAAACTTGATTGTTATTAACAGGGGTGAGCAGGTACTTCAATTTCAAACATGAATCAATCAAATAGTGAATACCTTACATGGTTCTTTATATCATCAAAGCATGTCAATTTGTACATATCATCACAGATTGTTACAAATAATAAATGAAGCCTATGGTATAATTTCAATGAAACCCTTAGAAGGCTATTATCATAACAGGGTCTAGAAAATAGTAAGACCTATTGTGAGTCACCAGTGTTGTCGATGGGGGTCCATGGCGGAGAGCCAAAATCCTGCCATACCAACCGCTTTGCAGCGCCGTTATAGCAGTTTATTGCGGCAAAACCAGCAATAGCGGCCAATATTTACCATTGCAGGGAGTCCAAAAACCACAATGTATATCGGCCATAGCGACCATGGCACCGCAATTTGATAACAATGGAGTCAACTAGAGAAAATCTCAAAAATCATAACTTAGATTTACATTGGAAAACTAACTTACTACACAGTTTGATGAACTGATATCTCTTTGAGGAGTGCATACCTAGCTTTGTTAACCGTATAAAAACATAGATAGATATGTTGCTCAAGATCTTTAAGCAATTGTTCAAAAATCGGCCGTGTCTTGCGAAGCTGCTTGATCACTTCCTGTATAGGATGCCTATCTCTTCCCCTCTCCAACGCAAACCGCACGTAAGCCTTATCGCCTTCCACAGCTGTTTGAAGACGATCCACAAGACTATCAATGGTGTTCACATGATTCACAACAAAAGTTCCACTCTCAGCAGCATCAAGCTGCTTCAACCTAGCCAATGCCTTCCTCTTTCTTCTCTTTTGAAAAGGAATACAAAATGGCGCCATTGCCGCAAATCCAATGGAAGCATGTGTGGCAACAATTACGGCAGTGACTATAGCTATAGATACAGTGGCAAGGCCACAGACAGCACAGCCAACCGTGGCGTTACGGAAGAGACGGATTCTGTGACGACATTTCCGACGGTCGAGTTGAATTTGGTGTTTAAGATCAGAGAAGCTGTTGCGCAGGGTATTAAAATGAGGGAAAACGAAAGGGTTTTCGTGAATGTTGAATTGGATGAAGAGGTCATAGGCAGTGTCACATTGGAGTTGAGAGAGGGAGGAGCTATCGGAGGGGAGAACGGAGAGAAGATCAGAGATAGGGTTATACATTTCGCGAGCACGGTTGATGGAACGGACGAGGGTGAGACAAAGGTGGGAGGTTGTTTCACTGTGATCGAAGTAAGATGAAACGAGGTGGGTAAGGGCACTTTGGGGTTTTGCGTTAGCGAGGGTTTCACGGACGCTGTTGGGGTCGGGTTGAAGAACTTGGGTGAGGATATCACGATGGTGGGATTCTTCGTCTTCTTCTTCGTTGTTATCTTCGTTTTGTTGTTGGATTTCGATGTGGTGTGGTTGAAGAGGGGTTTGGATCATGGTGCGGATTTCGTTGTAAGAAGGGCCTTGAATGGCGCGATCGAATTCCCGAGAGACATTTGGGCTTGATGATGAAGATGGCGTTTGTTGTTCTTGGGTTGAGTTTGCTGGGAAATGAAAAGAGGGATTGAGTGAGACATTTTTACAAACAGGTGGTGGGATTGAAATAGAAAGGTTAGGGTTTAGTGTAGTTACCTTGTGAATATGGAGAGAGAGGAGGAGGCGGGTTGCGTGGGGAAGGAGTCAACGAGTTGAAGGAGAGACATTGCAGCATTTCTATCGTGAATGTTTCTTGTTTGAGAGGAGTTGTGGTATACTTGTTGTCGCTGTTGGGAGTGTTGTATGAGAATACTTAAGTTTGTAGTTGAAGCTAATTGAATTGTTTGAATGTGTGCTACGACCTGAGTGGAGGGGAGGACCTATACTAGTCTATGTGTGAAGTTCATCTTTACTACATTTAAGTTTCGCTCCATTTAGACTTGGTCCTTTTACACGTGGCAAAAAGAATTCCAAGAATAGAATTAGGTATATATCCAGTTATTTTCACCCTAAGAGTCTATTATCTATCTAATACTAAGGAATTGAATGATTTTCCAACAATGTCTTTTAACTCAAAAAAAAATTTCACTATCAAAAGGGTGATTCAGTAAATAACAAAATATCATATTAATTCACTCCCTCATTCTGTTTTCTACTCACGTGTCACAGAATCATTTTCAGTTCAAATTCAAAATTTTCTTTACATTGTTTCAAACTATTCTCTCTTTTTCTCATCTCTCTTTCCACTAAAAGAACCTACCCCTTCTCCCTCGTCTCCCTACTGTATGCTTCATTTCACTTTTCTCTTTTCTCTCTATTTTCTCCGCAAACCCTAGCGCAGTCGGGGCTTTCACCACCTTCTTCAAGTTCCGTCTTCAACAATATCAGGTGTTTATCTCAAACTCCTTCTTCTTTAACCTCTATTTCTTTCACTACTCTAACTCCTTTCATTTTTGCATGTTTACAACAACTCAAGCTGCTCTTATTCCCTCTCTCTTACTCTGCAACTCAATAATACAGGTTTATATCTCTCTTCTATTAAAGACCCAACTCATCAATCTTACTTATGCTTTCGCTTTTGATTCGCTTTGTCTGATAAGATAGAGAAAACAAATAGTCGATGTCTTTTGTTTTGATTTCCCTTCTCTTTGTTTCAAGATGTCTTTTGATTCACCTCTTAGTTATGTGTTTTGTATTCCAAAGTTTTAGGTAAGGAGTTCACAACAATGCTCGAAAGTTTTTTATTCCAAACTGCATAGATCTCACGGTTAGGGTTTCATTTGTCCATGGTGAGTTATTTATGATTTTATTGTTTGTTTTCTTCCCAAATTTATTTAGATAATGTTAGTTCCATGGTTCTATGATTGTCCATGGTTCTATGATTGGCTAAATTTTGGTAAAACATGATCCTGCACTGATGTTAAGCAGGATATTATAACATCTCCATCTGCTGTAGTGACAGAACTGTTGTGGAGTGTTTTAATGAGAATGTCATGCTGAATGTCGTGACATCCATCTGTTGTCATGACAGAACTGCTGTCATGTGTTATTAATCATAATGTCATGACCAATGTCATGACATCGTTGTCTAATACAGCAAGAGCTGTGGTAACAGAACTACTATCATGTGTTGTAAACAGGATCTCATTACCAATATCATGACATATGGTGCAGCAGGAGCTAACAAGAGCAAATGACAGAATTGCTGTCATGGATGCAAAAGGAGCTGATGACAGAACTACTGTCATGGATGTCATTACCAATGTCATGACATCGTTGTCAGGTGCAGTAGGAGCTGATGACAGAACTGTTGTCATGGATGTCATACTGAATGTCATGACATCAATGTCTGGTACAGCAGGGGCTGCCATGTTATATCTCTTGACAGAAGTATTTTGGTCATGTTGGATATTCCTCATTAGTATGTACATGCTTAAGAGAGTTATTAGAAACAAAATGTAGATTTAATGGATGTTCATAAAAAGGATCTTTGATACTTTTTAGGGAACTATAAAACATTTGTTTCTACTGTCATGAAGAAGATTCTGCAGAAGTGTTCAACAGGGCAAGTTGGAAAGCAAGTTTAAGTGAAGCTGAATGTCATGACTGAATGTTATGACATTGATCGTATGACATCAGGCGTGCAGGGTTTGTTTTTCTGTTATGATACCTGATATATCTCAGGCTATAATTCAGGAAACCTATTATGGCTTCTTAGTTATCTCAAGCAAGATTCTAGTCAGGGCTGGACATAACATGAAGCAGTTGTGACCTAATTTGACAGCACCTTGAATTGTGGAAATTAGTTTTACTTTGTTAAACCTAATGTTTGTTACTTATGACCAGCCCAAGCCCAGTCTACATTGCTATAAAAGGAGGAGCAGAAACAAGGAAAAATCAAGCACTCACATCAAGAACAACTTGAGTGTAAAATAAAGGTCTAAGGTTTGAGAGTCTCTTGTGTGTAAGTCACCCTTTGTATCTTTTGATACATTGTGGTAGACAAGTGTGCGAGTGGAGAATTCTGTGGTTTGCAGTGATTCTTCACGTGTGTAGGAGTCTTAGGATTTCTTGTGTGCCAAGCAATTGTATGTGGTATAATTGCTTATGTTAGTGTGTATGAATTGTTGTGTTCATTGTCCTTGATTGAAGCTGTTAAGCAAAATCAAATATTGTGACTTTGAAGAGTGTCTTCTAAAGTCTTATTATGTATTGAATTGTTTATCACTGCGGTGATTGTGGGGAATGAGTGGGCATACTCAAGTCTAGAGTGTCTCTAGGTTGAAGTTGCATTGGGTAGAGATTAAGTGAGGGGTTGTAAACGGGGGAATTTAGCTCTGAATTAATTCTTCTAATAATGGATTTCCTTCCTGGCTTGGTAGCCCCCAAATGTAGGTGATATTGCACAGAAATGGGTTAACAATTCATTGTGTTATTTATCCTTCAGCATTTGCAATTCTGCACAATTTAAATGTTTAGCTAAATAGTCTGTCAGTATGCAGATTTCACAACAGAGGTCATGACGTTGGTCATGACATTGGAACAATTTAAATAAATATAAATTGGTCATGGTCCATCCTCGTCCTTGTTGAGCAGAGATCAATGTTCTTGGAACACATGAGATCTGCATACCAGAATTCAATTGGTATCAGAGCAGGCATCATGTCTATTCTGGATGAGATCTTGGGAGATAATTTCTGGTGGTTTAAACAAGGAGAAGCTACAACTGAGTTGTTGATCTTTCTAAACATTTGAGTTGTTGCTTATGGAGTTTAGGAGGAGGTTGCCAAGAATTATGTGTATTTGCTGTTGTGCCCTCTGATATAGGCGCCTCTATGACTTGGTGAGTGTGTTCTAACATCTTGTTTAGGGCTTGTTGAAGATGTTCTTTTGGTGGTTCTGCTGCATATTCTTCTGATGAAAGAACTCTGGTAGCCCTGGGAGAAGATTGCCCTATATACAGGTTGATGTATGGTTGTGGCTGGTGCTGATAGATGGCATAATGGGAGGTGATTTATTTTCACCGTTCATGATTTGCAAGAGCGCTATTAGCTGAAGGAAGTCATAGAGAGGTTGAGTCAAGGGTGGTAGCCTTGATGTTTCAACACTAGATATACTTATACTGAAGAATACTTGTGGTATTACTGAAGTATAAATATCTATCAGATGGTCTTCTCAACAAGTTGTGTGGATTTAAGATCAATTGTTATGTGTGGATTACACACGTATTTAATTAATTATCCATGAAGTTCAGAGAATGATCTATTATAAGGATTTAAGATTCATTGCTATTTGAGATATTCTCAAATATTTAATGGATTATCCTTAATTGATAATCAAGTTGTCTCGTCAGTTGTAGCACAAGTATCAGGCCCTTGATCTGGTTGAGGATCTAATGTTCAACCAGATGTTGAGACATTCCATCAGCAGAGATTGTGTAGAATTCTGTTGATCACTATATCAAAGGAGATAGAGCTGATGATCTTGGTACCATACGCATGTTTGGTAGGATCTGTCTTCATTCTAGTAAGGTTCTTGGCCAGAAACTTAGGCTAGAATGTAGTGCTGATGGGAGTAAAGATGAAGACAATTTTTTTGGTCAGTTTATCTCTGATTTAGGAGTATTGGAGTGCAGCTGGTGTGTTCTAGTCTTTACTAGAAGTATCTGATCTTTATCTAGAAAGTTTCCTGGCAAGAAACGTGTCTAGAATATGGTGATGGTAATAGCACTGCTTGGGTCAGTTTATTTCTGATCTAAGTTTATAGGAGCATGTGACCTTGCTCATCTTGGAGGACAAGGATAAGTGGCAGTTATCTTTGACTGTCTAAAGAAGTCTCTACCTAAGGAAAGCGGGAATCCTTTTGTAAAGATTTTTATGATATTCCTTCTCTAAAGAATCAAGCTTTGGCATGTTTGGTTTTCTTTAAAGAGGAGTTCTTAAAGAAAATGCACTTCAAGAATAAAAGCCTGAACTCTCCAGCTGGATGTCTTAACTGAAGTTGTGACATCAAGCAGAAACTTCAAGGCCTCAAGTGATGAAGATAAGTTGATCTTCTCAGGTATGAATGGAATTAATGCTTCATCTCATGCAGTTTGCAGGATCTGTGTGAAGGAGTAGATGCCTTGCTTTGGAGCAAGAAGAATTTGAGACTTGAAGATCAAAGTGGCCTGGTGGATTAGCAGATTCTCTAGAGCTCGTAAAGAAGCTGAGTTAACCAAACAGTGGCAGTTGGTTATTTCAGAAGGGTGCTTGAAGAACATTACTCTTGTGCAGAAGGGTAGTTGTTTGAAAATCAAAGGAGGTTATGATTCTGTTCATATATTGGAGCTTGTGGTAGAAGATCTAAGTTGCTTATGGAAGAGTACCTTCTTTTGGAGATGTATTTGATCAAGCGTGCGGAGCTGTGAAGTTCTTCAGTTGGATTACTAGGCAGAAGTAAGTCCAGTTGTGGGAAGATAAAGAACCAGTGGATATGGTTGGTTTTCCTTGGCAAAGGACTTGAAGATCTGGTGCAGAACTTGTGATTCATATCTTGGCTAAGAAGTACTCTATCTTTTCATACGGGAGAATGACTGTCTTGGAGTATGATGTGAAAGGATTGGACAAGACTGGAGTGGATCATTGATTAACTGCATGAAAGTCTGAACTCATGAGTGAATATTCACCAGTTAAACCATAAATGTTCTTACTTATCATATGGGAGAATGATGAGGAAAGAATGTCTTGGATTATGAGTTGTTATCTGACTCAGGTCAGAAGTCCTGCGAAGAAGTGGTTTCTTCTGCTGCAGAAAGACGTGGAGCTGTTTGATACCTTCTCACCGTGTGAGCATGAGGTTGGTCTTGAGATACTGTGGTGATCTTGGAGCAGCTTGTATAGAAGATAGGGGGAGAGCTTCTATCTTATGGGTGTACTAGTGGCTTGTGATTCAAGTAGTAAGTGAATGCGTTCAGCAGGTATGTTGAACAAAGAGTGAGCTCTTGAAGACATGAAGATGAGTCTTATGTTCTCCATTCACATGCTTCTAGAAAAAGAGCACTAGCTATCATTGATATGGGGAGCTATACTTCTAGGATCTGTTGCTGCACTGGTACAGTTGTGTCTCAAGATTGCTTGTGGCTTCAAGCAGTTTATGATTGTATGTCTCTAGGAGGGTGTAATGTCATACCAGGTGTTGTGACATTGTGTTACTGTTCATGATGAACTTAACAGTGGTTCTACTCTTGGTTCTCTCATTGGGTGTCAATGGATCAACTCAGGTATTTGGGCCTATGTCCAAGTGTTTTGTCTTGTTTGACAGGTGAAGATGAAGATCAAGACACCATCAGCCTTGATTTTGTGCATAAGGAAGGACATTCACCCTGACATCTTGGAGATTGCTCTAGTTCTTTTTCAAAGATGAATATGAGTAATCTTACAAATAGTTCTCTCTTTTATGGGGAGTGCTGATTATGCATGACAGAGGGAGTTGGGTACCTGTCTGATGTGTAGCTGCATTACTTTCCTGAACAGTGTGTCTCTAAGGAAGCTTCATGAGAGTTTATTTCTCTCTATGATGTTCTGGTGGTTGATCTGGTAAGCTGCTGCTGGTGTGCTCTTCTGAGACCCTCGTTAGGCCATGGTGTATTCTCAAGGAGTTGTGGTTGAGTGTGATCTGTAAGGGGGTTTAAGACCTGGTCCATGGATTATTGCTATAGTAGTGCAGTCTTCATACTGATGGGGATCAAGCAGTTTGTGCATCTCTTGAGAAATTGTGAGATGACTGGATGTTTGAAGACCATGTGCAGTATGTACTTTTACTCCAATTTTTGTCAATTTTTTACTAAACCAAGGGGGAGTAAAGTGATGTTATCTGTTGCAACTATCAAGGGGGAGCATGATAGTGTGTGAGGCTGGAAAAACTACTGATGCTGCCCTGATAAGGTGTTTGGTTGTTTTAGCCAAAATTTGCCCAAGGGGGAGATTGTTAGTTCCATGGTTCTATGATTGGATAAATTTTGGTAAAACATGATCCTGCACTGATGTTAAGCAGGATATTATAACATCTCTATCTGCTGTGGTGACAGAACTACTGTGGAGTGTTTTAATGAGAATGTCATGCTGAATGTCGTGACATCCATCTGCTGTCATGACAGAACTGCTGTCATGTGTTGTTAATCACAATGTCATGACCAATGTCATTACCAATGTCATGACATCCCTGTCTAATACAGCAGGAGTTGTGGTAATAGAACTGCTATCATGTGTTGTAAACAGGATGTCATTACCAATATCGTGACATCTGGTGCAGCAAGAGCTAACAAGAGCAGATGACAGAACTGCTGTCATGGATGCAGAAGGAGCTGATGACAGAACTGCTGTCATGGATGTCAATACCAATGTCATGACATCGCTGTCTGGTGCAGCAGGAGCTGATGACAGAACTGCTGTCATGGATGTCATACTGAATGTCATGACATCAATGTCTGGTACAACAGGAGTTGCTATGTTATCTCTTGACAGAAGTGTTTTGGTCCTATTGGATATTCCTCATCAGTATATACAGGCCTAAGAGAGTTATTAGAAACAAAGTGCAGATTTAATGGGTGTTCATAAAAAGGATCTTTGATACTTTTTAGGGAACTATAAAACATTTGTTTCTACTGTCATGAAAAAGATTCTGCAGAAGTGTTCAGCAGGGAAAGCTGGAAAGCAAGTTTAAGTGAAGTTGAATGTCATGACTGAATGTTATGACATTGATCGTATGACATCAGGCGTGCAGGGTTTTTTTTTCTGTTATGATACCTGATATATCTCAGGCTATAATTCAGGAAACCTGTTATGGCTTCTTAGTTATCTCAGGCGAGATTCTAGTCAGGGCTGGACATAACATGAAGCAGCTGTGACCTAATTTGACAGCACCTTGAATTGTGGAAATTAGTTTTACTTTGTTAAACCTAATGTTTGTTACTTATGACCAGCCCAAGCCCAGTACGCATTGCTATAAAATGAGGAGCAAAAGCAAGGAAAAAGCAAGCACTCACATCAAGAACAACTTGAGTGTAAAATAAAGGTCTAGAGTTTGAGAGTCCCTTGTGTGTAAGTCACCCTTTGTATCTTTTGATATATTGTGGTAGACATGTGTGTGAGTGGAGAATTCTGTGGTTTGCAGTGATTCTTCACGTGTGTAGGAGTCTTAGGATTTCTTGTGTGTCAAGCAATTGTATGTTGTATAATTGCTTTGGTTAGTGTGTATGAACTATTGTGTTCATTATCCTTGATTGAAGCTGTTAAGCAAAATCAAGTATTGTGACTTTAAAGAGTGTCTTCTAAAGTCTCATTATATATTGAATTGTTTATCACTGCGGTGATTGTGGGGAGTGAGTGGGCATACTCAGGTCTAGAGTGTCTCTAGGTTGAAGTTGCATTGGATAGAGATTAAGTGAGGGTTTGTAAACGGGGGGTTTAGCTCTGAATTAATTCTGCTAATAATGGATTTACTTCCTGGCTTGGTAGCCCCCAGATGCAGGTGATGTTGCACCGAACTGGGTTAACAATTCATTGTGTTATTTATCCTTCAGCATTTACAATTCTGCACAATTTAAATGTTTAGATAAATAGTCTGTCAGTATGCAGATGTCACAACAGAGGTCATGACGTTGGTCATGACGTTGGTCATGACATTGGAACAATTTAAATAAATTTAAATTGGTCATGACATTGGAACAATTTAAATAAATTTAAATTGGTCATGGTCTGTCCTCGTCCTTGTTGAGCAGAGATCAATGTTCTTGGAACACATGAGATCTGCATACCAGAATTTCAGATAAGTATATGAAAAAGTTGAAAGATCTACTACTGACATTTGGAGAAACTTGCTTTAAAACTACAAAGCCAATTAGTATTAATAATGTATTGCAGGGAGGTAGTAAACAAGTTAGATTTCAGCATGTTCATGGGAAGTTTATAGCTACTGCTACTGGAAATACTCCCAAACTAATTGATGTTCAGTTAGTTATGTTATCATTTTAATTATGCTAATACTGCAAGTTTATGACTTGCTTAGTATATTTCATGTTTTCATTTGTAACACATTACTATTTCATGTTATATTTTTATGATATTTTGTCTGTTGTTCATCCTCTTTTATGCCATCAACATGAAATTACATTACCACTGACTATGTATTACTATCCTATTTACAGTTAGATATTATTGGTCTATTGAATGAAGTCCATCATAGGCAGTATTACATGATTTGGTCTACATAGACAACTTCACCTTCTGAAGGAGGAAGGCTTATTGCTTTTGAGTTTGAACTTGAAGTCATGATATTTAGATACTAATAGATGTCTAAAAAAATTCTAGTATTTCTTCACAGTGCCTGGTGGAAAGCGAAAACGCAATGATATACCTCCACCATATGATGTTGGAGGGTATATACCTCAGCAAGATGGATTTGGTGATGCTGGATCTGGAGAATTTGAAATTGAGGTGTGGTCTTTATCCCACTATTTGTCACCATCAATCTTTTATAATAATTTATATTTATATATGCTAGGCACTTGCATTTCACTTGTAAGTTGTAGGTAGTTTTGTAATATTGTTAACAGTCAAATAAGTTTATTGTTTATACCATCATGTTTGTTTTCTTCCTTGAGTGTTGGTTTATAAAGCTAGGGATTTCATATAACTCTGTTAGATTTAGCATTTCTCCAATCCTCTTATGGGGCAGGGATGAGACAAGATGGGATGTGTCGGATGATGGAGGCAGGTTTTGTCATTTCTACAAAGTGTATGATGCTTATCAGAGTTTGACATTGTTTTTGAGATGGGAATTGTTGTAGGGTTAATACAAGGTAGAGGCACCAGAGTTGATAGAGTATGTAAGCATGTCTTGCCATCTCTACCTAACTTGAATCTTGCAATTTTATAAAATTGATGCAGTTGATACACAAATTATTTCATATGTGAGGTTGTATAGTGACAGTTTTCCAAACGAGTCATTAATGATATATTCAACTGTTTCAAAACTTTAAGGCTCACTTACATCATAATAAACAATGATTGCCTTTTCTAAAACCAAATAAGCTCTTGGATTGCAATCTTCTTTCCAAGCACGCTCATGTGCATTATTCTACTGGCATTTTACAGTACAAGAGTGAGCTATGAAAGAAAGAAGCTAGCGACATTGTGCTGGCCAACTAACGGTTGTAAATCACTTTGTTGGCTTTTTGTAGTACATGCATTGTTTTATTATGTTTATTTGTTGCTTAATTAATTAACTTGCTCAATTGGTGGAAACATTTTTTCATTTACAAAACTGATGAACTTAATGTTTAGGTTTGTGGAGGGAGCATCTCTTTCAATTCACAACACACTAATTCAAAAGAAAAAATGTATGCAGACTTGGAGAGACTGGCTTCTAGGATTCCTCAACTTTATGGACCAATTCCTTATGAGGATGGTGTGTTTTCAACTCCAAATGTGACTAATATTTTCATCCGTTGCTGCCTATGCTTGTGAGAGCTTTTGTAAATTGTAAATTGTAATGAAATTTTATCCTCCGAGAATCTTCAACCAGATGATGGCAAAAAGAGAGGGATATGTGGCCTAAGCAAATATAATCTATGAAAGGCTATTAGGGTTACTCAATAACTATTTTACAATTGGACCTGCAAAAAGAAAAAAAATAGAGGAAAGTGTAGGTGATTCAAATGTTGCACCTGTATTTGGTTCAAATAGTTTCCTCGAAACACAGTAGCAATTGTAGCTGATTCAAATGTTTAGTTGGTCGGACATTCCCTAGGATCATCAATGGTGATACTTGCCAGGAAAACCATTGCTAAAGATGGAAACTTTATCAGATATTTTTCTTTTTAGCCCTCCGTTTGTATCTGCCCCACTAGAGGAGATTACAGATGAGATAGTAAAACATGGGATTCAATTCACTGGCAGCGTGATAACAGGTGGACTCACCTTGGTTATGTAAGCCAAGCAACCAAGGATTTCTCTTTCGATCTATTTACCGCTTTGTCTGTGTGGATTCCATGTTTATTTGGGAATCTATCTGATCATTTGTGTTCAAATAGAGGACATTGGTGCAAGCGTCATTGAAAGGCTAGCAACTCAAAACTCGCTCGGGGGACTATTGATGGGAGCGTTCGAGAAGGAATATTCTGAACTACAGCATCTCATTCTTTGACAGTTAATGTTGCACTTGCATCTAATTTCAAAAAAGCTCGGGGGATTCATCAGTGGTGGAAACCTGACTTGAACCTTGACTACAAGCTCTATAATTACAAATAGTTGATGTAATTATTGTAATACATCCTCTTCATGTATATAGAGTAGAGGTTGCTTATACATATATTTTCGATAATATTTAGTTAATGTAATATAACTGTTTTATGATTATAGCCAACAAATGAGATATTATCATATAGGGTCTGTTAATATTATCAAACAATTCAAAATTTGATGTATTTAGTATTTTTGTTCCATGCTTAAGCTTATAATAAAATTGAATATTACTATACATTTTTAGAGGCATCGAAAGATGTGATCAAAGAGATATCACCTATTTCTCATATCTATCTGGTACACATGTATTGAATTGGAAATCGTATTCAAATATTGCACGTGTAATAAAATTTTCATTTCTATGATTATTTTAATACAATTCAATTTGTATAATCAAGTTTTTATAAATAATTTCGTATTTTCAGATTCATGTGATACTATCATGTATATTTAGTTACAGAAATTGTAGATGCTTCAAATAAGTAACATTTTGGTTGTAGAATTTAAGCTACATTAAGTAGTCACCAACAACATTTTCTTATATTCAAACTAAATTCTCTCTTTTGATATGACACTTGCATAAACATTTGGACATCACTATTTTCCAATGTATAATATGGACTTTCATGGCAATATTTCTAATTATATCTACCCTTTATGTTTTATTATATCCAAAACTTCCAATTTTATTCAAATTATATTAAACATCATTGTTTTGTTAATGTTTTAATATATTTGTATCAATTACAATTTTATTAACAACACTTTATAATTCTTACAGCAACATGCTTTATTTAGTAAGAATAAATGGTTGGTTAACTTCATGTTTAATTTGAAGTATACACACCTGCAAATGGAATCACAGTTACTTTTCAATTAACCTAGAACCATATTTTTGTTCGTTCTCTATTACCATATAGCCTGAACTTTGTTGACAAGTTGTCTACTTCTGAAATATCTATTACTCTATAGTCTGAATTTTGTTGACAGGTTGTCCACTTGTGAAATCTTCGGCATTAAATGCAATTGTTGTCAAAGGTTTTTTCATTCAATTCACCCTGTCTTGCTATTTTTCTAACCTGCTTCATACTTTATATATGAATTAATAGTACAATTAAATAAAATACTTTCAAAACACAATTCACTGTAAAGTTGAGTCAGCAGTATCATGTCAAATCCTCTATGGTGAAACTGGGATACCACACCATTCTTGAGTTCTCATTTGTTACTTTATACGCTGACCTACTTATGTAAAGAGATAAGTACAACAATAGTTTTCTTTCAAGCAGTTATACTTTCTCACCTTACCAACTTTCAAATAGTAGATCTAGGAATCACTATTATATTTAGTTCATTTCCAACTAAATCAACTTTTTTCATTGTCACATGCTTAGTTTGTGCACTTGCTCAACCATTACTTAATATATTCTAATGACCACCTTATGTAACTTATCTAATAGTTGTAAATTGTCACAATACATTTAACTTACTTGCATCTAATTAATTTTAACCAAATTACCATAAGGAATTAATCATTCCATCTAATATACTATTCATTTGATATAATTAATTTGCATTATACAATTAAATTTATCAATTCATATTTATAAATATACATATAAATAAATTATATATCAATTAAAATTAATAAACCCGTGCGGACGCACGTGTCTTTTACTAGTTACTCTTTAAAAATCTAAAAATAACTATTAAATAATAGAGAAATTAACATTTGAACATCTTGACCAAAATACTTCGTAAGTGATAACCTTTATATTGTTGATAAAGTGAGTTTGTAGTTTAAATTTCAAACTAATCCATTCCACATATTTTGAACTCGTGATAGTGTTTATTTTACAACTTAATGTATATTATGGAAGTTAATTTATGTATTAATCTTATGTAGTATTTTTGTTATAAATTTGATATATTTTAATAATTCAGTCAAATCATACACGGATAAAAAATACAATCAAAATATCATATATTAAGTCAAATTGTAAACCATACATTGTTTACAAAATACAAACCAAAATACAAATGATCAAAATATAAAGAAAAAGTCAATTATTGTGAATATCTGACCCCCCGGTTCCTCCTCTATCTCTTATACTACAAGGCATGTCGTGCATCAGCTATCATGGCCTCTACAGTGGTGCTCCTAAAAGTGTCTTCCCAGAACTCTCCTCTCTCTCTATATAGATACTCACCAAATAGTCACAATACGCTGACAAACTGGTAACACATCAATGTCATGATCCTCCGTATCCTCATCCTCCTTTAATATATTCTGATGAACCGTCCTAGGTGGCTCCCTTTTTGCATCTAGTGTCAAGTAAGGATGCGAGACTCTGGAAAAAACATTGCATACAGGTGAATGTAGTACTTCATAGCTAAGGAGCTGGCACACTACGTGCATCCTTAAGGACCAGATGATCGTGGTACTCCGCAAATATCTCACTGACATCTCTACGATGGACTATGAGAGGGGTAAAAATGGTGGAGGCTTAGCAATACCCTGCTGATACCCCGAACTAGCTAATGACTCATTAAGGTAAATATTGATACATTAGTCGTGACCTACAAGCCAACCATTCAGAGTGTAAGGAAATCTCATCAAATGGTTGTGTCTCACAGTAATCGTAATATGAAGTTTATATCATTTATCGTGATGCGTTCAATATAAATTATGAACGCCTCAATCACCTAATTCCCTTTGAGCGGGATGGAAGAGCAAGCATATGAAAAATCCTTGTCGTAGTTATCCACATATGCTCAGGCGAAGAGACGTGGAAATCACATATGCCTTGTCGTAGTTATCCAAATATGTCTCGCCATAGTTATCCATATATGCATGAAAATGGTTCAAATGAAATATTAGTAACGACGTATCACAAGTGTTGGAAAAATTAGTAACAGTAAATGTGAAAATATATTGTTGTAAATAGGATGTTGTTTGATGTCATATGTCTAGTCTTCTACAAACAAGCTTCACATAACTTGGAGTATAGGTAAACCAAACAAGAGGCCCCTAGTTGTACTCATGAATTATCTCCAAGTCAATGAAGTGTCTTAGGTAGACGACATCGACATAGTATACATTTTTTTCCACAAACATGGATGTGCCAACCAAATACAAGAGGTATGAACTTAATGCACATAGTGTATAATGTGCTACATGTGCATCATCACCATTAGCCTTAACTACCACATCCAAGTGGTATTTGTACAACCTCTCAAAAACTCCAAACCTGGCATGGCATACTTTGTTGTCCTTTATGTTTTATTGGACATCACTAGGGTTAACTCCCAAATATTGCACCATCGTATTCATTGCCTCAAGTCTATTGAGTCTAGAGTAGTTTAAAAATCTTCCCTTAATCGAGAGATGGAATGAAGAAGTCTCTGAGTGTCATCTCTCTATGAAAGCATGCAATAAACCATGGTTGATAAAAACATAATCAGTCCTACATAAATCTTGCATCCCAAATAGATACATGATAACCGTAAACCATGGTTCTTCAAGCTGCGACAGTTCACAATCTTCCTATTATGGTTTATACATTTTAATAACTCACAGTGCTATAAAAATATATATCAATGTCAAAAATTTAAAATCTTTTAACACATATGTTTAAAAGAATAAATACATATTTATTTTACCTTTCCATCATACACGTGTCTGGTAGCATGGTCTGCATATATACAAAGTAATGAGGTGTCTCAGGGGCCTCCTGGATAAACATTAGGAACAAAAACAGCAGGTCGGACTTCTGGGGTAGTAGCAGGTTGGACTTTTGGGGAATCTGAGGCAGTATCATGGGACTTAAGTCTCTAGATTGATGATGTCGGAGACATGTGAACTCTGAAAGATGACGTTTCTGCATCAAATGAAGTGGAACCAATGACTATACGAGAAGGTCTACCTCTTTCCCTCTGAACAGAAGTATGTTGGACCATTATACCATGTCTCAATTTGTCTATGTTGTTAGACATTTTACCTATAATTACATCAGAAAAGTTATATCATAATCATAGAAGCCAAACCCAGGGGACATAACATGCAAAATCAAAATAATAATGCAAAACAACAAAATTCAGATGTTAACTTCCATAATGCATAATAACAAACTTAGAATATAACTTATGTATCCTCCTAAAACCAGAAAACGCATAAGTAGAGCATGCCCAAATGTTATAACTTCAATTTTTAAAAAAAAATGTACATGCATGTCTTACTAAACAACATATTATGTGTCTTAATGTAAAATAAACAACCTATTAT
The DNA here is from genome assembly GCA_963859935.3 of Lathyrus sativus. Lineage (NCBI taxonomy): Eukaryota > Viridiplantae > Streptophyta > Magnoliopsida > Fabales > Fabaceae > Lathyrus > Lathyrus sativus. The sequence continues at coordinate 542,846,264 of OZ012737.1, forward strand.
ATGTTTAACATCAAACTAACGCATCACAAAACAAAAATGAAATGAAAATGAAAAACTTACTGAATGCGAGAAGTTGAGGATTTTTGATTGAATTGTGTGGAATAGAGATTTATTGATGTCCTAGCCTTAAATTCATTACAATAGAGGTAAGGAGAAATGTTGAAAATGGAGTTTGATAACAAGCTTTATTTTGGACTCTGGGTAAACTTTTTGAAATGAAATGTAGAAGAATGAAGAGGGAAGAAGTGACACATTATATGAATCAAACGCGTGCCAAACTTAACCTCCATAAAAAAAATATGCTTAACCTCCAAACTTTTTTTTATCTATTTTCTAGCATGGGTATGAGGCTTAACTTTGATTGCATTTTGGATGCGTCCAGAGGTTAAGTTATGGATTTTTAAAGTATTTTTGGTTTTTCAGTAGGTTGTGTGAGCACCACTAAGGGTGCATAGATTAATCTAATTTTAATTATCATCAAAGAAAAAAATTTCTACACTATTATAAATGTTATGTGTGGGACGAGCCACTCTTATACAAAAGATGTGTTGATGAATTAATAAGAAGGTGCTTACCAGAAGAAGAACAATTTTTCCATGACTTAAGTTATGATGACCATTTTAGTGGAAATAGAACAACTGCACATGTACTTCAACCATAGTTTTTGTGGGCACCACTATTTAAGGATTCTTTCACATATGTTCAAAGGTGTGATTGTTGTCAACACACTAGATATACATCTAAAAGGAATAAAATGACACTGAATTCAATATTAGAGAGTTAGAAGTTTTTAACGTATAGGGATAGACTTTATGCAACCATTCTCATCTTTTTTACAACAAGTGGTTATGTCTCAAATGGATACAGAAAAGTGTCACTCATATGAATGACACCCAGACAATAAAATATTTACTACAACAAAAATAAGTGTAGGCAACAACCAAAATTCGCGGTCTTAAGTAGAAAATTCGTTGTCTAAATTTTTTAGGGCCTGTTTTTCAGACGTGGAATAAACGGATGTTGCCTATTTTCATAGAGGATGGTTTTTTGACTTTAGACCACGGTAATAGAGACATGTCGCTCAAAGTCTGTGAACAAAACACGGTTTATCAGGTAACTTTAAACTACAGTTTAATTATAGCAACAGTTTCTAAGACTTAAGCTACGGTTTTTAAGCTACAATTTATTTTTTAACCACATTGTCGCTACTGCGAAAATCGGCGCCGGCTGACAGAAGAGTCGCCACCGTGCGTTATTTATCCCAACGGAGGGAAAGGAAACGCTCGAAGTAAACCTCGCAAAAAACGGGGAAAGGTATGGTCATCGCAACCAAAACCTGGGTTCGGGAGTCGGTTACGCAAGGGGAAGGTATTAGCACCCCTTACGTCCGTCGTACTCGACGGGATCCACGCTTGCTTGGGTTGTCTAAAGGATGCAAAACAATCTATCTACGGCTGCTAAATCTAAACGGAAGGGAATTGACTCGATAGAGCGTCGCGCTCTATGCCTACGTATTCTCAAGCGAGAAAGTCAGAGTCAACGTAGTTCGGGACTACAGGGAAACTGGCTCGCCAAGACTTCGCGTCTTGTGCCTACGTACTTCCACACTGCATGGAAGATCAGAGCTTACGTAGTTCAGGCTAACTACGGCTAAACAGGGTATTCTCACACAGCAGTGAGAAATTAAGTTGGTTTCAAAGGTACGGGAACCTATGGGAAAAGCTACGGTCTAGTCTCAGATGCACTCGGGCAAGAGAAAAAAAAGGGTAACATCAGTCGTCAGCGGGAAAGTCTCGATCGCACAGCAGCGAGAGAACAAAGGGTTAGTTGTTAGTGTGCTCGCTAGGATATCGCATCCTATGCCTACATATTCTCGTCTGATACGAGAAATCAGAGCAGTTGTAGTTCGGCTACTTTCGGGACCACAGCTCAAATCTCATTTTATTAACATTCTGAAAAACGATTACAATGATTGAATACTGAAAATAAACTCCTAGGAAATACTATCTTATCCTATGAAGAATCAAATGAAAAATAGTCCCCTAACAAGTGGACTTCTAAACTATCCCTAAAATTGGTAAAATAAACTCCTCTGAAAAATATCTATAAAAAATATTGAATCTACAAAGTAATATTTTTTACTATTTTTCTTACTATTTTTCTTCTATTCTTTTTCTCTATTTTTCAATATTATTTTTCTTCCATATTTTTTTTAATAGTTCTTTTCTTTTTTCTTTTTCTTTTTCTATATATTTTTTTTCACTATTTTTCTTATTATTATTTTTCTATATTTCTTTTCTTCAATATTTTCCACATTCTTTTTCTATATTTTTTTTCACTATCTTTTTTAATATTCTTTCTTTATTCTTTTTTTTCTTTCTCTTTTTTTTTTTCAAAATACTTTTCCATATATTTTTTCTCTATATTTTTTCAATATTATTTTTCATACACTAGAATAAAGAAAAAATATTAAGAAAATAAGAAAGGGGAAGGGGGTGCAGCAGTTTACAGGGGGTAATACAGCAGTAGAATCTGCAGGCCCAGCCCAAACAAAAAAGTATGCACACGGAGGGAGGGTATTGAATCAAAAACGGAGGTGCAAGTAACTAAATCTGTAGCAGGCCCAGCCCACACACACGCAGGGGGGAGGGTTACAAGAAAAAAGGAGGTGCATGCCAGAAAGATGTATTGGGCTCAGAGAAGGCCCATTACACGTGATCCATTGCCCAAGTTTCAGTAAGTAAAACCCTAAACTCACTTCCATCCCTAATTCACTGTTCACCACCACATGCGCCGTTTCTTTCTCTTCTCTGAATCCTCTCACTCTCGTTCTCTCTCTGAGCCTCTCTCCACCTTCGTTCAATCTCTGAGCCTCTCACAATCTTTCCCTCTCTCCGTTCAACCAGAAGAATACCAACAGAAATTATTGAAGATCTGGCAACTAATGAAGGTTCACTGATGAAGGTTCCTCCGATGGCGTTGCATGCTTGATGTTCGTTGAGATGCCTGGAAGCGAGATACGATCTTGGTGACATTTGAAGGTTCGATGGAATCCTGGGCAAAAAGGGCACCACAGATGAAGATCTTCACAGATCTTCGCGAATCTTGAAGTTGCTGGAAGATCCATGAACAACTGGAAACGACGAAGATCCTTGAACGATTCGGAGGTTCCTTGATGAAGATGCATGAAGAAGGGTACAAAATCTAGAAAAGAGGAATTCAATAGCTAACCTCATGAAGATCCAGGATAGATTCATGTTCTCTGATGATACGAGTCTTACTGAAGATGTTCGTGGTTTTTCTGGCGAAGATCTGGAAATGATGAAGATTCGCGGATGGAGGATTTGAAGTTCTTGGAGATTTCTGGGCGAATGTTCCTGAGTTCTTCACGAGGAAGATGAAGATTGGAGGAATCTAGTGACTTCTGGAAGCGCGATGAAGAGCACATTAAGATTGATACGATCTTGATGAAGCTTTGAAGAAAAACGAAGAAGATCTTTGAATGTTGTTGTAGAGTTCTGGAAAATTATTGATGAAGGTTGATCGGAGGCTTCTGGGTTGTGTTGGTTATGGATGATGATGGATCGGAGAAGAAACGATGAAGATTTGATGATTCTGGGTTTTTTCCAATTTCCGGCGTGTTAGACGGCGGCAGGAGTTGGTTGTAGGGTAGTTACGGTTGCCTGAAGGAGTTGGGGGCGGTGGTTGCATGGCCGCCGGCCATGCAACCGGTGATGCTCAAAGGGAGACACTTGGCTATGGTGAGTGATGCATGCTGGCCATGTGTTCTGGAGTGTGAGTGGAGAGAGATAGTGGAATGCTGCATTGTCAAGCATGCAGTAATTGCATGGAAAAAACGAAGTGGCCTATTCCCTTGATTACACGTGGACTGAACTTTATATGCACAGAAAAATTGGACTCTAAAAATGGACAAAAAAGAATAAACTGGGCCCTGCGAACTGGGCCTCCACACATACCTGGGCCCAATACGAAAATGATGATAAAACCCCAAAAAAATTGCATTAAGATGGATTAAAATGAATTGATTAATGAATGATTAGCTGACTAATTGGATAACCAAAAATGATTAATGATGAACTAATGCCAAGGATTAATATGACTGATATGGATTAACGTGAAATGCTGAGTTGATTAATGGAAATAAAATGGATTAGTGATTAATGAAAATGAATTAGCATGAATGAGGATGATTAATGAATCTGATGGACCTAATAAAATCCTAATCCATATTAAAACAAACAATTAATACTCTAAACCTTATTAACATCTATATTGAGAAACTCTATTTATTAAAACTCTAAAAAATCTATTTAAAATCTACAAAATCTATATTAATATCTAAGATATCTAAATCCTTATTAAAAACTAATTAAAAGTTATTTAACTATTTAATATCTATTGAAAAAACTATATCTAAAATCCATTTATTATCTATTTGTATTAAAAAGGGAATATATTCTAAAAATGCATTTAAAATCTATTTAAAATATAAAGAAAATCTATTTAAATTCTAAAAAAATCTATAAAGCCTATTTAAAATCTGCAAGAAGCTATTAAATTCTAAAAAAATGCAGACAAAGGCAAATAACCAAAATAAAAGAGAGCGCGAGACCAGATCGAGGCAAAACAATAACCAGATACCAAAAAATCACTGCATAAGTTGAAAACACCCGGGAAGCGCGCGACTTCCCAAAATAACCTCCGATTATCTGCACCGGTCTGAAACACCTGAAATGCGACAGCAGGGCTGTAGTCCCGATAAAATCACCATGATTGAGAAAATGCACTATATGCAGTATGTAAATGCTAATGCGAAATGCATCGAAACATCGAGCCAGATACGGGACCCGGTTGGTCAAATTTTAGGGTGCAACAGCTGCCCCTATTCAAGCGGCTTCGACCTGAATGGGTGAAGAGCGCTCAGCCTTCAAACGTTCAAAGGTAGATGATGGTTGAATACAAATGAAACCCTGAAATTTGCCAACCGCGGGAATATACTGCAAAACTGCTTGGGAAATAGCCTCCAATGAACTGAAGTTTGATTGTCACGGCAACGACTGGTCAATTTTCTGATAAATTTTCTTCTCCTTGTCACCATCAATCACCTGTGCGACGCCACAAGTATTGGAATAATGCTTCGAAAAGCAAACAACTTGATTCCCATCTCTCTTATGGGATCAAATCCTGTCATCTCACAGTTCACTGCGAACTTGAGGACAATTCTCCTAGGGAACTTCTGAATCGACTGCTCGACACCCATTCTGTCAACAGGTCGCAGCTTCAGAAACCTGATACATGCCAATCTTTTTTCGGTGCCGACGTAACAACCAAATGAAAAATCACTCCGTTGGGGGAGAAGAGAAGCTTAACCACACAACTCTGCAAGGGAACATACTCGAAATCCAATGAGGTAACCAACCTGGTCCATGTTTCGAAGTGCGTATGTCTGAAAATGATGCAATGTCCTATATGACATGGAAATGTTAAGCGTTTGTAACTGCAATGCCCTATACGGCATGAATATGCTATGTATTTGATAAATGCTATGACGATATATGCAAATGCTAATGCAGGCTCGAGCTGCCTGAGAACACCCGGTCTGAAACCACTTGGCAAAACAAATGCCAAAGGCAACGTCAACTCTACTAAAGGTAACCTGATATCACAGAAACATCTCAGCAAAATAAATGCTGGAAAAGGGAAACCAAATCCGCTGGGGATAACCGTCCTGCTGGAGAAATGGAAAGGCAACCCTGCTTGGGGAGAAAGAAGAAACAACTCTGCTTGGGGATGCTCTCTTCAAACCATTGGCAACTGATTGTGCTATGCGGGGATTGACCCAAACTGGGGTTGATTGCGCGCAGCACGTTGCTGGAAATGCCCCTACTATCAAGGATATGAACCTTAATCTGCTGAGGATACTCCTGATCCTACTCTGATGCGGGGTAAAATACAATCTCGACTCTTCTGGGGGATAATACACAACTTTCATCTGCTGAAGAGTAGCAATTCTGACTTAACAACATCCACAAGGAATTCAACATTAATCGGAGCACTGGTATCCGTCGAGTTTCGTATCGGGGAACATGACGACATGCGGGTCATTGGGAATTACTGTATCAGATACCTTTTAGGTTTTTTTTTTTGTTTAGGATAGACATGGACTATATACACAGTGGAAGATATGGAAAATACTAGACGAGAACTAGCATTCAAAGGTAGGCTACCAGACGAGAAATGATAAGAAAATAGGTTATCGGACGAGGATTGATTTAGCAACGACATGTACCAGACGAGAACTGATACAACACTTGAAGAAACGGTGACCAGACGAGAACTGGTTACAATAAACTACACCAGACGGGAACTGATGCTTACAATAAACTACACCAAACGGGAACTGATGCTTACGATAAACTACACCAGACGGGAACTGATGCTTACGGAAGGGTGGGCCCGACGAAAACTGGTTACCGGTTTGCCAGGCGAGAACTGGACTTTGGAAATAACTGGTTACTGACACGCAACAGGTTTAACTGCAGGTCGATGACCCAACGACAGCACGGCTCTTCTTATTTAGAAGGTTCAGGTTTTGATAAGGGTAATGACACGATTCCCCGATACTCAACTCCGACTGGGGATAAACAAACTGGCTTGAACAACTTGCCCCCAGTGCACTCAGCTGGGGATAAAAAGACTGGCTTGAACAACTTGCCCCAGTACACTCAGCTTGCCCCAATCTAACTCTTGGGATTACTGCTCTGAACAACTCTCTACGAGACGACTTCGAGAATATTTGCCCCAGTATCTATACAACAACAGAATTCAATCTCCATTAGACCCCTATCAACCCAGTTGGTTTCAACATTCTCTGCAGTGACTTGCCCCTGAATGAGCGTTCTAGCGACTTAACCCGATCTGATTATCCACTGGAAGGTTCTGCTTTCAAATCTCAACATTCTGCATAATTGCCCCTGATTGGCTCTCGTGAAGACTCACTTCTGATTAACTGCTTCTCCTTAAGCAGACTGCCCCTGATCAACTGCTGCTTCAGGACTTGTCCTCAAACTAACTGATTCCGAATTCACTGGAAGTCAATGCCCCGGATTCACAGGTCTTCACAACATACACCATCCTGGTTCAGACTGCTGAATTACTCAGTCCTGCTCGATGATTCCCTGCTGGAATTTCTTTCATGTCAACCACTAGCCTGCAAGTAAAATTGTTTGTTCACGAATGGTAATCCTAATGCAGTGGTTATGCAGATTTTGAAAAAATTTGAGCTGTCACTCATTTACATGCTAGGATTGAGTGACGAATGAACCTAAGTTCAAACGTAGTGCTTACGTGATTTGATCAGTGAAAAACAAGGATGTGACTAGCAAGTCAAGAAGGATTCAGGTTACTCAACCTTATCGTAATGCGCTTTCAGAATAAACCCTACCTCAATTAGGTCTTTTAAGGGTTGTATCGTGGTCGGGTTCACGGTTCGTGAAACAAAGGATATTTGGCTCAAATTTTGATTTGTACCCACCCCTTCTACGTGATGATCTCCGATCCTAAAGTTCAGTTAACCAGGCTCGAGTGCTCGCCTCTTCGAGAGGTATGTTGAATGGTAAGAACCACAGTTAAGGAACTCACAGGGCTTTTCCGGAGTGATAGTTACTCCTTCTTCGCTTTCGGTGTCTGTGTACACGACTTTGTGACTCGCTGGGGAAAATTTTTTCTATCCCTCTTTTTCATTCTTTTGATTCCCTAATTATTGCCTGGACTGACTCCTTTTGAGTTCTTTTCGATCTTCTTTTGAAGTCCAGCGGGATGCCCTGATTTTTGCCTAAGTATTAACTTTCTAGCTTTTTCTTTCTCTTTACTTAGCGGGCTTTCTTATTCTTTCTTTTGGAACAAAGTCGTGTGACACTGGTTGTCTTGATTGCTCCGAAAGGATGGTAACTGTCTCACTCCTGATTGGTGAGGTTTAACTACTGTGGTATAGACTAATTGGTCCTCGAAAGACAACACTCCTCTGTAAGACTTGAATGCTCGGTCAAGCTAACTGACAACTACCCTGCCCCGGGTTAAGATGTGAGGGTTTAAAAATTCCGAAAAAACTTCTACTTCCTGGCTCGAAGTGGTTAACAAGGGACTACCTCCTTATATCTCCAGTGTTTGGGGGATTTGAAACAATGCCTTGTACGTCATCGGTAAAGTCTTATCTGAAAGCATACGATCATCGGTTATGAGTTTAGTTTCGTCATCCTCCCTCCAATCTTTGCTAGTCACAGTGATAAAGTGGAATGAATAAAATGCGAGTGTCAGTGCAATGCAGTAAATGAGCGACAGCGACATGATTAATTCAGAAAAATGCATAGTCACTTTATTATTATTACCATTCGAAACATACAATGTTTAAAAGCAGGTAGTAACTAACAGAAAAGAAACTACAAATGCAAATGATATAAAAGTCTGAGAACTGCCAATGCTGAGGGCGCCTGCCGGTCTGGACCACTGGCTTTTGCTGGGGAATACTTTCCGAGTCTACGAGCTTAGACAGTTGAGCGGTTGGTATGAACAAACAGAAGTCCTTCTCGAAAAGAAATACGATCTTGGTCAATCAACTGTTGTACTTTCGCCTGAAATGCTTTACAATCTTCAGTAGAATGCCTCGGTGATCCGCCATGATAACCACACTGAACATGGGGATTATACCCAGGAGGGTAAGGTTCTAGCACAGGCTTGAGAGCTTTCGGCTCCACCAAAGAACTCTGGACCAACTGTGGCAAAATATGACTGTACGACACAGGAACTGGATGAGAAGGACCGTTCCTTCGTTCCAAGTTGTTGCGAGGTCTGTTCTGATTCTGACGCTGAGCCTGATAACCTCGACCACGAGTTCGCTGCTTTGCAATGGAAGCGACATAAGATTCTTGATAGGGTGCCCTAGGCACGGCTGTCTGTTCAGTATAACAAGCCATAAGAGGTACTGATCTCTGATAAGATGAAGAACCAACGAAATTCACTGATTCGCTTCGAGGATATTCAACATTTGGCATGACTGCATTGATCACAACTCCTTCTTCACTCTGATAGTCGCAAGGGTATTCAGTTTCACCCGCTTGATCGTTTGAAGTAATCTGAATTTTCCCAATTCTTATGGCATACTCAAGGCGTTCTCCTAATGCTACCACGTCAGAGAAACTTAACGGAAGTCCAAACAATCTTTCGAAGTACGGATCTTGCAGGGAATCTACAAACATGCTAGTCAGCTCTTGGTCTAAGAGCGGTGGATGCACTCTAGCAACAAATTCTCTCCATCTCTGAGCATACCTCCTGATAGGTTCATTGTTCTCTTGAGACAGCTCTTGTAACTGCATGCGATGAGGAGCTATGTCCATATTGTAATCGTACTGCTTCAGAAAAGCTCTGGCTAAATCCATCCATGACTGAATCTGATTTCTCTCTAACTGCATATACCACCTCAAAGATGCCCCAGTCAGACTATCTTGAAAGCAATGGATCATCAGTTTGTCATCTCGCACAAACGAAGTCATTCTTCGACAGAACATCATCAAATGTTGCTTCGGACAACTATCTCCCGTGTACTTCTCAAATTTCGGCACTTTGAACTTATAAGGCAACACCCGGTCAGGAACCAAACACATGTCTGCAGCATTCAGGTTGACAGCATCTTTCACTTTCAAAGCTTCAACTTTCTCTTCCAACGCTCGGAGTTTTGTATCCGTCTCAAGAGCTCTTGGATCTACCATCCTGGCTATTGGAATATCTCTTCATGGATTCATCACAGGGAAAGCAACACCTTGATTGTTAACAGGAGGAGGACGTTCATTTCGGACAACAAACTGCTCATGTCGATCTCGGTTTTCAACAGAAGGTTGTACAACTTGGTCTGCAGTAACGTTGTTCACTTGCGGGAAGTCTTCCATAGAATCATACAGAGGGTTGGACGTCATAGTGAACCCTGTCAAGGTGTTAGGAGACTGGAAATTGCCTTCAGACATAGCTGCCAATAGTCTTCAGCTGACTTCAATGCTCGATTATGCTCAAATCTACTCAACCCCTAGGCCGGTCTTCTGACAATCAACAGCTGCTCAATCCAAACTCCAGGTAATCACCTTCAGGAAACAAAGGCTGGATCAGAACTCTGGCTAACCGGAGGATGATATGCAATATGATGCAACACTGATATGCACATGATATGCAAGATGCAGCAAACAACGGGACCACAGCCCCCACACAATCTCTAAATACTGCTGCGCTGCTGACGGAGTACGTTTGCTCTGAAGAGAAGACCAAAATAACAGGTAGGTTGGAAGTCAAGTTTCCTGCAAAAAAAAAACCCCACTCACAGGTGTGGACCTATATCTGACAAGGTACGGCATCCTATGCGGTCGTCAGCGTCACAGACTTTCAAGACTAACGATACGATTCCCAGAAGGAGTGGCATCATCAAGTCCTGAAGAGGCCTCACTTAGCTAACTTCCAAATGATCGGTTCCCAGAGTCGACAATCCAACTAATCAGCAACCCGAGCCACCCAAAGTGTGGGACAAGAGGCCAACCAGAAGAACCTCGTCTGAGTGTAGATTTCGCGGGACACTAGGACATGCAAAGCATGTGCGCGCCCACTAATTTCTACTCTAAGTCTAAGGTGCACTCAAGCCCAGGTCCGGCTTCTCACTCAATCATAGAACACCCGTCACACCCCCAATAGCACAACAGCAACAGATAATATCAATAAATAAACCCAATATAGACAAGCAAACAAGCGCTAGGATTGACTCTCTCTTAGGGGACGTTGGATCCCACATGCATAAGGAACCATCGCAGTCCTTAGCAGCCAGGGGACGTTGGATCCCCAGCAGAGTCGCCAGCTGCTGGGGATGACCCCAAACAGCCAGGAAAGAACCCAAGGCGAGACTCGCATAGGGAACTATCGCAGTCCCCAGCAGAGTTGCCAGCTGTCGCTACTGCGAAAATCGGCGCCGACAATACAGAAGAGTCGCCACCGTGCGTTATTTATCCCAACGGAGGGAAAGGAAACGCTCGAAGTAAACATCGCAAAAAACGGGGAAAGGTATGGTCATCGCAACCAAAACCTGGGTTCGGGAGTCGGTTACGCAAGGGGAAGGTATTAACACCCCTCACGTCCGTCGTACTCGACGGGATCCACGCTTGCTTGGGTTGTCTAAAGGATGCAAAACAATCTATCTACGGCTGCTAAATCTAAACGGAAGGGAATTGACTCGATAGAGCGTCGCGCTCTATGCCTACGTATTCTCAAGCGAGAAAGTCAGAGTCAACGTAGTTCGGGACTACAAGGAAATTGGCTCGCCAAGACTTCGCGTCTTGTGCCTACGTACTTCCACACTGCATGGAAGATCAGAGCTTACGTAGTTCAGGCTAACTACGGCTAAACAGGGTATTCTCACACAGCAGTGAGAAATTAAGCTGGTTTCAAAGGTACGGGAACCTATGGGAAAAGCTACGGTCTAGTCTCAGATGCACTCGGGCAAGAGAAAAAAAAGGGTAACATCAGTCGTCAGCGGGAAAGTCTCGATCGCACAGCAGCGAGAGAACAAAGGGTTAGTTGTTAGTGTGCTCGCTAGGATATCGCATCCTATGCCTACATATTCTCGTCTGATACGAGAAATCAGAGCAGCTGTAGTTCGGCTACTTTCGGGACCACAGCTCAAATCTCATTTTATTAACATTCTGAAAAACGATTACAATGATTGAATACTGAAAATAAACTCCTAGGAAATACTATCCTATCCTATGAAGAATCAAATGAAAAATAGTCCCCTAACAAGTGGACTTCTAAACTATCCCTAAAATTGGTAAATAAACTCCTCTGAAAAATATCTATAAAAAATATTGAATCTACAAAGTAATATTTTTTACTATTTTTCTTACTATTTTTCTTCTATTCTTTTTCTCTATTTTTCAATATTATTTTTCTTCCATATTTTTTTTAATAGTTCTTTTCTTTTTTCTTTTTCTTTATCTATATATTTTTTTTCACTATTTTTCTTATTATTATTTTTCTATATTTCTTTTCTTCAATATTTTTCACATTCTTTTTCTATATTTTTTTTCACTATCTTTTTTAATATTCTTTCTTTATTCTTTTTCTTCTTTCTCTTTTTTTTTTCAAAATACTTTTCCATATATTTTTTCTCTATATTTTTTCAATATTATTTTTCATACACTAGAATAAAGAAAAAATATTAAGAAAATAAGAAAGGGGAAGGGGGTGCAGCAGTTTACAGGGGGTAATACAGCAGTAGAATCTGCAGGACCAGCCCAAACAAAAAACTATGCACACGGAGGGAGGGTATTGAATCAAAAACGGAGGTGCAAGTAACTAAATCTGTAGCAGGCCCAGCCCACACACACGCAGGGGGGAGGGTTACAAGAAAAAAGGAGGTGCATGCCAGAAAGATGTATTGGGCTCAGAGAAGGCCCATTACACGTGATCCATTGCCCAAGTTTCAGTAAGTAAAACCCTAAACTCACTTCCATCCCTAATTCACTGTTCACCACCACATGCGTCGTTTCTTTCTCTTCTCTGAATCCTCTCACTCTCGTTCTCTCTCTGAGCCTCTCTCCACCTTCGTTCAATCTCTGAGCCTCTCACAATCTTTCCCTCTCTCCGTTCAACCAGAAGAATACCAACAGAAATTATTGAAGATCTGGCAACTAATGAAGGTTCACTGATGAAGGTTCCTCCGATGGCGTTGCATGCTTGATGTTCGTTGAGATGCCTGGAAGCGAGATACGATCTTGGTGACATTTGAAGGTTCGGTGGAATCCTGGGCAAAAAGGGCACCACAGATGAAGATCTTCACAGATCTTCGCGAATCTTGAAGTTGCTGGAAGATCCATGAACAACTGGAAACGACGAAGATCCTTGAACGATTCGGAGGTTCCTTGATGAAGATGCATGAAGAAGGGTACAAAATCTAGAAAAGAGGAATTCAATAGCTAACCTCATGAAGATCCAGGACAGATTCATGTTCTCTGATGATACGAGTCTTACTGAAGATGTTCGTGGTTTTTCTGGCGAAGATCTGGAAATGATGAAGATTCGCGGATGGAGGATTTGAAGTTCTTGGAGATTTCTGGGCGAATGTTCCTGAGTTCTTCACGAGGAAGATGGAGATTGGAGGAATCTAGTGACTTCTGGAAGCGCGATGAAGAGCACATTAAGATTGATACGATCTTGATGAAGCTTTGAAGAAAAACGAAGAAGATCTTTGAATATTGTTGTAAAGTTCTGGAAAATTATTGATGAAGGTTGATCGGAGGCTTCTGGGTTGTGTTGGTTATGGATGATGATGGATCGGAGAAGAAACGATGAAGATTTGATGATTCTGGGTTTTTTCCAATTTCCGGCGTGTTAGACGGCGGCAGGAGTTGGTTGTAGGGTAGTTACGGTTGCCTGAAGGAGTTGGGGGCGGTGGTTGCATGGCCGCCGACCATGCAACCGGTGATGCTCATAGGGAGACACTTGGCTATGGTGAGTGATGCATGCTGGCCACGTGTTCTGGAGTGTGAGTGGAGAGAGATAGTGGAATGCTGCATTGTCAAGCATGCAGTAATTGCATGGAAAAAATGAAGTGGCCTATTCCCTTGATTACACGTGGACTGAACTTTATATGCACAGAAAAATTGGACTCTGAAAATGGACAAAAAAGAATAAACTGGGCCCTGCGAACTGGGCCTCCACACATACCTGGGCCCAATACGAAAATGATGATAAAACCCCAAAAAAATTGCATTAAGATGGATTAAAATGAATTGATTAATGAATGATTAGCTGACTAATTGGATAACCAAAAATGATTAATGATGAACTAATGCCAAGGATTAATATGACTGATATGGATTAACGTGAAATGCTGAGTTGATTAATGGAAATAAAATGGATTAGTGATTAATGAAAATGAATTAGCATGAATGAGGGTGATTAATGAATCTGATGGACCTAATAAAATCCTAATCCATATTAAAACAAACAATTAATACTCTAAACCTTATTAACATCTATATTGAGAAACTCTATTTATTAAAACTCTAAAAAATCTATTTAAAATCTACAAAATCTATATTAATATCTAAGATATCTAAATCCTTATTAAAAACTAATTAAAAGTTATTTAACTATTTAATATCTATTGAAAAAATTATATCTAAAATCCATTTATTATCTATTTATTATCTATTTGTATTAAAAAGGGAATATATTCTAAAAATGCATTTAAAATCTATTTAAAATATAAAAAAAAATCTATTTAAATTCTAAAAAAATCTATAAAGCCTATTTAAAATCTGCAAGAAGCAATTAAATTCTAAAAAATGCAGACAAAGGTAAATAACCAAAATAAAAGAGAGCGCGAGACCAGATCGAGGCAAAACAATAACCAGATACCAAAAAATCACTGCAGAAGCTGAAAACACCCGGGAAGCGCGCGACTTCCCAAAATAACCTCCGATTATCTGCACCGGTCTGAAACACCTGAAATGCGACAGCAAGGCTGTAGTCCCGATAAAATCACCATGATTGAGAAAATGCACTATATGCAGTATGTAAATGCTAATGCGAAATGCATCAAAACATCGAGTCAGATACGGGACCCGATTGGTCAAATTTTAGGGTGCAACACACATTTGTAAAATTGTGGCTAATATTACACTCTATAAAAAGTAAATCATATATTTATGTAGATATCCTTGTAACAAATTTAAATCAGTATAATTTGACATGAAACTCATGTCAACATAAGCAAGAAAATTGAAATCATACATTCCTAAAGTATCTAATTAAATTTAGTTTGAACATTATTAAGGGTTTTTCTCATCATCATGAACATAATCATGATCAAAGAGAATCATTAGGTTGCGAATTATAGATGTATAAATAATAAGTATCATTGTGTCATATATTCCTACATTGAATCCCCAATTGTTCTGTAAAATCCACCAATTCCATCACTAGATAAGGTTTTATAATATGTATATTAGTCTTTTATGATATATCATTAGTTTGTTATAATAAACTATACAACTAAGTTCTTATTATCAGTAAATACTATCTTTTCTATAAAGATAGAACATAATATCTATAAAGGTAAAAAATTGTTATATTTATAAAGGTAAAAAATTGTTAATGGTTATATAAAGAAGAATATCAATTAGATCAATTCTAAATAATAATCATATCAAATTTATAAATAATGCCGCAAAATCCAACAAATCATAGATAATATAAAAGAAAATGTCATAAAATACTACTTCAAATCTAACATAACAAACTTACTACAATGAACCTTTTAACAAGATAAGTTAATTTTAAAGATTTTACATCAATTGCACAACTTGCATCCAACATTTATTTTAAAAACAACAATTCTAAATTTGACACCTAACAACAACACATGCTCTATGCCATAGCATCACAACTTAGTTTAGTAGAGGTTGATCTTAATTTGTACAATAATAATTGGAAAGTCCAAAATTTAGCACTTTAACACTCTAATGGATTGAACCATACATTTTTGAAGACAGTAATATTAACTAAATTATCTAAAATATCTATAGAAACTCAATAAACATGACATTTTGTACTTTGATTTTCAACAGCCCCACTTCAAATATCCTAACTGAAAAAAAAAAAAAAAAAACACACACACACACATATATATATATATATATATATATATATATATATATATATATATATATATATATATATATATATATATATATATATATATATATATATATATATATATATATATATATATATATATATATATATATATATATATATATATATATATATATATATATATATATATATATATATATATATATATATATATATATATATATATATATATATATATATATATATATATATATATATATATATATATATATATATATATATATATATATATATAAACTATGAAATGAAGGAAGGGCTGATAGAGTAGCGTATTAGTTAGCTGTTTATATTAGTGTATTGTAGTCTCTGCTGAGTTGTATCTGTTGTGCTAAGTTGTAATAGTTAGTTACAATTTTCAGTTATGTTAAGTTGTAATAGTTAGTTACAACACTCACTATATATAAGTAGAGTCAGTTGTATCTCTCTCATTAAGGAAATACAATATGAAATTCCTAACAGATTTATGATATTCTATCATGATATTTAGAGCTTCTTTTTCTTCTCTTTCGATCTAGTAGAACTCTTTCATAGCTTCTTCGTTTCACATTGATAGAGTGTTTCCATCTTCACATGTTAAGCTTTCGCACCTCATATCGGTTAAGCTTGATGACAAGAATTTCAAGTAGTGGAAGAAATAGATTGAAGGCGTCATTCACGGTCACAAGCTTCAACAATTTGTCACTGTATCAGCGATTCCTCAGCAGTTTTCGTCCAGTTCGGACTTTGTTCTCAATGGTGCTAGTTTCGCGTATCTTGATTGGAAGCAACAAGATGCGCTCATTGTTTACCGTGAAAATTGGTAATCAACTGCTCGTCTCCAAAAATTGGTTTACTTGCATGATCAACCAAAGAATCCTAGGACATAGCTATTGTTTAATTTGTTTCTGAAAATTCTAAGAACACTTTGACAACATTGATGTTTGTAAAAGATTGTTTTAAAGTTTAAAACTGTAAATTTACAGAATTCTAAAAGATTGCAATAAAGAAAATTCAAAGTAGAATTCCAATAAGAAATAAATGGTAAACTGAAGATAACTTTCAATTGGAATAAAATATGGTGTTTCAGACGTACATTCTCAATGACAACTCTTTTCTTAATTAACTTAGATACTGAGTGATTTTATGAGTATTGTACAACAATTGAACACACGAAAATCCTAAACACTAAGACTCTTATTTATAACATGTCAAAAATAACTGTCTTCAATGAATATTCCTCCAAAAAATGACTGGTTTTGCTATGCATGTCTTTATTTCGCCACAGCTTTCCACGCGTCTTTTTTGAGAAACAGATAAGGACAAAAGACAATTATTATCCGTATTTTAAAATTCAAAACTCCTGTCGAAAGATAGCCCTATACACCCTTCGTCGAAGTTACTATCCAAACTTAGAAAATATTTCTAAGTATTTTTCCAGCATGTCCTTCTCATGAAGACCTCTTCGACTAGGACCATTGTATATGCTCCTTTCGAATTCAGTAAAAACTCAAGAAACACTTGCTCTTTTCTTATTATTCTTAAACAAAACTTGGCGTCAAAATTTCCAGCCAACATTCATATGTACTTAGCTTCTCTTGATGAGCTTGAATCGAGTCTCATCGCGCATGAATAACAACTTGAGAAGCATCAGAAGGATGTTCTCACTGAGCCAATGATGGTGAATTTGACGCAAGCACCGTCAGCATCATCATCGATCACTTCTGAAAAGTTTGCCACTGATATGGGTGCTGCAGGCTCCCTTATAGACTTCAGTGAGAACTAAGGTTGTGTCGCTTTCATCTAGGGACCTGAACATGAGAGTGGCCCTCCCTATCCTGTAAAGCTTCCCTGAGAATAGTGTATACTTGGAAGCTTTTCTTCTGATATTCCTATCATCTCCCTCGTCATGTAGGAGTACTCCAGACTATAGATAGCGTAGCATAGGCATCATTTAGCTGGACTCAGGGGCAAGACCCATATAGTATGTTTCATTTGCCTTGATGCTATGGGAGGAAAGATTCTTGTGTATGACTCACATGTTAAACCTCGCGACCTTCGAGGTGGCTAGTTTCAATAAGAGGTTTGCCCTGAAGTTTTATTCATGGCGGACATGCTCTACTTCGAAAGAAAGGAAATGCAAGGACAAAATTTGTACCTTCTGCAAATAATATATCAACATGGGCTCCATGTTCTGATATTTTTCTGAGACCTAGTTGGCTAATAGCTGAGAGTCATTTTGACCTTTAATATGGTAGCTCTTGTCTCTAGGGTGAGGATATTTCCTGCTATGACTGTCTCGTATTCCACTGGGTTGTTGCTTTCAGTGAACTCGAAGGTCAAAGTTTGCTCAATAACTATGTCCCCCGATCCTTTGAGCAATATTCCTACACATGTTCCTTTTATGTTAGAGGCGTTGTCTACGAATAACGTCTATTAAAATTCTGGCACATAGATACTAGATGTCAAGACACTGGGATCAAGACAACAAATAACACTTATGCAAAAAAAAAATAAAAATTGAATGTAAACAATAACACAATCAATTGTTAATCTAGTTCAGTGCAACATCACCTACATCTAGGGGCATCCAAGCCAGGAAGGAAATCCACTATAATAGTATTAGTTCAAAGCCACAGTAAACACCTACAGGTTTACAAGCTTCTCACCTAATCACTACGCGTGCTAAATTCTACCTAGGAACTCTTAGATATGAGACTCATCTAACTTCCCACCAGTCACACAACAATGACAAAACTCAACAATAAATAAGAAAGGAAGTCACACTTACAAAGACACAAAAATCTATTCTTTTCTTAAAAGCTGTCGCTTGCGCGAAAATAAGGTGCCGGCATGACAGAAGAGTCGCCACCTTTCGTTATTTATCCCTCAGAGCGGGAAAGGAAATGATCGGAAAAACCTGACGAATAAGGGTAAGACAAGGTCGTCGCAACCATTGTCTGGGTTCGGGAGTCGGTTACGCAAGGGGAAGGTATTAGCACCCCTCACGTCCGTCGTACTCGACGGGATCCTCGCTTGTTTGCTTACTTGGACGGGTTGGTTATAATCTATCTACCTATCAAGGCTGGCTGAAAAAGAAAAGAAAAATGACTCGGCAAAGCGTCACACTTTATGCCTACGTATTCTCATCAGAGAATGAGAAATCAGAGTCAACGTAGTTCGGCTAACTACGGGGGATTGCGGGGGAAGGTAGCTCGCTAGGACATCGCGTCCTATGCCTACGTACTTTCATCTGGTATGAAAGATCAGAGCAAACGTAGTTCGGGAAACTACGGGTTATCTCCTAAAAGAAGTGTTTTTTATTGTGTTTGCGATTTCAACCGCACTAGAGACTATGACCTGAGAGTGAATGCGTCGCACGTCACCCAAAGGGTACCATACTAACATCCAGACTATGGAAAAGAAACTCTCCCACAATCCTTTCTCAGATAGCTTAAGGCTCGTAACGTACGAAAGAAATCATTCATGATTACTGTATCTTAAACTGCTTTGAGATGAGAAGAGAACAGGCCCAACTAGGAGGGAGACTATCAAGTCCTACTGTTATCATGCCATGGATTCATCCTATGGTTGAGGTTTGAACAGGGAACTCCTAGATGTTGTCATGCATAGGTTTCAACCTAAAAGTCTATCATCAAATCCTCATCAGAGGAAATGAGAGTCCTAAGGGATCATATCAATGATACACCACAACAGACAAAAGCATCAGCTTTAACAGTAAAATGCATGCAATGCAAGTGAGGGAGGAAATGTGTGTGGGGCTTCAGCCTCCACAAGCTCATCTCAACCTCAAGCCAGTCATGAAATAACAGTAATCATACTGAAAATAAACAACATGCTATCAAGCAAGAAACAGTAAACTGCAATCATACAGACAGAAAATGAAATCATGCTATCAAGCAAAATAAACACATGGGCAAGGGAGCTGGGCTCTACCGAATACCCGCAAGCAAAGCAAAGCAATAACAATACAATCAGATGCACTCATGCTCTTAGACTGAACTTATTCTAAATGGGCTTAGTCTAATGCAACAGACAAATCAGACAAAACACACAATACATCAAAGAAAACAGAAGAAAGCCTCAGCTCCTCCAGCAGCAACCCAGTCTTCAGACTTCAGAGATCACTTGCTTTCCAGGTATCAACCCTACAACATGAGTATCAACTCATCTTCTCCCTTGAGCTTCAGCCCCTTTGATCAGCTCTACCTTCAGGCTTCACTATCTTCAGGGATCTTCAGGCATCAATTTGATCTTCACAGAGTCTTCAGACTTCAATAATCTTCAAGGAATCATCCTCTTCAAGGCCTCAACTTCTATCTTCAATGGCTCCAATGCTCCAGCAAACAAGATTCAGTCAACAAGATGAGTGGGGGATGTTACAATACTCACTGACTTCCAAAGGATGCCATTGAGGACTTAACATCAAAAGAAAGGCTCTCTCAAAGTTCTACCTTATGGGGCAAGGTCACTAATCCCTCCAAAGGAGAGAGGTGAATACCCTTAAGGGACTCTGTGTCATAGAGAAGAAAGGAGGTGAACAAAGCACTCCTTGGTTATTGAACAAAGTATTCTATCTAGGGCTCTGCCTATGCACCTATAAACCTATAAACAAAACAACAAAAGCTATGCTAAACTCCTCTGCAAGGTCTTCAAAGCTTCCATGATGATCCACAAGGTCTTCAACTCAATCCTCAAAGCTCACACACTCAAAAGAGAAGGAAAGAAAACACAACAATACAACTTATGCCTTTAAGCAACACACATACTATCCATACATTCAAAAATCAATGAAAAATACTAAAACACCATACAATATTCTAACAAAATTCTAGGGGATTCTATACATACTTACCCTTAAGTCCCATATACCCCATATAAGCTAACTTGTCCTAAAAAACCCCAAAATAAAGAGTTCAAGTTCATGTATACAACCTAAAACCCTAATTAGGATAGCCTAAGTTCAACTATCTAATCTAATCAAAATTTAATTCTAAAATTCTAGTAATAATTCCAGGGGAAACTACATTATATTATCTAACATTGCCAAAAAGGATGAGCAAAAAATCTATTCCTAAATGCAAGAACAAAAATCTACAAGATCATGCATGAAATGAATGATTAAAAAAAGTGCATTTAATTGGAAAATATGGGAAAAATACCAATTAAAATATAAAATGTAATTTTTATATTTTATAATTTTCTAGACATTTTAATGAAAATTTTAAAAAAAGAATGGATTAAAAATATGCAATTTTCATTTAGTTATGAATTTTAGAAAATCAATGAAATGAAAAAGAAAATTAAAATGAAACATAATAGAAATGAAGGGAGGGGGTGCAGATAGTCATCAGATTAGTTATCACGCGTGTGGGCTTCCAAATGGGGGGGGGGGGGGAAGCAAAAGGCCCAAGGACCCTCATTAAACGAAACGACGCCGTTTTGCCCTGGCTCCAATTTCCCTCCAAAATGCAGATTCAACCGTGGCCTTTAGATCCTTGGTCAAGTCAAAGTTTTACTTCCAATCCAATGGCCATCATGTTTCTTCTCCAACCAAAACCCTAGCTTTCATGAAACTCCATTTCCATGCGTGCTTCTTCCAGCTCGGATTGCTCTCTCATATCACCATGGATCAACACGAAATAAAAACCAAAAGTGATCCTCTTCTCACCCTCCACACAACCATGGTCGTGGTTTATCTTGAATCTTCCTATATCCTTCAAACCGACAACAACAAGGCATGGGTACCATCATAGGACATGAACTGCAACTTTATCAAACCTTGCAGAAAATGATACCTACGTGTTCCTCTTGCTTCCATGAGTCCTCTAAACTATAACACATGTATTGAAACCCCATAAACAAAGCTTTCTTGACCAACCAAGAATTGACACCACATCTTGAACCTCCATGGATTGACCTTAAACTCACCATAAATGATCCTTAAGTGGTCTCTATCATGAATATCACAACAACTAACCCTAACCATGCATAATTATGGTGATTCGAATCAAAACGCATACCTACCAAGTGAAGATGGTGATGATGGTTATCTCTCTTTTCAACCCTTGCCAATTGCTATACTTGCTCTTTGATGATTGATGAAGCTTCTGGTGGAGAGAAATCTTGCTCAAACTTCTTGAATTACGCTATCCAACTCTTTATGCAACTTGGAGTGATGAAGTGAATCCCACAAACCAGCCACGAATTCTGTTCAATATTGCATGGTTTCCTCTCTACAATGATGGATGATGATGATGATGATGAAAGATCTCACTATTAATGGAGTTTTGGTAAAGATTGAAATGAAAATGCAATTTGGAGTTTTTGGATCAAAGTGTAGTATGCATGCATAAAGAATCACCAACCATGGCATGATCTCACCCTTGGGTATTTATGGAAGTGAAAGGAAAGATCTAGAACATATGAGAAGCTTCCAAGGAAGTTCTAGAACTTCTCACGTAATGAGAAATTCAAAAATACTATTTTTAGTAAATCTCATAAAACTCATGATAAGCCTTCAAAATACCCTTATATGAGATATACATGTGAGAACAAGGCATTTTATGCAAAATTAAGGCTTTGGCAAACAATTTCTCATGGTACCTTAAAGTGCAAGAAACAAATTTACAAAGGAAGTCCAATTTTTAAGCCTAAACTCAAAAATGTGGATAAACCATTGTTTCCAAAATGTTGTTTCCAATCAAAATCATCTATCATATACCCCATTTTGGATTTGTAGATCTCTCAAACCAAAATCCAATTTCAACTTTTTTAACTTATAAGCCTTTTTCAGTTCATTTTTGACCAATCATGCAAATCCATGCTATGAGCTTTTCCAACAATTCATGACCTTCTTTCTAGACTTAAAATCACATTTTGAACAACTTTCATGTTTTGAGTTTTTCCATTTGAGGCTTGGAAATAGGAGATATGGCCTTTGCTAAAAAAATGACCTATAACTGACAAATGACCAAAATACCCCTATCTTGTTCAAACCATAAGTTGAGTTCTACAAATCCTATCAAGGACTTCTACCACTCAAATTAAAGCTAAGAAGATGCCCTTCAACATTCATGTTGACCAAGAGATCATAGGAATCATCCTACTAGGGAAAAAGTTGTCTGCAAGTTGGGTGACTTTCAAGGACCCAGATTCACACACCTCTGCTGACCTGTAATTTGTCAAAACCATAACTTGAGCTCTGTAACTCCTATCAAGGACTTCCACCACTCAAATTAAAGCTAAGAACAAGCTCTACAACATTCATGTTGTGGGGAATATGAGATATCAATCACATCTAGAGCTAAAACTGCCTGGAAAATAGGGATCAAATTAGGGTTTTTCACTGACAATCCTTGGAAACCCTAACTCAAAACTTCTCAAACTCCTCAATCATGATGAGTTGGTCTAGGAATCATCTTTATAACATCTTTATGCATCATTCCATGATCTCATAGCCCTTGGATTAGGTCTCAACCTTCTCCAAATCTTCAGTTATCCTAGGGTTGACCCAGTCAAAACCCTAATTCTACCATTCATGGTTGAATCTCCTGAATTCTTGCATAATGACCTCCCTGGGCTTCATGATGGCTATCAAGACATCTCATAGGCTTTCTCAAAACATCAAGTTCATTCTCAAAGTCTCAGAATCATCTGAGGGGCACCCACAACTCTCAAGCTATGAAGCACACAACCCTGGTCCCAACCAATTCCTCTGAAGATCTCTTGAACTGTCTGATGAAGGTATCAACTTTCAAACACTAGATGGATAAATAATTGTTGGTCAAATTTTGGGGTGCAACAGCTGCCCCTATTCAAACGGCTTGAACCTGACTGGGTGAGAAGCGAACGACTCTCAACCAATCAAGGTGCGAGACGATTGAATACCGGTAAACCCGAAAATTTGCCAACTGCACGAGCACACGGTACTCTGCGGGGAACAAATCTTCGAATATTGCAATGCTAGCTGCACGACCGCTAGCTGGAGAGATACTGATCTGACATCGCCGCCAGTTATCCTCGTTAAATTCTTCTGACATTGCCTTCAGACAACCACAACACCCAACATCGCCGCTGGAAGACTAAATCACCTGACATCGCCGTCAAGAACAACCATAACTCTGGGAAACAAGCGTCCAACATCGCCGTCAGATACCTAAACCTCGCCGCTGGAGAAAATACAAAAATGAACAAAATACCCCGCATCGCCACTGGAGAAAATACATCTCTGAACAAAGCACCCCGCATCGCCGCTGGAGACACACATCTGACAGAATACCCCGCATCGCCGCTGGAGAAACTAGAAGGATCTGCATCACCTAACATCGCCGTCAGAAGACTGGCTCACCTTGACATGCCCAACATCGCCGTCGGAAACAAACATCCTCTTAGAGACACTCGACATCGCCGTCGCACAAACATCATCTCTACTGGGGATTTAAAGAGTCTGACCTCGCCGTCAAACAAACATAATTTGACCCCGCCGTCGAATCCAAACGTTCAACCTCGCCGTCGAACAAATGATGATCTGACCTCGCCGTCAAATCCAAACATTCAACCTCGCCGTCGAACAAACATCCAACCTCTCCGCCGGACAACTGATGATCTGACATCGCCGTCAAATCCAAACGTTCAACCTCGCCGTCGAACAAACATCCAACCTCGCCGCCGGACAACTGATGATCTGACCTCGCCGTCAAATCCAAACGTTCAACCTCGCCGTCGAACAAACATCCAACCTCGCCGCTGGACAACTGATGATCTGACCTCGCCGTCAAATCCAAACGTTCAACCTCGCCGTCAAACAAACATCCAACCTCACCGCTGGACAACTGATGATCTGACCTCGCCGTCAAATCCAAACGTTCAACCTCGCCGTCGAACAAACATCCAAACGTTCAACCTCGCCGTCGAACAAATGATGATCTGACCTCGCCGTCAAATCCAAACATTCAACCTCGCCGTCGAATCCAAACGTTCAACCTCGCCGTCGAACAAACATCCAACCTCGCCGCTGGACAAATGATGATCTGACCTCGCCGTCAAATCCAAACGTTCAACCTCGCCGTCGAACAAATGATGATCTGACCTCGCCGTCAAATCCAAACATTCAACCTCGCCGTCGAACAAACATCCAACCTCGCCGCCGGACAACTGATGATCTGACCTCGCCGTCAAATCCAAACGTTCAACCTCGCCGTCGAACAAACATCCAACCTCGCCGCTGGACAAATGAAACAAAAGGTACACTTGCGTATTTGAAACTACTCCGCTGGGAATGAGAGACTTAACCGAGCACACTCTGATCTGGGGTTCACCCTCAGAACCATAACGAACATCGGAATACTGCTGCACACTGCCCGCCGTAGAACTTCAACATTAAAGACATATGAAACCCTGGCCCCTGGCCACTCCAGATCCGCTGGAAAAAATATTCAAGTATTTCCGAATATAGATGGAACCCTGGCCCCTGGCCACTCCAGATCCGCTGGAGAATCTTCAAGTATTTCTGAAGATAGCTGAAACCCTGCCCGTCGGCTATTCCAGCTTCAGCTAGAAAAAACATCCTTGGCCTTCAAGGATGTAAACTTTGCCCGTCGGCAACTCTGCAGGAGGTATCTTCGACTTCAGTCTGAAGAAATAGTCCTTGGCCTTCAAGGATACATGGATCTGCCTTCAGGCAACTCCGCCTCTGCTATAGAGCATCCGAGACTTCAGTCAGGGATATATTTCGGCCTTCAGTCCGAAAAATGAATCCTAGGTCATTCATGACCTTGGGGATAACCTTGCCCTCAGGCACCTTCGCTTCAGCTTAGGAAAATTGTGACTTCAGTCAGAGAAATGGTATCCTGAGCCATTCATGACTCTACGGGGATTCAAACACTTTGCCTTCAGGCAAAACTCCGCTTCAGCTGGAGAAACATCTTCGACTTCAGTCAGAAGAAATGGTATCCTGAGCCATTCATGACTCTACGGGGATTCAAACACTTTGCCTTCAGGCAAAACTCCGCTTCAGCTGGAGAAACATCTTCGACTTCAGTCAGAAGAAACACTATTCACTAGATCGCGATCAATCATCACCTCAGGACAGCTGACTTGGTCTTCAGACCAATGCGGATCATCTTGAATACAAAATTTGGAACCTTGTCTTCAGCCACCCGTTGATTCATCAACAAGGACATCTGAACTCACAGGAACCTTCTGATACTGCCCTCAGGCGTTTACGAAGTCAATCTTCAGATTAAACATCACTGTTGGAGCAGACATATCACGCTGCTAAGGACTTCAAGAATCATCTTGAACAAACAGCTCCGTCGGGCACCTTCAAGAATCATCCTGAACCGATAACCATTCTGGAGACTTTATTCTGCTGGGTATTCCAGGAATCTTCCTGGGCAACTCTTGCTGGGACGCTACCGGGGAACTCAAGCATCATACTAGGCGAACAACTCGGGAAGCTGTACTGAGGTCTTAAGAATCATCTTAAGCAAACGGCTCTGCTGAGGAATTCAAGAATCGTCTTGAACTGAAGACTCCGCTGGGGATCTCAAAAATCATCTTGAGCGAGCGACTGTGGGGATTACACCGGGGTCTTAAGAATCCTCCTAAGAAAGCGACCTTGTTGGAGAGAATATCAGGAATCATCCTGAGCAACCGATCCTTCGGCCGAACACCTGTAAGGCAAGAATAATAATGACCTAGATCATGTTTATGATGCATATGCTTCGGCGCCATGCCCCACACGGTGGGAATGATATGCGTTTATGCCAAATGCTGTGCAATCATGCACTATGCTATGCAATGTTAAATGCTATGCAGCCATGCACAATGATGCGATCCCGTCCGCAAAATAAATGCCGGGAGGAGGAAACCCTTTTGTCAAGGAGACAAGAACTACTCAGGTAGAGGAATCATCCTACTGAGGAGAACATGGATCCGCTGGTATCAATCGGCTCCGTTTGGGGAAACGATCTTCTGGTTGACTGCTGCAGGGAAAACAACTTCAGTTGATCTGCTGCTGATATCGATCGCGGGAACGAGCTGCGCGGCCGTCTCGGCTACTCTTCTGGGGACAACCACTCTGTGGGAAAACAACTTCAGCTGCTCCCCACTCCACTGGGGAAAATCAACCATGATCTGATCAACTTCCAAGGACTCGGCTCTCTTGGGCATCTGCAAACTCGGCTGAGGAAGGAGAAGTCATTCTGCTTCGCTGGAGAGAGTGCGACTCTGGGGAAATACAGCATCAGCTGCTCAATATCTGCTAGGGAACATCCACTCAAGGTCCCAACTGCTTCCAAGGATTCTGCTTTCTGCGGACTCAGCCGGGGAGAGAAATCATTCTACCTCACTGGAGAGTACAACCTTGATGAGGAGTCTCGATTTCGCTGGGGAAGAAAGAATCATCTGACTTCGGGGGAGAGTGCAACTCTGCAGAGGAATACAACATCAGCTGTTCCAGCACTCTACTGGGGAAGAGGGAATCATCCAACTTCAGGAGAGAGCATGACTCTGGTGGGGAATCTCAATTCCGCTGGAGACTTTACTGGGGAAACACGAGCTTCGGCACCCGAACATTTCTATGAAATCTGCACTTGTGACCCGGTGCTGGGGAAAGAGCGTCTGCTTGGGGAAGAGAATCGTCTCTGCGTGGGGAGACATATCAATGCTCACTATTTGCGTTCAGATTCTGCGGAGGAGAGACTACTGAACTCTGCTAGAGAGGGCTCGCCCTGCTTCGGGGATGCGCACGGCATATCCTCTGGAAGGTGCTACACCTGCAGCAACACAAACAAACAGACAAGATACCCTCCTCAAAGGGGCCTATCCAGGTTATTATCTCGTGACAATATTCCATTAATTAATTGTTTCAACAATCAATGGGCCTAGGCCCGTAAGTTTATGTATGCGCATTTTATCAAAAAACATCGGCGTTTTCATTCGTAAACAAAACAGATAAATGCTAAACAGACAAGCAGAATTGTTGAATAATGTGCATTTTATTGATGGTGAACCCCTGAATGGGCAAAAATGTTTTACAACAGAGGCAAGCTCCTGGAATGAGGAAGCCGCACAAAAAGAAAACATAAATATACATCAGTATATACAAATGTCGGCAACGAGGTGTAGACGAACACCATGAGTTGATCCCTCTAAGACCCACTCGACTTCGATATTTCTCCGATGCTTCAGCTTCGGAAGAGATTGATTCAGATAAACGGCCCTCAGGTCTTCCAAACCACCAAACAATGAAAGTCCACACGCGGAACGCAGTCATTTGCTTATTCAAATCCCTAACTTTTGCGTGAACCGCCCTTTACGGGTTTTCAGTTCACCGGGATACCCTTTTTTGCCGAAGCCGCCCAGTGTAGGTTTTCGACTTCGCGGGTGTACATTTTTTCAATATATCCCTAATTTTTGCCCGAACCTTTTATTCTGTTTTTGGTTCGCCGGGATGCCCCTTTTTTTGCCTGGACTCTTTCTTTTTTGTCCAGCGGGTCTCTTTCAAGCAAAGTATTTTTTAACTGCGTCCGCGTTCACCGGGGATGCAAAATATTCACCATCCATCGTGGATAACAACAAAGCTCCTCCTGAGAAGAACTTGCTGACGACATACGGCCCTTCGTAATTCGGAGTCCACTTGCCCCGGTGATCGGAGTGTGGCGGAAGAATCTTCTTCAGGACGAGATCACCCGTCTGAAAGCTTCTAGGACGCACCTTCTTATCATAAGCTTTCTTCATTCGGCTTTGGTACAGACGACCAAATGCAATCGATGCTAACCTCTTCTCGTCCATCAGGCTGAGCTGGTTCAAGCGATTCGTAATCCATTCTGCCTCGTCGAGCTTTACATCAACCAAAACTCGTAAAGAGGGAATCTCCACTTCTAACGGTAGGACAGCTTCCATACCGTACACCAAGGAGAAAGGAGTTGCCCCGGTCGATGTACGCACCGTAGTACGATAACCGTGCAAGGCAAACGGCAGCATCTCGTGCCAATCTTTATACGTCACAACCATCTTCTGAACAATCTTCTTGATGTTCTTGTTGGCCGCTTCAACAACGCCATTCATCTTCGGTCGGTAAGGAGATGAGTTGTGGTGTTCAATCTTGAAGCTCTGGCACAGCTCCTTCATCATCTTGTTATTCAAATTCGAACCATTATCAGTAATGATCCGTTCGGGAATTCCATAGCGACAAATGATGTCCCTCTTTATGAACTTAGCCACCACCTTCTTGGTCACATTAGCGTACGAGGCTGCCTCCACCCATTTGGTGAAGTAGTCGATAGCTACCAAAATGAAACGATGACCATTGGATGCAGTGGGCTCGATCTTGCCTATCATGTCGATGCCCCACATGGAGAACGGCCAAGGGGAGGACATGACATTCAATGGGCACGGCGGCACATGAACTTTATCAGCATAAATCTGGCATTTGTGACATTTCTTCGCGAATCTGAAGCAATCCGACTCCATCGTCAGCCAGTAATACCCTGCTCTCAGGATCTTTCTCGTCATGGCATGCCCGCCGGCGTGCGTACCAAATGTGCCCTCATGGACTTCTTCCATGAGTATACTTGCCTCCTTCTCATCTACACATCTGAGTAGCACGAGATCGTGGTTTCTTTTATATAACACTCCATCAGGATTGAGGTAAAAGTTTCCAGATAGCCTCCTTAGAGTCTTCTTATCCTGGGTTGACGCACCCGCGGGATACTCCTTAGTCATAAGGAAGGTCTGGATGTCGTGGAACCATGGCTTGCCGTCGGTGGCATCCTCGATTGCAAAGACAAATGCCGGTCTATCAAGACGCGAAAGTACAATTCTTGGAGCCTCATTCCAATAATTGACCTTATACATTGAAGCCAGCGTGGCTAAGGCATCATCCATCTGATTTTCAGCCCGGGGTAAATGATGAAGCTCCACTCGATCGAAGAACGGAAGCAGCCTCCTGGCATAATTCATGTACGGCACTAGATTCGCTTGACGAGTTTCCCACTCCCCTTTAATCTGATTGATTACAAGCGTTGAGTCACCATATATGTCTAGATTCTTGATTCTCAAATCAATTGCCTCTTCTAGACCCATAATACATGCTTCATACTCGGCTTCATTGTTGGTAACTGGAAACGTCAGTCTCGCAGTAAAAGGGATGTGGGATCCGTGAGGAGTCGTGATGATAGCCCCGATACCACTTCCGTAGGAATTAACCGCTCCGTCGAATATCAACTTCCACTGAGACTTCCTATCTGGCCCCTCATCGGGCAATGGCTCATCGCAATCCTTCGCTTTGAGAAACATAATGTCCTCGTCAGGGAATTCGAACTTCATCGGCTGGTAGTCTTCGATTGGCTGTTCAGCAAGGTAATCAGACAATACGCTTCCCTTAATGGCTTTCTGAGAGACGTACTGAATATCATACTCCGTTAACACCATCTGCCACCTGGCAATCCTGCCCGAAAGAGCCTGCTTCTCGAAGACGTACTTGATCGGATCCATCTTCGAAATTAGCATAGTGGTGTGATTGAGCATATACTGTCGTAGACGTTTGGCAGCCCAAGCTAATGCACAACACGTCTTCTCCAGCATCGAGTATCGAGATTCACACTCAGTGAACTTTTTACTCAAATAATAAATGGCATGCTCCTTTCTGCCCGTCTCGTCATGCTGACCGAGAACGCACCCCATACTATTCTCCAGAACCGTCAGGTACATGATTAATGGCCGTCCGACCACCGGGGGTATCAAGATTGGAGGTTCTTGAAGATACTGCTTTATCTTGTCGAATGCCTTATGGCAATCCTCATTCCAAGTAATCGCCTGATTTTTCTTTAAAAGCTTGAACATCGGTTCACAAGTGGCCGTGAGCTGAGAGATAAACCTTGCAATGTAGTTTATTCGGCCCAGGAAACCACGAACTTCTTTTTCTGTTTTCGGCGCTGGCATTTCTTGGATAGCTTTTATTTTCGCAGGATCAACTTCAATACCTCGTTCACTAACGATAAACCCCAATAACTTTCCGGACCGCACTCCGAAAGTGCACTTGTTAGGATTCAGCCTCAGTCTGAACTTCCTAAGCCTCTCAAACAGCTTCAACAAATTGACCAGGTGCTCTTCCTCCGTTTGGGACTTTGCAATCATGTCATCAACATAGACCTCGATCTCATGATGAATCATATCATGAAACAAAGTTACCATTGCTCGCTGGTAAGTGGCCCCTGCGTTCTTCAGACCGAAGGGCATTACCTTGTAGCAGAATGTTCCCCAGGGGGTGATGAACGTCGTTTTCTCCATGTCCTCTGGTGCCATCTTAATCTGATTGTAACCGGAGAAGCCATCCATGAACGAAAACACGGAAAACTGGGCTGTGTTGTCGACCAACACATTGATATGAGGCAACGGGAAATCATCCTTAGGGCTCGCCCTATTCAAATCCCGATAATCGACGCACATGCGTACCTTACCGTCTTTCTTCGGTACAGGCGCTATGTTGGCGACCCACGGAGGGTAAGTGGTAACGGCTAGAAATCTTGCGTCCAACTGCTTCTGGACTTCCTCTTTGATTTTTACAGCCATGTCTGGTCTCGTCCTCCTGAGCTTCTGCTTGACTAGAGGGCAATCTTCTCGCAACGGCAAGCGATGAACCACGATATCAGTGTCAAGTCCGGGCATATCTTCATATGACCAAGCAAAGACGTCACTATACTCTCGAAGCATCTCGACCAGTCTATGCTTGACATCATTCTGCAGCGCAGCCCCAACTCTGACATTTCTGACGAGCTCCTCAGAACCCAGATTTATGATCTCAATATCCTCCTCGTGAGGCAGAATGACCTTCTCCTCTTGTCTCAACAAGCGGGCCAACTCTTCCGGAAGGTCTTCGTCTTCATCAATCTCATCCTCGACTTGATAGATCGGGCAATCAAAGTCGTAGTGAGCCGTAGAGGGTCCAGAGTCGATGTCATCTGTTATGTGTATCCTGCAATAACAAGGGTTAAGTTTAAAGCAAGAATATGCAGGTTAGCACAAACCTTGTTGCCATTTTACTGTTTTTCGAAATAAACATAAAACAGGAATAACAGAGAACACAATATTTGATTACGAAGAAAACGCCTTTTTATTTATTAACAAAATGCATACACATAATCCAACAAGGCCCTGACAGTAAAACCACCATGCCCCGGGCAGGACATAGGGTTGTACAAAGATTGTAAAAAGCAAATCATTACTCTTCACTTGTCAGCTTGATAATCTCCTTGATGGTCCAATTGTGGAGGCGCTCGCCTGGCTTGCTCGGTTGAATCCAGGCGTCAAGATCGCAATCACTATCCCCGCTGTCCTCGGACGCTGCGTTGATACTCTCGAAAATGACTCCGCCCTTGGTGAATAGGATCGGCCCTTTTCCACGAGACGAGCTGCCAGAAGAAGATGAAGCTTCAGCTCCAGAAGAATACCCCAATCCAAACTTATCCTGCTTGATTGGTATATCCAAGACGTGCCCCCAGCCTGGGGTGGAACCGGCTTCGACAACGGCCCGAGCTTCCTTAAACGAGGATAGATTCATCTCTTGCTTCTCTGCGACGACAGGAGCTACCTCTTTCACCCCGACGGTTTCAAATGCTTGGCAGAGCGTTTCATGGATCTCGCCATCCATTTCGACATATTTAAAGGACGACAGGTGGCTCACCATGATGTCCTCTTCACCACAGACGGTCACTATGCTGCCCCCGACGGCATATTTAAGCTTCTGATGCAGCGTGGACGTCACGGCACCAGCAGAATGGATCCATGGCCGACCTAAGAGGCAACTATAGGCGGGCATGATATCCATGATATAGAAAACCGTATTGAATGTCTCCGGACTGACCTGAATCGGCAGGGTCAACTCTCCGAAGACGTGGCGCTTAGTTCCATCAAAGGCTTTCACGACCAGATCACTAGGCGTGCACAGCAATCCACGGGTATCCAATTTCATCAGTGCCTTCTTCGGAAGCACATTAAGCGAGGAACCCGTATCCACCAGGACATGTGACATAATAGTGCCTCTGCATTCTATTGAGACGTGCAAGGCGCTGTTGTGATCTCTTCCCTTAGGAGTCAGCTCTAGATCTGTAAATCCCAGCCCATTACCAGCATTAACATGGGCTACTACCTCCTCGAGTTGATTTACTGATATCTCTTGCGGCACGTATGCAGCATTCAATACTTTCAGTAATGCATTGCGGTGCGCCTCAGAGCACAGCAACAAGTTAAGAATCGAGATCTTTGACGGAGTCTGATGAAGATGATCTACAATTTTGTAGTCACTTTTCTTGATTAGTCGCACGAACTCTTCAGCATCTTTAACTAGCAAATCTTTTTCTGCCCCTGCAGGGCTCTCTTCGACAGCTTTACCTTTACCCTTATCCACAGCGTCAGCTCGGACCACTTTCTCTGCTGCAACCTCTGCTGGTGCAAATACTCTACCGCTCCTAGTGATACCACTGACTTCGGTAAGATTCTGCACAGTTGATCCGAATGGCTCAAGCTCTATCTTATGACCATTGCAGTAAACTTCGGCGCCGTAATGCCATGGAACAACATTAGTACTCTCGAATGGGATTGGTCCGGCCCTGGTGATGGTGATAGTAGGCGGACGGGGCGCAGAAATAGTAATAGGGTGACGAGGAATAGTGATGGTAGCAACTTCATCTGCCTGCTTCAGCACGACTTCCCCTGATGCACTCTCAACGCTTCGGCTGAACTGTAAAATACCCTCAGACATCAGACTTTGGATACCTTCGATCAGCTGCTCACACCCATCAGGAAGTGTAGCACAAGCCATACATAAATCTCCACATCCAGGAAAGAAGCCCTTCTTCAGCAACTTAGCCTTGACAAAACTCAACGGCGTCTTCAAATCTTTGACATCCGTCAGCAAGTCTGAACTCTCCTCAGTGATAACAGCATTCACTCCGCCCCCCTTATGATGAGGCATCGGGTTTTTGGTGACGTTGGGCACGTTGTCAGAAAAGTTGATAACCTTGGCGTCCACCAAGTCCTGGACTTTGTGCTTAAAAGCTTTACAATTCTCAATCGTATGGCCAGGTGCCCCAGTGTGGAATTCACAAGTAGCATTGGCGTCATACCCCGGTGGTGGTGCCCCTGTTAAGGGAGCCAACGTCCTCTTTTGAACTAGTTGGAGCTGAAGCAATGTTTGCAGAAGCTGTGCATACGACATAGGTGGAGTATCAAAATGACGGCTTGCCATAGGAGCCCGATTCTGATATCTTTTATACCCCTGATTATTCTGCTGCTGGGGCTGCTGCTGCTGCTGCGGTGGAGCAGCTGGAATGTTTATGCTGGCAATCTGAGGCTGAGGGCCCTTGCCCTTTCTCCTAGCATTAGTGACAGCACTGGCATCTCCCTCTCGACGCTTGCCAGCGTAGGGTTTCTTACTACCTCCTCCAACTGAGGATGATTCGCCCTGAATTTTTCCGATCTTTATACCGTTCTCAACATGCTCGCCCAAAGTGATGAGAGCCGAGAATGTTCCAGACATGCCACTGACCAGCTTTTCATAATAGATTCCAGGAAGGGTAGCCACGAACATTTGCACTAGCTCACGCTCAACCATCGGCGGTTGAACCCGAGCAGCCAATTCACGCCACCGCTGGGCGTACTCTTTGAAGCTTTCATTGTTCCGCTGTGAGAGGTTCTGAAGCTGAACTCGGTTGGGAGCCAAGTCGCTATTGTATTGATAGTGGAGGACGAACGCTTCTGCAAGATCTTTCCAAGTGCGCACAGTAGCGGGCTCCAAACCCATATACCATTCGAGCGATGGACCAGAAAGACTATCCTGAAAGAAGTGCATCAGCAGCTTCTCATCGTCAGAATAAGCGGACATCTTTCTATAATAAGATCGGAGGTGAACCCGGGGGCAAGTAGTACCCTTATACTTCTCGAAGGTAGGCACCTTGAATTTGTGAGGCACTTTAAAGTCAGCAATCAGCCCGAGCTTAGACATGTCAACGCCCAATGTGTTTTGATTTTCAATGTCTCTCATCTTGTCTTCCAGTGCCTTGAACCTGAGTCGAGCTTCAGCATTCAACTCTGCTTCTACACCTCTCTGAGAGAATATGTCATCCTGATGGTCCTCCAGCCACGGTTGAGGCACCAACAGATTTCCTGCACCAGCATTGCCGTTGACCGGCCCTACGTTAACATTGGCTCCCAGACTGCCATTGCCGACGCCTGCCGCGTTGAGTCCGAGATTAGTCATCAGATTGCCGTTAGCACTGCCGTTGCCCCCGGCAGCAGGAACAACGTTCTGTGGAGTATCTACTGGAGGAGGAGTAGGCACAACCCCTCCGTGCAGTATGCCATTACTGTCAACCCTGGAGATCAGAGGTTGAACCAGAGTACGAAGCTGGTCTTGACCATTCGCGACCACCTGCATCAGCTCCATAAAACGATCCATCCGTTCACGGAGTTCTTGAACATCTGACTGCACCTGGTCCATGATTCTCGTATGATTAGCGCGAGTTGAATAGCGGTGGATGAG
This sequence comes from Lathyrus sativus, assembly GCA_963859935.3. Classification (NCBI taxonomy): domain Eukaryota; kingdom Viridiplantae; phylum Streptophyta; class Magnoliopsida; order Fabales; family Fabaceae; genus Lathyrus; species Lathyrus sativus. The sequence goes on from OZ012737.1 coordinate 542,881,575, forward strand.
TCTTTGATCAATCCTGGAGATCGAAAGCAGCTTGGAACCTGAAAAACCTGTTAACAATAAAGGTTAGGAAAAGCAATAAGATATACACCATGCAAATATGCTGCATGCAGATGCAGGCGTGTGTCTGTGTGCGTGGGAGATTTTCCCCCGATCCTAGTGCCTTAGTGCCAGTGCTGATAATAATAAGAGGAAGAAGAAATCCGAGCCCGATCATGGAAACATCAATCTCATATATAAATGGAAAGGCCTGTCAAGGCAGTACACAGTATCAGCGAGTACAAATCAACAGCATGACCTCAGCCAACAAGTCTGGTGATGGTCAGCATACATCAAAGATCAAAAACAACAGGGATATAACTAGTCAAGTACGGCCACGGGCGCGATACTCTGCTAATAACTCCTTTGTCTCTGAATGATCTGGCGAAGTGAGCAACCCCTCGACGAGTAGTTCCCTCTGCCTGATAGTATGCCGAAGCCCCTGAACTGAACTCTCCCAAGCGCCTTCGCCAAAGCAATCCTCCAGCTTCCGCTTCTTAGACTCAAACATCAGCTTATGCTCCTTCAGGCTAGCAATGGCTTTGTTGAGACGGGCTTCAGCGAAGTACCTGCGGGCGGTCTCTTCATCAAACCTCCGCTCACTGTCCTTCACTTCGGTCTCTAGCTTAGAAATCTGCAGCATCAGCTTGTCTTCTCGCTCCTTCCTGGTGGCCATGGAAGTCTTCCAATGCTGGTCGAACTTAGATATTCTCCGATATACTTCCTCCAAATGCTGCTTCTTCGTAGCTAGCACATCATTAGCAGCTCTGAAGTCTTGACCTAAGCGTTCCCGATCAGCAATCTGCTTTGCCAAGTCTGCACCCAGCTGGCTCACCGACTCTGTTTGCTTTTTGAGAGCATGCACGGCTTCGTTCCTCTCACTTCGAAGTTGAGCTAACTCCTTCTCTAATTCTGCATTTGCCCTCTTCAGTTCATCACGCTCAGCTAATACCTGGTTGTGCTGATGAATGGACACAGTGGTAGGTTCTTCAACTGGTGGAGGGCTCTCTGGTCTGACATGAGGGAATGGCATCCCTATAGTGCTGGCTCTGGCTCTGATCCAATCGGAATAAGGAGGGTAGGCTTGGTTGTTGCTCTTCCCCAACAAAGGCTTTCCTCTCGTGCTGATATTGTTCCACGCATACTGAAGCTTGGACAACAGATCCCCCTCTAGAATACCCGTGAGGTACAGAGATTCCCGTACCTCTTCTTCCTTCGGTGGAGTCCTCAAAGCATATGCAAACTGACGAACTAGCAATGATGGGTTGTAGTTGATGCAACCCTTCCTACCTATCAGAGGTACGTTAGGAAACCCACTACAACTGAAGATCACCTCGGTGCCTAACCTGTCTCTGTCAATGAACCAATCAATGTCTTCTGCCGACAAACTCATCAGACGCTCAGGCCACTCAGCTGTGGCTGCAGACAAGACAGAAGAACCCTTCTTAGGCAAATGACTATCAAACCACTTGTACAACAACGGTACGCAGCATGAAACATTCTTCCCCCTCCGGTTCTCGTTCTTGTAATGCACTGAATGGTAAACGTCTCCGATCAGAGTAGGGACTGGATTCCCTGAGGCAAAGATATGGAATGCATCAAAATCTACGAAATCAGGCATGCTGGGAAATAGGATAATGCCATATATGCATAAGGCAAGGATGGCGCTGAAGGCGTCCCAACATTTGTCCTTAGCACACTGCTGAGCCTTAGCTATCAGAAACTGCAGAGAGAACCCTGAGACCTTGTTCCAACTCGTCACCACTAACTCAGAAGCGCTCAAATGGAGTGAGGAAGCCAAACCAACCAGATCAGGCTCAGCATCCATGTGGACAAAAGGCATCTGCCTTTTGATGGGCACACTCAGCATATCAGCATACTCTTCCAATGTCGGTGCGAGAATGAAGTCATGAAAGGTGAAACACCTCAAGGGAGGATCATAAAACTGCAGAAGAGCATGTAACCCATTTAACTCAGACGTAGAAGGTTTGTAAACCAGGCTAAGCAACCTGCCATAAGACTTCCTGAACCTATCCTTCACAGAATCCCCTGCCAGGGCTATCAAACCAGTCAGCTTCGACACATCGGGGGTCGGGAACTTGTATGCAACAGTCTTCCTGAGAGAAACCATAATAACAGTAGAAGACGAGAAATCCGAGATCGGGGAAACGGTACCTGCAACACAGACACACGTTAATGGAATGCAGATGAATGCGCAAACTAATGCAAAATGCAGGTATGCAATAATATATCCAGGTGGCTACTGTAGAGATTCGGTATCAACAGTCGCTGATGAGAGGGAAACCCCGGTGTAAGACCACTAATCTGATCCGCTGAGAATAACCATCTGATAGGACCAAAATTCTGTTCTGACAGGAGTAAGTGACTGATAATAAGAACCCCGGTTGCAAGATCAAGTAACATCTGTTGACGAAGTCTTCGGACCCCCACTCAAGATCTGCCCTATCAAGAACAAATACACAGCTGCTGATGAGATCTTCAGATCCCACTCAAAATCTGCCCTATCAAGAACAAATAACATCTGCCGATGAGATCTTCAGACCCCACTCAAAATCTGCCCTATCCAGAACAAACCACTGATGATAATACACTGATCAAAGCCTGCTATATCAAGAACAGACAAACACCCGGTGATAAAATCCTCTGATCAAAAACTTGCCCTGTCAAGAACAAACATATCTGCAACTGAGAACCCAACATAACTGATTCACTGTCAAGAAAACCAGGTAGTCTGAAGGTCTAAGTTTCCTGCAATAAACCCAATCCCGCTCACAGGTATGGACCTAGACTGACTCAAGGTACGACATCCTATGCGTTCATCAGCGTCACAGACTTTCAAAACTGATGATACGATTCCCAGAAGGAGTGGCATCATCAAGTCCTGAAGAGGCCTCACTTAGCTGAATCACAAATGATCGGTCCCCAGAGTCGACAATCCACCAAACCAGCAACCGTCTCAACCCAAAGGGTTGAAAGTGAAGCCAACCGGATGAACCTCGTCTGAGCGTGGATTTCATGAGACACTAGTGCCTACAAAGCAAGCACGCGCCCACTAATTTCCACTCTAAGTCTATGGTGCACTCAAGCCTGGGTCTGGCTTCTCACTCAATCAGAACTCCCATCCCACAACAGCACAAATAATCATATTTTACTGAATACAAAATGCGGGAAATAAAGCGTGAGAAGTAAAAATGTGATAAATAAACGCAACCCAACAAGCAAACACACAAACGATAGGATTGACTCGCAGGGAACCGTTGGAGTCCCCAGCAGAGTTGCCAGCTGTCGCTTGCGCGAAAATAAGGTGCCGGCATGACAGAAGAGTCGCCACCTTTCGTTATTTATCCCTCAGAGCGGGAAAGGAAACGATCGGAAAAACCTGACGAATAAGGGTAAGACAAGGTCGTCGCAACCATTGTCTGGGTTCGGGAGTCGGTTACGCAAGGGGAAGGTATTAGCACCCCTCACGTCCGTCGTACTCGACGGGATCCTCGCTTGTTTGCTTACTTGGACGGGTTGGTTATAATCTATCTACCTATCAAGGCTGGCTGAAAAAGAAAAGAAAAATGACTCGGCAAAGCGTCGCACTTTATGCCTACGTATTCTCATCAGAGAATGAGAAATCAGAGTCAACGTAGTTCGGCTAACTACGGGGGATTGCGGGGGAAGGTAGCTCGCTAGGACATCGCGTCCTATGCCTACGTACTTTCATCTGGTATGAAAGATCAGAGCAAACGTAGTTCGAGAAACTACGGGTTATCTCCTAAAAGAAGTGTTTTTTATTGTGTTTGCGATTTCAACCGCACTAGAGACTATGACCTGAGAGTGAATGCGTCGCACGTCACCCAAAGGGTACCATACTAACATCCAGACTATGGAAAAGAAACTCTCCCACAATCCTTTCTCAGATAGCTTAAGGCTCGTAACGTACGAAAGAAATCATTCATGATTACTGTATCTTAAACTGCTTTGAGATGAGAAGAGAACAGGCCCAACTATGATGGAGACTATCAAGTCCTACTGTTATCATGCCATGGATTCATCCTATGGTTGAGGTTTGAACAGGGAACTCCTAGATGTTGTCATGCATAGGTTTCAACCTAAAAGTCTATCATCAAATCCTCATCAGAGGAAATGAGAGTCCTAAGGGATCATATCAATGATACACCACAACAGACAAAAGCATCAGCTTTAACAGTAAAATGCATGCAATGCAAGTGAGGGAGGAAATGTGTGTGGGGCTTCAGCCTCCACAAGCTCATCTCAACCTCAAGCCAGTCATGAAATAACAGTAATCATACTGAAAATAAACAACATGCTATCAAGCAAGAAACAGTAAACTGCAATCATACAGACAGAAAATGAAATCATGCTATCAAGCAAAATAAACACATGGGCAAGGGAGCTGGGCTCTACCGAATACCCGCAAGCAAAGCCAAGCAATAACAATACAATCAGATGCACTCATGCTCTTAGACTGAACTTATTCTAAATGGGCTTAGTATAATGCAACAGACAAATCAGACAAAACACATAATACATCAAAGAAAACAGAAGAAAGCCTCAGCTCCTCCAGCAGCAACCCAGTCTTCAGACTTCAGAGATCACTTGCTTTCCAGGTATCAACCCTACAACATGAGTATCAACTCATCTTCTCCCTTGAGCTTCAGCCCCTTTGATCAGCTCTACCTTCAGGCTTCACTATCTTCAGGGATCTTCAGGCATCAATTTGATCTTCACAGAGTCTTCAGACTTCAATAATCTTCAAGGAATCATCCTCTTCAAGGCCTCAGCTTCTATCTTCAATGGCTCCAATGCTCCAGCAAACAAGATTCAGTCAACAAGATGAGTGGGGGATGTTACAATACTCACTGACTTCTAAAGGATGCCATTGAGGACTTAACATCAAAAGAAAGGCTCTCTCAAAGTTCTACCTTATGGGGCAAGGTCACTAATCCCTCCAAAGGAGAGAGGTGAATACCCTTAAGGGACTCTGTGTCATAGAGAAGAAAGGAGGTGAACAAAGCACTCCTTGGTTATTGAACAAAGTATTCTATCTAGGGCTCTGCCTATGCACCTATAAACCTATAAACAAAACAACAAAAGCTATGCTAAACTCCTCTGCAAGGTCTTCAAAGCTTCCATGATGATCCACAAGGTCTTCAACTCAATCCTCAAAGCTCACACACTCAAAAGAGAAGGAAAGAAAACACAACAATACAACTTATGCCTTTAAGCAACACACATACTATCCATACATTCAAAAATCAATGAAAAATACTAAAACACCATACAATATTCTAACAAAATTCTAGGGGATTCTATACATACTTACCCTTAAGTCCCATATACCCCATATAAGCTAACTTGTCCTAAAAAACCCCAAAATAAAGAGTTCAAGTTCATGTATACAACCTAAAACCCTAATTAGGATAGCCTAAGTTCAACTATCTAATCTAATCAAAATTTAATTCTAAAATTCTAGTAATAATTCCAGGGGAAACTACATTATATTATCTAACATTTCCAAAAAGGATGAGCAAAAAATCTATTCCTAAATGCAAGAACAAAAATCTACAAGATCATGCATGAAATGAATGATTAAAAAAAGTGCATTTAATTGGAAAATATGGGAAAAATACCAATTAAAATATAAAATGCAATTTTTATATTTTCTAATTTTCTAGACATTTTAATGAAAATGTTAAAAAAAGAATGGATTAAAAATATGCAATTTTCATTTAGTTATGAATTTTAGAAAATCAATGAAATGAAAAAGAAAATTAAAATGAAACATAATAGAAATGAAGGGAGGGGGTGCAGATAGTCATCAGATTAGTTATCACGCGTGTGGGCTTCCAAATGGGGGGGGGGGAAGCAAAAGGCCCAAGGACCCTCATTAAACGAAACGACGCCGTTTTGCCCTGGCTCCAATTTCCCTCCAAAATGCAGATTCAACCGTGGCCTTTAGATCCTTGGTCAAGTCAAAGTTTTACTTCCAATCCAATGGCCATCATGTTTCTTCTCCAACCAAAACCCTAGCTTTCATGAAACTCCATTTCCATGCGTGCTTCTTCCAGCTCGGATTGCTCTCTCATATCACCATGGATCAACACGAAATAAAAACCAAAAGTGATCCTCTTCTCACCCTCCACACAACCATGGTCGTGGTTTATCTTGAATCTTCCTATATCCTTCAAACCGACAACAACAAGGCATGGGTACCATCATAGGACATGAACTGCAACTTTATCAAACCTTGCAGAAAATGATACCTACGTGTTCCTCTTGCTTCCATGAGTCCTCTAAACTATAACACATGTATTGAAACCCCATAAACAAAGCTTTCTTGACCAACCAAGAATTGACACCACATCTTGAACCTCCATGGATTGACCTTAAACTCACCATAAATGATCCTTAAGTGGTCTCTATCATGAATATCACAACAACTAACCCTAACCATGCATAATTATGGTGATTCGAATCAAAACGCATACCTACCAAGTGAAGATGGTGATGATGGTTATCTCTCTTTTCAACCCTTGCCAATTGCTATACTTGCTCTTTGATGATTGATGAAGCTTCTGGTGGAGAGAAATCTTGCTCAAACTTCTTGAATTACGCTATCCAACTCTTTATGCAACTTGGAGTGATGAAGTGAATCCCACAAACCAGCCACGAATTCTGTTCAATATTGCATGGTTTCCTCTCTACAATGATGGATGATGATGATGATGATGAAAGATCTCACTATTAATGGAGTTTTGGTAAAGATTGAAATGAAAATGCAATTTGGAGTTTTTGGATCAAAGTGTAGTATGCATGCATAAAGAATCACCAACCATGGCATGATCTCACCCTTGGGTATTTATGGAAGTGAAAGGAAAGATCTAGAACATATGAGAAGCTTCCAAGGAAGTTCTAGAACTTCTCACGTAATGAGAAATTCAAAAATACTATTTTTAGTAAATCTCATAAAACTCATGATAAGCCTTCAAAATACCCTTATATGAGATATACATGTGAGAACAAGGCATTTTATGCAAAATTAAGGCTTTGGCAAACAATTTCTCATGGTACCTTAAAGTGCAAGAAACAAATTTACAAAGGAAGTCCAATTTTTAAGCCTAAACTCAAAAATGTGGATAAACCATTGTTTCCAAAATGTTGTTTCCAATCAAAATCATCTATCATATACCCCATTTTGGATTTGTAGATCTCTCAAACCAAAATCCAATTTCAACTTTTTTAACTTATAAGCCTTTTTCAGTTCATTTTTGACCAATCATGCAAATCCATGCTATGAGCTTTTCCAACAATTCATGACCTTCTTTCTAGACTTAAAATCACATTTTGAACAACTTTCATGTTTTGAGTTTTTCCATTTGAGGCTTGGAAATAGGAGATATGGCCTTTGCTAAAAAAATGACCTATAACTGACAAATGACCAAAATACCCCTATCTTGTTCAAACCATAAGTTGAGTTCTACAAATCCTATCAAGGACTTCTACCACTCAAATTAAAGCTAAGAAGATGCCCTTCAACATTCATGTTGACCAAGAGATCATAGGAATCATCATACTAGGGCAAAAGTTGTCTGCAAGTTGGGTGACTTTCAAGGACCCAGATTCACACACCTCTGCTGACCTGTAATTTGTCAAAACCATAACTTGAGCTCTGTAACTCCTATCAAGGACTTCCACCACTCAAATTAAAGCTAAGAACAAGCTCTACAACATTCATGTTGTGGGGAATATGAGATATCAATCACATCTAGAGCTAAAACTGCCTGGAAAATAGGGATCAAATTAGGGTTTTTCACTGACAATCCTTGGAAACCCTAACTCAAAACTTCTCAAACTCCTCAATCATGATGAGTTGGTCTAGGAATCATCTTTATAACATCTTTATGCATCATTCCATGATCTCATAGCCCTTGTATTAGGTCTCAACCTTCTCCAAATCTTCAGTTATCCTAGGGTTGACCCAGTCAAAACCCTAATTCTACCATTCATGGTTGAATCTCCTGAATTCTTGCATAATGACCTCCCTGGGCTTCATGATGGCTATAAAGACATCTCATAGGCTTTCTCAAAACATCAAGTTCATTCTCAAAGTCTCAGAATCATCTGAGGGGCACCCACAACTCTCAAGCTATGAAGCACACAACCCTGGTCCCAACCAATTCCTCTGAAGATCTCTTGAACTGTCTGATGAAGGTATCAACTTTCAAACACTAGATGGATAAATAATTGTTGGTCAAATTTTGGGGTGCAACAAAAGCTTAGAAGTGATTACAACTCAAATCACAGTCCAATTCAAGTACCTAAGGAGTACATGAATGACTCACAAATGTACAAAAAAAATCCAACTTAAATTTTAAAAGACATAAGAGAGAATCACAAAGAATAAATAACAAAAAGAACAAACTCTATAAACCCTAATACTCTTTCTTTCAACACACAACTTCTCTATTTGCATTAGGTTTAGAACTCCTCTTTAAATAGCCTTCGGATCAGCATGGGTTTAGGATCTTTAATAAAATAAAACGCAAATCACAAAATAACAACTTCAAATCTTCTGCAAGACCTTCTGCACATGAATAGGAACTGATTGAAAGTTTCCTAAAAAGTCTCCAAGATCCTTTTTATGAAAAACATGTTAATCTGTCAAGATAGAAGTTCCTAAAATACCCCTCCTTGGATTGCGACACTGTGTAAATTAAAATACAATCAAATCCCACACTTTAAATACCCAATTGCCCCATCCCTAATCTTCTGGTATAACATATCTTTCCACATTTCCCAACATCATACTGAACATGTTGTCTGACTGACTTGTCAAGACATTTGTCTCAACATCTTGCTGTAAACTTGTTTTAACAAAATTGTTGCCAAACTAAAAACCATAGAATTTATAATCTCCACATTTGGAAATTTTTTGACTAAAATAACCTTTGCATGAAGAACCAAAAATAAACCCAAGATAGCCAAAAGCACACTAGCACAAATCAGAGGCACACACAGTGGAAAAAGAAAACCAGCCTCACAGAGAGAAATAAACTCTCACACAGCAAGAACAAAAAATCTAAAAGAACTTCACTCCCCATGAGTTTCATAGCCATTAATTCAGCAAACAAAACTAATGTCAAGACATCTTGTCTGACATCACAGAAACCACAACACTCCCCCCGTCACAAAGCTCCCCCTTAAGAGCACACACACACACACACACACACACACACACACACACACACACACACACACACACAACTCTCAAACACATGATGAAATGATGTCAAAACATATAGAATGATATCCCAACACCACCAACAAAGACCTCCCAGCAACACAAAAGAAAACATAGAAAAGTAAGGATCATCATAATTCCCATGCTCCACGCTACCATCACTATTACTCTCCATTTTTAGGCATAAATTTGACACCAAATTTCTTATATGCATAGTATCTTCCACAATCAAGACTAATTGCTATGATTCGTCAAAAATACAAATTCCCATTTCACCCCTTAGCTTCTCAAACTGATATGCATCCAAAGCCTTTATAAAAATATCAGTCAGTTGCTTCTCAATGGTTACATGTTCCAGAATGACTACTTTGTCTTTAACAAGCTCCCTGATAAAATTATGGCGAATGTTAATATGTTTTGTCCTACTATGTTGAATAGGATTCTTGGAGATGTTGATAGCACTCAAGTTGTCACAGTATAATGTCATGACATCCTGCTTGACATTGTACTCCTTCAGGATTTGTTTCATCCAAAGTAGTTGAGAACAGTTGCCTCCTACTGCTATACACTCAGCCTCAACAATGGACAAAGAAACACAATTTTGCTTCTTACTGAACTAAGATATTAGATTGTTCCCTAAAAAGAGACAGCCTCCTGATGTGCTTTTTCTATCATCAACACTACCTGCCCAATCTGCATCACAATATCTTCACTTAATTGATGTGACTCATCTTAGGTTCAGCTTGATATCTTGCACGCACACCTACTGCAAATGTAATTTCAGGTATGATGGCTTTAAGGTATAACAAGTTACATATCATGCTTCTGTAGAGAGTTTGATCCACATTAACACCCTTTTCATCTTTAGGGATCTTCAAGTGAGTAGGAGCATGTGTTCTCTTGTGACTTGCATTCTCCATCCCAAACTTCTTCACTATATTCTTTGCATACTTGCTTTGAGATATGAATATAGAGTCTTCCATCTATTTGACTTACATCCTAATAAAGTAGGTTAATTCACCCACAAGACTCATCTCAAGTTTAGATTGCATATGTTTGACAAAATGTTAGACCATCTGGTTTGGCATCCCACCAAAGGCAATAGTATCCACATATATCTGAGAAATCATGAGCTTGCAATCCATTTCTTTAATAAATAATGCCTTGTCTATCCCTTCTTTTCTGTATCCATTGCTTACTAGGAATTCTGTCATCCTTTCATACCAAACCCTAGGGGCTTGCTTTATACCATAAAGAGCTTTCTTCAGTTTGTACACATGATTTGGAAACATGGGATCAACAAACCCTTTTGTCTGTTCAACATACACCTCTTCTTATAAGAGCCTATTCAAGAAGGCACTTTTCACATCAATCTGAAACAACTTGAATCCCAACAAACATGCCACTCCTAGTAATAACCTTATGGATTCAAGGCGAGCAACTGGCGCAAAGGTCTCATCAAAATTAATATCCTCAATTTGAGTGTATCCTTGAGCCACAAGTCTGGCCATGTTTTTGGTAACCACTTCATTTTCATCAGATTTATTCTTATAAACCCACTTTGTGCCAAATATATTTGTTCCCTCAGGTCTAGGAACCAAATCCCAAACTTCATTCCTCTTGAACTGCTCAAATTCTTCTTGCATGGGATTATTCCAAAATTCATTAGTTAGAGCCTCTTTCACATTTTTTGGTTCATTCTTAGAGACAAGACAATCATTAGATACCACTTCTCTTGATCTAGTAATAATCCATTCATTACGATTTCCTATTATGACTTCCTTAGGATGATCCTTCTGAATTCTAATATAGGGCCCTTTATTTTCCTGATTTCCATCATCCTCCTTAGCAGCAGGCTCATTGTTGTTGTTATTATCAACACCATTATCTGCAGTGGCAGTCGCCTGTGGTGTTGTTTCAACATCATCTTCGACATCTTCCCGTTTCTCTATAGTTGATTCATCTATGAAAACATCAATAGACTTCACCATTACCTGGGTTCTAGTGTTGAACAGTCTGTAGGCTCTGCTGTTTGTGGAGTAGCCTAAGAATATTCCTTCATCACTTTTGGGATCCACCTTCCTCCTTTGATTACGATCAGCCAGGATATAACATTTGCTCCCAAAAACATGGAAGTAACTGATATTAGACTTTTTTCCCTTCCATAATTCATAAAGAGTAGTTGAGGTGTCAGTTCTTAAGGTAACCCTATTATGAATATAGCCTGCAATATTCATTGCTTCAGCCCAAAAATGATAAGGCAGATGGTTAACATGATGCATGACTCTAACAGACTCTTGAAGAGTTATATGTTTTTTTGTTCAACCACTCCATTTTAATTAGGAGTGATGGGAGAAGAAAATTCATGGCTAATACCTTCTAAGGAACAAAATTCAGCAAACTTGTTATTCTAAAACTCTTTTTCATGTTCACTCCTAGTCCTTACAATTTTACTCACCTTTTCTCTTTAAAGCCTTTGACATAATTCCTCAAAAACATCAAACACATCTTATTTTTCTTTGATAAAGTGCACCTAGGTGAATCTTGAGAAATCATCAACTACTACATAGGTATACCTCTTACCCCCAAGGCTTTCCACTTGCATAGGACCCATCAAATCCATGTGAAGAAGCTCCAACACTTTTGAAGTAGCCAGATGTTGAACCTTTGGATGGGACATCTTAGTTTGCTTTCCAATTTGTCATTCACCACAAATTCTTCCTTCTTCTATTCTGATCTTAGGAATTCCTCTGATAGCTTCTATAGACACAATTTTCTTCATACCTTTCAGATGTAAATGACCAATATTTTGGTGCCACAGTTGAACTTCACCTTCTTTAGACACCAAACATGTAGGAGAGCTTTTTGTTGATTGAGGTTTCCATAAGTAACAATTATCCTTAGATCTGACTCCCTTCATCAAAACTTCATCCTTCTCATTAGTCACCACACATTCAGACTTAGTGAAATTGACTTTCAATCCTTGATCATACAACTGATGTATGCTTATCAAGTTGGCAGTCAACCCTTTTACCAATAGCATATTCTCAAGACCAGGGAATCCTAAATAAGCTAGTATTCTCACCCCTTGAATATTTCCCTTGTCACCATCCCTAAAGATGATAACATAGCTAGTAGAGTGTGACCTAATGTTAACTAGAAAGTCCTTAACACCATTCATGTGTCTAGAACACCCACTATTAAAATACCAGTCTTCTCTAACTGAAGCTCTAAGAGAAGTATGAGCAATAAGTGAAGTAATAGCTTCTTTGAGAACCCATTTCTTTGTAGTCTTAATCACTTCATGGTTAACCTTAGGCTGTATCGAAGACCTTTAATATCCATACAATCTGAAATAGTAAGGCTTGATATGCCTAAATCTACCACAGTAATGACATCTCCAATGCAATGCCTTGCTTCTTGCTTGATACTTTTGATGTCTGGTACGATGTTGAAACATTTATTTTGACATCATTGACTCTTGCTTCTTTCTAGTAGGAAAATAATTTGTAACCTTAAGATCTCCTTTTAGATTTTGATTATCAAACCTTATGCCTTTTAAGTCACCATCCTTTTTTCCAACTTGAAGAATTTCATCTAACATGTTAGAACCATTATTCAACATTCTCACAGACTTGGTCATATTTTCAAGTTTGGAGGTCAACATGGTTACTTCATCCTGAAGACTATGGATGTTGAAAAATATATGCTTCCCTTTCACTATGAAGTTGAGAGATAATTGTATGTTGCTTGTTACTTCTGATACACAAATCTTTGTAAGAAGAAGCCAATTAAGTATATGAGTTTTCTTCATCATAAGAATCTGCATCAGATGCCCATCTTCCAGTTAGAGCAATAACATGTTTGGCAGATTCATCCTCAGTTTCACTTTCATCATCAGACCAAGAAAAGTCAGCCCTTTATGTTATTTCCTGAAGTAGGTAGGGCATTATGCTCTAATGTGTCCAAATCCATCACATTCATGACATTGAACCTCTATATTTTGATTAGAATTTTCTTCTGTTCTTGTTTTTCTTTGAGAGTCATAGTTTCTGCCAGTTTCAGGACTGATGTTTTGGACATTAGGTCTTGACTTCCTCTCCATTCTTTTTAGCACTTGGTTAAATTGTCTTCCAAGTAGAACAATGGCATTTGACATGCCTTCATCAGTGTCTAGATCACATTTTTCCACTCCATCTTTTGTGTTGGAAACAAAAGCTATACTTTTATTTTTCTTTTCAGTTCTGTCATTAATGGCCAATTCAAAAGTTTGAAGTGACCCCAAGTTCATCAACTCTCATGTTGTTGATGTTTTGGGCTTCTTCTGTGACTGTTACCTTCATATAAAACCTCTTCAGAAGAGACTTGATAATCTTATTAACCATATTTTCTTCTGATATTTTCTCTTCTATAGCACTAAAGGCATTAGCTATTTCAAGAACATTTATGTGAAAGGCATGGATACTCTCATCCTCCATCATCTTTAAAATTTCAAATTTGGTAGTGAGCAACTGAAGTCTAGACATCTTCACCTTAGATGTACCTTCATGAGTTGTCTTGAGAATTTCCCAAGCATCCTTGGCTACAATGCATGTGTTAATTAACCTAAACATGTTTTTATCAACACCATTGAATATGGCATTCAAGGCTTTGGAGTTTCAAAAAGCAGTCCCATATTCTTCTTTGGTTCAATCCTCTTCATGCTTCAGAGTTTCCTTCCCATCTTTATCTTTAAACATAGGTTTTTCCCAACCCTTGATGATAGCTTTCCAAGCTTTACTATCCATGGATTTTAAGAAGGCCACCATGTGTGCCTTCCAATAGTCATAGTTGGTTCCGTCCAAGATGGGAGGTCTGTTTACATTCTCTCCTGCTTCCTTGTCCATTACGCTAGAAAGGATATCTCTATGGATCTCACCCCAAAAAGAATAGGGTGACATGCTCTAATACCAATTGAAATTCTGGCACACAGATACCAGATGTCAAGATATATGTTGGGACACTAGGACCAAGACAACACAAGACACTTATGCAAAAAAATAAAAACTTGAATGTAAACAATACCAAAATCAATTGTTAACCTAGTTTAGTGCAACATCACCTACATCTAGGGGCACCCAAGCTAGGAAGGAAATCCACTATAATAGTATTAGTTCAAAGCCAAAGCAAACACCCACAGGTTTATAAGCTTCTCACCTAATCACTACCCGTGCTAACTTCTACCTAGGAACTCCTAGATATGAGACCTCTCACTTCCCACTAGTCACACAACAGTTACAAAACTCAACAATAAAGAAGAAAGGAAGTCACACTTCCAAAGACACAAAAATCCACTCTTTGCTTAAAAACATAGGACTGATTACAACTCAAAACACAATATAATTGAAGTACCTAAGGAGTACATGAATGACTCACAAATGCACAAACAAAATAGTCCAACTCAAATGTCAAAAGACATAAGAGAGGATCATAAAGAACAGAAAACAAAAAGAATAAACTCTCTAAACCCTAATACTATTTCTTTCAATACACGACTTCTCTATTTGCATTAAGTTTAAAATTCCTCTTTAAATAGCCTTCAGATCAGCATGATCATGGGCTCTTTAATAAATAAAACGTAAATCACAAAATAACAACTTCAAATGTTCTGCACATAAATAGGAACTGAATTGAAAGTTCCCTAAAAAGTCTCTAAGATCTTTTTTTATGAAAAACATGTTAATCTGTCACGACAGAAGTTCCTAAAATACCCCTTCTTGTATTACAACACTATTGAATTAAAATACAATCAAATATCACATTTTAAATACCCAGTCGTCCCAACCCTAATCTTCTGGTATAACATGTCTTGCCACATGTCCCAACATCATGCTAAACATGTTGTCTGACTAACTTGTTAAGACATTTGTCTCAACATCTTGCTGTGAACTTATTTTAACAAAATTGCCAAACTAAAAACCATAGAACTTACACCCATTCTGACGATCGATCTTCTTAGATGGGCAAGTTGAGTTCGAATACAAAGTCGACCAGAGCTTGAGACTTGATGCTCCCCTTCAGAACACATTGGATGCCGTATTCTGAGAGCTCTATCGACCAAGATATCATTCTTCTCGCCAGGTTAAGTTTCCTCAAAACTTGATGGACGAGATAGTTAGTTTTTACCAGGATGGTGTGCCCCTGGAAGTAAGGTCGAAGCTTTCTCTGTGCGGTGACAATGGCCAACGCGAGCTTCTCAATCTTGTGGTAGCGCGTCTCAGCGCCCTTGAAAATTTTGCTTATGAAATACATGTGTCTTTTTGCTTTTCCTATTTCTTGGACAAGAACTGAGCTCATCATCCGCTCAGTGACCAAGAGTTAGAGGATTAAGGGTGAGTTCTCCTCCAGGAAAGTGAGGATCGAGGGTGGTGTGAGGAAATCCTTGATCTTGCCGAAAGCTACCTCAAACTCGTTTGTCCATTCGAACTTCTTCTTTTTCCTCAGGGAGGCGAAGAAAAGAAAAGCTTTGTCGCCCACACAGGAGAGGAGGCGAGAAAGGGAGGCTAGGCGTTTAGTAAATTGTTGCACTTCCTTCACATTAGTGGGGCTCCTCATATCGATGACCATATGACACTTGTCTGGATTGACTTCAATCCTCTTTCTTGTAAGCATAAACCCTAGAAATTTCCCTGCCTATACTCCGAAAGAGCATTTGGCGGGATTTAGGCGCTTGTCATACCTTTTTACCAATTTCAGAATGTCTTACAAGCCATTGGTGTGACTATGTCCTTCTGCTATCTTGATAATCATGTTGTCGATATATACCTCCAGGTTTTGCCCAATTTGATACAACATCCATGAGTCACTAGTATGTGGCACCAAGGTTTTTGAGGGCGAAGGGCATGGCATTGTAATAGAAGTTGACATGGTTCGACATGAAAACGATTTTAGGCGCATCCAGGGGATCCATATTAATTTGTTTATACCCTGAATAGGTGTCCATGAAACTTAGCACGCGATAACCTGAAGATATGTTGATTAGGAAGTCGTTGTTCGGCAACGGGTACGAATCTTTGGGGCTGACAGAAATCAAATTCGTGAAGTCTACACACAAGCTCCATTTGTTGTTGGCCTTTTGTACCAAGACTACGTTGGCCGACAAGGTGGGGTACTTTATCTTAATGATGAATCTGTTGCTGTATAGCTTTTCCACCTCTTTATGAATGACGACCCTCTTTTTTCGCCCTCCTTCCGCTTGTGCCACTAGTTTAGCTGATAGATGGATGGCAAGGTGATTGCTCATGACTTTGGTGTCTATAATGGGCATCTCCGAGGGGGCCCAAGCGAACAATTCGGTATTTCTTTTGAGTCGGTCGACTAGCTCTCGCTCCTCTCATGTAGACAAGGAAGTGTCGACCTTTGTGACTTGATTGGCGTGAGGTCTTATTTGGACTTCCTTCCAGTCTTCTATGGGCGTGAGTCGTTCCGCTTCTGTACCCAATTTAGGGCCTAATCCTCGAAGTTAGTATTTGGAATTTCGGAAGGATGGATATCAACCAATGTGAGTTCTTCTCTAAGTGTCTCCAAGCTAGTCAGATAACATTCACGAGTTTCTTTTTGATCTCCTCAAATGGTACCCACTCTATCATCTAGGAATGGATACTTCAAGGTTATATATCAGGTAGATATGACCACTCCTAGGGCGTTGATGGTCGGGCACCGCAGAATGATGTTTTAAGGCGACAGATCCACAACGAGGTAGCTAACGTTGATGATTTTGGCGTCAGATCCCTCACCGTAGGTGGTTTCTAGGGTCACATAGCCCATTATTTGTATTTATTCCCTGACAATCCTGTCACAAAGTCTGTGAACCCCTATACATCGTCTAGATTTAGTTGTAACTACTGGAAAGCATCTTAGAACAAGACATCGACTGAGCTACCCGGGTCTATCAGGATGTGTCTGATATCTCAGTTGTCATGCTGATCGGTGATGACAAAGGGATCATTGTCGTGAGGGTTAATGCTTAGGGCATCTTCTTCAGAGAAAACGATGTTGACCCTGTTTGTTCGTGCATTGTTCTTTGGAAAGCTGGAGAATATGACATTCGCAGAGAGCGCCTACCTCGCGTATCTCCGACAATGGTGCTTGTTGTGTGATGTAGGACCCCGTCACTCATTTCTTGATAGGAAAATGAAGGCTGATAGGGTTGGAGTGAAAGGTGTGACCCAAGTTAGTTTTATTGGACGCCCCTATATTGTCGAAAAAGTACAGATGTTTGTGTGTGTTCCCCTTGCAAGGACAAGGAGTCTCAGAGACCCTAGCAGGTGTATTACACGTTTGGGGGTGATGGCTAACTTAAGGTGGAAAGTAGCCCTATGTAGTAGTTTTTGAGGTTGTTTGAGATACGAGTTCACGTGAGGTAAGGGGTCATGTTGGTGGCCGACACTGATGGATTGCAGGCGGACGGTTAGATTGAAGTGTTAAGGCTATTAGGAGTAAAGTGTTCTCTCAGTAGTAGTGAGTAGTAGCAAGTGTGTATTACTTGAGAGTTTTTCATTTTCTCTCCTGAGGGATGAGGTATTTATAAGGGTCTCTAAAACCTAGGGTTTCTTGGAAAATGGCCAATGTCCACCTAGTGAAGTAGTGGATGAATGAATCCTTATTTCCAAAGAGAACGCGGGTCAGTACTGATTCTGACTTTTTTTTGTCAAAGACATATCTTATTCCACGTTTTTTTCTTCTTTTTGACAAGAAAACTTTAAGCGCAAGACGATACCTTTATCTCGTATCCTCACCTTCTCCTATGACGGTTCCAAATTGTCGCCCTATATAAAATTATTTATAAATATAACACTACAAAATTCATCTTGACATAAAAGCAAAATGGTCAATTTTTTTTTCTTTATTATTTGAGAAGTTTCATTTATCATTATATTCTATAGAGGAGTGTTTATCTCTTGTACTACATTTGTAAAGTATCACCCAAATAGTTCAGATTTATATCATCTTTTTCCATGTCTCATAAGCTTTAAATTAGAGAGAGAGAGAGAAATTAGGGGACCACGAAATTGCAAAAAGATAGAAACATTTAGAGACCCAAATTGGTCCAAAAATAGTGAATAACCAATATTGTAACATTACAAATTCTTAAATGGCCAAATTTTTAGAGATGAGCTGTTTATCACTATGACCATTCCAAATTGATAATTTTCTTTTTCTTTTAAGATTCATAGATGAAAAAAATGGATAAATTGTTTACCACAACAACCAATCTTCACTGTCATATTAACAAATAATTTCTTACAAGAGATTTCAATCTCATACATTTTATGAACCCAAAAAAATCATGATGGGAAAATAAAAGAATACAACTGCTCAATGGCACAGGAAAAATAAAACAAGGGATAGATAGATACAACTGCTTTTTATACACTTGTGAAGCAGCTAACTAGCCCTATGTAATTCACAAATATAATAATTTATCACAATAATACATTTTTATTTATTTATTTAGTTGATTTGAATAATTGACTTCCGAGTGTTACAGTTGGTGTTCCTTCACCCATCATTGTTGTTAAGTTCATCTCTTTTTCGAGGATTCGGTCGAGTTCCATTTCGACGTAGCTCATCGAAGGTCTTCTTTCGATTGAAGGATCCAAACATCTTATCAAGAGTAGAATGTAGTTTTCCATTCCTTCAGCTGTGAATCTACTTTCCATTCTTTGATCAATGATTGCAGACATGGTGCTACTGTCTTGATTACTTAGCACCTAAGTTATAGGAACATAAAAAGTACGTATCAATCACGTAGAAGCTATGAAGCACAGATACAGACACAGACAAAAACACTCTGACATGTCATTGTCAACTTCGGTAATAGTTTCAGAAAGTTAATTAATTGAATGTAATCACATGTGTCGCGTGTCTTACATATCAAAAGTGTTAGTGCTATAGAGTGGATGTATGTATGGTCCTGAGCGTTTAGGGTGTGTGTTGAGAGTTTTACATTGTATAGCGATATGGTTTGAATAGTAGTTCTAACAATGAAGTTAAAGGATAATCATATACCGATTCGACCAGATTTTGACTAGTGTTTATAGAGGGTGATTCTGTTGCTTCCTTCCCACTCAACAATTCCAACAAAAATACCCCAAAGCTATACACGTCGCTCTTCTCAGAAAATTGTCGGAACTCTCTCACCCTGCAATCGATGGTGGTGTATGTAAATAAAGCAAAATGGATGGATATCCGAAAAACGTTCATCATAGATAATTTTTAGAGAAATTACTCGGGGGAAAGAAATATCTCATCTGATGCCACCTGTGAAGACGAGCCTACAATTTCAACTCTCCCTAGAAAATTACGAAGTCCTGCATCTGCGACCTTAGAAATGAAGTTTTCATCGACAAGAACATTAGATGTTTTGAAATTCTTATGCACCAAACGCGGACTCAAAGAATGAAGATGAGCCAAACCTGCATTGTGTACAAATTACGAATTAGCTTTTGAAAATCAGAACCGAGTTCCTCATAGCTTTATGCATAGACAAGGTTTACCAAATGATTGAAAGTCTTAGGATTACGGATCCATTAAGATACTTTTCGGTGTATTATATTTATCGAAAAGAGAAGAAAACTGATACCAGGAAAGCCACAAATGCTCACTGATTTTGCTAAGGATCACCTTTAGCTGCACCTTGAGCTATTGAGAGTCTATGCTTGAATTCTAGCCTCTCTCGTGGTTGTTGACTAGCACCTTCAAGGGAAAATCGAAACCACAATCATCGGCAACAGAACAACAAAACTTTGCAGATATATATGATTGAACTTTGTTGAAATGGAACATGTCACAGGTGAAAATGCAGAAATTTACCATACAAGTGACTTGAGACGCTTCCGTTAGGCACATATTCGTATATAAGAAACTGTAGATTGTTTTCTTGGCAATAGCCGATAAGAGTAACTAGATTCCGATGTTGAATGGATGAAAGATAACGTACCTAAGAAGTCGCAATACAGTTATGCATCATAATCAATCATCAAACTGGTTTAACAATTTCTTTACAATAAAGCCTGTCATTCAGAAAAGAAACTGACTATTACCTCATCAACGAATTCCTGACTATTGGCACCGCCACGCTTCTTGATGGCTACAAGCATCCCATCTTGAAGTAAGCCTTTATAAACCTCACCGAATTTTCCTTCTCCGATCAAATTTTTGTCAGTGAAATTCTTTGTTGCATGAGAGAGTTCATCTATCGCAAAACGCCTAGTATCTCGCATTTGCAACTCAATTCCACCATGTCTTCCCACTGCATGTAATGGAATTCATTCGCATCATTTTAACGAAGCTAACACGTATCGGTTACTTTTACTTAATACACTAACTTAGATGTTTGTTACCTTGTGAAGGATCAGAGGATCCTGTCTCTGAAGTTCTAGAAACGCTTGTTTGGCGAAACAAACAAAACCATAAAAGTATTATCGATATCCCTACCAATGCCGCGGCTCCTGCAGCTCCTCCTATTATTGCTGCAAGAGAACTTGACATCTGGTATGGAAAATCACTTCACTTTTCTTCTACAAATTTACACCAACTATTCTTATACATGAAACCTGAATTCCAAAAAACAATAACAAAAGATCACAATCTATGAAATATGAATCAAATATGCTATTAAACAAAACAAAACAGATAGATCCTCTTTTGTTATTAGCTAATAAAACTAGAGACATATTTCTATGCTTTTCGAACTACCTAAACCAATGGTTTTAAATTGCGGTCTGCAACCACAATTACGGCCTCAATATTACTGATGCGGTGTCTCCTCAACCGCATTGGACCACAATTACGGTGTGATTTGAAATCATGCCTTCTTCCACATTAGGAACCGCATCAGACAACTTCGCCTAAGTTTCTTCAAGTATTTTAATCGAAAATCAATTTAGAAACCAATACTCAATTTACTTTTGAAAAGTATTAACGGCTGCATTTCAATAAAAACTCACGCTATAACGGCTGCATTACACATTGCAGCCACCGCAATTTAAAACCATGAATTTGCGAAAGACGGTGACTTAGTGCATGTTTGGATTGACATTGAACCACCGCAAATTTGGTAAAAAGTATACTTTGAATCTTCAACAAAATCGCGGCGATTTAACAAAAATTTCGTCAATCCAAACATACACTTAAGAAAAGGCATGCAGTTGAGAATGCAAGATACAAAAACTAAATAAAAAAAAATAATTACAATGTAATGCAGCACAAAAAGAAGAGTACATAAAAAACAGTATTCAAACAAAAACCTCAACAAGTTCATGAATTCCAACAAATTAATTGTTTCTAAATGTCATGCAAGATGATAAAATTGGATCTATCAGCCTAATAACATTGCATCAATCAAGTGTTGAAAGAAAAAAAAAAGTAACAAGAAGAAAAAGAATAGAGTGATTACTTTTAGTGAAATAAAAACAATGAAGCAGGATCTGAAAAAGCCTGTGATACATTTACCAACGAAACTTTGCAGAAACCTTCTTCCAATGGTGATCACCAATACGAAGCTTAACCCAAAATCTCTCTCTTTCTTCCCACATATGAACCAAGAAATTCACTAAACATTCAACCACAGAATCACAGAATCACAGAATCACAGAATCAAAACCAGAAGCAATTGTAGTTGAAATGAAATGAGAAATTGCTGTGTTTGATGGTTGGATAGTGGAAAGAGACAATGCCGACAGAAAGTGACCTTGCGCCGACAGACACAAGACACTATCAGCAGGTTTATTGCTACCAAACAACTCAATTATGAAATCATCACCATTAATATTTATCTATGTATGTACATGAAAAAACAAACCCTTAAAAACAATTGACCCTTTTTTATTCTTTTCATTCATGAATTCAATTCAATTCAACAAACAAGATGCTACTACTACTACTACACAGGTAAAAACATTGTTGGAGAGAGAAAGTGTTTGTGAGTGAGAGAGAGAGAGAGAAAGAGAGATGGAAATATTAATATTAATAATTTTGTGGGCTGTAAAGTACTAGCATAATTGTTGTCTGGTACCGCAAGTTGAATTGAGGTTTATTTTGTGTGTGTCGTGTACAGAACATCCAAGCTGTAGCAGATTCATACTGTTAAAAAATATGACACAATGACGAAGTAGATTTGTACATATTTGTATGTAGGTAAATCCGTCTAGTTAAATCAGTTCAGTTGGTAGTTATATATAGACATTATCCAGTTAAATCAGTTTAGTTGGTAGTTTTATTTATCCAATTAAGTAGCTCAAATGATTAGATATTTGTATAAAAACATTCAATGATCGGTCTATAAGATGATAAACAGACATGCCTCGCCATTTCTAGGTTTGTTCTGCAAAAATTTAAAAAAAAAAAATAGGGTGGGACTTTGTGGAAGATGCGAGTTTAAAATTTTCTAAACCGAACGGATATGTTAAAAGGTGCAGGACTAAGACTTTAACCCATCACATAAAAAGAATGCAGATAAATATATAGAATGAAACAAAACGAATATGTTAGAGAGTGCATGACTAAGATCTTAAGTCATCACATAAAAAAATGTAAATAAAACCAGCATATCCAACAGACTAGATCCATTTTACGATCTCTACTAAATTATTTCTGCACAATTATCAAATAAATCGGTTGTATGTATTTATTTTCATAAAGATTTTAGTTGATTTATATTTATCATGTATATACACAAATAAAGGAAAAAATGACCAAAAGGGTTAGAGAGAGATTGAAAGATGTGTATGGGTTGTTTCTTTGTGGGGTAGTTGTACCCTACCATCCAGCTATGTTGACGTTGCTCCTACTAAGTAGTGTATTTTATAAGGATAATGTTAATTAGATATAAGTGAATGAAATTTAGAAGAAAAAGCAAAGAATATGCAACGCCAAACTCTACTTGTTTAAGCTTTTGTTTATTCCTATTCCCATTTCTAACAGCAACACAACTTAGGATTCTTGTCAATTATATATTTATATGTAAGCACTTTGTGTTATTGTATAAAGTAGGCATTAGAAAATATGAATATGATGGGGTGATGATGATGATTACAAACAAGTCAATACCTTACAATAAGAATTTTTAAGCTGTTGAGACCACATGGATTGGACCAATAACATCAATATCTTTGTGTAAGTTTTTTTTTTTACTTTATGGTTAGATAATTTTTACCTCTTCTTTGTGAAGAGTGTGACAGGACCAAAAGAAAAAGAAAGCAATAGGCCTATGTGGTGCTGGTGTGAGTGAGTACTGGCTGGCTGCAACCTCAACCAAAACAATTGTGACATGATTGCTTTTGATTTGAAAGATTCTTATACTTGATCAAAACAAAACAATATGGGTACAATGATACATGTGATCAAATAAATGTTGAACTCTAAGAGGATATGTAAAAAAGTTATTTTGAATATGGGGTAATTTTATTTTCAAATAGTTAAATGTTTATTGGCAAAACGCGTTGATTTGAGAAGTAAGAAATTGCATATTTGTTTCGGGCCAGTTAAAATAGTTTCACATTATTTAAAAATCAAAATTAGTGGTAGTTTATATACAATAATCATACACTTCAATTCGATGAGACACACTTTTTAAATTTAAAAAAAAAATTTGTAAAGGTTCTTACATCTAAAATAGACAATATCTCGTAGTTGTGTAATAACTCGGACTTGAATTCAACCTAAACATTCTTGAAGTCAACTAACTGAGTCTAATTCAAAAATCATATTAATCACAGATAATTTTTATTTATTTATAATTCTTCTTTTGTTTTAAAGATTTTTAATTGAATTTTTATTTTCATTTTATTCCAACTTAATCTTTAATACTTTCAATCTTAATATTTTCAATTTCTTTATCTCGTACTCTTGGGACTTTGAATTCCATGTATTTATTGTATGATACAACAAGTATTGTAGACTATCCAGTTGACCATGAACAACTTATTGCTTGATAATTCTAAAATATAGTATTTTTAAGTTGTTAGATTTGTTAGTATTCATTGATGACAAAGATGAATCCTTCAAGATAGGATGGAGTCTCGGAACCAACTGGCCAATCAAAGTTGCAATGCTACAATTGTAAAATGTTAGAACATCTTTTTATGAATGTTAATACTAGAAAGAAGGGATGAAGAACCAAAGAAGTGTGGAAGAGGAGCGTATACCTCATGATGATGAATATGACTTTGGTCGTTTTGATGAGGGCCAAAGTGTATGAAGGAAACATTATGCTTGAGTTATGGTATCTTGATGTAAGGTATTCCAATCACATGATTGAACACAAGGAATTAGTTATAAACCTTAATATAGGTAATCAAATCAACGTTAGACTTACAAATAACACTTACCTTGTAGTAAAAGACATATGTGACATTGTAACAAGAAGAAAGAATGTCATGGATACACTTATGGAAAAGGTACTCTATGAACTTGGGATTATGTGAAACCTACTTAGTATAAGGTAACTGGTTGAAATAGGTTTTTCAACTAAAATGAATGGTAATTCACCCAACTATTTTATCCACAAAAGAAGTTGATACTAAAGTCAAATTTGTCAAAGAATAAGGTATTCATTTATAGCATTCTGACTATAAATGAGGTTTGTATGCCAAATATTAATAAACTTGAGTGGATGTGGCATATGAGATATGGTCACCTACATTTTAGAAACATAATGAAATTTATTTCTAAGAATTTAGTGCATGGTTTGGTTAAACTGAATGCAAACATTAACGACATGTGAACTTGTTTGAGAGGCAAGCAAAAAAAATTGGCTTTTACATGAGACACTCCTAAGAGATTAAAGGATGTGCATTTTGATATATGTGGCCTCTTTGAAGTATCATCACTAAGTGGGAGAAAGTATTCATAAATATGGTTGATGAATATACCATAATGTTGTGGTTATATACCACCAAATTCAAAAGTGAAGCTCTTGGAGTGTTTAAGAAGCTCAAAACTTGTATTGAAAAGAAGAATGGGAAAGTAATAAAGCATTTGAGAGCTGATAGTGGTGGAGAGAATACCTCAAAGGAATTTGAGTAAATTTGCATCAGTGATGCATAGAACATGGAGTTACTATACCATATACTCCTTAGCATAATGTTCTACCACAAAGGAAAAATAGGACCATGCTTGACATGTATAAATGAATGCAAAAGCATAAGAACATGTATCATATGTTTTAGGGATAAGTTGTCAACACAATCCCTTATATACTAAACAAATTCTCTACCACAAAGTTGAAGATGAAATTTCCTAAAGAAGTTTAGAGTGGAAGAAAGCCTAGTGTAAAATATCTAAAAATGTTTGGATCATTATGTTTCAAACGCATACTTGATCAAAGAAGAAGTAAGCTAAATGGCAAAAGTGAAAGTATGTTATTCATAGAATATCATTCTACATGAGTCTATGAGCTGTAAAATCTTATGGATAAAAGGGTACACATCAGCATAGATGGGATTTTTTAATGAATCGAAGGCATTGAAAGGGTTTGACACACTAGAGAAAGAAAATGATATCAACCATGTTTTTGCAGATCCATTCAAAGTAAACGATCAGATAAAGAGTTTGATGCTAACGACACTGAAGTTACAAATGATGGATCAATGGTGATAATTGTGAAAAATGGGTCAACCATCCCCATTTGGCCCACCCTGACATTAACTTGCCTTAAAATGGGCAGAGCAGAGCCACTAAGGATGTTGGGTTGAAAATCTCACCCCATCCTTTTTTGTGATTGGTCGGCACGTTGGTGTGTGAACCTCGTCAATGTTTTTCTATAAAAATATTAATTAAAATATCCATTAAATTAATGTAAAATGTGTAATAAAAAAATTTAACAAAAAGATATTTTAAAGACACCAAAATATATGACTAAAAATAGTAATAAGTCACCGATCTAGAATATTATGTTTATGAAATCACAAATTGATAAATTATGTCAATTGGCTTTGCCCCCTTCACAACCTTATTTATTTAGTGAATTAGACGGAACATGCCAACTAGTGATGATAGGTTGAAAATCTCAATTCGTCCCGTCAAAAAATAAGGTTAAAACTTTGAAAAGAATATTGGGCCTTAAGCCCATTTCGTTTCAGCATTAACCTAATATCCAACTTTGCTAGGGGTAGTAGTATTAATGAGCTATATAAACACTAACCACATTTGCTAACAAATTAATGTGGGACTTTAATAAAAAATAAAACTCACACTGAACCTACAACCCTTGCTTCTTGTCAATCTAATTGCATTATATCCAAACCAAATCATATAACATTTGGAATTTCTAAAAGGGAGAAGCAACACCATGTTAGCATCATCATGTTATATTCATTAACATATGTCTCAACTATCTAAATTTTTGTCATGTTTCAGAACAACACATAACACAACTGAACCAAAAAACCATTCTTCAAAAACCCAGTACTGAAACAACAAAAAGAAACGAAATTGATCAATAACACAAAGTCAAAACTAACCTGCTTAATTTATATTTGAATTGAAATAGAAAGTATGTGTGTTGTAGTGTACTCCATCCTTACATTTTCATTCAATATTTTGGTGTCTTTGGAAATGGTTTGTACTTAATATATGTGTGAAAATACTTCATTTGGACTATAATACCTAGATGATCTATATTAGCACTTCTCACACTCGTATTCTCACATGATATATATATACCTATAAATATAAGTGTTTATGCCGTGACTGTTTTAAGATTAATTAATGTGCTTCATAGTTGACAACTATGTGGTTCTGCCTTAAGAAGTAAAAATATACATTCACATGATAGATAATAAGGATTGAGCACTTGATTTTATTAATCTTATTCTAAATGTTGTTTCTCTTTAAATTATGAAATTTCAAATTGCTTATAAATTATAATTGTTACTAAGGTTTCTCTATTATTAATATTTTTTTCTTCTAATAACCACAAAAATATGGTTTAATGTTTCTTCATACCAAAAATATATAGGGTGTACTCAGGAATATTCTCATACTTTTCTGCAATTGAAATATGATAAAACATTATTATTTC
The DNA here is from genome assembly GCA_963859935.3 of Lathyrus sativus. Taxonomy (NCBI): domain Eukaryota; kingdom Viridiplantae; phylum Streptophyta; class Magnoliopsida; order Fabales; family Fabaceae; genus Lathyrus; species Lathyrus sativus. The sequence goes on from OZ012737.1 coordinate 542,908,949, forward strand.
ATTAAGTCGTGGAATATGTACAAGGATGAACAATGTTACTGAATTCATTAAAAATTATGTCAACCATAATGAACAATGTTCTATGTACAATCAAGGAAGTGGTTAATTTGTAGAAAAGCAACAACTGTTAGATAAACTTAGATAACCAAGCCCTACGTCGTTTTCTTTCTAAGTTATGGAAGATTTTATAAAGGTAAAACAAACACTAGTAAATCCTTAAGTGTATTGGAATGATATATGAGATTTAAGGCCAATAACATGGTGCCACTGTGGCAGTGCCGCATATTAAAGGAGGATGCCACATCTCCAAAGTTAGAGGGGGACCAACAAAATCTCAAGGGGACTAAATTTGAGGGACCAAAAAGTTAATTTTAAAATATCAGGATTAAAAGTTTAAAAAAAATAATCAAAATAGAGAGAACAAAAATGTAATTAAGTCTTTTTATTTGTTTTTGTTAGGATTCAAAAAGTGCACAATTGAGTATGGTGTCTATATAGAAAATTCCAACAATTTTAGCATCAAGATGGTATGTTTGTATATGGATGATTTACTATTACTAGCAATCATTCATTTGAGATTGGGAATTTAAAAGTCAAAATGAAAGTTGAGCTTGAGATAACTAACTTAGGTAAGCTCTCATACTTTCTTGACATGTAATTTATGAAATTCAAGGAAGACATGACAATGCATCAACAAAAGCATATGAATGAGTGGTTAGAGAGCTTTGAAATGACGAATTGAAAGACAATCACAAACCATTTGAAACAAATGCAAAGCTTGATGAATGTTATGAGGAAGATAAGGTAGAAGCAATGCTACACAAGAAAATCGGGGATCACTGAAAAACTTATACTATAACAACCCTTATATTTTTTATGTAGTAAGTATAATCAGCAGGCTTATGAGTGAGCCTAGGAAATCACATTTACTGGTTGTAAAGAGAAGAAGGCAGGATTGATAGGTTACCCAAATTCTAATTGGTGTAATTACAAGGCTAATATAAGAAACACCTCAGACTATGGTTTCAACTACAACAAGGTCTCCATTTCCTAGTGTACAAAACAATTCTGGTTGGATTCATTGCTGAATGAATTGTAATTTGAAGTGTAGAAGCCATTAAAGCTTATGATTGACAATAAGTTAAGCATATATTTATCCAAAAGTCCAATTTCACATAGGAGGAGAAAACATATAAAGAGTAGGTTTTACTTTATAAGATAGCAATTTATTAAGGGATTGCTCGAAGTTTCATATTGTCCAACAAAACTGCAGCTAGTTTATGGATTTACAAAGACTTTAAAAATTGGTAGATTTGTGTAATCGAATGAGCAACTAAGAGTTGATGTATGTTTAGACTTATGGAGGAATGTTGTTTGATAATTCCTAAACATTGTACTCCTAGCTTGTTAGATTAGTTAGTGTTTTGTCATAGACTTAAACTAACTACTGTAACAAAGAAGTGGTTACTTAATTAGTTATGTTGGTTGCTTAATCAATAACCTATAAATTCCATTTTGATTCATCATTGAATTCAACTCACAAGTCACATCATCATAACCCATCTTTCATTCTCTTATTTTACGAGAGTTCATAAACTTACTTGCATAACAAGATCATAGTTGTGCAAACACATATGAGAGAGAATATTATTAATCAATAATACTTAAATTTGAGGGCATTTATAACAAACAAGTCTTATATAGTCACAACACCAAATATATATGCTTTGGCACACACACAAAATAACAAACATCAAGAAAAAGTGGAATCAAAATTTAATTATTATTAAATAGAACATTTTATTTGTGTGCCTAAACACTATAGATTTGGTCTTGTAACCATGCAAGACTTGCTCATCTATAACTGAACTGAATTTCCTTGAACTCTGCATCAATTAGTTCTAATCACACACAATAATCCTTGTAAGAGAACATTCATTGAATACGTTTTAACTGTACTTTTTGTTTTATTTTGATATGAAGGAGGGCTTAAAGCCTAAAAGAGAAAAGATTACACCGGTACATACTAGGAAACAACAGACCCCACACGATCATTCTCTAACAATTGAGAAATGAAGTCAGGGCAAGCGTCAAAAGTACACAATGATTCAAGGAGATTAATACCTTTCCTAGTTATAGCATCAATATAATAATTGGCATCTCGATACACATGCTTGACTTGAATACTCCAATCTTGCGATAATAGGGCTCTTATTTGTACCAATAAAATCCTTCCCCATGGGACAATTCTTATTCTTGTCATTAACGATATCCACTACTTATTGAGAATCAAGATTAACCTCAGTAGCTTCAAGTCTAATAGCTTTTGCAACTTTCAAGCCTTCGAACACACCCCACAACTCTGCTAACAAGGCAGAGCAATTACCAAATTTTTTCCCGCAAAACTACCAAGTCAATTCCCTTCATGATCTCTGATTAGGCCCCCCACATCCTGCATTACAATTGGTGTTTCTTACTCCATCAGTATTTAATTTAAATCTTCTCATCACTAGAGGTTCCCATTTGATTTGGACCAACTCTCGATGTTGATGAGCAACAGTGCTTGAGATTACTTCAGCGTTTCGATAATTCTACAATAGCATGTACACATGTTTCATCGGATTATGTGGTTTGACGAAACTATCATCATGGAACTCTTTATTGTGCCAAATCCATAAATTATAACAAGCAGTTGCCTAAAATATTTTTCAATCACCATCCACATTCCAACCCAAAGTTTGATTCATATTTATGGAGATCTATTGATGTACATTACCTGCAAAGAAAACATCTCTCATATTAAAATGCACTGCTACTAACCACAAAGGCATGACTAGAGGGAAATCCCTCAAAACATGTTGTGAATCGGATACCTTCAAACAAAGTATAAACGATTTCTTAATGGTCAAGAAACTCACAAGGGTTAGGGTTAACAAAGAAAATAAGATAAAACAACAAGGAACAACAAGGATTGGTTATTAAACTGTTATTCTTTCCTTTCTCTTAGAACAAGATTACAAGTATACAAGAATAACAAAATAATCTCTCTCCCTTGAAATTAGGATTTTATCTTCCTATTTTTCCTTATTGCCAAGATTGAGAAACTAGCATCCTATTTATAATAAAATAGCACACTAACCTAATGGGCTTTTTAACAATTACCCATTACAAGCTAACTTAGGGTACAAGCTAACTTAAACAATTGAGCTTACAAGCAAGACCCAATTCAACATGCTAACAACCCTAGCAATATTTACTCATGCTAACAACCTTAGCAATATTTACTCATGCTAACAACCTTAGCAATATTTACTCATGCTAACAACCTTAGCAATATTTACTCATGCTAACAACCTTAGCAATATTTACTCATGCATGTTAGAACAAACTTCGACTACAACACGCATTACTTGCGAATAGACTTCGACCACACTAGAGTTCGATCCAATGTCTCATAAATCTCCACCTTGGATCTAACTCTATAACATCAAGAAACTAGCTTTCTTCATGCAGATTTATTAACTGCATACAGTGGAAAAACTTGCAACTGGGCAATGTCTTGGTGATCATATCAGCAGCATTATGATCTGTCGAAACTTTCAGCACTTGGACTTCTCCACGCTCGATTACCCCTCTGATGAAATGCAGCCTCACATCAATGTGCTTGGTTAGCTCATGATAGGCTGAATTCTTCGACAGGTGTATTGCACTTTGACTATCACATTTAACAGTGATAACTCGACCTTGAAGTTTTAGCTCCTTTGCAAAACCTTCAAGCCACAATGCTTCTTTCACAGCTTCAGTTAGGGCAATATACTCCGCTTCAGTGGTTGATAGGGCAACGACCTTCTGAAGTGTTGCTTTCCAACTGATTGCTGTCCCAAACATAGTGAACACATATCCAGAGATAGATTTTCTGGAATCCATACAACCTGCATAATCAGAGTCGACATATCCTTCGATTACTGTTTTACTATCTTCACCCAAGGCTCCACCATAAATTAGGACTCTATTCAGAGACCCATTTATGTACCTTAAAATCCACTTCAATGCTTGCCAGTGAGCCTTTCCAGGATTCGCCATGTACCTGCTTACAAGACTTACTGCATATGCTATGTCGGGTCTAGTACAAACTATAGCATACATCAAAGGCCAATTTGTCTTCTTTTGATTCCTCATAACTTCCTTATAGTCTCTAGGTTCTTCGTCTAGAACCTCACTTGCATAGATTAAGGCATAAGCTATAAGATCTGCATACCCCAGTCTCTGAGGTGGCTTGATGACTCTCCTCGACCTGTCTCTTGCTAGCAGGTAGTCATTATCAGTCTCCTCATCTTCGACAACATCTTCTGTGTCTTCTTCGACTTCATCTGGGGTAAGCAATTCAGCATCAACATGCTCCACCTCAACAGGAATCTCTCCCTGTTCCAGCTCTTCGTTAGCATCATCAGTTTTCTTGAAAGCCATCTCTGCTTCGTTGAAAACTACATCTCGACTGGTGATACACCTCTTGTGACCTGGCTCTAGGCACCATAGCCTATAAGCTTTGACTCCTTCAGGGTATCCCATGAACATGCATTTCAGAGCTCTAGGTTCGACCTTGTCTTGCCTAATATGAGCATAGGCCACACAACCAAATACTCTCAGTCTGTCGAGACTAGGTGGATGTCCCAACCAAACTTCTTCAGGTGTCTTCATTCCCAAGGCAGTCGAGGGACATCTATTTATCAGGTAAGCTGCTGTCGAAACAGCTTCCGCCCAAAACACCTTCTTCAATCCAGCACTAACCAACATGCATCTAACCCTTTCAAGGATTGTTCGATTGAATCTCTCAGCTAAGCCATTTTATTGATGAGTACCTACTACAGTCTTATGCCTTGCAATCCCAGACTCAACACAGTAACTGTCGAAAGCTTCGTTGCAGAATTCAAGGCCATTGTCGGTTCTCAACCTCTTAACCTTTCTGCCAGTCTGAGTTTCGACTAGAATCTTCCAACTTTTGAAATTCTCAAAAGTTTCATCCATCGTCTTCTGAATGAATACCCATAGTTTTTTAGAATAATCATCAACGATGGATAGAAAATACCTTGCACCTGAGTATGAAGGATTCCTTGCAGGCCCCCAAAGATTAGCATGAATGTAATCTAGGGATCCATGTGTTCTTTGCTTGCCTTTGTTAAACTTCGCCCTACAGGATTTACCAAATACACAAGATTCACAAAATTCCAACTTTTCGACTTTGTCACCTCCTAGCAGGTTCTGCTTCCCCAATTCGACCAGGCCTCTTTCGCTGACATGGCCCAATCTCATGTGCCATAATTCTGTCTTCGACATAGATTTCGTGGATGCAACATTTGTCGAACCACTTACAACCTCAGCCTCAAGGGTATACAAGCCTTGTTTCTTCACGCCTCTCAAGACTTCCTTCGACCCCTTCATGACTCTTAGGATACTTTTCTCTCCTTGAAAAACATATCCTTTTCTGTCGAATTCACCAAGAGAAATCAAATTTCTCTTCAAGTCAGGTACGTACCTGACTTCAGTCAATAACCTTATTGACTCATCATGGAGCTTGAATCTCACAGATCCAATACCTGCAATTTTGCAAGATTTGTTGTTTCCTAACAGCACAGATCCACCATCTTGATCACATAGCTCCTCGAACAATTCTCTCTTGGGAGTCATGTGCCAAGTGCAACCTGAATCCATAATCCACTATTTCCTCGAGTCGCCACTTGAAACCACAAGAACATCAGATGAGTCGAAGTCATCTTGAACAATGGTTGCATTGCCATTACCTCCATGATCTTTCAAGCGTTCAGGGCACAACTTTCTTATGTGACCCTCCTTCTTACAGTGGTAACATCGAATACTAGATGTTTCGCCACTATAAGACTTCTGTTGACTTTTACCTTTTTTCTTGTCGAACTTACCATCCTTTCGCAAGAATTTTCCCTTAACGGCCAAACCTTCGCCCACCGTCGAAGGTTTATGCTCCTTTCGTTCGTTCAAGTCCTTAGAATACAAGGCTGATTGAACTTCTTCAAAGGTCAGGGACTCCCTTCCATACAAGAGAGTTTCTTTGAAGTGAGCATGTGTTCTGGGCAAAGCACACAGCAGCAATAGTGCTTGATCTTCATCATCGATCTTCACATCAATATTTTCAAGATCAAGAATCAGCTTGTTGAACATATCCAACTACTCAGCCAACACTTTGTCTTCACTCATCTTGAATGAATATAAAGCTTGCTTCAGGTATAGTCGATTCACCAGAGATTTAGTCATGTACAAACTTTCAAGTTTCACCCATAATCCCGATGTTGTAGTCTCCTTTGATACCTGTCGAAGAACCTTATCACCAAGGCTCAATAATATTGCGTTGTGGGCTTTCTCGATCATGCCCGTCTTTTCTTTTGCCGTTAACGCAGCGTCCATGGCTGCCTCACCCTTCAACGCTTCCAAACAACCCTGCTGAACCAATAGGGCTTTCATCTTCAAGCGCCACAGACCAAAGTCGTTCACTCCGGTGAACTTTTCAATCTCATACTTTGTTGAAGGCATCTCTTCCACGCTCACCGCACCAATTTGTTGTGAATCGGATACCTTCAAACAAAGTATAAACAATTTCTTAATGGTCAAGAAACTCACAAGGGTTAGGGTTAACAAAGAAAATAAGGTAAAACAACAAGGAACAACAAGGATTGGTTATTAAACTGTTATTCTTTCCTTTCTCTTAGAACAAGATTACAAGTATACAAGAATAACAAAATAACCTCTCTCCCTTGAAATTAGGATTTTATCTTCCTATTTTTCCTTATTGCCAAGATTGAGAAACAAGCATCCTATTTATAATAAAATAGCACACTAACCTAATGGGCTTTTTAACAATTACTCATTACAAGCTAACTTAGGGTACAAGCTAACTTAAACAATTGAGCTTACAAGCAAGACCCAATTCAACATGCTAACAACCCTAGCAATATTTACTCATGCTAACAACCTTAGCAATATTTACTCATGCTAACAACCTTAGCAATATTTACTCATGCTAACAATCTTAGCAATATTTACTCATGCATGTTAGAACAAACTTCGACTACAACACGCATTACTTGCGAACAGACTTCGACCACACTACAGTTCAATCCAATGTCTCACAAAACATATAGTGTGTTTTCTTCCATGTCTTCACAAAAGCTGCATATAGCACTACCAAGACCTATTCAATTCTTTCGCCTATTAGTTAACAACCCATCATAGCACAAGAGCCAACTGAACAACGAATCCTTCTAGGGGCTTGGATGTGCCAAAATTTCTTCCACAAAACATATGCATGCTCATTATCGTGTCACACTAAATAGTTGTAAGCTCTTCCAATTGAAAAACCATCCATACCATCACTAAAGCCTATTCATAAATTCGATCATGCATTAGCACAAGGTGGGTGAATACCAGCAATTTTATCTAAGATATCCTCAGGAAGCCAACTCTCCAACATCTTCCAGTTCCAGCATCCATCATCACTTCAAAGATCTACAAATTTTGACAACCGAACCTGATTTGGAATGTCCAGATCTAAATCTTTTATTTTAAGGCTCAGTGCAATCCACTTCGTATTCTAAACCTCAACTGCATTACCATCACCTATCGACCAAGAGAAATCTTCACTTATTATTGACCATAGTTTAGCAATACTCTTCTATAGGCTAGAGCTCGTTGACTTTTTACTGATCATAACTTTCGTTCCATACCTATTATATTTTTCCGAAAGGACAACACTTCACACGTCATTATTTCCTGCACGAAGATTCCAACCTATTTTTAAAATGGAAGTTTGATTCATGACATCTAATTTCCTCAACTCTAACCCACCAACATCTTTAGGTTTAGTAATGATATTCCACCTAATTACATGGTATCTTCTTTCATCTCTCGCTTCTCCCCAAATTAAACTTCATTTGCAGCTTATGAATTTCCTTAATACAGGCTTTTGGAATATTAGTTGTCATTATTTGGTATATAGGTAAAATTTCAATGACACTCTTAGTAAGTGTAACCCTTCCTGCAAAGACCAATTGAGATCCTTTTCAAGATGTGAACTTAGATTGCACTTGATCAATGATGTCCTTATAATCCTCTTTCTTAGCAATTGTACTTTAAAAAAAACAGACATATATTACATTTAACATTTATACCCATAAACCATTAGGAGAAATCTTTATATCAAGAATCTCAACTCATCAACAACAATAAATAAATAAATAAATAAATAAATAATAGAGTAACCAATGAACCAACAACAACGTCAATTACACAATGTCAACTACCCAAAATAATTGAGATTCAACGATTCTTCATCCTTTGTGTTCATCATCAGATAAAAAACCAAAAACAATTTTACAACACAGCAAGTTTAATTTAGTTTTGGTCCTGTCTCTTCAAAATTGGCATCACTGGCCTAGTGTCAGTATATTTATTTAACCTGTTTTGCCTCACATAGAGATTCACTGGGCCTCTTTTCCATTCTGTATATCACCTAACAGCAAATAAATTCAAATAAAATATTATTATTCAAAAATAATTTAGATAGTACAATACAAAATCAATCTAACCCCACAAAAGATATCATACACATATTTATATTGTGTGACGTAGAATGCAAGATTACCCTTTTCCTCAATTACTAACATGTCACTGTTTCAGTTTTTTTTCTTTTCCTTTTCACATTTTTCTATCTCTATGAATTGATGTTCATGTTTCCACCACTGCCAGGTGATGTAGCTTTATTTGGAGGTACATATTTTCATACTTTAATCATAAATGTATAGCCTATGAAATTTATGGACCTGTAATTTATTACTATTCGGTGAAAATAACAACACCTTTTAAATGTTGGTATTTTTTATTTGAAAAAAGTATTCAAATCTATATTGAAATTTGGCTTGTCAAAGTATATGAGAGTTAGAATAAAAAATCATGAGAAATTTTATGAAAATCTACTTTATGAAATACAATACATATCTAATGTAATTATCTACCACAATATTTTAAGGCTTACAAAAGTTCCAACAAGTATTACTTTATGTTTTGATTTGTGAGTCAATAGATCCTTAAATGAGACCTACTCATCAACATTATTCTTTCCAATGCGCTTGATGATTGTTAATTAGTACTACCATTTTCTTTTCAATTTTATTTAATTTTCTTTTTAAATAAGTTATTGGAACTTAGAAATCATTGAACATAGCCAACCATAGTTCAAGCTAACATGGGTTGTCTAAGTTTCAAATTTAAATTGTGAGTGGATGGCAATCCTCAATAAAGACAATAATTCTTATATGTTTTAATGCTATACTTACAATTCAATACTTAATATATTAAAGTAGTCTAAATTTTAAATGTTTTCTTAGAGTCTATTTAGGAATTTGGAGAGAAAGTAAGGGATGGGTAGTAGAAAGAATTGAAAGATTTTAATTGAAATTTTTTTGAATTTATTTATAACATCAAAAAATTCGAATTAAAATTTTTTAAATTTTTTTTATATTATTATAGTATTTTAAAAATTAAAAATATAATAATGATAAACACTCTTTTATAATTTTATACAAAATTATTCATTCAAAAATGTCAAATCTTTTTCTATATTTTTTTAAAATTCGTTTCCAAAAATCTTCTATTTTTCTCCTCCCAAACTCTCAAATAAATCCTTAAAAAATTACACTAAATTTATAAGTAATTACAAAAAAACTATTATTTATGGTATATTATTAACAACACACTTTCTTATGTTAATAAAGAGACATCAATTACTTCAAATTTAAATTTGATTAAGTTGTTTAAATATTTTGTAGGAACATCTTTTTTGGTAACACATATAACATGTTAAGTAGTCAATTTGGGTTCAATACAAGAGAGTTTTCTTTTTATTTATTTATTTATTTTAGGTTTTTCTTAATAAGCAACATATATTGTGAGAGATATATTACATATTAATTCAAAATTTTAAAGTCATAGGTGTGTGAATTTTCTCACTTATAAAATATTCAATCTTTACTTTCTAATCAATGTGAGACTTTCCCACACTTGTCTCTCAACACTTCAAACTCACACTTTTTTTCTCTACATTCCCCCTCAAGTGAGTCTATCAATAATACTTCCCCTCAATCGGAAGATCTTGCATCTACATACACTTGTATCATCGTTGACATTTTTTCAACTGGACATGCCTCTTATCCACCATCATGTGGGGAGTACTTTCATTTCAAGTGAGTCAGTCCTTCAACCGAACCGACGACTCTAGATACCATTGTCGAGACATCAATTTGGAGTCAACATGAGATAACATTTTTTACATTGGGGCCTTTTTTAATGAACAACACATATTGTGAGAGACATACTACATATTCATAAAAAAAATTTAAGATGATAGATGTGTGGGTTCTCTAAATTATAAAATGTTCAATCTCCACTTTTCTAATCAATGTGCGACTTCTCAACACTTTCAACTCACACATATTTTTCTCCACAATACATAGAAAAATGTATGTTTTTGTTAATAATATACTATCCAACTTTCATTTAGGAAAATATATGTCAGTTTTAATGTGTTTTGTCATATTATGTTAAGAATAATTATGTATTAACTGCCCCTGTCACTCCTAAGGTCGTTAATACTTCAACTTAATTGATTTTTTACTTTCGATTTAAAAAACTGAAATGCATTAAAAACATTATCTTTATGCTTTATAAATGTTCATGTGTGAATATAGAGCAATCATTAATAAAATTAATGAAATACATATTTCCCTCATGGGTTAACATGTCATTAATTCACATAAATCCTAATGCCCAAGATCAAGAAAGTTGATATTTCTGTCTACACTATAGAAAGGTTTCTTAATTATTTTCGATTTAACATATATTTCACAACTTTTAAAATTATTAACATCACATGAAATTAAACCAGATTTAATTAAGCTTTTCATAGTGCTAATATCAATATGAGGTAATCTACTATGTCATAAAGAAACAAATTCAATCATATAAGTAGAAATAGAAACTTTATTAATAATATTGTCAATAGTACAAATCTTAGACATTCCCTCAACGGAATAAACTTTTCCCATAAATACATAATTACAGGTCAAGATTAACTTGCCTGATTCATAAACGGATTTAATACCTGGTTTTCTCAAAGTATCCCCACGTACAAGGTTCATATTCATGTCAGGAAAATGAAGTACATTAATAAGCGTAACTTTCTTCCCAAAAGTGAAGTTTTGAGTTCCATGGTTTATATTACAACGACATTTGATTATCCTTCATTTCCCATTTGAACCTCTTTTCTATAGGTTATTTAAGAATAAGTTTTGAATATCATTTTGTCATAGGAAACATGGATAGTATAACAAGTATTTTACCATTATCCTTGTACCTTGCATTTGATCACCATAGTTTCGCCCACAATAGCAATTATGTTATCATCGATTTGAACATTATTTTTCTCATTTTAGGTTTTTTTTCTTGTAATCTTGAGCATAATTGTCGTGTTTGGCACGCACATAACAACCATCATTAGGGTCCTTTGATCCACCGTAATTCTTGAACTTATTTTGATCCTTCTTATGACAAAAGTAATTCTCCTTACCATATTGTTTATTTTCACCTTTTGCGCTCACTCCATTGGCCTTAGAATATCCAGCAGCCTCAAATTTATTTTTATATTTCGATTCCTCCTTGATTTGAAAATGTTTCAAAATTTTCTCCAATGAGAAATCCTTTTAATTATGAAGTAACTTCTTCATCTAACTTTTCCACGAAGATGACAATTTTGCAATAATAACACTAACTTGGACAACTTCAGGAATATCAATCAATCTTCACAATCCTGAGTTTTTTTACCAGAACTTATAACATGTTCACTTATGCAAGTATAAGCTTAGAATATAACATTTTAAAATTGAAATACTTTGAAATTAGAAACTTTTTAGTAACATCCTTCTCAGCACGAAACTTGAACTCGTGTACCTTCAAAATTTTCCTTGTCAATTGGTTGGATTTGTAGAGATTGTATAAATTATCATATAGTGTGTTCATAATATGCTTGTGGCTTAACAATTCAACCTCCTTTAGTTTCTATATTTCTATCTTGAGCTCCTCATAATATTTGTCTTGCAATTCTAGAATTGGTGCTAGTTCAGGAATCAATACATAAAAAATACTTAAAGCAGTCAGGAAGAAGATCATCTTGTCTTGCCACCGAGGGAAGTTTGTCCCATCAAAACGATATAACTTCATGCGGTATTGGTTCATCACTTTGATTCTTGAAATGGAAGCCTCAATCACCATTATTTGAGGTATTATTAGACTGTTAGAAATTTTTTCAAAGTTAAATAGGTCAAGGCTAAAATCATGCATATGAGCACTTTCCTAATATTTTTTCAAACACTATATTTTGTCTTAGAGTCTACACACAACAATAGTCGTGATAATTTAGATTTCTTCGAGCTTGTACAAGACATAATAAAAATTGAATGTAGGGAAGAAAGAAATCTAGAATTTAAACAAGGAAGAGAAGAGTTTTAGTAGGTATGTTTTTTTTTTTGAATCTGAAATAAGCTATTTATGGAATAAATGGAGTTGCTTCACAAGGTTGCGACCCTTGATAAAATGCATCATTTCACAAAGTATTGTAACTATTTACTAAGTATTGTGACCCTTGATAAAACACGCCCTTTCGCAAAGTGTTGTAAATCTTAACTAAGTATTGTATCGCTTTACTCACTTGCAAGGTGTCAAGTTATTATTGGAACACAACAATGTTATGTATTTATTTAATCTCTTCATTAATGAATAATTACAACAAACACTCACTTGTTCTAATAATGACAAGATTAATTCTAAAAAAGAAAACAAAGAATGGAAATGCAATTAATTATCTTTGGGTTTGAACTTAACCTTAGTAAAGATAACACAAAATCTAATATGAATTTCATATAGCAAATATTTGAACTGATATTCCTTTCGATTAGTTTTGTGTCACCTTAAACACACTCTTTAATGGTTCTTTGCCTACATCTCTCCCCTATAATTATTTTTAGCTACGTGTTTTTCCTGTCTCATGAATTTATTGTGAGAGAAAATCCAACTTTTACTTTGAGACGAGACAATCTTGAAGTTCATATAGGTTGAGTTCATATTGTATCACTTTATGTGAGTTACATATTCTCAATATTAAACTTCATTAAGAGTTTGAAAAAAATTCAACCCTCCAAATACAATAGTCAACATTATTACATAATGTTGCACAAACATCAAAATTAAAAGTTTGTTTTTACCCATTGAGTCTAAGGTTAGTGTTTTCTAAACATTATATTGGGTAGCTACCATTGTTAGAACTCTTACACAAGAAGTTTCAATATCATACCTCTCGAGGTAGTCTTTACTAAGATGTTGGCTAGTGGTTTAGTAAATGGATCAGCGAAATTATAACTTGAATGTATATATGTGAGTGAAATGATTTCATACTTAATCAATTTCCTCTAGAAGGAATGTCTAAGATCTATTCGCCTAGACTTTCCATTATAAATTTTATTGTGTGCTCTATATGAAGTGGCTTGGCTATTGAAATGTGTCAACACCTTTAAAACATTGTCTTTCGCCAATGGTACTTCGAACAAAAGGTACCTCAACCATTTAGCTTCTTGACCAACGGAAGCAAGAGCCAAAAACTCTGATTCTATTGATGATAGAGTGATCAAGTGTGTTTCTTGCCCTTCAAATAAATTTTACCCCTAGGTAGTTTAAATATTTATCGAGTTTTATATTTATGATCTCTAACACTAGATATCCAACTTGCATTCATATATCTTTCTAATATGCCAAGAAACCTACCATATTGGAAGCCCGAATTTTTTGTTTTCAACAAATAACCACAAATCCTTGTGATGGTATTCCAATTTTCACCATTTGAATTGTTAGTAAGTCTACTCATTTTACTAACTACAAATGCCATGTTAGATCTAGTACATTGCATCAATTACATTCGATAAATAATTTCACTTGAATATTTAAAATGAGCCACAATTCTTTCATCATTATTTTGAAACTTGACACTAGGATCAAATGGAGTACTCACTACAATGAAATGTAAGTGTTTGAACTTATTAAGAACTTTCTCCACATAATGTGTTTGACTAAGTTCTTAACCCTCATTGTTTTGCTTAACTTTGATGCCAAAAATAGTTTCAATTAGTGCAAGATTTTTGATCTTAAATATGAAAGTTAGAAACCTCTTTGTTTCTAAAATCCCATTCATCTCATTGTTAATGATTAGCATGTCACCAAAATTGAGACAAAGGAATATCATAATTTTATCACACACCTTTATCTATAAACACTTGCCACAAGTATTAAGAACAGATCCATTTGAAAGTATGATAGAGTCAAACTTTATATGTGATTTTTTCGGGGCTTGTTTTAATTCATACAAGAATTTGACAATATTTCACACATTTTGTTCATTACCAAGAAGCACACAACCTTCCAATTGCTCTATGTAAATATCCTTAGAGAGATCTCCATTTAGGCATGTCATTTTGATATCCATTTGATGAACAATAAAGTCATGCAAATAAGGTAATGCAAATAATACTCTAACTGTTGTCGTCTTTGATACCAGTGGATATGTGTCAAAATAATCATCACTTCCCTTTTGTCTAAAATCAATGGCTACTAATATATCGTTATAGGTGTTTAGTGTATCATTGATGACATTCTTAGCAAGTTTACTAATACAATCAAAGTAATAAAAATAAATTCGTCTCCACAGGTATTGCAAATTTAAATAAGACTATAACCATGCGCTTTAAATTAGATATGTGAGGTTTTCAGATTGATTTTGTGAAAATAATTACCTGAATAAACTTTGATAAAACTTAAGATAATGATCAGGCGATTAGATCTTACTTGAATCCCTTAATTTCCCCATGTTGATGATTGTGCATTACTTGAATAGAGATGACTTTATAATTATACGACGAATTAACAATAACAATGTACCCGATTCCTTAGTGTACAACTTACTAATTTAGACTATAACTCCCTAATTCCTTAGGCAAATTCGAAGTAAAACTAGGCGATCTACGTCAGTTAATTCTCTAGCCACAACATATAAATACCTTCCCCTAGTTAATTATTAAGTTGAACAATTGCTCTATGTATGATTGATAGACTTATGGTCAATAATCCCTACTCATTTAAATTCACTTTGCATCCTCGTCAACACCCAAAGAGCATTAAGAATAAAAGCAATTGAGTAATAATTATAAATTCAAAACATTCAAATAACATAAAATAATCATATGATCCAACAAAATAAAATTAAGTTCATCTCCGAATATGTAATGAATATAAAACTAACTACTCATAGTTAAACAATGAAATACCATGAGTTTAGATAAATAATACATGAAAATAAAGGAATAATAATCTCTTCAATGACTCTAAATTGCTCTAAATCCTTGTTTGAGAACTCTAGGGTGCAACTTTCTATTGTAAAAAATTGAACCCCTAAAAAATTAGCATTCTTTTCTATTTAAAGTTGCCAAAATACGTTAGACTTTTGTACCATCGCGACCACTATGAGTACCATCGTGATCACGATACTTTTTCATCGCGCCCACGATAAAGCCACCGCGATTGCAAGAATTCTAGTAGCCTTTCTTCCTTTTTTTTCTTTGCTTTTTCATCAAAATATATAAGTCCTCAATATTCTTCACATGGATCTTTTACTCACTTATTCCTCATTTTAGCTACTATTTTACTCAAAAGTTCACAGATTTTTATCAGAGTTGGAATTCAACCACAACCTATGCAAAAATCCTAATCAATCTTGACGAACAAGATTGTTATCAATCACGCATTGATAATGAAAAGAAAATGTTAAGAAAGAAAGAAAATAACATTGGAGAAGAAGAACATTTTCTGCAAAGTTTCTCTCTGCCCACAACATGTGGAAAATTTCTTTATTCACTTGCAACTGCAAGTTCTGTGAATATAATGTTATGAGTTATGTTGTTTATAAAATAAGGGTTAATCCCTATTTATAGATTTAGGTTAGCTTGCACCCCAAGGCAAATCCCAAAACTATAAAAGCCCAAAATAGTTAACATTACTAAAATATCTGAAAGTGTTCCTTTCAGATACCTCAATATCCTCTTCGTCGCTGCTAGGTGTGATACCTTTGGCTTCTGCATGAATCTACTTACCATATCCACACTATATGCTAAGTCAGACCTTGTGTGACAAAGGAATCGAAGTGACCCAATAAGTCTTGTATATTGGGTTGGATCGACATCATTTTCATCTGAATCTTTCATCCATTACAATCTGGTCTCAACTAGAGTCGGAGTTTAGTTGCAATCTTGCATCTCAAATCTCTTGAGTATTTCGCCTACATATCTTCTTTGGTGCATTATCAAACCTTTACCATTCTTATAGAATTTGATGCCAAGAAAATATGAGAGATTTCCCAAGTCTGACATTTCAAACTCCTCACTTAGGTCATGTTTGAAATATTCGATCTCCTTCTTGCAGCTTCCTGTTATCAATAGGCCATCAACATAGAGACATAGTATAAGCAATTCACTATTGCTTCTACTTACATATACTCCATGCTCAGTTGTTCACTTCACAAATTTATTCTCCCTTAGAAAGTTGTCGATCTTCTTATTCCAAGCTCTTGGAGCTTGCTTAAGTCCATACAGGGCTTTATGCAGTCTGTACACCTTTCTTCGCCTTGTTTCATAAACCAAGCTGGTTGTGCAACATAAAATTTTTCGTCTAATCCATATCACTCTTCGAATTTCCTACAACTCTTTCAGCCATCCTTTGTTCATGAGACTCAAGTGTCCCTTGAAGCTCTTCTTTCATCAATACTGACAAGTCTTTCGACTCATCTATGACTACTACCACGTGATCAAACTTTAGAGTAAATGATCTCAAGATCTTTGCACCAATTGATCTTGATGTCAACACTTCTTCACATACCTTGATTTGATTCACCAGTTTAGTAACCCTAGTGAAGAAATCTGTTATACTTTCACTTTCTTCCATCTGAAGCAATTCATAGGTTCTCTTGTGGGTTTGTAACCTTACCTATTTCACCTTCTCTACTTCTTCAAACGACTTCTCCAGAGTTTCTCACGCTTCCTTCACTAATTCTACATCACTAACCTTTTCAAGATTATCTGGACCAACACATTGATGGATTATAAAGAGAGCTTTATAATCTTTCTTCTTCAATTCTTTGTGTGTAACCTATTCTTGATCTGTCGCGGTGTCTACAAGTGGTGTTACTCTTTCCTTCACAAGATCCCAAAGATCTTGATAACAGAAAACCACCTTAATCTGCTTGCGCCAATCATCATAATTATCTTTGTTGAGAATCAGAAAGTTCACCGAAAAGTGCCCGTTTGGATGATTCATCGTCATCACGATTTTGCTTCCTTGAATCACAACCGGAGCTCTGATACCAGATGTTGAAATTCAACCATAACCTATGGAGAATTCCTAATCAATCTTGATGAACAAGATTGTTATCAATCACACAATGACAATGAAAAGAAAAGATTGAGAAAGAAAGAAAGAAAATAACGTTGGAGAAGAAAAATATTTTCTGCATAGTTTTTCTTTGCCCACAACCTATGAAAAATTTCTTTATTCACTTGCAACTGCAAATTCTGTGAATACAATGTTATGAGTTATGTTGTTTACAAAATAATGGTTACTCCCTATTTATAGATTTAGGTTAGCTTGCACCCCAAGTCAAAGCCTAAAATTATAAAAGCCCAAAATAGTTAACATTACTAAAATAGGCTCAAGTCGAAATCCTGTGTGAAGCAACCAGCTTCGACACACTAATACAACTCGACACACACACACACACACACACACACACACATTAGGCTAATTCGACTAGATCTTGTTTCTGTCGAGCTACACTGCTTCGACACAAGAAATTACAAACTCAACAATCGAAAATACTCGTAAATATTACGCAATAACATAGTGTCATCACAACCCCAAACTTATTCTATTACTTGTCCTCAAGTAACTTGCCTGTAAACTGAAAGTTTCAACAAAACAAAATACATATCCTTACAAATGAACATCACATTTCTATTTTTTATCAACTTGTCCGTTCTTTGCTTCATTCAAAATAGTTCTGAAAAGTTCTTCTAACATCACAAGTACTCAACTTATCTCTCATTTCACATGTATTCATTCAATTTGATAGTGTGATGACACAATCAACGTACAAAAGCATTTTACAATAAATTTGCAAAACATCTAATAAAATCAATCAAAGTCATATTTAAACATACATTTTCGAGATCTTTTCAAAGTTGTAACATAACGTATTTTAGAGTAAAATATTTTAGAATAGTAGAATTAATCTTTTGGAGTTAGATACATAACTTTTCTTATATTATTATGTTCCATTCATCTTTTGCAGTAATTATTTTTGCTTAAAATTATTTCTCGCCTCTTCTCGCATTAAAGAACTTTTTTAGCCTAAACTCGTAGTTATAAAAAAAAACCTTGGTAATTTAAAGTTTAACTAGATAAGTAAAATTTTGTCAAAAATTGTTTCAATCAGAATTCAAACTCACTTTAAAAAGATTCATCAATTGATAAACTTATTAACTACCTCAATTTTACCCTTTTATTTATCATTAGATTTGTATGAAAACAACTTGCAATAAGACATTCGGAAAATATAGTGTCACATGAAATCATATACTTTATACTTTATTTACAATACAAGTTCAAATCATTTGTCCTTTTTCTTGGCATTTCTTTCCGTTTACTTTGATTATCAAAATAGTCACACATCATTTAGCATCAAGAAAAATTGATACATAAGAGGAAATAACTAATAATATGAATATGACATCGCTTCCAATAATTTATCTTGGTTGGTATATTATTTTTCTAATGAACAGAGAATAAAAAAAGAAACATTAAAAGGACAATAATAAGATGCAAGACATGACAACACTTTGATGTACAAATTCAAATTTGATAAAATTCTTTTGAATAAAGATCCCAATATGTTTGCTTTGGCAGCTTGGTTCGGCCCATGTATTATTGTGGTTGTTAAAGAATAGAATTATATTAAAAGTATATGGTTGTCGGTATGAGAAATTTGTTCAGATTGAATATCATGTTAGTTCTTTTCGTATAATTAGCGACGGAAAAATTTAAAATTCGGTTTTTAAACTCTCTGTTAATTAGACAAAAATAACTAATATGACACATTTAAAGAGTTAAAGAATCAATATAACACGAAAAAAA
This sequence comes from Lathyrus sativus, assembly GCA_963859935.3. Taxonomy (NCBI): domain Eukaryota; kingdom Viridiplantae; phylum Streptophyta; class Magnoliopsida; order Fabales; family Fabaceae; genus Lathyrus; species Lathyrus sativus. Next base: position 542,928,308 of record OZ012737.1, read on the forward strand.
ATTAAGGAATCAATCTAAACCCAAAGGCATAATTAAGAGATCAAAAATAGTATTTTGCCTTATTTAAATTTAGTTTTATGTTGTATCTCACAAACCGCTCAAATATTATTTTTAAATCTCTAGAACAAAAATTTGTACTTTGAATTTTGACAATCATGTCCTACATGTAAATCTTAGTGTTTCCCGTATTTATTTAGCGAAGACTTTGTCCATCGACCTATGAAAAATTGCTCTTGCAAGTTTCAATCCAAAGGGCATGACATGATAATAAAAGTTTGGTCCAGAGAAACTTTATAGAATGTGGAAGGCTACTCCCGTGCTGAAGTGTTTGGACGAGAACGATGTCACACTAGTACTTACAGATGTTCATAAGGGAGCCTTCAACAGTCACATCGACGGAAAAGCTCTCTCTAATAAGTTATTTTGGATAGGGTATTACTGGCACACGATAATGAAAGACAACATCGCATTCATCAAGTAGTGCGATCAATACCAGAGACATGTTTACGTTCACCACGCCCCAACAAATTTTCTCCAATTGATTACCTCACCCCGCCCATTCTACCAGTGAGGTGTATATATCCTGGGTCTGTTCCCCTTGGCACCAGGTCAATTGAAATTTTTAATAGTGAGAGTAGACTACTTCACCAAATAGATAGAGGCAAAGGCAATGACCAAAATCACGACAGAAAGAGTACGACACTTCTATTGGCAGAATATTATGTACCGCAACCGTAATTCCGCAAAAGGGGATGAAATGTGAAACTCAATTTAAACCCCACTTTCTTGTGTTTCTCAACCTTTAGTTTGATTATTTGTATTCCTTGAAAAATTCTCACGCATCAGAGGCGGAGAAGTCTTTGATTTGAAAAATGCGTCAATGCACAAAAGGACAGAGGACTTACAGTTTAGGTGGGTTGAGTTGATTTTATCCCATTAACTTAATTGCAAAAATATCTCATTAATTTGATTATAGAAAATAAACCACAGTAATATTATATATAATTGTTCCAATATTAAAAGTATAATAAGACAATAAATCATACTCCTTATCTCTGATTTTTATCCCTAATTTCATATCTCTGAACCCCAGAAATTTTTCTAGAATTTTATCCCTAAAATTATCCTCAAATTTAACCCTAAATTCTTATTATTCCTTAATTAATTTTACTTTTTTGTCCTTTTTTATTATAACTAAACTATTAAAATTAAGTGGACAATTTTGTGTGTGTTTTGATTTAAGTTAAGGTTAATTGTATAATGAATTATTAGCTTGATGTGTCATATGTTTTTTATATTTGTGAGAAGAAAAATTAAATTAATTTGATTTGTGAAAAAAAATTGATTTATGTACAAGCATATTTAAAAAATATTTACGAGGTATTTGAATCGGGAATTATGTACAGTGTCGATTATTACAAAGTATGATTAAATTGCTTTAGTCGAGAAAGGTATGTGTTCTGGAATGGGCCGAGGCTTAGCCCACAATCGAGAAGGCCCAAGTCCCACTGAGGTTGGGCCCAATTGGACCACACTGATGAGCAGGGCAGGTGCCCATCCTGTCGGGCAGAACCTCCTCCCGTTGGGCAGGTGCCCATCCCGTTGGGCAGAACCTCCTTCCGTCGGGCAGGTGCCCATCTCGTCGGGCAAAACCTCCCCCCGTCGAGCAGGTGCCCATCTCGTCGGGCAGAACCTCCTCCCGTCAGGCAGGTGCCCATCCCATCGGGCAGAACCTCCTCCTGTCAGGCAGGTGCCCATCCCGTCGGGCAGAACCTCCTCCCGTCAGGCAGGTGCCCATCTCGTCGGGCAGAACCTCCTTCCGTCGGGCAGGTGCCCATCTCGTCGGGCAGAACCTCCCCCCGTCGAGCAGGTGCCCATCTCGTCGGGCAGAACCTCCCCCCGTCGAGCAGGTGCCCATCTCGGCGGGCAGAACCTCCTCCCGTCAGGCAGGTGCCCATCCCGTCGGGCAGAACCTCCTCCCGTCAGGCGGCAGGTGCCCATCTCGTCGGGCAGAACCTCCTCCCGTCAGGCAGGTGCCCATCCCGTCGGGAAGAACCTCCTCCCGTCAGGCAGGTGCCCATCTCGTCGGGCAGAACCTCCCCTCGTCGAGCAGGTGCCCATCTCGTCGGGCAGTACAACGTGCCTTCCACACGTTCTCCGCGTGCTCCCCTCCGTGGGGACACGTCATCCACCAACTGCCCATCTCCGAAAGAGCAGGTCAAACCCACTTTCTGGAGATCACGGAGCAGTTGGACTAGGGCGAAGACCACATTTCGGTCTTCACTACGCCACGTAAGCCCTAGCAGTCATTTGGATTGGGCCTGGCCATCCAGCCCAACTCAAATGACCGTTGGCCCAGCGCTGGGGTCTCTCTATAAATACCCTCTTCCCCAAGAGGGCCAGGTATTCCATTCTTCTACCACTTTCTGTATTTGTTGTCACTCTGCCCAATTTCTTACTTTGGCATCGGAGTGCCTTGCAGGTACACCCCTTTCTCCTCCTCATCACCGGTGAACAGGTGGCAGTCCAACGACGCGTGGCCAGCCCGTGATCCCCTTCTGATCAGGTCAGATTAGTGGCGCCGTCTATGGGAATCGAAGCTCCCCCGTTCCTCCGAGCAGAGAACCAAAGCTTCATCTCTCAAAACTTCAGGATCATGATTGCCCTCCGCCATGACGACGCTGTTCACAACTGTCCTCCCTTCGTGGAGCAAAAGGCTCCGATGGGAAAGACCCTGGCTGCCAACCATCCAGTCTTTGTCCTCCTTTCGTCGAGCAGAAGACTCCGATGGGCAGGACCCTGGCTGCCCACCAGCCATTCTTTGTCCTCTCCTTTGTTGAGCAGAAGACTCCGATGGGCAGGACCCTGGCCGCCCACCAGCCAGTCTTCGTCCTCCTTTCGTCGAGCAGAAGACTCCAATGGGCAGGACCCTGGCTGCCCACCGACCAGTCTTTATCCTCTCCTTTGACGAGCAGAAGACTCCGATGGGCAGGACCCTGGCTGCTCGCCAGCCAGTCTTTGTCCTCCTTTCGTCGAGCAGAAGACTCTGATGGGCAGGACCCTGGCTGCCCACCAGCCAGTCTTTATCCTCTCCTTTGTCGAGCAGAAGACTCCGATGGGTAGGACCCTGGCTGCCCACCAGCCAGTCTTTGTCCTCTCCTTTGTCGAGCAGAAGACTCCGATGGGCAGGACCTTGGCTGCCCACCAGCCAGTCTTTGTCCTCCTTTCGTCGAGCAGAAGTCTCCGATGGGCAGGACCCTGGCTGCCCACCAGCAAGTCTTTGTCCTCTCCTTTTTCGAGCAGAAGACTCCGATGGGCAGGACCCTGGCTGCCCACCAGCCAGTCTTTGTCCTCCTTTCGTCGAGCAGAAGACTCTGATGGGCAGGACCCTGGCTGCCCACCAGCCAGTCTTTATCCTCTCCTTTGTCGAGCAGAAGACTCCGATGGGCAGGACCCTGGCTGCCCACAAGCCAGTCCTTGTCCTCCTTTCGTCGAGCAGAAGACTCCGATGGGCAGGACCCTGGCTGACCAACCAGCCAATCTTTGTCCTCCTTCTGTCAAGCAGAAGACTCCGATGGGCAGGAACCTGGCTGCCCACCAGCCAGTCTTTGTCCTCTCTTTCGTCGGGCAAAAGACTCTGCCGGGCAGGACCCTGGCTGCCATCCAGCCTTGTCCTCCCTTCGAAAACCTACTACCTCGAAAACTTACACGGGGACCATATAGCTCGACCATAGAACGCTGAGAAGCTATAAAAAAAATACTATAGTTAGACACTACCCGCGAGGACCACCTTGCAACCACAGGAGCGCGACAAGGTACGACCGCGTCTCCTCGGATTTAACGAGATAGCAAATGCGTGCCCTTGAGTGTGCGGGCAGAGCGTTCTGCTCGACGGCGACCCCCTCGACCGAGAGTCGCCCCTGCAGTATCAGATCGGCAGAACACCCAGCTCGCGATGGGCCGTTCACGCCAGGGGGACGAGTCCACAACCGTGGTCCGACCCCTTCTTCCGACCAGGTACCAACTCCGGTCAACCGGTCAGTTCCCTACACTACCGGTTAACGAAGTCGAGCTACACCCCCTACTTAGCAATTTTTACATCAAAGCATAACAATCATGCACACACAAAAAACATAGAAAGGAAAACAAGAATTCCATAAAAGGGGCACAAGCCAAGAAGTCAAAACGTTATAATAAACGGGCACGACCCCAGATGTCGAGCAGAAATAATCGAAGGTGTCGAGCAGAAATTTTTTGGATGTTGAGCAACTGCAATTTCGCCCTGCCCAGATGATCGATATGACCGACGCCATTCTCGCATCCTGCCCGACATATCAGCGCGCCCGACGCTATTCTCTACTTAAGTCATAGCTCTCCTGATAGCGAACTACGACTTGGGGGGCTCCTGTTCTGGACTGGGCCGAGGCTTAGCCCACAATCGAGAAGGCCCAAGTCCCACTGAGGTTGGGCCCAATTGGACCACACTGATGAGCAGGACAGGTGCCCATCCTGTCGGGCAGAACCTCCTCCCGTCGGGCAGGTGCCCATCCCGTTGGGCAGAACCTCCTTCTGTCGGGCAGGTGCCCATCTCGTCGGGCAGAACCTCCCCCCGTCAGGCAGGTGCCCATCTCGTCGGGCAGAACCTCCTCCCGTCAGGCAGGTGCCCATCCCGTCGGGCAGAACCTCCTCCTGTCAGGAAGGTGCCCATCCCGTCGGGCAGAACCTCCTCCCGTCAGGAAGGTGCCCATCTCGTCGGGCAGAACCTCCCCCCGTCGAGCAGGTGCCCATCTCGTCGGGCAGAACCTCCTTCCGTCGGGCAGGTGCCCATCTCGTCGGGCATAACCTCCCCCCGTCGAGAAGGTGCCCATCTCGGCTGGCAGAACCTCCTCCCGTCAGGCAGGTGCCCATCCCGTCGGGCAGAACCTCCTCCCGTCAGGTAGGTGCCCATCTCGTCGGGCAGAACCTCCTCCCGTCAGGCAGGTGCCCATCCCGTAGGGCAGAACCTCCTCCCGTCAGGCAGGTGCCCATCTCGTCGGGCAGAACCTCCCCCCGTCGAGCAGGTGCCCATCTCGTCGGGCAGCACAACGTGCCTTCTACACGTTCTCCGCGTGCTCCCCTCCGTGGGGACACGTCATCCACCAACTGCCCATCTCCGAAAGAGCATGTCAAACTCACTTTCCGGAGATCACGGAGCAGTTGGACTAGGGCGAAGACCACATTTCGGTCTTCACTACGCCACGTAAGCCCTAGCAGTCATTTGGATTGGGCCTGGCCATCCAGCCCAACTCAAATGACCGTTGGCCCAGCGCTGGGGTCTCTCTATAAATACCCTCTTCCCCAAGAGGGCCAGGTATTCCATTCTTCTACCACTTTCTATATTTGCTGTCACTCTGCCCAATTTCTTACTTTGGCATCGGAGTGCCTTGCAGGTACACCCCTTTCTCCTCCTCATCACCGGTGAACAGGTGGCAGTCCAACGGCGCGTGGCTAGCCCGTGATCCCCTTCTGATCAGGTCAGATCAGTATGTATAGGCTAATTGAAAAATATGTACAAGGATTAGTAAATTAATTGGGGGTTCTACCCAATTCAATTCTAATTTTTATTAAATAATACTAAATTATTAAATGACCTAATAATGTAATATCTATTACCAATATAATTATTTACAAAGTAATGAAAATGTTATAAATCAAGAAGAAGAATTATTTATCAATTAATTAATTTTAATTAAAAAAAGAGAAACTAAAATAGACAGGGAGTGTATTATGTATTAAGAGCGTAAAATATTAGGGTGTTAATAGTCTTTAAAACATAAAAATGTGACCCAAATGCCCAATTATTCTTTTAAAGAATGGAATAAGTTTGATTTATGTTGAATTGTAAAAAGTTTGTAAACTCTGTGAAATAAATAAAAAATTGCAAGTTTGTTTTATTAGGCTTCGTGAGATTTTGTTTTAGGTTATTAGAATTATGTTTATGATTTTTTGGCAAGATAATAGGTTAACTAGGTGTAAAACAAAATTGTGAAAATTGTATAAATAAAAATTTAGGCGGAATAGGATTTTGTAAAGTTAAGTTTTTTTTTATGATGATAATTAAACTTGATTATATAAATAATTTAATTTAATTTAATTGTATAAAAAAGTAAAATTAAATAAATACAACACCAAACTAATTATATTACACAAACACACGATTATTTAAGAACAAAACACACAATAATTAATTCAGACCCCAAATCGTAATTCAAACAAGAATTCAAGAGTAAATATATATACCATCGATAATCAATAGTTTGAAGATACCAACGTGGAATGTCGTGACCCACGTAAGCTGCGCGTTCTTTCTTTTTCTTTTGGTATTTCTTGATCAGCTTGATATTGGAGTCTAGGGTTTATTTGTTGTTATTCTTCTATGTGAAGAGCAACAACTTTAAGGTAAAAATTTATAAATCGTGGATGAGAAAAGTTTGGAAAACATGTTATATTTATAGATAAAATTAGGTCAAGAAAATTGAATGTGATTTGTTAATTTAGGAAGGTTTTCATTTGACCTTAATCTATCTATTTTTTAAAGCTCAAGCCGGTGAATCTGAATGGATTCATGGCTTGATGAATTTAGGTAAAAAAAATATTTTTTAAAATAATAAAAATAATATGATAAATAATTTTTTTGATTTTTTTAATATATTTTTTAAAAATTTTATGCATAAATCATGATTTTAATGAAAAAATATATTTAAAAAATACATTGAATAAAAATACGAAAATTAATAATTAAATGATAAAAAAAAATGATATTTTTGTGATTTTTGAAGTTTGAGAAAATAGAAAAGTTAAAAACAAATAAAAGAGAAAAAAAACACTAAAAGTGAGTAAGGTGAGATTCAAACTTGTGACATTTCTCCCTTGTAATTCCTTTTACTACTCTTGCTACCAATTGTGCCATTATATTTATTTGAAATAAAGTGGCACTAGAAAGCATATGAAGCGTGGGCAAAATTTGAGGTACGACAGCTGCCCCTATTTAATCATTTTCAAATTGAAAGGATGATGACAGTGAGTCTTCATTTTCTCAGGCAAGAGATGATTAAATATAAAGAGGAACCCTAATTTTGACCGCGGAGTGAATAAATTCCAGAGTTGGGTAAGGATTGAACAATCATCAGTGCTCTGTTAGTATCTCACTTGATGTATCCCTAATAGTATTTTGTTGATTAATCTCAACCTATCAGGGTGAAACTTGCATATGATTCCCATAATCACATAAATCAGGTAGGACTCTAACGATCCTCTGGTCGTTATTTAATAAACTCTGGTAGAACCCCTAATGAAACTCCTAATAAAATCCTTGGTAAAACTCTTGATGAAAACCCTGATACATCTTCCGATGGAACCCCTGATGGTAAAACCCTTTGACAAATTTATGATGGAACCCCTTGATTAATCCCTGATGATTAGTTGCAACCCCTCCGGGTGAAACTTGCATATGATTCCTATGATCATCTGATCATGTTACTAGAATCGGGTAGGAATCTAGTGATACACTGATCACTATAGATGAAACCTCTTTGCTAAAAACTCTGGTGAAACCCCTTGATAAAATTCTGGTAGAACTCTTTGATGAAACTTCGGATAAAATCCCCAAATAAAACCTTTTTGATGAAATCCCTTGCTAAGACCTTGGTAGAACCCGTTGATAGAAAAATCATGGTGAAACCCTTTGATAAATCCCTGATGAAACCTATTGATATTAACATTTTGCTGAAATTTGGTAAAACACTGGTGAACCCCTATGGATAATGCTCTGATGAAAACCCTTTGATAAAATCTCTTGGTAAAATCCTTTGACAAAATCGTAGAAACGGTGAGTGAGTTTACTGGGGAAATCCTTTGTTGAAACAGTGTTTGTGGGAAAGCTACTTATTAGAGAAAGCCAATAAGCACTCCTAATTGGGAATTATACTGGTATAGATGGGGATTAGACCTCTACGAATGGTCACAAAACTTATGTCATGTATACATGTTCATGTGTATGCATGTTTTGAAATGATGTATGTTTTTATGCATGATGCATTATTTGGGCTAACACCACTTTTATGATATGTGCATGCAATGTATGTCTTTGTGGGAACCAGTGTTTTTGTAACATTCTGACTCCCTAACTTTTGAGATTTTGATAAGGTCCCTGGAACTGGCCATGATGCTCTTTGATATCTGGGAATATGCAATGTGTTTTTGAAAAGGAAGAAACTCATATGTTGGTTAAACTGTGACAGTTGTCTTATACACCCCGTGTCTTGCTTGTAATGTTGGAAGAATATGATCCCTTTAATGTTTTGAAATCGAAGTAAAATATGTTTTCCCTTGAAAGCTTTTTATTATGCCCAATGTTTCAATGCATTATTCACAAATAATTGACACTTTGTAATCAAGCAAAAAGAATTGAAAGGAAAAGAATTAGATTTAAAAACAAATTTTATTTATTGGGAAATTTGGCCCGTAAATAGGCAATAATACATAAATAAGTAATTCTTGTAAAGGGAGATTACCAAAAAGCTTGAAAGACGTAAGAATGGCAATGAAAATATATTTATTTATATCCCTATTGAATTAAACACAAGTTACTATCCTCACGTCTTCAAGGTTACGATACTTTACTTCTGAAGACAATGCCTGGATTATTTGTAGTGAGATGGAAAAACGCTTCATTTCAAAACACTGATAGTTATTGAAGATCGTGGGACGCATGTTGATCGGAGAAAGAATGATTAGATGGTGGCAATTAGCATGGCCCATGATCTCCTAAGAAATAGGAGTGTGATGATTAAACTGGGATTTTCACACATCTCGATGACACGTGTGAAGAAACATGGTCATGATGAGTATGACGTCATAGCAGTAAAGATGTAGCGTCGAAACGTTTCAAAAAATGTCTTTTTCTCCATTTAGTCGAAAACGACATTTTTGGGGGGCAATTTGTTGGCTAGAATTTTGATGCACATGAATGATTGAAATAAGCCAGTAAATCTTAAAGAGATATTCTAAAAAAAAGGATATGTTGATTTCGACCAAAGGCTGGTGAGAACATAGTCGAAGAGGACTCTTTGCATAGAGGGAGATTTTGGTCTGGGAATTACAAATATTTTTGGTTCAGACTTAAGTTGGACGATACTTACTTCGAGTTGCGTTCGACGAGCATAATTCAAACTAAGGCTAATAACCGTTTTTTGGCCTTATCTGTTTCTTGAAGACACGTGAAAAGTTGTAGATAGCGAAGTGCATGCAATAAAAAACATAGCATCTTCTGGATAAGAGATTGTTTGTTACCGCTATTTTTGATTTAATATAAATAGGAATCTTAGTAATTAGGATTCGTGTGTTCAAACTTGTACCAAAACTCAAATATTACTCAAAGTATATGTGTGTGGTGAGAAACAAGTTCCTGAGTTCAATGTACGTGTGATCACCATTTTTACACTTTTTATCAAATCATTTAAAATTTTGTCATTTACATTTGCTGTGAATTTACTTTGAAGTCATTTACATTGTGTCGCTACTGCGGAAAAAACGAGGCCGGCAAGACAGAAGAGTCGCCACCTTTCGTTATTTATCCCTCAGAGCGGGAAAGGAAACGATCGGAAAAACCTGACACAAAAGATATAAGACAAGGTCCTCGCAACCATTGTCTGGACTTGGGAGTCGGTTACGCAAGGGGAAGGTATTAGCACCCCTCACGTCCATCGTACTCGATGGGATCCATGCTTGTTGTGTTTATCTGACGGGTTTGTTACATCTATCTACGCTAAAGGTCTGGTCTGAAAGGAAAAGAAAATGACTCGACAAAGCGTCACACTTTATGCCTACGTATTCCCGTCTGGAACGAGAAATTAGAGTCAATGTAGTTCGCCTAACTACGGGGGAAGGTTGCTCGCCAAGATATCGCATCTTGTGCCTATGTAATTTCACACTGCGCGAAAGATCAGAGCAAACGTAGTTCGGGACAACGAGAGACACATGTTTGTCTTTTTTTTTATCCGAGTAGGGTTAACAGACGGTTCCAGCAGTTTGGTGTATGCAGCTCGACCATTGGAGACTTAGGCGTTTACCGTTTGCGGTAGAACCGGGAATTAACAAAACTCTCCTTCTGAAAAGGGTTTCCAAGGAATTAAAGGTCCAAGAGGACAAAAAGATGTTTGATCTTTGTTTTCTGTTTTTTAGAGAAGTGATTTTTATGGATTTTTGCAACTGATATCGCACTAGAGACTATGACCTGAGAGTGAATGCGTCGTATGTCACCCAAAGGGTACCATACTAAACATCCAGATTGCTGAAAAGAAACTCTCCAACAATCCTTTCTCAAGTAGCTTAAGGCTCGTAACGTACAACGTCAAATAACCTTTATTACTGTATTTTGATTTTGTTTGCCGATGAGAAGAGAAAAGACGCACTAAAGGGGAACTGATCCAATCCTAAAGTTGTCATGCAAAAATGATCCTATGGTTGAGGTTAGGAGGGAACTACCTAATGTTATTATGCATGGTTAGAACCCTAATGTCTGCCATAACTTCTCTTGAACAAGAGAAGTCAGAGTTCCTAGGGGAACATGGCAAAGGAAAGCAAACAGCAGGAGAAATAACTGAAAAGAAAACATTGTAGACAAAATGCTGTAAATAAAAATGCCTGCTATACATCACACAAGCAGAAGGAGCCAAGCTCAACTTCTAAACAAACAAGGCACAAAGGCTACAAACCACACAGGCAAGGGAGCTAAGCTCTACCAAATACCAGCAAGCAAAGTCACACAGTAAAAATACAAGTAGAGGGAGAAACTCAACCTCTAATGCAATACAAGCAAGGGGAGAAGCTCAACCCTTAAGATGCTCTTAGGCATATGATCATCTACATGAAGCCTAAATCTAATGCAACACTCCAGGCAAATCACATCAATACAGTTGAACAAAAAGAGAACAGACAAACAGGGAAAACAAGCCAGCAATCTCCACAGCAGAGCAATCTTCTGACAGCAATCCAATCCAAAGTCTGTAACTGCTCTTCAAGTTCACACCATCTTCAAGAGAAGGAAAGGGATGCTACATATTCAAACTTTACCAAACCACCCCACCAAGAATGAAGAGAATCAACAAGATGAGTATTTGATAATGGGAAGCAGGAAGGAAACCAAAGGAATCCCACCTGACACTCAACCAGTCATCAGAGAAAGGCATCCTCAAAAGTTCTACTCATTGTAAAATGTCACACATCCCTCCAAAGGAGATATGAGACTTTCACATGAGGACTTTGAATCATAGGATGAGAATGGAGAGCAAGTGAAACCAACCATGCTTATTTGAAGGAAAAAACTACTTCTGAAGCTCTCTCCTAAAAACCCTAATCTTATAAGCTACAAAAAGCTAACAAAAAGAAAAGAAAAGCTCCAAGCCAAGCTCCACCAGCCACTCCACAAAAGCTTCATCATGCCCATGACATCATCCAAGAGGAACCAGAAGCCCAACATGCAAGAAAACCCCACTTTAAGTCCATTCCAAAACAATCACCAAGGTTGAAGCACCAAATGAACAAACAACTTGAATATTCTATCTAAAATAGAAAAACACGTCCTAAAAATCTAATTATTTTTCTATGGGAACATGCATTTGTTAATGAACTATAGTCCAAGAATCAGGGCTTAAATCCAATTCTAAGTCCTCTAATAAAATCCTAAGTTGAAAGGTATCAAGGGAAACCATTAATGGGGAAAGGTTCTAAACCTACCTCTAAATCAGAAGCTATGATTTTCTAAAAAAAGTGAGAAAATTCATATGGGAGCATACATCTTTAACCTAGCATCTATCAAAAACTCACAACAAAATTCCAAACCAATTGATAGAACAAAAATCAACAAACAGACAGCTCAATTATGCAAAATTAAAGACATACCTAAAATGAGAAAAATAGGAATTAAATTGAAAAATCATCAAAAATTAAATCTAATGGCACAGAAAAATCAAGAATTCAGAGAGGATCATGGGGATATTTTTGGTTTATTTTTCTGACAATTATTGAATTTTAAAATGATTTTAGAATGGAAATGGAATAAAAGAAATTCATAAAACAAATTAAAGGAAATAAACTGCTGGAAATAATCAGAGGCGTTGGATTGATTGACCAAGCAAACTAATCCTAAGTCTAGAGATCACACACGCGTGCAACCACGTATAAGCCCAGCCAGATGCCATGTCAATTAGTAGAACGACTGCATTTTGCATTGGAGCGAATCCCAGGTTTAAATCTCAGCCATACGATCACAATACCAAGTCCTCTCATCAGTCAAATCCAACAGCCATGCACTCGTCTCCTTCCTTGAGCTCAGGCGAAGCTTCAAATCCAGACGGTGGCGCCACCGTCTTCTCCAATGAAGACCAAATTACAGGCAACCAGAAAATACAAACTATATATCAATCTTGCTCAGAATTTCATGCTGATCACGAAAATGAACTCCAACTTAACTGAAACCTTATAGATTTTAAAAATCGAATCAAGATCCAAAATATGTCAACACATCAATCTTCACCAAACTTCAAATTACTGGCATAGAAATGATCCTCATCTAACACTGATTAACCTAAGCTATCTCACTTGTGTTAATTCATCCAGATCAAAGTGTTTCGAATCAAAACAGAAATTGCATCACATGATCAATCATCACCAACTGCTACTATTCTAATCCTAAAACGACCTATGTTTCAGCCAGATCCTAACAACATGCTTGTTTCTAACTAAAACGTGCTAGAATCCATGGAATTGTGAAATTTACATACCTTGAATGTAGCTTCAAACAGAGGTAGTTAGAACACGTTTCAAGCTTCCAAAACCTCCAGATTCCTTCAATGAAGTGCAAGAAAGAGGATCCAATATTCAATTTGATCTGAAACTGGCTTGAAATGAGAACTCGAATTTGAGTTGAAGCTTGAGAATTTGAGTTGCAATCTCTGAATTCAGCACCAATGGGTCACCAACCCTTGCCCAAATGAGTTTCTAATCATTTATATAACTGATTAGAACCTTCTAGAGGCCCAGTCCAAGCCCAAAATCAGAGATCCAAAAATCCAATTTCTCCAAAGAGTTTGAACATGCCATGCACGATTTTGGCTCAACAGCTTGCTTGGGAAGCTTTGGTTAGCTTGCATAACCTCCTTGGAATAGATTCAGATCAGCTAGAGCTTCCAAATTGCCTTTTTGAATGATTTGTGAAGTGTTGCTTATTTGTGAAGAAACATGTCAAAACACCATGAATTATGAGTCAATTGAAAATTCTAGAATTGCCAATGTTTCTAAATCATCATTTCTGATTAAATTGAGTGGTCATTTGGCATATTTTGTGCACATAACAATTTATTTGAATTTTCCACCAAATAATGCCTTTAATTTCTCTTCTTTCAAACCACTTCAAGTCAACTCTTACTATGGACCAAATCAATTCACCATGAGCTATTGGTGGACCTAAAAACCATATTTTGAGCAAGTTCCATGTTGAACAAAATTGCATTTGAGGCCTGCAAGATGGAGAAAATGACCTATAATGCCAAATGACCTATAATCTTACTTTCCCAAAATACCCCTAACTTGTAAACCTCATAACTTGAGTTCTACAAATCAGATGGAGAACTTCTAATACAATTTGGAAAGCTAAGATCAAGACCTACAACTTTCATGTTGGACAAAAGTTTAGGAGAAATGCCCTCCTAGGTCAAAAGTTCCTTGGAAGTTGGTGCACTTTCATAGACAAATTTCACATTCCTCAAATGACCTGTAGGGCAGCAAGCATGTTTGAATGCAATTAATCATAAGCAAAACCCCAATCATGGATAGATATCATGCAAGTATGAACATGCTTCAACAATCACACCTATTGATCGACAATATTGCATCAACAAGAATTAATAAGATCAACATGCTTTTCATTCAAATTGAACAATCGAACAATCAAACAAATGCGCAATAAAGCAGAATCGATAATAAATGCAAACGTGCATCAAACATCCAGCAAAACAAACATTCATGATAACCAGTTAACATGATATAAGCAAGTAAAACATGTGATAATTCATCAATCAAGTAACATTAGCATCTTATGCATTTAAAAGGAAACTGAATGTTACGTGTCGAAGAATCGAGATTAAACATTCAAGAATGATGAAATATGTCAAAAATAATCCACATAAATGCATCATATCAATCCATGAAGTTTAGATGTGAAAAGGAACCTCAAACAAGCAAGAAAAATGCAAAAACAAGGCATTTTATTCAGCGGTAATCGGTTACTGTAATCAGGTAACCGGTTACATGTTGCAAAAGCAACCTGGAATATGAAATTTATGAAGGGTAATCGGTTACCCAAATGTGGTAACCAGTTACCACTAAACCAAAACTGAATAAACGCCTTTCAGCACCAAACAACTTATCCAATTAATCACATGAACATGCAATCAATCAAGCACGAAATTAACATCTAATATCAGTAACCCAACATCATGTAAACACAATCAAACACTGAAATCACAAACCACAAAGATCCAAATCATCAAAATGGATCAAAAAGCATCAAAAGCCATGGATCTACATTGTGATTATGCAAAAAGTTCAAAACTGAATTAAATCTAGAATTACCAACCTTCAAAGCTGAGATTTGCTTTGGTGAGTGTTTATTCACTTGAAACTAACATATCCAAGCTTGAAACCCAGAGATTCTTTAAGATCCAAGAGCTTCCTTATGGTAGAAATGAAGAACAAGCAAGATCAAGCAAAAATGATCCAAAAAAGCACTTCCAATCTAGCTTCCAAATTCAGATCCAAATCCAAACGAAAAATTGAGTGATGAATTGAAGATGATGGAGATGAATGATGAAGGTTTAGCTCTAGAATTCAAGGATTCCAATGAAGAATCAATGAAATCAGGTGAAAAGAACTTTAATGGAGGTTTTGGGAGTGGAAAAGTGGAGAGAAAGTTGAGAGCCAATTCTCAAGAATGAGTGTGAAATCTGAAAATGAAGGTTATTGTGTGAGGCTTGGAGAAAATTCACTTAAATAAGCTCTAGGTTAGGAATCAAAATATGGTTTGGAATGTGGATTAGCATTTGGAATGGAAATTAGGAGTGGAATTAGGAATGAAGTGTTTGAAATTTGGAGGGAAATGGTGAAAATTAAAACAATTCTAGATCCTTCCAATGATGATCATGTGAAATCAATGGTATGAAAATGATTGGAAAACTTGCAATGCTGAAAATTTGAATATTTTGGCAAATTTCGCTCAGGGTAACTGATTACCCATATGTGGTAACCGATTACCACATTCAAAAAATGTCCAATTTAGAGCCAAATGGAGGGAATCATGTGTAATCACCCGTTGCCACCTGTTATATGCTCTGTTAAGCCTCTAAAACTCGCCCTTGGAAATTATGACTGTGAGGATGCCCTGAGATAGCCTGTACACCGTCTCCTGAGCTAAAAATAACATGCTGGATAAAATAAAATCAGTCGCTCGATCGCTGTGTGAAATAAATGCCGGAGCCTCTGGTGCTCGCTATTTGAACTCTTGCAACGAAAGGGAACCCTGAGTCACAGAAATACCTTGATCCCATGTCTCGAGAACCAGTTCTATGATATGCGGAAATGAAAAATATAGAGAAACAAAAGGCAATAAACCAAGAAATGATGAGGCAAATTTTGGGGTGCTACAAGTGTGTGAGTGTATGTGCGTGTGTGTGTGTGTGTGAGATAAAAGTGCTAAAACACGATTCTGAATGCTTTAAAACTAAAAATGAAATCTCTATTTATAGGCCCGAGTTTGCTTAAAAAAGAAAATTTCATTTATCATATTTAGTAACAATCTAATCGATTAACACCTATGTCTAAACGATTAAAAGATGAAAATAATCATTTGTAAGTTTCATAAAAGCAAGGAAATTATATTTAGTCGTTGTACATCATTAAGTCGTTGCCTGAATTGCTTGGGTTTAAGTTTGAACCAAACTAGTCAATTAGACAAAGGACCTAATCGATTAGATAAGCTAAATTTTTCCTCTAGCTATTTTGACAACTCCCAAGTCATCTGGTACAACTTTGAAGCTTTTTTAAAGATACTTTCTTTGATAAAACATTTTGAAAATGTTTTAGTGTGTGCGTGTGTGTGCGTTTTTAGCCATATATACTTTTACGATAAAGTCCTTTTGCCTTACAATCAGTTACTCATTACTAAATTAGGAAATCACAAAATATTGTTTCAAGTCTTGTTACTCTTGATGTTGGCACATGCTTTAGTGGCTTGAGATGGAACTTTAGATTATTTTTTGTTTGCCATAATTGGACTATCAAGTTTATCAAACCCTAAAGATAGGTTTTTATTTTTATCCATTTAATCGTTTATGTTTGACTTATCGTAATACTTTAGTTGTCATCATAAAAAGTTAATGTCCTTGTGAAAAACATATCTCCTACAAAACAAGGTTCCACCATACCTTTGGTCAAGTGGAGAGGATTTGAGATAAATTGGACCTTTATCTATTTGTATCTTTGGTTGGCGTGTATATATATATATATATATATATATATATATATATATATATATATATATATATATATATATATATATATATATATATATATATATATATATATATATATATATATATATATATATATATATATATATATATATATATATATATATATATATATATATATATATATATATATATATATATATATATCAAAATTTTAATCATTAATAGAAATGAATCAAGGTAAAAATTGATTCTGACAACTTTGTCTACATTGATAATGAAAGTTATTTAGACACTCTGATATCCTTTAATTTAGTTAGGTATTGATACTCTCAACCAATCAAATATCATAATTTGATACCACATCATCTTTTTATTTTATATTATTTTAAAATAAATTAAAATTTTAAAATAATTTATCCTTAAGGTATCAGGACTCAAATTAAAATCGTGGTTACCAAATAATATACCTTTTACTTTTACAAATTTTGTTTGGTCATATCATTTAAATTGGGTTGCCAAGTTTAATTTGGGGGTGTCATGTTCACTAATTTGTCAAGGGTCTTGGGCTTGGGCTTATATACACCCAAGTCTTAGCTACCAAATTTTCAGAACTTAAACCCAACAAGACACAATATGGGTTCTTAATTTTAATTCTATGATCACTAGAAAAGGATAAACCTTTTCAATACAGCACTACTAATTATAATTTTGATTCATGATCTCCACACTAAAGAGTATAGTATATTTTACTCTGTAAAAATGATACACTTTTGCAGAAATGTTTTAGTATATATTTTAATATTGAACTTGTATTTATGTATATATGCATAATTAACGTATATTTACTAGATTTCATTTAGGTATATCTATTTTTAAGAGAGAGCATCTTAGGCTTGAATCATGTTACTCTTACATTTTTTTAATCTTTTTTTATGTGATAGTAAAATAATGGCAGAAATGTTAAGTATGGATAAGTGAGTTAGTTTACATGGATAAACTTTTGCCTGACTGTAACAAAGACTAAATGGAAAGAAAAATGGGATCATATATGGAATTGAAATGAGGAATATTGAGATCAACTACTATTTTTCTTTAATCACGGATTTCTCTAAAAGTAAGATTATCGTGACAACAAAGAACAGAGAGTAGCAAAATAAATGTGGTGAGAATTTTGTGTGCAAATAGTGTTAAAATTAAACACAGGATTTTGAGTAATTTTGAATTAATCTTGATGAATAAAATTTAATTAATCAATCGATTTTTTTTTTGTTTTTCGCTCTTTACTTGAGTGAATCAACCAATTTTAGTTGTAAGATGATTATTTCTATACAATGACAATGAAGGAGAAAAGATGAATTTGGGAAGAAAGAAAATTAATGATTCAAAACAAAATAGGGAAGAAGAAGAATTTCTACAGAGTAACACTCTGCTCTCAAAACTGCAATTTTATTCAAGTGAATCACTTTATAATAATTGGGTTACTCACTATTTGTAGATTTAGATTGCTTGCTCCCTAAGCAAAGCCCAAAAACAAAAAGTCCAAAATACTTAATTCTGTCAGCACTACAAAATTAGATTTAAGACAAAATCCATGTCGAGGCTAATTCCTCAGACACTTTAATAACAAAATATTTCTACACAAACCAGGCTATTCGACAACTTCCTTGTCCCCGTTGAGAAACCTGTTTTGACACAAGGATTTACAATTCAGCACACCACCTAATTTATTGTGTCTAAGTTATTTACATTCATCATAGATCTTAATTTCTTGAACACTTCGACCTACACTCCTTTCGTCATGATATCTACAATCTGATTCTCAGTTCTGCAGTGTTCCAAGTTCATTTTTCCATATGCTACCTGCTCTCAAAGATAATGGAACCTCATTTTGTTGTGCTTGCTTCGTTCATGTGCTATCGAATTCTTCGCCAAATTGATAGCAAACATTGCTTCAACCAGATTCACCAACCATATTGCTTGACATGCGTAGATAGAAATAACTATGTACTCTGCTTCAATGATGATAATGCTACGAATGATTCTTTTCTTGAACTACAAGCAACTAGTGCACCACCTAACATAAACACATAATCAGCTGTGGATTTTCTATCCTCAACATCACTACACCAACTTGAGTCGGTGTATCCCACTAATTTGCATTCTTTTCCTTCATCAAATGTAGGAAACAAAATTCCATAGTCGATAGTTCTTTTCAAATACCTTAGTATCCTCTTTGTCGCTGCTAGGTGTGATGCCATTAGCTTCTGCATGAATACGTTCATAGTACCCACACTGTAAACTAGATCAGGTCATGTGTGACAAAGGTATCGAAGTGATACAATGAGTCTCTTGTACTGTGTTAGATCGACATCATCTTCATCTATGTCTTTGACAGTTTCATTCTGGGCTCAGTTGGGTTCGAAGTTGGGTTGCAATCTTGCAACTCAACTCTCTTGAGTATTTCACCCGCATATCTTCTTTGGTGCATCATCAAACCTCTACCACTCTTGTAGAATTTGATGCCAAGGAAATATGAGAGATTTCCCAAGTCTGACATTTCAAACTCCTCACTTAGATCATGTTTGAAATCTTTGATCTCCTTTTTACAACTTCCTATTATCAACGGGTCATCGACATAGATAGTATAAGCAACTCGTTATTGCTTCTTCTTACATATACTCCATGCTCAGTTATTCACTTTACAAATTCCTTCTCTCTTAGAAAGCTATCTAGTTTCTTATTCCAAACTCTTGGAGCTTGTTAAGTCCATACAAGACTTTATGCAACCTGTATACCTTACTTTCTTCGCCTTGTTACACAAACCCGTTGCAGCATGTATACCTTACTTTCTTCGCCTTGTTACACAAACCCAACTGGTTGTGCAACATAATTTTCTTCATCTAAGAGCACATTCAAGAATGAACATTTCGCATCCATGTGAAATATGTGTCAGTTGTTCATATTTTCTAGACCAACAACCAACCTGATTATTTCGATTTTATTAATAGGTGCAAAAACCTCGTCAAAGAAGGGATGATCTACCAACTGCATAAATCTTTTACGGGATGAAACAAGCTCCAAGGGATTGGAATCTGAAAATTGATTCATTTTTCAAGCATCTGGGATTCAAGAAATGTGAAATGGAATATGGTGTGTTTGTGCAACATACTTTTGAAGGCAATGTGATTTTAGTGTGTCTTTATGTGGATGACATACTTCTAACAGAGAGGTACTTCTTAGATAAACAAGTTCATGAAGGTGTTGATGAATGTTTTTGATATGACTGACCTTGGAAATATGGTATATTTTTTAAGGATGGAGATTTTTTTTTATTCTGAGAAGGGAATTATTGTACATCAACTGAAGTATGAACTTGAATTGCTAAAGAGATTTAAGCTGATGAATTGTAAGTCAGCAGTCACACATGCTGAGACAAATCATAAGCTGGACTCTAACAATGATAGAGAGGATGTAGATGCGACAACATTCAAATAGTTGGTTGGATGTCTAAGATATGTGCGTAACACCAAGCCTAACATATGTTATGCAGTTGGAATGATGAGTAGGTTTACGAGTAAACCAAAGTGGTCACATTATCAAGTTGCAATCCAAATTCTGAGGTATGTAAGAGGGACTCTGAGGCATGGAATTTTATTTTCATTTAGAGCGTTAGATGCTACTGAGCTGATGTGTTATTCAGACTCAGACTGGTGTGATGACAGAGTAGAAAAAAGAAGCACTACAAGATACATGTTTATGTATGTAGGATACCCTATTTCTTGGTGCTCTAAGAAGAAATCAGTGGTTGGATTGTCAACCTATGAAGCTGAATACATATTTGGTGCTTTTCCATCTTGTCAGACTGCTTGGTTGATGTATTTGCAGTAGGAACTGATGTTCAAGATGAGCAAACCATTCATATTGATGATTGACAACAAATCTGCCATAAGTCTTGCTAAGAATCCAGTGCTACATAGAAGAAGGAAGCACATTGATACTAAGTACCATTTTATGTGCAATCAGGTTCAGGATGGAGTTCTTGAGGCTTTCATGTCAACACTTAGAAGCAACTTGCAGGTGTGCTTGTTGGGAAATTTTCCTTGAAGCCAAACCACTCCAAGAATTTCACACCGTCTTCACGAACAATCATAGTTTTAAAATATTATCATACTCCATCTAAAGAAGAGTATACTTCACTTTAAGCTAAACTATTTTAAGAATTTTCACATGTCAAAAATCAGATTGAAATATTATAGTACAACTTTAAGAAGCTCTTCAACCACCAACATAATTTTGCACCTTGTGTAATCTTGATTGTATCAACGCATCTTTGATGTGAATTTTCTACAAGTAAAAAAAAAATCTTCCATCAATTTTCTCTAGCTCAAACTAAACAACCAAATTTATGACTATAACTCAACAACTCTTTCATAATTAACAATGCCCTTCTTTTTTGATGTGGAAGATTAGACAAAATTGTGACCAAAGAGCATACTAAGAACACTTCTTCTTGGATCGAACCAAAAGCTTCAATACCACTGTTGAGGAGTTAGAGAGAGTCAGGAACACCAATGAGACTATTGCTTCAGGACCACAAGAGAGGGAGACGTCACATGTCAACCCAAAACCTTAAGGTGTCATGTAAATGAACCATCTCTCTTATAAATCCAACATTTCACCCATTCATACACAATGTGGGACTTTAACCACTCATATTGCACCCAACATTCTCCCCCGTAAGTGTGAATCTGGTTTGTATTTAATTTTAGTTTGTATTTCATTTAATTTGAATTTTGGTGAATCTATATAAAATCAAAATGAAATTAATTTGCAACAGAATAACAAATTTGAACTTTTGCATTTTGAGATTAGAAAGTTAGTTACACTTGTTAATGAAAGTTCATTATTGAACAGTTACTCTAACAGTTATGTGTCACATAATTAACAATACGAAAAACAACTCAGTAAGACTACCGTATAGAAACTTGATAACAAAAATATTATATAAATTTGAAGTTAATACGATAAACATACATTCATGACCTTCCTCTATTTTCTTTGAACCTTTGAACCGAAGATTTTAAAAGAGATAAAGATCCGAATAGCTGATAAAGAATTGGAGTGTATTGTTATAGAGATCTCAACACTCGCACTACTAAAAATAAGACATTTGGTTAAATAATTTTACATTAGATTTTTAGATATATGATGTGAAAAATATTTGTTAAAGGATTTTACATCAGATTTATTAACAATATGATGTGAGAAATATTTGATTTAAAGATTTTATATCAGACATATATTTCCACTGATGTAAAAAATAACGCGGTGACAGTGTCGTAAATAATAAGAAATTTTGTTATAAAGGATTTTACATCGGGGCATTTATTCCAACCGATGTAAAAAGTTCTCAATAAAAAATAAATAAAATGGGTGAAATATTTTATATCAGACCATGTACCCCAGCTGATGTAAAAAATAATGTGGTGGCAGTTTCGTAAATAATAAAAAAATTTGTTATAAATGATTTTACATCGGAGTGTTTACCCCAACCGATGTAAAAGTCCTCAATAAATAAATAAATAAATAAATAAAATATATTAATTAAACATTTTACATCGGGTTGTTTATCCCAACCGATGTAAAAGTCCTCAATAAATAAATAAATAAAATAGATTAAGTCATTTTAATTGAAATTTTTTTTAAGTGATTTATATTTAATTGATAATAATTGCATGATATTTTAATTTTATAACATAAAAGGACTATGTATAACGGTTAATATTAACTCACACACCTTATACGTTATGTGGTATAACCATATGAAAATAAAATTTCAATTCTTTAGTATATATCATCTAAATTATATTTTTTTAACATTCATATAAAATGTGATCACATGCACTAATTATGAAATTGTATAAAAAATACAGATATTATGAGATGTTTCTTTATATTAATAAAATAATATAGATTAAGTCATTTTACATAGATGTAAATTAAAAGTGCTTTTTTTAATAAAAAAAAATAATAATAATTTCATATCAGTTTTAACTGTCAACCGATATAGTAGATGTATTTTCTACATCAATCTATGACCCGATGTAAAATGTCTTTGATTTACTACATCGCTTAGCTTTTAATCGAACCCAGACCCGATGTAAAATGTGTTTTTGGTCTGATATAAAAAGTCATTTTTGCACTACTGTCATGAAAACATATTGTTAGATAGATTTTTTTTTGGTTAACATGTTTTTAGTTAGGTATTTTTAGTTGAAATTTTTTAGTTAGGTTAGGTACATACTAATATTTGTCAAAATAATATATATATATATATATATATATATATATATATATATATATATATATATATATATATATATATATATATATATATATATATATATATATATATATATATATATATCTCAACTTTGAAGGCGACATTAATGCTAAAGAGAAAGAGAGTTGATATTACAAAATAAATGAACCGCAAAGGCATGCAACCCCACCAACCTCATACCATTCTTAAATTTACTTTCAAACACGTTGCAACTCACAAGCTACATATTTACCCCACAAATCTGTCAATTTGGGAAAAAGGTTCCTCCTCCTCTCTCCAACATAATTGCAACACGCTTCTTACAAAAACATTTAAATAATATCACATTCTTAACCTCGCAACTCTCGCAGCTTTTAAATATATCTTTTAAAAATTGTGAATAAAGTACTTTGCATATACTCTTTTGTGTTAAAGCTATCCGTATTAAGTATAGTAAAGGAAAAAGAAATGCATTTTGACTTGTTAATCTAAACATTATGATATATTAAGTGAATTTTTATGTTTAGAGAACTCTCTTCAAAGGATTTAAAGTTTTATATTTGATGATATTCTCATAATTTTAATTTAATAGTAATTTTTGTCTTTAATTTTGCTGTTTTTTATTTTTTTTTTTAAATTTTAAAATTGTTGAGTTAATTAACATCATATTATTTTATAAAATATTATAATAAAATTTTATTTATATAATTGAATATGACAACAAAACTCGTGTTCGATTTATAAAATTAATATCTCTTCTAACACTCCGTGAGTTTAATAAAAACAATTCACTTTAATCTGTTTAAATTTATTATGGTTTTGATAATGATGATTCACTTTAATCTATTTAAATTCCTAAATTGAACAAATGAATTCACATTAATGAAATTTGAGTTTAGAATTTTTTTTTTAAGTTTTAAAAGTTAAGGATGATTAATGAAATCTACTTATAATTTGAATTTAAATTTTCTTTAATTTAAAAAATTAAGAATGAGATGAATAATGAGATGTTAATATTATTTCAGAATCTAACATGCTCTATTGAAAATTTAGAATATGGTTAATAATTTAAAATATTTAATGTTTGATTGACATATTAAAATTTTAATTCATATTTTATTAGTTGAATTTAAATTTTAAGTACAAATTTTTGTAGGATTAATTTAATTTTTTTAATGGATGATAACGATGATTAGATTTTGAAATAATTATTTATGAGTTTAAAAAATAAATTATTTCAACTTAAAATAATTGATTATGATGCGAGATAGAGTAGACATACCAAAACTCGACTAAAATCAATTTTAAATTTAATTATTTATTTTTGTTAGAAATTTTATTTGAATTCGAGATTGGTAGTAACTAACCATACTCATCCAATTGTCATAGCTAATTCTAGTTGACTTTTTATTTAATGGTAAGCTTGAACTGTTGTTGAAAACAATCCATATATTTAATTTAATGCCAAATAACTTCAATACAGACCCATTACATTAGGAATAAATATTTTTTCATAAATAACATTACATTGAATTTCTAAAAAAAAAGGAAAAATAAAATATTACATTACACCACTAGTTAAAATCATAATAATAACAACATAATATTATCTTAAAAACTTTTATTTGAGTGTGCATGCTGAGTTTCTTGTGCATATTTTATTTCCGAACCAATCAATTTTTCAAGCCTGAACCGGCACACTATGAAGAACAACGGTCTCAACCGTCAAACCCGGTCCAAACCCAAACAAAACCCCCCACTCCAACCCTTCACCGGTCGTAACCTTCCCTTCTTCCTTAGACCTCTTCCTCATTTCATCCAAAATAAACAAAACACACGCACTAGACATATTTCCGTACTCACTTAACACATGCCTAGTAGACCGGAGTTTCTCTTCCTTCAACCGGAGTTTTTCCTCCACCTGGTCTAAAATAGCCGGTCCACCCGGATGCGCAACCCAAAAAATCGAATTCCAATCATTAATCCCAATCGGTTCAAAAGCTTCCACCAAGCTCTTCTCAATGTTCTTTGAAATAATCCCAGGAACATCTTTCAGCAAATGAAAAGTGAGCCCTACTTCACGAAGATGTCCGTCAATGGCGCCGTCGGAGTCCGGAAGAATCGTCTGAGCAGCAGAAACAATCTCGAAGATGGGACGCTCCACGGTCAAATCCGGATCCGCGCCGATAATCATCGCCGCGGCTCCGTCACCGAAGAGCGCCTGTCCAACGAGAGAATCCAGATGAGTCTCTGACGGACCACGGAAAGTCACGGCAGTAATTTCAGAGCAAACAACAAGAACTCTAGCATTCTTGTTATTCTCAGCAAGATCCTTCGCTAAACGGAGGACCGTCCCGCCGGCGAAGCAACCTTGCTGATACATCATCAACCGCTTCACAGACGGTTTAAGACCTAAGAGCTTCGTCAGCTGGTAATCTGCTCCGGGCATGTCGACACCTGACGTAGTGCAGAAAACGAGATGAGTGATTTTGGATTTCGGTTGTCCCCATTCAGCTATGGCTTTCTTCGCCGCATCTTTTCCAAGCTTCGGCACTTCCACCACCACAATATCCTGTCTCGCATCCAGTGATGGTGCCATGTATTCACACATGTTCGGATTCTCTTTCAAAAACTCCTCAGTCAAGTGCATGTAACGTTTTTTTATCATCGATCTATCACCTGAAAATGCATACATAAATAAAACTCAATTCATTTTATATAAACTATAAACTATATCATAGATATCTAGGTTTTAATATTTCTATAGACATACACATGCGCTTGAATTTCTCTTTGAGGTCAGTCATGTGCTCGCTGTTGGTGATACGGAAGTAATAATCCGGATACTCAGCTTGTGTTACACAGTTGGGAGGAGTGGCTGTGCCGACAGCCAAGATAGTGGCCGGGCCTTTGGAACGCTGAGCGTTGCGAATCTCCTCCACAGACACCATTTTTGAGATTTTTTTTACCAGAGAGTAACAAAGCAATGCAAGAGATTTGGTAAAGTGAGAGAATTTGGAAGGGGAATCAGGTTTTAAGTGGTGTTGATTTGGTGCTTCAATGGGAGAAATGTAGGTTCCTATAAATATGATTTTGATATGGAAATGAATTGGGTGGGCACACCATGCAAAAACCTTGGTGTGAGTAGTAGGTTTGAGGGACGGACAGATGAGAGACCACGTGTCTTAGGTATTGTGAGTAACCTGTGGTTGATATGTAGCCACACAAATATTGGTAACTATGTACGTACTAAAAATGTTCGTAACTATGTACAAATACAAAGTATTTTGGTTTTTTTAAGATCGGTGGTAATGGGAAATTGGATTCTATACGATCATAGAAAGAAGTTCACGTGGTAATTCACTATGTGACCATTGGATAGGTAAAAATTTAAACTCAATAAATTGAATAGTTATTGTTTATCTTAAACGATTTTTATAAGTTGTATTGATGATGGTGATGAAGATCCCTACCACGATAGATTTTCAAATGTTGTATTTGAAGGTGGAGGATGTAATGTAATTATGAATGTTTAAATTTGAATAGATCTAAATGAAAAGGTTTAATTAGTTTCAAATTAAAGATTTACTTTAGTTTTTTATTTAACAAATTACTTTTTAATTCTAAAAACTTATTATGTTAGTCAATTGGATCATTTAGGTTAAATTTTGAGAAAAATATTAAGTTGTGCCGGTGTGGTGATCCAATTGACAAAAGTGAAAATAGTGAGTCAATAAATTTGATATAAGCTGTAACCATATTCATTTTAGAATATTTTTGTAAATAGAAAAGTGTTTTGAGGATTCTAGAATTTTAGTGAGTTAGTCGCTTCTAGGTCAATTTGAGTTTTACCTAAATTTATTTTGGGCTTTTTGACTTTAAGTGAGGGTGTTAGAGGCCTCATAACCTAGATTAGTTCAATACGGATAACTCTACTATATCTCCAAATATATATATATATATATATATATATATATATATATATATATATATATATATATATATATATATATATATATATATATATATATATATATATATATATATATATATATATATATATATATATATATATATATATATATATATATATATATTTAAAACCTGTGTTGATAAATTGTTAGAGTCACTCTTTTGTTTAGTAGGATCCATCTCGCCTCTTTAGGATTTTTCTTCTTCCAGCATTTCTTTCATTTCTGATACTGGTAGAAGAGTCATTCTTTATAAAAAAATAAGATCAGAAGAATTAGAAGAAGGCTAATATGAGGTAGAAAAAATTACAAACAAAAAAAAAACTTACGTAAAAAACTATCACACTTTGGTTTATCTTCATCACAATTCATCAATTCTCTAACAATCATAACTTTGAATTGCTCTAAAAACTCAACACCATCTTTTTCTATCATACTAAGCTTATCGAAATTATAACCCATGATTGACATGGACTTGTTTGTCCAATAAAGTGTAAATTGATGATTTTCGTCCTCATTAAAAATGAAAGTAGACTACTTAATGTTACCTTGGAATCGAACAAACATATCCTTCTAGTTGTTGTAGTCAGAATTGTGTGGAGTAAGAAGCCCCTATTAGTAAGGACACTTACTGAAACCCAACTGCCCTTAACAATGCTTTTGGTCCCGTAGAAAGAAAAAGAATATGCTTGTAGTTGGCATAATTTTTAGAGCTGCGTAGAGGATCTCAAAGCCTTTCTTGAATGTATAAACTCTAAAGGAAGAATCGTACAAGGGCATAATTTTTATTCAACGAATTGATACTTGAAACCTCTTTACGAAAGGTGGTCGTGCTTCCCTCGAAATCATAGTAAGAGATCTCACCAATAATGGGTAAAAAGATACCAAAATAATGTCACTACTTTGGTTGATATCTGTTACACTTGGATATTTAGCTACCATAAAGTCAACAAAGAATATCAGTGAAAAGACGTTGTAATAAATAACGAAGTATCTTAAAAAAGACACGGGAACTTTAATGAAATATCTTTAAAGAAACATTAATGGCAGGTGGTCAACAAACCAACTATGAAGGATCGACCAAGTCGTCAATACAGCTAGGACATGGTTTGGTGGACTCTTAGAGAAAAAACCCCAAGACCCATATTGTAGGGAAATATGTCTAAAATATCGAAAATGACAGCCGACAGATGCATATCTAGAATCTCGAGAAGGGCGGTCGATAGAAGCCCTCGTTCCATTCAAAAGGACCCGTTGACGATACATCATGGTATAAAGACTTTAGTGATTCTTACAAGTCTTGGGTTTTTAAGAAATTTTCAACGACACTTTAGAGAAGTTATCTTCGAAAAATCGTGAAAAAATGAAAGAAGTGGAAAAACGGTTACCACTCAGTGTGGGTTACAAGTAGATAACATTTATGGAAAACACGTAAGCGCATTAGTGGAAGCCTGAAGGGTCGAACATGGAGCAAATGCAACTATCTCCTAGTGTCCATAACCGTCGTTGATGGTTATATTGAAGGAAAATTGCGATCTAAACGCAGCGGAAAACAAAAATTTCCTTTAGTGATCCTTACGAATGAGCATGGTCAGTGATAGAATCGTTACCTCTTTGTGTCGATTCAGATCTTTGATGCAGCGATCACAAGCGTTGATGAAGTGCAACGCCTCTACTCAGTCCACACGAACAGCTTCCGGTCACAGTGCTAGCTGCTTACGAACGGAATTATTTGAGTGAGAAAAGAGAATCAAAAACGAAATTGCATCAAGTGAAAGCTTCATCACAAGGGTTCCTTTTATAGACTCTCTTGTGGGCTGCGGGCTAAAAACCCAATTCACATGATCCATAATAATATTATATATTATTATAATAACTATTATTATAATAAATATATTTATTTTATTATTATTTTATAACCATTATAAAATAACAATAATTATTATTATATTATCCGAATTTCTATTTTTCACTTAAGTGCACCGTACCTTACGGTGTTCCTTTGATTTCTCTATCTCTCATCAAACTGTCCTTATGTGTGTGACCCTGTAGGATTTCGTAACGTTGGTAATTATATTAAATTATATATTTAACATAATAAACAGTAAGCGGTATCTAGCAACACATCACTGCTACCCAAGTCACGAAAATGTCATGTGATCTGACAAAACCTTTTTCGTGATAATATATGTTTGTACAATTACCCTTTTGCCCCTATGTCTATATTGAACACAAGGCATACACTGTGTCATCCTTGTCCAGTTCAATATTGGGCCCTTAGACATTTCTCCTGTTATGCAGGATTGGCAAATTCCATCTAGGACACTCATGTCCCTCAGCATGCTTCGTGGAGTGCCCATCAACTGTCTTTATGATCATCCAGTTACGGATAATGTTTGATCAGCAATAAAACACCCGACTCTACATCTAGGGTCCATAGTGGTTTCAGGTCGAAGGGTGGTAATACACCATTATCACCATGAGAATAACTTATGACACTTTGCATAACATACTATGTAGTATTCTCATAGCGGGTCAATCCGGTATAAATATTACTCCTAATATTTATACCTATGTCAAGACTTGATAACTCTTTATCCATGATCCATGAGATGTGATCATCAGTCTATCTTCATAATAGTCTCAATGCTTTTAATGTTATCCCACTTTGCAATAAAGCTTGACTACGGATATTTTAAGAATAATGTCTTTATGTTTAATGGGATCTCATGATTAAGTCACACTTAACATTTCATTAAACAAACTAACTATTCTAGGGACTTTATTATTCTGAAAGACAAACATAATAAAGAAATGCCTTTTATTATTAAACGAATAATCCGATACAAGTACCAAAAAGTATTGGCCTCTAGGGCTTACACCAACATATATTGTGAATAGAAAAATAGCAGACTCACACATGAGGATCGGGGTCGAAAAATTTCATACATTACTCTTCATACCACTGGAGTACCCGAGTTAAAGAGCAAAACAGTTGAGCGAGAAACATGTATACATCTTGTCCACCCTTTTTTAAGTCTTTTTTGCTTCCTTCAACGAAACATTTTACTTCTTCTTTTACTTTGTTTAATGTTATTTACTCCATTTTACCTTATCATTTATCAAAACTTGACTTCATTTAAAGTCTTTTGTTACGTTACATTCAATTCACGCACACGTGTGTTGACACAAATTATTTGAAAAAATTGCTTTGAAGATTTTTCAAGTTAATCTCATAGATTTTCAAACTAATTATTGTTTACGAAAAACATCGGTAAACAAATTGGCACACCCAGTGGGACCCTTTTGTATGGATATTGTTTGCAGAAAAGTTATGTCCTACGTTTAGTTTATAGTGTTGTTCGTTTCTATGGTCTTTTGCGTTGTATGCACTTGAGAAGTGGTAAGCGTTTTTCCAGTATGTCTAGAAAAAACCAAAAACCTTCCCAAAGTAATACTTCAAACCCATTAGGACAACCAACAATTACTAGTGTCGCCAACTCTGTGGCTCCGACCTCGGTCGAGGAGATGCCTATTGTCATCAGTCAAGAAGTGAAGTATTCTATACCACCATATGTGAGGATTTCATCACCACAAGCATCAATCACACCAACCTTTTTTTAGGGAATTACAGAATCCGGGAGACCAGAGGCCTCCTTATTTAGGTTTTTCTCTACCTTATAAGAAACAACTGTATCGCATGCCAATTGCAATGATGGCAAGCATACACTCTAGTACGTCAATATATTCAGATAACGTGATGGTTGTTGCACCCCAAAATTTTCACCCCCTTTTCTAACCTTAACTGGATTTTGTTTCGTATTCATCTGCATAGCCGTTAGGTCATGAACTTATAACCATACATTGCATTAGTTGGTTCCTATTTTAGGTAAAGTTGAAGCGAGGTTCGAATTCACATTATCATGAATATCTTCTTATTCAGAGGTTCATCAAGCTCTAAGGTTTTCCCCATTCAGAGGAATCATCAGAAAAATTGGGTTAGGATTTCATTGGTGTGAATCAGGGTTTAACTTCTTCTCAGATCAAGTCATTTCATCATCAGTGAGGATCAGGGTTTCTCATTCAATGTTGAGTTGTCTAAAGTCATCAATTGAAGTTCAAGAGATTAGGGTTTCATGTTAAGGAGATCAAGGGTCATCAGGACAAAGCATTTATGGCTTGATTTGAAGGGCATTGGGTCATGATCAATTGAGCTTACTGATTGAATTTTTGGGATTCATTAAAGGAGTTTGGTGTGTATTAGGAGTTTTATTGGAATTAGACATGTCAAGATAAGTCGTGTGGGCTACTTGGAATTAGAGATACAAAGCCATCATAAACCATTATCCATTCTTGTTAATCCAATTAACCATTTTAAATAACCATTCTTTTTCAAGTCATTGACCATTAATCCATATCCAAAAGTCCAATTGTGCACTCACATATCCATTTCTTTGTCATTATTTATATCATTTTCTTTTTGTCCATTTCAATATCCATTTATAAAATCCATATCCATTTTATCATTTTTTAAATATTCAAAACCACATTGTTAGCCCATATCCATTCTTTAAACCAAATGTTCATTCCAAGTCAAATTTTCAAGATCCAAATCCAATATTAATATCCATTTTTGGAATCCATACACTTTTTACACATAATGCATGACATATTTTAATTGGCGAATTCATGCACAGTTTTCATTTGAGTGGATAAACCAAAAATGTAACTAGGCTACTTAGCTACTCCGGCGAGGATTTGATGAAGTAGAAAGGCCATGATCCTGCTCCTATTCATTACATTCCATTTATGAATTGACATCCATTAATGAGAGATTGGTATTCAACAATTAATTAACCAAAATGATGTTGTTCATTAGCATAACATAAGGGTAGCTGTTCGAGCATTACACTTATCCAAGGGAGTGGAAAGACCTAGTGGGAGGGTCACATATATAGTTATTCTTGAAGGTTTATGTAGATTTAGTGTTCAGGAACTCAACACAAGAGGAACATACTATACTGCAAAAATCTCTTCCCTTGAGATGACTAAGACCGAGATGAAAGAGATGGATCATGATCCGGATTTCAGAATGGTATCACGCCAATTTAAAGCAACTACCGTGGAGCATAATATATTTGTTGCTAGATTTGAAATAAGTTTTGAAGAACAATTGCCAATTGGATTCTGTTGATGTTAAAGGGGGGCTTTTAAAAGCAATCGAATTGGTTGATATGAACTTACAGTCAATGCGCGTGGTGCAGGAAATTTCAAAGAAAAAAGAAATTACATAGCATTGGAAACAAAACAAAAAGCCTCTAATAGAAAAATACAAGCATAGAAAGAGGAAAAATTATAACAAAATTTACAACACAACTGAAAAAATTCTAAAAGAATTCACAACAAATTGCTCTAACAGAATTCAAATGAAAAGCTAAAACTACCTTCCTAATTCTGGTATAAATCAAGCTGCAATGGATTTCAAAATCATCTTCATTCTCCGACCTCACTGATTTCTCTCACTGCAAAAACATTCATCATCCTCTATCCACAAACTGCAAAAATCACAACACAACAACCTTCGTTTCACGCTCGCTCTGTGTCATCTTTGCAATGAACTTTATCGAGTAATCTTTACCAAGACCTGCATCAACTAATTTACTTGGAATTTCAGAAGCATAACCATAATGATTCACGATGCAACAATATTCAAAGAATTGAAGAGGAAGAATGAGAGACATAGTTCAAAGCCGAAAGTTGGAAAAAACAAGCTTACCTCGTGGAGTTCTTTTTGCTCGTGATTTAAGAAGCACCAGATGTGTCTCCGGTAGGTAAGCTCCGATAATCTTGCCTTTCTCCATTGTTTTCCTTGTATGTTATGCTCTATGTTGCAGTTAGAAAAAGTAGCGAGAGATGTAGCCGAAGTCAGTAGAGTTGAGGAGTTTGTCGTGGCGAGGGTTGACGGTGGCTCGACAGCATGGAGATGAGATAGAGAGGATGTAGAGCATTGAGGTTGGTAGTGGATGTCGCGAGAGAACAAAGAGAAAGGTGGATAAGAGAGAACCACGACTAGGTGAGACTGGATAGAAGGAAAGTGTGATGATGCGTTTGGATATTAGGTTTTTTAGGTTTAGCTTTGACAACAGTTGGGCCAGTCTGTTAAGCTCATGCGCCTGTTTTTTTTCTCACCCCGGTTTCGCTCACTGTACCCCACCCTGGGCATAAACTAAGTTTTTGGGCTTGAATGCCAAAAAGCCCACACGCCTTTTTTGTTACACCCCCATTTCTGTCTTGATTTTGTTATTAAAATTAATTCTATTTTTATTTAGATTAATTTTGATTCTATTTTTGTTTAGATTTTGAATTAGGATTTAATTAAAGGTTGTTTTTGATTTGCTTAGACTTTGATTTTAGTTTGATTAATTTCTAATTTTAATTTATTTTAGGTTTTAATTCTAATTGAACTTTGATTAATTGTTGATCAATTTTTTATTTCAGTTTAGGTTAATTTTTCTTGATTTTAATTGGTGATTAATTTTGACTAAACTAAGATTTAATTTTGATGCTAGTTTTTGATTAATCTTGATATTAATTTTGGCTAGTGTTGTTGGCATTTTCTTGTGGATTTTTTGTGGATATTCTTGATTAATTGTGGATTTTGATTTTGATGCCTACCTTGATTAATTCCTGATTAAATGTTGATCAATGCGTGCCTTATTTCGTTTTCGATTTCTCTTTATGATTGAGTCGTTTCGTGTTTACTTGTTGATTACTTTGTACTCACATGATCCCTTAGGATTTCTAGCTCCACTTAATTTCGGATTAAGTTGGAGGTAGGAGAGACATTAGGCTCTCAATCCAAGCATGATAACATTAGTTAGACTTCCCTCATAATCCTGACCTTAGGGCCATTGTTGTATGATAACATATAGGATTCAATTTCCCTTAGACCTTCTGCGCATCTTTCTCTTCTCTCCCTCAAATCAGTTTTAAAACACTTAATAAATACGATGAATATTGTACGCCACGAGCCTTGAGTACATGGGAAATGATGAGTGAGGAGTCCCTCCTTACTTTTCTAGAGTGTTTAGCATACGTCCTGTCTGGGGGTGATCTTGCGACACATTCGCTCCTATTTAATAGAATTTAGTGCAATACGCATCTCAAACAAAGTCAATTCACTTCTGTTAAGGCGTTTCAGATTCAAAATCCTTTCTCTCGCCCCGTGTGATCGAGATCCCATTTTCTCGTTGTCCCGTGAACTACGAATGCTCTAATTCCTCATTCCCTAATTAGGATACGTAGGGACGAGGATCCCTATCCTTGGCGAGTACACTAACAACTAACTTCTCTTTCTCTCGCCCCATTGTGATCAATACCAACCAGATTAATCGAGACCTTTTCATGTGGTTAGCCAAACTACGACTCCTATTTTTTCTCATACTAGATGAGGATACGTAGGCACAAGAAGAAGATGTCTTGGCGAGCAACCTTCCCCCTTCACCCGTAGTTTTCCGAACTACGTTGACTCTAACTTTCCCATTACACGAGGGAATACGTAGGCATAGGGCGGCGATATCCTGTCGAGTCTCCTTTTTCTTTTCCCTTTCCCATTTCCATTTAGCAGTAGCTTTTGGATAACTCACCCTTTGATTAGACAATAAGCGTGAATCCCATTGAGTACAACGGATGTGAGGGGTGATAATACCCTCCCCTTGCGTAACCGACTCCTGAAACCAAGATTTGGTTGCAATGACCTTGTCTTCTCCCTTTTTCAAGTTTTCTTCGATCGTTTCCTTTCCCTCCTTTGGGATAACTAACGTTCGGTGGCGACTCTTCTATTTGTTTCTGTCGGTTGTTTTTTTGAAGTTGCGACAGCTGGCGACTCTGTTGGGGAATATCGGTTCATTGGGTGTTTATTTCTGTGCATATGTATGTTGTATCTTTTGTGCATTTACTGTTGTATACTATTGCATTTGCATTTTATTGTTGCATTTGATTATTGTTGTCCTATTATGCTGCTGTTGCTGTACTGTTGGGTGGGTTGTTCCATGAGAGATAAGCCCACTACCCAGGCTTGAGTACACACTTAGGATTAAAGTGGAGAGTAGTGGGGACCTGTGTGACGTCTGGCTACGTAAATTTCACACAAAATTCATGTTCAAACTAGGTTTTCTTTGGAGATGCTCTATCTTGTACATCTGGTGCATATGATAGGGTGTTGACTTATATAGCTTATGACATTGGAGACCGCTCATTGGGAAGTCAGTTGAGGCCTCCTCGATTGATGATGATGCCAAATCAAAAATGGTGAACGTATAATTGTTTCTCGACTCGAGAGTCCGTGATACTGATAACCTCCTAGGATTGACATGTCGTCCAAGACTAGAACCCACATGCGATAGGGGATGTGTTTTTGCAGGAAACCTTGACTTTCAACTAATCCAATTTTCTGGTTTTCTTATCAGTGTGAATGTATTAGCCTGGTATTCTAGTATTCTGGTTATTCTGGTATTCTGGTATTCCGGTATTTTCTCATCAGAGCAGACTTATGAGCTTATTCAGTCAGCAACACAACAATTATTCATAATATTTGTGGAAGCTTTGATCCCATGTCTGTTGCATTCATAACATTGTATAAGCATTTGTGCATCATTTTGCATTTCTTTCCTCAGCCGGAAACAAAAGAGCTCATCCATCTTTTGTCCGACCCACAGTTGATTTTTTGACACTCGTATTGGACCTGAATCATCTATTAGAAGAATCATGAACTCATGAGAGCAAAACCAGTTTGTTACAAAGGAAATGTTGAGTTGATGAAGAATAAGTTGGATCAACTTATGGAAGCTATGACAACCATGACAAGGGGAGATGCCAACATTCAGAGGACTCTAGTTACTAGGAATGTTATTCCACCTCCAGTGAACAACGTTGCTCAAGCTCATCATGTGCGGATTCTTATTGAGGATCAAGTTATACAAGAGCGTACCATTGTCTGAGATGGACATTCCTCTTATCTTAATGCTAGGACTATTAGAGATTCACATTCTCTGTGCCAGACTTCCAAGGGTTGTTCCGAGGATGAAACCTAAAGACCCACAGAATGTTGAGTTTATGAAAAGGTATCGTGTGTTAGAGGAGAAGCTTGATGCCCTAGAGGGTCGTGATGCTCTTAATTTGAATGCTTCAAGCATGTGTTTGGTGCCTGGCCTTGTAATGCCTCCAAAGTTTAAGACACTGAATTTTGAGAAGTACAAAGGGGATAGCTGCCCGAAGCAACATTTGGTGATGTTTTGCAGAAGAATAACCTCGTATGTCCATAACGACAAGCTTATGATCCACTGTTTCCAAGAAAGTCTGCGTGAGGCATCATTAAGTTGGTATATGCAGCTAGAGAGTGGTTGCATCCGATTATAGTCAGACCTAGCCAACACCTTTGTGAAGTAATACAATTATAATCTTGACATGGCTCCCAACCGCATGCAGTTGCAAGACTTATCTCAAGCAGACAATGAATCCTTCAGAGGGTATGCTCAGAGATGGAGAGAATTAGTTGCTCATGTTCAACCACTACTTGTAGAATTGGTTTATTTGTTCATGGGTACTTTGTAAGGTCCTTACCTAGATAAGATGATTGGCAATTGGGAATTAAAATTTTCTGACTTGATAGTAGTTGGGGAGCGTATTGAGAGTGGCCTCAAGAGTGGAAAGATTCAAGACGTCTCGGATATCTTAGCCTGTGAAATTGAATCAGTTGTCAGTTCTCAAGAAGAATGAGAGAAAGAAAGTAATTCTATCTGGGAACATCTGTTACCTCAACTTCAGTCCTCAGATATTTCGACTATTCAGAGTCAGTAATCTTCTGGGTCTCCGTATCAAATGCCATTCTCTCTACAGAGACAATATCCTTATTTAAATCAAGGACCTCCTCAGAGTCAACGGTCATATCACTTTCAGCCGTGTCAGCACGCTCGACAAAGACCAAGGAAGCCAGAGAGGCATTTCACTTAGTTGCCAATTTCCTATAGTCAGATGTTACCAGATTTGATCAAAGGTGGATTGATAATGCCGAAGGAGATAAATCCAATGATTCTTCCATACCCACCAGGTTTTGATGTCAACGCCCGTTATGACTGCCATGTTGGGGCACAGGGCATTCAACTGAAGGCTGTAAGGTGCTCAAGAGCAAGGTTCAGACTCTGCTTGACTCCGATATGTTCTCTTTCACACCTCGAGGTGTTTAGATTAACAATCCTTCTTCATCCAGTCATGTGGGTTCACCAGTCCTTGTTATGAAAGAATTCACCGAGAGCAGATGTTCAGATGAGTATTAGACTGATTTTGATGAGCAACTCTGAATATGGCTAGCCCAATAGCGAATTAAGATTGGAAAGCCCAGTTCCCCAAAGCTGGCAATCTTTTAGATCATGTCATTTATTTGCATTTGTAGTTTCTTTTCTGTTAAAGTGAAATCTCATTTGTAAAACTTATCTGTTTTCGATTGATAATAATAATGAAATGAATATGCATGTTTTGATTAAATCCATTTGTGTTCAGTCATACTCTTTTTATTGATGTCAAACACTTGTTTAAGCAGAATTTGAGGGAGTATGATGAAATTGAAAGACGTAAAAACTTATGATTGTATGCTTTTGAATAAAACCCTACTGATAATGTACAAGCATTATTTCAAATCCCCAAACACTGGATATATAAGGAAGATAATCCTTTGTCAACCCCTTTGAGCCTAGTAGTAGGAGTTTCTTTCTGAAAATGAAAAAACCCTCAATCTTAACTCGGGGTAGGGTAGGTGTCAGTTAATTTGACCAAGAATCCTAACTGCAAGAGGAGTGTTCCCATTCAAGGATCAATCACCTCACAAGAGGTTGTACCTTACAAAACCACAGTGGTTATCCCTCACCAACTAAGGAGTT
The DNA here is from genome assembly GCA_963859935.3 of Lathyrus sativus. Lineage (NCBI taxonomy): Eukaryota > Viridiplantae > Streptophyta > Magnoliopsida > Fabales > Fabaceae > Lathyrus > Lathyrus sativus. The sequence continues at coordinate 542,966,100 of OZ012737.1, forward strand.
AGGAAGTTACAACTCTTTCAAACAAGTCAGACAAGCCGGTGTCACACAATTTGTTCCAAAAAAAGAGAATCAAAAGAAAAGAAAAAGAAAAAAAGAAGGTCCGCTAAGTCGATAACTTGAAAGCAAGTGACTTAGGCAGAAATTAGGGCATCCCGATAGACTTCAAAATTGAAAAAAATTTAAAAGAATCAGTCCAGGCACGATCAGGGAAAAAGTGAAAAGCGGAAGATGAAAAGGATTACAGAAGAAAAATCCTCGATAAAGAATAAGTCGTGTGACTCCAGACACCAAAGACGAAAAACGAGTGAATGTCACTCCGAAAACCTTGTGGGTTCCGTAACCATCACTCATTCCGTTCAATAATCTTTGAAAGGTGAGTGCTTGTGTTGAATTAGCTAAACGTATGACTGGAGAACATCAAGGAGAACGAGTGGGTTAAAACAGAACTTTGAGCCTTATATCCTTTCCTTTTCAAACCGTGAACTAGACCACGTTACAACCTTAAGAAGACCTAATTGAAGCAAGTTTATTTTGAAAGCATACTTCGGTAAAGATCACATCAAAGTTGACTCCAAAAAGGGTTTTCTTACCATTCATGTTGGTATTGGTGTGACATTTTGATCAATGATTCACTCACTATATGTCACATCGTTTTTCCAGTGAACAGACTTGGATTTCAAAACTGTCATATGCATTGTATTAAAATTATCATTTTCAACACAAATTGTTTTACTTGTGAGTAAGGCTTGACATCAAGATATGTATTTGCAAGGGAAGCTAAGATGCAAAACTTCTGAGTACTCTGTTGAGTAGGGGAAAGTCATGTCAAATGATCACACCAAGAGGGTCAACCATCCAAGATTCAGCTAATCTGGGGCAATCAGGTCGAAATTTAATAAATATCTCGAAGGTCAGTTAGTCTGAGGCAATTCCTTTGCAAATCAGCCAGTCAGGGGCAAAATCATTTCAAGGTTGGGGAAGGCCACCCCAAGAGTATAAGAAGTTAATCTGGTTCAGAATGGAATTCTAATCTGAAGCGCCTCTCCGAGGTCCAGAATGCTTGGGAAATCCATCTCAAACCATCAGGGTATAGAAGTGTCAGGTCTCCTTTCGAGGCAGATTTTTACAGAGATCCCGCAGGCCGGGGCAAGATTGGAGACAAATGGACGTTTCCTCTCTATATTTTCAGAGCTACTCTGAGCTACTCAAGCAGGTTCTGTCAACTAGGGGTGGACATTCGAAAACCAACCGATGCTAACCGACCGAACCAAATTCAATTTTGCTCAACGGTTCGGGTTACTTCGGGTTACGGGTAAGTGCGGAGGATTCAGATGGATCGTAAAGGATAGTGGCGGTCGGGTTCAGATTTGCATATTGGAACCGTCGGAATCCGAATCCGACCGATTCACACTTTGGCCCAGAATTTTTTTCCCAATTTCTAGGGTTACTTTCGATCTTTATTCAGTTCTTTTTCATTCCTCAGTTCTCACTCCCTCACCAATTCTTGTATATTCAGTTCTTTTATTTTTTTCCCTCATGATAAAACTTCGCATTGTATCACATCTGAGGCGGCTGAACTAGGTGGTGTTCGTAAAGCTTTGTTGTCTGACTTGATGAGTCTGCACCTTTCAGGCATTGATATACCTCAAATTTCATTGCATCCTCTCATCTACCCAAATAGGACATTCTATATCTCGAGGCCTTTGCTTGATATTTTTCAAGATTCAGCTCTAATTTCATTGTCTCCAACTTTCAGGTTAACTCTCTCTCTCTCTCTCTCTCTCTCTCTCTCTCTCTCTCTCTCTCTCTCTCTCTCTCTCTCTCTCTCTCTCTCTCTCTCTCTCTCTCTCTCTCTCTCTCTCTCTCTCTAAACTAACACACAAATCATCATCCTTGTTGGTTTCAGGTCAGGGTTAACGCAGCTCCATCATTGTCTCTCTCGGTACCGCCATTATCGTCTCTCTCGGTACCGCCATTATCGTCTCTCTTAAGCTTTTGATTCAGTTGCTTATTTGTGTTAGTTGCTTATTTGTGTCTATGTTTGGTTATTCATTTGTGTTTGTTTTTGGATTTGCTTATTTGTTCAGTTATGGAGCAAGACACTCTAATTACCAATGAACATTTTCTAACCTCACCTAATGTACCAACAACCGCAACACCTATTGAATCAACCACAAATCTTCTGCCTATTCCTAAGAAAAGAAGACCTAATGCTAATGGTAATAGAAAGATATCCAAGGTTTGGGATTGCTTTAACCTTATTCCTAATAGTGACCCCCTACTGCTGCCTGTAAATACTGCCATCAAATGTACATGTGTGACTCTAAGAAACATGGAACTTCAAACTTAAAGAGTCACATGAAAACATGCCCTAAGTATCCGTTGAACTTGTCAACTGACCCCACCCAAACAATCTTGACATTCTCAACAACTCAAGGAGCTGGGCTGGTTCCAACAAGTTCTAGGTTAGATCCTGTAGGTTGTAGAAAGGGGTTAGCTTATTTTATCATTTTGGATGAGAAACCCTTTATTACAGTTGAAGGAGAGGGGTTCAAGTACTTTTGTAAGCAAATGCAGCCCCAATTTTCTATACCGTCAAGGAGAACCATAGCTAGGGACTGTTTTCAATTATATCTTGATGAGAAAGTGAGGTTGAAGGCATTCTTTAAATCTGATTGTAGTAGGGTGGCAATAACAACAGATTGTTGGACATCTGTCCAAAATCTAAACTATTTGACCCTAACTGCCCATTTTATTGATAGGGATTGGAATTACCAAAAGAGGATTATTAGCTTTACCGTTATTCCAAATCACCGTGGTAGAACGGTTGGTAAGAAGGTTGAGGATGTATTGAAGGAGTGGGGGCTGAGAAATGTTTCTACCATTACGGTTGATAATGCGACATCAAATGATGTTGCTGTTAAATATTTAGAGCAGAAAGTAAGAAATATGAATGGACTTTTAATGGATGGGTTTGGGTTTCATATGAGGTGTTGTGCTCATATACTGAATTTGGTTGTTAGAGATGGATTAAAAGTAGCCAGCACCTCAATTTCAAGTGTTAGAAATGCTATTAGGTTTGTGAGATCTTCACCCCATAGAGCTTTAAAGTTCAAGGAGTGTGTGGAATATGCCGGGATTACATGTAAGAAGTCAGTATGTCTTGATGTTTCAACTAGATGGAACTCGACATATTTGATGTTAGATGCGGCGGAGAAATTTCAAACCGCTTTTGATAAACTAGAAGATGGGGATGAAGACTATAGGGATTTCTTTGACGGTGATTCCCCCCCTAGTAGTCAAGATTGGGATAATGTTAGAGTTTTTATTAAGTTCTTGAAGAAGTATTATGAAGCGACAAAGGTTTTTTCTGTTTCAACAAAAGCAAGTTTACATACTGCTTTTCCATTCTTGGCTGAAATCTACATTGAACTTAAGAAATTAAACATGAACCTTAATGGATTATTTGCAAATGTGGCACGGGACATGTTGGAAAAGTTTTGTAAGTACTGGGTTGATATCACTAAGATGAACCAACTCCTTTATTTTGGTATTATTTTTGATCCCCGGTATAAGTTAAGATATGTGGAATGGTGCTTTGATGATATGTATGGAAAAGATTCAGACACTAAGAAATCCGTATTAAAAGATATCAATGACAATCTTTCAAAGATGTTTGATCTTTGCAAACAAGCCCATGACATTGCTGGAGGCTCAGTCACATCTGTTGCAGCTGCTGTTTCTCATGGTGAAACGGCTGCCAGTGACGCATTGCCCACATATATAGCTAGAGAAAATGCTTTTCAGGAACATTTGATGTCTATTGATTCAGTGGAAGAAGAAACCGAGCTTCAGAGTTATATTGCTGGAAAATGTTTAACTTTCAATGAAAAAGATAAAGAAAAGTTCGACATTCTTTGTTGGTGGAAACATAATGCTGGTCAATACCCGGTTCTGTCCCAAATAGTTAGAGATATCATGCCTACACCAGTTTCAACTGTGGCTTCTGAGAGTGCATTTAGCACGGGTGGAAGGGTTTTAGAGGTATACATAAGCTCTCTCAAATCAGAAATGGCCGAAGCTTTAATTTGTACTCAGAACTGGTTGAGACCTACCTTTTACCAATTCAAAGGCATGGAATTTAACGAGGATTATGAGATATCTGAAGATGCTTTACTAGGTATTGCGTCTATTTTTCTTTAAGTGTAATTTTTTATTCTGTTTGTAAAATGTTAAAGTTAAGGTTTTTTTAAATATATTTTAGGATTTACTGAAACTTCAGTTGGAAGTGGAGCACTATCTTCTTCTCATACTCAGTCACAGACTTCGGTCTGTACCTGAAAAACATATCCAGGTTCAATTCCCTTGTATTTTTGTTCATGTGTTTTTGTTAAATAAAACATGTATTCTTATGTTTTTCCTTATATTTGCAGCAGACACTTTTTGAATTTTTTGGAGTCATGAGTGACTCATATTTTGAATCCATGTATAACCAACCGAACACTTTTTGAAAGAATATCTGCAAGTTAGAGAACAATAAAATAAGTTGGGCAGTTGAAGGTTCTGGAGCTCAGAGGAAATAATCTGCTTCTGATGTCATTGTTGTTACTGCTGGTGAGGTATTGCTATCATTGTTGTTACTGCTGTTCTAGTGAAACATAACACTATGATAGAATCAGAAGCAGTTTCTATCATTGCTACTGATACGTAATTTCTATCATCGCTATTACTGCTGTTCATATAAAATCAGAAGCAATGGTTTTGAATAAGAAAAAGTATATGCTACTGATTATGATTGTGCATTAGGCTATGGTTTTGAATTATGAATTATGAATTATGATTGTGCATTAGGCTTTGGTTTTGAATTATACTGATATTGGCTATGATTGTGCATTAGGCTTTGGTTTTGTTATTTTTAGGCTTATGAATTATTTTTAGGCTTATGAATTTGAGACAATGTGCTACTGATATGCTCTTATGTGAGGTATCAGTTTAAAATGGAGTAATTTCCTTTGAGTTCTATTTTATAACCCTTTGATGCAGTTGTGATATACCCTTTGATGCTACTGATATGCTTATATGCTACTGGTACTTATACTAATTGCTACTGATATACTATATGCTTATATGCTACTAATTGCTACCCTTTGATTGCTACTGATATACTATATGCTTATATGCTTATATACTATACTTAAAATGGAGTAAAATGTGCTACTGATATTATATGCTATATTGCTACTAATGATATTATATGATATTATGTGCTACTAATTGCTACTAATTGCCTTTATAGTATATGCTATATTATATGCTACTAATTGATACTAATTGCCTTTTAAGTAAAATGTGCTAATGATATTATATGATATTAGATGTGCTGCTAATGATATTAAAATGATATTATGTGCTACTAATGATATTAAAATGGAGTAAAATGTGCTACTGATATTATATGATATTATGAGCTACTAATTGCTACTAATTGCCTTTTAAGTATATGCTATATTATATGCTACTAATTGCCTTTTAAGTATATGTTGTGTTTTGAAACTGAAGATAAAGCGCGAAGACTTCTTCAAAATCTGATTGTAGTAACAGATTGTTGGACAACAGATTGGGCAATAACAACATATTGTTAGAAATGCTATATGACAGAGCGTGTTGTAGGACATGGATCATTTGGAGTTGTCTTCCAGGTATCAACATGGATCCTGTTGACTCGATCATGACATGCGTTACTTTTGCCGTTTCAACATAGTAGCATATCATGGCTTCAGTTCTGATATCATGTATAATTGCAGGCTAATTGCTTGGAAACAGGTGAAACTGTGGCTATCAAAAAGGTGAAACTGTGGCTAAGTGCTTTTGAATTCGCTTTCAGTAGAAATTACATAGTGTTATGTTTTATTTGCAGCAGATATTTTCAGCATGTATTTTCTTACCTATGAAACAAGTGAAGTGGAGCAAGGTATTTTCAGCAGCAGAAGCAGTACCACATGAAATATTTTCAGCTACTCAGAATGTTATATTTGCAGCAGAAGCAAATAATCACATGAGATTATTTGCAGCAGAATGTCAACATTAGTGCAGTTTCTCTCTACTTTGGTTAAAGGTATATTTGTAGCAGAAGCAGAAGCAGTTTCTCTCTACTTTGGTTAAAGGTACATTAGTGCAGTTTCTTATGAGACAATGTTTTGAGAATTTTAGGCTTTGGTTTTGTTATTTTTCCTTTGTTGAGATATGAATCTAGTGGTGTTTAAAGTCTGAACTGAATCACTTCTTGCAGGGTCTATCAGCTGGGTTACTCAGGCAATCTACATACACCACTGCTCGACTTGGAACGTTTAGGTGAATCTAGTGGTGTTTGTGACTCATTCCCTGCACTTCACAATGGTGCTTTGGTTGTGTTACTACATGGAATTTATGCCGATTAAATGCTTTTAATGCTGACTTAATTAAATTCTGATGGAATTAATGTCGTCAATGACCGTTTTAAGTAATCAATTTATGTTTGGATGATTGTTTGTTAATAGGAACATGCAACTGTTTGTGAAATTGTTTGGATGATTGTAAAGCTGTTTGTGAAATTCTTTGAGTCAGCAACAAAATTCTGTTTTAAAACATAACTTATGATAGTAATACTTATTTGAAAAATGGAGTTTCTATTTGAATTGAAAGTAAATTTATGGAATGAAAAAATAACTTATGATAGGAATACTTATTTGAAAGTAAATTGTCTGATTCTACAATTATGGAATGACAGATGAAGTAAAAAAAAATCATAATTTTTAAGTGGGTTTAAAATTGGATTGGCCCAATAATTAGCTAAAACCGAAAAAAACCGTTCTAGTTAACCGAACCCGAAAAAATCCGAATCCGAACAAACCGATAGTTGAATTGGTTAAAATTGGATTAATATATATCACCCGAGGGTTGGGCCGGATTGGGGTTTTGGGCCCGAACCCGAACCGACCCGAACCGATGTCCACCCCTACTGTCAACCATCAAGTTAAAGACGGATATCGGGAAGTCATCCCAAACACATTCCCTAACCTTTCAACTAGAAATCTTGTATCTAGACAAGACACTTTCCAGCGTCATCCGTACCTGACCTACCTCGAAACCACCGATCGAGCCGTCATATTATTGCATAATCATTGCATATCATTCGTCTATCACAACATAGCATGAAGCCTTGTAAAACCGAACAGATAACCCAAAGCCCAATCCATATTGACACCTTTATCCAAAAGCCCAATCCCTATTGGTATCTCCAACGAAAGCCTACTTTGCTGGTATCTTCATAGATTCCAAAGTCCAATCCCTATTGGGAACCACTGAAAGTCCGATCCATATTGGAACCTCATTCCAAAATCCAATCCCCATTGGTACCCAGAAAAAATTTCACTTTCAAAAATCAATCACCATTAGGTTTCACCTGTCTTTCCCAGCAAAGTCCAATCATACTTGGCACATCCTTCTTTCCCCAACAGCCCGATCATACGCCTGCATTCTGCATATAGTAATCATTGCATCCTCAAATGCGTAGCATTTCCATCTCATATGGAGCATTACGCCATAGAAAGAAAATTCAAACATGTTCATGTGAAGCATAAGTCAGATTTAGTACCTTGCGCGGAAGCCTGAATTAACTTTTAGTCAAATCAGTGACACATCCTCAGAGAATTCCGAGCCATTCCCCAACATACATTTCATTCAACCCCTCTGCTTACATTTCTTTTGGGTCTTAGATCATACGTCGATCTTACCCTCGATCAGGCTTTGTCCATCAACCCTTTGATGACGATATCCTAAAAGCAGGGTTTTCTTTCCGTCAACTCTTTGACGAGGTGTTCCTTCAGATAGGTTTTCTTCCCATCAACTCTTTGAAGATGTGTTTATTTAAAAAAAATTCTATCCTTCAACCCTTTGATGATGTGTTCCCTCGGTCATATTTTCTTTCCCTCAACTCTTTGACGATGTATCTCTTCGGTGAGGCTGTTCATTTTTGTTAACCCTTTGACTATGTCAGTTTATTTTTTGTCAACCCTTTGACGAAGTTCATTTTCTTGACATCAACCCTTTGATGATGACACTCCAGATGTTATCCTTCCGTCAACCCTTTGATGAGGTGTCTCTCTAATAAAGTTTCTTCCCTTCAACCCTTTGACGATGTCAGTTTCCTTTCCATCAACTCTTTGATGATGTGTTTCCTTCCATTAACTCCTTAATGGATAGAACTGGTGTTCTTTTATTACCCATATGAGTCTTCTTTCCAGGTCGTAAGTCACTTGATTCTACTTCCTGTATATCCTCGTTGCATCCCAACTTTTGGTTGGTGTCTTTTGTGGGTCGTATCCCAACTTTTGGTTGGTGTCTTTTATGGGGTGTATCCCAACATTTGGTTGGTGTCCCTTGTGTTTATCATAACTTTTGGTTAGTACCCTTTTTTTTTCATTCCAACTCTTGGTTGGTATCTTTCATCATGAATTCGCTTTCGGTCGGCGTCTCGGTTATCTTAACTTTTGGTTTATAGCCTTTTATCTCAACTTTTGGTTGGTACCCTTTATTTCATCTAAATTTTTGGTTGGTATCTTTTGTTATTCCAACTTTTGGTTGGCACCTCGTCTCTTTTGTATCCCAACTTTTGGTTGGTACCCTATACCTTTATCCCCAGGGTCGCAGATCATCCGTCGATCTTTGCTTACCTTTTACTCCCCAGGGGAGTCATCTTCTATTCTCTTCTGGTCGTAAGTTCGTTGATTCTACTTCCTGTATATCCTTTGTTGAATCCCAACTTTTGGTTGGTATCTCTCGTTGTTATCCTGACTTTTGGTTGGTATCCTCTGTTTATCCTAACTCTTGGTTAGTACCCTGTTATCCTAACTCTTGGTTAGTACCTTGTTTCATCCCAAGTTTTGGTTAGTAGTCTCTGTTGCATTCTAACTCTTGGTTGGTATCTCTTATTGTATCCTAACTCTTGGTTGGTACCCTTTATGGAATTGTATCCCAACTCTTGGTTGGTATCTTTTGGTTGACTCATCTATTATCTTTTGTGTTTGATTGGTGTATTGTATCCTCTATATCCCAAATTTTGGTTGGTATCATGTGTTTTTATTCCAACTTCTGGTTGGTACCTTGCTTTTCCTTTGTCCCAACTTTTGGTTGGTCTTCTTTATTGGTATTTTCTATTTGCTATCCCAACTTTTGGTTGGTATCCGTTATCTTAAGTCCACCTTTGGCTGCCAATCACCGCTTTCAGTCATCTCCCCAAAGTCTACAAATTTCAGGGTTCTTTTTGTATTCAATCACCTTCCACCTTGAATGTCTGAAAGTCGTTGCTATCATCCCTTCAGGTTCAAGTCGATTGAACAGAGGCAGTTGTTGCACCCCAAAATTTCCTCTTCCTTTTTCTAACCTTAATTGGCTTTTGTTTCACAATCATCTGCATATCCATTAGGTCATGAACTTATAACTATACATTGCATTGGTCTTCTAAGACATGGGATCAAAGGATTTCCTTGGTATTGGTGTTTACTCTATTCAGAGGTGATTCAGTTGGTTCCTATTTTAGGTCAAGTTAAAGCAAGGTTTGAATTCATATTATCATGAATATCTTCTTATTCAGAGGTTCATCAAGCTCCAAGGTTTTCCTCATTCAGAGGAATCATCATAAACATTGGGTCAGAATTTCATTGGTGTGAATCAGGGTTTAACTCCTTCTCAGATCAAGTTATTTCATCATCAGTGAGGATCAGGGTTTCTCATTCAAGGTTGAGTTGTAGACAGTCATCAATTGAAGGTCTTGAGATTATGGTTTCATGTTAAAGAGATCAGAGGTCATCAGGACAAAACATTTGTGGATTAATTTGAAAGGCATTGGGTCATGATTAATTGAGCTTACTGATTGAATTTTTGGGATTCATTGAGGATAGGAGTTTGGGTGGAATTAGACATGTCAAGATAAGTTGTGTGAGCTACTTGGAATTCGAGATACAAAGCCATCATAAACCATTATCCATTCTTGTTAATCCAATTAACCATTTTCAATAACAAAATAACCATTCTTTTTCAAGTCATTAACCATTAATCCATATCCAAAAGTCCAATTGTCCACTCACATGTCCATTTCTTTGTCATTATCCATATCACTTTCCTTTTGTCCATTTCAATATCCATTTATAAAATCCATATCCATTTTACCATTTTTTAAATATTCAAAACCACATTGTTAGCCCATATCCATTCTTTAAACCAAATGTTCATTCCAAGTCAAATTTTCAAGATCCAAATCCAATATTAATATCCATTTTTGGAATCCATACACTTTTTTCCACATAATGCACGACATATTTTGGTTGGCAGATTCATGCACAATTTTCATTTGAGTGGACAACCCGAAAATGTAACTATGCTACTTAGCTACTCCGACGAGGATTTTATGAAGTAGAAAGGCCATGATCTTGCTCCTATTCATTATGTTCTGTTTATGAATTGACATCCATTAATAAGAGATTGGTATTCAACAATTAATAAACCAAAATGATGTTTTTCATTGGCATAGCAGAGGGGTAGCTGTTCGAGCATTAAACTTATCTAGGGGATTGGAGAGACCAAGTGGGAGGGTCACATATATAGTTGTTCTTGAAGGTTTATGCAGATTTAATGTTCAGGAACTCAGCACAAGAGGAACATACCATACTGCGAAAATCTCTTCCCTTGAGATGACTAAGACCAAGATGGAACAGGTGGATCATGATCCAGATTTCAGAATGTTATTACGCTAATTTAAAGCAACTTCTGTGGAGCATAATATACTTGTTGCTGATTTGAAATAAGTTTTGAAGAACAATTACCAATTGGATTTTGTTGATGTTAAAGGGAGGCTTTCTAAAGCAACCGAATTGGTTGATAGGCACTTACAGTCAATGCACGTGGTGCGGGAAATTTCAAAGAAAAAGGAAATAGTACATAGTAGTGGAAACAAAACAAAAAGCCTCTAACATAAAAATACAAGCGTGAAAAGGGAAAAAATTGTAACAGAAATAACAACACGACTGAAAAATTTCTAACAGATTTCATAACAACTTGCTCTAACATAATTCAAATGAAAAGCCAAAACTACCCTCGCAATTCGAGTATAAATCAATCTGCAATGGATTTCAAAATCATCTTCATTCTTCGGCCTCCCTGATTTCTCTGACTGCAAAAACCTTAATCATCCTCTATCCACGACCTGCAAAAATCAGAACACAACGACATTCATTTCACGCTCGCACTGCGTCATCTTCGCAACAAACTTCATCAACTAATCTTAACCAAGAACTACATCAACCAATTTACTCGCAATTTCATAAGCAGAGCCGCAATGATTCACGACGCAACAATATTCAAAGAATTGAAGAGGAAGAATGAGAGACACAGTTCAAAGCTAGAAGTTGGAAAAAAACAAGCTTACCTCGTGAAGTTATTTTCGCTCGTGATTGGAGAAGCACCGAATGTGTCTCCGGTAGGTAAGTTCCGATAATCTTACCTTTCTCCATTATTTTCCCTGAATGTTATGCTCTGTGTTGCGGTTAGAAAAAGTAGCGAGAGATGTAGCCGAAGTCAGTAGAGTTGAGGAGTTTGTCGTGGAAAGGGTTGATGGTGGCGCGAAGGCATGGAGATGAGACGAAAAGGATGTAGATCATTGAGGTTGGTGGTGGATGTTGTGAGAGAACGAAGAAGAAGGTGGAGAAGAGAGAATAACGGCTGAGTGAGAGTGAATAGAAGGAAAGCGTGATGCTGCATTTGGGTATTAGGTTTTTTAGGTTTAACTTTGACAACACCTGGGCCGATTAGTTAAGCCCATGCACCTGTTTTGTTTCTCACCCAGGTTTCGCTCACTGCACCCTACCCTGAGCATAAACTAAGGTTCTTGGGCTTGAATGCCAAAAAGCCCACACGCCTTTTTTGTCACACCCCCATTTCTGTCTTGATTTTGTTATTAAAACTAATTCTATTTTTGTTTAAATTTTGAATTAGGATTTAATTAGAGGTTGTTTTTGATTTGTTTAGACTTTGATTTTAGTTTGATTAATTTCTAATTTTAATTTGTTTTAGGTTTTAATTCTAATTGAACTTTGATTAATTGTTGATCAATTTTTAATTTTAGTGCAGGTTAATTTTTCTTGATTTTAATTGGTGATTAATTTTGACTAAACTTAGATTTAATTTTGAAGCTAGTTTTTGATTAATCTTGATATTAATTTCAGCTAGTGTTGTTAGCATTTTCTTGTGGATTTTTTGTGGATATTCTTGATTAATTGTGGATCTTGATTTTGATGCCTACCTTGATTAATTCCTGATTAAATGTTGATTAATACGTGCCTTGTTTCGTTTTCAATTTCTCTTTGTGATTGAGTCGTTTCATGTTTACTTGTTGATTATTTTGTACTCACATGATCCCTTAGGATTCCTAACTCCACTTAATTTCTGATTAAGTTGGAGGTAGGAGAGACATTAGGCTCTCAACCCAAGCATGATAACATTAGGTAGACTTCCTTCCTAATCCTGACCTTAGGGCCGTTGTTGTATGATAATATATTGGATTCAGTTTCTCTTAGACCTTCTACGCGTCTTTCTCTTCTCTCCCTCGAATCAATTTCAAAACACTTAATAAATACAATAAATATTGTGCGCCACGAGCCTTGAGTACATGGGAAATGATGAGTGAGGAGTCCCTCCTTACGTTTATAGAGTGTTTAGTATACGTCCCGTCTGGGGGAGATCTTGTGACGTATTCGCTCCTATGTCATAGACTTTAGTGCAATACGCATCTCAAACAAAGTCAATTCACTTCTGTTAATGCGTTTCAGATTCAGAATCCTTTCTCTCGCCCCCGCATGATCGAGATCCCGTTTTTCTGTAGTCCTGTGAACTACGGATTCTTTGATTCCTTATTCTCTAATAATGATACGTAGGCACGAGGATCCCTATCCTTGGCGAGCCCACTAACAACTAAATTCCCTTTCTCTCGCCTAGTGCGATCAAGACCAAGCAGATTAATCGAGACCTTTTCCCGTGGTTTTCCAAACTACGGCTGCTCTAATTTCTCATACCAAATGAGGATACGTAGGCATAAGATGATGATGTCTTGGTGTCGCTACTGCGAAAATCGGCGCCGGCTTGACAGGAGAGTCGCCACCGTGCGTTATTTATCCCTCAGAGCGGGAAAGGGAACGCTCGAAGTAAACCTCGCAAAGACGGGAAAAGGTATGGTCATCGCAACCAAAACCTGGATTCGGGAGTCGGTTACGCAAGGGGAAGGTATTAGCACCCCTCACGTCCATCGTACTCGATGGGATCCACGCTTGGTGTTTATAGGTAAAAGGGTGTATTATCTATCTACGCTAATGGCTGGTCTGAAAAGAAAATAAAAGGACAGGACTCGACAGAACGTACGGTGTTCTGGGCCTACGTATTCCCTCGTGCAATGGGAAAGTCAGAGTCAACGTAGTTCGACTTCCTACGTCTAAACGGGGGAAAGGTTGCTCGCCAGGACATCGCGTCCTGTGCCTACGTACTTTCATCTGGTATGAAAGATCAGAGCAAACGTAGTTCGGCTAACTACGGGTAAACAGGGGCTCTCACACAGCAGTGAGAAAACAAACTGGTCTCTAAGGCTCGGGAACCTACAACTACGATCTGGTCTCAAATGCACTCGGGCAGGAGAAAGGATAACAATTAGTCGTTAGCGGGAAAGTCTCGATCGCACAGCCGCGAGAGAACTAAAGTTAGTCGTTAGTGTGCTCGCTAGGATATCGCATCCTATGCCTACATATCTTCGTCTGGAACGAAGAATCAGAGCAGCTGTAGTTCAGCTAACTACGGGTCAAGCTACTCAAAAGCTCCTACAGAAAGGAAAGGGAAACCCTAGAACTATAGCTGAGAAACAGGGGAATCTACCTACTGCTATCACACCTGGTTGACCATCCTAATGTCTATCATAACAACTCCGCAACGGAGAAGTCAGAGCTCCTAGGGGATCATGGCAACAGGGCTAAACTGCAAACAAGAAACTGCAAAGTAAAGGAATACTGAAAATATGCATGAATGCAACAACTAAACAAACAAGGCACAGAGGCCGCAAACCACAGAGGCAAGGGAGCTCAGCTCTACCAAATACCAACAAGCAAAGCCACGCAATAACAAACAAGCAGAAGGAGGACCACCTCAACTTCTCATGCACACAAAGTCTACTTCTAAGATGCACCTACTCAGAACTATCTAGATGAATACCTAAGTCTAATGCAACATAACATCATACAAGTCAAACAATCCAAAGAGAAGGCAGGCTAACCTGACAAGCCTCTATCTACAAAACAAGAAACTACTCCTGGGCAAGGCCCCTAACAAACCTGAGACAACTCTTAATCTATCTCTAAACAGAACTCTATACAGCACCCTAAGCAAAGATCTAAGCAACAGCTCTAATCAAAACCCTAAGCAAGAGGAATCAATCCCAGTTCTCCAAGCTTCAGAATAAGCTTACCAGAGAAAGGGAGCTAAGCAGACAAGCTCATAGTATCTTCCTCAGGAAAGTACCAGGAGGTTACTACTCAGGAGTCATATCCTATGCGGCTCGACAACTGTGATCAGTTTATATTCCTCCTCAGGAGAAATTAAACTCACATGAAGGCTCCTGCATCACGGGATACTTGAGAAATACCTATATGCACTATGGGAACTAAATGAACAGGCTCATAGGACCTTCCTCAGGAAAGTACTAGGAGGCTGACACTTAGGAATTGTACCCTACGTGGCTCAACAACTGCGATCAGTTTACATTTCTCCTCAGGAGAAATTAAACTCACAAGCTGGCTCCAACATCACTGGATACTTGAGAAATCCTAGATAAACTAATGGAACTAAGTGAATAGACCCATAGGACCTTCCTCAGGAAAGTACTAGGAGACTTCCACTTAGGAATCGTACCCCATGTGGCTCAACAACATGTGATCAGTTTACATTCCTCCTCAGGAGAAACTAAACTCACAAGTCGGCTCCGACATCATTGGATACTTACGAAAGAGGTGAGAAGAAAGAATGAAAGTCATTCATAGTGCCTTCCTCAGGAAAGTACCATAAACTCCCTTCAAACTTCAGGATCTCGAACCTCACAAACAGACAACAAGCTTCTAGACTAAGCCTCAATCCACTGCATCCCTGCAAGCTCCAACAGGACTTCAATCAGCTCCCACCTTCAAGAAGAAACCACAGGCCAACAAACCACAAGAGACTATCTCTGAAGTTCAACCACAGTTGAACTTCAAAGTCAGAAGTCACCAAGACTTCTCCTATCTTCAGGCTCAGCCAAATCCTATCAGAACACCCTACAAAAATCTATCAAAAATCTACTGGGAGACCTACATGGCTCTAAGACAACATACTTGAAAAATCAGAACAAAATTCAACACCAGATGCAAGAACTAAAATCAACAACACAGACATATCCACAGATCAATTTATTCAACATCAATAACCGTGAAAAGATGCAATTAAAATGAAAATGCATGATTGAGCTAATATTTTTGTACTATAAAATTCTACATTGAATGACGAGTCTACAGAAAAAAGAACGGAATTATTTGACTAAATCTACTACTTTTTATTAATTTTCTAATGATATGCATGCATTGAAAATATTAAAAAGAAATCAATTAATTGGAAAATATGCAAAAAATAGCAAAACAAAAATAAAGTGACATTTTTATTTTTATTTAATTTTCTAGGAATTATGATGAAATGGTAGAAAAAAAGAATTATTAAAAAACAATTATTTACATTTTTATGAATTATTTACAATCATGGAAATATAAAAGGAAATTAACAAAACAAAAAAAAATGAAATAAACTGGAGGGGGGTACTATCAGCAAAGAATTCTAGGCTATTCCTGGATGGGCCCTGAAGATGGGGGTGCCATCAGCAAATGGGCGCAGGGCCCAGACTTAATAACCAGAAAAAACAATAAAAATTGAGCTGAACGCAGGGGGGGTGCTGACTTAGCAATTTTTCAGTTCATACTATTACTGGGCTCAAATGAGGGGGGTGTTGAAAGCAGATAGGGCCTAAGGCCCAAATCCTAATCACCCAGCTTTCTCACACGCCAGGGGGGTGAGGAAGCAAATTGGGATGTAGCGTTCAGAAAACGCGTTTGGGCTTAGCCCAATACCCCAAACCTAACCCAATACTCAGTTGAACGAAACCTAATTCTTCCCCCAACCCTAATTACTGTTCACTCACCTAAACCTAACGCCGCTCCCTCGTCTTCATCCTCTCCCTCACGCTCTCTCTGCAACTCGTCCCCCTCTCCCAATCTATTCCCAGAAAACAACAAACCTCAACCAGACTTCACACATCTCACCACATTCAAATGAATCAACACAAAAATCTCACAGTTCTCTCACAGTTAAACACGAATCACAAACAACCCTAAACTAGCATTACTCGTAGTGAAATAATTGAAGTTGAAGCGGTGTTGCCAACATAGACGAATATGAAACAAGATTGGAAGGCTACGTACCTGGATGAAGCAAGAACAGGCTGAAGGCGTTCTTGAGTTTCGTTGAAGATTCAGATGAAGCTCAGAAAGATCTTCTGGAAAACTAACCGAAGGATGAAGGTCCCTGATGAATCCACGAAAACCTTGACGATTGATGTTGAAGAACGATGGATCTACGAGATTCTGAATGATGATGATGAACGTAGACGCTATGATGAATCTTGGAGGGGATTCTGGAAAAGTGAATAACGATGAAGATCGTGTTCTGGAAAGTTGAAGAACGATGAAGATCGTGTTCTGGAAAGTTTCTGATGAAGGTATGAGCGATTTCTGGAGAAGTGATGAAGGTTGATGAAGGTTTGAGTGGATTCTGGAAAAGTGGAGGTTTCCGGCGAAGATGATGAAGGTGGAAGGGAGGAGATCGGAGGAAGAAGATGAGTTCCTGGGGATTTTTGGACGTTTGCAGATTCCGGCGAGTGAGACGGTGGCCGGAGGTAGTTGGGGGTCACCGGCGGTGGGAAGTTACGGCTGATGCATGGCCGCCGGTGAGGTTGCTGGTGAAACTCAGGCGATGGGTGTGGGGGCGCCAAGTGGCGCGCATGCGCAGAGAGAGAGGGAATGGGGGACAGCTGGGGACCACGTGTGTGAATCTGGGAAGGTCTGAGTGGGAACGCGTGGAGCCTCTGAGTGTGTGTAACGTGGGCTCTCCTCTGAGCCAACACGTGTCATGCTACTATTTATACCACTGAGAAATCTGGATCTTTCTGGAAGTTTCTGGGGCTTGCTGGGAATCGCTGGATGAACTGGGCTGAATTGGGCTGCATCTGGACTTTTTCTGAGCTGATGAGATCTGGGCCTTAACAAAAAAAACACCTCTGGGCCCATTCGAAAATGAATAAAAAAACTGTAAAAAAAAAACTGAATAAAAAACAATTAACTGAATTTGATTAATGTCTAATTAACACTAATTAATCTAATGATCAACTAATAAACTCTAAACAAAAATTAAGCCCTAATCAAATCTAGAAAGATTAAAACTCTAATTACTCTATTTAAGCCTAATTAAATCTAAAAAAAACAATTAACCTAATTAAACTCTAAAAAGGTGATTAAATGTCTAATTAATTCTATATTATCCTAATTCTATTAAGCTTCTACCATTATTTAATACTAGTATCTATTATTAATAAAAGAAACTATATTATTTCTATATTATCTAAAAACAATTAAACCTATTAATCCTAATTTTTATCATTCTATTTAATATGCTAAGAAAAATTCACTAATATTCCAAAAAAGATAAAAGCTATTTAAATTCTATTAAAAATTCTACAAATGATTAAAATCTATTTAAAATATTCTATAAAATTCTAAAAAGAGGATTAAGCTATTAAAATATTCAAAAACCCTATTTAAATTCCAGAAAAATCTATAAAGCCTGTTAAAAATTCACAAAAGCCTGTTAAACCCTACAAATGCAGATGAATGCACATGACCCCCATAAAAGAGCGCACGAGACCAGATCGAATCGAACAGAGATCCCCGGGCATCAGAATATCCCCAAAATTACTGTGCAAGCTAAAAATCACTGAGGAGCGCACAATTTCCCGAAAATAAAAACCCCGATAATCTGGACTGAATCTGCCATATCTGATAGACGAAAGTCAAGCTGTAAACTCTGATATCCCCTGCTTGTGCACAAAAATCATACATCTGAGCTGTGAATATGAAATTAAACCATGAGTCAGATAGGAGAATCAGTTGGTCAAATTTTAGGGTGCAACACTTGGCGAGCAAACTTTCCCCTTCGCCCGTAGTTTTCGGAACTATGTTGACTATGACTTTCTCATTGCATGAGGGGATACGTAGGCATAGGGCGGAGATTTCCTATCGAGTCTCCTTTTTCTTTTCCTTTTCCCATTTCTATTTAGAAGTAGCTTTTAGATAACTCACCCTTTGATTAGACAACAAGCGTGGATCCTGTTGAGTACAATGGACGTGAGGGGATACTAATACCTTCCCCTTACGTAACTGACTCCCGAACCCAAGATTTGGTTGTGATGAACTTGTCTTCTCCTTTCTTTCAGGTTTTCTTAGATCATTTCCTTTCCCTCCTTTAGGATAAATAACGTTTGGTGGCGACTCTCCTATTTGTTTCCGGTAGTCTGTTTTTTCGCAATTACGACAATGGTAACATCATCGCTCTTTAATTCGTATTTGGCCTCCGTGTCCATCATGGGCAACTTAGGCCAACTAGGTCAACCACCATGAGGTATAAAGTATTTTTGTTCACATGGTGAGTTATCTTTGACCAATAACTCTCTCCAAGTCATGATAAAATTAATGGATGAAAGTAACCGCTATATGGTTCATACGATTATAGAACAAATAAATAACATGTTTACTCCTCTTATAGAAAACACGACTAGGAGTTATCAATAGTTATCCCACCAAATGGGTATGATTTCTAATTTTTTGAGGGCACCACTAGTGCCACCGACTCCAGTTCCTAGCGTTCCTCTGGGGGATAATCCCCTAGAAAATAGGGTTGTCAAAAATAATCAAAGGCTAGAAGGCATAAAAATGGTCCTAGTGCAACACAATCAAGATGTCGACCAAGTCTTGAGACAAGCCTGACAGGACAACATAGGCGTACATGATAACATCACCAACATTGTCGAACATGTTTTGGTCCATAATGGTCTCAACTTTGGCCTCCACAGGCCCAAATATACATCCCCATTGTCTAAATATGTGAGGCAAGCTAAGTTGCCTAGGGGATAGAAGGTTCCAAAATTCACCAAGTTCACTGGCGACACTAATGAGTCCACCGTCAAACATGTCACTTGTTACCAGAACGAGGCTGGTGATTTAGCCAACAATGAGAACCTAAAAATCAAGTATTTTCCAAACTTATTGACAAATAACTCTTTTACATGGTTCACCACCCTTCCCCTAAATTCCATTTTTACGTTGGCCCAACTAAAGAGGGCATTTCACGAGCAATTCTACATAGGACAATGTAAGATTAGCCTTAAGGAATTAGCCAGTGCAAAAAGGAAGGTGGTTGAGAGCATTGATGATTACCTCAATAGGTTTAGAATCTTGAAAGCGAGATGTTTCATGCACGTGCAAGAACACGAGCTAGTTAAACTGGCAGGATGGGGTCTCGACTACTCCATTAGGAAGAAGTTAGACACCCAATACTTGTGAGATATAGCCTAGTTGGCCAATAGGGTTCGACAAGTCGAACGATTAAAGGCTGAAAAAGCCAAAACTTCCAAGTTTAGTAAAAAGGAAGTAGCTTATGTCGAAGTCGACAACGTAGAAAATTCATCCAACTCAGAATATGAGTATGTGGAAGAGAGCGAGGTCAACATGGCCGAACTAAAGCCCGAACCTCCTTATACATGCAAGCTGCTTAAACCCTCAAATGGGAAAAATCCCGTAGAGCCTAAAAACGAAAAGTTTGTGCAAAAAACATATATCTTCGACGCCACCAAGTCTAACGAGATCTTTGATCTGTTGGTTATTGACGAAAACATTGTTGTTCCCAAATAGACTAAAGTTCCACCATTTGAACAAAGAAAGAAAAAGGATTTTGTAAATTTCATAAATTTTTGGGTCATAATACTTCTCAATGTGTACTTTTCAAGGACTTGGTGCATAATGCTCTCAAGGATGGCAGACTCAAGTTTGCTGACAAACAAAAACCATGCCATATTGCTTTTTGGAGAAATAAGATTGATTATAGTACATATGGATCTAAGCTCTGTGTAGGGATAAACTTCATTTGGTTTTGATGATAACAACTATCAAGTGATTTAAAAGATGACAACTCCGTAAGTCAAACTACATTTGGTATTAATGAGTTGAGAAGTTCTTGGTGACAACTGTTAAAAGGGGAGTTAATTGCCTCTTTCCCATGGTTCCTAATGATGACATCTAAAAAAAAACGACAAACCTCATCAATCATAGTTGAATGTGCTAAACAAAACTTCATCAAGAAAATGAAATTGAAGTCTTGAAGTTAGGATCATGAAGTTATGAAAGTGTGAAAGCTTGTCTAGTCATACACTTAGGGTTTTACATAGTTTTGATTAGTTAAATGTAAAAGGAACAAAAGCAAGTCTTGTGTGTTAGAACAAGATTTTGGTTCAGCATATTATCTCTAAGTTTTGATGATAACAATACATATATTTTATACGTAACAATTTCGTACTCTAATGAATTTCTGAAGTGTGCAGTTATCAATTTAAAATTGATTCTGAATAACTCTCAAGAAAAATCCTTATGGCACGCCTCAAGAATTTACTTTGTTTGTCTTTGAAGAAACATAAGCAGTTCTGATGAATGCCAAATGCTTCTGAAGAAAAAGAAAGTTATGTGCTTCTAAGAAAAGTTTCGCTTCCGACGCTGATACCAAGCTCTGAAGACTCTAAAGACAAGGTTCTGTTGAACAAGTTCTGAAGACATTATTTCTAAATACTTTGAAGACTCTGATACCACTCAGTCGTTCATCTTTTGGACTCATCATCACTTCTCATCAGATAAAGTTAATCAAAAGACAAGGTCAAGACAGAAACGTGTGATGAAAGAATCTGTACAAAAGTTCATTCCCATTTTGGTATAAACTGATTTCATGTTTGTACTGCTATATGGGATATGGTGAGACTTTACCACTATTATCTCTCACGGTCTTATTATTACCGTTGCAATAGCTGTCATCAAGATTTACGTTTGTACCCTTCAACGTTCAAACATTCAACTATATAGAGAAGTCTCTACCTCATTTCTTAAAAAGAACAACGATCAATCTTACAAGTAAAATACACCTAGTATAGAAATTCTATCAAAACACAATGAGTTGCTGCTCATATTTGTGTAATACTTTGTTCTTAAATTTTGTTTCATCTGTTTTATAGAAGCACCTTTGTAAACACTTTCTTTGTATCTTCTTTGATATCATTTCCCTCAAGTGACTAAGTGTTAGTTTGTAGACTTGAGAGGGCTAAGGTGTTTTTCTAAACACTTGACGAACTTATTGTAATCTTTCTAGATGAGTGGATTAAGTCCTTTTTGAAGGAAAAATCACCATGGCGGGTGAACTAGAGTAACATTGTTAATAGTGAACCAGGATAAAAATATTTGTGTCTTCTTATTCATTTTCTTTTGTTAACCTCTGTGCTGAAAGTTTTAAAAATTTACATTTGGTAAAAACCCAATTCAAACCCCCTTTTTCTTGTGTTTTTCTCTATCTTTAGTTGGTACCAGAGCTCCGACTCTGTTATTGATTTGTCTATTAAACACTTAACTGTGTAGAGAGATCCGGTATGAGAAAAACTTTATGGTTGCTGCTAATACAAATGAGAGAGATAGTTATAATGCAAAGCCTCTTGTGTTTGATGGAGAAAAGTTTGATTATTGGAAAGAGAATAGAAAGTTCATTTCTAGGCTATGATGCAGATATTTGGATATTGTCATAAATGGCTATGAAATACTTGTATCTACAATTGGTATTCCCATTTCTAGAAACAGAATGAATGATAATCAAAAGCGTGAGTTCAAAAATCATCACATAGCCAGAAATACCCTTCTCAATGCTATATCTTACAATGAATATGAAAAAATCACTAACAGAGATACAAAAAATGATATTTTTGATTCCTTGAGAATGACACATGAAGGTAATACGCAAGTCAAGGAAACAAAAGCTCTAGAATTGGTCTAGAAATTTGAGGCTTTCAAGATGGAAGATGATGAAACCATTGAGACCATGTTCTGAAGATTTCAAACCCTAGTTGCAAGACTTAAGGTTTTAGGCAAAGGTTACTATACAGCTGATCATGTCAAAAAGATAGTTAAAAGCCTTCCTAAGAAATGGAGACTAATGGTTACAAGTCTTAAGCTATCCAAGGATCTGAACTCCATAAGCCTTGAAGAGTTGGTCAACTCGCTCATAAGCCACGAAATAGAGCTAGAGGAAGATGAACCTCAGAAAAGGGGCAAATCTGTCGCTCTAAGGTCTAGATCAGAACAGAATAAGTCAGAAAATACTAAAGACTTCCAAGTTGAGGAAAAAGAAGACTCTGATGAAAAAGGTTTTGATGATGAAGATGAATTGTCCCTTCTCTTCAGAAGAATCAAACAACTTTGGAAGAAAATACAAAACAACTTCCGAAGGCCCAAAAACAGAGGAGATCACCCAGATTCATCTTCAAAAGGAAGAAAAAGAAAATAAATAACATGCTATGAATGCAAGGAGCCATGACACTATAGAAATGAGTGCCCAAAGCTTAAGAAAGAGAGCTCTAGAAAAGAAATTTTCAAGAAGGATGCATTCAAAGGCAAGAAGAAAGGTATCATGGCAACGTGTGATGATTCTATCTTTGAAGTATCAGAATCTGACTCTGAAGAAGAGCATGCCAACGTAGAATTTGTGGCCTCCACATGAAACACAACTGAAACAGAGTTTGACTCAAAAGAGGTATTTTCAAAATTTTCTCGTGCTGATTTAGAATCATGTTTTTTAGGATCTATGAATAGGTATTAGAAACTTCAACACAAATTCAAAGACTTGAAAAAAGGCTCATGAATCTAAAGTTGAAGAACGCATTAAGCTAGAGAAAGAATTTTCTAACCAAAAAAATGATAATTTTGTTTTGGAAAAAGAAAATACTTTTCGGAACAAAAAATGTTTAAAACTTGAAGAAACTCTTTCTAAAGTTCTCCAACTTCTGAAACCATCTTATATAAATATGATAAGGCATTTCAGAAATTCTTAAACAATAGCATATATAGAAGCATAATGACTTCCATGATCTATGGTGTTAGTCCCAATGAAGAGAGAGGAATTGGTTATGATCCTGATGATGATGATCAGATTTCACTTTAAGAAAACAAAACAAAATCTCCCTTCTCTTATCACTACACACCATCACAAACACAAAGATTTACTGTTGCACGAAGACCTAAAGTGGTCAGAAGCTTTGGGAAAACTAATAAAAAAGGACCCAAAAGATAATGGGTACCAAAAGATAAAATAGTTGCAGACATCCTATTCAGTAGAATTAAAACAACAGTCATGGTACCTGGACTTTGGATGCTCGCGGCACATGGCGGAAAGAAGGCATATGTTCCAAAGCTTGGATCTTAAAGATGTTGGGTACGTAGGTTTCAGAGGAAACCAGAAAGGAAGAATAAAAGAATCTAGAATAGTCGGTAACAAATTTCTTCCTTCTATATCTTATGTACTTTATGTTGAGGGTCTAATACATAACTTGTTATCCATAAGTCAATTAAGTGATAACGATTATGACATTATCTTTATTAAAAAAACAAGCAAAGATGTAAGTCAGAAACATGGCATAGTTCTCTTCACTGGAAAGAGGAAAAACAACATTTACAAGATTAAGCTTTTTGATCTTAAAAACCAAGATGTAAATGCTTAATGTCGGTTAACGAAGAGCAGTGGGTGTGGCATAAACACTTGGGTCATATTAGCATGAGGAGGATTTCTCAGCTAAATAAACTTGAGTTAGTCAGAGCTCTACCTAAGCTGAAGTTCACTTCAGTTTCTCTTTGTAAAGCCCGTCAAAAAGGCAAGTTTTCCAAAACATATTTTAAATCTAAAAATGTTGTTTCAACCCCTAGACCGCTGAAGCTTCTACATATTGAATTATTTGGTCCTGTGAATATAATGTAAGTCAATGGTAAGAAGTATGGAGTTGTCATTATTGATGATTATAGTCTTTGGAAATGAATTAAATTGCTAAGGCACAAGAATGAGTTGCATTTTGTGTTTATTAGTTTCTGTCCTAAAGAGCAAAATGAATTTGATTTTAAGTTCATTAGAGTCAGAAGGGATCATGGTGGTGAATTTGAGAATCAGTGGTTTGAAGAGTTATTTGACTCTAATGGCATATCCCATGATTTCTCCCGCCTTAGAACTCCACAGCAGAGTGAAGTTATAGAGAGGAAGAATAGGACGTTGCAAGAAATCGCCAGAACCATGATCAATGAAACAAATGTGGCTAAGAACTTTTTGGCAAAAGCTGTGAATACATCATGTTACATTCATAATAGGATCTCTATCAGGCCTATTTTGGATAAGACTCCTTATGAATTATGTAAGGGAAGAAAACCCAACAATTCTTATTTCCATCCTTTTGGATGTTTTTGTTTTATTCTGAACACTAAAGAGAATTTGAACAAGTTTGACTCTAAAGCATATAAATGTATTATGTTGGGATACTTTGAACGCTCTAAGGGCTACAGAGTATACAATACAGAAACACGTATTGTGGAAGAATCAATTCATGTTAGATTTGATGATAAGCTTGACTCAGAAAGTCAAAGCTAGTTAAGGATTTTACAGATCTAGTGATAACACTTGCAGGCTCTAGAGAAAAGGCAAAAAACTCTGAGGATAAAGATTCAAAGAGCGCTGATAAAATACATCTGAAGCAACTGAATTTCCTCCAACTCAGAAAAGGAAAAGGAATAAACAAACTGTTTATGAAGAATTGATTCTTGGAGACAAAGCTGAACCTGTAAGAACAAGATCCACCTTAAAAAAATTGAGGAAATGCTTTTGGGATTGGTGTCTCTGATAGAACCAACTTCGTATGATGAAGAGCTTCATCAACTTCAGAGACACCTGAGCCCTAGCTCCGATCGTCTTCTCCGGCCAAACCATCACCAGAGTAAACAAAACATGCACATAAATGAAAAACCAAACCACTATCCCACTCAAAATTTCACGTAGATTTCAAATCCATGCTTAGTTTTAATGATCATGAAAATAGGTCACAAAAATTGAACACATAAACTGAATTTCGTCAAATCACGATAACCAGATGTGCAAACAATGCCTACAACATTGAGGACTTCAGGTATACACAATATGCATCTAAACAGGCATGGATCCTAGCATGAGAGCTTGAGACATTTCAGAGGTTACCTAGTGGAGTATGTCCACTGCACCTTGTTTCCTTGAGCAAAATGAAAAGAAAATGATCCTAAGCTCCTCAATGAGGATGAATCAAGAAAGAAAGCAAAGAGGTCTTGTAGAAATAAAGAGATTTGTGCTTCTGAAATTCTTGAGAGAGAGAGAGAGATAAAGTTTTTTGATCTAATTTTGATGCAAAATGGAATTGTGAACCTGGTTTGGAGTTGATTTGCTTAAATAGTGAGCTCTTAGGGTAGGAGTGAGACTTGGAACCAAAGCTATAGGATAAGAGTTTGTTATACTTGGTTTGGAGAGAAAAAAGAGTGAAATGCACATGTTATGGTATAGGCTCAGGTTCAGGTTTAGGAGAGGTGGTTTTGTTGCTTTTTGCTGAGAAAAATAAGTGAGAATGAACATGAAGAAAGTGTGATGATGTGTAACACATGTGGAGAGTGAGCGAGGCAATGCAATTCTTCTTTTTCTTATTTTAGCAAAAAGAGGAATTGTGTGTGCATGAGAATAACATGTGTTGCTTGGCTCCTTTTTGGAAAAGAGGGTGTGCAATACGTGTGGACATGATATGAATGAGATCATTCTGCAACAAAAACATGACATACTACCAAAGATAAACAATTCAAATGCCATCCATGTAACTCTCTTCCAAGGGCTATAACTTGATGAGTTTTGCTCTAATTGATAAGAACTTGGTACCAAATGAAAGTATGAAGGTCAAGGAACATCTCTCATGTTGGAAACAAATTAAGATGAGGCTTGGAAGGTTGTGAAAAATAAGCTTAAAGTTGTGTCCACAAAATTGACTTGGTGCTCTAAAATTTTCTAAGTTAAAAATACCACCTCTAGCCACTTGAGATACTAACTTTGAACTACCATAACTTGAGGAGCATTGATTCATTTGAGGAGTTCTTTACAACAAAAGAAATATTAGAAGGAGATCTACAACTTTCATTTTGATGGGAACTTGATATGAAGCTTGTATCATGAAAATTTTTTCCTTGGAAGTTAGCTTTAAAGTCTGCCTAAAAACTAGCTAAGTTTGGAAACTTTTGGACCATGACTTTGCAGCACCATAACTTAAGCTCTAGGGATCCAAATGATGAATTCTTGGCATAATTAGAAAGCTTTAAAGATGATTAATAACTTTGATGTTGGAAGAAAAATCATATTGAACTTGGATCATTGAGAAAAATGGACTTAAAAACATGCTCCTCAAGCTGAATTTCTACACTTAGAAAAATTCTAAGTGTTGAAACTTAATTTCCACATTTTTCCCAACTTTACCTCTCCATATCTCTTGATCTAGACATCTTTTGGACTTGCTTTCTTCTACAAACTTGTATTTCATGATGTCTTATTCAATGTGATTACAAGTTTGCCTCATTTAGATCAAGGATGAGGATGTTATGAATCTTGTAAGATAGGTACAATTTCTGATTTTCCATACTTAGTGAAATTTCCACAAAACCCTAATTTAGTTAACTTTATTGATTTCATGATTCTTCTTAATACTCCTTGGTCAAACCTCATATGATCACTTGCGAGGACTTGAAATGCCCATGATTGACAAAAACTCAAGAGTTTGACTTTGTGAGGCCACAATTGACTTTCTTGATCAGATGAATCCCTAATCCTCTTGCCATTGTCTGAGGCCTATGTAATGACTTTTGAAAGACCATGAGGAATATATAAACTCCTTGTGATGTATGTTAATCCATGAAACCTTGCCTTTCTCAAAAAGATAGGCATGGGTTTATTTGGCTCAAAACCCTAATTCCAGCCCAAAAGATAGTAGAGTGTGATCAATGCTTGAAAACCCTAATCCAGATGATTGTGTGAGATTGTTTAGAATTCTTTGATGAATAAAGGGACTTTGTAACCCAATAATAACATGATTTTGAGATTATCTCCATACTCCTTGCTTTGAGAACCATCTTCTCCTCTTGAGAAAAGTCAAGAACTCTTGATCCCATGCCTTAGAAATAATGCAATGCATAAATGAAGATGCAAATGAAATGAAGCATAAGCCAAAAAAGTTAAAGAAAAAGAGAGAAAATTTTGGGGTGTTACACTCATGGGCTAGCAAAAGGAAATCAAATATTGCTCTATCAACTGCTGAAGCAGAATACATTTCAACATTACTTTGCAGCACTCAGATGCTCTGGATGAAAAATCAACTTGAAGACTTCTAGATATATGAGAGTAACATCCCTATCTTCTGTGATAACACGACTGCTATTTTCCTGAGTAAGAATCTCATTTTACACTCTAGATCTAAACACAAAGAAATCAAACACCATTTTATTAGAGACTATGTTAAGAAAGGGGTTATTGCTTTAGAGTTTATAGATACAGACCACCAATGGGATGATATCTTCATAAAACCCTTAGTTTAAGATAGATTTATGTTCATTTTGAAGCAATTAAAAATGGAGCTATGTCTAGAATGAACTTTTCCTTTCTAATGTCTTCAACTCTCTCTGTAAAATTATGATTCTGACTTGTGATTTTTTTTTTGTTTCAATGATTCTTCTACATGTTAGGAGTTATCAGTGTCAGAAATATCTCACGCCAGAAACCTTTTTGTATTCGTGACTCTGAGAACATCTAAACCGTGTATTTTCAAACGAGTGGCTATGATTTGTTTTAGACACCTGTCTATCTAAAAATTATACGTTACCGGTTGAAACGATACCTCGAGCGATGAGGTGTCTTGAGAACAGCTGTTAAAACCATTATTGCTATTTATTACTCTCCTTATTGTTCATTTTCAATGCATTAGTAATCATTTCATTCTTCTCTTTATATATATATATATATATATATATATATATATATATATATATATATATATATATATATATATATATATATATATATATATATATATATATATATATATATATATATATATATATATATATATATATATATATATATATATATATATATATATATATATATATATATATATATATATATATATATATATATATATATATATATATATTCACTCTTCTCACTCTCACATACTACACTACTCTTTACCCACACTTCATCTTATTTATCCCTAAAAACTCTTCTTCTCTGTTATCTACCTTCATCCATGGATGCACAACAAATAACTGTTTACGAATACTCTCAACAAATGCAACAACAAATTCAATCTTCTCAACCCTTGGCTGCTAGCACCATGCCAAATCTACAACACTGCATCTATCATTGTCTACCTTTCAACTACTGCATGTTGATCATATTCTCGATCGTCCTGCTCACATCCACTTGGCAACACCATTTGAGCAAGTGGAAGTGCTCTGTGAACTGCTGGTAGATTTTGATAACCTAAAGGAAAATGGTTTGGATTTGACCAAGGAACTCCACAAGCAAAGATGAAAAAATTATTTTAATCGAATTTACGGTCTAATATGTAACCCAAAATTTGACCTTCCTCTTTTTCCTTTTGCATAAAAATGTGCATTCACATCGCCGGCATGCGCATTGGAATTTTTTTCTCTGTGGTTTTTGTTGCAGGAACTTTCAAAATTTATGGTCCTGATTAATTGCATCCTCACAAAGTCATCACATTATCAATACGAGCGAAATACAAAGGTGTCCATGCCTGTTCATCAAAGCAAAGAGTCAAAAATCGGAACCATGGCCATAACACCTTGTTTCAAAGCAATTTGGGCAAGTTTTGCTTGTGGTAATTGATTAACCATGTTCTAGGAAAAATGTGTTAATCGATTAACACATGTAAATTGGAAGATTTTGTTGTATTTTCATGACAACATCTTTTCCTCTACTTCTTTGGGGTCTACTTGGTTCTAGTGTTATGTGGAATATTCTAGACACTTCAAGACACTTCAAGAATCCACTTGCATTCACTACAATACATCATTTCCAATCAAGACCACCATGCACCTTTGCTTCCAAACATGTGAACCATTGTATTTTGTACTTGCATTGGGATTACTCCACCGAGTTAACAAATATCTAACCGAGTCAACTTCCGACTCAGTGAGTTAAATGCGACTAATTCTAAAGCTAGTTCCAAGGCAAATTGCAAAGAAAACTCCAAACCTAGCCACTCCTAAGCTAGCTTATATATAAAGAAAACTTGTCATTTTTGCTTGGGGAACTTCAACCATTTTCAAAATTCTCTCTCAATTTTCACTCTTCTCTCTCACATTCTCTCTAAAGTTTCTGCAACTTTTTCTCACATTCATCTTCATCTTCTTCTCCAAACCACATACTAGAGCTTAATTTCCACCATTAGAGTGTAACAATCTTCACATCAAAATTGTTATTATCTTGAGCTAAACCTCCATTTCATTGCATTTCTACTTGGATTTCTGGATTTACAGTAGCTTTTACTTCAAATCAAGCAATCATCTCAAACTTCTTCGGTGCAAATTCGCATTTGGAGTTTTTATCGCGTTTTGATCGATTTTGCTGCGATTTGATCTCAAGCTTGGAATTATCTGGTTTTCTTAGCTTATTATCATTATATTTCACTTACAACAATCACCAAGGCAATCATCTTCCTTGTAGGTTGGAATTTCTTACTCGATTTACTGTTTTTGATCATTTTCGTATGTTTGTAATGTAGATCCGATAATTTTTTTGGTGTGAATTGATTATTTAATTGATTGATTCTTGATCATTGATGAGTTAATTGATTCAATTAATGCTTAATTGTTGATTTTTGGACTTGATTTTCGTGCACAAATGTTTGCCCTAACATGTGAGTGATTGGATAACTGATAAGTAGCTAGAAGTGCTTTTGAAAAATCATATTTTTGTCACTGCTACATGGTTAATCGATTAACCACTTGCTAGGAAATCCGTGTTAATTGATTAACACCTTTGTTTAAGGAAAAAAACTACTTTTTTTCAAAGATTAGTTGATAACCATTTTTGCCTAGCAAATGGTTAACCGATTAACACTAAACCAGAATGTCATTTTTTTGCTTTTTCAAGCTTGTTTGGTTCTCTTTCCTCATTTAACTTCCATGGCTTGATATGCTTGATATTTGTGATTTATTTATGAGTTGTTTAACCTTTTTTTTGAAGCATGTATGCAAACTTTGGAGCTTGATTTATTGATTATGTGATTGTTTGCAATTTTGACATTGTATGGTCATGATTATTCTTGCACACTTGTGTTTACATGATAACATGGTTAGCGATGCATGCTAATTGATGTTTTCTATTCCCTTACAAGTTCATCCTTGATTTCATTAAGTTTGTTTTTTATTGAGCAAATTTAATTTTGTAAAATCATTACTCCACATGCTTGCTTTGACGATCTTTCGTTCGTGTGAAAGATTGTTAGCTTTTTCATTCCCTTGTGATCGATTGATCGAAACTTTGTTTTGATTAGTTGATCTTCCCTCTTTCTTCTCTGTAAGATATTTTAGAGCCTTCATCTTTTGATCCCCTACTGAGTTGGAGGTCTACACAAAGCACTAGAGCATTATACAAGTTTGCACCATTACTTTGTCGGTTTCGGTTTCCACACTATACTTTGGTGCTAGAGGAGGAATGAGAATGGAGAATTCCTACACTCATTCTAATTATTTTAGGTAGGGGACGAATGACCCTGTGTCTGGAAAAGTCGTCTTTATTTCCTTACTGTAGTGTCTTTTGATTCCCGGTCGAGTCGATCCTTGATCACTTGCACCCTGATCATTTGTCCCTGGGATTAACTTCTTCCTTTTGATTCAACACTTTTTTTTTGGCCAATCACTTTTCTTTGATCCCCAGAAGATTTGTAATCATCCCTTTCTTTGGTTAATCAATCGTCCCTTAGTTAAAACTAATTCTTTTCTTCCCCAATGAAGCCTTACATCCTTCTTTTGGGTTAATCACCTTCTCTAAGTTAATCACCCGTCCTTTGGTTAATCACAATCCTCCTATCAAAACCAATCTTCCGTGGGTTAATAACCTTCTTTTGGTTAATCACCCTTTTCTCAGTTAACCACAGCCCGCCTATTAACATACTGAGTTCCTCTTAGGTTAATCACCTTCTCTCGGTTCATCACCCGTTCCTTTGGTTAATCACAACTCTTTAGGTAAAACTAATATCCCCAACAGTTGGCAACCTTTCTTTGGTTCAAACACTCGTACCTTTGGGTTAGTAACCTTGTTTTAGTTCAAATACCTTTTCTTCGGTCAAGTGCTGCTTGTTTAGTCGGTGTACCAAATTCCTCTGGGTCACAACCTTCGCTTGGTTCCACACCAGTCTTTTGGGTCACAACCTTCGCTTGGTTCTACACCGGTCTTTTGGGTCACAACCTTCGCTTGGTTCCACACCCGTCTTTTGGGTCATAACCTTCACTTGGTTCCACACCCGTCCTTTCATTTAACCACTGTTTATCAGTTAACACACCTAGTTCTCCAGAGAGTTAAACAACTTCCCTTGGTTCAATACTCTCATTTTGGTTCATCCCAGTCCGTCTGTTGACACCAACATTTTGCTTTCCCGCAGAGTCTTACTCTTATATTTCTTCGGTTAATCACTGCCTGGTAGTTAATGTACCGAGTCCCCAATGGAACTTACCTTTTCCTCGATTCTTGTCCCTTTATTCTCTTGGTCTCGACACCATTCCTTGGTTTTATCCCCAGTGGAGTTACCACTTTTCTTCTGTATTCCTCAACAGAGCCTTTCTTTCTTGGTTTTGACACCATTCTTTTGCCTTCCCTAGTGGGGTCTGGCTATCTCCTTTTGCTCTTGGTTTCGGCACCATTTTCATTTCCCGTCCCTTCTTTGTCTTTGTTCCCCAAACTACGTAGGCGCTGAATTCCTTATTACACTATGATGATACATAGGCACGAGATTGCAAAATCTTGGTGAGCCACCTTCTTCCACCTTCTCCTTTCTCTTTCCTAGTTCCATGAACTACGTAGCTCTGATTTCCTCATTTCACTATGAGGATACGTAGGCACGAGGGTCCAATCCTCCGCGAGCACTTTCTTTCTCTCTCTCTTGCCTTTCCCTTTTTTAGCTAGAAGCCTTTAGATAGATAACCCCATCCAAGCCTAGAAGTAAGCAATACAGTTCCCGTCGAGTACGGCAGATGCGTGAGGTGCTAGTACCTTCCTCTCGCATAACTGACCCCCTTATCCGTTTCTCTTCCCTTTGGGTTTTATCAATATTTTCCCTGTCCTTTGGGACAAAATAAAGTTCGGTGGTGACTCTGTTGTATCTTTAAGTGTACGATTCACTTAGGTATAATCTCGCTAGCTTCAGCTGGAGACTCTCCTAGGGAGTCCTTGCTCTTGCACGTTGGGGTCTCGCCTAGTTTTGGTTGCTTTCTTGTTTGATTGCGTGTTTATCTTTATTCTTTACTTACTTTATACTTATGTTATTTACTGCATTCCTTTACTACTTTAAATATTCATATGTTGTATATTCTGGATATCTTCTATATTCTGCTGTTGTTGGGATGGGTAGATGTTACTTGAGAGATAAACCCACTACACAGGCTTGATCATACATACAAGATAGAATGTGGATAGTCGCGACGCTTGCATTTTGCATGTTGGGTTGTCACGAGAGCCACATCCCAGACCGTGATTCATTTAAGAATACCTTCGTCCTACGAGAATTCTCTACGGCGGGGGATTTTCCCTTGAGTCCAGTGGTTTGGAAGACCTTCTAGGAATCACCTTTTGGAAGACTAGATCACACCTGTGAGAGGGATATTGGGTTTTTGCAGGAAATCAAGACTCTTCATACCTTTTGTTCTCTCACACACGTCATACTTTTGCACTGACACAAAATTATATGTGCAGATATTCAGATTATGCAGAATTGATTATTCAAATTGTGCTTGGCTTCTTGATTCTTGTGTTGCATACCATTTCATCATAACAATCAACTTTTGCATGTGCATTTCCAGGTTATTCGAGAACTTATTCTTTGTTGGCATAATCATAGAAGATGAGAACTGGTTGCAGGGGTATCTTTAGCTACAAGTTTATGGAGCTCAAGCTGAAGACTATGAGAAGTTTGACATCCTGTCTAGTTGAAGATAACAGAGGTGTTTTTAGAGATGATTATGGAAACCTTTTGGCCATCCTTAACACTGAAGTCAATATTACTGCCATTCATACACTTGTTCAGTTCTACGACCTGCCACTAAGGTGCTTCACATTTCAGGATTATCAGTTAGCACCTACACTTGAGGAGTACTCTCATATCTTAGGGGTTGAAATTTGGAGTCAGGTTCCTTTTATCTACACCAGCATTTGTTCGAAATTTTCTCTTATTTATGAAGCTCTTTGCATTAGTAAGAAGGATGTGGAAGACAATCTCAAGAGTAAAGGAAAGGGTATTCGAGGGTTTGCTTAAAAGTTTTTGGTAGACAAGGTCATTTCTTTTGCTAAAGTTGGAAACTGGAAGGCTTTCAACGATGTATTTGCTTTACTGATATATGGGATTGTTTTGTTTCTAAACATGGAAGATTTCGTAGATGAAGCTGCCATCAGTATCTTCTTGTCCAAGAACCCTGTTCCTACACTTCTTGCTAATACCTATTATTCTATTCATTCGAGGAATGAAAAGAAAAAAATGGAACTATTGTCTGTTGTGCTCCTATCTTGTACCGTTGGTTCATGTCTCATCTTTTACAGAAGGGTCCCTTCGTCGAGAATAACAAAAATCTCAAATGGTCTCAAAGGATCATGTCTCTTACTGCTGATGACATCTCTTGATATTCTCGAGTTTATGACGGTACCAGAATCATTCTTCATTGTGGTGAATTCTCCAATGTACCTCTCTTGGGTACAAAAGGTGGAATTAACTACAATCTGAGACTTGCCTTCTATCAGTTGGGGTATTCTATGCTTGGCAAGCTAGATCTTGAGGTAGTGGAAAAGTTTATCTTTCATGAAGGGGTTGATGAAATGGGGTTACTAAAGAGGTTTAGTGCTCCATGGGTATAAATTCGCAGTGAAGGAAGATATGAGATGGGTAAGAAGAACTGCATAGCAAAATAAGCATACACACAATGGGTTAAGGAACGAGTCCAAGAAATCTTGCTGCCATTTCCTTCTGAGCCTTCCATGAATGCCAGAGTTTGCCATTGTTCCTCCATATGAAGTTGACCAACTCAAGCAGATTATAGAGGTGTTGAAGAAAGATAATTTTAATCTTTGTTTCAACCTTGATAAAGTCACATACGAGAAGGAAAACTTACAAATGGATCTTCGTCAGAAGAGGGAGCTCATGCTCAAAGAGGTGGAGGTTGAATAGAACAAACGGAGGAAAGTATGTGATGATTTGAAGAGTACTTATGATGGGCTTGCCTCAAAGAAGAGACAACTCGCCAACACTCAGTATCATTCCCACAAGGATGAGTTGAGTTACAAGAAGCAACTTGGAGAACCTCAAGGAAAGTTATCAGAATACAAGACAAAGCTACAGAGAAAACAAGACTGTGCTGACCAATTCTTGAAAGGTCTTTCTCAATGTAAATCCGAGCTCGACAAAGCCTTCAGTGATATTTAGAAGCTGCAAGATCAAGCACATCAGAACCGTGAGGAGATTAGTCAGTCCAACTTGGAGAGTACTCATTGGGAGCGCCAGAGCCGCCATTTACAAGTCCTCTTAGATCAGAAAGAGGCATTTCTATAGGATCTTCTTCAGGGACCTAATAATTTTTTGTTGTATAACCTCATGAAGGATGCGAAGTATTGGAATGAGAGACATGACCGTTTAGCCAGATTTTTCGAGCACACACTAGAGGACTTACCAAGGTTGTTGAGGGTGCATATGGTGATGTGTTGCTGCACAAGACTCCTTGGGATATTTTTCATTTCTTATCTGTTTGTATGGTGGTTTTTGATAGGATTCATGTTGATCTTGTTATAGCCAAAAAGACAAATATTTGAGTTGTATTTGACTTGTACTTCTTTTCCCTCATTAAATGAATGAAGAGTTTTTCTTGCCAGTTTTATCTTTGTGCCTTTACTTATATGCTTTATGATTATTGCTAACATAGATAAAAGCTCACAAATTCTTGGAATTTAAAACTTTACTTTTTCATGCATTGCATTCATCCATGCATACATATGCACAACCTTCAACTAGAAAAATAAAATGCTTACACTGTTTGTCTCCGCCTTCAAGACAACGACTCGACATCGCTATTTCACTCGCTCAAGTAAATCCAAGATCATGGATGATATTGAACAAGAGAATGCTGCCTATAAGGAAACCTTGACCCAATTACAAGGTCAAATGGATCAGTTCCAGACCAACATGGATGTTATCATGAAGTTCCTTCGTTCTCAGAAGAACGTCGTTATTGCTACTTCTGTTGTTGCAACCATCACTGATGTAATTGTTGTCCCTCATGTGGTGATTTCTCCTCCAATTGTCACTTCTTCTCCTGTTGTTGTTGAAGAACCGGTTGAGACTATTGTTCAACCTAATATCAAACTACCAAACGCTCAATGTAGTTTGAATAGAATGCCTGCTACTTTTTCATAGGGAATGCCCCCGAATTTCACGTCTTAGATTTTCAGTGGTAGTGTCTTTGTGTCATATCAAACTTTTGTTGCACCCTTGCCTAATGGGATTTCTACTGCTTACCCTTGGGGCATGCCTACTACGATTCCACCTCCTATGGTGAACCATGATGATCATGAAATTCCTCAGGTGCATATTCTCCATACTTTTATGCCGACTGATGTTGAGACCCCTGATGAAGATGAGCATGTGTACAGAGGTCCTCCGATTCATGTTCTGGTTTTGTCTCAACCTGCTCAAATTATTGTTCAGAATGTTCACTATAGAACGCCTTATCCTAGGGCATCCTTTGTTGCTGTTGTACCTCCTACTGGTTATTCGTATGGTTTTTAGATGAGTCAAAATGTTGATCAGATGGTAAATTCTGGGTTGGTGTATCCATCTCAATTTGCCTCTTCTAGATACATGCTTCAGCTACATCATAATTTCCAAATTACAGACTCTTGTCAGATCTGCTGATCATAACAAACCTGTTGACTATAAATTGTTAGATGAAAGAATAAGGGTGATTGAAGGTTATTCTGCTTTGGCATGGAAGCCAAAGACTTGTGTTTGGTTCCTAATGTTGTACTGCCACAAAAATTCATGATTCCAGAGTTGCCAAAGTACAAAGGCTTGTGTTTGGTTCCTCGCAGTCATGTGACCATGTACTGCAGAAAGATGACATCCTACATTGACAATGATGAATTGCTGGTTCATTGCTTCCAAGATAACTTGACTGGAGCTTCTTTGGATTGGTATATGGGTTTAGAGTGTATCAAGATTCACTCATGGAGAGACTTATTAGAAGCGTTCTTAAAATAATACAAGTATAATCTCGATTTGGCTCCTACTCAATTGCACTTGTAGAATCAATCTCAACGGTCCACTGAAACTTTCAAAGAATACGCGCAAAGGTGGCGCGAAATGGCCTCCCGTGTGCGAACCGCTTTATCTGACATTGAGCTCGTTGATATCTTAATGGGAACTTTGCAAGGGCTGTACTATGAGAAAATGGTGGGCAGTTCTTCTTCAAACTTCATCGATATTGTGACTATTGGTGGAAGAATTGAGAATGGGCTAAAAATAGGTAGGTTTGCTGGTACCGCTGGTCAATAACCAACCGAGAAACCTCAGAGCAGTTATTCAAAGAAGAAGGAAGGTGAAGCGAATGCTGTTATGGAAAAAGCCTCTTCTCATATATCAAGTTCACATTGCTCTCATGCCGTATTATCCTTATCCTTATTACGCTGCTGCCTAGTATCAACAACCGCCATATCAGTATCATCCTCAACCATAAATTCATAATTCTTAGAATCAACAACAACCACAACGTCAACAATCTCAACAAAACAACAAAAATCAACAATATAAGAGCATACAAAATAACAACAATCAGAACAACCGCAAGCATCCGAATTTTAATAAAATTCCAGTGTCGTATACATAATTGTTTCCTTATCTGATTCATCAAGGGGAAATTGTTGCCAAAGAGAATGCACCTGCAATTCTTCATTATGATCCGAAGCATAATTTGAATGCATCCTGTGCTTACCATTCTGGGTACATAGGACATGCTACTGAAGACTGCATTGTTTTCAAGACCAATATTCAAGAGCTTATTGACCAAAAAATCCTGACATTTGCTGAAGAGTGTCCTAATATACAAACTAATACCTTGCCTACACATGATGGACCTGGGGTAAATATGGTTGAGGACGATCAAAGGGATGAGTTGATCAGACATGTCGACAAAGTGAAAACTCCGATGACTGTTGTGATCAAGAAGTTGAAAGAGCAAGGGTTATTGAAAGGTCTTCATGGGAAGTGCCAGATCTACGATGATAATCCCAATCAATACCGAAGGTTGAAGGGTTGTGTTCAAATCTTGATAAACCGAGGTGTGGTTCAGTTTTCCAAAGCCAAGTTTGTGGAAGAGGTAGCTACCATCGAGCCGTTCACGTTCATATATAGGAAGGTTCTCGCAGAAGCTCCTAAGAAGAAAATACAACCTATCACTATTTGTGCGCCAAAACCGTTCCCGTATCAGAATTCAAAAGAGGTTCCTTGGAAGTATGGTTCCACCATGTTTTCTGGGGGTCGAGAAGTTTAGTTTTTAGAATCTGAAATTGTGAATGTAACTGCTACTAGAGGGATGACTCGTAGCGAGCAAGTGTTTGCTTCAAAGGTCACATCTAAGCCAATACAAGTTCCAATTTTTGTTCCTCCCAAGGAGAAATCTGTTTTTAACAACCCCTGTTGTGCAACAAGGGGTATCTACCACTGCATCAGTGCCAGTCACTTCGTTTGTAGACACCGCAAAGAGCAAAGAGGTATTGAATGATCAAGAGTTTCTCAAGCTGATCAAGAAAAGTGATTTTAAGATTGTGGATCAGTTGGGGAAAACTCCTTCGAGGATTTCCATCTTGTCTTTACTCATGAGCTCGCCAGCGCACAAATTAGCTTTGCTGAAAGTTTTGAATGCTACTCATTAATGCATGATATTCTTGTAGAACAGTTTCATGGCGTAGTAGCAAACATAACTGCAAGTAGGTATTTGGGTTTCAATGAATCAGAGTTGTGTCCTGAAGGAATGGCCCATAACAGAGCATTACATATATCAGTAACTTGTATGGACTCTTTGTTATCTCATGTACTTGTGGATACCAGTTCTTCTCTTAAAGTGATGCCTAAGGGCACATTGAGTCAACTATTGGTAGAAGGGAGCAAGATGAGGCCGAGCGCTTTAATTGTCATAGATTTTGACAGTTCTAGAAGGCAAGTTATTGGCAAAGTGGATCTACCCATTAAGATCGGACCACACTTATTTACCATTACTTTCCAAGTGATGGATATTAATCCTGCATATAGTTGCTCATGGGTCGACCCTAGATTCATGCCGCAGGGGCAGTTACTTCCACATTGCATGAGAAGCCGAAGTTCATGTTCGATGACCAATTAGTCATCGTTTGTGGTGAAGAGGATTTTCTAGTAAGCGAGTTATCATCTTTCCAATATGTCGAGACTGATGAAGGCATAGTTGAGGTGCCGTTGCAATGTCTTGAATTCAAAAATGTCAGCTCCACTTCTGTCAATCTAAGTAGATTACCAAAAATGACCATGTCATTTGTCAAGAGTGCTAAAGAGACCATTGAGAAAGATGCCTTGCCTGGATGGGGGAAAATCCTAAATGTGGTAGAGAATCATGATTATTTTGGATTGGGTTACCATCCTGAGCAACAAGATAATTCACGTGGTCAACCAAAATGCAACCTGATTAAGTTCAATAGCGCTGGATTCCAGAAGGGTGATATCGTTGCAGCCATTGATGATGTTGGTCTTAGCAACCAAAGTGCAAGCTTTGTATGCAAGTGTCCTCCTGACTTCAAGCTCAATAATTGGACATCTACTGTGGTTCCCGTGGTTTTCCCTATAAACACGTAATGCATTTTGCTTTCTTAATCCCCCGTCCTCGCCCGAGATGAGTGGATAGCTTGTGAGGGCTTCACATTTTTGCAATATTATGTGATCAATAAATAAAAGTATTTTTGCATTTAAATCATACTCTCTTTTGTTTCTTTACTTTACTTTTTCACAAATAACAAATGGCAAAAGTTTCTTTTATTTTTCAATTTTCAAAATAGTTCATTCTAAACAAACTCATAAACATGCAGAACAAATTAACGCATTGATAACAACATGGAAAACATTCATTGTAATTATAGGATTCCAATTAATCAAGCTGAAGAAGATGGTGAGGAAGATAGTGAATTACTGGCTGAACTAGCAAGGCACCTTGAGTATAATCAGAAAGAGATTCAGCCACACAAAGAGCCGGTGGATGTTATCAATCTTGGTACCGATGAAGTCAGAAAATAAGTCATGGTTGGGGCATCCCTCGCTAAGCATGTATGCTCTGAGTTGGTCAAGTTATTGAAAGAGTTTGTTGATATCTTCGCCTGGTCTTATCAAGATATACCTGGGTTGGATACCAACATCGTTGAACATCACTTGCCACTCAAACCTAAATGTCCTCCTGTCAAGAAGAAGCTCAGAAGAACCAAACCCGACACAACACTTAACATCAGAGAAGAGGTAAATAAACAATTTGACACTAGGTTCCTAGCCACTTTCGAATATCCTGAATGGATTGCTATTGAAATTCTAACATAGCAGATTGCAGATGTCCTAACAACATGTCATGACATTGTTCTCTGCATAACTTTAAAACAACGGCAGAATAATCAAGTTGATACCCTGAATATCAACAATAGAATCACGACAGATGTTTCAACATCTGTTACAACATGTTAATCAATAAGCAAATACTGAACTGTAAATTTGAAGAATGATAAATAAGACAAAATATGTTAACCCAATTTGGTATAATTCACCTACACCTGGGGGATACCAAGCCAGAAAGAATAATCCACTATCAGTATTATAGTTTTATGTAAACAACCTCAGGTTTACAGTAAACAGCCTCCAGTTTACCTATCACTACCCAATGAAAACTTTACCTAAGAACTCCACCTTAGATAAGAGAAACCTATCTCACTCTGTTAATCACCTCCTAATATCTAACAGTTATAATTGACAACAATTGCATCATCCTACTTGAAAGACCTCTCTTTCAATGTAAAGTTCATCTAAGCCACCTTGACTAACAATCCTCCTCGAGGCTTCTGAATCTGTATAAACAAATATGTCTACCACAATGTATCCTACTGATACCAAGGGAGACTTACAACACAAGAAAGCCCTACGACTTTCAAAATAATAAACCCTTATTTCCCTTTACAAAAGTGTTATAAAGGATTAGTTATATAACTCTAGGTCTAAGTCTGCTTTTATAACCTTCAGTTGTCTTGGCCTTCAAATCTTCTGTCCTTGATCCACTGCTAAACGCGCCTTGAATCTTGGAACATATTTAAAATCAAAACATGTTATATCTGTCCAGATGTCGAGTCTTCATGCTGGGACATTTCATTCGACATTTTTGTTCTCTAGCAAAATTCTTCATGTTGGATCATCTTGTTCTTCATCAAGTTTTACCAAAATTTAGTCAAACCTCAGGAGTTTTAAATATCCCCCTTTTGACAAATTTTGGCTAAAATTCCTTCTGCACAATAAACCCAGGGTGAGTAAAGTTGAAAAAGGTCCTAAAAGGAAGTTGAGACTCCTAAAGAAGCTAGAAGGAAGTCTGAAAGAGTTGATCAAAGAACACACCCCTCAAACACACTCCCCCTCTAGAATGCTCCCCCTTACCAAGGAACCTATACTCCCTCACATGGGTAACTCAGAACACAGGACACGACTGTGTTCATAACTCAGATCACAAGACACAAAGGAAGGACTTAGAACAGAAAGGAAACCTAAGACTCAGACAAAATTTAGAACATCCTATCCAACATCCTTGCAAACCAACTGCAAAAACAAGCTTAACCCTTGTATTTTTCTCCCCTTTTTTAGCCAAAAAATGACAAAGATGTCCAACACAGACCCATACCCAAACTGAACATACCCAAAGGCGGACAAATTCCATGAGAACACAACACAACATAAAAACAACCCGAGACAAATCGAAGTCAAGAACCCCCTTTATATACCCGAGTTGTTTCCTTAGGATGTAACGAACCATTGAAAATAACAAAGGTCAATTCAATGAGAACATTAAACAAGGAATGTAACTTCACAAAAAAGAATGTGCACCGGCTAAAACACTTTTGACTGTTTCTTCTTTAAGGGGAACTATCTAGAGACAATGCATGTACCGAGGAAACATGCTCTCTTTAATGCACGTTTTCCATTGTCCAAGAACCATCATCCATAAGGATTCATAGGCAAGTTCTAAAATATGTTCTGACATCCAGTCAGACATTGTCTAATATCTTCTTCTACATCAAGCAAGATATTTTCTGCTAATAACTCATAGCACAGTCATACAAGATTTGACACCTAATCACACTCCTCTTTACTCAACTATGCACGAACTCCTTTTATACAGAATTATTAAGTATGGTCAAGATATCTTCAAGACTTCAATAAATTGAACACAAAACCCAATCTGCAGAGAAAGATAAATTCTCCCAGATAAAAACAATGATTCTTAGGAAACTCCTAAGAAGCTTGTACAATGCTGATTTAGTCCATTGACACCCCAACGATAGAACCAAGTCTAAACTGTCAAGTCCACCATGAACTTCACCAGTAACACAATTTCACGACATCTTATCTGACATTACACTCTCACCA
Organism: Lathyrus sativus; assembly: GCA_963859935.3. Lineage (NCBI taxonomy): Eukaryota > Viridiplantae > Streptophyta > Magnoliopsida > Fabales > Fabaceae > Lathyrus > Lathyrus sativus. The sequence goes on from OZ012737.1 coordinate 543,008,383, forward strand.
GAGGAACATAATCACAAACTACTTGAAACCACAAACAATCTTGATAAACAATTGTACTACTACAACAACAAATCCTAGATAGAAATTCAACAACCCCTATCAAGGATAACCAGTGCTCCTTTGTAAGAAGAACACCTTAAAGTGAATGGAAAACATACGAATCATCTTCATGTCTTTAAGAGCTTACGCCTTGTTCAACACACCTGCTGAAATGCATTCACTCACTGCTTAATCCACAAGCAGTCTATGTACCATAATAGTACACCTAACAGACATAACTTATCCCCCTATCTTTCATAAACGATACTTTTTCCAAAAAGAAACACCCAAAATCACCACATGTTATCACATTACAAACTTCATGCTCATATAGTGAGAAAGTATCAGGATTACCATCCTTGTACCATAACCAACAAACTCTTGGATTGAGACTAAAATCACCATTGATCCCTCTCATCCTGAACCCATCCATGCCCTGTACAAATCCACCTTGGATTTTACAGCCATAGATATCCATGTTCCTTGAGAATAAATCCAATTGAACCTAGAATGCTTCACATTCCTCAAAGAGACATACAAAGTCTCTTAGTTTGTTAGTTATCCCAAATGTCATTCACACTTGAAAAACATCAAATACATGCTCTAGAAATCCTCAGCTTACTCTTCTCCACGAGCATTCTGACCTCAACATGAGTCGTAGTATAAGATAGATACCCCCATAATCTAAGACAGTCTTCACCTCATCATTCTTCCGTATGATAAGTTAGAACACTTATGATATAACTGGTGAATATCACTTTCACAAATAGAACCCCAAGTTTAGTAAACAAGATGATGTTCTAACATCAGTTAGGACATCCTGATCATGTCACAGACACCATAAACTATGGTTCTTGATACAATAACAATTGAACTTACTATCTGCATAGTAATCCATCTGAAAATCTCCAGAGAACATAGCTCTACAAGCTTGATCAATAAGAATTCCAGACAACCATATAGAGAAATAAACTCTCATACTCCCACCAAAGCTAGCTTCTTAAGTGAATATTCCTTCAACAATCAGTAAGCCAAGAGTAGAACCAGCTCCTCCTTTAGTCTTCAAACAACTTCTTTTCTCCACAAAGGTGATTTGTTCCAAGGACAAGATGAAACACACATCTTGGATCCAAGTGACTATGGTTAAACACAACCAAGTGTCACAGCTTCCTCCAGATTTCCAAGAGACAGAATACTCCTGGTCCAATCAAGAATCCAGTTTTTCAGCATAAATCTTACTTACTCCAAAGTAAGAAATCTTAGATACACCAAGACTACGAAATGTAGTCTCTACTAGCTTCTTGAATTCCTATAAACTGCATGGACTTTTGAAGCATCCATTCCAATCACATACTTGAGAAGAGTCAACTTATCCTAAGATGATATATCTTCTTTGCAACCAAGTCTCTCAGAAAGAACATCCAAATGTTAGACCTAATGTCAAAACATCTGAATTGATATCAAAACAAAGCAGCCAACTGATGCCACTTCAACAACCTAATACTGTCTTGATTAACTCCTCCTCAGACATATCACTTGGAAAAACTTTTCCACTTCTTCAAAATAAGAGTTCCATGCATAGACTTGATTAACATATCAAGTTTGAGTAGACAACCTCCATATTGTGTTAATGATCCACAACCAATCTTAAGACCAGATACCTTGAAGAGCATTAGCTTCAAGAACTCATCCTCAGAAGAACCAAACATGCCAAAGCCTAATTCTCTAGGAAAGAGTAGTCATAAGAATAGACAAGACAACAACTACAAGAAATCCAACTTTATTTAAAAAGAGAAATCTTCAAGATGTCAGAGATACTGTCCTAGACCCTTATCATTTACCTCCAATATGAATACATACTTCCATGGAAGAAATTTGAACACATCTTCTGCACTCCTATGTACCTAGATTAGAAATAAACTGACCTAAGTAATATTCATCAAGATAAAGATGTCTTCATCTTCACTTGTATGATAAGATCCTTGGGGAAAACCTAAATCTCTAGAGACCCCTTTACATGTGTCTAGAACTAGACCACATGATGCTGATATGATGTTCCATCATCTGGTTGAACATCAGATCCTTGTAGTAGTCCAAACAGATCCAAGGACCAGATACTTGAGCATTAATGATGCAACAAATGATGTGACACCTTGGCTTCATCTTCCTTGATCATTAACTAAGGATAATCCATTAAATACTTGTGAATATCACAAGTAGTAATGGATCTTAAATACTTATAACAAAACCTTCTTCGATCATCCACCTTATGTTAGTCCTTGAGCTGTTGCAATGAGAAATGTTGAACCTCCTGAACTCCAGCAATCTTGAGCTTCAAGAACATGGATAACCAATTAAATACTTGTGCATTCTACAAATAGCAATTGATCTTAAATCCTTCTTCATTAAACCACACATCTTGTAGGGAAGACCATTCAACGAATATTTACACTTCAGTAATACCAATAAGTATTCTTTAGTGTAAGTATCTATATGTGCCAAGTAGAATGTTGTGACATCAAGACTGACACACTTGACTCATCCTACCTATGACTTTCTCTTGCTGATGAAACCCTTGCAAATCATGGATGGTGAAAATAAATTACCTCCCATTATCTTCAAGATGATGAACATTCATCATCACTAGAGAACTCTAGATGATAATCTTTAGAAAGAAAACCAAATTATCTTCCTTATTCATCTAATCACGAATAGATATGTCCTATGAGTAGACTTGAGAGAGATATCAAGTGTCTTTAGTCAATATTAAAAAACGTGATAAGGATAGTTTAACAATTTCATAGACCATGAATTTGATAACTTAGAACTCTCCTCTTTTGACTTCAAAATACCTGATGATGCCAAACTTCTAAGTACCAAGTCAACAAAGGCAAACAACACCAAACAACTCTCTCCATTCCATTACTCCTTACTGGAACAACTATAACTTCCATAGATGTTGACACCTTCATGGAAAATATTTGAAGAGGATAAATAGAGTATTCAATATATCTTTACCAAGGTCATTTCATCAGAAACACATGCAGCAGAACAACAACACATTTTCAACAGGCTCTAGTCAAGATGTCAAGACATCTTAGAGGACACCTTGTAGAAAAGAACCTCAACACCTACAACAACTTGAACATCTTCACAGAAGCAAAAGACAACCAACCAGTAGCTGTCATCCTTGATCCGATAACAATCATTCCAGATATCTAATGAATGGTCTAATTGCACAAACACACACCTTGTTTAATGAGCCAGAAAGTAACTCCTAAGATCTCATCCAAAAACAGACAGGATGCCTACTCTGATACCAATTGAAATTCTGGCATAGCAGATTGTAGATGTCCTAACAACATGTCACAACATTGTTCTTTGCATAACTTTAAAACAAGGGCAAAATAATCAAGCCGATACTCTGAATATCAGCAACAGAATCACGACAGATGTTTCAACATCTGTTACAACATGTTAATCAATAAACAAATATTGAACTGTAAATTTGTAGAATGATAAATAACAATATATCTTAACCCAATTCGGTACAATTCACCTACATCTAGAGGCTACCAAGCCAGGAAGAAGAATCAACTATTAGTAGTATAGTTTTATGTAAATAACCTCAAGTTTACAATAAATATCCTCCGATTTATCGATCACTACCCAATGAAAACTTTATATAAGAAATCCATCCTAGATAATAGAAACCTATCTCACTCCCTTAATCACCTTCTGTGATATCTAACAGTTACAATCGAAAACAACTGCATCATCCTACTTGAAAGACCCTTCTTTCAATGTAAAGTTCAGCCAAGCCACCTTGACTAACAATCCTCCTCGGATTCTATTGGATTTACTTCAAAGATTCATCCAAGAAAAATATACAATTCATTACCTCAAGGCTTCTGAATTTGTATAAACAAATATGTCTACCACAATGTATCCTACTGATACAAAGGGAGACTTACAACACAAGAAAGCCATACGACTCTCAAAACCCTAAACCCTTATTTCCCTTTACAAAAGTGTTACAAAGGATTAGTTATAAAACCATAGGTTTAAGTCTTATTTTATAACCTTCAATTATATTGGGCTTCAAATCTTCTGTCATTTATCCACTGCTAAACGCACCTTGAATCTTAGAAACAATTTAAAATTAAAACCTTCTATATCTGTCCAGATGTGGAGTCTTCATGATGGGATATTTCATTCGACATCTTGGTTCTCTGGTAAAATTCTTCATGTTAGATCATCTTGTTCTTCATCAAGTTTTACCAAATTTTAGTCAACCTCAGGACCTTTCAGCTAACATCATCCCGGTTCTAAAGAAAGACGAAAAGGTAAGAATGTGTGTGGATTATTGAGATCTCAATAAGGAAAGCTCGAAAGATGATTTTCCTCTGCCTCATATTGATGTCTTGGTAGACAATACTGCACAGTTCTCTGTCTTTTCATTGATGGATGATTTCTCAGGGTACAATCAGATCAAGATGTCCCTAGCTGATATGGAGAAGACCTCATTCATCACACCTTGGGGTACATATTGCTACAAAGTTATGCCATTCGGTTTGAAAAAAGCAGTGGCAACATATCAACGTGCCATAATAAATCTCTTTCATGATATGATCCATAAAGATATTGAGGTTTACGTGGACGATATGATTTCCAAATCTAGAACTAAAGATGATCATTTGGTCCATTTGAGGAAACTGTTTAACATACCCTAAAAGTTCAGACTGCGGTTGAATCCTACAAAGTGCACATTTGGAGTTCGATCTGGTAAATTGTTGGGCTTTGTTGTTAGTCAGAAGGGCATTGAAGTTGATCCTGACAAGGTTCAAGCAATTCAGAACATGCCGCCTCCCAAAACAAAAAAAAGAAGTTTGTGGCTTTCTGGGCCGACTTAATTACATATCCATATTCATTTCTTATTTGACGGCTACCTGTGAAACAATATTCAAATTGCTAAGAAAAAATCAATCGGTTGAATGGAATAATGATTGTCAAGAAGCCTTTGACAAAATAAAAAAATATTTGCAAGAACCACCGATCTTAGTACCTCCGATTCCTGGTAGCCCTTTAATCATGTATCTCACTATTCTTGATGAATGTATGGGATGTGTATTGTGTCAACATGAAGATACTTCCAGAAAAGAACATGCAACTTACTATCTGAGCAAGAATTTTATCGATTGTGAGACTAGATACTCACTATTGGAGAAAACTTGTTGTGCTATGGTTTGGGCTGCTCGACGCTTAAGACAATACATGATTTGCCATACTACTTAATTGATATCCAAAATGGATCTGATAAAGTACATATTTGAAAATCCTGCTGTCTTTGGACGCATTGCTCGGTGGAAAATGCTGTTAATTGAGCATGACATCCAACATGTTATCCAGAAAGCAGTAAAAAGGAGCATCTTGTCTGACTACCTTGTTCATCAACATGAGGAGGGTTATCAACAAATGAAGTTTGACTTTCCTGATGAGGATGTTCTGTTCATCAGAGATTATGAGACTCCAGACCCTGACATAGGATCAGAACCAGGGGAACGATGGACGCTCGTGTTTGATGGTGCTTCCAATGTTAAAGGTCGTAGAATTGGTGCTATCCTCATCTATCTGAGATGTTTTCATCTTCCCTTCACCGCCAAATTATACTTTAAATGCACCAACAATATGGATGAATACGAAGCATGTATCTACGGAATTAAAGCGGCAATTGACATGAGGATCAAGATTCTTAAGGTCTACGGAGATTCTGCCCTGGTGATTGGCCAAGTCAGAGGGAACTTTATGACTCGGGATTTTAAGCTGGTTCCATACCAAAAGCACATTGCGAAATTGATTCCCTATTTTGACGAAATTTCTTTTCATCATATCCCTAGAAAAGAAAATCAAATAGCTGATGCTCTTGCCACCCTGTCAGCCATGTTCAAAGTCAAGTGGAATAATGAAGCTCCTTCTATCCGCATTGATCATTTGAATAAACCAGCACATTGTTTAGAAATCGAGGACGAGTCTGATGACAAGCCCTGGTTCTACGACATCAAAAGATATCTGGAAAAATAGGAATATGCTGAGGGTATCACTATCACTGACAAGAAAGCTCTCATACGGCTTTGCGACAAATTCTTCTTGAATGGTGGTGTACTGTATAAGAGGAATTATAATTCCGTGTTGATCAAATGTGTGGATGGATACGAAGCAAACACGACCATAAGGTTCATACATGAAGTCTGTGAGGGTGTACATGCCAAAGGGCCTGCCATGGCTAAGAAGATCCTTTGAGCTGGTTATTACTGGACAATAATGAAGTTAGATTGTTACAACTTTGCCAAAAGATGTCACAAATGCCAAATCTATGTTAACAAGATCCATGTGCCACCGACTCCATTGAATGTTATGACTTCTCCTTGGCCCTTCTCTATGTGGGGTATTGATATGATTGGAATGATCGAGCCAAAGGCTTCCAATGGTCATCGATTCATTCTAGTTGCTATAGATTTCACCAAGTGGGTTAAAGCTGCTTCTTACGCAAACGTTACACAACAAGTGGTTTCCAAATTTATCAAGAAAGAGATAATATGTCGATATGGAATTCCTAGTAGTATTATCACTGACAATGCAAGCAACCTGAACAACAAGATAATGAACGAGTTATGTCAAGAATTTAAGATCGAGCACCATAACTCTTCACCATATCGGCCCAAGATGAATGGTGTCATTGAAGCAGCGAACAAAATCATCAAGAGGATTGTCTAGAAAATGGTCAAGACTTACAAGGATTGACATGAAATGCTTCCCTTTGCATTACATGGTTACAGAACTTCAACTTTTACTTCCACGGGGGCAACTCCATATTTGCTTGTATATGAGTATAAAGGCTATTCTACCCATTGAAGTCGAAATTACTTCGCTCAGAGTCATCATGGAAGCATATATTCATGAAACTGAATGGGTCCAATCTAGATACAACCAGCTGAATCTTATTGAAGAGAAGCGCATGACAGCCATCTACCACAGTCAATTGTATCAGAGATGCCTCAAGCGAGCTTTTGACAAGAAAGTTCTCCCTCGAGCATTTCACGCAGACGGACTCATGCTCAATAAGTATTCTCATGTTCACTCAGGTCCACGTGACAAGTGAACTCCTAATTACGAAGGACAATTTATTGTCAAGAAGGTCTTCTCAAGCGAAGCCCTAATCCTTGCCACCATGGGTGGGTAGGAGTTGCCACCACCCGTGAACTTCGACGTAGTAAAAAAATATTATGCCTTAAAAAAGTGTGTAAATAAAGAGCTCGTTAGATTGGCATCCACAAGGGAAATCTGGGCAAAAAGGGGCGTCCCGATGGACCAAAAAAAAAGAGAAGAAATGTCCATGCAAAAGTTAGGGAAAAAACAAAAAAAATAGCCCACTAAGTTGAAAACCCGAAATGGCGACTTAGGAAAAAATGGGTATCTTGGTGGACGAAAAAAATGGAAAATCTCCAGGAAAAAATAAGGGATAAAGGCATTTAACTATGAACACTTGAGTCTGTCTTCATCATAGCTGGACCTCAGACGGTAAATGATCAATCAAAATCATCATCAACGGATGCGAAATGTTGGAACCAAGAGACATTATGGTTCTTTGGGAGGGTTGTGTACCTTTCATTTCCCCAGCAGAGCCATAATTTCCCCAAACAGAGACTTGTTTGCTCTTCCCCAGCAAGAGCAGGATCCTTACAACATCCCTAATAGATCAAAACTATCGTTCCCCAGCAGTGGTAATGTCACCGTTTTCCACTTTCCCCCTAAGCACCCAAGCAATAGGGTTCGGCTGGACCATGGTATTCCCTAGAAAGGGTCGGCTACAGTTTGTAGGCTCCTTCATTTCCAGCAGCAGTGATGGTAGTGGCTTGGAAATATGAGATTCTAGGCGTGTTTCCCAACGAAGTAGTCATCACTTATGGTTTCTTTCCCCAACTAAGGATGTCGAGTTTGTTTTGCTACAATCCCTGCCCACCTGCCACACAACATCTCAACCTGTACCATTATATAACATGATATCAAGCATCATGTAAGATCATGCATACATAGCATATGCATTGAGCATACTCCCCGTCGACTGATTCATCTCTCCAACAGATATTAAGCCAGATTCTCACTTAATCAAACTCTCCACACTTTCACCTCATCATCTTTTGTCGCCATCGACCAAATTTTCGAGCTACTCTATTATTTAATCCTCTTCTACCATGAATAATAAAAAAGTTTGCGCAATTCGAACATTCAGGTCCAAGAGGATTAAATAGGGGCAGCTGTCATAAACTTAAGTTTGAACTTCCCCTTTTACCTTTTGCATAAGCACGTGCATTCGCATCGCCGACACGCACATTAGCATTTTTTCTCTGTGGTTTCATTGCAGGAACATTCATAATTTCAGGTCCTGATTAATTGTATCCTCAGAAAGTTATCACATTATCAATACGAGCAAAATGCAAAGGTTTCCATGCCTGTTTATCAAAGCAAAGAGTCAAAAATTAGAACCATGGCCATAACACCTTGCTTCAAAGCAATTTGGGTAAGTTTTGCTTGTGTTAATCGATTTACCATTTGCTAGGAAAAATGTGTTAATCGATTAACACATGTAAATTGGCAGATTTTGCTGCATTTTCATGACAACAGCTTTTCCTCTACTTCTTTGGGGTCTACTTGGTTCTAGTGTTATGTGGAATATTCAAGACACTTCAAGAATCCACTTGAATTCACTACAATATATCATTTCCAATCAAGACCACCATGCACCTTTACTTCTAAACATGTGCACCATTGGATTTTGGACTTGCATTGGGATTACTCCATCGAGTTAACAAATAACTAACCAAGTCAACTTCCGACTCAGTGAGTTAGATGTAACTAACTCTAAAGCTAGTTCCAAGGCAAATTCTAAAGCAAACTCCAAGTCTAGCCACTTCTAAGCTAGCTTATATATAAAGAAACCTTGGCATTTTTGCTTGGGGACCTTCAACCATTTTCACAATTCTCTCTCAATTTTCACTCTTCTCTCTCACATTCTCTCTAAAGTTTCTGCAACTTTTTCTCACATTCATCTTCGTATTCTTCTCCAATCCACATACTATAGCTCAATTTCCACCATTAGAGTGTAACAATCTTCACATCGAAAATGTTATTCTCTTGAGCTAAACTCCCATTTCATTGCATTTCTACTTGGGTTTTTGGATTTACAGTAGCTTTTACTTCAAACCAAGCAATCATCTCAAGCTTCTTCGGTGCAAATTCGTATTTGGAGTTTTTATTGTGTTTTGATCAGTTTTGCTACGATTTGATCTCAAGCTTGGAATTCTATGGTTTTCTTTGCTTATTATCATCACATTTCACTTGGAACAATCACCAAGACAATCCTCCACCTTGTAGGTTGGAATTTCTTACTCGGTTTACTGTTTTCGATCATTTCCGTACATTTGCAACGTAGATCCGATAATTTTTTGTGTGAATTGATCATTTAAGTGTTTGATTCTTGATCATTGATGAGTTAATTGATTTAATTAATGCTTAATTGTTGATTTTTGGACTTGATTTTCGTGCATAAATGTTTGCCCTAACATGTGAGTGATTGGGTAATTGATAAGTTGCTGAAAGTGCTTTTGAAAAATCATTTTTCTGTCACTGCTACAGGGTTAATCGATTGACCATTTGTTAGGTAAATTGTGTTAATCAATTAAAACCTCTGTTTTAGGCAAAAAAAACTGCTTTTTTAAAGGTTAATCAATTAAAATTTCCAAGCTTGTTTGATTCTCTTTCCTCATTTAACTTCCATGGCTTGATATGCTTGATATTTGTGGTTTTTTATGAGCTTTTTAACTTCCGTTTGAAGCATGTATGCAAAATTTGGTGTTCGATTTATCGATCATGTGATTGTTTGTAATTTTGACATTGTATGATCATGATTATTCTTGCACACTTGTGTTTACATGATAACATGGTTAGCGATGCATGCTAATTGATGTTTGATACTGCCTTTCAAGTTTATCCTTGATTGCATTAAGTTTGTTCTTTATTGAGAAAATTTAATTTTGTATAACCATTACTCCGCACACTCGCTTTGACGATCTTTTGTTCGTGTGAAAGATTGTTAGCTTTTTCATTCCCTTATGATCGATTGATCAAAAATTTGTTTCGATTAGTTGATCTTCCCTCTTTCTTCTCTTTAATATCTTTTAGAGCCTTTTTCTTTCGATCCCCTGCTAAGTTGGAGTCTACACAATACACTAAAGCACTATACAAGTTTGCGCAGTTACTGTGTCGGTTTCGGTTTCCGCACTATACTTTGGTGCTAGAGGAGGAATGAGAATGGAGAATTCATACACTCATTCTAATTATTTTAGGTAGAGGACGAATGACCCTGTGCTTGGAATAGTCATCTCTATTTACTTATTGTAGTGTCTTTTGATTCCAGTCGAGTCGATCCTTGATCACTTGCACCTTGATCATTTGTCCATGGAATTAACTTCTTCCTTTCGATTCAACATCTTTTTTTGGCCAATCACTTTTCTTTGATTCCTTAAAATATTTGTAATCATCCCTTTCTTTGGTTAATCATCCGTCTCTTGGTTAAAACCAATTCTTTTCTTCCCCAGCGAAGCCTCACATGCTTCTTTTGAGTTAATCACATTCTCTTGGTTAATCACCCATCCTTTGGTTAATCACAGTCTACCTATTGAAACCAATCTTTCTTGGGTTAATCACTTTCTCTTGGTTAATCACCCTTTTCTCAATTAACGACAGACTTCCTGTTAACATACTAAGTTCCTTTTGGGTTAATCACATTCTCTCGGTTCATCACCTGCTCCTTTGGTTAATCATAGTTCTTTTGTTAAAACCAATATCCCCAATGGTTAGAAACCTTTCTTTGGTTCAAACACTCACACCTTTGGGTTAGTAACCTTGTTTTGGTTCAAATACCCTCTTCTTCGGTCTAGTGCTGCTTGTTCAGTCGGTGTACCGAACTCTTTTGGGTCATAACCTTCGCTTGGTTCCACACTCGTCCTTTGGGTTACAACCTTCGGTTGGTTCCACACAGAGTATCACTCTTATCTTTTTTCAGTTAATTACTGCCTGCTAGTTAATATACCGAGTCCCCAGTGGATCTTACCTTTTCCTTGATTCTTGTCCTTTTATTCTCTTGGTCTCGGCACCATTCCTTGGTTTTCTCCCTAGTGGAGTCACCACTTTTCTTCTGTATTCCTCAGCAAAGCCTTTCTTTCTTGGTTTTGACACCATTGTTTTGCCTTCCCAGTGGGGTCTGGCTACCTCCTTTTGCTCTTGGTTTCAACACCATTTCCGTTTCACGTCCCTTCTCTATCTTTGTTCCCTGAACTACATAAGCTTTGAATTCCTCATTGCACTATAACGATATGTAGGCACGAGATTGCGAAAGCTTGGTGAGCCACCTTCTTCTATCTTTTCCTTTCTCTTTCCTAGTTCCATGAACTACGGAGCTCTGAATTTTTCATTGCACTATGAGGATACGTAGGCACGAGGGCCCGAATCCTCTGCGAGCACTTTCTTTTTCTCTCTTTTCTTTCCCTTTTTTAGCTAGAAGCCTTTAGATAGATAACCCCATCCAAGCCTAGAAGTAAGCAAAACAGTTCCCGTCGAGTATGACTAATGCGTGAGGTGCTAGTATCTCCCTCTCGCATAACCGATCCCCTTACCCATTTCTCTTCCCTTTTGGTTTTATCAATATTTTCCTTGTCCTTTGGGACTAAATAAAGTTCGGTCGAGAATCTGTTGTATCTTTGAATGTGCGATTCACTCAGGTATAATCCCACTAGCTTCACAATCTACACAAACTTTATAAAAGAATTCTGGAGATATGCTGATGCTGATGAAAGATACATTGTTTCTCATGTTCTAGGTGTTAAGTGCGTTATAAATGAGAAATCAAACGCTACCTTGCTGGGAATGGAACAAGCAAGAGGAAAAAATGGTCTACAAAATGAGCTCTAGGTCAAAATTTCTAATTCAAGAAATTAACCCTGTAATCTTTACTCAAACCTTTGAGAGCAAATCCAAAAATTAGGAACTTCACAAAAACCTCATGGTATGACTAAAAATCATCCTGGGTTGCATTCATCACAGACCAGCATCCAGTTCTTTTGATTATGTCAACACAAAAAAGAAGTTTATGCTATACTTTCTGATGAAGGGAGAACCGATGCACCTGCCTTCTATTTCTTTCAAACACCTTAGAAATGCTATCAAAGAAACCAAAAAGACTGCGAAACCTAAAACCTACATTTCTCTATGCAGACTCATTTCATACATTCTTATCGAAAATGGTCTTGTAGATAATTTAATACGTCTGAAATTGATGGATGATATTATATTTGATACAAGAAAACCTCTGAATGGAAGAAATTCAAGAGTATGGGCATCATTGAGAAGGTTTTGGTTAAACCAACTCTTCCTACAAATTGGAAAACTCTAAAGGATAGAAGGTTGGATGTTGATGAATTTCCTCTCTTTACCAAGATTGATTCACCATAAGCTATTATAGAGTATCTCAAAATTCTTGAAGTTGAAGGTCATGATGTATCTGGATTCACCTATGATGATCTTCTAGATGCTCCTCATAATATGATGAAAAGACCATGTAAATCATCTCTGAAGAAGTCTGAGAAGAAGAAGAAGAAACTCAATCTGGGAGAATTTGCAAACCCTCATAAGTCTTCTACACTAGGTTCCTATCCAACTCCTTCTAGTAAGTCTTCTGGCTCTCAATCTATTGCATCTGGTTTTGATACTAGAACCCTTATTTCATCAATACCTCCACCTCCTCCACTTATCTCGACCATAGTCATAACTACATTCATCCCACCTTCACCATCTACTACTTCAGCTCCTTCTGAAAAACCTAAATTACCACCAACACCATCTAAATCAACCATCTCTCATCCACCCCAGAAACAACAACCATTAATTCTGAACCTATTTCCCAAACAATAACATCTAAAACCATTCCAAACACGACAATAAATTCTGAAATTATTCCAACTACAAATCATGAAATGATTATCCCCATAACCATTTCCATAATAGCTGTATCAAAATCATGTTTCTCATTTGCCTTCTCAACTACTGCCAACGATGTCTTTCCAGAAATTTTCCCCACTAACTTCACTCAACCAATTTTTGAAAATACTACTTTCAAACCCAAACCTACCTCAGAACCCATACCTATTTCCATCTCCACAACAAACGTCACTTCAACATTCCAATCCTTTACTTCTGAACCTTTTGACCCACACTCACTTGATCAGAACGATGACCAAACCATGACAAATGTTCCTTCAGAATCCAATAACATCTTTACTGAGAAACCTAATTCTGATGAAGAAACCAACTCTGATCATAACACCTCTAATTTTCAACCTCCTAACCTGAACCTTGATGAAGTAATATCTAGTTTCAAGGCTAATGCAGAAAGGAGAGTTCAGAAGCTCTATAAGGAGTCCGAATCTAGCAATAATCCTTTTATATTTGGATACTAGCTGGAATAGTTTTAATGAATGTTTAGGAATTGATTTTGACAAAATCAGAAACCTCTGTGTCCAAGTAAAGGATAATTTTGTCAAGGAAGCTGAAGAAAAATTGGAAGCTCAGAAGGCTACTAAAAGAGAAGCTTCCAAAGTTGCTGCTAGAGAAGATGCAAATAAATAGGCCGTTGAGAAGGAAGTTGCAAAACAACAAGCTAGAATGCCAGCTGCTGAAAAGGAAACTACAGAAGGCTCTAATAGAGCACTCACTTCTGACACTGACATTTTCTCTCTAATGATGAAAACTCTGGAAGAGATGCAGCAAGAATAAACTAGACTCGATAAGCAAGGTGAAGTCAACACCAACATTCAAAACATGCTTGCTTAACTTATATAGAGGATCCCTCCTTCCTCTTCTCAACCTTATGCACTTAGGCTTCACCTTTTAGCTTTCTGATATGATCTAAGTTTTTTATCTCTCCTGTATTGTTTGCATCATCTTTAATATATATGACTTTTTGATTATGACAAAAAGAGGGAGTAGAATACGTAATGATTTTGATACATATTTGTTTCTCTAATCTCAGTGCTTACATTTTAACCTTAAAATATATGCAAATTGTATTTATGTCTCTTTCAGGAACTTTTTAAATGGATCAAGCCTGATAGAAGCATTGCAAAAGGGTCTGATAATTTAAGCTATGAGAAGTCAACCAGGTTCTGATGATAAGATTGTTATAAGACAACCATGTTCTGACTTAGGGGGAACTTATTTATCTCAAAGGGAGTTTTCTAAGATTGTAAGATTGTGACCCAAGGGAACGACTGTATAACCAAGCAAAGGTTATGACCAAAGGGAACATGTGTGGAACCAATAAAAGGTTGTGACCAAAGGGAACATGTGTGGAACCAAGCAAAGGTTGTGACCCAAGAAGACGGGTATGGAACAAAACAAAGGTTATGACCCAAAGGGGTTCAATATACTAACTGATAAGCAATACTTGACTGAAGAGAGGGTATTTGAACCAAGAGAAGGTTACTAACCCAAAGGCATGGGTATTCAAACCAAAAGAAGATTGCTAACTCAAACGGGTATTGGTTTTAACAAAAGAACTATGATCAACCAAAGGACAAGTAATTAACCAAGATAAGATTATTAACCCAAGGAAGATTAGTTTTAATAGACGGATTGTGATCAACCAAAAAACGGGTGATGAACCACGAGAGAGTGATTAACCCAAGGAAGATTGGTTTTAACAGAAGGAATGTGATAAAAAAAGAACAAGTGATGAAGCAAGAGAAGGTGATCAATAAAAGAACGAGTTATACGATTGTTAACGTGTGATGAAAGAATCCGTACAAAAGTTCATTCCCATTTTGGTATAAACTAATTTCACGTCAGTACTGCTATACGGGATATGGTGAGACTTTACAACTAGAGTTTTTATAAATAGAAATCCATATAGTATTATTTCTACTATATTTCATTCTAAAAACATTTTTTCACTAGAGTTTCCTAAATTAGAAAAGAGTGAAAAGTTCTCTCCGAGAGTTTTGTTGTACTAGTGTTATAATAAAATTTGTTTTATTCAAGAGTGTATTTCTCTTGTGTGATATCTTTGTAAGAGATTTTAAGGTTGCAAGATAATCCTAAAAAAAGCTTGGCGAAGGTTCTCAAGATATGTCTGCATAAAAACTTTTGTTGCTATTGGAAGGTTTATAGGCTAATCTTATTCAAAAGCTCAAGTTGTAGTTAAAGGTTGTTTGAATTGATCATGTAAAATATCAAATTTTATTTTAGTGGAAATCTCAATGGGAAACTCTTGGGGACAAGAGTAGGCTAATTAGTTAGGCTAAACTAAGATAAATTTCTAGTCAATTCTTTTATCCCATATATCCTTTACTTTTAATATATTTTTTTTATCGTGTTTCTCTCTTATTTCCATTTTTGATTGCCATTTCTCTATTTGTTTGTTTATACTAACATAAACGTATTAAAAAACAAAGCTTTTAGAAATCGTTCCGAATTTCGAATATCACACTTCACTCTCCCTCTTGTGTTTTAAGTCACTTGATCAACATGAATTTTCTACAGTAGAAATTCTCTATGGTGCCATTTTTGGTGAAAATGATGATATAAACACACAAATAGAATATGATACAAGTAAACAAGAAGAATAAGCAAGTATAATAAGATGAAAGTGATGAAGAAGAATGAGAGTAAGGCTACCTTTTTATATAACTCTTTTTAATTGATTAAGGGATGATCTAATCGATTAAGACTTTAATGCCAATCAATATCATATATGTTGTTTGAAATGGTGGCATACTTTTAGGTTTTAATAGATTGAAACCTTTGGTGTAATCAATTAGATTGCGTGAAATGTGAATTTCAAACAACCCGAATCGATTAACCTTTAGGTTTAGTCAATTAAAAAGAAAAATTTTCCACCTCCTTGATTCTTTTGGAAGCCATTTTATGTCTAGATTTCTTTGAGACCTCCCCCTTTTGGTTTCTTGCCCCCCTTTTTTCTCAAAACATCATTTTGAATAAAAGATTAGTAGAAAAAAAGTAATGAAGATTCAATAATTTAACATTTCTTATAAGGATACCTAGAATTTTTTGAGTTCATAACGCACCAATTTCCTTCCCTCTTTTAACAAATAAAAATAGACTTTAGAGGAATTCTTCTTTTTGGTTCTTTCTGAAAACAAACTTATTTTTCTTTCAGCAACTCTCTAAATCTTTTAATACGAATAGAAGTTTTAGAAATCATTTCTTCCTTATTGATATTATTCTTGGAGATTTATAAATTGGAATCATATCTCTCTATAGGAAATAAATATATAATGATTTGAAGAGCCTTTCATATTTTATCATTAGCCTTTGGCGCTGCAAAGTGTTTTTACAAAATAAAGTTAGGTTTTCACTTTTGGTACCAGAATATTTTTAGGTCCTTTCGTGTTAGTGGATTTTATTTTGCCTCTAGATCTCCAACTATAATTATGATCGTTGGAATAAAGATGAAGCAACCATATTTCTCATTTTTCTTTCATGATATTATTTATAGAACTGAGATGGAGAATATGCATAATTTCAATCATGATTTTTCATAACAAAACATAATAAAACAACATGACTAGTTTTATTGCAATAATTACATTTAAAAGACTAATTCAAAATGAAAATTTTATTAAAATTCTTTGCATTGATTTTAGGCTCATAACATAAACTATCTTATTATAAACAACTCTCTGATTTGATATAATCATATCAAGACTATCTTTAATTTTGGTGAACTAGGTCAGGGTTTCATGCAAATCATCAATCTCAAATTTCAAGCAATTACAGGTTTTGCATTCAATAGAATTCAATACATATATTTTTTTAGTTGATTCAATTCATCTACGATTCTTTCATTTTCATCTTATAGACATTCCACATGATTTTCACAAGTCACGATGCATTTTTCTAACTCATCATTTTCTTTGCAAACTTTAACACTTGGAGCATACATTTTTTTTATAAAAAAGAGTGGTTACCTCATTGTCATTATCACAAGTAGTTTTAAAACAAATATTTACCTCTTCATCTTAATGCTTTAATAATTTTTCAGATAATTCTTCAGTTAATTCTTCAAATGGTTCTTCAGATGATTTGAGTTTTATGATTTGATATCATTCTAATTTTGGAGTAATTGGATTAAATCTTTTAGTGGATCGATAATCCTTAACTTATTTGACTCAGCCTGTAAACTGTCAATGACATTTATATCCTTAGATTATAGTATTGGGTTAGGTTTTCAACACCAGTTCTTGAATCGTAGATACTCGTTAGTATTGTGAATCAGATGTCTTGAAACAAAATATAAATGGTTTCTTTATGATCACGAAACATACAAGGGTTAGGATTAACAAAGAAAACAAGGTAAAACAAGGATTGGTTATAAAATGCTATTCTTTCCTTACTCTTAGAACAAGATTACAAGTATACAAGAATAACAAAATAACCTCTCTCTCTCTCTTGAAATTAAGATTTTATCTTCCTATTTTTCCTTATTTTTTAAGATTGAGAAACTAGCATCCTATTTATAAGAAAAATAGCACACTAACCTAATGGACTTTTTAATAATTACCTATTACAAGCTATATTAGGGTACAAGCTAACTTAAACAATTGGACTTACAAGCAAGACCCAATTCAACATGCTAACAACCCTAGCAATATTGACTAATGCATGTTAGAACAAACTTCGACTACAACACGCATTACTCTGACAACAACATGCGAATATACTTCGACCTCATGCTTAATTCCTATCGAACTAGAAGCTACCCTTCGACCATACTAGAGTTCGATCCAACATCTCATAGTTAGAAATACAATTTTTAAAATCATCGCCAAAAAAATTAATACTTGAGAACCATCTTTGATGATTTTTCTTAATTTTCATTTAACGACTTAAATTCTCAGTCTCATATGTTAATCCTTTCCCTTTTGATCTCAGTAGAACCTTCATAAATCATTTAGAAGTATCTTATACTTCTTTAGTAGTGTTACTGTTAGAAACATAGTTGTACTCTCTATCACTTAACGTACTTATCATTAAGTACTTTTCTTTAAAACCTTGTTGCACTTTTTCTTTTTCTTCTATGGTCCATAAACAACTCAATTTGTTTAGTACTCCATTATTAATGAGGTGAATGGGAACAAATGGACTATCTTGAATATAATCCCACAAATATAAATCAATAGCATCTAAAAACATTTTCATTCTTTCCTTCACCATTAAACTTTGAAGTTTTGTTCACAAAAAAAAAACTTATTTTTAAACAAAGTATTTGAAGTCATCATACAACCTTCTAAGACGATTAGTCTTATAACAAGAGTTATGCTATGATGCCACTACTTTTACTAAGAAAATCTAAACACCAGAGGGAGAGGTGGGGTGAAGTGTGATATTCGAATTTCAAAAATTGGTTTTTAGAATCACCTTGATTTAAAATGATTTATCTTAAAAGATAGATATAAGTAGAAATGAAACAACTGAATAATAGAAAAGAGATCACGCGCACACACATACAAACACACGCGCGCGCGCGCACACACACACACACACACACACACACACACACACACACACACACACACAGATAACAAAAATAAAAATAGAAAAGGAAAGAAAGATCACACAAGAGACTTAGTATGGTTCGACCTAAACCATCTGGCCTACTCTAGTCTCCAATAGTTTTCCCTTAAGATTTCCACTAAAACAATCTTAAGATTTTGCATAGGGTCAACCCAAAAAACCTTTAAAATAACTTAATATTTTTCATATGATCAATCGTAAAACCTTTCCCAAACAACCTAGAGGTTTTACACAGGTTCAATCGAAATCATTCCACAAACAACTAGAGATTTTACACAGGCTAAACTCAAAAATCTTAAACCAAATTGTTTACATGTTTAGCTTGCAACCTTCAATTCTATTACAAGAGGATCACAACAAAACTATGCCTTCGAATAAGAAATTACATCACATCACCAGTACAACACAACTTTCCTATAAAACTTATCAATCCCTTAGCACCAAGGAAACTTTAGTGAAAAATAAATTTGCAAAAGAATAATGTAGTAAAAAACTATGAGAGAAGTTTTATTTAAAAATGGTGTATTTTAGAATAAGGAGAAACCTCTTTTATATAGGAAATATACTGGCTAAAAAAGGAAACAATTCATGGGCTTTTAAATATTTTAATCTATTAAACTCATGTCTTAATCATTTAGTTTAAGCCCAAACGAAAAATTTGAATTTCTACACCACTTAATCAATTACAAGCCTCCTTAATCAATTACAAGCCTCCTTAATCAATTAGGAGGCTTTACATATCGTTTTAATTGATTAGAACAAATTCTTAATTGATTAAGCAATGAAAATTTGCTTCATAATTGAGCAAAAAAGCTTCTTAAATGTTTAAGCACATGCCCATATTAGTTTTAAGAGGTTTAATAAATACGATAATAGGTTTAAAATTGCGTGCGTGTGTGTGCGCGCACGCATTTGGTTAGTACCTCAAGACCTACTCTTGCATCATTTACAATTATATGATAAAATATTAGATAAATTAGTAAATGCAAGATCACTACACACTTTAGCTCCGTTAAACTTGAGTTGACTTTGATTAGATTTGTCAACTACAACTTAACTTCAGTTACTTTTTATTCATTAAATTTTGTCTAGTTTTTTTTAGCTAGAACTTAGCCATAAAGGCTTTTACAATTTCTAAATATTGTTGCATGACAATATCCTTGGTCTGGTACTCTCCTTTAAATTTCAAAATGACTAATTGTTAATGATATTTTATTACCCCCTCTTTGGCTTCCATCCACGTAAGGGCCATGCGTACTTCTACTAGACAAGTCTCATATTCTTCTTGATTGTTAGATGGTTAAAATTTGAACTTCATCACGATTTTTAGGGAGAAAACACTATCTCTTTCTAAGAGAATCCCATTCATGTTGCCCTTGATTTTAGAGTTTTAATATATAAATACCACCCACTGCGAAGGTGCCTCTAGTTCTTCAAACATAGTTTTTGTGATGAATTTGACTAAGGTCTTGGATATGAGGGAATTCCATCGTTTGTAAGAGATATTGAATTTATAGCATCTGACATACCGTTTCGTCATTGTTCCTGCTATATCTCGTTTGAAGAACACTTGTCTAATCTGGTGGCCAGTGCTTATTATAATGTGGTTCTCTAGGAAATGATATCATATTTTGTGTCTTCCTCATGAGGAAAAAATATTATTCTCTAACATCCCATACCATAACTCTGTTCCTTGCAATACCTTACCAATAAAGTATATCAGTTTCTAAGAAACCTCATTATTTTATACCAAGACGATCTCGATGGGTGTCGCTACTGCGAAAATCGGCGCCGGCTGAACAGAAGAGTCGCCACCGTGCGTTATTTATCCCACGGGAGGGAAAGGAAACGCTCAGAGTAAACCTCGCACAATACGGGAAAGGTATGGTCGTCGCAACCAAAACCTGGATTCGGGAGTCGGTTACGCAAGGGGAAGGTATTAGCACCCCTCACGTCCGTCGTACTCGACGGGATCCACGCTTGTTTTCGGGTATGGATTGTTATTCTATCTAAACTATAGGTCAAGGGTTAAAAAGAAAATAAAATGAAAGTAAAATGAAATAAAAATGACTCGGCAAAGTATCGCACTTTATGCCTACGTATTCCCGTCTGGAACGAGAAATCAGAGTCAACGTAGTTCGCCTGCCTACGGGAAAGGAGGGGAAGGTTGATCGCTAGGATATCGCATCCTATGCCTACGTACTTCCACACAGCATGGAAGATCAGAGCAAACGTAGTTCGGGCCACGTATGACACAAGCTTGTCTTGATTATTTTTTATTCCTTCTGAAAAAGGTTTTTTTCTGATTAACAGTCCCGGCGGACAAAAATGACGTTTTGATGAGTTCACATTCTTTTACGAAAGAAGTGTCTTTTATTGTGTTTGAAATCTTTATGTGTTTTTCTGTTTGTTTTGAGAAAGAAAGAGACAGAACTCTAACCTACGGTTGCGAAGGGAAACAAACTAACCTAATGTTATCATGCATGGGTTAAGACCTAGTGTCTATCATGCTCCTCTCTTGCACAGAGAGAAACAGAGATCCTACGGGATAGGCAGAAACAGAAACAATATCAGATATATACAGTAAAGCAGTAAAATGCATGGATGCAACAACACAAGCGAGGCAAGGGAGTCCCACTCAACCTCGAACCTAGAAAACAATAGGCGAAAGTGAACAGGCTTCACTTTCAACCCAACAGGGTAAACAGCAAACAATACAGTTCAGAAAACCAATCAATACATCAGCAAATGAAATACAGCAATAAAACAAACAGCTTCAGCAGCTCTGAATCAACAACTGGCTTCAAGCAACCTCCAATCAGCTACAGGCTTCAACAAGCATCAATCTCCATCTTCATGGCCTTCAGGCAAGGGCTTTGATCATCAGTCTTCCATCTGCAATGGCTTTTCTTCAAGCTCAAACCTCCAGGATGAGGGATCAGTCACAAGAGTGAATGGGTGTTAAGCAATCAGCTGACTACCAAAGGTGGTGAACAGACTGCTTCTAACACAAGAGACATTTTCTCTCAAGAGTTCTATCTCATAGACACTATCACCAAGCCTTCCAAAGGAAGGGGGTGAGTGTCTTAGAGAGACTCTGAATCACAGAGAAGAATGGATGCAGACAAGGCAATCCATGTTTGAGAAACAAAATTTCTAATCTAGAGCTCTGCCTAGCTCCTAAACCCTAGTCTCCTCAGCAACTGCTAGCAAGAAACTCATCCTCAACTCTGACAGTTGATCTTCAATCTTTTGAATCTCCAATAGCTTCTCCTCCACAAATCTTCAGCTTCCCCAGGGCCCCAGACAAACCCAATACCCATACAAACAATCAATAAACCCCAGAGGGCACACCACACCAAACAACAGATATACAGACAGTAATAATAGCAGTAGGGGAATCCTAACTGTTCTCTAAGGGATCTGATAACTACCCATAGCCCCTATAGTCCCATAACTAATCTATTCAAATCCTAAGTCCTAAGGGGAATGACATCAAACTCCTAAGTTGTCACCTAAACCCTAGTTTTGTTCATGATATTCAAGCATTTATTAATCACCTAAAATTAACTCCTAAAAATGGGAACTAAAATATTTCTACAAGATTAACATCTCATCTAAACAATATGAAAAGAATGATCAAAAAATATCAAAGCATGTGAGAGAACAAAAATCATAAAAATAATGCATGAAATGAATCTATTTAATATGACATTTATTTAGAAAATATGTAAAAAATATGAAATAAAACTAAAAATGAAATTTTATTTTCCTATAATATTCTAGACATTTTAATGAAAATATGGTAAAAAGAATGGATTAAAAAGCATTTTTTATGAATTATTTATGAATTAATGAAATTGGTAAAATATTAAAATGAAATAAGAAAATTAAAATTGAATTAAATGAATGAGGGGGGTTGAAATAGAACTCTCGCCCAGTTCAATTCAGGATGGGCCCTCAGACTGGGGGGTGTTGGTAGCGTTTTGGACAAGGCCCAATAACAATCAGAATTGAAGAAATAACCAAAGAGCGCTGGGGGGTGAAACTAGTTTGGAAGTCAAGTCACTTTCACAGACAAAAATTCAGACACCCCAAATGACCTGTAACTTGTAAGGACCATAACTTGAGTTCTATAAATCTCCTTGAGGTCTTCCACCACTCAAATTAAAGGTCTTGAGATCCTCTACAAGTTTCATGTTGGCCAAGAAGCCATTTGAAGCTAGCATTTTGACTTATCTTGCTTGGAAATTTGACCTAAACTAGGGGATTTTACAGAGAAACCCTAATTTAGTAACTCCTCTTCTCCTTGACTTCTCTTGAATTCTCCTTGTCATATCTCCATATCCTTCTTCATATGTCAAATGTTGATCCCCACATCTCTCCAATAGACTTGAATGCCCTCTTAAGTCAGTCAATTGACCTAGGGTTGACCTAGGGTTGACCCAGATGAAACCCTAGTTGACTGTCTTCCACTATAGCTCTTGTGCTTTCATCAACAACTTGCTTTCTTCTCCAAATGACTTTATGAGTCTCTCAAGATGTCTAGATGCTCTCCATGCTTTCATTTCATAGCTCACAACCCTCTTGTTGATCCTCAGATACCCTCAGCTAGGAGATGGACTCAAGGATTGATCTGCTGAACTCTTTGCTTTCAAATTCTTTCCTGATGACTTGAATAGGGTGGAATTAGGATAATAACCTCTTGCTAGGCCTCTAGAGATGAAAATAATGATTGGTCCCCTGTTGAATGACTTGCTATGCTTATGCTATGCAGATGGTTAGTCTATGTACATGACTCTATATGCAAATGCTAATGATAATGAAACATAAATCCAAGGAATAAGGCTGGGCAAATTTTAGGGTGCAACAATGGGCTCTGCTGATACAAATAAATAAAAAGGGTTTCACCTTCCTAATACCATATTACGAATCGAGTTTGAGGAAATACCTTTTTTAGTTTAGAGAAATTTGTTTTGCACTCTGTAATCAACTTAAAGGCCTTCTTTTTTCTTTGTCGTAATGGAATGGCATGAATATCGAACCTGGATATCAACATTGAAAAGAAAATTAACATCTTGTTTAGTAGTTGAATCCCATCTTAGTCTTTGGTTCCTCCATGTAAATCACAACCTCACATTTATCTAGATTTTCTTTTATCCCCGTTATCCCAGACATTTTCTAGTCTTCGTGCTAAATGTGAACTTGTCTCGGTTCAAGTGAATACCGTGTCTCATAACTTCCCTCCAGGAAGCTTCTAAGTGAGTCGTATGATTCAATTGTCACTTTACTTCATGATTATATCATTCATGTAAAATTACAAAATGTCTTCTATAATGTCTTTGAAGACATTGTTTATCATTTTCGGTAGGTTACCCTTGTATTTTTGAGACTAAAAGGCATTACTTTGTAGCAGAAATTCTCTTCATCCGTCCTTAATGTTGCTATTGTTGAAAATGTAATTCTTTATGTCGAAGAAGGTGTAACTCGACAGAAACAAAGATGTGTCGAAATTAGCGTAGTGTAGTGTGTGTCGAGTTGTGTTAGATGTCGAAGTGTGGAAGCAACTTGTTTGACACAGAATTCCGACTTAGACCAAAATAGAAATTTTAGGCTTTTGTATTTTTGAGCTTTATCTTAGAGAAAAAACTAGCTCACTTATAAATAGGTGGAGTAACCCCTATTTTGAGTAAGAAGAATAGAGAATAATATTATAGCACACAATAGAAATTGCAGTTGTACAGTTGAATAATATTTTCTCAGTTTGAGAGCAAAGAGTTACTATGCAAAAATCATCTCCTCTTCCCCTATTTTGTCAAAGTCTAATCTTCTTCCTTATTCAGTTTTCTTTCTTCTTTCATTAATAGCTACTACGCAGAATAATTCTTGCAAATTGATTCACTCAAGTAAAGAGTGAAGAATAAGGGATTTTGGTCGGTTGATTGAATCTTGTTCATCAATATTGGTTCGGAATTCTCAATGTTTGGGTTAATTCTAGCATCTGGTATCCAGAGCACTAGCTGAGCGATTTATGGGAAGAAAATCACGATGACGATGAATCTTCTGAACGGGCATTTTCCGACGAGTCTCCCAATTCTGAAGGGCCCGAATTATGAGATTGGTACAAGCAGATAAACGCGTCGAATCAAAAAAATGTTGCATACAAAGAATTAAAGAAGAAAGATTATAAAGCTCTATTTATAATTCATCAATGTGTTAATCCAGACAATTTTGAAAAGGTTAGTGATGTAGAATTAACAAAAGAAGCATGGGAAATCTTGGAGAAATTGTTTGGAGGTGCAGAGAAAGTGAAAGAGGTAAGGTTACAAACTCACAAAAGGACGTATGAATTGCTTCAGATGGAAGAAAGTGAAGGCGTAGCTGATTTTTTCACTAGGTTATAAAACTGTTAAATCAAATCAAGGTATGTGGAGAAGTTTTAACATCAATATCAGTTGTTGCAAAGATCTTAAGGTCATTGATTCCAAAGTTCGACCATGTGGTAGTAACCATAGAAGAATCGAAAGATTTGTCAAGATTGACAAAAGAAAAGCTTCAAGGGACGCTTGAATCTCATAAACAAAGAATGGATGAAAGAGCTGTAGGAAATTCGAAGAGTGATATGGCTTTGCAGGTGCAATCAACAAAAGGAAAAAAAATACAAAGAAATTTGGGATGGAAATAAAGGCAGAGGAGGCTACAACAATTCGACTGGTCGAAATCAGCAAGAAGGAAATTGGTCGAATCAGAGAACACCCTAGAACCAAGGCAACCAAAGAGGTGGTGCTGCAGGTAGAGGAAAAGGTGGTGGTCAAAAACCTGACAAAAATCACATTTAGTGTTACAATTGTCAGAAGTATGGTCATTATTTTATTGATTGTCCTAAAAAGCAACTGAATCAAGAAACTGATGCAAAGCTGGAGAAACATGTAGAAGAAGAGACGTTGTTGATGGTTACAACAAGAGATGAAGAAAGATTACAGGACCAATGGTACTTGGACTCAGGATGCTCATCACACATGACTGATAGGAAAGATTGGCTTGTCAACATAAATCCACTTACTGTCAACCCAGGAAAATCTCGGTAACTCCGCTGGGGATAATTCACCTGCATTTCCGTAAACTGAATCGCCCACGTTAGGAATAACACTCTTCCACGTTAGGAGTAACACCTGTCCACGTTAGGAATCACATCATCCACGTTAGGAGTAACGCTTTTATCTTTCCACGTTAGGAAGCAATCTTCTTTCCACGTTAGGAAACTATATCAATCTGTCCACGTAAGGACTCCAATGCCATTTGACGTGTCCGCGTCAGGACTCCGATCTTTCCACGTAAGGAATTCCACTTTTCTTGAATCTGTCCACGTAAGGACCTCA
This sequence comes from Lathyrus sativus, assembly GCA_963859935.3. Classification (NCBI taxonomy): domain Eukaryota; kingdom Viridiplantae; phylum Streptophyta; class Magnoliopsida; order Fabales; family Fabaceae; genus Lathyrus; species Lathyrus sativus. Next base: position 543,034,506 of record OZ012737.1, read on the forward strand.
ATTTCTTCCACGTCAGGAATAATCTTCTTCTTTCCACGTTAGGAATCAATCTTGATATGCCCGCGCGAGGACTCAATCTTTCCACATAAGGAATAAACTCGTCTTTCCACGTAAGGAAACCATTTTTCTTCCACGTAAGGGATGCTCTTAATACGTCCACGTAAGGACCCTGATCTTTCCACGTTAGGAATCAATTCTTTCTCAATTTGTCCGCGTCAGGACTCATTTTTCCACGTAAAGAATGCCCTTATCTCCCCGTAAGGAATCTACCTCAATATGTCCGCGTAAGGACTCAATCTTTCCACGTAAGGAACACCAACTTCTTTCCACGTAAGGAATAAATTCATCTTTCCACGTCAGGAAACCATCTTTCTTCCACGTAAGGAATGCTCTTGATATGTCCACGTAAGGACTCTCTTCTTTCCACGTTAGGAATACTGTCATTTCCACGTAAGGAAACTATCTTCTGACACGTCCGCGTATGGACTCCATCTTTTCCGCGTTAGGAATCTCCGTCTTTCCACGTTAGGAATCACTCCTGTTGATATGTCCGCGTAAGGACTACATCTTTCCACGTTAAGAACAATAATCTCTTTGATCTGCCAGCGTTAGGACACTGATCTCGTCTTGATTTATCCACGTTAGGACTCAGGCGTCTTCGACTCACTGAGGAAATAAAACTTGTCCACGTAAGGACTCACACCTTCGACTCACTGGGGAAGTATCCGTGTCAGGACTTACACTTTGCCAACAACACGAAGAAGGATAAATTTGTCCACGTCAGGATTCTTGTACCTTGTCATCACAAAGAACTACAAACTGGTCCACGTCAGGACGCACATTTCACCATTACGAATAAAGATATCTGCTGAAAACAAAATGATCCACGTCAGGATACCAACACGAAGAGTAACCAATCTTTTTGTCAACGTCATGACCTCCCTTTCTCCAAATTTCGAGAGACCGAATCTATCCACGTCAGGATTAACGCACCTTACCAATCCGGTAAAACAAACCTGTCCACGTTAGGACGCCCACTTCTGAAGAAATCCCGTCATTCTAGGAGTAAATGGTCCACGTCAGGACTTAATTCTTCAATGATCCTTACCTACAAACTGCTCAGCACTGACGTGACAGCGACTTCGAGATGAACTCTACTGGGGATGTCTGAAAACTAACTATCGGACACCTGCTTCGAAATTCTGATTCATGCGACTCGTTGATGACAAACGAACTTTGCTTGGGAATAAGGAGATTCTTATCCTGGCCACTCTGGCTGGGGAAAATCAGATACATTTGCATAAATGACTCTGCTGGAGACAAAGAGAGTTTTATCACGATAACTCTGTGGGGAATACCGCCGAAACTGACATTATCATTGAATATCTCCTGCCGAGATCTTGAATGTTTGGTAATTTATTTGAGCAAGAGCTCTCTCCACCTGAACTACTAGAGTACAGAAACTGCTTCAGCAAAATAAATGCTGGAAGGGTAACGCCGACTCGCCGGGGATAGCCTGATGCTACAAAAATTATTCCGGCAAAATAAATGCTGGAAGGGTGAAGTCGACCCTGCTGGGAATTTGGGAACTCAAGCCGAGCACCTTGCTGAGGTAACCCCCTGCTGGGGAATATAACTTTGCTGGGGAATAGCAGATGTGCACGGTATGCTCAGACCTTCTGCTGGAACGTGAACCGATATCACCAGTATCTCTGACAAAATAAATGACAGGACCCAACATCAACTCTGCTTTGGAGAGTCTTGACCTTCGAATTCCGCTGGAAGGAAAGCACATTTGCTGAAAAGAGAACTCCGCTGGGGATGGGATGATTCTCTCGGGGAAAATTAACTGACTCCACTGGGGGAGAATGCATGACCCTGCGGGGGGAGATGAACCTGTCTGAATACAGCCTTACGATCCCGGAATCACCAAACTCTGCTGAGGACGAGTAACTTCTCTGGAGCACGTCCTTTGGATAAGCTACGGCTAGCTGGAGAATTCTATCCTTCTTCAGGAAGAACATGCCTGACCTGCGTGGGGATCAAGCCTTTCATTATCGCAATCTTTTGATCATTTTCCTCGTACAGTTATGAAACCTGCAACAACACAAACAAAGCACGACAAGCCTATGCAATCCAAATCGATTCAGGTTAGTGACGTTACACTCAGTTAATTCAAAGCTTTAACAATTGTTGGCAAGGGCCAGTGATGTTATACTCATGCTAGCTTCAATAAACTTAGGCGTTTTATCATGCGCAAAACAGTAAAGAACAGGCATCAAGTACTGAATAACACATTTTCATTGATTGGGCCCCTGAATGGGCGGAGTTTTTGTACACGGGATGTAACTCCTGAAAAGAGGAAGCTACGCAAAGCAGATACACAAGTATGCAAATATTCGCAAGAAGCATAAATATTGACAAATTAAATTTTGTACACATGTCGGCAACTGGCTGCAGATGAACACCACGAACTGATCCTCCCATGACTCGTCCGACTCTAATACTTTCCCGGTATCCCCACTTCTGAAGAGGTTGTATCCGATAACTGACTTCTCAAATATATTCTCCCGCATAGATGCTCATTGAATTCGAATTCGGACCGCAGTCATTTGCTTTTCAAATCCCTAACTTTTGCGTGAACCGCCCTTTACGGGTTTTCAGTTCACCGGGATACCCCTTTTTGCCGAAGCCGCCCAGTGTAGGTTTTCAACTTCGCGGGTGTACATTTTTTCAATTTTATCCCTAACTTTTGCCCGAACCTTTCATTCTGTTTTTGGTTCGCCAGGATGCCCCATTTTTGCCTGGACTCTCTTTTTTTTCTGTCCAGCGGGTCTATTTTAAGCAAAGTATTTTTTAACTGCGTCCGAATTCACAGGTGACGCAAGGTCTTCCCCGTCCATGGTGGACAACAATAAAGCTCCTCCTGAAAAAACCTTACTGACAACGTATGGCCCTTCGTAGTTGGGGGTCCACTTGCCCCTGTGATCTGCTTGCGGCGGGAGAATCCTTTTCAGCACAAGGTCGCCCGTCTGAAAGCTTCGCGGAAGTATTTTCTTGTCGTACGCTTTCTTCATTCGTCTCTGATACAAACGACCGTATGCCAGAGAAGCTAGCCTCTTCTCATCCATCAAACTCAGTTGGTTCAATCTGTTCGTTACCCATTCTGCCTCGTCCAGCTGAACGTCTCGCAATACCCTCAGAGAAGGGATCTCAACCTCCAAGGGTAATACCGCTTCCATTCCGTATACCAACGAGAACGGAGTTGCCCCGGTTGATGTGCGTACCGTCGTACGATAACCGTGCAAAGCGAAAGGTAGCATCTCGTGCCAATCCTTATACGTCACCACCATTTTCTGGACGATCTTCTTGATATTCTTATTGGCCGCTTCGACAGCGCCATTCATCTTGGGTCGGTAAGGGGAGGAGTTGTGATGTTCAATCTTGAAATTCTGACAGAGCTCCTTCATCATTTTGTTGTTCAGATTAGAACCATTATCCGTGATTATCCGCTCGGGAATTCCGTATCGGCAAATGATATCTCTCTTGATGAATCTAGCCACCACTTGCTTCGTTACATTTGCGTAAGACGCTGCTTCCACCCACTTGGTGAAATAATCGATTGCTACGAGGATGAACCGATGCCCGTTAGAAGCCGTCGGCTCAATCTTTCCAATCATATCGATTCCCCACATTGAGAATGGCCATGGAGATGACATCACATTTAGAGGACTCGGAGGCACATGTATTTTGTCAGCATAAATTTGGCACTTGTGGCACTTCCTTGCGAACTTGAAACAATCAGTTTCCATCGTCAGCCAAAAATAACCTGCCCGCAGCAGCTTTCTTGTCATAGCATGCCCACCAGCATGCGTACCGAATGCACCTTCGTGAATTTCCTCCATGAGAAGCTTTGCCTCTTTCTCGTCTACACAACGCAACAACACCAGGTCGTGGTTTCTTCTGTATAAGACGCCATCCGGGTTCAAATAGAAGTTACCCGCTAATCTCCTGAGAGTTTTCTGATCTTGACTGGATGCCCCAGCCGGATAATCTTTATTCTTCAGGAAGTTAAGGATATCAAAATACCACGGTTTGCCATCAGACGCTTCATCAATAGCAAATACATAAGCTGGCCTGTCCAACCGAGAGATAGTGATTTGGGGAGCTTCGTTCCAGAAATTGACCTTGTACATGGAAGACAAAGTGGCAAGGGCGTCAGCCATTTGATTTTCTGCCCGTGGTACGTGATGCAATTCAACTTTGTCGAAGAAAGGCAACAATCTCCTTGCATAATTCATATAATGTATCAAATTGGGCTGCCGTGTCTCCCATTCCCCTTTGATCTGATTCACCACCAGAGCTGAGTCTCCGTATACGTCTAAATGTTTGATTCGCAAATCAATGGCTTCTTCAAGCCCCATTATGCAAGCTTCGTATTCGGCCTCATTGTTGGTAACGGCAAAGGTCAATCGGGCAGTAAACGGGATGTGCGACCCGTGCGGCGTAGTGATAATTGCCCCTATTCCGCTACCGTAAGCATTCACAGCTCCATCAAATATCATCTGCCATTTGGACCCCGGCTCTGGTCCTTCGTCTGGTAACGGCTCTTCACAATCCTTCATCTTGAGATACATGATATCCTCGTCAGGAAAGTCAAATCTCATCGATTGATACTCTTCAATAGGCTGCTCCGCCAGATACTCAGACAACACACTCCCCTTTATTGCCTTTTGCGAGACGTATTGAATATCATATTCGGTCAAGATCATCTGCCACCTGGCAATTCTACCTGACAACGCCTGCTTTTCGAATATATATTTGATCGGATCCATCTTCGAGATGAGCATGGTTGTATGATTCAGCATGTACTGCCTCAAACGCTTGGCGGCCCAGGCTAGCGCGCAACAAGTTTTCTCCAGCATTGAATATCGAGATTCGCAGTCCGTAAATTTCTTACTCAAATAATAGATTGCATGCTCTTTTCTCCCCGTCTCGTCGTGTTGACCGAGAACACAACCCATGCTTCCCTCAAGAACCGTCAAATACATTATCAAGGGTCTCCCTGCCACTGGGGGTATCAAAATAGGAGGCTCCTGCAGATACTTCTTTATTTTGTCGAACGCCTTTTGACAATTTTCGTTCCACGTTACAGCTTGATCTTTCTTTAACAGCTTGAATAATGGTTCACACGTGGCAGTTAGGTGAGATATGAACCGAGCAATGTAGTTCAATCTCCCCAAAAACCCGCGCACCTCTTTCTCTGTTTTAGGCGTCGGCATTTCTTGAATCGCTTTTATTTTAGCAGGATCGACCTCTATTCCTCTTTCGCTTACTATGAACCCCAGGAGCTTACCCGATCTCACCCCGAAGGTGCATTTGTTAGGGTTCAGCCTCAGCCTGAACTTCCTAAGCCTTTTAAACAACTTCAACAGATTCACCAGATGCTCTTCCTCTGTCTGGGATTTGGCAATCATATCGTCAACATAGACTTCGATCTCTTTATGCATCATGTCATGAAAGAGAGTTGTCATCGCACGCTGATATGTTGCCCCAGCATTTTTCAAACCAAAGGGCATCACTTTATAGCAAAATGTTCCCCAAGGCGTTATGAAAGTAGTCTTCTCCATATCCTCTGGCGCCATTTTAATCTGATTATATCCTGAAAAGCCATCCATGAAGGAAAATACGGAGTACTGAGCAGTATTGTCCACTAACACGTCAATATGAGGAAGTGGAAAATCGTCTTTTGGGCTTGCTTTATTCAAATCTCTATAATCCACGCACATTCGAACCTTGCCATCTTTCTTTGGCACTGGTACGATGTTGGCAACCCACGAAGGATACTTCGTCACAGCCAGGAACCCAGCGTCCCACTGTTTCTGAACCTCCTCTTTGATCTTCATTGCCATATCTGGTCGAGTTCTGCGAAGTTTTTGTTTGACAGGCGGGCAGTCTTCTTTCAGTGGCAGACGATGCACAACCATATCGGTATCGAGCCCTGGCATATCTTGATACGACCAAGCGAATACATCATTATACTCTCGGAGCATTTCAACCAGTTTTCGCTTGATATCACTCTGCAGTGCAGCTCCGATACGAATATTCTTCTCAACCCCTTCCGACCCCAAATTGATAACCTCGATAACCTCATCGTGAGGCAGAATGGCTCTTTCCTCTTGCTTCACCAACCAAGACAGTTCTTCAGGAACGTCGCTATCTTCGACAACCTCTTCTTCGGTCTGGAATACCGGGTGCTCGAAGTCGGGACTAGTCATAGGTGGCTCAAAGATGTCATCTGAAAATGTTATCCTGCAAAAGAAAGGGTTAAGTGCTTCAAAATGCGTATAAAGCGGATAACCACGTTGCCATTTTATTGAAAAATACAAAACAAGAAAGACAGGGATTACAGTATTTGCACATGAAAAAACGCCATTTATTTAATGATTAACGAAGCAATGTTTATAACAACACAGCCCTAAGCAAATCCTGATGCCCCGGGCAAGACATCAGATTATTCAACAATTAATAAAGCAAAGCATTACTGTTTAAAAGTCACAGGAACAAGCTCCTGAATAGACCAGTTGCACAGTCCTTGTCCTGGCGTGCTTGGCTGAATCCAGGCATCCATATCACAGTCGCTGTCCCCTTCATCGGATTCTGAAGCAGCATTGACAGATTCATGGCATACTCCACTGGCGGAGATGGTGATTGACTTTCTGAAATGAGGGGCCCCCACGGAAGGAGTTGATGACGACGGTCGGTACCCCAGTCCGAACCGGTCCATTTTCACCGGAATGTCCAATACTTTGCCCCAGCCTTTGGCTTCTCCTGCTTTCACTAGCGCTTGAGCCTCTTTATACGAAGAAACGGCTATCTCTGGCACTTTGCTTGGCCCGGGACTCTTATCCTTAATGCGCAAACCTTCGAATGCCTGGCATGGCGTCTCGTGGATCTCCCCGTCGACTTCCACATATTTAAATGAAGAAAGATGGCTGACCAGGATGTCTTCTTCTCCGCACACGGTGACTACGCTGTCTCCGACCATATACTTTAACTTCTGATGCAGGGTAGACGTGACTGCCCCTGCACCGTGAATCCAAGGTCTTCCCAGCAAGCAGCTGTACGCAGGCTGTATATCCATGATATAAAACTCTGTTGCAAACACTTCCGGCCCCACTTGCAGAGGCAATGTAATCGATCCGAAGACTGTTCTCCGCGTGCCGTCAAACGCTCTGACTACCAAATCACTTGGTGTACACAAAATCCCTCGAACATCCAGCTTCATCATAGCCTTCTTAGGCAGCACATTCAAAGACGACCCGGTGTCAACCAATACGTGCGACATTGTCGACCCTCTGCACTCAACGGATACATGTAATGCCATATTATGATCCCTTCCTTTCGGAGTCAAGTCGAAATCAGTAAAGCCCAGACTGTGGCCCGCATTTACATGTGCCAATACTCCTTCTAGCTGGTTCACGGAGACATCCTGTGGTACAAAAGAAGTGTCCAGGACTTTCAGCAAAGCGTTCCTGTGGGCTTCTGAACACAACAGCAATGACAGAATAGATATTTTGGATGGCGTTTGCTGCAGATGCTCCACGATTTTATAGTCGCTTTTCCGAATCAAGCGCATGAATTCCTCTACGTCCTTCGACGCTGCTTCTTTTTCATTTGCTTGTACCGGAACATTCTCAACCGCTTTCCCCTTTCCTTTCGCTAGCCTTTCGGCCTCTACTTCAGGAGATATAAAGATCCTGCCGCTTCTCGTCATGCCTCCCGGGCCCACAACATTATCCACAACCTCCGCTGACTGCTTGTTAACATCGATTTTAATCCCGTCACAATACACCTCTAGCCCATATGACCATGGGACCGCCTTCGTGTTCTCATACGGGATTGGCCCGACTTTAGTTATAGTAATCGGTGGTCGCTGAGCTGGTGCTGAAATAATGATCGTCTTCCTAGGAATTGTCACTGTGGCAACATCACTCTGATTATCCATTACTGCCCCTGCCGGCTCATCAGTCGCTGTTCTATCAAACTGCAATACACCATCATCAATTAAGGCCTGAATGCCTTTCTTCAAATCCCCACACCCCCCAGACAGGGCCCAACAATCTAAGCAGTACTCATTACAACCCGGGTAAACACCTCCTTGCAACAGTCGGCTTTTTATTTCGCTCAGCGGCGTCTTTAAATCCTCAACATTCATAATCAGATTCAGACCTTCCTCAGTCAGCACGGCATTCGCCCCATGATTAGGCATGGGTTTCTGGACTATATTCGCACCGGTCGTTCCGAAGTTGATAGACTTGTTGTCCAAGAGATCCTGCACAACGTGCTTAAAAGCATGACAACCTTCTATATCATGGCCCGGGGCCCCAGAATGAAACTCGCAGCGCCTATTTGCATCATAGCCGAACGGGGGAGTTCCCGTTATTGGTGCTAAGGTTCTTTTCTCTACCAGATTCAATCCCAACAAGGTCTGCAATAAATCAGCATAGTTAGAGGGAGGCTTCTCGAACACCCTTCTCGGCTTACCACCCTGGAATTTTCTCTGCGCTTGCTGTGCCCCCTGCTGAGGCTGCTGCTGCTGTGGCATTGGTTGCTGCTGAACCTGTTGTTGTTGCTGAATTGGTTGTTGTTGATACGGGATGGTGACACTCGACACTTGCTGCTGCTGACGATATGGATTTCTTCCCCTGCCTCGGCCTCGGCCTCGGCCTCCAAATACAGCACTAGCTTCGCCCTGACGGCGCCCACCATAAGCTTTCCTATTACTGCCAGATGCAGCTGACTCATCGACTTGGAACTTCCCTTGCTTAATGTTCCGCTCAATCTTTTCACCCATCAAAATCAGATCTGAAAAACTAGCCAGAGACGTATGAAACAACATATCATGAAACAACCCGGTGAATGTGCCGACAAACATATCGTTCATTTCTTTATCTTCTACAGGAGGACGAACCCTGGCAGCCATATCGCGCCACCTTTGCGCGTATTCTTTAAAACTCTCCCCCTTCTTCTGCGAAAGCCCGGCCAACTGGACCCGATTGGGTGCCAGGTCACTGTTATATTTGTAATGGGCTACGAACGCCTCTGCTAATTGTTTCCAAGTCTTGATATCAGTGGGCTCCAACCCCATGTACCACTCTAAGGAAGGACCCGATAGACTATCCTGAAAGAAATGCATAAGCATTCTTTCGTCAGTGGAGTATGCAGACATCTTTCTGTAATAAGCTCGTACATGAACCTTCGGACATGTATCTCCTCTGTACTTATCGAACGCAGGCGCTTTGAATTTAATGGGCACCCTCAAGCCAGGTACCAAGCCCATAGTTGCCATGTCCAGACCCACAGCACTCTGGTTTAGGACTCCTTTCATTTGCTCTTCCAGCATTCTAATCTTTTGAGAATCATCCATCGGCCCTTCAAAGCCCCCTCCAGAGAAGGCGTCCTCCTGCTGATCCTCTTGCCACATACCGTTTCCAGCCCCGTATCCATCATATGCATTATTACGTCCAGCTCTGACCTGATTCATCCCCGGAACTCGGCCTCTGTTGCCATACCCTTGAACACCTCTAGCAGGACCACCAGCCATAAAACCAGCACCGTTTCCATTTCCAAAACCTCCGTAGCCCTGATTGACCATACCATAACCATCTTGCCCAAAGCCTTGAGCATTAAAGCCATACTTGCCAGTATTGTCGAATCCCTGATCGTTGAATCCGAACCCAGCGTTGATAAAGCCATTGCCTCCGAGATTATCTCCCACATTGACATCACCCAGCCCAGCGTTATGGACAGCAGTTTCATTTCCACCTCCGACGTTACCATTCACAGCAGCGGTAGCGTTGTTGACGTTAGCAGCAGTCACATTGACGACAGGCGGAGCCACTGGCGTTGGAGTGCCATCTCCATGAGCAGTATCAACCCGGACAGACTGATGATCTTCGTTACCATGACCAGCGTTGCGAGCCAATAGAGGCTGGACCATGGCCTGCAAGTTCTCTTGCCCTTTTGCTATAGCCTCCATGGTCTGCATGAAGAGGGCGAGCTTCTCGCGTACATCCTGCATCTCGTTCTGAATCTGGTCCATGACTTTCCGACAGTTGGATCGCGTAAAATAGCGGTGCGGATGTTGATCTGGAATCCTGTTAAGTACCTGATGCAGAGCAAGAGATAAGACACCATTCATATATTACCTGTTATGCAAGATGAATATGAATGCAATGCAATGTGCCTGTGCATTAGGGAAGTTCATTCCCCCAGTTCTAGTGCGAAGGTGCCGGTGCAGTGACAGTGTTGACAATAGGAATATCGGAGCTGAATCATAGAAAGCCTCATATATAGCAGAGAGAATCAATAAGCCCAGGGTACAATATCACTGAGAGTACAAAGATGGCATGACCTCAACCAACAATCCTGGTGATGGTCAGCACTATGCAAATAAAGCATACAAATAATGGAATGATCAGATCCTCCCAAAAGTCTGGTACTCCTCTATCAACTTCTTGGTCTCCGGATGGCTTGGTCGATCAAGCAGCCCTTCAACAAGCTGGTTTCTCTTCTTAAGGACACGGCGTACGTCTTCAGCAGTTTCTTCCCATGTTGCTTCTCCGAAACAATCTTCTAACTTTCGCTTCTGGGACACTGCTTCATCTCTGGATTTGATTGCCTTGTTCAGTGCATGCTGGACACTATACCGGTTCATCACTTCCTCCTCACACTTCTTGATGCTAGACTTCAACTTCTCTTCGAGGTCGGAAATTTGCTGCTTCAGCTTATCTTCCCTCTTCTTGTTGTTGGTGAGTGTAGCATTCCAAGTCTTGTTGCAAGAAGATATCTCTCGGTGTGCTGCGTCGAGCGCTTTCTTTTTGGCTTCCAGCATGTCATGGGAACTTCTGAACTCTTGCCCCAGACGTTCGCGCTTTTTCTTTTCCTCGGTCAACTCAGCTCCTAACCTGTTTACCAGCTCAATCTGTTGTTGGAAAGCATATACGGCCTTGTTTTTCTCGCTGCGCGCCTGGGCTAACTCTTGCTCTAACCCTTCGTTAATCTTCATCAGGGCTTCTTTCTCCTTCACAACCTGTTCATATGCTTCTCTAGAAACAGTAGTCGGCTCTTCTACCGGAATAGGATCAAGAATTGGTGCATCTGGAAACGGCATCTTCAACTGACTAGCCCTCTCCTGAATCCAAGCTCTATAAGGTGCATAGGCCTGACAGTCATTCTTTCCTAACAACGGCTTCCCTTTGTGGTTAATACTCGTCCAGGCACGTCGCAACTTGGCTAATAACTCCCCCTTCACGTCACCGGTGAAGTACAGAGATTCCTGTACTTCTTCCTCTTGAGGTGGATTCTTCAGCGCATATCCGAACTGGCGAATGAATAGAGAAGGGTTGTAATTGATACACCCTTTCCTTCCTATCAATGGCACATTAGGGTACCCAGAACAACTGAAGATGAGCTCAGATCCCAACAGATCTCTATCAAACCACTCCATATCTTCCGACGATAGCCTCATCAAGCGTTCTGGCCAACCAACTGGAACTGTAGTCTCTGCAGCAGATCCTCTCTTAGGAAGGTGACTCTCAAACCACATACTCAATAAGGGCACACACAGATGAACATTCTTCCCTCTTCCCTTCTCATTCTTGTAATGCAGGGAGTGGTAGAAATCTCCGAGTAAAGTAGGCACAGGATTACCAGCGGCAAACAAGTAGAAAGCATCGAAGTCCACAAAATCCGGTATATTGGGGAATAGTACTATGCCATAAATGCACAAGGCCAACACAGCATTGAAAGCAACCCAGCACCCATTCTTGGCGTACTCTTGGGCTTTACCAACTAAGAACTGAAATGAGAAGCCTGGAACTCCACGGGAAACAGTAGTCACAAGTTCAGAAGCATCAATATGCAAGGCTTTTGCCAAATCCTCCGGCTTGGGCTTGGCGTCATAATGAATGAATGGAACCTGGTTCTGCACGGGCAGCTCAACATACTCAGCGTATTCCTCCAGGGTTGGTCCCATAATAAAGTCAGAGAACGTAAAACACCTCAAAGCAGGGTCATAGAATTGCATCAAAGCATACAGCCCATCTAACTCTACCTCTGTAGGTTTGCACACCAATCTCAATAATCTACCATAGCTCATCCGGAAACTCCTACGAACACCCTCATCAGCAAGAGAGATCAACCCCAGTAAAGGAACAATATCAGGCGTAGGCAATTTGTAAGCAACTGTTCTCCGTAGGCTAGTCATGATCAAATACTCAGAAGTCTGGGCACTAGAACTAGGGAAATGCAAATGCACCTGCAGCACAGACACACGTTAGTGAAATGCAAATGATAATGTATATGCAGGGATGCAATGCAAGTAACATTCAACAGGGACCAAAGCTGCAGCTGAATAGCCTAAACCCAATCAAGAAAGGTCTCCAATAGACCGTCCAGAAGTCATCAAACCCTGGTCTCAGATAGACCTAAAATAGAACTCCAACACTGGTCTCTGACAGACCTCAAACCATAACTCCACCTGGTCTCTGATAGACCTCAAATCACATCCATAATTGGTCTCTGACAGACCTCAAAACACCTCTCAAATGGTCTCTGACAGACCTCAGAATAAATCTCCAAATGGTCTCTGACAGACCTCATAACTCTCCCAATGGTCTCTGACAGACCTCAGAATAAATCTCCAAATGGTCTCTGGCATACCTCATAATAAATCTCCACATGGTCTCTGGCAGACCTCATAACTCTCCATAAATAACCCGGATCTCTGATCAAGAAATAACCGGTAGTCTGGAGGTCTAGTTACCTGCATAGCCCCAAATCCCCTCACAGGTGGGTGGCCCTATAACTGGCACAAGGTACGGCATCCTATGCGGTCGTCGGCGTCACAGACTTTCAGGGTTGATGATACGATTCCCAGAAGGAGTGGCATCATCAAATCCTGAAGAGGCCTCACTCAGCCAACTTCCAAATGATCGGTCCCCAGAGTCGACAATCCAACTAACCAGCAACCCACGCCAACCAAAGGAAGGGGCAGGAGGCCAACCAGAGGAACCTCGTCTGAGTGTAGATTTCATGGGACACCAAAGCAAGCAAAGCAAGCGGGCGCCCACTAATTTCTACTCTAATTCTAGGTGCACTCAAGCCCAGGTCCGGCTTATCTCTCAATATCAGAACACCCGCCACACCCCAATACAGCAATAATAAACAATATATAAAGCTGAAAAATACAGGGTTAGAAATATACCATAACTCCATACAAAATCCTCGACGGGAAAACAAGCGTTAGGATTGACTCTCTCAAGGGACGTTGGATCCCAAAGGCATAAGAACCATCGCAGTCCTTAGCAGCCAGGGGACGTTGAATCCCCAGCAGAGTCGCCAGCTGTCGCTACTGCGAAAATCGGCGCCGGCTGAACAGAAGAGTCGCCACCGTGCGTTATTTATCCCACGGGAGGGAAAGGAAACGCTCAGAGTAAACCTCGCACAATACGGGAAAGGTATGGTCGTCGCAACCAAAACCTGGATTCGGGAGTCGGTTACGCAAGGGGAAGGTATTAGCACCCCTCACGTCCGTCGTACTCGACGGGATCCACGCTTGTTTTCGGGTATGGATTGTTATTCTATCTAAACTATAGGTCAAGGGTTAAAAAGAAAATAAAATGAAAGTAAAATGAAATAAAAATGACTCGGCAAAGTATCGCACTTTATGCCTACGTATTCCCGTCTGGAACGAGAAATCAGAGTCAACGTAGTTCGCCTGCCTACGGGAAAGGAGGGGAAGGTTGCTCGCTAGGATATCGCATCCTATGCCTACGTACTTCCACACAGCATGGAAGATCAGAGCAAACGTAGTTCGGGCCACGTATGACACAAGCTTGTCTTGATTATTTTTTATTCCTTCTGAAAAAGGTTTTTTTCTGATTAACAGTCCCGGCGGACAAAAATGACGTTTTGATGAGTTCACATTCTTTTACGAAAGAAGTGTCTTTTATTGTGTTTGAAATCTTTATGTGTTTTTCTGTTTGTTTTGAGAAAGAAAGAGACAGAACTCTAACCTACGGTTGCGAAGGGAAACAAACTAACCTAATGTTATCATGCATGGGTTAAGACCTAGTGTCTATCATGCTCCTCTCTTGCACAGAGAGAAACAGAGATCCTACGGGATAGGCAGAAACAGAAACAATATCAGATATATACAGTAAAGCAGTAAAATGCATGGATGCAACAACACAAGCGAGGCAAGGGAGTCCCACTCAACCTCGAACCTAGAAAACAATAGGCGAAAGTGAACAGGCTTCACTTTCAACCCAACAGGGTAAACAGCAAACAATACAGTTCAGAAAACCAATCAATACATCAGCAAATGAAATACAGCAATAAAACAAACAGCTTCAGCAGCTCTGAATCAACAACTGGCTTCAAGCAACCTCCAATCAGCTACAGGCTTCAACAAGCATCAATCTCCATCTTCATGGCCTTCAGGCAAGGGCTTTGATCATCAGTCTTCCATCTGCAATGGCTTTTCTTCAAGCTCAAACCTCCAGGATGAGGGATCAGTCACAAGAGTGAATGGGTGTTAAGCAATCAGCTGACTACCAAAGGTGGTGAACAGACTGCTTCTAACACAAGAGACATTTTCTCTCAAGAGTTCTATCTCATAGACACTATCACCAAGCCTTCCAAAGGAAGGGGGTGAGTGTCTTAGAGAGACTCTGAATCACAGAGAAGAATGGATGCAGACAAGGCAATCCATGTTTGAGAAACAAAATTTCTAATCTAGAGCTCTGCCTAGCTCCTAAACCCTAGTCTCCTCAGCAACTGCTAGCAAGAAACTCATCCTCAACTCTGACAGTTGATCTTCAATCTTTTGAATCTCCAATAGCTTCTCCTCCACAAATCTTCAGCTTCCCCAGGGCCCCAGACAAACCCAATACCCATACAAACAATCAATAAACCCCAGAGGGCACACCACACCAAACAACAGATATACAGACAGTAATAATAGCAGTAGGGGAATCCTAACTGTTCTCTAAGGGATCTGATAACTACCCATAGCCCCTATAGTCCCATAACTAATCTATTCAAATCCTAAGTCCTAAGGGGAATGACATCAAACTCCTAAGTTGTCACCTAAACCCTAGTTTTGTTCATGATATTCAAGCATTTATTAATCACCTAAAATTAACTCCTAAAAATGGGAACTAAAATATTTCTACAAGATTAACATCTCATCTAAACAATATGAAAAGAATGATCAAAAAATATCAAAGCATGTGAGAGAACAAAAATCATAAAAATAATGCATGAAATGAATCTATTTAATATGACATTTATTTAGAAAATATGTAAAAAATATGAAATAAAACTAAAAATGAAATTTTATTTTCCTATAATATTCTAGACATTTTAATGAAAATATGGTAAAAAGAATGGATTAAAAAGCATTTTTTATGAATTATTTATGAATTAATGAAATTGGTAAAATATTAAAATGAAATAAGAAAATTAAAATTGAATTAAATGAATGAGGGGGGTTGAAATAGAACTCTCGCCCAGTTCAATTCAGGATGGGCCCTCAGACTGGGGGGTGTTGGTAGCGTTTTGGACAAGGCCCAATAACAATCAGAATTGAAGAAATAACCAAAGAGCGCTGGGGGGTGAAACTAGTTTGGAAGTCAAGTCACTTTCACAGACAAAAATTCAGACACCCCAAATGACCTGTAACTTGTAAGGACCATAACTTGAGTTCTATAAATCTCCTTGAGGTCTTCCACCACTCAAATTAAAGGTCTTGAGATCCTCTACAAGTTTCATGTTGGCCAAGAAGCCATTTGAAGCTAGCATTTTGACTTATCTTGCTTGGAAATTTGACCTAAACTAGGGGATTTTACAGAGAAACCCTAATTTAGTAACTCCTCTTCTCCTTGACTTCTCTTGAATTCTCCTTGTCATATCTCCATATCCTTCTTCATATGTCAAATGTTGATCCCCACATCTCTCCAATAGACTTGAATGCCCTCTTAAGTCAGTCAATTGACCTAGGGTTGACCTAGGGTTGACCCAGATGAAACCCTAGTTGACTGTCTTCCACTATAGCTCTTGTGCTTTCATCAACAACTTGCTTTCTTCTCCAAATGACTTTATGAGTCTCTCAAGATGTCTAGATGCTCTCCATGCTTTCATTTCATAGCTCACAACCCTCTTGTTGATCCTCAGATACCCTCAGCTAGGAGATGGACTCAAGGATTGATCTGCTGAACTCTTTGCTTTCAAATTCTTTCCTGATGACTTGAATAGGGTGGAATTAGGATAATAACCTCTTGCTAGGCCTCTAGAGATGAAAATAATGATTGGTCCCCTGTTGAATGACTTGCTATGCTTATGCTATGCAGATGGTTAGTCTATGTACATGACTCTATATGCAAATGCTAATGATAATGAAACATAAATCCAAGGAATAAGGCTGGGCAAATTTTAGGGTGCAACAATGGGCTCTGCTGATACAAATAAATAAAAAGGGTTTCACCTTCCTAATACCATATTACGAATCGAGTTTGAGGAAATACCTTTTTTAGTTTAGAGAAATTTGTTTTGCACTCTGTAATCAACTTAAAGGCCTTCTTTTTTCTTTGTCGTAATGGAATGGCATGAATATCGAACCTGGATATCAACATTGAAAAGAAAATTAACATCTTGTTTAGTAGTTGAATCCCATCTTAGTCTTTGGTTCCTCCATGTAAATCACAACCTCACATTTATCTAGATTTTCTTTTATCCCCGTTATCCCAGACATTTTCTAGTCTTCGTGCTAAATGTGAACTTGTCTCGGTTCAAGTGAATACCGTGTCTCATAACTTCCCTCCAGGAAGCTTCTAAGTGAGTCGTATGATTCAATTGTCACTTTACTTCATGATTATATCATTCATGTAAAATTACAAAATGTCTTCTATAATGTCTTTGAAGACATTGTTTATCATTTTCGGTAGGTTACCCTTGTATTTTTGAGACTAAAAGGCATTACTTTGTAGCAGAAATTCTCTTCATCCGTCCTTAATGTTGCTATTGTTGAAAATGTAATTCTTTATGTCGAAGAAGGTGTAACTCGACAGAAACAAAGATGTGTCGAAATTAGCGTAGTGTAGTGTGTGTCGAGTTGTGTTAGATGTCGAAGTGTGGAAGCAACTTGTTTGACACAGAATTCCGACTTAGACCAAAATAGAAATTTTAGGCTTTTGTATTTTTGAGCTTTATCTTAGAGAAAAAACTAGCTCACTTATAAATAGGTGGAGTAACCCCTATTTTGAGTAAGAAGAATAGAGAATAATATTATAGCACACAATAGAAATTGCAGTTGTACAGTTGAATAATATTTTCTCAGTTTGAGAGCAAAGAGTTACTATGCAAAAATCATCTCCTCTTCCCCTATTTTGTCAAAGTCTAATCTTCTTCCTTATTCAGTTTTCTTTCTTCTTTCATTAATAGCTACTACGCAGAATAATTCTTGCAAATTGATTCACTCAAGTAAAGAGTGAAGAATAAGGGATTTTGGTCGGTTGATTGAATCTTGTTCATCAATATTGGTTCGGAATTCTCAATGTTTGGGTTAATTCTAGCATCTGGTATCCAGAGCACTAGCTGAGCGATTTATGGGAAGAAAATCACGATGACGATGAATCTTCTGAACGGGCATTTTCCGACGAGTCTCCCAATTCTGAAGGGCCCGAATTATGAGATTGGTACAAGCAGATAAACGCGTCGAATCAAAAAAATGTTGCATACAAAGAATTAAAGAAGAAAGATTATAAAGCTCTATTTATAATTCATCAATGTGTTAATCCAGACAATTTTGAAAAGGTTAGTGATGTAGAATTAACAAAAGAAGCATGGGAAATCTTGGAGAAATTGTTTGGAGGTGCAGAGAAAGTGAAAGAGGTAAGGTTACAAACTCACAAAAGGACGTATGAATTGCTTCAGATGGAAGAAAGTGAAGGCGTAGCTGATTTTTTCACTAGGTTATAAAACTGTTAAATCAAATCAAGGTATGTGGAGAAGTTTTAACATCAATATCAGTTGTTGCAAAGATCTTAAGGTCATTGATTCCAAAGTTCGACCATGTGGTAGTAACCATAGAAGAATCGAAAGATTTGTCAAGATTGACAAAAGAAAAGCTTCAAGGGACGCTTGAATCTCATAAACAAAGAATGGATGAAAGAGCTGTAGGAAATTCGAAGAGTGATATGGCTTTGCAGGTGCAATCAACAAAAGGAAAAAAAATACAAAGAAATTTGGGATGGAAATAAAGGCAGAGGAGGCTACAACAATTCGACTGGTCGAAATCAGCAAGAAGGAAATTGGTCGAATCAGAGAACACCCTAGAACCAAGGCAACCAAAGAGGTGGTGCTGCAGGTAGAGGAAAAGGTGGTGGTCAAAAACCTGACAAAAATCACATTTAGTGTTACAATTGTCAGAAGTATGGTCATTATTTTATTGATTGTCCTAAAAAGCAACTGAATCAAGAAACTGATGCAAAGCTGGAGAAACATGTAGAAGAAGAGACGTTGTTGATGGTTACAACAAGAGATGAAGAAAGATTACAGGACCAATGGTACTTGGACTCAGGATGCTCATCACACATGACTGATAGGAAAGATTGGCTTGTCAACATAAATCCCTCAATGAAGAACATGGTGAAACTTTAAAATGATAATACTCTAGCAGATGAAGCTATTGGTGATGTTCTGATTATGAGGAAAGATAGCAAGAGGTTAGTAATTTCCAATGTATTGTACATACCAGGCATGAAGAGTAATTTGCTTAGCATATGGCAGATGGTCAAAAAGAACTACAAGGTGTCGATTGAAGTCAAAATGATGAGAGTACTCGAATCAATGGAAGGTTGAACTTGAAGGCTCCAATGTCTCAGAATAGAACCTTTAAGATTGAGCTTAATGCAATGGAGCATAAGTGTCTTACAACTGCAGCCAGCAGAGATGAATGGATATGGCACTATAGACTTAGCCATCTCAACTTCAAAGATATCAGAGATTTGAAGAGAAAAAATATGGTTTTAGAATTACCAGAAATCGACATTCTAAGTGAAGTGTGTGAAGAATGTGATCAGGCGAAACAACACAAGAATAACTTCAACAAGGATGCAGGAAGCAATTCGAAGGCAATTCTTGAAGTCATATACTCTGATGTATGTGGTCCTATCCAGGTGGATTTGATTAGAGGTAACAAACACTTTGTCATGTTCGTAGATGATTTTAGTTGAACACTGTGGACTTACCTGATCAAGAAGAAAAGTGAAGTGATCGAGGTTTTTCCAAATTTAAATTTGTGGTCGAAAGACAAAGTGGTCAAAAGCTAAAGATTTTGAGGACTGATGGTGGTGAAGAGTATGTGTTGAAAGATTTTGATGCATTATTTGAGAAAGAAGGGATTCTGCATGAGGTGATGCCACCATACAGTCCACAGCAGAATGGACCTGCAGAAAGGAAGAATAGAAACATCATGAATATGGTGAGAAGTATGTTAAAAGGCAAGCATTTACCTAAAGAATTATGGGGAGAAGTTGTGTCGACAGCAACATACATCTTGAATAGATGTCTGACGAAGAAGTTATAAGGAATCACGCCAGAAGAATGTTGGTCAAGTGTAAAGCCTAACCTAAATCATTTGAAGGTGTTTAAATCTATAACATATAGACATGTTCCATATTATTTGAGAAGAAAACTTGATGACAAGTCAAGTCAAATGATCCTAACAGGATATCATTCGACTAGAGGATTTAAGTTGCTTGACCCAATGAACAAGCAAGTTGTGATCAGCAGGGACGTAATCATTGATGAGAATAAGGAATGTGATTGGAATGAAAATGTTAAGAAGGATTAAGTGAGAATCTTATATGAAGAACAAGCTAGTGAAGTTGAAAGAGAAGTTTGACAAGAAGAAGTCAGAGGTGAAGCAGGCCCAGGCAGACCTCAATGAACAAGACACATGCCTGCAAGTTTGTGATAATGTGTGATTACATAAAATGATATGGCCAATGAAGAATGTGAGCTAGTACACTATTTTTTCTATGAAGATGTCGAACTAGTCAATGCAACTGAGGCATTGAAAGATTCAAAGTAGGTGAAAGCAATGAATAAGGAACTATAGTCGATCGAAGTCAACAACACTTGCTCACTTGTTGAATTTCCTCAAGGCAAGAAGGCAATTAACGTGTGTCGCTTTCGCGAAAATAAGGTGCCGGCACAACAGAAGAGTCGCCACCTTTCGTTATTTATCCCTTAGAACGGGAAAGGAAACGATCGGAAAAACCTAACGAAGAAGGGTAAGACAAGGTCGTCGCAACAATTGTCTGGGTTCGGGAGTCGGTTACGCAAGGGGAAGGTATTATCACCCCTCACGTCCGTCGTACTCGACGGGATCCATGCTTGTTGTGTTTACTTGGACGGGTTGGTTTTATCTATCTACCTATCAAGGCTGGTTTGAAAAGAAAAAGAAAGTGACTCGGCAAAGCGTCGCGCTTTATGCCTACGTATTCTCATCAGAGAACGAGAAATCAGAGTCAACGTAGTTCGACCTACGACGGGTTATGGGGGAAGGTAGCTCGCCAATACATCAGTATTGTGCCTACGTACTCTCAACAGGTATGAGAGATCAGAGCTTACGTAGTTCGGGACACTACACATTATTTCCTATTTTTTACGAAAGAATTGTGTTTGTAATTTCAATCGCACTAAAGACTATGACCTGAGAGTGAATGCGTCGCATGTCACCCAAAGGGTACCATACTAAACATCCAGACTGGGGAAAAAAACTCTCCCACAATCCTTTCTCAGATAGCTTAAGGCTCGTAACGTACGAAAGAAATCATTCATGATTATTGTATCTTAAACTGTTTTGAGATGAGAAGAGAACAGGCCCAACTAGGAGGGAGACTATCAAGTCCTACTGTTGTCATGCCAAGGATTCATCCTATGGTTGAGGTTTGAACAGGGAACTCCTAGAAGTTGTCATGCATAGGTTTCAACCTAAAGTTCTATCATCAATTCCTTATCAAAGGAAATGAGAGTCCTAAGGGATCATGTCAATGATACACCGAAACAGACAAAGCATCAGCTTAACAGTAAACAGCAATACAGTAAAATGCATGCAATGCAAGTGAGGGAGGAAATGTGTGCGGGGCTTCAGCCTCCACAAGCTCATCTCAACCTCAAGCCAGAATGAATAACAGTAATCATACTGAAAAATAAAACATGCTATCAAGCAAAATACAGTAAACTGCAATCATACAAAAGAAATGAAATAAAATGCCATCAGGCAAACAACCCACATGGGCAAGGGAGCAGGGCTCTACCGAATACCCGCAAGCAAAGCCACACAGTAACAGTACAAGCAGAGGGAGAAACTCAACCTCTAGTGCAATCATGCTCCTAGATTCTACCTAGTCTAGATATGAACTTATTCTAATGCATCAAGCAAGTCAAACAAAACACATCAATACAGAAAAGAAAACAGAGAAGAAAGCAGATCAACTCCTCTCTCAACTTCAAGCTTCAGCTCTTTCACCAGCAACTCAATCTTCAGACTTCAATCACTCTTGACAAATATCAATTTGCTTTTCCAGGTTTCAACCCTTCAACATAAGTTTCAACTTATCTTCTTCTCTGAGCTTCAGCTCCTTGATCAGCTCCACCTTCAGGCTTCACCATTAACAACAAGTATCAACTAGATCCCTTCAGGGTCTCCAAGTATCAAAGTAAGTATCAACCTCCTTTGATATTCAAGCTTCAGCTCTACCCTCAATCTCAATTGAATCCTCTTTCTAAGTATCAACTTAGTCTTCAAGCTCTCAAGCTCCCTCTGTCTCAACTTGGTCTCTTTTCCTGCAAGCCTCAGCTTCTCAGAGTAATCCTCAATCACTTAGAAGTATCAACTTCATCCTTCAGTCTTTACTTCATCTTCATTGGGTCTTCAAGTGTCAACTTGCTCTTGTTGCTCTTCAAGCTTCAGCTGGAATGACAATGCTCAAGGAATCATCCTCTTCCATACTCTTCAATGAAGTCTTCATCTTCAAACTCAAGCTCAGCATCTCTCAAGATATTCAAACCAGAGGAAATCACTTAACTGGATAAGCTAGGGTGTTAAACTGCTTATTGACCACCAAAGGTGACCTATAAGGGTTCAACATCAAAGGAATGGTTCCCTCAAAAGTTCTACTTCCTAGGTACCATAACTTATCCCTCCCAAGTAGAGAGGTGTATACCATGGAAGGACTTTGAATCATAGGGAGTAATGGAGGTGAAAGATACCATCCATGTTTAAGAAAGAAGTTAACTAGGTCTAAACTCTTCATAATCCCTACCCCTAAAACAACAACAAAGCACACAAGATCAAGCTCTCAAGCTCCTCAATCAATATTCAAGTCTTCTACTATGCTCCTAAATGCTCCTCAATGCTCCTCAATGCTCCTCAAAGCAAAACCAAGCTCTCCAAGCCCACAAAGCAAAGCAAACAGAAATACAAGCCCACAAGGGCAACACAAACAATCATCAACTACAAAAATCATCTAAAAATAGTATACTACTATATTAAAATCTAGTATGATTCCTAGGGGATCCTACATATCTACCCTTAATACCCTTATATGTCCCAATGTCTAACTTGACCTAGAAACCCAAAATTCTAGTGTTATTGTGGACCTAGGTTAAGGATTGACCTAATTCTACACAACCTAAAGTCATCTAATCAAAACTAATCAAAAATTCATCAACAAATTATGGAATAAATCCAGAGGGGAGTTAAAGTCCTAATATAACTATGCTAAAAAGAATGGCCTAAAAATATAAAGGGAACTAGCTAAACAAAATTCTACAAAACCATGCATCAACATAAAGGAATTAAAATGCTATTAAAAGAGAAAATACACAAAAAATATTAAAAATGCATGAAGTGCAAATATTTTGATTTTATAATTTTCTAGACATTATCATGAAATGGGAGAAAAAATCCCCATGCAAAAATCATTAATTTTCTATTTATTATGATTTTTCAAAGATTGAAATAAAATGGAGAAAAAGAAATTAAAATGGGAAATGCTTGGTGTGAATAGCAATGCCAGACAGTTCATTTCATGAATGGGCTCAAAATGGGGGTGCAAACAACATAAGCGCTGGGCCCAATTATCATCAGAAAATCAATTAAGAACATATAAAGAAAAATGAAAAAGCAACGGTGCAGAAAGTAACCAAATATAGTACAAAAACCAATGGGCCATGAAAGTGGGGTGTGATTAGCAATCCAGCCCAAATCCCTTTTAATGAAACGATGCGTTTCATGGTGTCTTCAGACTTCCCTCTCTAAATGAAATTGAATCTCAGCCGTGGGATCCAATTCTCAGTCAATGGGTCTTGCTTCATCCAATGGCCACGCATTCGTCTTCTACCTTCAGCTAGGGTTCAAACTGAAGCCATAGAAACTCAGAGCTTCAAGCTCATCCTTCACCAATTCGTACCTCATCAATTCTCCATGAAAAATTGAAATTCAAAACCCTATCCTGTCCAGAATTTCATGCTGAATCTAACCATGGTCTTAAAATCAATTGAAACGTCCTAAATCTCCAAACCCGATCCAAGATCAAAGATATGCTCAAACATCAACTTCAACAATTCTTGCAATTAATTACTTCAGATTAATCACCAACTCACACTGATTGATTCTTGATATCTAATTCAGGCTATAACTCACCACAACTCGAGTTCTTGGTCCAAACAAAAATTGTGACACCAACTGAAACTTGACCAATTACTCTCAAACTCTTCAGAATCCATCTCCTATTGGTCTCTAACAGTTCTAACCTAACCATTCTACCTAAAGATGCATAAATTATGGTGTAGGGTGGATTTTGCAAACCTGGTATTTCTTGATTCACAGATGGTGTAAACCTTCACTGCAAGCCTTCAAACTCTTCAGAATCGATCCTTGAATGATGACGAAGCTTCTGTTTGCAAAAGATTGGACCAAGAAAGCTTCAATCTCCAAAACCGATTATGACTTGCAACCTTGAAAATCCAAATGCCAACTCTTCAAATCTCCATGGTTTTGCTCTCAAATTGATCTGCACAGCTTCACTATGATCAGAGGAATGTGTTTAGATTGAAAGAATGGATGGAATTGAATCAGAATGTGGATTTTGCTTTCAACTTGCAATGGAAGCAAGTGAAATGGCCAACTCTCTCTTCTCTCAATCTTACACCAACCTTGCATCTGAGCAAGTTCTACACATTATATAGAGTGGTTTACAATCATCTAGAACCATCTGGAACCGTCCCATGAGAAATTGGGATTCTCATGTCATGAGTTTATGAATTCACTTCTTCTCACATATCATCTCATGACATAGCTCTTGCAGCAACTTTCCTTGGCTTGAAATTCTCCCTAAATGAGATATATGACATGTTAAAACCCTTAGCAAGCTTGTTCATTGAGTTTCTTTGAGTTTTGCATTTGTGCCTTAAGATGCAAGCAAGCAATTTCCAAAGCAGCCCCATGATCTAGGCTTCAAATCAAAATTGTGGCTGAACCATTGTTTTTAGAATGTCTTTTAGAGTCAAAATGACCTATTATATGCCATGGTTTGGATGTGTAACTTGGGATTTCCAATTTCCAATTTCAACTTATTTAACTTATGCCTCCATTTTAGGTCATTTTTATCATTTTTTGCTACAAGCCTTTTCAACATCTCATGACCTCCCTACTCGCCTTAAAACATCATTTTAAGCAAGTTTGATGTTGAAGATTTTTCCATTTGAAGCTTGGAAATAGGAGATATGGCCTTATGCTTGAAATGACCTATAACATCAAAATGACCAAAATGCCCTTGACTTACCAAAGCCATAAGTTGAGTTCTACAAATCCTATCAAGGACTTCTAGTACTCTCTAGAAAGCTAGGAAGATGAGGAACAACATTCATGTTGACCAAGAGTTCATAGGAATCATCCTACTTGGGCAAACGTTGGATGCAAGTTGGGTGACTTTCAAGGACCTAGATTCACATACCTCAGATGACCTGTAACTTGTCAAAGTCATAACTTGAGCTCTACAAATCCTATCAAGGACTTCTAGTACTCAAATTAAATCAAAGAGCAGGCTCTAAAATATTCATGTTGTGGGGAAGATGAGATGACAATCACATCTTGAGCTAAACTGCCTTGAAGATAGGGATCAAACTAGGGGATTTTACACTGTCAAGCCTTAGAAACCCTAGCTTGAAACTTCTCAAACTCCTCAATCATGATGAGTTGGTCTAGGAATCATCCCTATAGCATCTCAATGCATCAATCCATGACCACATGGCTCTTGGATTAGGTCTCAACCCTCTCCAAATCATCAGTTGACCTAGGGTTGACCCAGTCAAACCCTAATTGCACCACTCATGGCTGAGTCTTTTGAATTCTTGTGCAATGACCTCTCTAGGCTTCATGATGGCTTTCAAGACATCCCATAAGCTCTCTAAAAGCTTCAAGTCCATCCTCATAGCCTCAGAATCATCTGAGGGGCTCCCACAACTCTCAAGTTATGAGGCACACAACCTTGGTTTCAACCAATCTCTCTAAGGATCTCTTAACTTCTCTGACAAGGATATCAACCCTTAATCATCTAAATAGCCTTCTTTGCTAGCTTCAAAGTCTTGTATAGCTCTTGATGGGTGGTCATACCTCTTGATCTACTGCACACATATCAATGAGAAGCAGATGATCATGCTAGTGAACACAAGCTAGGTACATAAATGTTGGTCAAATTTTGGGGTGCAACAGCTGCCCCTATTCAAACGGCTTGAACCTGACTGGGTGAGGTGAACGACTCTCAGCCAATCAAGGTGCGAGATGGTTGAATACCGATAAACCAGGAAATTTTCCAACTGCACAAGTACACGGTACTTTGATGGGAACAAATCTTCGAAAACTGAAATAATAGTTGCACGGCAACTAGCTGGATAATTGGTCACCCGGTAACCAGTAATACATAGTCGATCATGCCATCAGGCATCACGATTCCTCGGGACTCATCAGGTCAACCATCAGGTTGATCATGCCATCAGGCATTCAAAGAAAACTGTCGGGCATCAGCCGGATTTCATCAGGTCAACAATCATGTTGGTCATGCCATCAGGCATTCAAAGAAAACCGTCGGGCATCAGCCGGACTTCATCAGGTCAACCATCAGGTTGGTCATGCCATCAGGCATTCAAAGAAAACTGTCGGGCATCAGCCGAACTTCATCAGCAAGTCGGGAATGGAATTCTTGGTCAA
This sequence comes from Lathyrus sativus, assembly GCA_963859935.3. NCBI lineage: Eukaryota > Viridiplantae > Streptophyta > Magnoliopsida > Fabales > Fabaceae > Lathyrus > Lathyrus sativus. The sequence continues at coordinate 543,060,853 of OZ012737.1, forward strand.
TCATGAACCAATTGGGAATATCCAAACCTCTGCCATCAGGCACTCCGCATCAGCTGAGAGAACTGCTTCATTAACACGATCGGAATTTAATCATGAAATCTTCGAGAGGAAGTTTCAACTTCGCTGCTCAGAAACCTGCTGGGGATGACGCATCTCCGCTGGGGATTCTGGAGAACTATCAAGTAACTCCGCTTCGGGGATCCAGAAATCATTCTGGATGAATCAACTCTGCTAAGGACTTCAAGAATTATCTTGGACAAATAACTCCGCCGGGGACTTCAAGAATCATCTTGCACCGATAACCATGCTGGAGCTTTCAGGAATCATCCTGAGCAAACACTCTGCCGGGGACTCTAAGTATCAACTTGAGCAACCACTCTGGCGACTGTACTGGGATCTTAAGAATCATCTTAAGCAAACGACCCTGCTGGGGAATTCAAGAATCATCTTGAACCGAAGACTTCACTGGGGACTTCAAGAATCATCTTGAGCAAGCGGCTTCATTGGGGAGAATGTCAGGAATCATCCTGAGCAATCAATTCTGCGGCGGAACACCTGCAAAACAAGAACGGTAACAACCTAGATCATGTTTATTATGCATATGCTTCGGCAATGGCGCAATGCTCCACACGGTGGGAATGCTATGCATTTATGATAAATGCTATGCAGTCATGCACAATGATGCGATCCCGTCAGCAAAATAAATGCCGAAGGGAGAATCCTCCTGTCAAGGAGAAAGAACTACTCAGATAGAGGAATCATCCTGCTGAGGAGCACAAGGTCACGCCAATCTCAATTGGACTCCGCAGGGGACACAACTTCAGTTGACTGCCGCAGGGGGACGAAGCTCTACGAGAACCTGAACCTTCTGAGGGAAAGCGATATCAATCGCAGGAATAGACTGCACGGCCTTCACGGCTACTTCCCTGGGAATAACGACTCCGGTGGGGAAATGCAGCATCAGTTATTCAACACTCCACTGAGGAAAACCAATCATGGTCTGAGTAGCTTCCAAGGATTCGGCTCTCTTGGGGATTTGAAAACTCAACTGAGGAAGGAGAAATCATTCTGCTTCGCTGGGGAGTACGACTCTGTGGGGAATCTCAATTCCGCTGGAGACTTCAGTCTTGCACCATCAGTTGTTGCACACTTCGGTGTGACTCAGTTGAGGAGATGACGTTCCTTCAGGATGCGTCTGATTGGTGAGAGAATCTTCTCTACCTGGGGAGACATATCAATGCTCACGATCTCGTGTTCAAACTCTGCGGGGAGAGGCGGCTGAACTTTGCTGGAGGAAGAGGAATCGTCCTGCTTGGGGATGCGCACGGCGCATTGTCTGGAATATGCTATACCTGTAACAACACGAACAAACAGACAAGATACCCTTCTCAAAGGGACCTATCAAGGTTATCATCTTGTGACAATGTTTAAGTAATTCATTGTTTCAACAATCAGTGGCCTAGGCCAATAAGTTTATGTAAGCGCATTTTATCAAAAACATCGACGTTCTTTTTCGCAAACAAAACAGGTAAATGCTAAACAAACAAACAGAATTGCTGAACAATATGCATTTTATTGATAACCGACCCCTGAATGGGTAAAAATGTTTTACAACAGATGCAAGCTCCTGGAATGAGGAAGTTGCGCAAAAATAAAACATAAATATACATCAGTATATACAAATGTCGGCAACGAGGCGTAGACGAACACCATGAGTTGATCCCTCTATGACCCACTCGACTTCGACACTTCTCCGACGCTTCAGCTTCAGAAGAGATTGGTTCAAATAAACGGACCTCAGGTCTTCCAAACCACTAAACAAAGAAAGTCCACACGCGGAACGCAGTCATTTGCTTTTTCAAATCCCTAACTTTTGCATGAATCGCCCTTTGCGGGTTTTCAGTTCACCGGGATACCCTTTCTTGCCAAAGTCGCCCATCCGGGTTTTCGACTTTGCGGGTGTACATTTTTTCAATTTATATCCCTAATTTTTGCCCGAACCTTTGTCCTTTTTTATGGTTCGCCGGGATGCCCCTTTTTTGCCTGGACTCTCTTTTTTCTGTCCAGCGGGTCGCTTTTAAGCAAAGTATTTTTTAACTGCGTCCGCGTTCACTGGGGATGCAAAATCCTCACCATCCATGGTGGATAACAACAAAGCTCCTCCCGAGAAGACCTTACTGACGACGTACGGACCTTCGTAATTCGGAGTCCACTTGCCCCGGTGATCGGAGTGTGGAGGAAGAATCTTCTTCAGGACGAGATCACCCGTCTGAAAGCTTCTAGGACACACCTTCTTGTCATAAGCTTTCTTCATTCGGCTTTGGTACAGACGACCAAACGCAATCGATGCTAACCTCTTCTCGTCCATCAGGCTGAGTTGGTTCAGTCGGTTCGTAATCCATTCTGCCTCGTCGAGTTTCACATCAACCAAAACTCGCAAAGAAGGGATCTCCACTTCTAACGGTAGGACTGCTTCCATACCGTACACCAAGGAGAAAGGAGTTGCCCCGGTTGACGTACGTACCATCGTACGATAACCGTGCAGTGCAAATGGCAGCATCTCGTGCCAATCTTTGTAGGTCACAACCATCTTCTGAACAATCTTCTTTATGTTCTTATTGGCCGCTTCAACGGCTCCATTCATCTTCGGCCGGTAAGGAGATGAGTTGTGGTGTTCAATCTTGAAACTCTGGCACAGCTCCTTCATCATCTTGTTATTCAGGTTTGAACCATTATCAGTAATGATCCGCTCAGGAATTCCGTAACGACAGATGATGTCCCTCTTTATGAATTTAGCCACCACCTGCTTGGTCACATTAGCATATGAGGCTGCCTCCACCCACTTGGTGAAGTAGTCGATAGCTACTAGAATGAAGCGATGACCGTTAGATGCAGTGGGCTCGATCTTGCCTATCATGTCGATGCCCCACATGGAGAACGGCCACGGGGAGGACATGACATTCAACGGGCACGGCGGCACATGAACTTTATCGGTATAAATCTGGCATTTATGACATCTCTTCGCGAATTTAAAGCAATCCGATTCCATTGCCAGCCAGTAATATCCTGCTCTCAGGATCTTTCTTGTCATAGCATGCCCGTCGGCGTGCGTACCAAATGTGCCTTCATGGACTTCTTCCATGAGCATACTCGCTTCTTTCTCATCTACGCATCTGAGTAGCACGAGATCATGGTTTCTCTTATACAGAACTCCACCAGGATTGAGATAAAAATTTCCAGACAGCCTCCTCAGAGTCTTCTTATCCTGGGCTGACGCACCCGCAGGATATTCCTTAGTCATAAGGAAAGTCTGGATGTCATGGAACCATGGCTTGCCGTCGGCGGTTTCCTCGATTGCAAAGACGAATGCAGGTCTATCAAGACGAGAGATGACAATTCTTGGAGCCTCATTCCAAAAATTGACTTTATACATTGAAGTCAACGTGGCTAAGGCATCAGCCATCTGATTTTCTGCTCTGGGCACATGATGGAGTTCCACTCGATCAAAGAACGGAAGTAGCCTTCTGGCATAATTCATGTACGGCACCAAATTCGATTGACGAGTCTCCCACTCCCCTTTAATTTGGTTGATCACAAGCGCCGAGTCACCATATATGTCTAGATTCTTGATTCTCAAATCAATTGCCTCCTCTAGACCCATAATGCATGCTTCGTACTCCGCCTCGTTATTGGTGACTGGAAACGTCAGTCTCGCAGTGAACGGGATGTGGGATCCGTGGGGAGTTGTGATGATCGCCCCAATGTCACTTCCATAGGAATTAACCGCCTCGTCGAATATCAATTTCCACTGGGATTTCCTATCTGGCCCCTCGTCGGGCAACGACTCATCGTAATCCTTCGCTTTGAGAAACATGATATCCTCATCAGGGAATTCAAATTTCATCGGCTGGTAATCCTCGATCGGCTGTTCGGCAAGGTAGTCAGACAATACGCTTCCCTTGATGGCCTTCTGGGAAACGTACTGAATATCATATTCCGTCAACACCATTTGCCATCTGGCAATCCTGCCCGAAAGAGCCTGCTTCTCGAAGACGTACTTAATCGGATCCATCTTCGAAATTAGCATGGTGGTGTGATTGAGCATGTACTGTCGTAAACGTTTGGCAGCCCAGGCTAGTGCACAACACGTCTTTTCCAGCATCGAGTAGCGAGATTCACAGTCAGTGAACTTTTTACTCAAGTAGTAAATGGCATGCTCCTTTCTGCCCGTTTCGTCGTGCTGACCGAGAACACACCCTATACTATTCTCAAGAACTGTCAAGTACATAATTAGCAGCCGTCCAGCCACTGGGGGTATCAAGATTGGAGGTTCCTGAAGATACTGCTTTATCTTATCGAATGCCTTCTGGCAATCCTCGTTCCAGATAATTGCATGATCTTTCTTTAAAAGCTTGAACATCGGTTCACACGTGGTCGTGAGCTGAGAGATAAACCTTGCAATGTAGTTTATTCGGCCCAAGAAACCACGAAATTCTTTTTCTGTTTTTGGCACTGGCATTTCTTGTATGGCTTTTATCTTCGCAGGATCAACCTCGATGCCTCGTTCGCTCACGATAAACCCCAGTAACTTTCCGGACCGTACTCCGAAAGTACATTTGTTAGGATTCAGCCTCAACCTGAACTTCCTAAGCCTCTCAAAAAGCTTCAGCAAATTGACCAGATGTCCCTCCTCCGTTTGGGACTTCGCAATCATGTCATCAACATAGACTTCAATCTCGTGATGAATCATGTCATGAAACAAAGTTACCATTGCTCGCTGGTAAGTGGCCCCTGCGTTCTTCAGACTGAAAGGCATTACCTTATAGCAAAATGTTCCCCGGGGAGTGATAAACGTCGTTTTCTCCATGTCCTCCGGCGCCATCTTGATCTGATTGTAACCGGAGAAGCCATCCATGAACGAAAACACGGAGAACTGGGCTGTGTTGTCGACCAACACATCGATGTGAGGCAACGGGAAATCATCTTTAGGGCTCGCCCTATTCAAATCCCGATAATCGATGCACATGCGTACCTTACCGTCCTTCTTCGGTACAGGCACTATGTTGGCGACCCACGGAGGGTAAGTAGTGACCACTAAGAAGCCAGAATCAAACTGTTTATGCACTTCTTCTTTGATTTTAATGGCCATATCTGGTCTCGTCCTCCTAAGCTTCTGCTTAACGGGAGGGCAATCTTCTCGCAGCGGCAAGTGGTGGACCACGATGTCCGTGTCAAGTCCGGGCATATCTTCGTATGACCAAGCAAAGATGTCACTATACTCTCTTAGCATCTCGACTAATCTCTGCTTGACATCACTCTGCAGCGCAGCCCCTATCCTGACATTTCTGACGAGCTCTTCAGAACCCAGATTCACGATCTCAATCTCCTCCTCATGAGGCAGAATAACTTTCTCCTCTTGTTTCAACAAGCGGGCCAATTCTTCAGGAAGGTCTTCGTCTTCATCAATCTCTTCTTCGGCTTGATAGATCGGGCAATCAAAGTCGAAGTGAGCCGTAGAAGGTCCAGAGTCGATGTCATATGTTATGTGGATCCTGCAATAACAAGGGTTAAGCTTAAAACAAGGATATGCAGGTTAGCACAAACCTCATTGCCATTTTATTGTTTTTCAAAACAAATATAAAACAGGAATAACAGAGATCACAATATTTGAATACAAAGAAAACGCCTTTGATTTATTAACAAAATGCATGTACATAATCCAACAAGGCCCTGACAATAAAACCACTATGCCCCGGGTAAGGCATAGGGTTGTACAATGATTGGAAAAAGTAAATCATTACTCTTCGTTTGTCATATGGATGATATCCTTGACAGACCAATTGTTGAGGCTCCCACCTGGCTTGCTTGGCTGGATCCAAGAGTCGAGGTCACAGTCGCTATCCCCGCTGTCTTCAGACACCGCGTTGATGCTTTCGAAAATTACTCCGCCACTGGTAAATTGGATCGGCCCTTTACCTCGAGACGCACTACTAGACAAAGAAGAAGCTTCAGCTCCAGGAGAATATCCCAACCCGAACTTATCCTGCTTGTTGGGTATCTCCAAAATTCGCCCCCAGCCTGGGGTAGATCCGGCTTGGACAACGGCCCGAGCTTCCTTGAACGAGGAGAGAGTCATCTCTGGCTTTTTTGTGACCACAAGAGCTACGTCCTTCACTTTGACAGCTTCGAACGCTTGGCATAGAGTCTCATGGATTTCGCCATCCATTTCAACATACTTAAAGGATGACAAATGGCTCACCATTATGTCCTCCTCGCCGCAAACGGTTACGATGCTTCCTCCGGCAACATATTTGAGCTTCTGGTGCAACGTGGAGGTCACGGCACCAGCATCATGGATCCACGGCCGGCCCAAGAGGCAACTGTAGGCAGGCATAATGTCCATAATATAAAAGACCGCGTTGAACGTTTCCGGACCGACTTGGATCGGCAGGGTCACCTCCCCAAAAACGTGGCGTTTAGTTCCATCGAACGCTTTCACAACCAGATCACTGGGTGTGCAGATCACTCCACGAGTATCCAACTTCATTAATGCCTTCTTCGGAAGAACATTAAGCGACGAACCCGTGTCCACCAACACGTGCAACATGATCGTGCCCCTACACTCTATCGAGATGTGCAGGGCGCTATTGTAATTCCTCCCTTTTGGCGTCAGCTCCAAGTCTGTGAAACCTAGCCCATTTCCAGCATTAACGTGGGCTACAACCTCTTCTAGCTGATTCACCGATATTTCTTGCGGTACATATGCGGCGTTCAACACCTTCAGCAGCGCATTGCGGTGTGCTTTAGAACACAACAATAAGTTCAGAATGGAAATCTTCGAGGGCGTCTGATGGAGATGATCTACAATCTTGTAGTCACTCTTTTTAATCAACCGCATAAACTCCTCGGCATCTTTAACAAGAAAGTCTGTTTCTGCCCCACGTGGGATCTCTTCAACGACTTTACCTTTCCCTTTATCGGCCGCATCAGCTCTGACCGCTTTATCCGCTACGACCTCTGGTGGTGCAAACACTCTTCCGCTGCGAGTAATACCACTGACTCCCGCAAGGTTCTCCACAGTCGACCCATACGGTTCTAGCTCCAACCTATGTCCGTTGCAGTAGACTTCAGCCCCATAATGCCAGGGAACGGCGTTAGTGCTCTCGAAGGGTATTGGCCTAGCTTTGGTAATAGTAATTGTGGGCGGTCTGGGCGCAGAAATGGTTATCGGCCGGCGAGGGATGGTGATGGTGGCGACTTCATCGGCCTGCTTCAGCACTACCTCTCCTGATCCACTTTCAGCCCTCCGGCTAAACTGCAGAATCCCTTCAATCATCAGACTTTGAATTCCTTCTGCCAACTGCTCACATCCATCAGAACATGTGGCACAGTCCATACATAGCTCTCCACAACCTGGAAAGAACCCTCTTTTCAACAACTTAGCTTTAACGAAGCTAAGCGGCGTCTTCAGATCTTTGACGTCAGTCAACAAATATGCACTCTCTTCTTCGATAATGGCGTTCACTCCGCCTCCCCTATGATTCAGCATAGGATTCTTCGTGACATTAGGCACATTATCGGAGAAGTTAATGATCTTGGCGTCCACCATGTCCTGCACCTTATGCTTGAAGGCTTTGCAGTTCTCGATTGTGTGGCCTGGTGCCCCTGAGTGGAACTCACAAGTGGAATTCGCGTCGTACCCTGGAGGAGGTGCCCCTGTCAAGGGAGCCATCGTCCTCTTCTAGATCAACTGCAGCTGAAGCAAAGTCTGCAAGAGCTGCGCGTACGACATGGGCGGTGCCTCGAAGTGACGGTTTGCCAAAGATGCCCGATTCTGATACTTCCTGTATCCCTGTTGATTCGGTTGCTGCGGCTGCTGCTGCTACTGCGGAGCCGCCGGGATATTTATACTGGCCACTTGCTGGTGAGGGCCTTTACCCTTCCTTCGAGCGTTGGTCACAGCGCTCGCCTCTCCTTCTCGCCTTTTGCCAGCATAAGGTTTCTTTCCTCCTCCTCCGGCTGAGGATGACTCACCTTGAATTTTCCCGATCTTGATCCCATTCTCGACGTGTTCACCCATGATAATGAGATCTGAGAACTTCCCAGACATACCGCTGACTAACTTTTCATAGTAAACCCCTGGGAGGGTGGCTACAAACATCTGCACGAGCTCTCGTTCAACCATCGGCGGCTGAACCCTGGCTGCCAACTCACGCCACCGCTGGGCGTATTCCTTAAACCCTTCATTGTTCCTCTGCGACAGGTTCTGCAGCTGGACTCGGTTCGGGGCCAATTCGCTATTGTATTGGTAGTGGTGCACAAATGCTTCAGCAAGATCCTTCCATGTGCGCATACTAGTGGGCTCCAGACCCATGTACCACTCAAGGGATGGCCCGGAAAGACTGTATTTGAAGAAGTGCATCAGCAACTTCTCGTCTTCGGAATGAGCAGACATCTTTCTGTAGTACGATCTCAGGTGGACACGAGGGCAAGTGGTGCCCTTATATTTTTCAAAGTCAGGTACCTTGAACTTGGGAGGCACTTTGAAATCAGCAATTAGTCCCAGCTTGGATATATCAACGCCCAAAGTATTCTGATTCTCAATATCTCTCATTTTATCTTCAAGTGCTTTGAATCTAAGCCGCGCTTCAGCATTTAGCTCCCCTTCAGCACCTCTCTGAGAGAACACATCATCCTGATGATCCTCTAACCATGGCTGAGGCACAAACAGATTCCCGACGCCTGCATTACCGTTGCACGGCCCGACATTTACATTAGCTCCTAGACTCCCATTACCGACGCCCGTCGTATTGAGTCCGATGTTGGCCATCACATTGCCATTAGCACCGCCGTTGCCCCCGGTCATGGGAACACCATTCTGTGGAGTTTCAACTGGTGGAGGAGTAGGCACGGTCCCACCGTGGAGTATGCCGTTGCTATCAACCCTGGAAATCAGAGGCTGAACCAAAGTTCTGAGCTGATCCTGGCCATTGGCGACCGCTTGCATGAGCTCTATGAAGCGATCCATCCTCTCGCGGAGTTCCTGAACATCAGTTTGCACTTGCTCCATGATTCTGGTCTGATTAGCTCTAGTAGGATAGCGGTGAACTGGTCTCTGATCAATCCTGGAACCACCGGAAACAACCTGGGACAACCTGTAAAAACCTGTGACAACCTGTAAAACACAGAAGGGTTAGCAAAAACAACAAAATGCTCGTCATGCAAATGCTTCATGCAAATGCATGCGTGTGTCTGTGTGTTGGGGAGATCTCCCCCGATCCTAGTTCCTGAGTGTCAGTGTTGATAATAATAAGAAGTCCGAATCCAATCATGGAAACAACAATCTCATATATAAAGAAAGCCCATCAAGGCAGTACATAGCATCAGCGAGTACAAGATGAATCAACAACGTGACCTCAGCCAACAAGCTTGGTGATGGTCAACATACAACAATGATCAAAACAAAAGGAATACAAATAGTCAAGTACGGCCACGGGCGCGATACTCTTCTAACAACTCCTTCGTTTCTGGATGATCTGGTAGAGTGAGCAACCCTTCAACGAGTAACTCCCTCTGCGCAATGGTGTACTGAAGTCCTTCGACCGAACCTTCCCATGCTCCTTCGCCGAAGCAATCTTCTAGCTTCCGTTTCTTGGACTCAAACGTCAGCTTGCACTCCTTCAGGTTAGCGAGATCTTTGTTGAGCTGGCCTTCGGTGGCGTATCTGCGAGCCTTACCCACTAGAAACTGCAAGGAGAACCCGGGAACCTTGTTCCAACTAGTCAATACCAACTCGGAGGCGTCCAGATGAAGTGACGGAGCTAACCCAGCCAGATCAGGCTCAGTATCCATATGAACAAAAGGCATCTGCCTATTGATAGGCACACCTAGAAAATCAGCATACTCTTCCAACGTGGGTGCGAGAACAAAATCCTGGAAAGTGAAACATCTCAACGGAGGGTCGTAGAACTGCAGCAGGGCGTGCAACCCATTCACCTTGCACGCAGGAGGTTTATGAACCTAACTGAGCAACCTGCCGTAAGATTTTCTGAACTCATCCCTCACTGAATCATCTGCTAAAGCTATCAAACCAGTCAACTTAACCACATCAGGGGCAGGGAACTTGTAAGCCACGGTCTTCCTCAGAGAGCCCATAACAATACAATAGGAGGCAAGAAATCCTAGATCGGGGAAAACGGTACCTGCAACATAGACACACGTTAATGAAATGCAAATGAGTATGAAAACTAATGCAAAATGCAATCATGCAATAGGAGACCAAGGCGACTGCCGTGGAGATTTTGTATCAACAAAACCATAATCTTGCTCTATCAAGAACAACCACTGCATCTGATAAGAAGAAAACCCTGGTATCGGACCACAAATCTGCTCTGTCAAGAACAACCATCTGGTAGGGCCATGTACACAAGATCATAATTCTGCTCTGCCAAGAACAAATGTCTGATAATAAGGACCTCTGATGTAGGACCCAGAAATCTGCTCTGTCAAGAACAAACATACATCTGCTGATGAGATCTTCAGATCCCAATCAAAAATTTGCTCTATCAAGAACAAACAACATCTGCTGATGAGATCTTCAGACCCCAAATCTGCTCTATCAAGAACAAACATACATCTGCTGATGAGATCTTCAGACCCCAAATCTGCTCTATCAAGAACAAACATACATCTGCTGATGAGATCTTCAGACCCCAAATCTGCTCTATCAAGAACAAACATACATCTGCTGATGAGATCTTCAGACCCCAAATCTGATGATAAGATCCTCTGATCAAAACCTGCTCTATCAAGAACAGTCATATATTTGATGCTAAGATCCTCTGATCCAACAAAACTGATTCGCTGACAAGAAAACCAGGTGGTTTGAAGGTCAAAGTTTCCGGCAATGAACCCAACCCTGCTCATAGGTATGGACCTAAACTGACTCAAGTTCGGCATCCTATGCGTTCATCAGCGTCACAGACATTCAAGAGGGGTGATACGATACCCAGAAGGTGTGGCATCACCAGCTCATGAAGCGGCCTCACTCGGCTGAATCACAAATGATCGGTCCCCAGAGTCGACAATCCTCGGGTCAGACAACTTGTCGAGCCCTAAGGGCCAGGCAAGAAGCATCAAAGAGAATCTCATCCGAGCGCAGATTTCGCGGCTAGCTGGTGCGAGCTAAGCAAGCAGGCTAACCACTACTCTCTACTTCTAAGTCTATGTGCAAACTCAAGCCCAGGTCCGGCTTATCTCTCAATCTAACCCTCTACCCAACACAACACCAATAATATAGTATTGAAAGTAAAGGCAGAAAGGTAAATACATACAAAACCCCAGACGGGAAAACAAGCGCTAGGATTGACTCGCATAGGGGAACCGGAGAACCAGAGATTCTGGGTTCGATCCCCAGCAGAGTCGCCAGCTGTCGCTTTCGCGAAAATAAGGTGCCGGCACAACTGAAGAGTCACCACCTTTCGTTATTTATCCCTCAGAACGGGAAAGGAAACGATCAGAAAAACCTAACAAAGAAGGGTAAGACAAGGTCGTCGCAACCATTGTCTGGGTTCGGGAGTCGGTTACGCAAGGGGGAGGTATTAGCACCCCTCACGTCCGTCGTACTCGACGGGATCCATGCTTGTTGTGTTTACTTAGACGGGTTGGTTTTATCTATCTACCTATCAAGGCTGGTTTGAAAAGAAAAAGAAAGTGACTCGGTAAAGCGTCGTGCTTTATGCCTACGTATTCTCATCAGAGAACGAGAAATCAGAGTCAACGTAGTTCGACCTACGACGGGTAATGGGGGAAGGTAGCTCGCCAATACATCAGTATTGTGCCTACGTACTCTCAACAGGTATGAGAGATCAGAGCTTATGTAGTTCGGGACACTACGCATTATTTCCTGTTTTTTACGAAAGAATTGTGTTTGCAATTTCAATCGCACTAAAAACTATGACCTGAGAGTGAATGCGCCGCATGTCACCCAAAGGGTACCATACTAAACATCCAAACTGGGGAAAAGAAACTCTCCCACAATCCTTTCTCAGATAGCTTAAGGCTCGTAACGTACGAAACAAATCATTCATGATTACTGTATCTTAAACTGTTTTGAGATGAGAAGAGAACAGGCCCAACTAGGAGGGAGACTATCAAGTCCTACTGTTGTCATGCCAAGGATTCATCCTATGGTTGAGGTTTAAACAGGGAACTCCTAGAAGTTGTCATGCATAGGTTTCAACCTAAAGTTCTATCATCAATTCCTTATCAAAGGAAATGAGAGTCCTAAGGGATCATATCAATGATACACCGAAACAGACAAAGCATCAGCTTAACAGTAAACAGCAATACAGTAAAATGCATGCAATGCAAGTGAGGGAGGAAATGTGTGCGGGGCTTCAGCCTCCACAAGCTCATCTCAACCTCAAGCCAGAATGAATAACAGTAATCATACTGAAAAATAAAACATGCTATCAAGCAAAATACAGTAAACTGCAATCATACAAAACAAATGAAATAAAATGCCATCAGGCAAACAACCCACATGGGCAAGGGAGCAGGGCTCTACCGAATACCCGCAAGCAAAGCCACACAGTAACAGTACAAGCAGAGGGAACAACTCAACCTCTAGTGCAATCATGCTCCTAGATTCTACCTAGTCTAGATATGAACTTATTCTAATGCATCAAGCAAGTCAAACAAAACACATCAATACAGAAAAGAAAACAGAGAAGAAAGCAGATCAACTCCTCTCTCAACTTCAAGCTTCAGCTCTTTCACCAACAACTCAATCTTCAGACTTCAATAACTCTTGACAAATATCAATTTGCTTTTCCAGGTTTCAACCCTTCAACATAAGTTTCAACTTATCTTCTTCTCTGAGCTTCAGCTCCTTGATCAGCTCCACCTTCAGGCTTCACCATTAACAACAAGTATCAACTAGATCCCTTCAGGGTCTCCAAGTATCAAAGTAAGTATCAACCTCCTTTGATCTTCAAGCTTCAGCTCTACCCTCAATCTCAATTGAATCCTCTTTCTAAGTATCAACTTAGTCTTCAAGCTCTCAAGCTCCCTCTGTCTCAACTTGGTCTCTTTTCCTGCAAGCCTCAGCTTCTCAGAGTAATCCTCAATCACTTAGAAGTATCAACTTCATCCTTCAGTCTTTACTTCATCTTCATTGGGTCTTCAAGTGTCAACTTGCTCTTGTTGCTCTTCAAGCTTCAGCTGGAATGGCAATGCTCAAGGAATCATCCTCTTCCATACTCTTCAATAAAGTCTTCATCTTCAAACTCAAGCTCAGCATCTCTCAAGATATTCAAACCAGAGGAAATCACTTAACTGGATAAGCTAGGGTGTTAAACTGCTTATTGACCACCAAAGGTGACCTATAAGGGTTCAACATCAAAGGAATGGTTCCCTCAAAAGTTCTACTTCCTAGGTACCATCACTTATCCCTCCCAAGGAGAGAGGTGTATACCATGGAAGGACTTTGAATCATAGGGAGGAATGGAGGTGAAAGATACCATCCATGTTTAAGAAAGAAGTTAACTAGGTCTAAACTCTTCCTAATCCCTACCCCTAAAACAACAACAAAGCACACAAGATCAAGCTCTCAAGCTCCTCAATCAATCTTCAAGTCTTCTACTATGCTCCTAAATGCTCCTCAATGCTCCTCAATGCTCCTTAATGCTCCTCAAAGCAAAACCAAGCTCTCCAAGCCCACAAAGCAAAGCAAACAGAAATACAAGCCCACAAGGGCAACACAAACAATCATCAACTACAAAAATCATCTAAAAATAGTATACTACTATATTAAAATCTAGTATGATTCCTAGGGGATCCTACATATCTACCCTTAATACCCTTATATGTCCCAATGTCTAACTTGACCTAGAAACCCAAAATTATAGTGTTATTGTGGACCTATGTTAAGGATTGACCTAATTCTACACAACCTAAAGTCATATAATCAAAACTAATCAAAATTTCATCACAAAATTATGGAATAAATCCAGAGGGGATCTAAAGTCCTAATCTAACTATCCTAAAAAGAATGGCCTAAAAATGTGAAGGGAACTAGCTAAACAAAATTCTACAAAACCATGCATCAACATAAAGGAATTAAAATGCTATTAAAAGAGAAAATACACAAAAAATATTAAAAATGCATGAAGTGCAAATATTTTGATTTTATAATTTTCTAGACATTATCATGAAATGGGAGAAAAAATCCCCATGAAAAAATCATTAATTTTCTATTTATTATGATTTTTCAAAGATTGAAATAAAATGGAGAAAAAGAAATTAAAATGGGAAATGCTTGGTGTGAATAGCAATGCCAGACAGTTCATTTCATGAATGGGCTCAAAATGGGGGTGCAAACAACATAAGCGCTGGGCCCAATTATCATCAAAAAATCAATTAAGAACATATAAAGAAAAATGAAAAAGAAACGGTGCAGAAAGTAACCAAATATAGTACAAAAACCAATGGGCCATGAAAGTGGGGTGTGATTAGCAATCCAACCCAAATCCCTTTTAATGAAACGATGCGTTTCATGGTGTCTTCAGACTTCCCTCTCTAAATGAAATTGAATCTCAGTCGTGGGATCCAATTCTCAGTCAATGGGTCTTGCTTCATCCAATGGCCACGCATTCGTCTTCTACCTTCAGCTAGGGTTCAAACTGAAGCCATGGAAACTCAGAGCTTCAAGCTCATCCTTCACCAATTCGTACCTCATCAATTCTCCATGAAAAATTGAAATTCAAAACCCTATCCTGTCCAGAATTTCATGCTGAATCTAACCATGGTCTTAAAATCAATTGAAACGTCCTAAATCTCCAAACCCGATCCAAGATCAAAGATATGCTCAAACATCAACTTCAACAATTCTTACAATTAATTACTTCAGATTAATCACCAACTCACACTGATTGATTCTTGATATCTAATTCAGGCTATAACTCACCACAACTCGAGTTCTTGGTCCAAACAAAAATTGTGACACCAACTGAAACTTGACCAATTACTCTCAAACTCTTCAGAATCCATCTCCTATTGGTCTCTAACAGTTCTAACCTAACCATTCTACCTAAAGATGCATAAATTATGGTGTAGGGTGGATTTTGCAAACCTGGTATTTCTTGATTCACAAATGGTGTAAACCTTCACTGCAAGCCTTCAAACTCTTCAGAATCGATCCTTGAATGATGACGAAGCTTCTGTTTGCAAAAGATTGGACCAAGAAAGCTTCAATCTCCAAAACCGATTATGACTTGCAACCTTGAAAATTCAAATGCCAACTCTTCAAATCTCCATGGTTTTGCTCTCAAATTGATCTGCACAGCTTCACTATGATCAGAGGAATGTGTTTAGATTGAAAGAATGGATGGAATTGAAACAGAATGTGGATTTTGCTTTCAACTTGCAATGGAAGCAAGTGAAATGGCCAACTCTCTCTTCTCTCAATCTTACACCAACCTTGCATCTGAGCAAGTTCTACACATTATATAGAGTGGTTTAGAATCATCTAGAACCATCTGGAACCGTCCCATGAGAAATTGGGATTCTCATGTCATGAGTTTATGAATTCACTTCTTCTCACATATCATCTCATGACATAGCTCTTGCAGCAACTTTCCTTGTCTTGAAATTCTCCCTAAATGAGATATATGACATGTTAAAACCCTTAGCAAGCTTGTTCATTGAGTTTCTTTGAGTTTTGCATTTGTGCCTTAAGATGCAAGCAAGCAATTTCCAAAGCAGTCCCATGATCTAGGCTTCAAATCAAAATTGTGGCTGAACCATTGTTTTTAGAATGTCTTTTAGAGTCAAAATGACCTATTATATGCCATGGTTTGGATGTGTAACTTGGGATTTCCAATTTCTAATTTCAACTTATTTAACTTATGCCTCCATTTTAGGTCATTTTTATCATTTTTTGCTACAAGCCTTTTCAACATCTCATTACCTCCCTACTAGCCTTAAAACATCATTTTAAGCAAGTTTTATGTTGAAGATTTTTCCATTTGAAGCTTGGAAATAGGAGATATGACCTTATGCTTGAAATGACCTATAACATCCAAATGACCAAAATGCCCTTGACTTGCCAAAGCCATAAGTTGAGTTCTACAAATCCTATCAAGGACTTCTAGTACTCTATAGAAATCTAAGAAGATGAGGAACAACATTCATGTTGACCAAGAGTTCATAGGAATCATCCTACGTGGGCAAAAGTTGGATGCAAGTTGGGTGACTTTCAAGGACCCAGATTCACATACCTCGGATGACCTGTAACTTGTCAAAGTCATAACTTGAGCTCTACAAATCCTATCAAGGACTTCTAGTACTCAAATTAAAGCAAAGAGCAAGCTCTACAACATTCATGTTGTGGGTAATATGATATGACAATCACATCTTGAGCTAAACTGCCTTGAAGATAGGGATCAAACTAGGGGATTTTACACTGTCAAGCCTTAGAAACCCTAGCTTGAAACTTCTCAAACTCCTCAATCATGATGAGTTGGTCTAAGAATAATCCCTATAGAATCTCAATGCATAAATCCATGACCACATGGCTCTTGGATTAGGTCTCAACCCTCTCCAAATCATCAGTTGACCTAGGGTTGACCCAGTCAAACCCTAATTGCACCACTCATGGCTGAGTCTTCTGAATTCTTGTGCAATGACCTCTCTAGGCTTCATGATGGATTTCAAGACATCCCATAAGCTCTCTCAAAGCTTCAAGTCCATCCTCATAGCATCATAAGCATCTGAGGGGCTCCCACAACTCTCAAGTTATGAGGCACACAGCCTTGGTTTCAACCAATCTCTCTGAGGATCTCTTAACTTCTCTGACAAGGATATCAACCCTTAATCATCTGAATAGCCTTCTTGGCTAGCTTCAAAGTATTGTATAGCTCTTGATGGGTGGTCATACCTCTTGATCTACTGCACACATAACAATGAGAAGCAGATGATCATGCTAGTGAACACAAGCTAGGTACATAAATGTTGGTCAAATTTTGGGGTGCAACAACGTGAAGTGGGTATATAAGGAGAAGTTGAATCCTAAAGGAGAAGTAAGTCGACACAAGGTGAGACTTGTGGAGAAAGGATTTCTTTAGAAAGAAGGAACCGACTTCAACAATATTTTTGCACCCGTTACTAGGATCGAAACAATCAGGTTGGTTGTTGGTCTAGCAAACGTGATCAACTGGAAAGTGTGTCAAATGGATGTAAAATGTGCATTTCTAAATGGCCCTTTAGATGAAGAAGTTTATGTCGCACAACCAGATGGGTTTGTGAAACAAGGCAAAGAAAGAAATATGTACAGGCTGCATAAAGCCCTATATGGACTAAAGCAAGGTCCAAGATCTTGGAATAAGAAGATAGATACCTTTCTAAGGGAGAAGGAATTTGTGAAGTGCACAACTGAGCATGGAGTATATGTTATAAGAAGCAAGAGTGAATTGCTTATACTATGTCTCTATGTCGATGGCCTGTTGATAACAGGAAGTTGTAAGAGGGAGATCGAAGATTTCAAACATGACCAAAGTTAGGAGTTTGAAATGTCAGAATTAGGAAATCTCTCATATTTCATTGGTGTTGAGTTCTACAAGAGTAGTAGAGGTTTGATAATGCACCAAAGAAGATATGCAAGCAAAATACTCAAGAGATTTGAGATGCAAGATTGCAACCCAACTTCAACTCTAGCTAAGCCTAGAATGCAATTGTCGAAAGAATCAGATGAATATGATGTCGATCTAACGTAGTACAGAAAACTCATTGGATCACTTCGATACCTTTGTTACACAAGGTCTGATCTAGCATACGGTGTGAGTATGGTAAGTAGATTCATGCAAAAGCCAAAGGTATCACACCTAGCAGTGACGAAGAGAATACTAAGGTATCTGAAAGGAACTCTCGACTATGACACTTTTCCCCCGCAGTTGATGAAGGAAAAGAATGCAAGTTAGTGGGATACACCGGCTCAAGTTGGTGTAGTGATGTTGAGGATAGAAAGTCCACAGCGGGTTATGTGTTTATGCTAGGTGGTGCACCAATTGCTTGGAGTTCGAGAAAAGAGCCAGTAGTGGCACTGTCATCGTGCAAAGCAGAATACATAGGTGCTTCTCTCTATGCATGTCAAGCAACATGGATGATGAACCTGGTCGAAAAGATTACAGCGAAGAGTCATGGAGAAATTACCATAGAGATCGACAACATGTCAGCTATCAACTTAGCGAAAAATCCGATAGCACATGGAGGAAGCAAGTATATCGAAAGGAGGTTCCACTATTTTCAAGAGCATGTAGCAGAAGGGAAGATGAAATTGGAACATTGCAGATATCATGATGAAAGGAGTGCAAGTCGAAGTGTTCAAGAAGTTGAGGTCCATGATAAATATATATAGCTTTGACACAATGAATTAAGTGGTGTGTTGAAAATGTAATTCCTTGTGTCAAAGCAAGTGTAGCTCAAATAAACAAGGATGTGTTGAAATTAGCCTAGTGTAGTGTGTGTCGAGTTATGTTAAATGTCGAAGTGTCGAAGTAGGTTACCTGACACAGAATTTCAACATAGACCAAAATAGAAATTTTGGGCTTTTGTATTTTTGGGCTTTACCTTAGAGAGCAAGCTAGCTCAATTATAAATAGAGGGAGTAACCCCTATTTTAAGTAAGAAGAATAGAGAATATCATTGTAACACACAACAGAAAGTGCAATTGCACAGTGGAATAATATTTTCTCAGTTTGAAAGCAGAAAGTTACTCTGCAAAAATCATTTCCTCTTCCCCTATTTTTTTAAACTCAAATCTTCTTCCTTATTCAATTTTCTTTCTTCTTTCATTAACAATTGTTGCGCATAATCACTCTTGCAATTAAGGTGTGATTGATTCACTCATGTGAAGAGTGAAGAACAATGAATTTTGATCGGCTGATTGAATATTATTCATCAAGATTGGTTCAATATTCTCAAAGTTTTGGGTTTATTCCAACAGTTTTGTTATAGTCGTTACGGTCCATTAAAATCTGGTTGTAGTCCAAGTACACATCCATGAGTGAATTTTTTTAATCCTAATTATTTATCTACTAATGTTTCTATGTTGGTTAAGGGTAGTCATCCTTAGGGCATGTTTAATTCATGTCTAAATAATTGAGAAACAAACTCAATTTGGTATTTGAATTTTTTACTAGCACGTCGTTATGAATCCATGTGCTTACATGTACAACTTGTAAGAACATAGATTGTCTCTTAGTAATATCTCTATGTTTTGATGATAACTCTTATGAAATTTTGTATTAAAGAATTATATACTCTAAAATTGGTTCATGAATATTTGCTGCAGATAATTAAAGTATATATATACATTCAAGAACAAATTAATCTGAACTTGGAACTATGGAAGGCTCTGAAGAGTCAGAATCATCTTATAGAAGAATCTGAGCGCTGTCTGCAGAAGGATCTGAAGCAGAAGCTACAGAAGAATCTGAAGCAGAAGCTGCAGAAGAATCTGAAGCAGAAGACTCTAATAAGATCTGAAGACTCTGAAGCATTAAAGAAATTTGTATGAGAGTTAAGAAGCTCAGTTTTTCAGAAGACTCTGCGAGTACTACACGCTGCATGTACTAAGGATCCGATTCATAAAACTCTGCTCTGATAGAACTACACGCTAAAGCACACTTGCTGCCTTACTTTGATTCAGCAAAATCTGATGGGTATCCAAGACTCTGATCATGCAAAATCTGATGGTTACCCTGCTGAAAAGAAATACTTATTGAAGAAGAATTCAAAGTAATATCCTTTGATTTAGCTCAACGACTCTTTCCTCTTTCATGCTTGACACTAGAACACAGACCAAAAGCATTTCTCTGTGCATTCTACTTCCAGGAAAGGTCATCTGATGTAAAGACAAAAAAGGTTCAGGCCTTTTCAGTACACAGCCTCCAATGTCAAGACTTTGTGGACTACTGTGCATATAAAAGCAAGTCTTCATCATCTCCTTCAGTAGTAATCAAGAACCAACGAATCTCTGAAAGAAACTCTTACAAGCTCTCATAAAATATTCTTATTGCTGAGTTTATTCTTTTGTTCTTAACATTAAGTGAAAAATCACTGTTGTGATAAAGCTTGTTAGAAGCATTCATACACTTGTATTAATCTTACATTTTGTTGTAATAGTTCCTTAAGAAGATCCAGTTGGGATCAGAAGTTCTTGAGAAGACTTTGAACAGTTATTCTTAGTGCTTACTATTGTAATCAATTGATTAAATAGTGGATTAAGTCCTTGTTTGAGAAAGGAAAATCACTCTAGATAGGGTGGACTGGAGTAGTTGAGTTCAACGAACCAGGATAAAAATACTTGACTTTTTACTTCAAAGTTTTTATCTTCATACTTATTCAACCCCCCTTCTAAGTATTTTCTCACCTTCAGTTGGCATCAGAGCTCCGGTTCTGTGTGCGCTACCACTTCACAGTGACAGAAAAGATCCAGTGAGAAAAACTTTGATATTTTTATTTGGTTGTTTATAATGGCTGATGTTTCAACATCTAACAAGTATGAAGAAAGAGACAGAATCAGTACTAAACCCCCTATGTTTGATGGGGAGAAATTTGATTCTTGGAAAGATATGATTGAAAGTTTTTTCCTTGGTTATGATGCTGATTTATGGGATTTGGTCATAGATGGATATGTTCATCCCATTGATGGGAATGGCAAGAAAGTAGATAGAAAATCTATGACAGAAGTCCAAAAGAAGGAATTTAGAAATCACCACAAGGCTAGAACAATATTGTTAAATGCAATATCTCACACTGAGTATGAAAAGATCACAAATAGAGAAAATGCATTTGACATGTTTGAGTCCTTGTAAATGACTCATGAGGGAAACTCTCAAGTCAAGGAAACAAAGGCTCTGGCTCTAATTCAGAAGTATGAAGCCTTCAAGATGGAAGAAGTTGAATTTGTTGAAGCCATGTTCTCCAGATTTCAAATACTTACAGCTGGACTAAAGGTTCTGGATAAAGGTTACTCTACTGCTGATCACGTGAAGAAGATCAACAGAAGCTTACCTACCAGATGGAGACCTATGGTGACTGTGCTGAAAATGGCTAAAGATCTGAACCAGATTTCCTTGGAGGAACTAATCAGCTCACTAAGGAGCCATGAAATTGAACTTGAGGAAGATGAGCCTCAAAAGAAAGGTAAGTCAATTGCCTTAAAATCTAATAAATCTGCCAAAGCGTTGCAGGTAATAGAGGAAAGCTCTGAAGATGAAGATGAATTATACATGTTGTCCAGAAGAATAAACAAACTCTGGAAGCATAAAGGAAAGAAGTTTAAAAACTTCAGAAAGTCTGACCAAAGAAAGGAATCTTCTGGACACAGAAGATCTGACAAAAAGGAGGTTGTCTGCTACGAATGTAAAGAACCTGGGCATTACAAAAATGATTGTCCAAAGCTTCTGAAGGAAAAGCCTAAAAGAAAATTTGATAAGAAGAAGAAGGTTCTAATGGCAACCTGGGATGATTCAGATACATCTGAATCTGAATCTGAGGCAGAAGAAGAATGTGCCAACGTAGCATTGATGGCAGACATAGAAGATCAGGAGGAAGGAATTTCAGGATCTGAATCTGACTCTGAATCTGATTCTGACGCAGAAGAGGTAATGGCTAAACTCACTAAAGATGAACTTATCAAAGTGTTATCAGAGGTTTTGAAGAGCTATAATAATATTAAGCTCAAATACAAGGAGCGTCAAAGCAATCTTGTATCTGAGAATAATATTCTCAAATCAGAAGTGGCTGAGCTAAATGAAAAGAACTTAAAAATGAAAAATGATTTTGAATTAGCTCAACAAGACTCTGACTCTGAAACCGAGTCTGAATGCAAAAGTATTTTGGAAAAATATGACTACAGCTTTCAGAAGTTTCTTGCTAAAAGCATAGACAGAAGCAAAATGGCTTCTATGATCTATGGAGTTAGCAGAAATAACAGAAAAGGAATTGGATACAAATCTTCCTCTGATTTAAATCCAAAACCTGTTGATAAAATTATCATCAAGAAAACTCCTTTATATTCCCATTTTAAATTTGGTCACTTGAATGATATTGAACACACTCGTTCTGAAAAGAACATTCATGTGTTTAAATCTAAGGCCAGTCAGAATAAACCTTATGTTAAAAAACAGAAGTTTAGACGAACCTTCAGAACAACTAACCCAAAAGGACCCAAGAAGATCTGGGTACCTAAGAGTAAAATAATTCTTGTTGCAGATGTTCTTAGCAGCAAGGTCAGGACGCCAGTCATGGTACCTGGACTCTGGATGCTCGCGACATATGACGGGAGAAAGGTCTATGTTCCAAAGTCTGGAGCTTAGGTCTGAAGGTGACGTGAAATTTGGAGGGAATCAGAAGGGCAAGATCATTGGATCTGGCACTATTGGAAATGGTAACCTTCCCTCAATCACTAATGTTTTACTTGTAGAAGGACTAAAGCATAATCTATTGTCCATAAGTCAATTAAGTGACAATGGTTATGACATAGTCTTTAATAAAAATGTTGTAAAGCTATTAGCCAAAAGGATGGCTCAATCCTATTTAGTGGAAAAAGGAAGAAAAATATTTATAAAATAAATCTTTCAGAACTTAAGGTTCAAAATGTTAAATGCCTCTTGTCTGTTAATGAGGAGCAATGGGTCTGGCACAGAAGATTAGGGCATATTAATATGAGACGTATATCTTAGATTAATAAACTTAATCTTGTCAGAGGACTTCCTAAGTTAAAGTTCACCTCAGATGCTCTTTGTGAAGCATGTCAAAAAGGGAAGTTTTCAAAATCCTCTTTTAAATCAAAAAATATTGTTTCTACTTCCAGACCATTAGAATTACTTCATATTGATCTGTTTGGACCAGTGAAAACTGCATCCATCAGAGGCAAGAAGTATGGATTAGTCATTGTTGATGACTATAGTAGATGGACACGGGTAAAGTTCCTAAAACACAAGGATGAGTCACATTCTGTGTTCTTTGACTTTTGCAAACAAGTCCAGAATGAAAAAGATTTCAAAATTATAAAAGTCAGAAGTGATCATGGTGGTGAATTTGAAAACAAATATTTTGAAAAATATTTTAATAAAAATGGCATTGCTCATGATTTTTCCTGTCCTAGAACTCCACAACAGAATGGAGTTGTAGAGAGGAAAAATAGAACTCTGCAAGAAATGGCCAGAACCATGATCAATGAGACTAATCTAGCAAAGCACTTTTGGGCAGAAGCAATCAACACAACATGTTACATTCAGAACAGAGTATCTGCAAGACCTCTTCTAAAAAAGACTCCCTATGAACTATGGAGGAACAGAAAGCCCAACATTGCTCATTTTCATCCTTTTGGATGTATTTGTTATATGTTGAACAGTAAAGAGAATCTTAGCAAGTTTGATTCTAAAGCACAGAAGTGTTTCATGCTTGGATATTCTGAACGCTCTAAGGGTTACAGAGTATACAATACTGAAACACAGATTGTGGAAGAATCTATACATGTTAGATTTGTTGATAAGCTTGGCATTAAAAATCCAAAGCAGTTTGAAAATTTTGCAGATAGAGAAGTAGTCTTCACAGACTCTGAAGGCTCATAGGCAGACAAAGCTCAAGTGAAGGAACCAGAAGCAACGCCAAAGGCAATTCCTTTGACTTCTCAGATGAACAACTTAAACATTTCTGAAGAATCAACTGTTAGAGGATCATCTTCCAGAATCAAAGCTTCTCATCCAGAGAATGTGATCATTGGAAAGAAGGATGACCCTATCAGAACAAGATCCTTTCTCAGATCCTCTGAAGCATCATTATTTAGACTGGTGTCAGTAATTGAACCAACCACTGTAGATGAAGCTCTCCAAGACAATGACTGGATTATTGCCATGCAAGAAGAGCTAAATCAGTTCACTAGAAATAATGTGTGGGACTTAGTTCCAAGACCAAAAGGATTCAACATAATTGGAACTAAATGGGTCTTCAGAAACAAGCTTAATGAAAAAGGAGAAGTTGAAAGAAATAAGGCAAGGCTTGTTGCTCAAGGGTACAGTCAACAAGAAGGTATTGATTACACTAAAACTTATGCTCCAGTGGCAAGGTTAGAATCTATACGCCTTCTTATTTCATTTGCTGCACAATACAACATCACTCTATATCAGATGGATGTTAAAAGTGCCTTTCTAAATGGTATTATAGAAGAAGAAGTTTATGTTCACCAGCTTCCTGGTTTTGAGAGTGAAAAATTTCCAGAACATGTTTTTAAACTAAAGAAATCTCTGTATGGTTTAAAACAAGCTCCCAGAGCTTGGTATGAGAGATTAAGTAATTTCCTTCTGGAAAAGAATTTCATCAGAGGCAAAGTGGACACAACACTCTTTTGTAAAACATTTAAGAAAGATCTTCTAATATGTCAAATATATGTGGATGATATTATATTTGGATCTACCAATACTATGTTGGGAAAGGAGTTTGCTCAATGTATGCAGGCAGAATTTGAAATGAGCATGATGGGAGAATTGAGATTCTTTTTGGGAATTCAAGTCAACCAAACTCCAGAGTGCACTTACATTAATCAGACCAAATATGTTAAAGAACTTCTGAAGAAATTTAACATGACTGATAGTAAGATGGCAAAGACTCCCATGCATCCAACTAGTACACTAGGCAAGGAAGAGGTAAATAAGAAAGTAGATCATAAACTCTACAGAGGTATGATAGGATCCCTTCTCTACTTAACTGCTTCTAGACCTGACATTATGTTCAGTGTATGTTTATATGCAAGATTCCAATCAGGTCCTAGAGAATCTCACTTAACTGCTGTTAAGAGGATTCTAAGGTATCTGAAAGGTACTACTAACGTGGGTCTGTGTTACAGAAGATCTGATAAATATACATTAGTTGGATTCTGCGATGCTGACTATGCTGGAGACAGAGTAAACGTAAAAGTACTTCTGGAAGCTGTCAGTTCCTTGGAAGTCATCTGATCTCATGGTACAGCAAGAAGTAACCCACAATTGCACTTTCTACAACAGAGGCAGAATACATTGTTGCTGCTGGATGTAGCACGCAGATGCTCTGGATGAAGAGTCAATTAGAGGACTATCAGATCTTTGAGAGTAATGTATCTATCTTCTGTGATAATACTTCTGCTATATGTTTGTCTAAAAATCCAATTTTACACTCTAAGGCAAAACATACAGAAATTAAACATCATTTTATCAGAGACTATGTTTAGAAGGGTATTATAAACTTAGCCTTTGTTGATTCAGATCATCAATGGGCTGATATTTTTAAAAAAAACCCTTGCTGAAGATAGGTTCAAGTTTATTCTGAAAAATATTGGTATGGATTTTTGTCCAGAATAATATTTATCAGAGGCAAACTTCTCAGATGCAAAATGTTTAATGCTCTGAAGTATTTCATCTGTCAATTTATTCATTTTCTTGAATTATTTTACTTGTGTAAATCTGAACTAACAATGCTCAGAGGATATGAACGTTGTCTAACGTTTCATTTCTCAAAAGATTTCAGAAGCACAAGCAAGCAAACACGTGTAGCTCAGAAACTGAAAAGGTAGAGTGCACTTTACTGAATTAACGTTTGAAGTGCTGCTTTGAAAATCTGATTTTTCTTGATTTTCCCCCCATCTGTCAGAATCATAATTGTTGTGCAATGATGTATTTACTTTTTCATTTAATGCTATGTGAAGCGTGCTTATGTGATTGTTTGTATGCCTGATTTTATCTATAAATACCACAAATCACACCATTTCACACTTTTCACTTCACGAACCTTTTATGCATTTCTGTCTTCTCTTTGCTCTTCACCAAAACCCTAAACCTAAAACCTCTCTCTCAAGAACATCAATGGCATCTTCTTCATCAACATCTGCTCAGATGCAATCAACCATTGATGTTTCTGCTCAAAATGCTGAAGCTTACAAAGAACCTGTGAGAACTCTTCTCACACCAACCATAGAACTGGAAGTTCTGAGTGAATGCTTCATAGACCTTGAGTCCATTAAAGAAAATGGGTTTAATCTTTCTTCAACCATTCAAACTCAGAGTTGGACAAAGTATTTTGACAGGCTTATGGGTCCTGTTTATCCAACTTTGGTGAAAGAATTCTGGATACATGCTCAGGTGTGCCCTAAGTTCATCCATTCTTCTGTCCTTGGAAAGGAGATTGTGATTACTGAGAAGCTGATCAGACAACTTATTGGATACTCTGAAACTGATGGTGAAACCAGTCTACAATCTGCTCGTATGGATCTTGCTAATGTGTTTCAAGAAGTTACTATTTCTGGGGCACCAACTAGCAAAGTAAGGGAACTGAAGCCAGTCTACAGGATCAGGGCCAAGATTTTCATGAGTTCCATCTTTCACAGAAAATCATCAAATTCCCCAGATTATGTCAGTGCTAAACAACTATACTTTATGTTCTGTATGAGCAAGGGAAAGAAGGTGGACTTGCCTTATCTTCTGTTCAGTCACCTTCTGAATCATGTAAAGGAAACAAGAGAAGATGTAAGAGTCAAAGCTGGAAAAGTTAGGAATTGGATTCCTATGGGTAGGCTGATATCAGACATTCTAACAGAGAATGGTCTTGTGAAATATCTATATGATACTGGATTGACAGAGGATCTGTCATATGTCATAGGTTCAGTCATTAATGGAAATACTCTGAAGAGGATGAAGGTCATCACAGAGCTTGCCAGCAAACCTAAGAAAATTGCTACTAAGGATGTAAGCAACAGAAGGATTCCTGTTGAAGATTTTCCAATGTTCACTGCTGACGAACCAAGGGAGATCATCTAATCCTACATAGCTGATTGTCTGTTAAATGGTGTTCCTCTGCCTGTGAACATCGTCCAGAAGGAAGGAGAAGTTCTGCCTAATCTTGTTAGAGAAAGGCGTTCAAAGAAGATTGCTGAAGAAGGATCTGAGGCTCAGCCAAAGAGAAAAGCCTCTGAAGCTGCTGTTAAGCCTCAGAAGGTAAAGAAAGTGAAACCCACTCCTCCAGAAGCAAGTCTGGAAGACATAAGAGAAACTATCAAACAGGTATTATCATCTGATCCAACTCCAACCATTCACTCTCCATTACCTTCACCTCTTCCATCACCTTCTAGACCACAATCATCTGTATCACCATCATCTGGAATTCATACATCTGAACTCCCTCCATCTCAAACTACACTGTCTCAACAACAACAAGAACCATCTCAGCCAGAACCTCAACAAAAACAACAACCAGAACCTCAACAAAAACAACAACCAGAATCTCAACAAAAACAACAACCAGAATCTCAACAAAAACAACAACCAGAATCTCAACCACAACAACAAACACAACCAGAAAAACAACAACAATCACCAGAACATCAATCTCAACCCATTTCCTCTGAACCTCACCAACCAACACCATCTGAACATCCCTTAATAATAGAACAACCGTTACCTATTCCAGAACCTTCAAATGATATTCTTGATTTGGAACCACTTGCAACCATGGTTGTCTTGTCATCCACCTCATGTCACTCCACTGAATCATCTAATTCTGAATCAGAAGTTCCCTCACCCTCTTGTTTACACATTCCTGATCCACTCAAACCTGCATTTTCTGACCTATCAGCATCTGACCAAATCAATCGTAGAATTTCACTTCGTTCAAAATTCAACCTTTCAGATTTTCAACCTTCATCATCTGAAGCTGAAATTTCACCAACCCCTACACCTCAACTCACAATACCACAACCATCTGAACCTCAATCATATGCATTTCAACCATCTGACCAACCACCATCTGATCCAACACCTCCTAATATCACTTGTGAACAACCTCAGCCAAACTCTGAATCTGCTGAGAAAGTGACCCCTGAGAAATTTCTTTACCCCAACCCTAGATCAGATGTTGATAAACTGTTTGATAATTTCAAAAAGGAAGTTCGTATGGGGATTGCACGTGTGGAAGAAGAGTGTCTGTTCAGTATAGATCCTATTAAGTCTGAAACTGCTTGGGATAAATTTATCTCTAAGATCAACGTGGTGGCCTATCATCTCAAGACAGTCTGTGCTGAAGATGCTAAGGAAAAGTTTGCTGAGTTGGTAAGACAAACTCTGATGAGCATTCCCAAACCACCAGTGCTGCTTCTGGAAGCTGCTCCTGCTGAAGACTCTCCATCTGAAGATGTTGCATCTGATATGGACATTGATGCATCTGCACCTGAAGTAAAGGCTGACAATTCAGAACTTGTAAAAGAAGTTAAGGAAATCAAGTCCTGGATGATCAAACAAGAACAAACCACTAAAGAGATTAAGACTTAGATGGCCAAGCAAGAAGAGTCTACTACAAAGATCACAGATCTTCTGACCCTGATTGCATCTCGTCAACCTTAGTTTCTTTTCATGTTTCTGCACTGTTGTTTTCATCTGTTTTCTCTTATTTGTTTTTTTATCATCTGTTATGTGAACCATCTGAATGAATGAAATTGTTTGCTTTGCTTTTCTTCTATTATCTTTTCTGTCTTTACTAATCTTTTTTATTATGACAAAAAGGGGGAGAAAAAGAATCTGATTGTTCAATCCATAAGCAAATACTAAAACAAAATTCAGACATATTATTAACTATATTTGAATTTAAGTCTTTCAGATTCTATTGTTTCATCTGACAAAATAAATTCATTGAAGTTATCTTGAGAATTACCCAACCAGACTCTGATTCTTGAAGCAAATTGTACTCTGAGTCTAAACGCAAAACCAGACTCTGTGTTTGAAAGAAGTCATCAGACTCTGATTCTGAAATACACTCAAGCAAAAAGGGAAGTATTCTCTTTCTTAGAATACTCATTTCAGGGGGAGATTCTTAATCTTAGGGGGAGTTATAATTATTGTTTTATTTATTAAACAAAATTTCTCATGTTTTGTCATCATCAAAAAGGGGGAGATTGTAAGAACACAGATTGTCTCTTAGTAATATCTCTATGTTTTGATGATAACTCTTATGAAATTTTGTATTAAAGAATTATATACTCTAAAATTGGTTCATGAATATTTGTTGCAGATAATTAAAGTATATATATACATTCAAGAACAAATTAATCTGAACTTGGAACTATGGAAGGCTCTGAAGAGTCAGAATCATCTTATAGAAGAATCTGAGCGCTGTCTGCAGAAGGATCTGAAGCAGAAGCTACAGAAGAATCTGAAGCAGAAGCTACAGAAGAATCTGAAGCAGAAGCTGCAGAAGAATCTGAAGCAGAAGACTCTAATAAGATCTGAAGACTCTGAAGCATTAAAGAACTTTGTATGAGAGTTAAGAAGCTCAGTTTTTCAGAAGACTCTGAGAGTACTACACGCTGCATGTACTAAGGATCTGATTCATAAAACTCTGCTCTGATAGAACTACACGCTAAAGCATACTTGTTGCCTTACTCTGATTCAGCAAAATCTGATGGGTATCCAAGACTCTGATCATGCAAAATCTGATGGTTACCCTGCTGAAAAGAAATACTTATTGAAGAAGAATTCAAAGTAATATCCTTTGATTTAGCTCAACGACTCTTTCCTCTTTCATGCTTGACACTAGAACACAGACCAAAAGCATTTCTCTGTGCATTCTACTTCCAGGAAAGGTCATCTGATGTAAAGACAAAAAAGGTTCAGGCCTTTTCAGTACACAGCCTCCAATGTCAAGACTTTGTGGATTACTGTGCATATAAAAGCAAGTATTCATCATCTTCTTCAGTAGTAATCAAGAACCAACGAATCTCTGAAAGAAACTCTTACAAGCTCTCATAAAATATTATTATTGCTGAGTTTATTCTTTTGTTCTTAACATTAAGTGAAAATTACTGTTGTGATAAAGCTTGTTAGAAGCATTCATACACTTGTATTAATCTTACATTTTATTGTAATAGTTCCTTAAGAAGATCCAGTTGGGATCAGAAGTTCTTGAGAAGACTTTGAACAGTTGTTCTTAGTGCTTACTATTGTAATCAGTTGATTAAATAGTGGATTAAGTCCTTGTTTGAGAAATGAAAATCACTCTAGATAGGGTGGACTGGAGTAGTTGAGTTCAACGAACCAGGATACAAATACTTGACTTTTTACTTCAAAGTTTTTATCTTCATACTTATTCAACCCCCCTTCTAAGTATTTTCTCACCTTCACAACTATCTGCAACTGTTACATGATCACAATGGTTTTGATGATTATAACATTGTGTCAAACAACATGATATGAAGTCTTTATGGTTTTAATGATGACAACAATATATGTCAAACCGTATAATGTGAAGTCTTCATCTATCAAGAGGAAAAGATGATCGATATATTATATCAAGATGCTTTTTTGAGATCAATTTGTAAACTAAAAATCAATAAGGACAACACTTAAGGTCAAGCAGAATTCGGTGAAGTCCTTGATGATCTCCTATTTAGTAAACCCTGATGATGTCATCTATCAAATAAGCTATTTAAAGCCTCATCTGTTAGTAGAATTAAGTCCTATATGGAGTGTTAAATCAATGAAGAATCAAGCAATGGATTAGTAAGGATAAATAAAGAAAATAAAAAATAAAGTTTTTTTTTATATAAGTGTGAGGGAAGTTTAGGGACCGTGTCAGTAGAGAAAAAGGAGAAGAGTTGAGGCAACCCAAGAAGAGGGATTTTCAAGGTTAGGAACTTTAATCACCCAAAAGATCAAGAGTTTAGGCTTAATCATGGTAAGGGGAGATATTATTTCATAATGGGTGTTTAAGCTTTGGGATATTGGGGATTCCCTAAGCCCCTATTCCCTTTCATGATTGAATTATGTGAGGTTTGTGCAAAATCTCCATGATAATGTTAATTGTAGATTTTGATTGTGTATTGTTGATGCTGATTTTGTTATCATTGATGTGAAATTCATGTAAATCTATGCTAAAAATTTGGTTATGGATGTTCATGTTCTATTTGATGAATTGATGAAGAAAAAATGAATATTTGTTGTAATATGTTAGATTGGTATCCTTTGATGTGAAATCTGTTTCTTATTCGTGTAAGTCAAATTCTATATTTCATCTAACATGAATTCGGAGAAAGTTTGAGGTTTAGATCTGTGTTCATAAAAAGTGAAAAAAATTGAATTATGCAGTGGTGAAAGATGTCACATGAGTGACAGTCCAACCGTAACTATATTAGAGAAGAAGAAGACAGGCTATCAGTGATGACGAGTGTCAACCATATGAAGGTCGTACAATCAGTGCCTCATGACATGTTTTATTCCCCTAGACTGTCAATGATGACGTGTGAGATTTTCCCAAGGGCAACAATCGTCAGGGTCGTGAAGGTTGAACTGTCAGCCCTGTTGTTGATCGATTGTGGTATTTTGACCAATTTTTCAAAGAGGCTCCGAATCTTCGACTTAATTCATTCTATATTGTTATTGAGAAAATGATTGATTGATTGTTATTGATTAATTATTGTTCGCCTTGTGGTTAGGTCGTGTTGAAAGTTGATGGTTCTTGGTTCAAGGAACTAATGTCACTACAAGAAAACATGGAGTTTCCTACGTGATTTAGTGACATGATATTCACGTGGGAAATAATAGAGGTTGTGATGTGTATATCACGTCACTAAATTATTTTATTAATAAACAAATAAGATTCAGGTTTGCAAATGGTGGATACAGGTTTAAAAAAAAAGAGTTGTGACGTGAATCCCATGTTGCAACACAAAAATGAAAACTTAAAAATCAAACTATTAGGTTTCACGTTGGGGGAAGTTTAAATTTTTTTCAGAATTTTATTTGTGGCGTGGTATCCACGTGGGAAAATGAAATTCAAAAATAAAATAAAAAAAGTAGGAAACATCTCTGTTTGTGAAATAATGGGTCTAACCAAGGACGTTTACTATTGCAGGTTTTCCGACGTGGAATACACGTGAGTATGTTCCGGTATGATTCCCACATTGCTATCTTCCATTAATTTATTTTGTCCTGACTAATTTTATTACCATTGAGACATTTATTTTGGTCTGACCTAAGATTTATTTATTACAAGTGTTCCAACGTGGACTTCTTGTGACAAATTTTCGACGTGATTCCCACGTCGCTAGGATCAATACATTTATTTTGGCTTGCCCAATTTTATTACTGTTGAGACTGTAACGTTCAAATATTTATTACCTAGAATATGTTTCGACGTGGGAAACACGTGTTTCCACGTGATAACCACGTCACAAACTTCACTATATATTATCCCCAATCTTCAGAACTCACCATTTCATTTTATTGTTCTTCTTTTCTTCTTCCTTTCGTTTCTGCTTTCTCTCTTCAAAAGGAGCTCATCATTTCCTCCACACCATACCATTTTAACACCAGCTTTTCATTTTCAATCAAAGGTATGATTCATTTCTTCCTCCTTATTTTCTATTATTTTGATTTTTATTTTCGTTTTACATTTTATTAATATTTTCTAATTTTAAAATTTTAATGTTTGTTGTTAAAAGAAAAATATTTGAAAGATTCAAGAGGAGCTCATCAGGATTCAAGATACAAACTTTGTTGTTGCTTCATTGAGGTATTTTTGTCATTTAAATTATTTCTTTCCAGATTTATATGAATAAAATTGTATATGGAAGTTGTTTGGATGTTGTTGTGTAAAAATAGAATATATTGATTATATATGAAATTATTTAGGTTTTATAAAATTATTTATTTGATTGTTTGGTTGTTGTTGTTGTGTAAAAACAGATTTTTTTTCAAACATGTTGTTTTGATTAAAAAAAGAATATATATTATATTTTATAAGTTATATTTTATATTTTCTATATTTCGTAAGTTATTTTTTATATTTTGAAAATAGAATTAAAAAATTCTTTTATAGGTTATATTTAATATATTTTAAAGGTTATATTTAATATATATTTTTGTTTTTATTTTTATTTTATTTTATTTTCGTTTTTAATTTTATTTTAATATTTTATTTTTATTTTAATATTTTCTAATTTTAATTTTTACATTTTATTATTTACTAATTTGTTTCATTCATTAATATTTATTAATTTTTGTATTATTAAATACATTAGTGAAGTGAAATTCACGTCACTAAATTTAAAACAGGTTTGAGTTTTTGTGACGTGAAAACCATGTCACTAATTAGTGACGTGGAAATCACGCGAGAACATTTCCAAACTGACACCCTGCGCGCTTTTCAATCTATATCATAAAGGCAATTTGCGAAGTGAATTTCACGTGGGGAACATTTCTAATTAATTTTGTTGTTTGCGACGTGAAATTCATGTCACTAATTAGTGACGTGAATTTCACGTGGGGAAAAGTTCCCACGGTTGCTCTTCTGACGTGCTCTGTCCACGTCGCAAATTTTGTTTAGTGACGTGATTTTAAACTTAGTGGCGTGAATATCATGTGGGAAATGGAAATATTTATTGCAGTGTATGGCATGTTTTAGGTTTGAAAGAGCCAGTGTTAGCCTTAACTGGAAGTATTCATAATTGGAGTAGGAGGATCAGATGGAGATTATTTGATCACACATCATGTATATCAGAGATTAGCTTATGACTTCAGTCCAGTGTTTAACACTTCAATCCAATGTTAAGGATCACTCAGTAAAATAATTCTAATATCCAGGACTTTGGTCCAGTGTTTACGAATTCAGTCCAATGTTTAGGACTTTGGTGTAGTATTAGGATTGGTACCACATGCATGGGAGTAGATGAAGTAAGCATTGAATAATGAAATTGTATATTGTACATCTGTTTTAATTGAATATGCTTGTTATGTACTTGTCGCTACTGCGAAAATCGAGGTCGGCAATGACAGAAGAGTCGCCACCGTGCGTTATTTATCCCAAGAGAGGGAAATGAAACACTCAGAGAAAACCTAACGAAAAGAGGGATAAGATTGGTCATTGCAACCAAATCTCGAGTTCGGGAGTCGGTTACGCAAGGGGAAGATATTAGCACCCCTCACGTCCGTCGTACTTGACGGGATCCACGCTTGTAGTCTATCTAAAAGGGTGATTGAAACTATCTAACTACTGGCTGAAGGACAAAAGAAAGAGAAGTGACTCGGCAAAGCAACGACGCTTTGTGCCTACGTATCTCATCTGAAGCGAGAAGTCGGAGTCAACGTAGTTCGGCTAACTACAGGTGAAAAGGAGGGAAGGTTGCTCGCCAAGACATCGCGTCTTGTGCCTAGGTACTTTCATCTGGTATGAAAGATCAGAGCATACGTAGTTCGGGCTAAGAGGGAACACATGTTTGTTCAACTGTTTTACCAGAGTAGGGTTAACAATCAGTTCTAGCAGTTTGGTGTATGCAGCTCGACCATTGGAGACTTAGGCGTTACCGTTTACGATAGAACCAAGAGTTAACAAAACTCTCCTTATGAAAATGATTTTCCAAGATTAAAGGCCCCAAAGGGCAAAAAAGGGTTTGAATGATTTTTTTTGTGTGTTTTTTAGAGAAGAAGTGTTTTTGATTGGTTTGCAATTCATATCGCACTAGAGACTATGACTTAGGAGTGAATGTGTCGCATATCACCCAAAGGGTGCTATACTAAACATTCAAGCCATTGAAGAGAAACTCCTCAACAACCCTTTCCCAAGTGCTTAAGGCTCGTAACGTACAATAATCATTAACCTTTATTAGGTGTGTTATGTTTGTTTTGAGATGAGAAGAGAAAGGGCACTAAAGGGGGACTAAATCAAAACCTAAAGTTGTCATACAATGGTGATCCTAAGATTGAGATGAAGGAATGCTACCTAATGTTGTCATACATGTTTAAAACCTTAATGTCTATCATAATCTCCCTTGAGAGATTAGAGGTCCTAAGGGAAAGAAACAACAGAAACAACAGGAAACAACATAAACATGCAAGAATGCAAACATGGAATGCAATTGAGGGAGGAAATTGGTGTGGGGCAGTAGCCTCCACAAGCTCATCTCAACCTCATATAACAATATGACAAATGAAAGAGATGAAAAGAGGAAGAAATGCATCAATGGAAACACACAAGAGCATCAAAATGGGATGAAATGGCCTAAACCAAACAACATCAACCATAATGCCAAAACATAAACACAAATGGAAGGAAAAAAAGACATAAAACAAAAGTGAGGATGGGAGGCAATATGAGGACAACAAGGAACCCATAATGACACTCAACCATAAGCATCACAAGAAAGGTGCATAAGAAAGCACAAAGAAATCCTCATGGATTCATCATTTTTAAGCATGCTTCAAGTACCTCCAAAGGAGGGACCAAGCTACCTCAATTGAGATTCCAAAGTCATTGGACAACAAGGGGAAATGGAATAAAAGTTCTCAAAAGAAAAAGCAAGTAAACCACAAGGAAATGCAAGCAAATTCCCAAAGGAAAGCAAGCATGTTTCACAAAGAAACCCTAATTGAGAACTCAAAAAACAAGCAATCAAATGAACAAGCAAAATACAATATAATGACCTAAAAATGAGAAAACATCATCCTTAACATGTTAAAAACATGAATCAATAGGCATTGAGAGCTCAAAAGATCCAAAAATGTCATATCCAAGTCAAACTAGGTTAAGATGTATGTATGAACCTCCCTTTGGGTAACTTGACTTGCAAGTTACTCTAAAAATAGGAAAATGATTCAAAAATTATCAAATAAAATGCAAGAAGCTCATAAATGTGTTGTCAACCAGAGGCCAAAAGGTTACAATCAAAATTACTTCACAACATCACCATTGAAATTGATTCACAAGGGTGCTCCATTGTGATGGAGGATTGTTTAGGGTCAAATGAAGGGCATGAAAAGTCAACTCAAAAGTCAACCAACATGGGAAAAATGGTCCTAAAAAATTCATCAACTCATCATTGATATGAGGATTGAATTTTATTCATTGGATCAAAAGGAAATGAGAGAAACAAATTCAAGAACAAAACATGTCATGTTTTAGGTCAAATAGAAACACTTCCAATGATAAATTCCATTTTTAATTGAAAAATAATTAGAAAAAATAAAATAAAAATTTCATAAAATAAAAGACATCTCAAGGAGTCCAAAACATTTTTTTTTTGGAATTTTAACATTTTTGGAAGTATTTTAAAATGACTTAAATCTAACAGAAATAAAATAAAAAACAAAAGGAAAATAAAATGAAAATAAACAAAAGCTGGGTGCAAATAGCAACCCAGCAACGTTGAAAATGCAATGGGCCAGCAAAGGGGGGTGCCAATAGCACGCCCAGTCCATCAGAAATGAAAAAGAAATAAAAAATGTATGGATCCAATGTGGTATGGTCAACCAAGGTCTATGGTGGAAATCAATCAGGCGCGTTGGATCAGAAAGTAATCAGATCAAGGGGCTCACAGCGTGCCAGGTCATTTAATGAAGTTTCCAGCTGGATTTGGTGTGTGTGGTCAAAGTAAGAACACCATAGGTCTTAATCTAGGGCGTTAAAATGAAAAGTAAGCATATCAAGAGGCTGCGAACATATCCACGTGGCTCAGACGAGTTTTAAAAAAGTGGAGGGAGAACCAGACGCTGGAACCACTGTTCCGATCGTCTTCTCCGGTGAAGCTCTACACACCATTCACGGCCAAAAACCCAGGTTCTTCAAAACTTAACCAAAATGGACAAATGAATAGCCAAAATTGATCTCCAGGTTACGTGGATCATGAATCCACTAGCCATTTTCATTGATCAGGCTTAAATAACACAAAACGAAAAGAAATAGAAAAAAGCTCAAATGAAAAAAAGTTCACAAACAACCATGAAATCAATCCAGAATCCAACTACACATCAAGAGGTTTGCAAATATACGAAAATGGCGTGATAAGAGTTCTTAAACAGAGAGATATTTGAAAGAAAAGAAACCTAAAAAACAAGCTTCCACAGTGCTCAGTTTGTTAGTGAAGCTTAATAAAAATCACCCAAAAACGTTCAATGGACCTCAAGGAATGTTTTGAAATTTTTTGTTTTGATTGAAACTCAGTGAAACTTGGAAACCGATTTTGACTTTTTCCTCTCTTTTTCTCAATCTGTTCTCACTCAAATGCTCACCAAAACCAGTTCTGAGGACTTGTGAATCATCCTGAGTTTATGTATGATGAATTCAGATGGAAAGAGAGCCCAATTCTGTGCTCTTTGGGCACAATTGGGTTTTCAGTTTTTCACTTCATGGCCATTTTAATAGTGCATGAAATTCACCTTGCCCAGCTGTAAAAATGACTCAACTTGCTTGCATTTGAGGTAGGTTGATCAAAGGGCTGAGAATGGTTCCTTGATTTCATCTTATGGCATATTTTTGATGTGTTACTTAATCTTGAAGAAAGCTTGAAAATGGCCACCAAGATGAACTCAAATCTCAAATCCAAAGATGGCATTGTGTTTCAAATGTTTTTGACACTCAAAATATGCACAAGGTTGGTACAAAATGTTTTCAAATGAATTAAATTTGATTTTTCCCTTTTAAGGCCTTTTTCATGGAAATTTCATTAGGTATTCTTCAATCCAAGCCAAACCTTTGATGCCTTGATGTTTGGTTGAGCAAATGACCCCATTTGGAGCAAGTTTGAAGTTGGAAAGATTTCCATTTGAAGTGTGCAAAGTGGTGAAATGGACCTATAATGAAAATGACTTGTAATCCTGCTTTCCCAAAATACCCCTGCCTTGCAAGCCTCATAACTTGAGTTCTACAAATCAGATGAAGGACTTCTAGTACTCTTTGGAAAGCTAAGATCATGAGGAACAACTTTCATGTTCATCAAAAGTTTAGTATAAACATCCTTCTAGGTCAAAAATGGCTTGGAAGTTGGTTGACTTTTGTTGACCAAAATCACATTCATCTAAGGACCTGGAACTTGTCTGTTTCATAACTTGAGTTCTAGAAATCAGATGAATGACTTCTAGTACTTAAAGGAAATATAATAACATGCTCTACAAGTTTCATGTTGGGGTCAAGATGAGATGAGACTTGTATCTTGAAATAGGTGGTCTTGAAGTTAGGCACTAAACAGGGGATTTTACACTGAGAACCCTAATTCAGTAACTCCTCACACTCTTGCTTCTTAACGAATTGATCTTGAAATGATATCCCATGTATCTTAACACAATATTCCATGACCATAAAGACTTGGAATTGAGTCTTAATCTCCTTCAATTTCACCAGCTGACTGAAGGTTGACCAGATAAAAACCCTAATTGCACCACCTTCAACTGTAGCCACTTGCACTTGGTATAAACACTTGAATGAACTCCACAATGACCCTCAAGTCCTCCAATGAGCTTAAATTATAATCTCTCTCCATAACCATGGGCTGGTGATCCTCATATGACCTTCAAATGGCCTCTTAAATAGGAGGTGAACCACACACACTTATCTGCCTATCCTAAGGGCTTTGACTTATCTCTGATGATGATAACCCCCCTGTTGACTTGAATACAACCTCTTGATTAGGCTTAGAACCCTTGGAATATTCCTCTTTTTGTACACACATATCTTGATCCCCTATAAAATGTAAAATTATATGCAATGCAATATGCTAGAACAAATGAAATGAAACATAAACCAAGCAAAGAAAAGGTTGGGCTAATTTTGGGGTACAACAGTACTACCCATGATGTTTATACACTGTTTTAATTGTGAATGTATTCTCGCCACTTTCTAGTTTCTATGTTTCTACCTTTGTACCTTTATGTAGATAATTCGTAGGTTGAGACTGAGGAGTGATAACTGTTGTTTTACGGAGGATGGCATAGTTGGCCTCTGTAGTAGTTTATTTCTACATTATATTTGTCGTACCTTTTGTTAGCCTTTTACTATTCCTTTTGGTTTCTCTATGATATTGTAACATCAGTATGGAATACTTTTCTATGCCCTAAAGTTGTGTTTGAACTAATTACTTATGCTATGTTTTTAATTAAAAATTCATTTGGAATTTAAAAGTTGAATGTTTTGTTATTGTGACACCCTTGTTTTATCTTCATATTTTTCCGCAATGTTTTGTTACTTATGTTATGTTTTTAGGGTGCTACATAGTTGGTATCAAGAAGGTTGGTCCATCTTGCCTTAGATATTAAGAACTTATAATACCCTTGCACACGACATGTGTGTTAACCCTACAATGTTATTTTTTCCATAACCATCATTTTCTTTACTATTGCAACTGGTTAACTTGTCTATGGTTGGTTGTGCAGGAAGAAATGGCTGGCATAAACGATCATGCAATTTATGATGCTCTCGAGGCAATGGCTCATATGATGGCTCAAGCTAATAAAGATTTGCAAGCTAATCAGAATCAAAATGGAGAAGTTGATGAGTTTTGTGGAATGGGAGAATTCTAGAAGAATAACCTGCTTACGTTCAAGGGAAGGTATGATCCCGAAGGTGTCCAACCGTGGATTAAGGAAATTGAGAAGATTTTCTTCATAGTGTGTACTGACGCTAAGAAAGTGTTGTTTGGACCTCATATGTTGTCTGAGGAAGCTGAGTAATGGTGGGAGAATACTCGCAAAGGATTAGAAGTTGTTGGCACTACTATTACTTGGAATAATTTTAAGAATG
This sequence comes from Lathyrus sativus, assembly GCA_963859935.3. NCBI lineage: Eukaryota > Viridiplantae > Streptophyta > Magnoliopsida > Fabales > Fabaceae > Lathyrus > Lathyrus sativus. The sequence continues at coordinate 543,100,441 of OZ012737.1, forward strand.
AGTTTCTGGACAAGTATTTTCTAGCTGATCTTCGCAATCGTAAGAAAATTGAGTTCTTAGAGCTGAAGCAGGGTAACATATGTGTGGCTGACTATGCAACCAAGTTTGATAATATGTCCAAGTACTGTTCTCACTATAATGGTGTAGATGATGAAGGTTCCAAGTGTGTGAAGTTTAAAAATGGGTTGCGTCCAGAGATCAAGCAGTTTATTGGATATCAATAGATGTGCCACTTCTCAGTGCTGGTTGACAAGTGCAGAATTTATGACGAAGACATCAAAGCAATATCTACTCACTATAAGAGCGTGAATAAGAAGTAGTTTTCTAATCAGAATCATGGCCAACCATATGCAAATCCTGGTGCCAAAGGAAATCAGAAAGTTACAAACGGGAAAGGAATTAGCGGGGGGAGGTGCTTCGTTTCCTCCGACATGTGGAAGGTGTGAGAAAATAGGTCATCATGTCTCTCATTAATAGAATACAACTCCAACATGTTTCAGTTATAGAGATCAGACTCACATCAACATCTATTGTTAGAAACCAAAGAAAGAACCAAATGTAAGTTAGAATACTCATGCCAAAGGGAAAGTCTTTGCTCATAGTGGTGTTGAAGTCTCAAGATCGAATGATTTGATGCTAGGTACATGTTTCATAAATGGTATCCTTTTGGTTGCTATCATTAATACAAGTGCGACACATTCATTCATATCACATGATGTGTTCTCAAGTTAAACATAGTAGTGTCTCCTATGAAAGGTAATATGGTCATTGATACTTCAACCAATGGTTCTGTAACCACTTAGTTAGTTTGTCTGAATTTTCCTCTATCCATTTATGGTAAATATTTTTTAGTTAACTTAATTTTTCCCCCGAGTCAATTTAATGTTATTATGGGAATGAATTGGTTATATTTCAAATGTTCACATAATTATTTTGATAAGACCGTGATGTTTCCTGAGTAAGAGGAGAGTAAAGATTCAAAGTTTATATCCACCAACCAAGTAGAGATGTCCTTGAAATAGGATGCTCAAGTGCTCATGATGTTCACTTTCCTGAAAGTAGAGAGAGAAGTTGTGGTTTTTAATCTTCCGGTTGTTTGTGAGTTCCCAGATGTTTTCCCTGATGATATTGGTAATTTTCCTTCTAATTACAAACTCAAATTCACAATAGATTTAGTACCTGGTACTAGAAATATATCCATGGCACTGTATAAAATGTTTGCATCAGAGTTGAGCGAGTTGAAGAAGCATCTAAAAGATCTGTTCGAGAAGAAGTTTGTCAAGCCTAGTGTATCGCCTTGGGAAGCGCCGACGTTGTTGGTTAAGAAAAAAATATGGAAGCATGAGATTGTGTGTGGATTATCGACAATTAAATAAGGTTAATATTAAGAACTAATATCCTCTTATATGTATTGAAGATCACATGGTGAAGATGGAAGATATACCTAATATTGCATTCAGATCCCATTATGGTCATTATGAGTATTCAGTTATGTGGTTCGGCATGTCTAATGCACCAAGAGTATTCATGAAGTATATGAATAGGATTTTTCACCCTTACTTGGATCATTTTGTCGTGGTATTTATAGAAGATATTATGGTATACTCTCAGTCAAACAAAGAGCATGCAGGACACCTAAGAGTTGTGTTGAAGACATTCATGGACAAGAACTTGTATGCCAAGTTGTCCAAGTGTAAGTTTTGGCTAAGAGAGGTAAGTTTCCTTGGGAATGTGATCTCTAGTGGTGGTGTAGCAGTTGATCCGTCTAAAGTAGATGCAGTATTGTAGTGGGAAACACCTAAGTCAGTTATCAATATCAGAAGTTTCCTAGGTTTGGCCAGTTATTATAGGAGGTTCATCAAAGGATTCTGAAAGTTGGAGTTGCCTTTGACCCAGTTAACCCGAAAGGGACAAGATTATGTTTGAGATGTTCAGTGCGAAGAAATTTTTGAAGAGCTCAAGAAGAATGTGACATCGGCACTAGTCTTGATCTTTCTAGACCCGAGTGAATCTTTCATGGTATATTATGATAAGATGGGTTTAAGTGGTGTGCTTACGTAGGATACTCAAGTTGTAGCCTACGTTTCTAGACAACTCAAGATTCATGAGACGAATTATCCTACCCATGAATTAGAGTTAGCAACGATGGTTTTCATGCTTAAAGTTTGGAGGCATCATCTTTATGGGTCAATATTGATCTATTTGATCAAAAGGAGATGAAATGAGTCAAAGAAGGTGGCTAAATTTTTTGAAAGATTATGACTTTGAGTTAAATTATCATCCAAGAAAAGCTAACGTGGTAGCATATGCATTGAGTAGGAATTCCTTTCATATGTCATCACTAATGGTTAAAGAGATGGAATTGCCAGAGCAGTTTAGGGATCTAAGCTCGGCGTATGAGTTCACACCAGGAAGTGTAAAGTTGGGTATGTTGAAGTTAACTAGCAATATACTGGCAGAAATCAAAGAGGGTCAAAAGTTTTATTTGAGAATGATTGATCAATTGGAACTAATTAACTAAGTAAAACGAATGGATTTCAAGGTAGATGATAATGAGATCATCAAGTTTCGAGACAGAGTTTGTGTACCGCATTTATTGGAGCTTAAAAAGAGGATTCTAGAAGAAGTTCATAAGAGTTGTATGAATATTCATCCAAGATCCATAAAGATGTATCAAGATCTTAAAAGTATGTTTTGGTGGCCAGACATGAAGAAGGACGTTGCGGAATTTGTGTACTCTGGCTTGACCTGTCTGAAGTAGAAGTTCGAACATTATAAGCCATATGGATTGATGCAACCTTTGAGTATTCCTGAGTGGAAGTAGGATAGTATTTCCATGTATTTTGTAGTGATTCGATATGGATTATAGTGGACAGGTTAACTAAGTCGGCTCATTTCATTCCGATAAAGATTACTTACTCATTGCAGAAGCTAGCCGAGATTTATATAGGTGAGATAGTGAGATCGCGATCCAAAACACAGTGGAAACTAAAATTTTCCCTTTAGTGATCCTTACGAATGAGAATTATCAGTGATATAAACAATTACCTCTTGTGGTGATTAACAATTTTGATGCAGATTTGGATGAATGATCACGAACGTTGAATGAAGAACAATGCCTCTACTCAGTCCACACAAACAGATTGCCTTCAATCTCAGTACTAACTGCTACGAATGAAGACTTTGAGTGAGAGAGAAAAGGAGAGAAAACGGTCAGGGTTTCACCAACTGATTCTCATCCAGTACTAAAACTTCTGCACAAGGGTTGTATTTATAGAACCACTTGTGTGGGCTGTAAGCTAAAAAGTCCAACTTGAGTGCACCATATAATAATAATAATAATAATAATAATAATAATAATAATAATAATAATAATAATAAACATATTTGATTACTATTATATTATAATAACTATTATTATAATAAATATATTTTTTATTATTATTATTTATATTAACTATAATAATAATAATAATAATAATAATAATAGTAATAACTCTTATTATTATAATATACGATATTTCATATTTCCCTTAAGTACACCGTACCTTACTGTGTTTCATAATTCTCTCAAATATAGCGTACCTTACACTGTTTCTTATTTATTTTATCTCTCATCAATTTATCCTTATGTGTGTGACCCTGTAGATTCTCTTGATATTGACAATCATATTAAATCATATATTTAATATAATAAACAATGAGCGGTATCTAGCAAAACATCATTGCTACCCAAGTCAGAAAAATTTCATGTGATTTAACAAAACCTTTTCGTGATAATATTATTGTATACAATTATCCTTTTGCCCTTATGTTTATATTGAACACAAGGCATATACCGTGACATCTTTGTCTAGTTCAATATTGGACCCTTAGACATTTATCCTGTTATGCAGGATGGAAAAATTTCATATAGGTCACTCATGTCCCTCAACATGTTTTGTGGAGTACCCACCATCTGTCTTTATGGTCATCCAGTTATGGACAATGTTAGATTAGTAATAAAGTACTCGACTCTACATCTAGGGTCCATAGTAGTTTCAGGTCAAAGTGTGGTATACACCATTATCACCATGAGAGTAACTTATGACACTTTGCATAACATTCTACGTAGTACATTCATAGCGGGACTATCCATTATAAATATTACTCCCAGTATTCATATCTATGTTAAAACTTGAAAACCAGGGAGCTTTAAAGTGGACCAGGAGCCTGACACGGCCGCCCGTGTCAGCTGACACTGCACGTGTCACGAAGTGCTCAGAAAGACAAGAATTGGTGGAAACCAGGGAGCTGACATGGCCGCCCGTGTCAGCTGACACGGCCCGTGTTGGTTAAAAAGCTTCATTCTCTATTTTTCTTGTATTTTTGACACTTGTGATCCAAGAGGATATTTTGGGTATTTCCCTAGTGCTGAGTTTGAATGGAGACTATTTGAGATGTTCTTTGAGAAGAAAAAAGGGACTTTTGGACAGAAAAGAATTTTACGATCAAGATTGCAGCGATCAAGGATTTGGGGAAACTGAAGGTTTTCATGAGCGGAAGCAATTGAAGATTAAGGCGACCCTATTATCTTGTAATGTTCAGTCTATTGTTGAATTTATTTTAAATATTATGAGTAGCTAAACCCCCCAATGCTAGAGGGGTGTCCCTGAATTGACTCTGTAATGACCTTATTTTCTTTGAATTATTGATTTCACTACTTTCTAATAATCATTGTTATTGTATAATGTTCTTAAGGTTTTTCTTATATGACAAACAAGGATTCAATTTACAGCTAACCTTAGGTTTTGAAAAATTATCGTTAACGCGTTTATACGATAATACTGTAGTAGATATTGCCTAGGAATGGGGATACCCTATAGTAACCGTAATGTTTTAGATAAAATGAATTGCTTGGTATTGTTCCTATACTACCAAGGAATTAGGATATAGGGAGAATACCAAAGGGTTTTCTGCTAAGGAATTAGAGTAAACTAATCTTTAAAACCGGTACCAATTGAATTGAGCAGTGATTTCTGAAAATTAAGGATTAAGTTTATTACAAGGCTTTTCATACACTCTACCCTAGCATGCTTCTCATAACTGTCTAAAGCCTTTATTTTACTGCTTTTGCCTTCTGGCCTTTGCATTTTGCAAACAACAAACCAAAACCCCTTTGACTTTTTGATCAATTGCATTATTATAAAACTTGTATTCATACGCAGTCCGCAAGATCGATATTCGGGGGATTTCCCCTTATTATTACATCGGTAAAAATAATACAGTTGTTATTTTACCGGTCAAGTTTTTGGCGCCGTTGCCGGGGACTTCCAGAGTATAAGTTTGATTATAATTCAATTGAAATTTTGCCGCTCTGCGACCAAAATTTTATTTTCAGTTTTTATTTTTTATTACTAATCTGCGTCTAACATTTTCATGCGAGGAGATCCCTCAGCTAATTTTTCTTTGGATGCAGAAATTGAAAGAACTCTACACGAAAGACGTAGACAAACTAGACTAGTAGCTTCAGAGGAAGAAACAGTTTCTGTTCATTCAGGTTCTGAATCAGAAAGAGACACTGAATCTATGGCAGATCTCCCATCAGCGGAGAGACTTCTTAGAGATTACGGCGGGGCGAATGCACCAGCTGGTAGGTTAACAATTGTAAACCAACCAGTGAATGTCACAAATTTCCAGCTGCATCCGAGCATAGTCACTCAACTTGAGAGGAGACCTTTCACCGAAAAGGTTAACAAAGACTCAAATAAACATCTACAGATACTTCTGACGATTAGCACTACTCTCAAGGTTGAAGGACACACAGATGAAGCAAAAAGGTTAAGAATGTTTTCGTTCACTTTATCTGAAGAAGCTGAAGAGTGGTTCTACGCCTTACCAGCCGGAAGTATTACTACGTGGGAAGAAATGGAAAGGGCCTTTCTGAATGAGTATTTTCCTGCCTTTGTTTATATTCGCAAACGATATTTTATTATGAATTTTAAATAGAGGGAGGGAGACTCACCTGGAGATTCGTATAAGAGGTTCAAACGGTTATTGGCTGCATGTCCTACTTATAATCTGGATCAAACTGAACAGATGCAGATGTTTGTGAATGGTCTTAAGATGAAGACTAAGCAGTTAATCGATACAGCAGTCGGTGGCTCATCCAACTTTACAACAGCCACTGGAATCAGAAAAATTATTGAAGTCATCGCTGCAAACGAGCATCTAGAATTATATGATCGGAGTGTGAGTAGGCCGGAAGAAATAGTTGACTTGAAGTTGGCCGCACAAGTTGTGAAAATGGAAGAGCAAATCAAAGCTAAAGTGGAAAGAAGGCTTAAGGGAATGAATGTGGGTACTGAAACTGTAGCTCAGGTTCAACCTGTCCAAGCTGTGAGTTGTGAGGTTTGTAATGGGCCCCATTTTACTGCACATTGTCTTCCTACTGCTCAACAAATCGAAGAGATAAAGTATTTGAGGCAGAACAATCCATATTCTCAAACATATAATCCAGGATAGAAGAATCATCCTAACTTTTCCTGGAAAGACCAAAGTCAACCTCCATATCCGCAACAACAACAGGCTCCTCAAAAAGCAGAATGGGAGTTAGCTATTGAAAGAATGCCAGCTCAAAATATCCAATTCCAAGAAGAGACCCATAATGTTCAAAGGAATAACACAGCTTCCATACAAAATCTCGAGTCGCAAATGGGGCAGATAGCCCAACACCTCTCAACACACACTCAAGGAACCCTCCCGAGTGCGACAGTACCGAATCCGAAAATCAAGAGAGTATTAATGTTGTCACAACAAGAAATCAGAAAAGGATAGAAGAAGAGGAAGTAAACGATGTTGAATGCATAGAGGTGGAACTTGAGGTAAGAGAAAAAGTGAAAGAACCAGAAGAAGTTGTACTATCTGAAAAACCAACTGAAGAGAAAAAGAAAGAGGAGGTTAAACCGAAAATCAAGCTACCATTTCCTTAAAGAGTTACAAAGAAGGATCAGAAAGAGAAAGAATTTGGAAGATTCAGCGCAATGTTCAACAAATTGGAAATCAACATGTCGTTCTTTGAAGCACTAGAGCAAATGCCTTTGTACAAGAAATTCATGAAAGAGGTTATAGGTAAAAAGAGATCAATTGGTGAAGAACCAAAGACCACAACTGAGCAATGTAAGGAAATATCACAAGAAAAGAGAATCCCCATCAGGAGGAAGGATCCTAGACCAGTAGCAATCCCTTGTACTATAAAAGATAGAACTTTTAAGAAAGTCCTAATTGATTCAAATGCTAGTGTAAGTCTCATGTGGTTATCAATTTTCAAAAATCTGGATATTGGAAAAGTGAGCGATACAGGAACAAGTATGAAGTTTGCCAACCACACAACTAAGATGGCATATGGGCTAGCAGAGGATGTTTTGGTGACAATCAATAACTTCACTTTCCCAGTTGATTTTTAAATCATGGATATTCCAGAAGATGAAGAGACTTCGATCATACTTGGCCGACCGTTCTTGCTTACTAGTCGGTGCATTATTGATATAGAAACATGTACGCTCATTTTGAAATCTTTTGATGAGGAAATCACTTTAAAAGCTCTAGAGCTTAGGAAGAAAGGTAAGGAGAAAGATGTTAAACCTTCAGTTGGGAAGATCAACATAACTAAGAAGGGAGAACGATCAAAACCACTTCAAGTTGCTCTTATCTCTGAACCAAAATAATATTCTGTTGCGAAGAAGTCAAGCAATAGAGTGTGGAGGCTAAAGTACCCCCCATAACAATGAGGAGTCGACCGTCGAGCCATGCAACGTTAAACAAAGTGCTGCATGGGAGGCAATCCACAGATTTTAAGAATTTATGTTTTTCTTTTTGTGGTTATTGTTTTTGCAGGAATAAACGTGAGTTTGCAAGGGAAAACGTGGAAGCAGCAAAAAGGTGATGCATTACCTGTCGACCCCTCTGTGAGGATCTCTGTGAGTACACCTCTTCTTCTCTTGTTCTTGAAAATTGAGACAATGTTTAGCTCAAGTTTGGGGGAGGTTTTACCATTTTGAATTGTCAATTTAAATACCTTTTTATTTTAAGTTCGGTAAAAATCACGTCGAATTCGCCCCTACGAAGACCGTAAATTTTTTTTCTTGTGAATGGTGTCGCTTTTGCAAAAATAAGGTGCCGACACAACAGAAGAGTCGCCACCTTTCGATATTTATCCCTCGGAGCGGGAAAGGAAACGATCGGAAAAACTTGACGAAAAAAGGGTAAGACAAGGTCGTCGCAACCATTGTCTGGGTTCGGGAGTCGGTTATGCAAGGGGAAGGTATTAGCACCCCTCACGTCCGTCGTACTCGACGGGATCCATGCTTGTTGTGTTTACTGGACGGGTTGTTTATCTATCTACCTATCAAGGCTGGCTAAAATAGAAAAGAAAATGACTCGGCAAAGCGTCGCACTTTATGCCTACGTATTCTCATCAGAGAATGAGAAATCATAGCCAACGTAGTTCGCCCTACGACGGGTTATCGGGAAGGTAGCTCGCCAATACATCAGTATTGTGCCTACGTACTCTCAACAGGCATGAGAGATCAGAGCTTACGTAGTTCGGGACACTACGGATTATTTTCTGTCTTTTACGGAAGAAGTGTTTTTTATTGTGTTTGCAATTTCAATCGCACTAAAGACTATGACCTGAGAGTGAATGCGTCGCATGTCACCCAAAGGGTACCATACTAAACATCCAGACTGTGGGAAAGAAACTCTTCCACAATCCTTTCTCAGATAGCTTAAGGCTCGTAACGTACGAAAGAAATCATTCATGATTACTGTATCTTAAGTTGTTTTGAGATGAGAAGAGAACAAGCTCAACTAAAGGGAGACTATCAAGTCCTACTGTTGTCATGCCAAGGATTCATCCTATGGTTGAGGTTTGAAACAGGGAACTCCTAGAAGTTATCATGCATAGGTTTCAACCTAAAGTTCTATCATCACTTCCTTATCAAAGGAAATGAGAGTCCTAAGGGATCATGTCAATGATACACAGAAACAGATAAAGCATCAGCTTAAACAGTAAACAGTAAACGACTGTAAAATGCATGCAATGCAAGTGAGGGAGGAAATGTGTGTGGGGCATCAGCCTCCACAAGCTCATCTCAACCTCAAGCCAGAATGAATAACAGTAATCATACTGAAAGATAAAACATGCTATCAAGCAAAATACAGTAAACTGCAATCATACAGATAAAATAAAGTCATGCTATCAAGCAAAACAAACCACATGGGCAAGGGAGCTGGGCTCTACCGAATACCCGCAAGCAAAGCCACACAGTAAAAATACAAGCAGAGGGAGCAACTCAACCTCTAGTGCAATCATGCTCCTAGATTCTACCTAGTCTAGATATGAACTTATTCTAATGCATCAAGCAAGTCAAACAAGGCACATCAATACAGAAGGGAAACAGCAAAGAAAGCAGATCCACTCCTCTCTCAACTCCAAGCTTCAGCTCTTCCAACAGCAACTCAGTCTTCAGACCTCAATCACTCTTGACAAATATCAATTTGCTCTTCCAGGTTTCAACCCTTCCCCATAAGTTTCAACTTATCTGCTTCTTCAAGCTTCAGCTCCTTAATCAGTTCCACCTTCAGGCTTCACTCTTAACCACAAGCATCAACTTGATTCCTTCAGGATCTCCAAGCTTCAAAGTAAGTATCAACTTCCTTTGATCTTCAAGCTTCAGCTCTACACTCAATCTCAACTGAATCCTCTTCCTAAGTATCAACTTAGTCTTCAAGATCTCAAGCTCTCTTTGCTTTACCAGTCTCAACTTGGTCTTCTCTTCCTGCAAGCTTCAGCTTCTCAGAGTAATCTTCAATCACTTAGAAGTATCAACTTCATCCTTCAGTCTTTAAGCCTCAGCTCTTCATTCAGTCTTTACTGGATCTTCATTGGGTCTTCAAGTATCAAATTGCTCTTGTTGCTCTTCAAGCTTCAGCTAGAATGGCAATGCTCAAGGAATCATCCTCTTCCACACTCTTCAATGAAGTCTCCATCTTCACACTCAAGCTCAACATCTCTCAAGATACTCAAACCAGAGGAAATCACTTAGTTGGATAAGCTGGGGTGTTAAACTGCTTATTGACCACCAAAGGTGACCTATAATGGTTCAACATCAAAGGAATGGTTCCCTCAAAAGTTCTACTTCCTATGTATCATCACTTATCCCTCCAAAGGAGGGAGGTTAATACCATGGAAGGACTTTGAATCATAGGGAAGAATGGAGGTGAAAGATACCATCCATGTTTAAGAAAGAACTTAACTATGTCTAAACTCTTCCTAATTCCTAACCCTAAAACAACAACAAAACAAACAGGATTCTCAAGCTCTCAAGCTCCTCAATCAACTTCAAGTCTTCTACTATGCTCCTCAATGCTCCTCAAAGCAAGACCAAGCTCACCAAGCTCACTAAGCAAAGCAAACAAAAATACAAGCCCACAAGGGCAACACAAACAATCATCAACTACAAAAATCATCTAAAAATAGCATACTACTATATTAAAACCTAATATAATTTCTAGGGTATCCTATATACCTACCCTTAATACCCTATATGTCCCAATGTTTAACTTGACCTAGAAACCAAAAATTCTAGTGCTATTGTGGACCTATGTTAAGGATTGACCTAATTCTACACAACCTAAAGTCATCTAATCAAAACCAATCAAAAATTCAACACAAAATTATGGAATAAATCCAGAGGGGAGCTAAAGTCCTAATCTAACTATCCTAAAAAGAATGGCCTAAAAATTCAAAGGGAACTAGCTAAACAAAATTCTACAAATCTATGCCTCAACATAAAAGAATTAAAAAGCTATTAAAAGAGAAAATATACAAAAAATATTAAAAATGCATGAAATGCAAATATTATGGTTTTATAATTTTCTAGACATGAACATGAAATGGGAGAAAAAATACCCATGAAAAAATCATCAATTTTCTATTTATTATGATTTTTTAAAGATTAAAGAAAAATGGAGAAAAAGAAATTAAAATATGAAATGTTTGGTGTGAATAGCAAGTATATTCAGTTCATTTTCCAGGTGGGCTCAAAATGGGGGTGCAATTAACATAAGCGCTGGGCCCAATTTCCATCAGAAAATCAATTAAAAAAACATAAAGAAAAAGAAAAAGAAATGGTGCAGAAAGTAATGAAATGTAGTTCAAAACAACCATGGGCCATGATCTGGGGTGTGGTTAGCAACTGAGCCTAATCCCCTTTTTAATGAAACGATGCGTTTCATTGTCTTCAGAATTTCCCTCTACAAGCGAAATCAACTCTCAGCCGTGGGATCCAAGCCTCAGTCAATGGGTCTTGCTTCATCCAATGGCCACGCATTCGTCTTCTTCCTCTAGCCAAGGTTTGAACATGAAGAATCCATGGAAGCAGCTTCATAGCTCAAGCTTACCCTAACTCGTATCACCTCAAATCTCCATGAAAACTTAAAATTCAAAACCCTAATCCATCAAGAATTTCATTCTGATCACAGCCATGGTCTTGAAATCAATTGAATCATCCTAAATCTCCAAACCCGATCCAAGATCAAAGATAGGCTCAGACATCCACTTCAGCAATTCTTGCAATTAATTACCTCAGATTGATCACCACCTCACACTGGTTGAATATTGATATCTAATTCATGCTATAGCTCACTATATCTTGAGTTCTTGTTCCAAACAAAAATGGTGTCATCAACTGAAACCTCACCAATTGCTCTCAAACTTCTCAGAATCCATCACCTAATGGTCTCTAACCGTTCTAACCTAACAATTCTTGCTAATTATGCCTAAATCATGGTGTAGAAGAAAAGTTACTAACCTGTTGAATCTTGATTAACAGATGGGGTAAACCTTCACTTCAAGCCTTCAAACTCTTCAGAATCAATCCTTGAATGATGATGAAGCTTCTGTTTGCAAAAGATTGGACCAAGAAAGCTTCAATCTCCAAAACCGATTATGACTTGCAACCTTCAAAATCCAAGTGCTGTCTTCTCAAATCTCCATGGTTTTGCTCTCAATTTGGTCTGCACAGCTTCAATATGATCAGAGGAATGTGTTTAGATTGAAAGAAAGAATGGAAATGAATCAGAATGTGGAATTTGATTTCAACTTGCAATGGAAGCAAGTGAAATGGCTATCTCTCTCTTCTCTCAAATCTCACACCAACCTTGCATCTGAGCAAGTTCTATACATTATATAGAGTGGTTTAGAATCATCTAGAACCATCTGGAACCATCCAATGAGAAATTGGAATTCTCATGTCATGAGTTTATGGATTCATCTCATCTCATGCCTCACCTCATGACATAGCCCTTGCAGCCCTTGTAACTGACTTGAAAATCTCCCTAAATGAGATATAGGATGTGTTGAGATGCATAGCTAGCTTGTATATTGCCTTTCCTTATGTTTTGCATTTGTGCCTTAAGATGCAAGCAACCAATTTCCAAAGCAACCCCATGATCTAAACCTCAATTCAAAAAAGTGGCTGAACCATTGTTTTTAGAATGTATTTTAGAGTCAAAATGACCTATTATATGCCATGGTTTGGATGTGTAACTTGGAATTTCCAATTTCCAATTTCAACTTATTTAACTTATGTCTCCATTTTAGGTCATTTTTATCACTTTTTCCTACAAGCCTTTTCAACATCCCATGACCTCCCTACTAGCCTTAAAACATAATTATAAGCAAGTTTGATGTTCAAGATTTTTCCATTTGAAGCTTGGAAATATGAGATATGGCCTCATGCTTGAAATGACCTATAATATCCAAATGACCAAAATGCCCTTGACTTGTCAAAGCCATAACTTGAGTTCTACAAATCCTATCAAGGACTTCTAGTACTATCTAGAAATCTAAGAAGATGAGGAACAACATTCATGTTGACCAAGAGTTCATAGGAATCATCCTTCTTGGGAAAAAGTTGGATGCAAGTTGGGTGACTTTCAAGGACCCAGATTCACATACCTCAGATGACCTGTAACTTATCAAAGTCATAACTTGAGCTCTACAAATCCTATCAAGGACTTCTAGTAATCAAATTAAAGCTAAGAACAAGCTCTACAACATTCATGTTGGGGGTAAGATGATATGACAATCATATCTTGAGCTAAACTGCCTTGAAGATAGGGATCAAACTAAGGGATTTTACACTGTCAAGCCTTAGAAACCCTAGCTTTAAAACTTCTCAAACTCTTCAATCATGATGAGTTGGTCTAGTAATCATCCTTATAGCATCTCAATGCATCAATCCATGATCACATGGCTCTTGGATTAGGTCTCAACCCTCTCCAAATCATCAGTTGACCTAGGGTTGACCCAGTCAAACCCTAATTACACCACTCATGGCTGAGTCTTCTTAAACTTGTACAATGACCTCTCTAGGCTTCATGATGGCTTTCAAGACATCTCATAAGCTCTATCAAAGCTTCAAGTCCATCCTCATAGCCTCAGAATCATCTGAGGGGCCCCCACAACTCTCAAGTTATGAGGCACACATCCTTGGTTTCAACCAATCTTTCTGAGGATCTCTTAGCTTCTCTGACAAGGATATCAACCCTTAATCATCTGAATAACCTCCTTGGGTATCTTCAAAGTCTTGTATAGCTCTTGATGGATAATCATACCTCTTGATCTACTGCCCACATATCAATGAGATGCAGATGATAATGCTAGTGAACACAAGCTAGGTAAATAAATGTTGGTCAAATTTTGAGGTGCAACAAATGGTATGTGTGTAAGGTAGTCAAGAAAGTATTTAGAGTTCAAGGGAATAGGAGTTTGAACTAAGGAATGTGGAAAGTTTAGAAATTGATGTATAATTTGAACACCCTGGGTTCATCGTAGTAAGGAAACGAGTCCAACGTGTAGATTTGTGCCATAGTACTTGGATTTGAGAAGTATTCCTCGATTAGTTCATTATGATAGTCCGACATGATTGAAACAATTTCATATATTGATTATGAGAATGACTTGTGGCACCCAAAAAAAAAGTTGAATAATGACGGTAAAGACAACCTGTCCTTCTAAGTTGGGTAACCCTCACCCGGTTATTTAGCCTAACGACGGTTGAATCTCTATAGTCGTCCCAAAGTGGACTAATAAACGCCAGTGAGCAAGGAAAAAAATAATAAAGGTGCCACGGGAAAAGTCTCGAGCAAAATTGTACATGTGAAGGAAAGTAGTCAAAAATGCCTTAATCTGATTATCCGAATGAAAGAGGTAGAAAATCGAAGAAAAGACTTAAGCCTAAAGAATAGTTGGAGAGGTGGCTGAAAAGGGGATTTAGATCCATGGTTTTACAACGGTGTGTGTTTATGTAATGCCTTCGTTAACGGATGAGTACCGAGAGAGTTGGTTTGAGCCGATCAGAACAAAGACTCACGTATGAGTATCGACACGGCTTATATCCTGAGTACTTCCCTTAATGTGTTGTTTGATTTGAAAGTTATTTATCCAAGCTTTTTGCTTGAGGTCAAGCAATAGTTTAAGTTTGGGGGAGTTTGACTAGTGGTTTTTATACGTTATGTTACCGTTAGTTTTAGTTAATAATTTGTTATATCTTGTCACATTTTATTTGTTTTTATTGCATTTTACGCATCGAGTTGGTATTTTCACTATTTCTAGGTTCAGGTAAACAATAAAGGAGAATCAGAGCGAAAACCGGGGAAAATGGCAAGAATTCAGAAGAGCTTTGAAGTGGACCAGGAGCCTGACACGGCCGTTCGTGTCAGCTGACACGGCCCGTGTCAGGAAGTGCTCAGAAAGACAAGAATTGGTAGAAACCAAGGAGCTGACACGGCCCGCGTCAGCACACCTGGGACTTGGAAAAATCTCGTGTAATTGTAACAGGAAGCCAACACGGCTGCCCGTGTCAGCTGACACGTCCCGTGTTGGTTAAAACGCATCATTCTCTATTTTTCTTGTATTTTTGACACTTGTGATCCAAGAGGGTATTTTGGGTATTTCCCTAGTGCTGAGTTTGAATGGAGACTATTTGAGATGTGTTTTGAGAAGAAAAAAGGGACTTTTGGACAGAAAAGAATTTTATGATCAAGATTGGAACGATCAAGGATTTGGGGAAACTGAAGGTTTTCATGAGCGGAAGCAATTGAAGATCAAGGCGACCCTATTATCTTGTAATGTTCAGTCTTATTGTTGAACTTATTTTAAATATTATGAGTAGCTAAACCCCCCAATGCTAGGGGGTGTCCCTGAATTGACTATGTAATGACCTCGTTTTCTTTGAATTATTAATTTCACTGCTTTCTAATCATCGTTGTTATTGTATAATGTTCTTAAGGTTTTTTTATTTGACAAATAAGGATTCAATTTACAGTTAACCTTAGGTTTGGAAAAACGATCGTTAACGCGTTTATACGATAATACTGTAGTAGATATTACCTAGGAATGGGGGATACCCTATAGTAACCGTAATGTTTTAGATAAAATAAATTTCTTGGTATTGTTCCTATACTGCCAAGGAGTTGGGGTATATGGATAATACCAAAGAGTTTTCTGCTAAGGAATTAGAGTAAACTAATCTTTAAAACCGGTACCGATTGAATTGAGCAGTGATTTCTGAAAATTAAGGATTAAGGTTATTACAAGGCTTTTCATACACCCTACCCTAGCATGCTTCTCATAACTGTCTAAAGCCTTTATTGTACTGCTTTTGTCTTCTGGCCTTTGCATTTTGCAAACAACAAACCAAATCCCGTTTGACTTTTTGATCAATTGCATTATTATAAAACTTGTATTCATACGTCGTCTGCGAGATCGATATTCGGGGAATTTCCCCTTATTACTACATCGGTAAAAATAGTACACTTTCTATTTTATCGGTCAATAACCCAAAATTTGACCTCCCCTTTTTCCTTTTTGCATAAGCATGTTCATTCGCATCCCCAACATACACATTATCATTTTCTCTATGTGGTTTTGTTGCAGGAACATTCAAATTTTCAGAGAGTTTCCGAGCCTGATTAATCGCATCCTCACAGATTCATCATATTATCACATCAAGAAAAATGCTAACTCCAAATCAAGCTCCAAAGGAAATTCCATATCTATCCCACTCTAAACCTCCACTCTATATAAATAAACCTTCACATTTTGGGAGGGGAGCTTGATCATTTTTCACCCTTAACCATTCTCACAAATTTTGACTCTTAACTCTTATTTCTCTCTGAAATTTCTAAAACTCTCTCTCACATTCATATTCATATTCTTCACAAAACCACACTAGAGCTCGATTTTCCAGCATTGAAGAGTAGAAAATTTCACATTGAAATTGCTTTTCTCTTGAGCTAAAAACTCCATCACATTGCATTTCTTCTTGGATTTATGGAATTACAATAGGGTTTACTTCAATTCAAGTAATCATCTCAAGGCTTTAGGTGAAAATTCACATTCTCTGGTTTTCTTTGTTTATTCTCACCACATTCTACTTAAAACAATTACCAAGGCAAGCCTCCACCTTGTAGGTTGGTTGTTCTTGCTCGATTAGCTATTTTCGATCATTTTCGCATTTTTCACAATGTAGCTCTTAATTGATGTTTTATTGCTTGAATTCTTGCTTTGCATGATCACTTCTTATAGCTTTTATTTTCTATAAATTAATGTGAATTATGCATTTGCTTATATGCTTCGATCCATTGCAATTGTATGCAAAACCTGCTCTCGAAAGTGCTTTTCTGAAAATCTGGTATTGCTGTTTTTGCTGATGTAACCGGTTACATCAGCCATGTAACCAGTTACATAACCTTGTCACACCCCTGGAAGTGTAGTTCTAGCTGATGTAACCAGTTACCCCAATCATGTAATCGGTTAACATCACTGCTGTTTGGCCAAAATCGTGTTTCTAAAGGCTGTTTTGGATGTTTTGATCATACTTCTTCACATGATTACTTGTATACATGTTAATACTACTGTTTTAGGGAAGAATCTACATGAAATGATCTTTGCTCGATTAATTTCTTAATTTTCATCGATTATTTTGCAATTTAATCACATGTTAAACAATTTTGTTCACTTTTTCTTTTCTATCTGTTAACATGATTAGTGATGCATGCTAATTAATTCTTGTTAACGCTTGGTAATTTCATTCTTGTTTGTATTATGTTTTTTCTTTATTGAACAAATTTAATTTTGTATAATCATTAATTCACACCTTTTGCTTTAATGGTTTTTCGACTCGTTTGGAAAATTATTGGCATATCCTTTCCCTTTGATTGATTAATCAAAACCTTGTTTCAATTGGTTAATCATCCTCTTGCTCTTATCTTTAGGATCCTTTTAGAGTTTCTCTTTCTTGATCCCCTGCAGAGTCGGAAGTCTACACAACACACTGGAGCACTGTACAAGTTTGCGTTGTTACTCTGTCGATTTCAATTCCTGCACTATACTTTGGTGCTAGAGAAGGAATGAGAGTGAGGAATTCCTACACTCATTCTGATGATTTTGGGTAGGGGATGAATGACCTTATGCCTAGAATAATCGTCTCTATCCTCTTACAGTAGTGTCTTCTGATTCCCATCCGAGTCGACCCTTAATCACTTGCACCCTAATCATTGTCTCTTGGATCAATTTCCTCCTTTTGATTCAACGCCTTTTTCTTTTGGCCAATCACTATTCGTTGATTCCCTAGAAGATTTATAATCACCCCTTTCTTTGGTTAATCAATCGTTCTTTGGTTAAAACCAATTCTCTTCTTCCCTAGTGAAGTCGCAATTCTTATCTTCAGTTAATCACAATTTTCTTGTTAAATACTGAATCCCTAGTGATGTTCGCAAACTTTTTTTAATTCTATCTCCCTTTTTTGTTGGTTAATCACTACTCACCATTTTCTCCTTTCCTCAGTTAATCACAGTCCGTTTGTTAACATACTGAGTTCCTCTTGGGTTAATCACCTTCTATCAGTTAATCAGCCATTCCTCAGTTAACCACAGTCTGTCTTTAACATACTAAGTTCTCTTGAGTTAATCACCATTTCGTGGTTAGTCACTCATTCTTTTGGTTAATCACAGTTCATATGTTAAAACCAATACCTTTGTGATTTAGAAACTTTCTTTTGGGTTAGTAACCTTCTTTTGGTTCAAATATCCTTTCTTCGGTCAAGTACTACTTGTTCAGTCAGTGTTCTGTCCTTTGGGTCACAACCTTCGCTTGGTTCCACACCCGTACTTTGGGTCACAACCTTCGCTTGATTCCACGCCCATCCTTTGGGTCACAACTTTCGCTTGGTTCCACGCCCGTCCTTTGGTTCAAAACCATCGCTTGGTTCCACACTCGTCCTTTGGGTCACAACCTTTGCTTGGTTCTATACCCGTCCTTTGGATCACAACCTTCGCTTGGTTCCACACCCGTCCTTTGGCTCACAACCTTCGCTTGGTTTCACACCCGTCCTTTGGGTCATAACCTTCGCTTGGTTCCACACCCATCCTTTAGGTCACAACCTTCACTTGGTTCCACACCTGTCCTTTAGGTCACAACCTTCACTTGGTTCCACACACATTCTTTAGGTCATAACCTTTGCTTGGTTCCACACCTGTTCTATCATTTAACCGTTGTTTATCAGTTAACACACCGAGTCCCCAGAGAGTCAAATACCTTCTCTTGGTTCAATACTCTCCTTTCGGTTTATCACGTTTCGTCTGTTGACACCAACCTTTTTTCCTCACAGAGTCATAATCTTCTATTTCTTCAGTTAATCACTATCTATCAGTTAATACACCGAATCTTCAGTGTCTCTTACTTTGTCTCAATTTTATTCCTTTGCTCATTTATTCTCCTAGTTTCAACGCCATTCTTTTGTTTTCTCCCTAGTGGAGTCACCACAATTCTTCTGTTTTCCTCAACAGAGTCTTCCTTTATCTTTTTTTTTTTTGGTTTTGACACGATTCTTTTGCATCCCCCAGTAGGGTTTTGCTATCTCCTTTTGCTCTTAGTTTTGACACCATTTCCATTTCCTATTCCTTCCCCGTCTTTATTCTCTGAACTAAGTAGGCTCTGAATTCCTGATTTCATTATGAGGATATGTAGGAACGAGATTGAGAAATCTTGGTGAGCCACCTTCTTCCACTTTTTCCTTTCTCTTTTCTGGTTCCTTCAACTACAGAGCTCTAACTTCCTCATTGCACTATGAGAATAGTAGGCACGAGGGCCTCAATCCTCCGCGAGCACTTTTTTCTTTCTTTCTTCCTCCTTCTCTCTTTCTCTTTCTTTCCTTTTTCCCTTTCCCTTTCCTCTTTAGCTAGTAGCCTTTAGATAAATAACCCATCCGAACCTAGAAGTAAGTAAAACCGTTCTCATCGAGTATGACGGATGTGTGGTGCTAATACCTTCCTCTCGCATAACCGACCCTCTTACCCGTTTCTCTCCCCCTTAGGTTTTATCAATATTTTCCCTGTTCTTTGGGACTAAATAAATTTCGGTGGCGACTTTGTTGTATCTTTGAGTGTGCGATTCACTCAGGTATAATCCCGCTAGCTTCAATGGGATCTGATGATTAAGCCACACTTAATATTTCATTAAATGAACTAGCTATTCTAGGGACTTTATTATTCTGGAAAAACAAACATAATAAAGAATTGCCTTTTATTATAAATAAATAATTCGATACAAGTACCAAAAGTAATGGTCTCTAGAGCTTACACCAATATGTCTCATATAGAGATTTGAGGTTCACATCAAGGTTTTGGGAAAGTTTGAAAGCAACCATGGGAACTAAGCTAAAGTTTTGTTCTACTTACCATTCACAGATGAGCGGTCATACGGAAAGAACTATCCAGTCATTAGAAGATCTTTTGAGGGTTTATGTCCTAGAGAAATGGGGTAGTTTGGATAGTTATTTACCACTAATTAAGTTTACTTCTAAAAATAGTTTCCTACTAGTATCGAAAATGGAAACTTTTGAATCCTTGTATGGAAGGAGGTGTATAACAGTCATCTATTGGTTCGAATATGGTGAAAGAGTTATACTAAGACCTGAAATAGTCCAACGAATTACCGAGAAGATTAAGATGATTCAAGAAAATATGAAGGCATCACAGAGCAGATATAAGAGTTATCTATAAGTGCAGAAAAGCCCTCGAATTTCAGAAAGGAGACCATGTGTTCTTGAGAGTCACTATAATGGTTGGGGTAGGTCGGACATTGAAGTCTTGAAAGCATACTCCATGTTTTATTGGTCTTTACCAAATTCTTGAAAGATTCAGCAAAGTTATCTATCAATTTTCAATACCACCATATCTCCCAAACCTTCATATTGTCTTTCATGTCTCTTAATTTCGTAATCATGTCTCAGAAAAATCTCATGTGATTCAGTCGAACGATGTGCAAATAAGAGATAACCTAACTTATGACACACCACCCTTGCGGATTAAGGATATATAGGTAAAACACTTAATGGGTAAAAAATTTCCTTTAGTTAAAATTGTATGGGGAGGATCCGTAGATGGTAGCGTGACTTGGGAGTTAGAGAGCCAAATGAATGAGTCTTATCCAGAGTTATTTTTCTCAAGTAAATTTTCGAGAATGGAAATTTAGTAGTTGGAGGAGAGTTATAATACCCCGAAAGTTATATTAGAATTTTATTTGAATTTTAATATGCTTTTTGATTTAATGTTTTATTGCTTAGAGCATTAATAAAGTAAAATAAGAGTTTATTAAAATAAAGTATTAATAATCTATAACAATATATAAAGGCAAAACATACTTTTGGTGTAGCCTTTTTTATTTTCAATTTTGTCCCTAATAAATTAATTTTATTACATTTTTAATTAGTTAGTTATTATTCTTCATCTTTCATAACTTCTATGCGGTTTCTAAACCAATAAATTTTCTCTCTCTATTTTATATTTTACCCATTAGATAGATTGAGAGAGGAAAAAAATGTTGGAGAAGCAAATGAAAGATATGTAAAAAAAAAGACAAAGATGAAAATGAAAGAGAAAGATAATAATGGTAAATCCTATCTTTTCTATAGTATTTCTCTAAATTAACTTTAATTTTTCTGTTATGTTCTTTTGGCAACCCTTATTAAGTTTTTGTTTTTAATTAGTTTGAAGACAATGAAGTAGAAAAAAGTTGTTATTAACATAAACATAGAGATTTTTTTTTATGGAGAAGAGGTTATTTTTCCAATTTTCATACTATCTTTTTTTTAATTTTAATATTTTCACTAACTTTTAAAGTTTAACTATTTTGATTGATTCCTTTACCCATTTTTAATTTTATTCATTTCGTTCTATTGTTTGATTAATATGATGAATATTAATGAAAATTATTCAGTATCATCAGTAATGCATAAAAAAGAAAAAAGTCAAATTTCTTTGTGTTCTTAGTATTTTTAATGT
The DNA here is from genome assembly GCA_963859935.3 of Lathyrus sativus. Taxonomy (NCBI): domain Eukaryota; kingdom Viridiplantae; phylum Streptophyta; class Magnoliopsida; order Fabales; family Fabaceae; genus Lathyrus; species Lathyrus sativus. Next base: position 543,121,831 of record OZ012737.1, read on the forward strand.
GTAATTAAGTCTTAATGATAAATTCATATTTTTGGTATAGTTTCTTTGAGTATCAACTGCATAATACTCTTTTTTTTTATTCACTTATCTTTCCTTTTGTTTTAAGCATTCTACCATTTCCTTTCTTTATCACAAACTACCTGCATTTTTATCTTCAATATTTTCATTTTTTTAATTTTTCTTCTTCAAAATTTAAAAATTCTTAAATATTTGAAAATACCTAATAACTTTAATTTTCTTCCACATACTTTCTACATCACTATTTTTATATATTTAATAATGGTTCTTAATTTTCTTTTTAGTTTTTAATGGATAAATCAAGCAAGATAGAAGAATGTACAAGACAATGGGAAGAACACAGAGGCATAGTCTTTCAAAATATAACAGGTATAAACCATCCACTTATAATTATTTCTATAGGTTTGATTAGTTATTAAAAGTTATTCATTTTAATTATATTACTTTGTAGTTTTCTGTATTTTTGAACCAACTCTATGTAAAATTATTATTAAAGTTGTTGATTATTATATAAATTCTATTTATTATATCACAATTCTAATAAATTTATTAATACCTACGAACACTCCAATGAAGAAAATACGTAATACTGAAATATGTCTTATGTATTTGGTTTTACAATGTTGATTGATTATCTCTCTTATTTTCTCTCTTAAATTCTTTATTTAAAACTAAAGAATAAGCTCATCTCTTCCATTTTTATTTTTATTCTTTTTAATATTTATGTTATATTTTTTAAGCAAATTGAAGAAATTATTAACTTCAAAAGAGGCCGAATGCTACATATATGCGGCAAAACTTGAAGGGATTTCAAATGATCTTTTTTACAGAAATATATATTTTCTATGCGACTATTGAAATGAGTGCACAAAAGATACTTCCATGGAATTGTACAGATATTCTAATTTATTCACATTTCTTAAATTTTGTTTATTATATTTTTGCTCTTTATACGTGGTCTATTTTACTTAGTTTTTGAAGATTCATTTATATGCTTTTTATTGTCTAACAAGAACATGAAGGTTTCTTTTTAATTTCTCAAAATTTTGTTTAATTCACTTTATGTGAGATTAATTTATTTTTGGGTTTTATTTGTATTTTTCTCCCTAACTTTTATTTATGATTTTTTTTATTCTCAAAAAAAAATTTTCTTTCTTTTTATAATAGTTATTATGGTTTCTCTAAACTCTACTTAATATATTCTATAACTATAATCTATTCTATAACTATAGATAAAGATAAAGAAGATAGATAATTTTGGACAGACCTATTTCATTTCCATTTTATCCTTTAAGTTGTATACAATTTATTTAATTTTTAAAAATAAAGTGCTAAGAAAATGATATGGTATTTTTATAAGATGTGCGTAACTATCAAAGTTGATTTTTTTTAATGAAAAAAAAAACAATTTTGATAGTTATGCATCTCTTATAAAAAATTATGGAAGTGCAAAACACACTTATAAATAAAAAGAAAATAGAAATTCATTCATTCAGTGGCAACATGAAAAAAAATACATTATCATACTCCACTATTTATGGTTTGTCAAAGATAAATAGAGAAAAAAAATTCTTCATCTTCATCTCTTATTTGGTCATCAGTTTCTAATCCCCTCTCTAATTCTTTATCATACTTCTTTGTTAATTGATATGAAGTTTCTTTTTCTTTACAATGTTATGATTATTTCTTTAAGAGATGATTTGTCTTTATTTTAGAATCTATTTTGTTGACTTTGCATTTGGTTGTTGCAACTAAATATCAAATTATATTGATTTGCTTAGAGAATATTATTAAACACAATGAAATATTATTTTTAAGTGTCTTTTTTTAAAACCGTTTGGTCTTAAAGATAAGAAATATAGGAATTGTTTATTTATGAATTGGTTCATTTGTATTCAATACAATACTAATAATATAAGAGAAAACCAACCATAAATATTAAAGATTACACACACCTTTAAAATTATCCAGAAAAATGAAAATCAAATGTTAAAACATTTCCTAAGATATTGTTTCAATAAATAAAAGAGTTTTGTTGCAATAATCTTTGAAAATATTTCATTAATCATATATTTAATAAAAAATTAAATTAATAAACAAAAATATTTTTATTTAAGTAAGCAATTCTTGATTATTATCAGTGTGCACAAAATATACACACTAACCAAGTAAAAATAAATTTGATACCAATTTCTAAAATAATATGAAGTAAAATAACCATTTAAAACATTCACTTTCCTCACGGTTAATATTTATAAAAAAACATTCACGTATAAAGTTTAAAACATAAAAAATAGTATTTGGATCGGTCATTTATTAAATATGTGAAGCTAATATGAATTCTACAATGTATTTTTATTCGTAAACAATTATATGTGAAGCTATTGAAACATTCACTCTCCTCAAAATAATATGAGGGCGAGATAAAGTTTAGAAGTATATTAAATGTACAGTCAATGAACAAAATCGTTTTGCCATTACCCAACCTGTAAGAAATGAAATTACCAAACAATGCAGAATTTAGAACCTTATTGAAGCATATTAGGTTTCTCCACCATTGCGAATCAGACAATTTTCTAACATAAGACTCTTTTGCGATAATGAAATTGTAGTAATTCTCATATCTCTCTCATGATATGACTCCAAATAGCCTCCAACTCCGTGAAAAGCCTCCACTTCCACTTACACAGAAGTGTCATGTTAAAGAATCTAAGGTTTTTCACGTCCAAACCGCAGTCTTCTTTGGATTTGCAGGTATCTATCCAAGTAATGCACTTGTTGTCATCAAAGCCATGCCAAAGAAAGTTTCTTTATGGCACCTTGAAAAAAGAAAATCTATAACAGATTAGGTTGCAATACTTGTTATTAAATCTATAACAGATTAGGTTGCAATACTTGTTATTAAAGGTTAAAGAATCTGAAATGGAAACATTATCTTGTTACATTAAATACTCAATCATTTTTTTCTGCAAGTTATGGCATGTATACACAACTTATTGTTTTCAGTAATATTACTATCAAGTTCAAAAATATGATCTTGCTGCTATTGTATTTATTTATTATTAGCATCCAGATGGACAACCGCATGTTCGTCTATCCGTTTTTTAATGCACATACATAAAAATATAAATGATTTTGTTTATTTAATTTTAATATAAATGAAAATTATGTAGGAAGTTATTAGTAAAAAGTTATGTGAAAAATGATAATAATGGTTCAATGGAAGTTATTGTATAATTAATTATATAAAAATTAATAAACCTTCACATAACCACTATTTGTTAGAAAGAAAAGTTAAAGTTTAAATTAAAAATTGAAAAAGGTATATTTGAAAGAAAAAGGCTACACTAAAATCATATTTTTTCTTTATACATAGGTATAGATGAAAATATATATGATAAATAATTTAACTTAAAACCAAAATCAAATAAAAAATACGTTAATGAATAAACATGTATAGTCAATAAAAAAGAGGACAAACGGGCAGGGGAGTGCATGTTTGGATGCTAGTAATAGAGAATAGAAAGGGTTGTGATTATTTAGAAATTATGGACTAAATAATGGGATTTATTAAAATATAGGAAATTAATAAGAATAAGTAAAGAAAATAAAAAATAATTTTTTTTATATAAGGGTGAGGAAAGTTTAGAGACTATGTCAGTAGAGAAAAAGGAGAAGAGTTGAAGCAACTCTAGAAGAAATATTTTCAAGGTTAGGAACTTCCATCAACAAAAAGCTCAATATTTTCAGCTCAATCAAGGTAATGAGATAGATTATATCATAATGGGTGTTTAAGCCTAGGGATAATGGAGATTCTTTTAGCCCATTTTCTCTATTAAGATTGAATTATATGAGGTTTGTGCAAAACGTCGATGAATATGTTAATTTTATATTCTTATTGTGTTTTGTTGATGCTAATTTCGTTATAATTAATGTGAAATTCATGTAAATATGTGCTAAGAATTTGATTGTTGATGCTCATATGTTATGTGATGAATTCATGAAGAAAACATGAATATTTGATATGATATGTGTTAGATTGATATCATTTATTTCTTATTTGTGTAAATCAAATTTCAGAGTTTATCTGACAAGAATCGGGAGAAAATTTGAGGTTTTGGTATGTGCTCATAAAAAAAACATGATTCTTATGAAAAAAACATGATTCATGTAAATATGTGCTAAGAATTTGATTGTTGATGCTCATATGTTATGTGATGAATTCATGAAGAAAACATGAATATTTGATATGATATGTGTTAGATTGATGTCATTTATTTCTTATTTGTGTAAATCGAATTTCGAAGTTTATCCGACAAGTGTCAGTCATATGACGGTTGGACCGTCAATGCCTCGTGACAATTGCTATTCCCCTAGCCTTGTTAAATAATTATGGTATTTTCACTGATTTTTCACAGAGGCTTCGATTCTTCGACTTAACTCATTATTTTTAGTGATTAATTATTGAGAAAATGATCATGATTGAGTATTTTTGACTAATTGTGAACCACCTCGTGGTTAAGCCGTGTTGAAATTTGATGGTTTTAGGTTTAGGCGAACCAATGTTTAGCCCTATTAGGAACTGATTGATGTGAATTATGTTTAGGTTCAAGATAACCCACGTATGACATGTTTTAGGTTTGAAAGAGTCAGTTTTATCCTTAACTGACATTGTTGATAATTGGAGTAGGAGGTTCAAATCGATACTATTTGCATTTGTTTGATTATGTGTCATGTTAATAAGAGATTAGTTTAGGACTTCGGTCCAATGTTCAAGAATTATGTCTAATGTGAAGGATCACTTAGTAAAATAACTCTGATATCCAGGACTTCGGTCCAATGTTTAGGACTTCAGTCCAGTGTTAGAATTGGTACCACATGCATAGGAGTAGAAGAAGTAAGCATTGAATAATGAAATTGTATATTGTGTATTTGTGTTGACTGAATATGGTTGTTATGTATTATCCTTGTTGATTATACACTATTTTAATCGTGGAATGCATTATCACCTCTTTCTTGTTTCTATGTTCTACCTTTGTACTTTTATGTAGATAATTCTCAAGTTAATACTGAGGAGTGATAGTTGTTGTTTTATAGAGGATGTCATAGTTGGCATCTTCGGTAGTTTATTTCAGTGTTATATTAGTCATACCTTTTATCGCCTTTTTAGTGTTCATTATGGTTTCTCTATGATATTGTAACATCGAGATGGGATGATTTTCTACGTCATTAAGTTGTATTTGAACTAATTAATTATGCTATGTTTTTTATTAAAAATTTCATTTGGAATTTGAATGTTGAATGTTTTGTCAATGTGACACCCTTGCTTTATCTTTAATTTTTCTGCAATGTTTTTGGGATTTAGGGTGTTACAATCCTAGTGTAAAATATCTCGTTTAGTTTGGAGATTATTCAGTGTAAAATCTCTTGTTTGGTTGTAAGAAGGTTTGTGGGCATAACTTATGAAAATCTCATTTCTTATATAATAGAATCTCTCAAGAAGAAATTATTGGAGATGATGAGTAGGCAAAGTTGTTAGGTTAAACTTGTATAAATCGCTGATGCATTTATTTATTCCCCTTTCTCTTTCCATTTTAGTTCATTATTTCTTTCCGGTGTATTTCCATCTCCCCATCTCTTTAGTTTTCTTTTTTTCATTTATTCTGCAGCCTATTATCTATTTAATTTACATAATTAATCTAAAAAATTTGATAAATAGTTTTTTTTATAATTGGACATCATCTTTTAAACTCACACAATTCACCCCCTCTTGTGTTTGGAGTCACCTGTCCAATAATTGTTAGATAACCATATATTGTATTTGGTTTGGTTATAAATCATGCTTTCAAGAGATCCTATTAGAATTTTTTGTTACCTGTATCTTTTTTGGTGAATTCTTTCGTTGGTGTTGGGCCATTAACGGGGCATTCCTAGATATATCCAATGAGTGGCAGGAAGTCTTAAGGCTTATGCATGTCATTTTTCTAGAGGATTAAGTGATAATATTTCCATTTTCATGTAGAGATTTGAAATTTTGGTATTGTATGAAATTAGGTAAGCCAACCTCGATCTCGAAGACCTCGTGGGATTGCTCCTCACTTCAACCATAATGAACTCTCTTTTGGAGTCGAGTCACTTAACCATCTTTTTTTCATCCAAAGGAAGTGTCTCACTGTTATCTTTTTCATCTCTAAGGGGTTGTTTCTCTAGACAAGCATCAAACTTGAGTGGTTCTTTGGTTACAGTTTTGATGACCTTGATAACATGAAAATGTATCATGTTTATTAGGCTCAAAACGTTTGATTATGTATTTGTATTACTTTGTTTTTATTACTTTTACATAATTTTGTATTTGTTTTACAACTTTGTGCATTTCAGAGGCACTCGAGCGAGGTTGGTGGAAAGAAGAGCAGAGGAGCAGATTTTGGGCTCAGTCAATAGCGCGAGAGTGTGAGACAGTGTCTTTAACCCATATTTTCAACAGAACACATATTTTGGCCTCCTCTTATGATAATTCCCAAACTTTAGTTAATTGCGATTTTTGTTCCCGTTTAAACTTTTCTTAACCATAGCCTTAGCTTTACACAACATCAATAGATAACGATAGATTGATTATTAGTCTTTGTGGGTTTGATATCTTTTAAAACGACACGATAGATTGTATACTTGCAGTTATGTTCCATTAGACTCGTAAAGTCGCGATCAGACCTTAAGATTCTTGGATGATTAATATTTTTCTAGTAAAGCTAGGAAACAGACGTGAGACACTTTTGAAGGTGAGAAAATTACTTAGAAGGGGGGGGGGGTTGAATAAGTATGACAAATAATCAAAGATTTAAACACAATTATTTTTATTCTGGTTCGTTGAACTCAACTACTCCAGTCCACCCTCTCAAGAGTGATTTGCCTTTCTCTGTCAAGGACTTAATCCACTATTTAATCAAACAGATTACAATAGTAACACCTAAGAACAACTGTTCTTAGTCTTCTCAAGAGCTACTGATCCCAACTGGATCCTCTTAAGGAAAACCTTTTACAAACAATGTAAAACAATTACTAGAGTAAGAATGCTTCTAAAAAGCTGTTATCACAACTGTGATATTTCTCTTAAGTTAAAAACAATGTTATAGAAAAATAAAATTATAAGAGCTTTGAGAGTTTTGCTTTGATGAGTGATTTTTGCAAGTGATTCGTTACTGAAGAAGATGGAGTGGACTTCTTTATATAGGCACTTAGATCCATGAAGTCTTCTCAACGTTGAAGGTTGTGCTGAAAAGCCTGGAGCCTTTTGTCTTTACATTGGAGGCTGTGCTGAAAAAGCCTGATGCCTTTTGTCTTCGCTTTGCAGAAACTTTCCTTAGAATGGAATGCACAGATAAAACCTTTTTGTCTGTGTTCTTGTGTCTAGCACAAAAGAGGAAAGAGCTGTTGAGATATGCCAACGTACATATTCAAATCTTCTTCACTAAATAAGTTCAGCTTTCAACATTAGAGTCTGAATCTTCAGAATCTCCAAAGTAGAGATCTTCTGGATCTTCAGAGTCTTGGATGTTCTTCAGATTGTGCTGAATCAGAGTATGTGCAGCTTGTGTGCTTGAGCGTGTAAAACTATCAGAGCAGAGTCTTCTATATCAGATTCTCAATACTTAAGCAGCGCAGTATCTTCAGAGTCTTCTGATGACTAAGTTTCTGATCTCTCGGAGTCTTATATTCTTTAGAGGCTCCTGCTTCAGAATCTTCAGTAGACAGCATTCAGATTCTTCTGGGAGCAGCGTTCAGATCTTCATTTAAGATGCTCTTGAACCTTTGAAGCCTTTCATAATATCATGTTCAGATTCAAATTTGCTCTTTTAAGAATATTTTCTTTAGTACCTGTAGTAAACAGTCTAGAACAAATTTAGAGTATATAATTCTTGAATACAAAATTCATAAGTGTTATCATCAAAACATAGAGATATAACTAAGAAACAATCTGTGTTCTTACAATCTCCCCCTTTTTGATGATGACAAAACATGAGAAATTTTGTTCAATAAAAAGTATGAATTAGAACTCCCCCTGAGATTAACAATCTCCCCCTGAAATAAATACTCTAATAGAAGAGAATAATTCCCTTTTTGATTAAGTATATTTCAGATTCAGAGCCTGATGAAAGAGGTTTGACTTTCAGAATCAAATCTTGATGCCAGATAATTATGACTTCCTTCAGTCAGAGCGCCTGGTTATCATCTTGCTTGAATTCTCTTTCAGAGTAAAGGTATCAGAGTTATCAGAGTTGATTGAATACTCAGATTTTCTTTGGAAGATCAGGTTCTGGTTGGAAAAGTCTCAGGGTAACTTCAATGAATTATGTCAGATATATCAATGTAATCTGAAAGACTTAAATTCAAAGTAAGTTAATAAAATGTATGAATTTCAGTTTTAGTAATTGCTTATAGGTTGAACACTCAGTTTCTCTTTTTCTCCCCCTTTTTGTCATAATTAAAAAAAATTAAAGACAGAAAGATACAGAAGAAAAGAAGCATATAGAAGCAAAAACATTAACATGCAATTAAACAAACCAAAGTTCATAGTCAAACAGGAAGAAGCCAAAACGCATAACACAACAAAAAGTAAACAGCAAAAGCAGTTCATGTACAAAAATGACAAATAAAACTAAGTCTGGCGAGAGGCAATAAGGGTCAGAAGCTCTGTCATCTTGGCAGCTGACTCTTCTTGCTTAGACATATAGGTCTTGATCTCATCAGTTGTCTTTGCTTGCTTGATCATCCAATCCTTTATATCCTTCACATCATTCACAAGCTCTGCAACCACAGATGAAGACGGAGCAGATGCAGTAGCAGCAGGGTTCCCTTCAGATTGGTTTTCTTCAGAAGCTTGTTCAACCATTTCAGATTCAGGAACTACTGGAGGAGCAGCTTCCAAAAGTAACACGGGAGGAGGAGGAGGCATGTTCATCAGAGTTACCTTGATTAAGTCTGCAAACTTAGTCTTAGCAAGCTTAGAGCATTTAGCTCTCACTTTTAAGGCAACTTTGTTGAACATCCAGATGAAACGCTTCCAAGCATCATTTGAAACAGTTGGATCCAAACTAAACATGCATACATCCTTAACACGAGTGCATTCAGAATCTATCTCCTTTTTGAAAATTTCAAACATAGTATTAACACATGATCCTAGATCTGACTGTTCAGACTGTTCAGAGGGATTAGGATTGGGAGTGTTAACAGGAGTAGGTTCAGATGGTTGTGGTTGAGGTGATGTTGGTTGAGATGTATGGATGTCAGATTGAGGGAGTTCAGATGGTTGAGGAATGGTTTGGGTTCCAGATGTTTGAGTGTCAGATAGTTGAATTTCAGATGGATGAGGTTGAGGTGGAGAGTTTGGTGGAGTATGAAACATGGAAATGTAAAGATGTTCCTTCATAACACTTTCAGAACGAGCTTGTTTGAGTGACTCTGATTCAAAATTAGATGAATCAGATGAATCAGAAGATTCATCTGAGTGAACAGATGTTGAAGAAGTTACAATAGATTGATTGAGGGGTTCGATATCCAAAATATTGTTAGAAAGATTTGGATCTTCTGATGGAATTGGTTGTTCAGAGTGTTCAGTTTGAACAGTCTCTGGTTGGTTTGGTTCTGAAATGATTGTTTCTGGTTGGAGAGTCTCTAATTGGGGATTCTCTGGTTGTGACATTGTTGGTTATGCAATTTCTGTTTGAGTAATTTCCGGTTGAGTTATTTCTGTTTGTGGAATTTCTGATTGAATTGTTTGAGGTTGTGGTTCAGAGGGAATTGGTACAGAAGATGGTTGTGAATGTACTGGTTCAGATGAGGGTGGTTTAGATAAAGGATTTTCAGATTGTTTGGGTGTTGAAGTTCTTTGACTAAGATTTGGAGAGAGTTGTGGTGATGAAAGGGGTGAATGAATAGCAGGTGTAGTATCAGATGTTAATACCTGATGAATAGTGTCTCTGACCTCTTCCAGAGTGGCATCTCTAGAGCTGATTCTGGCTTTCTTTCCTCCTTTCTTCTTCTTCCTTGAAACTTCAGATGCTTTCCTTTTCTTCTGAACCGATCCTTCTTCAGCTTTCCTCTTACTACGCCTTTCCTTCATCAGATTGGGCATTTCTTCTCCTGGTTTCTGAATAAGATTAGCAGGTAGAGGAATTCCTTCCTTTAGACATTCTGCAATGTAAATCCAGACAAATTCCTTTGGTTCATCTGCACTGAACATTGGAAAGTCTTCTAAAGGTATCCTTCTGCCATGAACCTCCTCAGAGTTTATCTTCCTTAGTTTTCCATTCAATTCTGAAATGATTTTCATCCTTTTCAGATTGAGTCCATTTATCTCAGATCCAATGATGTAAGATAGATCTTCTGTTATCTTTGCATCTGTCAGATGCTTTACCAGCTTGTTTTCAACAAGGATGTCTGAAATCAGTCTTCCCAGAGGTATCCAAGTTCTAACTTTCCCAGCTTTAGCTCTGACCTCTTCTCTAGTTTCTTTGACATGAGTCAGAAGATGACTGAAGATCAGATAGGGCAGATCCACCTTAACATTCTGGTTGATGCAGTGCATGAAATACAGATGTTCTGAACTCACATAGTCTGGTGAGTTGGATGACTTTCTGTGAAAAAATGTACTCATAAGTATCTTTGCCCAGATCCTATAGATAGGTTTCAGATCTTTAACCTTACTCGTTGGTGTTCCAGCTACAGTGATTTCTTCATAAACCTTAGCCATATCAATACGTGAAGAAGAAAGGTTTGAAACTCCATCAGATTCGGTATAACTGAACAGTTGCCTGATCAGTTTCTCAGTAATCACTATCTCCATCCCAAGAACAGATGAGTGAATAAACTTAGGACCAGCGCTAGCGTGAATCCAGAATTCCTTTACAAGAGTTGGATACACAGGACCCATCAATCTCTCAAAGTATTTCTCCCAGCCTTGAGCTTTAATGGCAGGTGTTAGGTCAAACCCATTTTCCTTTAATGATTCAAGATCAACGAAGCTCTCACACAAAACTTCAAGATCTGCTACTGGAGTAAATAGGGTGCGTTCTGGTTTCTTGTACATTATAGTTTTGTTGGATTTTTCAGCAGTGTTTGATGTAGAAGCCATTGATGAAGCAGAAGATTTTGATTTGGGTTTAGGGTTTTGGTAGAGGTTGAAGAGAGAACAAAAACGCATGAGTGTAGTGAATGTGAAAAGTGTGAAAATAGTGTGATAGGTGATATTTATAGAGAACAAAAAAAATCAAGCATTGGGCACAACAAAAGACACATACGCACGTTTGTACAGCATTTAATGAAAGTAATCATTTCACATTAAATTTATGACAGCTGGGGGGAAAAACCAAGAAAAATGAGATTTTCAAAGCAATACCTCAAACGTCAATTCAGTTGAGCACTCCATCGTTTCAGATACTGAGTGACACGTGTTTGCTTTGTATGTGCATCTGATGTCTCTCAAGAAATGAAACGTTTCAAACTTTCAGATCTTCTGAGCTTGTTAGTTCAGAGTTTCACACAAATAAATTAATTAAAGATAAATGAACAAAAATCAGATGAAATACTTCAAATCATTAAACATTTTGCATCTGAGTAGTTGCCTATGATAAATATTACTCTGGACAAAAATCCATACAAATATTTTTCAGAATGAACTTAAATCTATCTTCAGCAAGGGGTTTTGTGAAAATATCAGCCCATTGATGATCTGTATCAACAAAGGCTAGATTGATTACACCCTTATGAACATAGTCTCTGATGAAGTGATGTTTAATTTCTATATGTTTAGCCTTAGAATGCAAGATTGGATTTTTTGACAAACATATAGCAGAAGTATTATCACAGAAGATAGAAAGATTACTCTCATAGATCTGATAATATTCTAATTGACTCTTCATCCAGAGCATCTACGTACAACATCCAGCAGCAACAATGTATTCTGCCTCTGTAGTTGATAGTGCAATAGTGGGTTGCTTCTTGTTGTACCATGAGATCAGATGACTTCCAAGAAACTGACAGCTTCCAGAAGTGCTTTTACGTTCAACTCTGTCTCCAGCATAATCAGCATCACAGAATCCAACTAATGAAAATTCATCAGATCTTCTGTAACACAGACCCATGTTAGTAGTACCTTTCAGATACCTTAGAATCCTCTTAACAGCTGTTAAGTGTGATTCTCTAGGATCTGATTGGAATCTTGCACATAAGCAGACACTAAACAGAATATCTGGTCTAGAAGCAGTCAAGTATAGAAGAGATCCTATCATACCTCTGTAGAGTTTCTGATCTACCTTCTTACTTACCTCTTCCTTACCTAGAGTGCTTGTAGGGTGCATTGGAGTCTTTGCCATTTTACTATCAACCATGTTGAACTTCTTCAGAAGCTCTTTAACATATTTGGTTTGATGTATGTAGGTGCACTCTGGAGTTTGGTTGACTTGGATTCCCAAGAAGAACCTCAATTCTCCCATCATGCTCATTTCAAACTCTTCCTGCATACATTTAGCAAACTCCTTTCCAAGCGTAGTATTTGTTGATCCAAAAATAATATCATCTACATAAATTTGACAAATCAACAAATCTTTCTTAACAGTTTTACAGAATAAAGTTGTATCCACTTTTCCTCTGATAAATTTTTTCTTCAGAAGGAAGTTGCTCAACCTCTCATACCAAGCTCTGGGAGCTTGTTTTAATCCATAAAGAGATTTCTTTAGTTTAAAAACATGATCTGGAAAGTTTTCACTTTCAAAACCAGGAGGTTGGTGGACATATACTTCCTCTTCTATAATACCATTAAGAAAGGCACTTTTAACATCCATCTGATACAGAGTGATGTTATTCTGTGCAGCAAATGAAATAAGAAGACGTATAGATTCTAACCTTGCCACTGGAGCATATGTCTCAGTGTAATCAATACCTTCTTGTTGACTGTATCCTTGAGCAACCAGCCTTGCTTTATTCCTTTCAACTTCTCCCTTTTCATTCAACTTATTCCTGAAGACCCATTTTGTTCCAATAACATTGAATCCTTTATGTCTAGGAACCAGATCCCAAACTTCATTTCTGGTGAATTGATTTAGCTCTTCTTGCATGGCAATAATCCATTCATTATCTTTCAGAGCCTCATCCACAGATGTTGGTTCAATTATTGACACTAAGCCAAACAATGAAGATTCAGATGTTCTGAGATAGGATCTTGTCCTGATTGGATCATCTTTCTTTCCAATAATCACATTTTCTGGGTGAGATGTCTTGATTCTGGAAGAAGATCCTCTGACATTTGATCTTTCAGAAATGTGTAAGTTGTCCAATTGAGAAGATAGGTGAATAGCATCTGGAGTTGCTTCAGATTCCTTTTCTTTAGCCTTTTCTGCCTCTGATCCTTCAGAGTCTGTGAGAATCACTTCTCTATCTGCAGAATTCTCAAACTGCTTTGGCTTTTCAGAGCCAAGCTTATCATCAAATCTTACATGAATAGATTCTTCCACAATCTGTGTTTCAGTATTGAATATTCTGTAGCCTTTGGAGAGTTCAGAATAACCAAGCATGACACACTTCTGTGCTTTGGGATCAAACTTGTTAAGATTTTCTTTAGTGTTAAGTATATAACAAGTACATCCAAAAGGATGAAAATATGAAATGTTAGGCTTTCTGTTCTTCCACAGTTCATATGGAGTCTTTTTCAGAAGAGGTCTTACAGACATTCTGTTCTGAATGTAACAAGCTGTGTTGATTGCTTCTGCCCAAAAGTGTTTTGCCAGATTTGTCTCATTGATCATGGTTCTGGCAATTTCTTGTAGAGTCTTGTTTTTCCTCTCTACAACCCCATTTTGTTGTGGAGTTCTAGGACAGGAAAAATCATGAGCAATGCCATTTTCAGAAAAATATTTTTCAAAATATTTATTTTCAAATTCACCCCCATGATCACTTCTGACTTTTATAATTTTGAAATCTTTTTCAATCTGGACTTGCTTGCAGAAGTCAAAGAACACAGAATGTGACTCGTCCTTGTGTTTTAAGAACTTTACCCATGTCCATCTACTATAGTCATCAACAATGACTAATCCATACTTCTTGCCTCTGATGGATGCAGTTTTCACTGGTCCAAACAGATCAATATGAAGTAGTTCTAGTGGTTTTGAAGTAGAAACAACATTTTTTGATTTAAAAGATGTTTTTGAAAACTTCCCCTTTTGGCATGCTTCACAAAGAGCATCTGAAGTGAACTTCAGATTAGGGAGTCCTCTGACAAGATTAAGTTTATTAATCTGAGATATACGTCTCATATTAATATGGCCCAATCTTCTGTGCCAGACCCATTGCTCTTCATTAACAGACAAGAGGCATTTAACATTTTGAACTTTAAGTTCTGAAAGATTTATTTTATAAATGTTGTTTTTCCTCTTACCACTAAATAGGATAGAGCCATCCTTTTGACATATAGCTTTACAACATTTTTGATTAAAGGTAATATCATAACCATTGTCACTTAATTGACTTATGCACAATAAGTTATGTTTTAGACCTTCAACAAGTAAGACATTAGTTATAGAGGGAAGCTTACCATTTCCAATAGTGCCAGATCCAATGATCTTGCCTTTCTGGTTCCCTCCAAACTTCACGTCACCTCCAGATCTAAGTTCCAGGCTTTGGAACATAGACCTTTCTCCTGTCATGTGTCGTGAGCATCCAGAGTCCAGGTACCATGACTGGCGTCCGGATCTTGCTGCTAAGAACATCTGCAACATGAATTATTTTGTTTTTAGGTACCCAGATCTTCTTGGGGCCTTTGGGGTTAGTTGGTTTGTAGGTTTGTCTAAACTTCTGTTTTTCAACATAATGTTTATTCTGACTTGCCTTGGGTTTAAACACATAAGTATTCTTCTCAGAGCTTGTGTGTTTAATGTCATTTAAGTGACCAAATTTAAATTGAGAATACAGAGGTGTCTTTTTGATGAAAAGTTTGTCAACATATTTTGGATTACTTCCAGATGAAGATTCATACCCAATACCTCTTCTGTTGTTCCCACTAACACCATAGATCATAGAAGCCATCTTGCTTCTGTCTATGCTCTTAGTAAGGAATCTCTGAAAGCTAGAGTCATATTTTTCTAAAATGTTTTCACATGACTTAGTCTCAGATTCAGATTCTTGTTGAGTTATTTCAAAGTCATTTTTGATTTTCAGATTAATTTCTTTTTGCTCAACAAGTTCTGTCTTCAGAAGATCAATCTCAGATTCAAGATTGCTTTTCAGCATCTTGTATTTGAGTTTGATATTGTTATAACTTTTAAGAACTTCTGTTAAAACTTTTATAAGTTCTTCTTTGGAAAGTTTAGCCATTACCTCTTCTGCGTCATCATCAGATTCAGAATCTGATTCATATCCTGAGGTTCCTTCCTCTTGATCTTCCGTGCTGGCCATCAGTGCAACATTAGCACATTCTTCTTCTGATTCAGAAGATGATTCAGAATCATCTGAGTCATCCCATGTTGCCATCAGAACCTTCTTCTTTTTGTCAACCTTCTTCTTATGTTTTTCTCTTTGATGTTTGGGGCAATGATTCTTATAATGCCCAGGCTCTTTGCACTCATAGCATACAACTTCTTTCTTGCCAGATCTTCTATGCCCAGAAGATTCCTTTCTATGATCAGATTTTCTGAAGTTGTTGAACTTCTTTCCCTTGTGCTTCCAGAGCCTGTTGATCCTTCTGGACAACATGGATAATTCATCTTCTTCTTCAGAAGAAGATCCTTCAGATCTTTCTTCAATAACCTGCAAAGCTTTAGCAGATTTATTAGATTTTAAAGCAATAGATTTACCTTTTTCTTTCTTCTGAGGTTCATCTTCCTCAAGCTCAATTTCATGGCTCCTCAGTGAGCTGATGAGTTCTTCTAAAGAGATCTTGTTCAGATCTTTAGCCATCTTCAAGGCAGTCACCATTGGTCTCCATCTGGTAGGTAGACTTCTGATGATTTTCTTTACATGATCTGATGTGGAGTATCCCTTGTCCAGAACCTTTAGACCAGCTGTAAGGATCTGAAATCTAGAAAACATAGTTTCTATATTTTCAGATTCTTCCATTTTGAACGCCTCATACTTCTGTATAAGCGCCAGAGCCTTGGTCTCCTTCACTTGAGAATTTCCTTCATGAGTCATTTTAAGTGACTCAAACATTCCATGAGCTGTTTCTCTGTTAGTAATCTTTTCATACTCAGTATGAGAGATTGCATTAAGCAATATTGTCCTAGCCTTATGATGATTTTTGAAATCCTTCTTCTGGACTTCTGTCATTGATTTTCTGTCAACTTTCTTGCCATCCTCATTTGTAGGATGTTCATAGCCATCAATAACCAAGTCCCACAAATCAGCATCATACCCCAGGAAGAAACTTTCTATCCTGTCCTTCCAGTAATCAAATTTTTCTCCATCAAACCTGGGAGGCTTTGTGCTGATTCTATCCCCTTCATATTTGTTACAGTTGGATGTAGATATGTCACCCATAATGACAAACAGATATTTATCAAAGTAACTTTTCTCACTGGATCTTTACTGACACGGTTAAGTGGTAGCACACGCAGAACCGGAGCTCTGATGCCAACTGAAGCTGAGAAAATTACTTAGAAGGGAGGGTAGAATAAGTATGAAAAATAATCAAAGATTTAAACACAGTTATTTTTATCCTGGTTCGTTGAACTCAATTACTCCAGTCCACCCTCTCAAGAGTGATTTGTCTTTCTCTGTCAAGGACTTAATCCACTATTTAATCAAACAGATTACAATAGTAACACCTAAGAACAACTGTTCTTAGTCTTCTCAAGAGCTACTGATCCCAACTGGATCCTCTTAAGGAAAACCTTTTACAAACAATGTAAAACAATTACTAGAGTAAGAATGCTTCTAAAAAGCTGTCATCACAACTGTGATATTTCTCTTAAGTTAAAAACAATGTTATATCAAAATAAAATTATAAGAGCTTTGAGAGTTTTGCTTTGATGAGTGATTTTTGCAAGTGATTCGTTACTGAAGAAGATGGAGTGGACTTCTTTATATAGGCACTTAGATCCATGAAGTTTCTCAACGTTGAAGGTTGTGCTGAAAAGCCTGGAGCCTTTTGTCTTTACATTGGAGGTTGTGCTGAAAAAGCCTGATGCCTTTTGTCTTCACTTTGCAGAAACTTTCCTTAGAATGGAATGCACAGATAAAACCTTTTTGTCTGTGTTCTTGTGTCTAGCACACAAGAGGAAAGAGCTGTTGAGATATGCCAACGTACATATTCAAATCTTCTTCACTAAATAAGTTCAGCTTTCAACATTAGAGTCTGAATCTTCAGAATCTCCAAAGTAGAGATCTTCTGGATCTTCAGAGTCTTGGATGTTCTTCAGATTGTGCTGAATCAGAGTATGTGCAGCTTGTGTGCTTGAGCGTGTAAAACTATCAGAGCAGAGTCTTCTATATCAGATTCTCAATACTTAAGCAGCGCAGTATCTTCAGAGTCTTCTAATGACTAAGTTTCTGATCTCTCAGAGTCTTCTATTCTTTAGAGGCTCCTGCTTCAGAATCTTCAGTAGACAGCATTCAGATTCTTCTGGGAGCAGCGTTCAGATCTTCATTTAAGATGCTCTTGAACCTTTGAAGCCTTTCATAATATCATTGTTCAGATCCAAATTTGCTCTTTTAAGAATATTTTCTTTAGTACCTGTAGCAAACAGTATAGAACAAATTTAGAGTATATAATTCTTGAATACAAAATTCATAAGTGTTATCATCAAAACATAGAGATATAACTAAGAAACAATCTGTGTTCTTACAATCTCCCCCTTTTTGATGATGACAAAACATGAGAAATTTTGTTCAATAAAAAGTATGAATTATAACTCCCCCTGAGATTAACAATCTCCCCCTGAAATAAATACTCTAATAGAAGAGAATACTTCCCTTTTTGATTAAGTATATTTCAGATTCAGAGCCTGATGAAAGAGGTTTGACTTTCAGAATCAAATCTTGATGCCAGATAATTATGACTTCCTTCAGTCAGAGCGCCTAGTTATCATCTTGCTTGAATTCTCTTTCAGAGTAAAGGTATCAGAGTTATCAGAGTTGATTGAATACTCAGATTTTCTTTGGAAGATCAGGTTCTGGTTGGAAAAGTCTCAGGGTAACTTCAATGAATTATGTCAGATATATCAATGTAATCTGAAAGACTTAAATTCAAAGTAAGTTAATAAAATGTCTGAATTTTAGTTTTAGTAATTGCTTATAGGTTGAACACTCAGTTTCTCTTTTTCTCCCCCTTTTTGTCATAATCAAAAAAAAAATTTTAAGACAGAAAGATACAGAAGAAAATAAGCATATAAAAGCAAAAACATTAACATGCAATTAAACAAACCAAAGTTCATAGTCAAACAGGCAGAAGCCAAAACGCATAACACAACAAAAAGTAAACAGCAAAAGCAGTTCATGTGCAAAAATGACAAATAAAACTAAGTCTGGCGAGAGGCAATAAGGGTCAAAAGCTCTGTCATCTTGGCAGCTGACTCTTCTTGCTTAGACATCCAGGTCTTGATCTCATCAGTTGTCTTCTCTTGCTTGATCATCCAATCCTTTATATCCTTCACATCATTCACAAGCTTTGCAACCACAGATGAAGACGGAGTAGATGCAGTAGCAGCAGGGTTTCCTTCAGATTGGTTTTCTTCAGAAGCTTGTTCAACCATTTTAGATTCAGGAACTACTGGAGGAGCAGCTTCCAAAAGTAACACAGGAGGAGGAGGAGGCATGTTCATCAGAGTTACCTTGATTAAGTCTGCAAACTTAGTCTTAGCAAACTTAGAGCATTTAGCTCTCACTTTTAAGGCAGCTTTGTTGAAAATCCAGATGAAACGCTTCCAAGCATCATTTGAAATAGTTGGATCCAAACTAGACATGCATACATCCTTAACACGAGTGTATTCAGAATCTATCTCCTTTTTGAAAATTTCAAACATAGTATTAACACATGATCCTAGATCTGACTGTTCAGACTGTTCAGAGGGATTAGGATTGGGAGTGTTAACAGGAGTAGGTTCAGATGGTGTAGGTTCAAATGGTTGTGGTTGAGGTGATGTTGGTTGAGATGTTTGGATTTCAGATTGAGGGAGTTCAGATGGTTGAGGAATGGTTTGGGTTCCAGATGTTTGAGTGTCAGATAGTTGAATTTCAGATGGATGAGGTTGAGGTGGAGAGTTTGGTGGAGTATGAAACATGGAAATGTTAAGATGTTCCTTCATAACACTTTCAGAACGAGCTTGTTTGAGTGACTCTGATTCAAAATCAGATGAATCAGATGAATCAGAAGATTCATCTGAGTGAACAGATGTTGAAGAAATTACAATAGATTGATTGAGAGGTTCGATATCCAAAATATTGTCAGAAAGATTTGGATCTTCTGATGGAATTGGTTGTTCAAAGTGTTCAGTTTGAACAGTCTCTGGTTGGTTTGGTTCTGAAATGATTGTTTCTGGTTGGAGAGTCTCTAATTGGGGATTCTCTGGTTGTGACATTGTTGGTTGTGGAATTTCTGTTTGAGTAATTTCCGGTTGAGTTGTTTCTGTTTGTGGAATTTCTGATTGAATTGTTTGAGGTTGTGGTTCAGAGGGAATTGGTACAGAAGATGGTTGTGAATGTACTGGTTCAGATGAGGGTGGTTCAGATAAAGGATTTTCAGATTGTTTGGGTGTTGAAGTTCTTTGACTAAGATTTGGAGAGAGTTGTGGTGATGAAAGGGGTGAATGAACAGCAGGTGTAGTATCAGATGTTAATACCTGATGAATAGTGTCTCTGACCTCTTCCAGAGTGGCATCTCTAGAGCTGATTCTGGCTTTCTTTCCTCCTTTCTTCTTCTTCCTTGAAACTTCAGATACTTTCCTTTTCTTCTGAACCGATCCTTCTTCAGCTTTCCTCTTACTACGCCTTTCCTTCATCAGATTGGGCATTTCTTCTCCTGGTTTCTGAACAAGATTAGCAGGTAGAGGAATTCCTTCCTTTAGACATTCTGCAATGTAAATCCAGACAAATTCCTTTGGTTCATCTGCACTGAACATTGGAAAGTCTTCTAAAGGTATCCTTATGCCATGAACCTCCTCAGAGTTTATCTTCCTTAGTTTTCCATTCAATTCTGAAATGATTTTCATCCTTTTCAGATTGAGTCCATTTATCTCAGATCCAATGATGTAAGATAGATCTTCTATTATCTTTGCATCTGTCAGATGCTTTACCAGCTTGTTTTCAACAAGGATGTCTGAAATCAGTCTTCCCAGAGGTATCCAAGTTCTAACTTTCCCAGCCTTAGCTCTGACCTCTTCTCTAGTTTCTTTGACATGAGTCAGAAGATGACTGAAGATCAGATAGGGCAGATCTACCTTAACATTCTGGCTGATGCAGTACATGAAATACAAATGTTCTGAACTCACATAGTCTGGTGAGTTGGATGACTTTCTGTGAAAAAATGTACTCATAAATATCTTTGCCCAGATCCTATAGATAGGTTTCAGATCTTTAACCTTACTCGTTGGTGTTCCAGCTACAGTGATTTCTTCATAAACCTTAGCCATATCAATACGTGAAGAAGCAAGGTTTGAAACTCCATCAGATTCGGTATAACTGAACAGTTGCCTGATCAGTTTCTCAGTAATCACTATCTCCATCCCAAGAACAGATGAGTGAATAAACTTAGGACCATCAATCTCTCAAAGTATTTCTCCCAGCCTTGAGCTTTAATGGCAGGTGTTAGGTCAAACCCATTTTCCTTTAATGATTCAAGATCAACGAAGCTCTCACACAAAACTTCAAGATCTGCTACTGGAGTAAATAGGGTGCGTTCTGGTTTCTTGTACATTATAGTTTTGTTGGATTTTTCAGCAGTGTTTGATGTAGAAGCCATTGATGAAGCAGAAGATCTTGATTTGGGTTTAGGGTTTTGGTAGAGGTTGAAGAGAGAACAAAAACGCATGAGTGTAGTGAATGTGAAAAGTGTGAAAATAGTGTGATAGGTGGTATTTATAGAGAACAAAAAAAATCAAGCATTGGGCACAACAAAAGACACATACGCACGTTTGTACAACATTTAATGAAAGTAATTATTTCACATTAAATTTATGACAGCTGGGGGGAAAAACCAAGAAAAATGAGATTTTCAAAGCAATACCTCAAACGTCAATTCAGTTGAGCACTCCATCGTTTCAGATACTGGGTGACACGTGTTTGCTTTGTATGTGCATCTGATGTCTCTCAAGAAATGAAACGTTTCAAACTTTCAGATCTTCTGAGCTTGTTAGTTCAGAGTTTCACACAAATAAATTAATTAAAGATAAATGAACAAAAATCAGATGAAATACTTCAGATTATTAAACATTTTGCATCTGAGAAAATGCCTCTGATAAATATTACTCTGGACAAAATTCCATACAAATATTTTTCAGAATGAACTTAAATCTATCTTCAGCAAGGGGTTTTATGAAAATATCAGCCCATTGATGATCTGTATCAACAAAGACTAGATTGATTACACCCTTCTGAACATAGTCTCTGATGAAGTGATGTTTAATTTCTATATGTTTAGCCTTAGAATGCAAGATTGGATTTTTTGACAAACATATAGCAGAAGTATTATCATAGAAGATAGAAAGATTACTCTCATAGATCTGATAATCTTCTAATTGACTCTTCATCCAGAGCATCTGCGTACAACATCCAGCAGCAGCAATGTATTCTGCCTCTGTAGTTGATAGTGCAATAGTGGGTTGCTTCTTGCTGTACCATGAGATCAGATGACTTCCAAGAAACTGACAGCTTCCAGAAGTGCTTTTACGTTCAACTCTGTCTCCAGTATAATCAGCATCACAGAATCCAACTAATGAAAATTCATCAGATCTTCTGTAACACAGACCCATGTTAGTAGTACCTTTCAGATACCTTAGAATCCTCTTAACAGCTGTTAAGTGTGATTCTCTAGGATCTGATTGGAATCTTGCACATAAGCAGACACTAAACAGAATATCTGGTCTAGAAGCAGTCAAGTATAGAAGAGATCCTATCATACCTCTGTAGAGTTTCTGATCTACCTTCTTACTTACCTCTTCCTTACCTAGAGTGCTTGTAGGGTGCATTGGAGTCTTTGCCATTTTACTATCAACCATGTTGAACTTCTTCAGAAGCTCTTTAACATATTTGGTTTGATGTATGTAGGTGCACTCTGGAGTTTGGTTGACTTGGATTCCCAAGAAGAATCTCAATTCTCCCATCATGCTCATTTCAAACTCTTCCTGCATACATTTAGCAAACTCCTTTCCAAGCGTAATATTTGTTGATCCAAAAATAATATCATCTACATAAATTTGACAAATCAACAAATCTTTCTTAACAGTTTTACAGAATAAAGTTGTATCCACTTTTCCTCTGGTAAAATTTTTCTTCAGAAGGAAGTTGCTCAACCTCTCATACCAAGCTCTGGGAGCTTGTTTTAATCCATAAAGAGATTTCTTTAGTTTAAATAAGTTGAATTTCAATTTGAATTTTATTTTAAAATAGTGTACTCACTACACGGTTTTATACATCACTACACTCCCTACTACAAATAAGACATCTAATATCGGCTGCAAAATGCATTTAAACTCGGCTGTACAGCCGAGGTAACTAAGGGGGACATGAAAAACAATCACTTGTCACCTCGGTGATTCTAAAATTGGGGTTAGAAATTAAAAGGTCATGAGTTCAATCCTCATCAACTGCATATTTTTTATTTTCTAAATTTTTTTGTGCGCGCCATTTACCTCTCGGTTATACTTAAAAACCGATGTAAGAAGGTATTTATTGACCTCGGTTTTAAGTAATAACCGAGAGATAAAATCTCATTTTTTGCCTGTATCATTTTCACTACCTGTATGATTTTCAATGACCTATATAATTTTTCCTGTATTTTTTTCACCGGCCTATATCATATCACTATAAATCTATTAACCTGCCTGTATCATTTTTTACACAAAAACTACAAAACATACGACAAATTTGAAATATTTTATATCATTTAAATGCAGGTTAGAAATTTATATTGTTCAAATCATCAAGACAGAATACACACATTTACATATTTACACAAAACAAATTAAGAAAATTTACACATTTACAACCAAGAAAAAACTATTTTTTAGAGAATCATAATAATATAAAAAGACTCTGACCCAACTTGATCGAATGTCATCTATATCTTCTTTTGAGTATGGTGTTTTGTTGTTAAACTCCTATAATTAGAATAAAAGTTAAATTATGATAAGCTAACAACAACAACATGAAATTAAAAATATATGGATTAAGTTAATACCTTATGCTTCATTCATCCCTATTTAATGCCTGTGGAGACAATATAGAACATATATTTCATAACATAGTATCCATATGAATGGCTGTCGGGTTATTTTCACCACTACAAATAATTTTCATATATTTATATCACACTAATATATACAAATAATATAATATCAATAAATGCACATGTAACCTACTTACTTTTGGGGAAACTTAGAATGACCTTTTACCAAGTACATTATATTTGAATGCATTATACTCCTCCATCACTGTACACATGTCGGTCAAAATTAAACACGAATAAAAATTATTTAACTCTAATGTTAAAAATAATACCACTTACCCATTCAAAGCATAAACCGCTTCTTCGGGCAGTTCATAGTGCAATGAGTAAGACAGAACTATAGTATTTTTCTTGGGACATATAATAATTAGTTACCAATGTTCACTGCATAAACATTCAGAATAATTAATATGTATAAAATTGATTTATAAATAAAAACAAAAATTAAAATGTACTTACTTACATAACATGGGGCCAAATAACAATCTTTGATGTTCCCTTTCAATTTATATTTTAAGAAATTACATATATTGTTTCCCGTCGAACCGCGAGTAAGACCAATGTGCGCCAGATCTAAGATGCAATACCTGTTTTGAAGTTTCCTTTCAACATATAAGTCATGGATGTACATGCAAGAGAAAATATTTATGTTAAAGTAGAAAAACCTATGAATATAAATAGAGACCAACATAAAAACTATACTTATGAAGACCAAATTTGTAATACGAAGTTGTCTAGGTACATATTTCTCGACAAAATTTAATGGACAGAAATCCTAGAAAGTACAAATAATTGTTCTGGATCATGACTTAATTTAATACCCAAACATGTGTCTGGAATATTGTCAATGATCATTCTTAGTCTCTTAATGTTTTCTACTCTTAACGGTGTGGGCTCAATACTTTCCTGGGATCCAACATCCCGTATGCGAGTCAGTTTGGGGATCCGACGTCCCCTGCGAGAGTCAATCCTAGCGCTTGTATGATTACTTGTTGGGTTGTGTTTATTTATCGCATTTTATTTCCCGTACTTTATTTTCAGTATGATATGATTATCTGTGCTATTGTGGGAGGGGCATTCTGATGAGTGAGAAGCCAGACCCAGGCTTGAGTGAACATAGCATTAGTTGTGGAAATTAGTGGGCGTGTGCTTGCTTGGCAGGCACTAGTGTCTCATGAAATCCACGCTCCGACGAGGTTCTCCCGGTTGGCTTCTTTTTCAACCCTTTGGATTGAGGGGGTTGTTGGTTTGGAGGATTGTCGACTCTGGGGACCGATCATTTGTGATTCAGCCGAGTGAGGCCGCTTCATGAGCTGGTGATGCCACACCTTCTGGGTATCGTATCACCCCTCTTGAATGTCTATGACGCTGATGAACGCATATGATGCCGAACTTGAGTCAGTTTAGGTCCATACCTGTGAGCAGGGTTGGGTTTATTGCAGGAAACTTTGACCTTCAGATTACCTGGTTTTCTTGACAGTGAATCAGTTTTGTTGATACCGGGGGTTCGCATCATCAGATATATGATTGTTCTTGACAGAGCAGAGCTTTGGTCCTGTATCAGAGGACCTTATATTCAGAGATATATATGTGTGTTCTTGACAGAGCAGATTTATGATTGGGGTCTGAAGATCTCATATGCAGATGTATGTTTGTTCTTGACAGAGCAGAGTTTTGGTCCTGTATCAGAGGTCCTTTATCAGATGTGTGTTCTTGACACAGCAGATTTCTTGGTCCTGTATCAGGGGTCCTTATTATCAAACGTTTGTTCTTAACAGAGCAGAATTATGGTCTTATGTATGTGTGTTCTTGACATAGCAGACTTACGGCCCTATTAGATGTGTGTTCTTGACAAAGCAGATTTATGGTCTGATACCAGGGTTTTCTTATTATCAGATATAGTGGTTGTTCTTGACAGAGCAGCATCATGGTTTTGTTGATACAGGATCTCCACAGCACAGTTGTCTTGATCTCCTGCTGCATGATTGCATTTTACATTGCTTTGCATACTCATTTGCATTTCATTAACGTGTGTCTGTGTTGCAGGTACCGTTTTCCCCGATCCAGGATTTCTTGCCTCCTATTGTATTGTTATGGGTTCTCTGAGGAAGACCGTGGCTTACAAGCTCCCTGCCCCTGATGTGGTTCAGCTAACTGGTTTGGTCGCTTTAGCAGATGATTCTGTGAGAGATGAGTTCAGAAAATCTTACGGCAAATTGCTCAGTTTGGTTCGTAAACCTTCTGCGTTCGAGTTGAATGGGTTGCACGCTCTGCTGCAGTTCTACGACCCTCCGTTGAGATGCTTCACTTTCCAGGATTTTGTTCTCGCACCCACGCTAGAGGAATATGCTGATTTGTTAGGTGTGCCTATTAAGAGGCAGATGCCTTTTGTTCATATGGATGTTGAGCCTGATCTGGCTAGTTTAGCTCCTTCACTTCATCTGGATGCCTCCGAGTTGGTATTGTCTAGTTGGAACAAGGTTCCCGGCTTCTCCTTGCAGTTCTTAGTGGGCAAAGCTCAGCAGTGCGCCAAAGATGGATGTTGGGTCGTGTTCAACGCCATCCTTGCTCTGTGCATATATGGCATCATTCTGTTCCCCAATATGCCCGACTTTGTAGACTTCGATGCGTTTCGCATCTTTGCTTCAGGGAATCTAGTCCCTACCTTGATAGGAAATGTCTACCATTCCGTCCACTACAAAAACGAGAACCAAAGGGGTAAGAATGTCTCGTGTTGTGTGCCCTTGCTTTATAAATGGCTTGATAGTCATCTGCCCAAGAGGGGTCCCTTTGTTTCGTCTGCAGCCACAGCTGAGTGGTCCGAGCGTCTGATGAGTTTATCTGCAGAGGATATTGACTGGTTTGACAGAGATAGGCTGGGTACCGTGATTATCTTCAGCTGCAGCGGGTTTCCAAACGTGCCTTTGATAGGCAGGAAAGGCTGTATAAACTATAATCCGTCCTTGCTGGTCCGACAGTTCGCGTATGCTTTGAGGGCTCCGCCGAAGGATGAAGAGGTGCAGGAATCTCTGTACCTCACTGGTTTTCTAGAGGGGGATCTGTTGTCCAAGCTTTAGCGCGCATGGAATGGTATCAGTAAGAGGGGAAAACCATTGCTGGGGAGAAGCAATAATCAAGCCTACCCTCCGTATGTGACTTGGATCAGAGCCAGAGCAGATGCTATAGGGATGTCGTTTCTTCCTGCCAAGCCAGAAAGCCTTCCAATGATTGGAGAGCCTACCACCGTGCCTATTCAGCAGCATAATCAGGTGTTAGCTAAGCGAGATGAATTGAAACGGGCAAATGAAGAACTGGAGAAAGAGTTGGCTCAGCTTTGAAGCGAGAGAAACGAAGTCGTTCATTCCTTCAAAAGGCAAACAGAGCTGGTGAACCGGCTGGGGACGGACCTGACTAAGTAGATAGCCGAGCGTGAACGCATGGGTCAAGACTTCAAAGCTGTCAACGACGTACTGGCTACGAAGAAGCAGCACTTGGACGAAGCATATCGGAGGATATCCAAGTTCAACTAGCACTGGAAGGCTTCCCTAGCCACCAGGAAAGAGCGGGGGGATAAGCTGATGCTACAGATCTCCAAGCTGGAGGCCCAGGTAAAGGCCAGTGAGAAGAGGTTTGATGAAGAAACCGCTCGCAGATATGCCACCGAAGGCCAGCTCAACAGAGCTCTCGCTAACTTGAAGGAGCGCAAACTGACGTTTGAGTCCAAGAAGTGGAAGCTAGAAGATTGTTTCGGCGAAGGAGCATGGGAAGATTCGGTCGAAGGTCTTCAATACACCATTGTGCAGAGGGAGTTACTCGTCGAAGGGTTACTCACTCTGCCTGATCATCCAGAAACGAAGGAGTTGTTAGAAGAGTATCGCGCCCGTGGCCGTGCTTGACTGTTTGTATTCCTTTTGTTTTGATCATTGTTGTAGGCTGACCATCACCAGGCTTGTTGGCTGAGGTCACGTTGTTGATTCATCTTGTACTCACCGACGTTGTGTACTGCCTTGATGGGCTTTCTTTATATATGAGATTGTTATTTCCATGATTGGACTCGGACTTCTTCTTATTATCAACACTGGAACTCATGCACTAGGATCGGGGGAGATCCCCCTAATGCACAGACACACGTTTGCATTTGCATGAAGCATTTGCATAACGAGCACTTTGTTGTTTTTCCTAACCCTTTTGTGTTTCCAGGTTGTTTCAGGTGGTTCTAGGATTGATCAGAGACCTATTCACCGTTATCCGATTAGAGCTAATCAAACCAGGATCATGGAGCAAGTGCAAACTGATGTTCAGGAACTCCGCGAAAGAATGGATCGCTTCATAGAGCTCATGCAAGCGGTCGCCAATGGCCAGGATCAGCTCAGAACTTTGGTTCAGCCTTTGATTTCAAGGGTTGATAGCAATGGCGTACTCCATGGGGGGACTGTGCCTACTCCTCCACCAGTTGAAACTCCACAGAATGGTGTTCCCGTGACCGGGGGAAATGGCAGTGCCAACGGCAACGTGATAGCTAACATGGGACTCAATGGCAATACGACAGGCGTCGGTAATGGGAGTCTGGAAGCTAATGTCAATGTGGGGCTGGGCAACGACAATGCAGGTGTTGGGAATCTGTTTGGGCCTCAGCCATGGTTAGAAGATCGGCAGGACGATGTGTTCTCTCAGAGAGGTGCTGAAGGGGAGCTGACTGCTGAAGCACGGCTAAGGTTCAAAGCACTTGAGGATAAGATGAGAAATATCGAGAATCATAACACCCTGGGCGTTGATATGTCCAAGTTGGGACTGATTGCTGATTTTAAGGTACCTCCCAAGTTCAAGGTACCTGACTTTGAAAAGTATAAGGGCACCATTTGCCCTCGCGTCCACCTGAGATTGTATTATAGAAAAATGTCCGCTCATTCCGAGGACGAGAAGTTGCTGATGCACTTCTTTCAAGACAGCCTTTCCGGGCCATCCCTCGAATGGTACATGAGTCTGGAGCCTACCAGTGTGCGCACGTGGAAGGACCTTGCTGAAGCATTTGTGCACCACTACCAATACAATAGCGACTTGGCCCTGAACCGAGTCCAGCTGCAGAATCTGTCGCAGAGGAACAATGAAGGGTTTAAGGAATACGCCCAGCGGTGGCGTGAGTTGGCAGCCAGGGTTCAGCCGCCGATGGTTGAACGTGAGCTTGTGCAGATGTTCGTATCCACCCTCCAAGGGGTTTACTATGAGAAGTTGGTCAACGGCATGTCTGGAACATTCTCAGATCTCATTATCACGGGTGAGCACATTGAAAATGGGATCAAACTCGGGAAAATTCAAGGTGAGTCATCCTCAGCTGGAGGAGGCGGAAAGAAACCTTACGGTGGCAAAAGACGAGAAGGAGAAACGAGCGTTGTGTCCAACGCTCGAAGGAAGGGTAAAGGCCCTCACCAGCAGGTGGTTAGCATAACTATCCCGGCAGTTCCACAGCAGTCGCAACAGCAACCGAATCAACAGGGGTACAGAAAGTATCAGAATAGGGCACCTTTGTCGAGCCGTCACCTCGAGACACCGCCCATGTTGTACGCACAACTATTGCAGACTTTGCTTCAGCTACAGTTGATCCAGAAGAGGACCTTGGCTCCCTTGACAGGGGCACCTCCGCCAGGGTACGACGCGAATGCAACTTGTGAATTTCACTCAGGGGCACCAGGCCACACAATAGAGAACTGCAAAGCCTTCAAGCATAAGGTGCAAGACATGGTGGATGCCAAGATCATCAACTTCTCGGATAATGTGCCAAATGTCACGAAAAATCCTATGCCGAATCATAGGGGAGGCGGAGTGAACGCCATTATCGAAGACGAGAGTTTGGATTTGTTGACTGACGTCAGAGATCTGAAAACGCCACTTAGCTTCGTCAAGGCTAAGCTGATGAAAAGGGGTTTCTTTCCAGGTTGCGGAGAGCTATGTATGGACTGTGCCACACGTTCTGATGGATGTGAACAGCTAATAGAGGGGATCCAAAGTCTGATGACTGAAGGGATTTTATAGTTTAGCCGGAGGGCCGAATGTGGATCAGGAGAGGTAGTGCTGAAGCAAGCCGATAAGGTCGCCACCATCACCATCCCTCGCCAGACGATAAATATTTCTGCGCCTAGACCGCCCACGATTACTATCACCAAAGCTGGGCCAATACCGTTCGAAAGCACTAATGTCGTCCCATGGCATTATGGGGCTGAAGTCTACTGCAACGGCCAGAAGTTGGAGCTAGAACCGTTTGGGTCGTCTGTGGAAAACCTTGCAGGAATCAGTGGTATTACTCGCAGCGGAAGAGTGTTTGCACCATCCGAGGCCGTGGCGGATAAAGCGGTCAGAGCTGATGCGGCCGATAAAGGTAAAAGTAAAGTCGTTGAAGAGATCCTGCATGGGGCAGAAAAAGACTCTGCTAAGAACAAGATTTTGTTAGTGCCATAACTCATTCTAGACTCAATTTCTGGAATAAATCCTGGTACTACTATCAGATTAGGTCATAAAGTAAAAGAAATCCTGTCAAGACTAACATTTATGGACCCACTGGAATATGGGTACCAATATCCAAATTTGTATTTGTTGAAGATATCATAGAAGAAAGGAGCAAGGCATCTTACATGATCAAAGGTTGTTTACAACATTTGATGGAATAAATTCCTACATACCAAACTCAAGAGTTGAAGGATGCAAGAATATAGAGTTTAGAGAAGAAAGTGAAATCATTGGTTCAACTTCCATTGACTCAGAATCCACTCGAGATAGAATTCATATTCCATAGTCAAATATGAATACTCATCTGAAGCTTGACAAAAAAAAAAGTATGTTCTGTTCTTTACTCTAGAAAACTTCTTGACTTAATGAACTATTTAAGTATGAGTGAATACAAAGTCCCTGTTAGATATCTAGAGAAATTCTTTCTGTTGACAACAAAAGAATCTTCAGAAATCTTTGAAAAGAAACTATGTTGTATTTGATTATACTGAATATACTAAAAGATTATCATATTTATGGAAATAATATCCTTACCTAGCATGACTCTAGCTTCAAGAGAAAATGCTTGACTCTGAATAGAATATCAAAGATTGATGACTAACAGAAGATCTCTCACTCGAAGTCTAATCCTATTAGACTCTGATGACAGATAGCGTCTGAATAATTGCCAGTCTCTGAGATTCAGAAAAGGAATCTTTATTTATGATAAAGCAGTTTAAGTAAGAATTATTTTAAAATCCTTGTCTTACTTAAATTTCCATAAAGTTGAAAATCATTTAGTGTATTCAAGAAGTCTTCTAGGTAAGGACCCTTGGGTAATGATGTTTTCTTATTTTATACGTCTATGGTCTCTATCCCTTGTCTTTGTGAAACATGATTTCGTGTAACCTCTTTTGTTCTTATAAAAAGATTCTTATTACTTTAGAGTCTTGTTTAATTCTTTTCTTTTTATTGTTTTCATCTATGTTGTTCAAACCAAACCTGAGATGAATTCTCTAATTAATTCTCCTTTGAATAAGCTAGTATTCATTAATGAAAAGTTTATGAATTTTGAAGAGATTCTTAAGCAAGGTTTTAACTTCTGGAAGACTATTTCTGATCAAGGATGGAATGGATACTTTGATATGCTCTGTGGTTTTATTTATTCAAATCTTGTTAAAGAATTTTGGGTTAATGCTTCCATTGTCGAGCTAAATTCTGAGTATGCTATTCTTTCCAAGGTTTCTGGTGTTTCTATAATAGTAACCTCTAAGATGATTGCTAATGTAATCAACTGTGAGGAGATTGGAAAAATCCCAGGTACTCTTGTTTGAGAATATTATCTTCCTACTTGGCGTACTTTTTTAGATCCATCAAACATTTCTCTAGTCTCAAATTTTCGTCCTGATGTAATTATTTGGAATCAGATTCTGAAATGAAACTTTCTACCTAAGGACAAGGATTTAGACCTTGTGGACTCTAATGAAAAAGATTTGCTACTTCTTCTCAATTCAGACTTACAGATTGATCTTCCTCAAATAATGTTTGACTATCTAAAGAAGACTCTTTCGTTCTTTCATAAGGGAAAGACATTATTCATTCCTTATGGACGAGTTCTTTCTGAACTACTGATCCAACAGGGAGTTGTCATAAGTTTAGAGGATGATTCTTCTAAATCTGGAGAGGAAAACTAGAAGCTATCTATGAGAGATTCTGATGTTGGATTTCTGTAAATATATGTCTTGTAATTGTTAAACATCTTGTATTAAGAAATCTTGTTGTTAAAAAATTTATTCATTGTTCTTGTTCTTGTTCTTGTGTGTCTTAACTGTTACATGTGCATTTCTTATGTTGTTTGGAAAACAAAAAATTTAATACTAAAACTTAAAACACTTGCGATGTACTAATTGAAAGATTGGTAGGTAATACATATTATCAAAAACTTTCTAGACATTTGGATCTATTTTAAGGAATTCCCTAGGTTCATTTGACATATCTAGATTGTTTAAATATTCCTCCCAATCTTTTTTTGCAAACTCAACAACCTC
This sequence comes from Lathyrus sativus, assembly GCA_963859935.3. Taxonomy (NCBI): domain Eukaryota; kingdom Viridiplantae; phylum Streptophyta; class Magnoliopsida; order Fabales; family Fabaceae; genus Lathyrus; species Lathyrus sativus. Next base: position 543,153,799 of record OZ012737.1, read on the forward strand.
CTTCCTTAGAAGATTTCTGCATTTTGACCTAGAAGTTCTTTTTCTTCTTTGTGCCTCAATAAAGGTTTTTGCAGATGTATCTACTTGCGAAGAAATTTCCTTGCTTGAAGATGCTTCGGTTGCTACATGCTTATCGTTTGCTTGAGTTGCTGCTTTCGGTATTGTTGCCTTTATAAAATCTCTCTTTGGAACCTAGATTTTATTTTACTTATACATCTTGGTGCTCTAAATATTAAGTGATTTAGAAAGTTAGTTTATTGAATGTTTTATTGAGACCATTCATTTGTTATCTTGAGTATTTAGATTTTAAACATTGATTAGTCAAATTAATATTTTAATGCCTGAATCTTAGGGAATGATGTCTTGTATGTAGTCCTAATAAAGTTTCTCTTAAGAAATTATAAATGGCATCTTAACAGTTATATGTTGGTTTTATTAATTCATCTATTCTTCTTTTTTACTTTGTTTATGTATTTGTCAAAAAATCAAAGGGAAAAGTAAAAAATCGTACTCTTGCAATTTAATAATGGTCAAAATATGATTTTATAATAAAAATAAGTATTACATAAAAGATGGAGTATATTCAGATTGTTGGTGTAAGCCCTAGAGGCCAATACTTTTTGGTACTTGTATCAGATTATTCGTTTAATAATAAAAGGCATTTCTTTATTATGTTTGTCTTTCAGAATAATAAAGTCCCTAGAATAGTTAGTCTGTTTAATGAAATGTTAAGTGTGACTTAATCATGAGATCCCATTAAACATAAAGACATTATTCTTAAAATATCCGTAGTCAAGCTTTATTGCAAAGTGGGATAACATTAAAAGCATTGAGACTATTATGAAGATAGACTGATGATCACATCTCATGGATCATGGATAAAGAGTTATCAAGTCTTGACATAGGTATAAATATTAGGAGTAATATTTATACCGGATTGACCCGCTATGAGAATACTACATAGTATGTTATGCAAAGTGTCATAAGTTATTCTCATGGTGATAATGGTGTATTACCACCCTTCGACCTGAAACCACTATGGACCCTAGATGTAGAGTCGGGTGCTTTATTGCTGATCAAACATTATCCGTAACTGGATGATCATAAAGACAGTTGATGGGCACTCCACGAAGCATGCTGAGGGACATGAGTGTCCTAGATGGAATTTGCCAATCCTGCATAACAGGAGAAATGTCTAAGGGCCCAATATTGAACTGGACAAGGATGACACAGTGTATGCCTTGTGTTCAATATAGACATAGGGGCAAAAGGGTAATTGTACAAACATATATTATCACGAAAAAGGTTTTGTCAGATCACATGACATTTTCGTGACTTGGGTAGCAGTGATGTGTTGCTAGATACCGCTTACTGTTTATTATGTTAAATATATATAATTTAATATAATTACCAACGTTACGAAATCCTACAGGGTCACACACATAAGGACAGTTTGATGAGAGATAGAGAAATCAAAGGAACACCGTAAGGTACGGTGCACTTAAGTGAAAAATAGAAATTCGGATAATATAATAATAATTATTGTTATTTTATAATGGTTATAAAATAATAATAAAATAAATATATTTATTATAATAATAGTTATTATAATAATATATAATATTATTATGGATCATGTGAATTAGGGTTTTAGCCCGCAGCCCACAAGAGAGTCTATAAAAGGAACCCTTGTGATGAAGCTTTCACTTGATGCAATTTCGTTTTTGATTCTCTTTTCTCACTCAAATAATTCCGTTCGTAAGCAGCTAGCACTGTGACCGGAAGCTGTTCGTGTGGACTGAGTAGAGGCGTTGCACTTCATCAACGCTTGTGATCGCTGCATCAAAGATCTGAATCGCCACAAAGAGGTAACGATTCTATCACTGACCATGCTCATTCGTGAGGATCACTAAAGGAAAATTTTTGTTTTCCGCTGCGTTTAGATCGCAATTTTCCTTCACAGATTACATCAATCTAACTACTTTAATGCCCTTTAATGCACCAAGTTTCCCGAATCAATATCAGGCTCATCCTTATCCTCGCTGTCAAAAATGATAATATGAATTTTATCTCTCTTCTTCTTCTTCTTCTTCTTCTTCTTCTTCTTCTTCTTCATTGACTTCTTCTTAGGTTTCAAAATAATATTTGATGGACATGCTTCAGAAGGCCTCATTATTGTTGATGATAAACCCTCTTCAGAAAATTTCAGTATAGTAGACGAAGGACCAGTTTTAAACGCTTTAGAACTTGCTGGTTTCTGAAGACTTTGTGTCTCTATACTAATAGTATTTTCTGAAATTTATGTTATGACAGAGATTTTGAGGCTTTTAGATGTTGCTTCCATGATTGTTCAAAAGGATGTTAATGAAAATGACTTATGCTTCAGTTACTTTTATAGTGGAGTCTGGGTAACCCAAACGGTTGAATCCTTTTCTTAAGCTTATTGTTATGACGAATAATGATGCAGTGTACATGCTTTTAGTGCTCTCTATTACTTGAATCGTTTTCTCTTCCATGGGAATTGATCACGTAATAATGATCTTCTTTATATTTATGAATATCTTTCTTTTCATCTTTTTTTTGATGTGACAAAAGAAGAGAAATATATAGAAGTATTTAATAAAGAATCCGAACCCATTCAATTTTAAATGTTTTTTATTTTAATTATTTAAAATTGTGCAATTTCTGTTATTTCGGTTATTTGTTTTTCTCGGGAGATATATTTTAGTTTTCTTGTATATAGAACTAGAGGGAGCTTACAAACCTCAACCTTGGACTATTAGACTCAGAGGGAGCTTACAAACCTCAGCCTCTGATATTGCGAAGAAAATTAAAATAGCCCAACATTGACTTATTTTAGTTTTCTTAAATATAGAACTTAGGGGGAGCTCACAAAACTCAACCTTTGACTATTAGACTTAGAGGGAGCTTACAAATCTCAGACCCTGGCGTTTCTAAGAAAATTAAAATAGTCCAACACTGTTCTTTAAATACTTATGTTTGTCATCATCAAAAAGGGGGAGATTGTTAAAACAAGATTTGTTCATAACATATATCCTTTGGGTTTTGATGATAACAAAGTATTGAAAGAACAATGTTGTTATCTAGTGTGTGTTCCAAGTATGCAAGTTCTAATGCTTGAGAAGAATATACTCAGAATCTGATATAAAGATGCATTTGAGAGAAGCTAAGTTATTGGCTTCTGGTGGTTCAGAAACTGAAGAAAATTCTTTAAGTGATGTTTGATAATATAGGTTTGCATAGACTCTAAAGTTGAAGGATTCAACATCGTAAGATCAATATATCGTCTCTACACTTATTGAATGTATCAGGTTCTATTGATCATTCAGAAGCAGTGACAAAGCTAAGTTATCCATACTGCAGAAAGCAAGCTACAATGTCAAATCAGTTTGTCAGCTAGAGTCTGTGTTCATAAGGTTCAAGAAGAGTTGACATGCTTTATGGATATCTACTCTCAACGGATCTATAGTAGAAGATCACAAGGAAGACGTAATGGTCAAACAAGTTACGCAATGGATAAAGATCTTTTGGTGTATCTATCTTCAACGTCTCTTTGTACTATGAAGTAGCAAATACACTTGTACAAGTTATCTCTTCCAATGGCTATTCTTCTACAACTGCTATATAAGTAGCTGAAGATTAAATTTGATTTTTCAACAAGGAACAAGTAAATAAAGAAGGAGAGCCAAGAAGAAAGAAGTGTTCTACGCTTCTATCAGAATGGAAGAATAACAAGATTAACAATAGCAACACAATCGAGTATGCAAAACTTTTGTTATATGTTGTAAATTGTACAAAGTCTTAAGATTTCTTAAACATTGAATATCTTAGAAATATTAAGTGATGTGATCTTTATTATGGTTATTACCTTGTACCTCTGATTTTGTATTAAGTACACCTTGTTCTCTATCCTGCTAAACAAGTTGTTTAGTAGTTTAGATAAAGTCTCTTGCTATGTGCTTGAGCATCAAAGTCTCTTGCTGTGAAGCTTGAGCTAAGTAAGTCTCCTACTATGTGCTAGAGAATGAAGTCTTGATTAGTTGTTGATTAAGCAAGGAAGTCTTGGACTGGTGGTCTAAGCAGGAAAGTCTTGAACCTGCGGGGTTTATGCAAGGAAGTCTTAGATTCGTGGAATCTAAACAGGAAAGTCTTGGACCGAGGGTCTAAGAGAGATCAACATTGATTGAACCACTAAAAATATACAAAGAAACTCTAGAGCAATCAGAAGGATGAAGAGCGGTAAGTTTTGTTATCTTTAATTTATCTCAACCATTATAAAAAAAATGGTGTAGAATCTTTGTTTTAATTGTTTAGTTTTTTTTGTTAGTAAGGATTTCAATAAAAAAGTACTAGGCTACTCTAACCTGATTACAAAAGACTGATTAACAAACCAAAAAAACAAAAGGAGAGATTAAACCAAATGAAACTTATCCAAGGACAAATAGAGGATCATTGAAAAACTTATAAAAGTTACATTTGGAATGAATAATATATCCTATTGAGGACCACCTTCAAACCAAAATTTTGACGTTCTAAATAAGATCAGACACATTTCATCCTTCTTTTATGAATATCATATGAATCCTTAATCTCCAAATACTCCAATAAACTGCTAACCAAATTATGGCAACCTTATCTTTTTCAACCTTCTTCCTTTTAGAATAGGATGCCCAATGCAAAAAGTTGTTACATACATCAAAACAAATAAACCTCAAACCATATCCACTCCAAAACAGCCCATCACACCTTCTTAGCAATAACACAATGGACGAAGAGACGGAGAATCAATTTAGATACATCTGAGCATAACACACACGAAATCTGATCTGGTTGTAAAACACCTATGCACCAAAATTGTTCTTTAGAGGGAAGCCTATTCAAAAAACACCTCCAACCGAACGCCTTAATCCTAAACGGAATTGAAGTTTTCCACAAAATCTCAAAACAATTTTGAGAATTACTGACAGCACCTGTGGAATGTAGACCAAAACACAACATTTTATAACTAGACTTCACTGAGTAACCGTCGAGCTCATCGCAATTCCGAATCAGACCATCAACATAATCAATATTAGGCTTGACAAGAGATAACAAAGCCTTCAACTCCAATAACATAAAAAACACATAATGAGTGGAAGTTCTAGAATTTCAAGGTCACCTCAAGTACAACTATCACAAAACAAATTTCCCATGTCTTCTACCATTACTTTCTTCAAATAACTGATGTGATACAGATCTGGAAAAGTATCTTGCAAACTAGCACTTCCGAGCCAAAACGGAGACCAAAAAGGGGTCAATGAGCCTTCCCCCAATTTGAACCTGCAATTATCTTTAAATGCACCAACCAGATTTCTTTTCTCAAGAGAAGAGATATCTTTCCACCAAGTTGAACAAGATTTAGATTGTCAGTCGAAGTAGTAAAATGGTGAGATAAAGCTTCGTATCTCGCTCTAAGAATGTCGATCCATAAAGCCTTCTTACCCTCCAATATTCTCTACCTCCACATCAAGAGCAAAGAAATATTGAGTTCCTCTATCCTCTTCAAACCAAGACCTCCTTTACGTAGAGGCAAACAAATATTTTCCCAAGAAACCCTATGGATCTTCCTTCTACCAATTGCCCCACCCCGAAAAAAAAAAAAAGAATTTTGCAACTTGGTAATTACTTTACAAACCTTCACTAGAGCTTTGTAAAAGGAAACAAAAGGAAAATGGGAAGGCTACTCCAAACTGATTTTAAAAGAGTTATGCGGCTGCTAATATTTGACAATCTACCCTTCCAATTAGATAGTCTCGCCTTCATCTTTTGGGTCAAAAAATCCCAAGCGGAAATCCTCTTAGATTTTAAACCGATAGGCACACCGAGAAATTTAAAATCAAGGCCTTCTAACCTACAAGAAAGAAAATTAGCAGCAACATCCAAAAAGTGGGAATTTATGTTATTTCCAATTAATTTACTTTTCAAAATGTTAACTGCTAGCCCATAAATTACTTCAAAACCCCTAAGAACTGATTTCAAGGCCCAAAAATGATTAAAAGAGCCTTTTATAATTAATAAGGTATGTTCAGCAAATTGAAGAATGTCCACCACACATGTCTCATTGATAGCAAATCCTGAGAAATCCCCCACTTCATGAGACCTCCTCACTAAGCCAGATAAACCCTCTGCTATGATCACGAACAAAAAGGGAGATAAAGGATCTACCCGACGAAGACCCCTGCCAACCCTAAATTCCTTTGTCGGACTCCCGTTTACTAAAACTAACATAAAACTAGTGAAAATAATTGCCTCCATCCACCTTAGCTAAAGTTCTCCAAATCCCATCCTTCTCAACATGATTGTTAAATTTGGTCACTCTCAAAGATGGACCAATCAAAAAAATCATTGTGTAAAGAAAATGCAATGGAAAAAAAATGAGAAAAGAGAAAAATATTATTATTTTCACTATATTCTCAATTACAAGTGGATAAATCTTTTAAATAATATAAATCTAATACTAACAGATATGTATTAAACTTGTGTTAACATAACTTGATTGACTAAGCCCAAATATAAAAATAAGAAAGCCTAATTTATTTTAACATGCTCCCTCAAACTGAAGTGTATATTGTACGATCCATGTTTGGGAGTAGGAAAATAGCCAAAGTTAATAGTCTTTGTGAATAAAGAGAAACCTGTTTAGAAGAATGAATGGGCATGAGATGAATAATATTATTATGTACTTTGTCACAAACTTTGTGGTCCATCTCTATATGCTTATTCTGTTCATGAAAAAATTGGATTGTTATCGATGTGTATAGCAAATCGATTATTGAAAAAACTTATTACCCGTTGATCATGACTAATGCTGAAGTCACGAAGAAGAAATAGAAACCATTAAGCTTCACAAGTGACGTTGGTTAAGGCACGATATTCAACTTTAGAGGATTATCGTGAAACTATTTTTTGTTTTTTTCTTTTCCATGAGATGGTGGAGCTGCCAAGGTAGAAACAAAACCCATTTGTTGAACGTCGTGTCTCTTGAAACGTGTTGGGTGGGAATATGCACACAACAAGATCTAGAAGGCGGATGAGTAGGCCCTAAACGAAAAAGATATTTTAACAAGCGCAGAAGTAAAACACAAAAACACGAGAGCTTAGAAGCATTTCAATGTATCGAGCCATATAAAATGGTACATAAGGTTACCATGAGATTTATTGCTTCTAGTGCAAGTCACATACAAGACAACCAAAGCCGATTTAAACACACATTACTTAAATGTTCTTAACAATGCATGATTGACTTCATGATGATTCTTTAAGATTGATAAACCACAAACCTAAGCTTATACATTAAATCAATATAAGCACGTTCTAACCTTTATCGCATACAACCAATGCAATCATGCAATGATGCAGAAATAAATGGATGATGTCATCGGAACATAATCATGGTCTTCCAGTATTTTGATAAAATGATTACAACTTTTGATTACAAAGAACTATCACACGATAATTCCCTCTAATGATGCAAAAACTAAACTACTAACAAAACAAGATCAATCAAGATCTTGATCCAATAACCTCGCTATCCACAATAACGAGCTCCAAGTATTCGTGTGCGACAATCCCCCCTGATCCCACCGATTTCTTGTTTGAGTGATTGCCATTAATTGAGCGTATATTGGATAACTCCCAACTTTTCCTGCAAGCAATCTCTCTCCAACACCACCAAAGAAGGACAAATTTTTAATCCACCTTACATACTTGATACTTGATCTTGCCAATTCTTCCTTGGAGTGTATTAGAAACTCACATCTTAATAGATAACAACTCAATTCTAAAATGCATTCAAGAAACGACCTCGGCACTTGTTACACACAAAAAAACTAGTTACACACAAACACATTAGATACCCTAATATACCACTAGTCTCCCTTACACTGAATCTTTAGAGGAGGGTCCACAATCAAAGGAAAAAGACTAAGGATGAAGATGGTGAATAGTGTTAGAAAATCTCAACCAACCACTGATATTACAAGGTGTTATTCAAGTAATTAAGTATTGTTGAATGAAGAACACACGCACAAGGTTCAATCAACTTTCTAGATGAGTGGGTATTGGTTCTTGATTGTTATCAAGAGCTTGATCAATTATCAACAAGATTGATTAACTCATTCTCTAATTCACACACAAAGACAACCCAAATTGCACAAGAACAAGATGTAACAAAAAGGATAAAGAATTCACATGGAATCAATATTAAAAGTTTGAATTTTGGAGAAGAAGAGAGAAACATGGTGTAAAGATAAACACATTAAGAACAAAAGACAAAAATCATAATTTTTGTCATCAAAAGAAACAACCACTTAAATAAGTGATGGAAAATTAATTCTTAGAAGCTTGATTTGAATGAAGAAGAATTTGTGATTCGAATCAATCTAGACAGCCCCAAAAAAGGCTCTTTTCAAAGCTAATGTTTCAAATCATTATTTGCACTAGATTCGAATCAAATGAGGTTATGATTCGAATCATGTTCAACTGTTGATCCAAATCATTTGATTCATAAGTGAATTCCAATTTTCAAAAAGTGTATGATTCGAATCAAATATAATACATGATTTGAATCAAATACAAAACATCCAAATTTAAATGTTCTAACTTGTGATTCAAGCTACACATGTGAAAATGACAAAATTGTAATTTTATAGGCTCAAAAAGTAAATACCAAGAAAGATCAAATGGAAATAATCATGAAATGTAGAGGGTTCTCAATGATAAAATTTAGTAGCCGAAGCGATTACAATCAAATTGAAATGGATAGTATAATCACATAAATGAATTAAAATAACATCCAAATTGAAATACATAAATAAACCATAATCTACTTGCAAAAACATCAAAACACACAAATTAAACTTCAAGCACATAAATGATACCAAATGATACTTTGTGCTATCAAAATGAGCCCTAGTCACTATCAGTGAATCCAGTAAGAGTGTGATTGGAATATGCTTTAAAAAACAAGCCTTGTGCAGGTGCATCTTTGACATAACGAATAATGCAGAGGGCAATGTCCACATGTTCTTTAGTGGGGTTAGAGAGATCTTAGCTCAACTTGAAAATCAAGAAACTAATGTCAGGCTGTGTGTGGCTTAAATACAACAACTTACCTATAAGACTACGAAAGCTGGTTTGGTTGGAGATAGGATTATTGGAAATTAATCGTATTGTGTGAGTAGGATCCATCGGTGTTGTAGTCGGTTTGGCTCCAAGGATGCATGTTTCCTGTAATAAGTCTAAGTTGTATTTGCATTAACAAAAAGAGATACCACCTTGATAGTTTTCCCAATTAGGTTTCTAATAAAGGACAAGACTTTTGCATCATAGTACTAAATTAGCAAGCCGGACATTCTAACCCAAAAAACCACTTTCTCAATCGTGTCACTCGCCGAATGAAAGTTAGGACTCCATTCCTTGAAGGTCAGATAGTGGTCATATATGAACCAAGGTCAAAAAAAGATCGCCACATTATGATTATCTTCATGAGAAATGATTACTAGATAATAATCATTGCTAAGATCTCTGATGTTAATCACTTATTTTCTCACCCAAATTTGTTTCAGTCGTTTTTCCAGCGCCTTGTACCTTATCCTTTTTCCCAATATTTTCACAATGACTCCTCTACACCATGGTTTATACATTCTTTTCTCTTTCTGCTTAGAGAATACGAACTTATTACATACATATTTGCCTTCGACACGTTCTTCCACTTTCATGTCTACCACCTCTTTCATGCTCTCCTCTATCTCACCTACTTCATCTTCTGCACCATTTTTATCTTCAATCATAAGTTTTTTAGTCCCCATAACTATTTCCTTGTAATATTTCTCCGCTTTCTATTAAAAGATCTCCTCACCATCTCCTGACTGCACCCCTATTATAACATCTTCTTGTAGTTCTAGTTCCAGACTGACTTGAGAAGGTCTTAATAACCTCTTTCATCTTCTTAATGTTTCGTTCCTTGGCGTCGTCTTCTTCCTTGTTTGTTCAGGTTGTTTCGCTGGTTTGCCCTAACAAAGTCATTTCCCACGCAGTTAGGCGTGCTTGGGCGAGAGTAATATTAGGAAAGGTGACCTCCTGAAAAGTCCTTGTGTTGCACACCATGACATATTTATTACCATATAACATATAAATTACATAATTCATACACTTTAATACATAATTAAACACATCAAAGACATAATAGGAAGCCATCATATCATTTATATATATTTTACACAATACATGCATATTGTCTCTTTTCTCTATTTGCTGAAGAATAATGTCCAGTGCACGATGAAGAATCACAAATCAATGAGAATGAGTACTACTTACTTGTCTCTCATTGTTTATGTTTCAGGACCACGATTAAGAGATTATTAGAAATGAATTCATGTATATATCATTGATAAATCAATCGATCTTCTATAGTTAATTACTCCATTTGATCCTTAAGATAAAAAGAAGTTTACTTTTTAGATTCGTTGAAGAATCAATGCATCTGGACTACATATAGTCCTGATACATTAGTTCTCCAATAAATGTAAAAAGTAGATTTCTTCTTATATTGAAGGAGTTTCACTTTATAGTGATTTTGAATGAGATAATTGAAATTTTATAAAAAATTTAGAATTTAAATCAATTCAAAAAGTTTATGTTGGATTTTCTTTATTTGGAAATTCTTTTGTTTGTATTGAGTAATAAAATTCTTGAGAGACCTTAGAAATATCTCATCATTTAATTTTAATATCTATAAATTTATTTTTTAAATAATGATCTACTTAAAATTCTTCATTAACACTTATTATCCTTGTCATGTACTTCCTCTAATAAAAGCTGATGTGATACGTCACATTGCACGTCACGTTAGTAAACAGTCTACTTGTGTACAAAAAATATGTTAAATTGCAGAGATTACAAACCTCCATAAATTCTTTCTACTAAAGTGATTTTGTCACTTCTCATAAGGTTTGAGCTCAAAAAACTTAATTCAAATTTTTTAAATCTTCCACTAACTACCACTGTGATTTTCAACCATGAATTGCATCATTGGAAGCTTAAGATTATTGAATTTTGCAATTATCGAATAAGTGAATTAAACAACTCTATTAACATTGGCTTCTCAACGGTTGCTTACCACCTTTCTGTTAAAATGCATGCATCTGTTTTGCAAAGTCACGAGCGTCAGTTGCTGCTACAATCTCCTTCTTTGACAAAAATCAAGAGTCAACAACTACATTCACAAGCTGAGATTGTTATTCTTCATGGTGAATGTAAGGAATAATATCAATGACAATAATATTATGGCTTTGACATGCAAAGTAGTAGCAAGAGTTTCAAAGCGTGCCATGTGTGTTAGTGTTTGATAATTTGATCTTATGTTTTAATGAGATGATAGAGAGTTATGAGTTGAAACAACACTAGGGGTGTGCAAAAAAATCGGTTATTGTTAACCAAATTTGTATCCAAATTGTTTCACTTTTAAAAATCCAAACCAAATGCTAAAATATAAATTTGGTTATCCATTTTATTATCCAAATATAAACCGGTTTCCATGTGGTTTATCCATTGATTATCCAAATTTCATTGATTATCCTAATTTTATATTTTAAACCAAAAGATTCAAAATTTTGTATTTCAAAATGAAAAAAAAATTGTTTACAAATTCTCTAACTATCTAAAATGGTGTACTAATACTTCACAAATTATATGGACTTTTATCAATTAACTATATGAACTTTCAGTAATTAATTATATAGATCTTAGTGCATCGAGTTTGATTTGGCATGTGCAAGAAAATATAACAAAACTTGACTTGTTGGATTTGACTCTAATTTTCATTTATAAATCTCGAAGTTCATTAAAGCTTTATGAAAAAATAATTATAAATATTATAGATTTCTCCACCAATAGATAGAGGTTTTGAAATATACAAATATATGTGTTATAAATATTAGTTATCATTTTAATTCCATATAATTTGCTAAAAAATTTTATTTTAGAATTTTTTATTTTCAATTTTATTTTTAATTTTTAAAATATTTTTTAGTTTTAGATATTTTTTTTAAAAAATTTTATATTTATTTTTAAAGAAAAAATATATTAAAATCTAAGTATTTAAATTTAAAAATTGATATAATTTAAAAAAAAATTAAATTTAACTAAATAATTTGTGTTAAAATCAAAATCCATTTAGAACCTTTTTTAAGCCGGTTTAGAACAAGTGGTTTGGTTTATAAACCATAACCATAAAAATGGATTGATTTTATTATTGATTAAGTTTTCCCCTTATTACCCTTAGTTTTCTACTTTTTAATTGGAAGACATGGTTGTTACCCTTAGTTTTCTACTTTTTAATTGGAAGACATTGTTGTTATATTGTGATACTGAGTAGAAATTTTCATTCAACTGGTGTGAAGAGAGAGGTGGATATGGCATTCATATCACAGGTACAACTTGGACTAGATGAAACATCAGGAGTTGAAAATGTCTCTTGCAGTGTTCACTGCTCAAATCCTAGACTAGCATATTGGTTTTAATGATTGTTATCTTATTACTCTGACTATATTCATCTTTAATTTTCTATATGGATTTTCCATATATGTAATAATCAATTTTTCTGTACTGTCAAATACTCGTGCTTGAACATTTTCATTTCTTAATACAAAGTATAGAATTAAAATGTTTCAGGTGGTTTACCAATTATTTGATAGTTTGTAATAAAATTGAATTTTTTTTAAAAAAATTGGTTTTAAAACTGGTTTTTTTATAAAATTGATTTTAAAACTGATTTCTTAAAAAAAAAATGGTTTTGAGAGAAACCGGTTTAAAACTGGTTTTAAAAAAAACTGTTTTTTTTTTTAAATCGGTTTGAAATTGAACCAATCCACTTGTAAAACCAATTTTAAGAAAATAAAACGATTTTATATGAACGATTTTTAAAATTCAAACCAAACTATATATGTGATTTAATTTGATTTAATTTGATTTATAATTCATACTCAATCCTATTATGGAGTTGATGAGAATTGTTTTATATGTTCTTTCCATTCACCTTTTACCAACCAACACTTTATCATAATATTAAACATAACAGTATTTGGACAAAAACCCATTTCATAGGATCAATCAAAAACATCATTAGCCTCATATAATATACGATGATCAACAAGAAAATTAAGAAGTGCATTGAATGACTGCAATGTCCTTACACAATTGAATTGGTTCATTGAGCGAAAGAGTTCAATAGCTTTCATTGTATCATAGTGTTGAAATGGAGCAATGAAACGGATCTCATTACATTAAATATGGTTTCAACGGCTTGGAAGTTTCTAATGGTGAAAGAGAGACAAAGCTTCTCATTCAATATGAATTTAACTTGGATGCGCATTTTAAGGAGATTTTTAACCCCACAATCTAACATTTTCTTAAGAATATTTTGCTGTTTATCATTGCTAGGTGACTGTGAAGTGAAGTGGTGTGTCACATCAGTTTTTATTAGAGAAAGTTGACAGTAGTGATTAAAATTATTGATGAAAATTTTTAATAAAATCATTATTCGATGAAATATTTTTAAGGATTAAAATTAAATAATGAATTATTTATAAGAAAAAAAATATTTAATTCTAAATCATTTCTATATAAGTTTTACACCAAATTGAAATTTATACAATAAGGATCCATTTACAATTTTTTAGTAATTAATTTATAATTTTTAAAAAATTTCAAAATTTATTAAAATTTTTTGAAAAATAGAAATCAATTTGCAAATTTTAAAAAGTTAATAAAAACCAATATAATATTTTCATCGTAAAAAGAAGGTGATATAAAATTTGTATTTATATAAATTATTCGAAAAGGAACTAACATAACATTTCCCTACATCATATCATATATTGATGTATTACCTATAGAAACCATAACATTTTCAAAGATATTGTTAAGAATTAGGTTTGATTTACACATAAGACAGATGTGATAGATGAAAAATAATTGCATTGAAAGTAACATAACATTTAGAATTTTTTTTAAATAACACTTATTTTTAAATAAAATACTAAAATAATTGAGTTTTAAAAAAATTATCAAACTAACTTACTTTTAACATGCATGTGCCATATGATATGGCGATAGCATTGAAAATGCAAATGAATTGAACTGATACGCATTATCATATGGCGACACCATTCCAAAAAAAATTCAGAGGAGGAGGCATATGATATGTCGCCTCATTTCAATCTTTTTTTTCTTTAAATTACTACAATTAATAGATATTCGTTAGTATCTATATGCTTAAAAGAATAATCATTGTAGTGTCTGTTCTTAGTTGGCTCTTACTAATCTTTGTAGTGTTGAAATTAACGCAAAACCTTTTGAGAATTCCTAATCAATCTTGATCTCAAGAAAGATTATGCGCAACAACTGTTAATGAAAAGAAAAAAAACGAGAAAGAGAAAATGAATTTTAACTGCAGAATCTCTGCCCACAAACTGTGGAAACTTCTTTATTCACTTTGCAACTGTAAAAATCCGTGAATACAAGTTATTACAAAATAGGGGTTACTCCCTTTATTTATAGATGAGAAAGCCCAAAAATACAAAAGCACAAAATTACTAATTTTGGTCTTAAGTCGAAATTCTGTGTCAAACAACCTACTTCGACACTTCGACATCTAAGCAACTCGACACACACAGACATTAAGCTAATTCGACTAGTCCTTGTTTCTGTTGAGCTACACTGCTTTGACACAAGGAATTACAAACTCAACACACCACCTAATTCATTATGTCTAAACTATCTACATTCATCATAGACCTTAACTTCTTGAACACTTCGACTTGCCCCCCTTTCGTCACAATATCTGCAATATGATTCTCAGTTTTGCAGTGTTCCAAATTCATCTTCCCTTTTGCTACCTCTCGAAGATAATGGAACCTCATTTCGATGTTCTTGCTTTGTCCATGTGCTATTGGATTCTTCGCCAGGTTGATAGATGACATGTTGTTGATCTTCATGGTAATTGCTTCATCACTCTTCGCTGTAATCTCTTCGACCAGGTTCATCATCCACACTGCTTGACATGCACAAAGAGAAGCAACAATGTATTCTGCTTTGCATGACAACAATGTCACTACTGACTACTTTCTCGAACTCCAAGCAACTGGTTCATCACCAAGCCTAAACACATTTCCAGCTGTAGATTTTCTATCATTAGCATCACTACACCAACTTGAATCAGTGTATCCCATTGTCTTACATTCTTTTCCTTCATCAGCTACAGGAAACAAACTTTCATAGTTGCGAGTTCCTTTGAAATACTTCAGTATCCTCTTTGTCGCTGCTAGGTGTGATACCTTTGACTTCTACATGAATCTACTTACCATACCCACATTGTATGCTAAGTCAGGCCTTGTTTGACAAAGTTATCAAAGTGAACCAATAAGTCTTCTATATTGGGTTGGGTCGACATTATCTTCATCTAAATCTTTCGAAAGTTGCAATCTATTATCAGCTGGAGTCGAAGTTGGATTGCAGTCTTTCATCTCAAATCTCTTGAGTATTTCGCATGCATATCTTCTTTGGTGCATCATCAAACCTATACCACTTTTGTAGAATTCGATGCCAAGGAAATATGAAAGATTTCCCAACTCTAACATTTCAAACTCCTCACTTAAGTCACGCTTGAAATCTTCAAAATCCTTCTTGCAACTTCCTTTTATCAACTGGTCATTGACATAGAGACATAGTATAAGCAATTCACTATTGCTTCTCCTTACATATACTCTCAGTTGTGCACTTCACAAATTTCTTCTCCCTTAGAAAGTTGTTGATCTTCTTACTCTAAGCTCTTGGAGCTTGCTTAAGTCCATTTAAGGCTTTATGAAGTCTGTACACCTTTCTTTCCTCGCCTTGTTTCACAAATCCAGCTGATTGTGCAACATAAACTTCTTCGTCTAAGGGGCCACTCAAGAATGCACATTCACATCCATCTGACATGTGTGCAAAATTTTCATGTTTGCTAGACAAACAACCAACTTGATTGTTTCGATCCTAGCAACGGGTGTAAAAACTTCATCGAAGTCAATTCCTTCCTTCTCTAGAAATCTATTCGCTACAAGTCTTGCCTTATGTCGAGTTACTTCTCCTTTAGAATTCAGCTTCACCTTGTAAACCCATTTCACATCAATTGCCTTCTTACCTTGAGCCTATTTGACAAGTGACCAAGTGTTGTTGACTTCGATGGACTCTAACTCTTCATTCATTGCTTTCACCCACTTCGAATTATTTAATGCCTCATTTATATTGACTGGTTCGACATCTGTATAGAAAACATAGTATACCAACTCACCTTCTTCATCGACCACATCATTTGATGTAATCACACATTCTTGCAACTTTTCAGGCATGTGTCTTGTTCGTCGAGGTCTGCTTGGGACTGCTTCACCTCTCACTTTTTCTTGCCGAACTTCTCTTTCGACTTCACTAGCTGGTTCTTCACATAAGATTCTCACTGAATCCTTCTTGACATTCTCAGTCCAATCCCATTTCTTAAGCTCATCTATAATCACGTCTCTGCTGATCACAACTTGCTTATTGTAACACCCTTTTTCTACCCCAAAATAACAAGGCAAAATAACACATAAATCAGAGTGAATAAATAAATCTCATTAAAAAGCCACTAAAAGGGCGTACATTTCTCAAAGTCATCAAAATTAGTCCATACTCCATAACTACGGGTTTTTCCCAAAACACATCAAAGCATCATAAATAGCGGAATTCAAAACATAATTCAAAGTCTTCCTCAAAGAGGGAAATTAATCAAAATAACATCAATAATATAACATCAACTCAAGGAACCCAACCTGATGTTACATATCAGAGCAAGACCCTCTAAGCTGCACAAAAGACTAAACTGCTCAAAAACTTCAAAACTAACTCCTCGCCGGCGTCCACGGCTAAACTGGATCATCGGCACGTTACCCACGTGGAGGTAACATTCAAACAGGCAGGGCGAGTAAAGTAATTCATAATAATCAATGTATGACAATTAATGCATAAACAACAACATATTCATATTCAACACATTCATATTACTCACATATGTCTCAAAGGTCACAACATCATAATTATACACAAAGACTCAAAAATGCAAATGCAACACAACTCAATGCATGTGGTACCAATCATCACAGCTCGATGGACACTGGGCCATCAACCCACCATAGATCCCCATCAATAGGATCAGAGCATGTCAAAATACTTCACATCTACACAGTGGGATTGAAGCCAAAGCAATCGAATGCGCATGAATGCATGATGCACATGTCACAATAATAATCCTCACAATACATCATATGGTGCATCATCATTCATCATATTCATCCTCATCATATAAATCACATAAACCATCATAACATCATATTATCATGTAATTCACCCAAAAGTCATAGTAATATCATCATATTAATTCAACCAACACATCATAGAACCATCATAACATCATGCACATATCACCCAAAACCCACTGTCATACTCGGGGTAATCCTTCTCATAAATCCCAGAATCACACATCACGGCATCGCTGCAAAACAATCAATTTCGCGAACTCTGCTACGTTCGCTGGCTCGCTCACTAGGAGAGTCTCGTAGCGAACCCCTCGTTGGCTTGCTCGCTAGGCGAGCCTCTAGCGAATCCTCACTGGCTTGCTCGCTAGGCGAGTCTTATACCGAACCTTCGCTGGCTTGCTCGCTAGGCGAACAGTGCGATGACAGCAACTTCTGCTACGCACCAGAACTGATTTCTACCCAGAAACTCATACGAATCATTCACCCAATGCCCCAAAAGTATCCATAAACCATCCCTAAGGTTATACAATAACGGTACAAACTCTATGGTTCATTAGGCTAATCCGGCAACATTTGCACTACCTAAAACACTATTTTCCTGCAATTGCTCTGAGTGCATCAGAGTTACTCACAATCTCAGAGTTCTATAATTGAATCTCTTAGCTTTCCCAATTCAACTCAGAAACCCTCAAATCCTAAATCCACCATAAATACATCTACAGGCATACATGGAAAATCATGAACAGAAATACTCCTCATACCTTAATCGATTCGCAGCTTTCACGATTAACTTCGGCATCTTCTGCCTCCAACCTTTCCTTCAGAGCTCTGGCCATACCAAACTTTCACGTTAAACACAAATGAATTCCAATTTCCCCTCAGAACTCTATTGTCTAACTTAGTCATGGGCCTCACACATTGGGCTTTTCCCTCATTACCCTTACTAACCCCCTCAAGTGCCCAAATTGCCCTTATTTCACTTATATTCCATTTAATTAATAATAATACTAATAAATTAATATTATATGTGTCATACCCCAAATTTGTCCTACCTTTGTACAACTTTCATTCCGTACATTCACCCCCCAGTTATTATTTACAGAATCCAAAAATATGTTGCTTAAATTTGTGCTTTGTTTGAAGGTGTCTGGTCAGGGGTATAATTAATTGAGGATTGATGGTTTCGACCAAAATTTAGTCATACGGGAGTTTTGATAAAGTCAAAGTCTGGGTGTGACTAATTCAAATGGTTGATTTGAGCTGATAGTTAGAATTGAGGCTGGTAAGTCAATGGATGTTTGCTTCGAGTTATTGGTACTTCAAGGAGTAGGATCATACAGAGTTAATTCACTTTCATGAAAGTTGATGCAGAGTGTTGAGATCTATGTGACAAAACATTATAATATGGATGGACGTTTGATTCGTTATGTGAAGCTTGTTTGTTGGATGTCCAAGTGATATGCTTTTGTTTAAGTCTAGCCGAGAATCACAAACCAAGTTTGGCAAAGTGAAAATCATACGAGTTTGGCTACAAGGTATCATGGCTTACATATACCATTTGAGGTATAAGTAATTTCTTTGAAATCCAAATTCCAAGGTGTCTTTCAAAATTCAACGCATACAAATTAAATGGAGTTCATATTGGTGAGTTTATTTTATTCTAATAATTATTAGATGGCTCCACAACATTCCCCCAAAGATAAAGGAGGCAAGTCATATAAAACTAAAGATGCTAGGAGTTTTCGCACACTTCTATTACAAGAAAAAATGACAAGTTCAGTTTATGCAAAATTTCATTTCCAGCTCACATTAAAGCTTGTCCCGAAAATGGCCATACACCAGGTTATCCAAGTTGCTTCTTCAAACCGTGCATTCAGCAATGCCAACCATGCTTACACTAGCATCCAAAGCAAAACTGCATTATCGCAATAATTTCTCAGCAGTACCACAATAATGAACCAAAAAAGGACAACATTATTAGCATGCTAGCAACAAATGATTGCATGATGTGTATTTTGCGGAAACCAAACGAGTCATCGACCAAGACCTCGATTAATTGGGCTTTAACCATTTCAACAATCTAACTGTTATCCTTTTTCATAAACAACTTTTCCTACGAAAGGAACAGCTACACACCAAACCATTCTGTCCCAACCAAACTCCCACTGATACCACAACTTGCTGCAAAAAAAAATGAAAAGACAACCATGAGGACCCCACCCCACCACATCCTGCTGCGGCTGATGGAATACATAGCAGCATGCGACATCCATGCGTACCATTGGGTAAAGGCTTCAAAACGCAATGACTTGCAACATAACCTGCAATACGCCCATGATACCGTACGAAAGTTGTCCATCCAACAGGCTGGCCTGCTACAAGTTCTGAGGCCCTGACCTGCAAAACAAAACTTTCAGCTAGCAAGTTGAAAACGAATTTCCGCCAAAAAAACCTCATGCCGGACAAGAAAATCAATACCTCCAAGTAAAAGGCGGTACCTCACAACATTCTACCGAGGAAAAGATGGCAAAGCCCTCATAACATGTACAGCAAAACCAAGTACCTCCACATGACAACAATTTGCGACATGGCAATGTCTTCCGCCATTCTCCAGTGTATTAGCTACAACTCTACCCTTCAAGTGATCTTGCTCACGCAAAAACCCGCCAGTACGCACTCGCAGCCAGTACGACCATGACCTGCGGCATCAAACCCCATATAACACAAGGTCGACAACAGCCTGTGTGTTGTGAAAAGAAAATTCAGCAGCACGATGAGACTAGTACGAAAGAAGTCGTTCTTACCATAGCCATAACTCCAGCAGAGTAGGCTCCATGCACAGATCCTTGGTTGTCTAAGCTTACAGCTTCCTCGCCAAAGAATAAAGGTGCACGAAGCTTGTCGTACACGTCCATTGATATTCCAACCAAATCATAAGAGTAACAACCAAGGGAGTTTGGATCTGTTCCCCAATGTGACACAAGGTACTGAACCTGCATTGATAAAACATAACAAAATGTCAAGTTACTGCTGTTTAATGTGTACACACATGACATGAGAGAAGCCAAATGGTACAAAATAACTAATTGCATGAATGTGAGGAATCTCCATACTGCATGGAATAAGAATTCGGTTGACTTACTGGCTCACAAACATCAGGAAACATCTTGTTAAGCTGTAGCATTATAAAATCCACAGTTGACTCGTCAGATAGTTTCTCAAGGTCGTAAGCAAACCAGCCAGTTGCCATGTAAACAAGAACTGGATGACCTGTTGCTTTATGGAGATTGAGAAAATAGCCACAGGCATATGAGGTAGGAGCAACAACACCAAGAAGTTCTACGTCAGGCCGAAACACTTTGTCAAATCTTAATGCAATTTTATTTCCATTGCCTACATCAAGATCTGAAATTGCAGAAATTTTCCAATCAGGAAGTCTTGGTTCAAACTCAATTAATTTGGCTTTAAGGACTCCAATTGGAACAGTGATGATAGCAGCATCAGCAACAAAGTTCCTGCCATCCTCCAAGGCATACCTGTGGTTCAGGCATATATCATTGTCTTTTGCAAGAGCATTCATAACGGGATTATATCCTTGGACCATGAGTCCATGACCACCAGAGAGAACATGTTCCTACAAATAGAAACCACAGACATGTAAGCAATACTTTAGATTACCGGTGTTGATCACGAGTCAGAATTGTAAGAGAGCTTTCACTCACCCAACTCGATCCCAAATCAGCCGGCAGTTTGTAATGCGCAACCACTTGCGAAGGGGTCCTGCAACAAACAAGATGTGGAGGTAATTCGCAAAGCCATTAAGTTGTTACAGCTCTCACGTCGTGGCCACAACTTCACAACCGTAGTACCATTCATACACTAACCTGTCAAAGACCTTCGCAAAAATAAAACGGTCATCGCCCTGCAAATTGTTAGTGAATTTGCTCACAAAGCCATTCCCTGCACACACACAAAAAAAAAGTCATAAACAAACCATTCACACACCAACAAAGCCGCAACATTTTGTAATGTGGCACAAAGTCTAACAATTTGATTCTGCAGCACACCACACAAACCACTATCAGCACAAACCTACACACATGATAGTTCTCACACACAAAAAATCTTCACCTTTCATTTGGGGCCAACCACAAAAAAACTCCAAATTAGACCGACCTTGCATTTCGTACCGCAAAAGTGTAGTTCGGTTTGTGGCTAACCATTATCCTCAGCCAACTCTACAACAAGACAAGAAAACCTGCAAAATACACAGATAAAACTTAAGAATGCAGCAGCAAACAGCTCACCACAATGGTCCAAAATACAACCCAAACAGTGCAAAATAGTGACAGGAGACAATACTTGCACAAAAGGATAATCTGGCTCGTACCTCACCACGAGAATTGCAAGACAAACTTGATTCAGCAAAACAAAACACCTGACACCATCACAAGATTCAGACCTGCACACAAACAAACAATTTTCTGCAGCTTTGAAAGTGAAATTACATCAAAAAAGACAATAAAGACTACAATGAAAGAGAGAGGTAGGGAGAGGAACCACAAGACTGAGCCCTCATTGTCTTCATATTAGGGGTGAATCATACACAAAGGAGGGGGGAACGAGGTCAGGAGCAGGAGAAAAAATCACCTTCCTCTCTTCATCCTAAAATCCCAAAACTCTCACCTTTAACCCCACAGATCTCCACTTTCTTCATCCTTGAACCCCTAGCTCTCAGTCCCTTCACCATCATCCAAACCTCAACCTACAAACTTCAAAACTCACGTTAATAACTCCAAAACAACCTCCAAATCCCTAAATCAAAGAAAATATCCCAGAGCCATCCTTCTTCCATCAACAAAATCTCCAACCTCTGAATCTTTTTCTGCTTGAATATTCCCAAATCCATTTCGAAATCAAAACCCAGAAAGCTCCTTCAAAACACCATCCAAGAACCCTCAGCAACCACAAACAGCTGCCTTCAAACCTCCATACCCAACTTCAAAACCTCTCGCAAAATATCCCAAACTCAAAACTCTCTTCGTTGAACCAACACAAAATCGAATAGGCCAAATATCCAATGTTTTTAACAACCCACAAACCAACGCCTTTCCCTTCAACCATTGAACATAAAAATTCTTGATCTCCTTCAATCTTCGACAGGTTTCCGCACCCGCATCTCACCTTTCTTCCAATCAAACTACAACTTCGTTCAAATCAAAACAGAAACAGAAGTGAAAAGAGGAAAGGGTTTCGAAAATCTCAGATGGAAAGAGGAAGATTGAGACGAAATCGAACCTGAGTTTCGAAGAGAGACCGTCAGCAAAGAAGGTTGGGGTAAAGCTCTCGATCTTCCTTCTTCATGGTTTGTTTTTCTTCAGTTTAACATGTCACTTCCGGACCACCCCTGTTGACCCCATTGGGTTTCACTCACAACGGTTTCCTTACTAAACTCCCTCTGTTTTTTTTAATTAATGGTTAATTAGGTTTTAATTGATATATTATTAGTTTTAAAACAGTTAATAGTTTTCGTCTATATCTCGTAAAACATTTCTTTTAGTTTGTATATATACATACACTTTATACTTATTTTATTTAAGAATTTTGTAAATATTTATTTATATATTTTTTTAAATCAATTTTTTTTTTAAAAAGGGAGAGAATTTTTAAATATTTTCTTTTCAATTTAAGTTTTAGAGTTTACTTTTTTTAGAAGCTAAATTATATAATATCTTGTCTTTATATATTCATTCACATATAATCAAAAACACATAATAAACTATCGAAATCCTAAAACCCGAATTGGTGGATTGTTGTATCATTGATTATTTGTAGGTACCCTAATGTTGAGTCGTGCCCAACTTTGCTCAAGGCATAGTTTAAGACACAAATGCACACACACGGCTTTCTCTTGGGCTACCTTACAATGAGACCCCTTTATTTCGTGCAATCCCGTGTAACTTACATGTATCCCTTCCCCATTCCGATGTATGTTTCGCATTTCTTTGATTATTTTATCTCCTAGGAGCACCCATAGGGACTAGAGCGGATCAAACTATTTTTAAACTAATTCTCGATTCATCATCGAGCCACTTTCAAACAACCTGTAAGTCGAGTGCTCATACGCATTCGCCATCAACCTATTACAAATCGACCCTTGATGCGTAAGTCAAGTCGGTCTCTTTTTCAAACAATTTCATTTTCAACACGTTTTTCACGCGATAACGAGTCAAACCCTTGATCCAACGTCAGGTGGATTTTCGAAACAAAACATCAATCAATTAACAACTATTTAATTCTTTTCAAGGTGTAAAGAGTGGGTTCAAGTCTTTGAGCTTGCTTTCCGTTGTTTATATGCGAATTATCTTATTCGTGTGTGAGCAATTGACGCCTTTAAATAATATTAACAAACTAGATAATATTCAACTATCTCCAATTACTCATCCTTTCACTCACCTTTCAAACAACTTCTTTTGCGATGAAAAAGAGAGTGTCCCAAGTCTTTGGTTCGCTCTCCCGACTACTTGGATCCGAGAAGCCTTTCTCAAGCTTCGAGTGATCTTCATCATTTCAACCTTACCCTTTCATACAACCTTATCTTCAAAATGAAAAAGAGAGAGTTCCAAGTCTTTGGTTCTCTCTCCCGATTACTTGGGTCCGAGAAGTCTTTCTTAAGCTTCGAGTAATCGTCATCCGTACCCACTTCAATCTCATTCAAACTTGTTTCTTTCGTGGTCGTAACCACGAACTACGGACGCTCTGATTCTTCATTCTCATATGAATGTAAGATACGTAGGCACAAGATTGCAATGATCTTGGCGAGCACAATTCCCTCCATCTTCCATTTCCCCCCATCCTTTCCCGTAGTTGAACTACGACGCTCTGATTTCTCATTCTCGTCCGAATGAGCATACGTAGGCACAAGGGCCCCAATCCTTGGCGAGCACCCTATCCTCTACCCATCCCCTTTCCCCTAGCGTCTTAGCCCTTATAGTACCGTTTTAGTAGCAAGAAGAGAAGAATTAAGTTTAGCTAACATCCATTAACTCGAATTAAGAGGTTCCCGTCGAGTACGACGGACGTGAGGGGTGCTAATACCTTCCCCTCGCGTAACCGACTCTCGAACCCAGGAATATGGTTGCGACGACCGTGTTCCTTCCGCATTTATGAGGTTTTCTCGATATTTTCCTCTCCCGTTCATCCGGGAAGAATAAAGTTCGGTGGCGACTCTGTCGAACCGCATTTCCGCGCCTTTTGCGTGAGGGTCGTGTTCTTGAATGAATTTTCGAGGTGCGACAGGTGGCGACTCTGCTGGGGACTTTGCTCCATGCAAGAGAGAGTCAAGCCTATCTTATTTTGAATTGTTAGCTTATTGTTCTTCTTCTCGCTTTTTTATTTGGATCCTTATCTTGGTTACTTGTGCTTGTGGCATTGTGGGGTTGTTCTGCTTATGATTACTTTGTGAGATGGCTCTACACCCGAGTCTGAGTAAAACCTTAGGATTAGGAAGATGGTTGTGTAGTGGAGACTTGCGTGGAGTCTTTCACGTTAAGTTGAAGCGAAAACCCCGCTTGGAGTAGATTCCTTGGAGATATTATTGTTGTGGTGAGTCTTTGCCATTACAATAATGTTTTCGAGTTTGAATCGTTGATCCCAAGGACCATTAACCGTTTTATCCATGGTGGTTGGTAGTGTTAATTCTTTGTGAATTAATACGAACGCCCCAATCAGATGAGATCCCTTGAACGTATTACTTTCTTACAGTAATATTTTCAACCTCGATCTATGACTCTGAGAACCTTTTCTAGAATCCGTGTGTCGATGGTTGTGTAGTTGATGCCTCCGAGAAGTCTTTCTCGCGTGGAAGATACGAGAACCTCACCTAGAGGAGATTCTATTGAGGATATTATCATCATGATGAGGCTTTGTCATGGCAGTAATATCTTTGAAAGATATCCATGACTCTAGGCACCTACCCATTTTAGAGTCCTACCCGTGGGGTTTCTTTGAGCAGTGACTGTGATCCTTGAACCGTTCACCCGGCTAATTTCAGAATTGTTTGAATTTGTGATCCTGTGATCCTGGATCTTGCATCTTGTATTGCATATCATTCGCATTGCATCTCATTTGTTGTGCATCTTGCATTCTCTTTCCTTCATTAGTTTCTCATGTTTCTCTTTCCTTCATATCCAGTAAATCAAGCTGAGTCCTCGACACTAGTACGCAACTAGAGCCAATACAAGACGAATGATGGAGCAGATTCAACAGGAGCAAGCTACCTTAAGGGAAGAGTTGGATTCTATGAAAGGAAAGATCGACCAGATCCTCGAAGCCATCCTCACGGCCAGAAGAGAGGAAGAACAGCGTGAAGCTGCTGCTATCGTCAACAACAATGGTCAAGGACAAGGGTCTACTGCCATCCCTTTGGTTCCAATTCCAAATCCTCATGGGGTGCCGTTGAACTTCAATAACGCAGCCGAAGGGAACGCTTCTCAGCCAATCCCAGCGACCGGAGTTACCATTGGAGCTATCCCGCAGGCCCAGCCTACTGCTGTGCAAATCCCAGTTCCTCATATCGAAGATACTCTGATGGATCAGTATGACGACGTTCAGAACTATCATGCTGCTATCCCCATTGTCAGTCCTGTTGCCGCTCAGGATTCAGAAGCCATGAAGATATGTCGAGATCTAGCCGAGAAACTCCGAGCCATGGAGGGGCATAACTCAAATTCTTTCATTGCTTTGGAATTGTGCTTGGTGCCTGATGTTGTCATTCCTCCCAAGTTCAAAGTGCCAGAATTTTCGAAGTACAAAGGTCTTAGTTGTCCAAACATTCATTTGAAGATGTATTGTCGCAAGATGGCTGCCTATGCTAGAGACGAAAAGCTCATGATCCATTGCTTCCAAGACAGTTTGTCTGGGGCATCACTCGAATGGTATATGCAGCTGGAACGTGATAGTGTGCGCACTTGGGCCGAGCTAGCCGATGCATTTGTCAAGCAGTATAAGTACAACACAGATCTTGCTCCGAATCGTACTCAGCTTCAGAGTATGACTCAGAAGGACAACGAATCCTTCAAGGAGTACGCGCAACGATGGAGAGAGCTAGCCGTAAGGGTGCATCCACCTCTTGTTGACCGTGAACTTATTGACATCTTCATGGGTACTTTACAAGGCCAGTACTACGAAAAGTTGATTGGTAGTGTCTCTGCTAGATTTTCTGACTTGGTGATCGTTGGTGAGAGAATTGAAGAAGGGCTGAAGAGTGGAAAGATCCCAGGAGGTTCCAACAACTAGGCCAATGCCAAGAAACCTTTCAATGGATACAAGAAGAAGGAGGGCGAAACAAATGCCATCTTTTTGCAGAAAGGGCAAGCTTCTCAACAAGCTCCCGCTCCTATGCCTTATCAAGTTCCCTACTATCAGTATCCGTATGTTGCTGTCGCGCAATATGCTCCAATGCCTTATCAGCCAGCTGTTCAAGCAGTGCAAGCTCAGATGCCACGGCAACAGGCTCCTCAGCAACAAGCCTACAACCAACAAGGATATCAGTATCCTCCTCAGCAACAGCAGATGCAAGCTACCCAGCAACGACAAGGTACTCGCCCACAGCGTCCGCAGAGGACATGGAGGCCAGATAGAGTCTTTGATCGTCTACCAATGACATATGCCAAAATCTTTGCTCAGTTGATGGAGAAGAAAGCTGTTGTTCCGAGAGATTTGGCTCCTCCAACTGTCATCCCTGCCGATTACGATGCAAATGCTCATTGTGAGTTTCATAAGGGCGCTCCAGGTCACACCATTGAGGACTGCAGGGCTTTCAAGCACATAATTCAAGACATGATCGACAAGGATGCTATCAACTTCAATGGGAAGTCTCCGAATATCATCAACAATCCGATGCCACCAGTCAACTAGTGCCAACATCAGATCGATTTCGGTCAAGTTCATTCCACGAAGAAGGCCGTCATGCTGCCATTTCATATTTCGCATTTCTTAATGTTTTGTCTTTTGTTTATTTAAGTATTGTATGCTTTGAACAATTGCCATTCGTATTTGGTTTTCATTAATGTATCGTTTATGCATGTTTTGAATTAGTTATGTCGTATTCACTCATTTTTTCACTTATCACCGACACATTTATTCACTCCACTCTATTCACTGTCGTTTAGCTTGATTTGAAGGAGGAAGATGAAAACGAGATACCCATAATTGCAAATCGTATGCTTTCAGACTGAATCTCGTCAATGATGTACAGGCATTGCTTCAAATCCCCAAACACCAGAGATATAAGGAGTTAATCCCTAGTAAACCACTTCGAGCCTAGAAGTAGTAGTTTACTTCGGATATTCAAACCTTTACACTCAACCTGGGGCAGGGTAGTGTTCAGTCAATTCAAATCCGTACTTGAATCCACAAGCAATGACTCATGCTATGGCAGTCACAACCTTCCAACAAAATCCAAAAAAAAACATCAAAAGCCTGCTAAGTCAGACACCTTAGAGGGGACTTAGGCAAAATCAAGGCAATCCCGATGGATCTGACAAGCAAAGTCAATCCATGCAAAAGTTAGGGATCAAAAACAAAAGTAAGAGAGGACCCCGAAACCCTCAACAAAAAACAAAGAAAGATTCAGTGGCCACCCAAATCAAAAGGGGCACTGACATCCATCAAAAAACCAAAATAATGTGACTGCCACGACGAGCAAATCTTGAACCATCAAGTTTATACCGTCAAGGTAAGTGTAGAATTAACTGAGCGTAGGACTGGTGATCATTAAGAAGAAGGGGTGGGTCCAAATCATACTTTGAGCCTAATAACCTTGTTTCATAACCGTGAACCAGACCATGTTACAATCCTTGAAAGACCTAATTGAGACGAGGTTTATTCTGAAAGCATATTGTCGCAAGGTTGCGTAACCTGACTCCTCACATGACTGTTAATCATCAGCATCAGCGTTTTTTCTCTTGCTATATCTTTCGCACCAATCAAAGTTAGCACAATGTTTGGGCTAACTGTCCATTCGTCTCACTACCACAACACTTCCAAATAAACAATACTTTTTCGAACTTGCATCGAACTTTGCATTAATTATTACCATTTATGAATGTACAATTTTAACTGCAAATCAGTGCTAGGTATTCAAGGACATCCCAACAAAGGACAATCAAGAAGGAACTTGACTTTCAGTGGCTGCCACGAAGCGAGACTACCTCAGAACCCACAGGCTGGGGCAAATTACTCAACAGCTCGAGCAGGGGCAAGTCATCTGAGTTCAACTTCCATATGTCAGAATTGGTTAATCTGGGGCAGACCACTGCCATGTTCGAGCTGGGGCAAGACCAAGTCGTCCTGGCCATCAAGCAGAGTTGCAACCTTCTCTGAAGCCACTTCACAACAAGTCACCAAGTACCCAGACTTGGGGCATATAGAGTATCCTCGTCTGCTTCAATCATGGCATCTTCAACAAGCTGCGTGTCGAGGAAGTCAATCCTCCCACCACCCGAAGTCCAATCCGCATTGGCAACTACCAAAAGTCCACCACGCTGGCGTCTCCACTCACATTTCTAATCACCCGTCTGCATCATATGCATCATACACATTACATTCATCATCATAAGCATTTTACATCATTATGCATACCCAACCATATCATACTTCCCCGGCTCTTGTATCTTCGCGCGTCAGCATTTGCATTTGCACTTCCACTCGCATGGAATATCATTTATCATCCAACATTCATATATGCAAGTCAAGGTCCAGGATCAATCTTGAAGGTTTCCAAGACCATCATCAGCCCAATCAGGGGCATTTTTGCAAGATTGTGGATTTGTCCCACGATTTTCAAGAGCTTCAAAGCAATCATCAGCCCAGTCAGGGGCAATCTTCTGCAATTGTGGGTTTCTCCCACAAAATTTGAAGTTATTCAAAGCAAGATTCAGCCCAGTCAGGGGCAATTTTTCAAGACCATGGGTATTTCCCATGACGTATTTCAACCTCGTGGTTGATCAGATCTTCAAGTCAACATTCATCCCAGCCAGGGGTATACCATTCAAGACCGTAGGCGTTCTCCACGAAGTTGTTCAACTTTTGTTGGGCAAATCCAAGAAGTTCAGTGCAAGATCCAACCCGAGCAGGGGCATCTTCAGCAAAACCATGAGCGTTCCTCATGAAGTTGTTCAACCTTTTGTTGAGCAGGACAAGACAAAATTCCAGGACAAACTCAGCCCAGTCAGGGGCAACCTTTTCAGAATTCAGGGGCGTAACCATGAAATCATTTCAGCAAAACTATGATCTCCAAACAAGACGGTGGGCGTACCCCGTTGATTCATTTCAATTCATTCTTCTTCTCAGGGGTTCCCCAATGAGTTGTACCCAGCAAGCGTGACTGTTGTCAATTGCCTTACTATCATCCTTTTGGTGATAGCCGAACTTCGTCGGTTCAACATAGCCTGCATCCTTTCGATATTGGTAACCTTCTATGTGTGTTTGTCCTATCATCCTTTTGGTGGTAGTGACTGGTGTGTGTTTCGCTCCATCATCCTTTTGGTGGTGGGTCTGGCATTTCGTCGATGTCAGATTGTGCGATGTTTTGTTTGTGTTTCGTTCCGTCATCCTTTTGGTGGTGGGTCTGGCATTTCGTCGATGTCAGATTGCGCGATATTTTGTTTGTGTTTCGCTCCGTCATCCTTTTGGTGGTGGGTCTGGCATTTCGTCGATGTCAGATTGCGCGATATTTTGTTTGTGTTTCGCTCCGTCACCCTTTTGGTGGTGGGTCTGGCATTTCGTCGATGTCAGATTGCGCGATATTTTGTTTGTGTTTCGCTCCGTCATCCTTTTGGTGGTGGGTCTGGCATTTCGTCGATGTCAGATTGCGCGATATTTTGTTTGTGTTTCGCTCCGCCATCCTTTTGGTGGTGGGTCTGGCATTTCGTCGGTGTCAGATTGCGCGATATTTTGTTTGTGTTTCGCTCCGTCATCCTTTTGGTGGTGGGTCTGGCATTTCGTCGATGTCAAATTGTGCGATATTTTGTTTGCTTTTCGCTCCGTCATCCTTTCGGTGAGGGGTCTGTCATGGTCATTAATGATAGATTGTGCGATTTTGTTTGTGTTTCGCTTCGTCATCCTTTCGGTGGGGGGTCTATCATGGTCATTAATGATAGATTGTGCGATAGTTTGTTTTGTGTTTCGCTCCGTCATCCTTTTGGTGGGGGGTCTATCATGGTCATTAATGATAGATTGTGCGATAGTTTGTTTGAGTTTGCTCCGTCATCCTTTCGGTGAGGGGTCTGTCATGGTCATTAATGATAGATTGTGCGATTTTGTTTGTGTTTCGCTCTGTCATCCTTTCGGTGGGGGGTCTATCATGGTCATTAATGATAGATTGTGCGATAGTTTGTTTTGTGTTTCGCTCCGTCATCCTTTTGGTGGGGGGTCTATCATGGTCATTAATGATAGATTGTGCGATAGTTTGTTTGAGTTCGCTCCGTCATCCTTTTGGTGGGGGTCTATCATGGTCATTAATGATAGATTGTGCGATCTGTGTTGTGTTTCGCTCCGTCATCCTTTTGGTGGGGGGTTTATCATGGTCATTAATGATAGATTGTGCGATAGTTTGTTTGAGTTTGCTCCGTCATCCTTTTGGTGGGGGGTCTATCATGGTCATTAATGATAGATTGTGCGATATGTGTTGTGTTTCGCTCCGTCATCCTTTTGGTGGGGGGTCTATCATGGTCATTAATGATAGATTGTGCGGTAGTTTGTTTGAGTTTGCTCCGTCATCCTTTTGGTGGGGGGTCTGTCACTTGGATTGGTGATAGATTGTGCGATATTTGTTTGTGTGTGCTTCGCTCCGTCATCCTTTTGGTGGGAGATCTATCATGGTCATTAATGATAGATTGTGCGATATGTGTTGTGTTTCGCTCCTTCATCCTTTTGGTGGGGGGTCTATCATGGTCATTAATGATAGATTGTGCGGTAGTTTGTTTGAGTTTGCTCCGTCATCCTTTTGGTGGGGGTCTGTCACTTGGATTGATGATAGATTATGCGATATTTGTTTGTGTGTGCTTCGCTCCGTCATCCTTTTGGTGGGGGGTCTGTTATCTCGTCTGATGTCAGATTGTGCGAGTGTTTTGCTCTACCATCCTTTTAGTGGTAGTAGTCGTGTGTTTTTCATACCATCATCCTTTTGGTGATGACGACTTTTTTTCCAATTGCTTACAATTTACTTCGAGGTTTACATTTTCCAGCACTTCAATTGTCGAGCATGCGTTTCCTTTTCGGACAAATTCAGGGTTTTTTTTCATATCTAATTGTCTTCTACCTCGAAAAATGAACGTTGCAGCATTTCATCTTACTCGGTTTTAGCCAATTAGATAGGGGCATCTGTCATACCCCAAATTTGTCCTACCTTTGTACAGCTTTCATTCCGTACATTCACCCCCCAGTTATTATTTACAGAATCCAAAAATATGTTGCTTAAATTTGTGCTTTGTTTGAAGGTGTCTGGTCAGGGGTATAATTAATTGAGGATTGATGGTTTCGACCAAAATTTAGTCATACGGGAGTTTTGATAAAGTCAAAGTCTGGGTGTGACTAATTCAAATGGTTGATTTGAGCTGATAGTTAGAATTGAGGCTGGTAAGTCAATGGATGTTTGCTTCGAGTTATTGGTACTTCAAGGAGTAGGATCATACAGAGTTAATTCACTTTCATGAAAGTTGATGCAGAGTGTTGAGATCTATGTGACAAAACATTATAATATGGATGGACGTTTGATTCGTTATGTGAAGCTTGTTTGTTGGATGTCCAAGTGATATGCTTTTGTTTAAGTCTAGCCGAGAATCACAAACCAAGTTTGGCAAAGTGAAAATCATACGAGTTTGGCTACAAGGTATCATGGCTTACATATACCATTTGAGGTATAAGTAATTTCTTTGAAATCCAAATTCCAAGGTGTCTTTCAAAATTCAACGCATACAAATTAAATGGAGTTCATATTGGTGAGTTTATTTTATTCTAATAATTATTAGATGGCTCCACAACATTCCCCCAAAGATAAAGGAGGCAAGTCATATAAAACTAAAGATGCTAGGAGTTTTTGTACACTTCTATTACAAGAAAAAATGACAAGTTCAGTTTATGCAAAATTTCATTTCCAGCTCACATTAAAGCTTGTCCCGAAAATGGCCATACACCAAGTTATCCAAGTTGCTTCTTCAAACCGTGCATTCAGCAATGCCAACCATGCTTACACTAGCATCCAAAGCAAAACCGCATTATCGCAATAATTTCTCAGCAGTACCACAATAATGAACCAAAAAAGGACAACATTATTAGCATGCTAGCAACAAATGATTGCATGATGTGTATTTTGCGGAAACCAAACGAGTCATCGACCAAGACCTCAATTAATTGGGCTTCAACCATTTCAACGATCTAACCGTTATCCTTTTTCACAAACAACTTTTCTTGCGAAAGGAACAGCTACACACCAAACCATTCTGTCCCAACCAAACTCCCACTGATACCACAACTTGCTGCGGAAAAAAATGAAAAGAGAACCATGAGGACCCCACCCCACCACATCCTGCTGCGGCTGATGGAATACATAGCAGCATGCGACATCCATGCATACCATTGGGTAAAGGCTTCAAAACGCAATGACTTGCAACATAACCTGCAATACGCCCATGATACCGTACGAAAGTTGTCCGTCCAACAGGCTGGCCTGCTACAAGTTCTGAGGCCCTGACCTGCAAAACAAAACTTTCAGCTAGCAAGTTGAAAACGAATTTCCGCCAAAAAAACCTCATGCCGGACAAGAAAATCAATACCTCCAAGTCGAAGGCGGTACCTCATAACATTCTACCGAGGAAAAGATGGCAAATCCCTCATAACATGTACAGCAAAACCAAGTACCTCCACATGACAACAATTCGCGACATGGCAATGTCTTCTGCCATTCTCCAGTGTATTAGCTGCAGCTCTACCCTTCAAGTGATCTTGCTCTCGCAAAAACCCGCCAGTACGCACTCGCAGCCGATACGACCATGACCTGTGGCATCAAACCCCATATAACACAAGGTCGACAACAGCCTGTGTGTTGTGAAAAGAAAATTCAGCAGCACGTTGAGACTAGTACGAAAGAAGTCGTTCTTACCATAGCCATAACTCCAGCAGAGTAGGCTCCATGCACAGATCCTTGGTTGTCTAAGCTTACAGCTTCCTCGCCAAAGAATAAAGGTGCACGAAGCTTGTCGTACACGTCCATTGATATTCCAACCAAATCATAAGAGTAACAACCAAGGGAGTTTGGATCTGTTCCCCAATGTGACACAAGGTACTGAACCTGCATTGATAAAACATAACAAAATGTCAAGTTACTGCTGTTTAATGTGTACACACATGACATGAGAGAAGCCAAATGGTACAGAATAACTAATTGCATGAATGTGAGGAATCTCCATACTGCATGGAATAAGGGTTCGGTTGACTTACTGGCTCACAAACATCAGGAAACATCTTCTTAAGCTGTAGCATTATAAAATCCGCAATTGACTCGCCAGATAGTTTCTCAAGGTCGTAAGCAAACCAGCCAGTTGCCATGTAAACAAGAACTGGATGACCTGTTGCTTTATGGAGATTGAGAAAATAGCCACAGGCATATGAGGTAGAAGCAACAACACCAAGAAGTTCTACGTCAGGCCGAAACACTTTGTCAAATCTTAATGCAATTTTATTTACATTACCTACATCAAGATCTGAAATTGCAGAAATTTTCCAATCAGGAAGTCTTGGTTTAAACTCAATTAAGTTGGCTTTAAGGACTCAAATTGGAACAGTGATGATAGCAGCATCAGCAACAAAGTTCCTGCCATCCTCCAAGGCATACCTGTGGTTCAGGCGTATATCATTGTCTTTTGCAAGAGCATTCATAACGGGATTATATCCTTGGACCATGAGTCCATGACCACCAGAGAGAACATGTTCCTACAGTTAGAAACCACAGACATGTAAGCAATACTTCAGATTACCGGTGTTGATCACAAGTCAGAATTGTAAGTGAGCTTTCACTCACCTAACTCGATCCCAAATCAGCCGGCAGTTTGTAATGTGCAACCACTTGCGAAGGGGTCCTGCAACAAACAAGATGTGGAGGTAATTCGCAAAGCCATTAAGTTGTTACACCTCTCACGTCGTGGCCACAACTTCAAAACCGTAGTACCATTCATACACTAACCTGTCAAAGACCTTCGCAAAAATAAAACGGTCATCACCCTGCAAATTGTCAGTGAATTTGCTCACAAAGCCATTCCCTGCACACAAAAAAAAAAAACAAGACATAAACAAACCATTCACACACCAACAAAGCCGCAACATTTTGTAATGTCGCACAAAGTCTAACAATTTGATTCTGCAGCACACCACACAAACCACTATCAGCACAAACCTACACACATGATAGTTCTCACGTACAAAAAATCTTCACCTTTCATTTGGGGCCAACCACAAAAAAAACTCCAAATTAACCAAATGCTAGCGACCGACCTTGCATTTCGTACCGCAAAAGTGTAGTTCGGTTTGTGGCTAACCATTATCCTCAGCCAACTCTACAACAAGACAAGAAAACCTACAAAATACACAGATAAAACTTAAGAATGCAGCAGCAAACAGCTCACCACAATGGTCCAAAATACAACCCAAACAGTGCAAAATAGTGACAGGAGACAATACTTGCACAAAAGGATAATCTGGCTCGTAACCCACCGCGAGAATTGCAAGACAAACTTGATTCAGCAAAACAAAACACCTGACACCATCACAAGATTCAGACCTGCACACAAACAAACAATTTTCTGCAGCTTTGAAAGTGAAATTACATCAAAAAAGACAATAAAGACTACAATGAAAGAGGGAGGTAGGGAGAGGAACCACAAGACTGAGCCCTCATTGTCTTCATATTAGGGGTGAATCATACACAAAGGAGGGGGGAACAAGGTCAGGAGAAGGAGAAAAAATCACCTTCCTCTCTTCATCCTAAAATCCCAAAACTCTCACCTTTAACCCCACAGATCTCCACTTTCTTCATCCTTGAACCCCTAGCTCTCAGTCCCTTCACCATCATCCAAACCTCAACCTACAAACTTCAAAACTCACGTTAATAACTCCAAAACAACCTCCAAATCCCTAAATCAAAGAAAATATCCCAGAGCCATCCTTCTTCCATCAACAAAATCTCCAACCTCTGAATCTTTTTCTGCTTGAATATTCCCAAATCCATTTCGAAATCAAAACCCAGAAAGCTCCTTCAAAAAACCATCCAAGAACCCTCAGCAACCACAAACAGCTGCCTTCAAACCTCCATACCCGACTTCAAAACCTCTCGCAAAATATCCCAAACTCAAAACTCTCTTCGTTGAACCAACACAAAATCGAATCGGCCAAATATCCAATGTTTTTAACAACCCACAAACCAACGCCTTTCCCTTCAACCATTGAACATAAAAATTCTTGATCTCCTTCAATCTTCGACAGGTTTCCGCACCCGCATCTCACCTTTCTTCCAATCAAACTACAACTTCGTTCAAATCAAAACAGAAACAGAAGTGAGAAGAGGAAAGGGTTTCGAAAATCTCAGATGGAAAGAGGAAGATTGAGACGAAATCGAACCTGAGTTTCGAAGAGAGACCGTCAACAAAGAAGGTCGGGGTAAAGCTCTCGATCTTCCTTCTTCATGGTTTGTTTTTCTTCAGTTTAACATGTCACTTCCGGACCACCCCTGTTGACCCCATTGGGTTTCACTCACAACGGTTTCCTTACTAAACTCCCTCTGTTTTTTTTAATTAATGGTTAATTAGGTTTTAATTGATATATTATTAGTTTTAAAACAGTTAATAGTTTTCGTCTATATCTCGTAAAACATCTCTTTTAGTTTGTATATATACATACACTTTATACTTATTTTATTTAAGAATTTTGTAAATATTTATTTATATATTTTTTTAAATCTATTTTTTTTTAAAAAAAGGGAGAGAATTTTTAAATATTTTCTTTTCAATTTAAGTTTTAGAGTTTACTTTTTTTAGAAGCTAAATTATATAATATCTTGTCTTTATATATTCATTCACATATAATCAAAAACACATAATAAACTATCGAAATCCTAAAAGCCGAATTGGTGGATTGTTGTATCATTGGTTATTTGTAGGTATTCTAATGTTGAGTCGTGCCCGACTTTGCTCAAGGCGTAGTTTAAGACACAAATGCACACACACGGCTTTCTCTTGGGCTACCTTACAATGAGACCCCTTTATTTCGTGCAATCCCGTGTAACTTACATGTATCTCTTCCCCATTCCGATGTATGTTTCGCATTTCTTTGATTATTTTATCTCCTAGGAGCACCCATAGGGACTAGAGCGGATCAAACTATTTTTAAACTAATTCTCGATTCAT
The DNA here is from genome assembly GCA_963859935.3 of Lathyrus sativus. Taxonomy (NCBI): domain Eukaryota; kingdom Viridiplantae; phylum Streptophyta; class Magnoliopsida; order Fabales; family Fabaceae; genus Lathyrus; species Lathyrus sativus. Next base: position 543,190,643 of record OZ012737.1, read on the forward strand.
CATCGAGCCACTTTCAAACAACCTGTAAGTCGAGTGCTCATACGCATTCACCATCAACCTATTACAAATCGACCCTTGATGCGTAAGTCAAGTCGGTCTCTTTTTCAAACAATTTCATTTTCAACACGCTTTGCACGCGATAACGAGTCAAACCCTTGATCCAACGTCAGGCGGATTTTCGAAACAAAACATCAATCAATTAACAACTATTTAATTCTTTTCAAGGTGTAAAGAGTGGGTTCAAGTCTTTGAGCTTGCTTTCCGTTGTTTATATGCGAATTATCTTATTTGTGTGTGAGCAATTGACGCCTTTAAATAATATTAACAAACTCGATAATATTCAACTATCTCCAATTACTCATCCTTTCACTCACCTTTCAAACAACTTCTTTTACAATAAAAAAGAGAGTGTCCCAAGTCTTTGGTTCGCTCTCCCGACTACTTGGATCCGAGAAGCCTTTCTCAAGCTTCGAGTGATCGTCATCATTTCAACCTTACCCTTTCATACAACCTTATCTTCAAGATGAAAAAGAGAGAGTTCCAAGTATTTGGTTCTCTCTCCCGATTACTTGGGTCCGAGAAGTCTTTCTTAAGCTTCGAGTAATCGTCATCTGTACCCACTTCAATCTCATTCAAACCCGTTTCTTTCGTGGTCGTAACCACGAACTACGGACGCTCTGATTCTTCATTCTCATATGAATGTAAGATACGTAGGCACAATATTGCAATGATCTTGGCGAGCACAATTCCCTCCATCTTCCATTTCCCCCCATCCTTTCCCGTAGTTGAACTACGACGCTCTGATTTCTCATTCTCGTCCGAATGAGCATACGTAGGCACAAGGGCCCCAATCCTTGGAGAGCACCCTATCCTCTACCCATCCCCTTTCCCATAGCGTCTTAGCCCTTATAGTATCGTTTTAGTAGCGAGAAGAGAAGAATTAATTTTAGCTAACATCCATTAACTCGAATTAAGAGGTTCCCGTCGAGTACGACGGACGTGAGGGGTGCTAATACCTTCCCCTCGCGTAACCGACTCCCGAACCCAGGAATATGGTTGCGACGACCGTGTTCCTTCCGCGTTTATGAGGTTTTCTCGATATTTTCCTCTCCCGTTCATCCGGGAAGAATAAAGTTCGGTGGCGACTCTGTCGAACCGCATTTCCGCGCCTTTTGCGCGAGGGTCGTGTTCTTGAATGAATTTTTGAGGTGCGACAATATGCTACTAATCAAATAAATTATCTGAAATGCACATTTTTCCAATATTCACAAAACCACCAAAAATTCACCGAAACATGAATATTCTCAATTAAATAATTAATTAACATATTCCGATTAAATTTAGGGTGTTACAACCCTCCCCCACTTAAAAGAATTTTTGTCCTCGAAAATTACCTGCAGAAAACAGAGTCGGATACGACTCCCTCATCTGATCTTCACGTTCCCAAGTCCAACTTTCTCCAGTTGGTCCTCCCCATAATACCTTCACCAAGGCGATCTCTTTACCTAATAGTTGTTTCACTTCTTGTTCATCAATTCGAACAGGCAACACCTCAACAGTCAAATCATCTCGCACTTGTACATCATCCATCTGAATCACATGTGACGGATATGGAATGTACTTCCTCAATTGGGACACATGAAACACATCATGCAAATTCGTGAGCGACGGCGGTAAAGCAATCTGATAGGCTACTTCCCCCACCCTCTGCGAAATCTGATACGGGCCAACAAAATGCTATGTGAGCTTTCGAGACTTCAAAGCTCGACCAACACCAGTTACCGGCGTAACTCCCAGAAACACATGATCTCCCTCTTGGAATTCAAGTGCTTTCCTCCTCTTATCGTGGTAACTCTTCTGATGACCCTGCGATGCTTTCATCTTCTCACGGATCATCTTGATCTTTTCAGTCGTCTCTTGCACAATTTCAGGTCCGAGCACAGCACTCTCGCCTGATTCATACCAACACAGCGGATTCTTACACCTCCTACCATACAAAGCCTCATATGGTGCCATTCCGATACTAGAATGGTAACTGTTATTGTAGGTAAACTCAAACAACGACAAATAACTATCCCACGATCCACCTTGATCCAAAACACAAGCTTTCAACAAATCCTCTAAAGACTGGATAGTTCTTTATGTCTGTCCATCCGTCTGCGGATGATAGGCAGAACTCAACCTCAACTTAGTACCCAAAGCTACCTGCAAACTCTCCCAGAACCTCGATGTAAATCTCGGATCTCTATCAGACACGATACTCGATGGAACACCATGCAACTTCACAATCTTCTCAATATATAATTCAGCAAGCTTCGGCAAACTTGTCACAAAATCCATAGAAATGCTATCCCATTTCCATTCTGGAATGCTCAATGGTTGCATCAGACCCGACGGTCTTTGATGTTCAATCTTCGACTTCTGACAAGTCAAACAAGCATAAACAAATTCAGCAATTTCCTTCTTTATACTAGGCCACCAAAACAACTTCTTCAAGTCTTGATACATCTTTGTGGCACCAGGATGAATACTCAACCCGCTTCTGTGACCTTCTTCAAGAATGCTCTTCTAGATTTCTGGAACATCGGGAACATATACTCTATCTCGGAACCTCATCACACCATTCTCATCAATCTGAAAATCACCTTCATTACCTTGATTAATTAACGCGAGACGATCCACCAAACTCAAATCAGATCTCTGACCTTCTCTGATCTCTTGGAGAATACTATTAGTCAGCTTCAACATACCCAATCTCACATTATTAGGAGTCTCTTCACACATCAAACTCATATCTCTGAATTGCTCAATCAGTTCCAACTCTCGAACCATAAGCATCGACATATGCAGGGACTTCCTACTCAACACATCAGCCACAACATTAGCCTTACCCGGATGGTAACTCAATTCAAAATCATAATCCTTCAGAAGTTCAAGCCATCTTCGCTGCCTCATGTTCAACTCTTTCTGATAAAACAAATACTTCAAACTCTTGTGATCACTGAACAATTCGAATCTGGACCCAAATAGATAATGTCTCCACATCTTCAACACAAACACCACAGCGACCAACTCTAAATCATGCGTAGGATAATTCCTTTCATGAACCTTCAGCTGTCTGGAAGCGTAAGCAACAACCTGACCGTTCTGCATCAATACGCCTCCAAGGCCCATCTTCGACGCATCACAATACACCACAAAGGACTCACTCGGATTTGGCAAAATCAACACCGGAGCAGTCGTCAACTTCTTCTTGAATTCTACAAAACTCTTCTCACAAGCAACATCCCATACATAAGCCTGACCCTTTCGAGTCAACTGAGTCAATGGCAATGCTAATTGAGAAAAACCTTTAATAAACCTGCGGTAATAACCATCCAACCCAAGGAAACTTCGGATCTCAGTAGCAGACTTTGGAGCCTCCCACTGCAACACAGCATCAATCTTTGACGGATCAACAGTAATCCCTCCACTAGAAATCACATGGCCAAGGAAACTCACTTCCTTCAACCAAAACTCACACTTAGACAACTTGGCATAAAGCTTCTTGTCTTTCAAAACCTGCAATACAATTCTTAGATGTTGCACATGCTCTTCTTCAGACTTAGAATATATCAAAATATCATCAATAAACACCACCACAAACTGATCCAAATAAGGATGGAAAATCCTATTCATATACTCCATGAATACACCAGGTGCATTCGAAACTCCAAATGGCATCACAGTATACTCATAGTGTCCATATCTCGTCCTGAAAGCTGTCTTTGGAATATCATCAGGCTTAACACGAATTTGATGATAACCAGACCTCAAATCAATCTTGCTAAACACACAAGCACCCACCAATTGATTCATTAAATCATCAATCCTCGGAAGTGGATATTTATTCTTAATCGTCACTTTATTCAACTGTCGATAATCCACACATAATCTCATACTACCATCTTTCTTTTTTACCAACAACACAGGAGCACCCCACGGAGAAATACTCGGTCGAATAAACTTCTTCTCAAGCAAATATTCCAACTGTTTCTTCAATTCCCCTAACTCAGATGCAGACATCCGATAAGGAGCCATCGATACAGGACTAGTGCCCGGTATCACCTCAATAGTAAACTCTACCTCACGCTCAGGAGGTAAGTCATTCATGTCGTTTGGAAACACCTCAGGAAATTCCCGAACAACCGGTAGCTCCACGCCCACTGCTTCACCATCCACTTGGAGCGAAGCAAACACAGCAAACATCTTAGCCTCATCTTCTAAGAGTTCTTCCACTTGCTTGGCAGATGCAAACATTAACTCTCCAACATCGCCCAACTCAGGAAATCTTACAGTCTTACTATAACAATCAATGTGAACGTAGTTGTACTCCAACCATTTCATCCCAAGGATAACATCAATTTGATTCAAAGGTAGACAGACCAAGTCCATCACAAAGTTCCTATCATAAATAGTCATAGGGCATCTCAAACAGACTAACACAGTAGTCACAGAACCATTAGTCGGGGTATCAATAACCATACTCCCACTCATAGCAGACAAATTCAAATTCAACCTCTTAGCACATTCAAGCAAAATAAATGAATTTGTAGCACCAGTATCAATTATAGCAATCAATTTGACATCATTAATAAAACACGTACCTCTGATCAAGTTATTCGTCTTAGCTTCTTCTGCACCGCTCAATGCAAGCACTCTGCCACTTGTCTGAGCAGCAATAGCAGTCTTCTTCGGCTGCTGACACTGGGTACTGATATGCCCCTTCTCTCCATAATTGAAGCAAGTCGGAGTTTCGTCTTTGCAGTCATTAGCCTTATGACCCCTCTTGCCACAACGATGACATCTCAGCGCCTTACAATTCTCAGCACGGTGGCCTTACTCACCACACTTATAACACTTACCTGGAGCAGTAGTCGCTCCCCCACTTGGCTTTTTCCCATCAGAAGCCTTCTGCTTCCCTTTATCACCAGAAGTCACATACGTTTTTCCCCTGAACTGACCTTTCTCTTTCTTCTCACTCAGCTGCTTGTAGTGAGTAGATCAAGCTTGGTTATCTTCATCATAAATTCTGCTCTTGTTCACTAGTTCCAAAAACCGACAAATCTGCTGATACCCAATTCCCTGCTTAATCTCTGGTCTCAACCCATTCTCAAACTTGAGACACTTCGACATCTCTGTGTCAGCACGGTTGTAATGCGGACAAAACTTGACCAAAGACTCAAACTTTGCCGCATACTCAACCACAGTCATATCACCTTGTTTCAGCTCAAGGAACTCCACCTCTTTCTTTCCCCGAACATCTTCAGGAAAATACTTTCTCAAGAACTCTTCTTTAAACACAGTCCAAGTTATTGCAATGTCTGCATCTTCTAATCTCTGACGAGTGTTATCCCATCAGTCCTCAGCCTCCTCTGCCAGCATATGCGTACCAAACTGTACCTGCTGCGCATCAGTGCACGCCATAACTCGAAAAATATTCTCAATCACCTTCAGCCACTTCTGCGCACCATCAGTATCATGAATACCCGCAAAAGTTGGCGGATTGTTCTTCTGAAACTTTCTTAAAGCACGGAACTCATCTGGAGATCCACCATTCTAAGCCATCACTTGGGCAAGTGATTCCAGCGCATCAGCAATAACACGATCATTCCTTCCTGCCATCTACAACCAGCAATAAGGTTAGAAGGAAACAACTCATCGATAGTGTTCTCACACAATCGACTGACAGGGGATTGACAACATAAACACTTGGCCGGACGGACCGACCTGCTCTGATACGACTAATGTAACACCCTTTTTCTACCCCAAAATAACAAGGCAAAATAACACATAAATCAGAGTGAATAAATAAATCTCATTAAAAAGCCACTAAAAGGGCGTACATTTCTCAAAGTCATCAAAATTAGTCCATACTCCGTAACTACGGGTTTTTCCCAAAACACATCAAAGCATCATAAACAACGGAATTCAAAACATAATTCAAAGTCTTCCTCAAAGAGGGAAATCAATCAAAATAACATCAATAATATAACATCAACTCAAGGAACCCAACCCGATGTTACATATCAGAGCAAGACCCTCTAAGCTGACCAAAAGACTAAAACGCTCAAAAACTTCAAAACTAACTCCTCGTCAGCGTCCACGGCTAAACTGGATCATCTGCATGTTACCCACGTGGAGGTAACATTCAAACAGACAGGGTGAGTAAAAAAATTCCTAATAATCAATGTATGACAATTAATGCATAAACGGCAACATATTCATATTCAACACATTCATATTACTCACATATTCCTCAAAGGTCACAACATCATAATTATACACAAAGACTCAAAAATGAAAATGCAACACAACTCAATGCATGTGGTACCAATCATCACAACTCGATGGACACTGAGCCATCAACCCTCCATAGATCCCCATCAATAGGATCGGAGCACGTCAAAATACTTCACATCCACACAGTGGGATTGAATCCAAAGCAATCGAATGCGCATGAATGCATGATGCACACGTCACAATAATAATCCTCACAATACAACATATGCTGCATCATCATTCATCATATTCATCCTCATCATATAAATCACATAAACCATCATAACATCATATTATCATGTAATTCACCCAAAAGTCATAGTAATATCATCATATTAATTCAACCAACACATCATAGAACCATCATAACATCATGCACATATCACCCAAAACCCACTGTCATACTCGGGGTAATCCATCTCAGAAATCCCAGAATCACACATCACGGCATCGCTGCAAAACAATCAATTTCTCAAACTCTGCTACGTTCGCCGGCTCGTTCGCTAGGCGAGTCTCGTAACGAACCCCTCTCTGGCTTGCTCGCTAGGCGATCCTCTAGCGAATCCTTGCTGGCTTGCTCGCTAGGAGAGTCTTGTAGCGAACCTTCACTGGCTTGCTCGCTAGGCGAACAGTGCGATGACAACAACTTCTACTACGCACCATAACTGATTTCTACCCAGAAACTCATACGAATCATTCACCCAATGCCCCCAAAGTATCCCTAAACCATACATAAGGTTATACGGCAATAACGGTACAAACTATATGATTCATTAGGCTAATCCGACAACATTTGCACTACCTAAAACACTATTTTCCTGTAATTGCTCTGAGTGCATCAGAGTTACTCACAATCTCAGAGTTCTATAATCGAATCTCTTAGCTTTCCCAATTCAACTCAGAAACCCTCAAATCCTAAATCCACCATAAATACATCTAAAGGCATACGTGGAAAATCATGAATAGAAATACTCCCCATACCTTAGTCGATTTGCACCATAAATACATCTAAAGGCATACATGGAAAATCATGAACAGAAATACTCCCAATTCTTCCTTTCTTCCTCACATAATGCATCAAAATCTTTTGATATATACTCTCCACCATCATCAGTCCTCAGAATCTTTAGCTTTCGACCATTTTTTCTTTCGACCATAGATTTAAAATTGGAAAACACCTCAATCACTTCACGAATACCTTCAGCTGCTAGAGTATTCTCATTTTCAAACACATTGGAAACACATTGGAAATTGGAAAACACATTGGAAATTAATAACCTCTTGCCATCTTTCCTTATAATCAGAACATTACTAATACCTTCAGCTGCTAGAGTATTCTCATTTTCAAATTTCACCATGTTCTTCATCGAGGGCTTCATGTTGACAAACCAATATTTCCTTCCAAATCATATGTGATGAGCATCCTGAGTCCAAGTACCATTGGTCCTGGAATCTTTCTTCATCTCTTGTTGTGACCATCAACAACATCTCTTCTTCTTCATGTTTTGCCAACTTTGCATTAGTTTCTTGATTCTTCTTCTTCTTTTCTAGACACTCACTAAAATAGTAACCATACTTCTGAAAAATGTAACACTAAATGTGAATCTTGTCATGTTTTCAACCACCACTTATTCCTCTACCTGCAGCGCCACCTCTTGGGTTGCCTTGGTTCCAGGGGTTTTCTCTTATTCGACCAGTTTCCTTCCTGCTGATTTTGACCAGTCGAATTGTTGTAGCCTTCTCTGCCTTTATTTCCATTCCAACTTCCTTTGCCTTTCTTTTCTTTTTCTAACTGCTCCTGCAAAGTCATACCACTCTTTGACTTTCCTGCATCTCTTTCAGCCATCCTTTGTTCATGAGACTCAAGCGTCCCTTGAAGTTCTTCCTTTGTTAATGCTGACAAGTCTTTTGACTCTTCTATGGCTACTACCATGTGGCCGAACTTTAGAGCCAATGACCTCAAGATCTTTGCAACAACTGATCATGATGTCAACACTTCTCCATATACCTTGATTTTATTCACCATTTTAGTAACCCTAGAGAAAAAATTAGTTATGCTTTCACTTTTTTCCATCTGAAGCAATTCATACATCCTTTTGTGGGTTTGTAACCTTACCTCTTTCACCTTCTCTGTGCCTCCAAACGATTTCTCCAAGATTTATCATGTATCTTTTGCTGATTCTACATCACTAACCTTCTCAAAGTTATCTAGATCAACGCATTGATGGATTATAAAGAGAGCTATATAATCTTTCTTCTTCAATTCTTTTTATGCAACATTTTCTTAATCCGTTGCGTTTTTTCCAAGCGGTGCTACGCCTCCCTTCAAAAGATCCCAGAGATCTTGATAACAGAAAACCACCTTTAAATGCTTGCACCAATTCTCATAATTATTGTTCTTGAGAATTGTAAGGTTTGCCGAAAAATGCTCGTTTGGATGATTTAGTGTCATCGTGATTTTCTTCCCTTGAATCACAACCGGAGCTCTATATACCAGATGTTGGAATTAACCCAAAACCTTTTGAGAATTCCTAATCAATCTTAATCTCAAGAAAGATTATGCTTAACAACTGTTAATGAAAAGAAAAAACAAGAAAGAGAGAATGAATTTTAACTGCGGAATCTCCACCCACAAACTGTGGAAACTTTTTTATTCACTTTGCAACTGCAAAAATCCGTGAATACAAGTTATTACAAAATAAGGGTTACTCCCTTTATTTATAGATGAGAAAGCCCAAAAACACAAAAGCCCAAAATTACTAAATTTGGTCTTAAGTCGAAATCCTATGTCAGGAAACGTGCTTCGACACTTCGACATCTAAGTAACTCAACACACACACACACACACACACACACACATTAGACTAATTCGACTAGTCCTTGTTTCTATGGAGCTACACTGCTTCGACACAAGGAATTACAAACTCAATATGTAGTGTCTATGCTACACTTCTTTTACGCCAAGTCTTTGAGAATTTTCTTAAATTAAATGCTTCCAAAATTAAAAAAAAAACAAAACCAAATAACTAAATAGCATAAAATAGTTACAACTATTAAAAATTATAATCTTTCAAAGTTTCTGAATCAGAGATTTGGTTCTCAGCAAGTCATTAGTTCATCAGTGTGCATTCAAGGCGAAGATTAGGGTTTCTCAGCCTTTGTGTTTAAGATGAGCAAGTTCTGTTTAGTTGAGTTTCATTCGAGGCTAGTAGGTTCAATGTGGTTTGTTTTAGGAACAAGTTATCGAGTTGTGGCAAAGGAAATTTGTTGTAAGATGGATAATCATCAGGACCGGTTGAATTTCAATTAAGGTTTTGGTGAAGTGACACTGCAGTTCATACCTCGAGTCATTTGTATTAGTGTCTATTTTAAAGATAAGTGTGGTTTGAATTCAAGCATTTGTGTTTGAGGATCCATATTAGGGTTTTGTGTAAAGATTCAAGTTATCAAATGAAATCAAGTTACAGAGCCACAAAAAGTCAAGACATTTGGTCAAGATTCAAGCCTTGAAATGACTCAAAGATTCAAGCCAATTTCAAATTCATTCCTTTTTTGTTCTAAATATGTCCAAGTCACAAAGATTCAAGCCCATATTCCAAATTCATGTAAAAATTTCAAATTGCACAATTCAATGTCAGCTCAGAATAAGAAGTGTTGATTATTTTAAGTTGAGATTAGGGGAAGCACAGAAAAAGCTAGGTGTTAATCCTCATCATTTTATGCCTGTTACTTTTTCTTCTGAAATTATGAATTTTCATTTAAGCATAATACTTTTCATACTTTTTTTTGCATATGGTTGTTATTAATGGTAATGGTATTAGTGGATTACTTAACATGAATGGAGGATATGTTGATTCAATAGTAATCAGTGTTGCAAGAAAGAGTCTTGTGAAGCCAAATCTATAAATGTTGTTGCACCAACTTGGTCCGGTCCATATTCTATTGTGTTTGGTTGAGATTCTAGCATGGAAAGAAGATTTAGTTCTCTAAGAGGCACCTTAAAGGCCCGTGTAGTAGGATGGATGATGTATAACATGCTCGTGAGTAATAAGAACACATATGTCGTGTGCCACCCTTCAACCAAACTCAATTACAATACATAACCTTCATTCTCATCATTCATCGTGTAAACACAACCACCTTTTCATTACCGACAAAAATGAAGGACTTCTGCTACCTTACACAATATTAGAGTTTGGCCTAATACAACCTTACAAAACCGGTTGGTAAGGTGAGGGGTGTCACTCTATATAAACTATCTCAATGCTCTATCTCCAACCAATATGGGACTTTAGGATCTTCCTAATACACAAGAACCACCAAGTCGTGAAACACACATATCCACAAACACCACGCAGACCACTACAAACCGTATAATAACTTGCCTAACATAAACCTTCACGCGCACCTGCACCTTTGTACAAATCGTACACACAATAGTGCATTAACAAAAAACCGGCTACACACCGCGAAAACGTAGCAACACAGTAGACAAAACCTGCTGCTCCCAAAGCACACAATATCGTGCGTACAATACCCGACCACTGGCCTGCACAGAGCATACGATTTCAAAAAAAATAATTGCAAAACACAACAAAAGAGAAAGAAACGGAAATAAAGAAGAAATTAGAAAACCTCACAAATCAGACCTCTTCTCGGATTCATTCATTCCTTCCATGACTCCCTTCCTTCAATTTTAGAACAACACAATACCATGACTCCATCAACTCTGGCCATGACAACATAACAAATCTTTCTGTTTCAACCGTGCCCACCACATCAAGTAAAACCATCAACAATATACACAAGTCTTCATCAACCCTTCTTCAAACACAAACCTTCATCTTCATTATTCATCCTCCAATAACATTGCAGCCCCAAAAATCTTCCATCCAAATCTTCCGAAACTTTCAAACATTCCATCCTTTTCCTCAAACCTTTAACCCCAAACATCAATCAAACCAACAACCAAACATAAGCCGATTTCGAATCAAAACAAGAGCTTGAGGAGAAAAATAATGAGACAAATCGAAACTGACACAAACCTAATTTGAGTAAGAGCGAGCAGAAGCGAAGGAAACTGAGTAAGAGTTTGAGATGGAGCGTCAATATGAGGTCTTACCAAAATATTCTCATATAAATAATTGTAAAATTTTCTTGATTTAATTATTTGATCAAAAATTTAATAAATAAATCTATCTTTAAAAATTACTTTATTAATATTCTCAGCAAACATGACAAGTATTATCTATATCTATTATATAATTTTATAATGTTTCCATCAAAGATTTTCCGCTAAATTTTTTTTCTTTAATTAATAAATTAAATATAAATATATTTAGTATTAACTCTATCATTTAAAACTTCCGACTAAGTCACATTCTTATATTTTAAATAATTATTAATTAACAAATACAATAAGACACGTCCTGAATTTTTTTTAAAATGCAGTCACCTACCAATAATATATTTACCATAGTAACTACTGAGCATAACTTTTCTCTTCATTCTATTAATTAATATTTTATTATTAATAATTAAATATTATTATTATTAATTTAATAGTAATTAAATTAAAATATTTAACATGTTTATTTCTCAAATTTCTCTCCACTCAACCCTCTCTATTTATATCATACAAACAATTAACATCTCTCCATTCATAACATCTCTCTAACCCCACAATAATAGGACATATAGTAATATTAAATTAAAAAAAATAAATAAATTAGACATATAATGCAAATCTTAAAATTACTTAATACAAAAATAAATTAATAAATATAATTCATAAACCAGTTAAAGTTCTTTATAACCCCCACTATTTTCATAACTTTATTCTATTTTTTCCATAAAATTATCTTCTCACTAATCAAATTCATATCTCATTAGTTAATTAATTCAAGAAAAGAAATTTTAGCGGTAAATCTTTGATGGAGACATTATAAAATTATATAATAGACACAGATAATACTTGCCACGTTTACTGAAAATATTAATAAATAGTAATTTTTAAAGATAGATTTATTTATTAAATTTCGGATCAAATAATTATAGTAGAAAAATTGTACACTTATTTATACGAGGATATTTTAGTAAAAAAATATATAATGTAGGGATAGGGGAATAAATGATGGGGTATAGGGTAAAATTTTCATCTTCCACTGTGTTTTTTTTTTCCTTATGAGTTTTTTTGTAAGCTAATGAGCTAATGGGCTTAGTTAAGCCCATGATAGATCATCTTCACACCACTCTGCATTCAAGATGCGCCTCCTCCTTGTCTTGTTACATTGTCTTGTTTTATTTTTACATTGTTTTTTTTTCATTTTATTTTGCCCTTTATTTTCTCTTTTTTTTTTAATAAAAAAAATACCTTTATCATTTTTACCATTTAATCTAGTTCTTTGATTTATTTTATTACCACTTTTATTTCTTTTGCTTTTGTTTTTAATTTCGATCCTTTTGATTCTTCTCTTCATAGTAAACTGATGGGGGGATGAGGAGCAATAGGTCGAATTACTGTATAAAGAAGAGTTGTAAACTATAGGACTTCTTGTTCGAGTAGGAAGATATCGGTTTTTCTCGTTTCTTCTCTTCGATAAGAATAGGGATTTGAAATGATACAAATTCCTCTTTATTCGATCAGAGCCAATCAACCCTTTTCCCTGATTTTTTTATTTTATTTTCAATTCCATTTTCTTTTTAAATCTTGATCAATGAAAGTCTTTAATATTAGGAATGTTGGTTGGTTGAGGTTGTTTAACCTTCATGATTTCAAATCTGTAGAAAATGGTCATAGAGATCATTTTCTATACTTTAGGATCGTGATAGATTACCTTCGATTAATCGACACAAGTTTGTGATTAAGACAAAATCATCTGCTTTTCTTTTCGTGTGGCACGATTTCTTTAGAGATTGATTCACAATATCATTTATTCATCGTGTTTCAGCACAAACTTTGCTCTTGAACTACTTCCTATAGCATGATCTTCCTCAAAGATCATGCTACGACAGTTTAGTTCTAAAATGGACCCGATTAATGACAGTGAAGAATTAACCACTAACTTTAATATCAGTACAATATACTATTGTTTTACTTTTCTGTCAATATATCACTGTTCATATACTCATGTCATCATATTATCATTGTTCATATTCATCTTGCCATTTTCATCTTGTTCAAAAACACGAAAACATGATAAAAATATCAAAAACCTAAAAGCTTTGAAATGGTGGACTGTGGTTACTATCTTTGGGCATCATGGAATTGAGATAATGAGAAGAAACCCTAGCAAAGGAGCTGCAGATTATGGTTATCTCTTTTCCCTCTTACTCTAGCTTAGAACACTTTGCACACGTACGACTTCCTCTTGGGCTCCTGACAATGAAGCCTTTTATTTCTCGCAATTCCATGTACTTTATATGTACCCCACTCCCTTTTCGATGTATGTTCTTTACTTTCTTTTCCTCAATTGTGTTTTTTCTTACTAGGAGCACCCTTAGGGACTAGGATAGACTAAACCATTTTTTCAAAATAAATTCTCGATCCAACATCGAGCCATTTTCATCTTATAAGTCGATTGCTTTTTAAGCATCACCATCAACCTCTTAGTCATCATACATAACATTCATAGCTTACTCCTGGGCTTTCTTACAGTGAGACATATTCGATCAATTACTTCTAGTTGGTTGTTTAGTAGACTAACCCACTTTGCTAGTGCACACAATTAAAATTCAATTCAATTGCTTTCCTTTACTTGTATGTTGTCTTATATGATGGTTCGAGTTGAAACCCTAAGGTTCAAAACATTAATTTTTCCATACGCAAATTCAAACCTCGATCAACATCGAACATTCTATCAAAGTCAACTTAATGAACTTAATTATACTCAGATTGTATTTCAATAAAAGATGAAAAGAGAGTTGGAATGGAATCTTCGATTTCTCTTCTCAATTGTTTGATCCCGAGGAACCTTTCTTACGCTCGAACAATTGTCTTCTCGAAAGGATTTATAATTCATTCCAAATTAAACTATTTTTATAAAATAAACCAAACCAAATCTATTTTCTTCAAACACTTAGATGAAAAAGAGAGAGAGTCAAGTCTTTGATTCACTCTCTCGATTACTTGAGCCCGAGAAGCCTTTCTTAAGCTTCGAGTAAACATCATTCGTCTAGTTTACCCTAACTATATCAAAACTTTTTCATAATATAAGATGAAAAAGAAAGAGAGTCAAGTCTTTGACTCATTCTCTCGATTACTTGGGCCCGGGGAGCCTTTATTAAATTTCAAGTAATTGTCATCCGTTTAAAATACTTTAACTATCTCCCATCGTCTAAAACACTTTTCAAACACAACCTCTTTTCAAGATGAGAGAGAGAGAGAGAGAGAGAGAGAGAGAGAGAGAGAGAGAGAGAGAGAGAGAGAGAGAGAGAGAGAGAGAGAGAGAGAGAGAGAGAGAGAGAGAGAAAGAGAGAGAGAGAGAGAGAGAGAGAGAGAGAGAGAGAGAGAGACATGCCTTTGGCTCACTTTCCCGATTACTTAGGCCCGAGGAGCCTTTCTTAAGCTTCAAGTAATCGTCATCCAAATAAAACGTCAACACATTAATTCAATTTCTCGCTGCTGTGCGAACCGTCAAACCTTTTCATAAACGTGAGATATGATGTTTTGAGACGATGCAAAATATTGCTTCGTTCGTAACCTAGCGAGCAACATCCTCTCTTTTTCTCCGCTAGTTTTACGAACTACGGACACTCTGATTCTTCACTTCTTTCAAGTGAAGGTACGTAGGCACAAGGGCTCTAATCCTTGGCGAGCACCCTAATCTAAAACCACTCATTTCTCCTTAGCAATCAAAAACCTTTTAACTTACCTTTTCACTTTATTTGCTTAGAAGAAAATAAACAATCTAACCTAACATTCCTCACGAATTGAATCAAGAGGTTCTCGTTGAGTACAACAGACGTGAGAGGTGTTAATACCTTCCCCTGATGTAACCGACTCCCGAACCTAGAACTTGGTTGCGATGACCATGTTCTTTCCCTAAAGGTTTTATCGACATTTTCCTTTACCTTTTTGGGATAAATAAAGTTCCGTGACAACTCTGTTTTCCGCGACCATTCGCGAATGATCATGCTTTTTTCGAGGTACGACAATGACCAATCATGGTAATATATTAACTATTTTTAATTAAAAAAATAAAAAATGATTACGCCTTATTTTTTAGATATCACCACGGTTCTTTAAAGAACCGTGGTAAAACAGGCGTGGTACACTACGCCAGAAATCACTTTTAGCAGCGCATAGAAAGACAACGCTTTATACAAAAGCGCTGCTAAAGGGCCAGTAAAAAAAAAGAAGAAAAAAAGCGCCTACCAAAGACAGCGCTTTTAAAAAAGCGCTGCTAAAGGGGGGGGGGGGCTAAGAAAGCACTTTTCAAAAGCGCTGCTAAAGGGGGACCCTTAGAAAGCGCTTTTTATATAAAGCGCTGCTATATGGAATTGATAAGGCACCCTATGAAAGCGCTTTTAAAAGTGCTGCTAAAGGCCTTTAAAAGCGCTGCTATAGGTATTCATATTATAATTTTAAAATACCCTCCAGAATTTTAATAGAATCAGAACAGTCACGCAACACATTTCTTCTTTCTCTGGCGAACAAAAACGAACGAACGAACCACTGTTCATCGTCCGACCATCAACTTCTTCCGTCCGATCATCCTTCCGACCGTTCACCGTCCGTTTTTGAGTTCATCCATCCGTCTGCATTGCCGGTCCACCATTGTTACGGTACGTGAAGCTTTACTCTGCTTTTCTTGTTTTTTTTATCTTTTCACCATTGTTGTTCTGATGATATAGATGGTTTTTATCTTTTCAATGATGGTTTTTGTTGTTGTTGTTGTGTTATTTCTTGTTGTGTTAATATGATATATGAGATATATATGATATTGTTGTTGTTGTTGATGTAAAATAGTTTATATAGATGGTTTGTATTTGATATAGTTTATATTTGATATAGATGGTTTGTGTTATAGTTTATATTTGATATAGATGGTTTATATTGTGTTATATAGATGGTTTGTATTTGTTATAGTTGATATAGATGGTTTATATTTGTGTTATATAGATGGTTTGTGTTATAGTTTATATTTGATATAGATGGTTTATATTTGTTATAGTTTATATAGATGGTTTGTATTTGATATAGTTTATATTTGATATAGATGGTTTATATTGTGTTATATAGATGGTTTGTGTTATAGTTTATATTTGATATAGATGGTTTATATTTGTTATAGTTTATATAGATGGTTTGTATTTGATATAGTTTATATTTGATATAGATGGTTTGTGTTATAGTTTATATTTGATATAGATGGTTTATAGATGGTTTGTTATAGTTTATATTTGATATAGTTAATATGATATATGATATATATGATATTGTGTTATAGTTTATATTTGATATAGATGGTTTGTTGTTGTTGTTTAATATGACATTTGTTGTTATTGTTGTTGATATTTGTTGTTGTTGTTGTTGTTATTCTGAATTACAGGTATATTATGGCCAGCAACGAGGAAACATCACATGATGGAAAAGAAACACCCAAAGACGTTGAAGGCGAAATTAAAAGAGGCATAACGATAATGAAAAGTATCATCCGTGCGAGAGATAGAGGTGTAAAGTACGATGTCCATTGGATTGAAAGAGATCAGTTGGTTGAGCCTAATGGTGCGCTGCTGACAAGTTATATTGAAGCAGTTGTACGTTCGCAAGTTCCGATTACTTGCGATAACTGGAGAATTCCTGCATTAGAAGCGGCTAAGGATAAAATTTGGACCGAGATTCAAGTATGAGATTTGATCATTTTTAATTATGTTGACAGTTACATCTTTAAATTAATTATACTAACATGTTATATGTATGTGTATTTGTTTGCAGAGATCTTTTAATATTGAGGATTCTAGGAGAAAATATTGTATTCAGTTGGCCGGAAAACGCTTGAGGGGATTTAGAGCGTTTTTAACCAACAAATATCTTAAAGATTCTGATGGCAACTTTGTAGAGTCGGAGCGTCCAGCGAAGTACGCTGATTTGATTTCGGATGCAGAATGGGAGACATTTGTTGCGAAGCGAAGAACCAAAGAATTTGAAGTAAGTACAACTTATCATGAACAATGTATAGTATATATACCTATTCCACAAACAAACTGATATGACTTAAACTTGTTTTTTCAGGTTAAGAGTGGCGTAAATCGGGAACGGGCATCAAACCCTGTGTATCCATATAGAAAGGGGCGTTTGAGATATGCACGCTTAGAACAAAAATTAGTAAGTGCATATATATGCTTTAATATGATCTATTTACAAAAAATAGTAAGTATACATAATAGGATATAATGCTTTATTGTTCGTCTTAATGCGTAGTTGGAAGAGGAGAAAAGTGATGCGACATCTCTTCCGGACCATGTCGTATGGAAGGCTGCCCGGGTGGGAAGAGATGGAGCCGTCCAAGAAGAAGTTCAACAAGTGTTTGAACAATGTGTAAGTACAACATTAGTTTTTGAACAAAGTGTTTGAACAAAGTGTATAAAATATTTAAATATGCTTTTATCTATATTTCAGGAGTCCCTATCCCAGACTATAACTCCTGCTGAAGACGATGATTGCAGGAGTTTATTGAGTCGGGTGTTGAATATTCCTGAGTACTCTAGGCGTGTGAGGGGCAACGGATTTGGTGTCACTCCATCCAAACTGTATAAGCAGCCAAGGAAAAAAAATCCAACCAATAAAGAAGTGATGGCTACTTTGGAGGAAATGAAAGCTCAAATTCGTGAATTACAGAAGGATAATGAGAGATACATGTCCGAAAGGCGCGCTCCAGAGGCCGGTAAAGCTACTAGTGACAAAGATAGTATCGGTTGTCCGCAGAAGCTTCCAGAGGTAATTGTATATATTACATTGAAATTAATTTAGCACATTTTTCTTAATTGACACATTAACTGATCATTATTTGTTTAGGGCATTTCACCTTGTCGACTATATTTATCGTCGCCGACTTATCGCATGGTTGGCAAGGGAAAGGTGCATAACACCCTGGGAGACTTACTTCACCATAAACCCCTCCCTGCTGGATTTTTGAAAGTATCTGTTGATATTGCATTAGAGGGGGGGCGTTGTTGCCTATGCCAGACGATGTATCAGACGCAACAGTGGTGGGAGACGCGATAGGAGCTTATGTAGCATGGCCGGCGAATCTCATTTTCATGGATGATGAGGTAGGTTGAACCTTGTAATATTCCAATGTTTTATTACCCATACATGAAAGTTATTCTGACATTTACACTTTCTTATTGACATGATGATCTTAGACTCCCACAAAATCCAAAACAAAAGATGATAAAATTATTGTGCGGGATACCGATTCAGCTGCATCAAAGTTATAGGTACTAGTACTACAGTTTAAGTGATTATTTTATTATAAATTATTTACTGAACTTATATATGACTTTTAGGTTCTTGATCAGCAGTCGCAACAAGTCAGCAAGGGAAACATGCCTGAAACTTCCAAGGTGCCCAAAAAAAAGGTCGAGACAAAAAGAGCATTTGTTCCTCAATTTAGGTCGTGCCTTCAAACATATGTAGGGACAACAGACGTGCCTGAGGGCGGCATCCGTCTAATACATATGGATCAAGGTATTTTCGGTTTTGAATATTCCGAAACACTTGCTAAGGAGGATTTCGACCAGGTTTTCAAACATTTAGAATTGGGCATCGGGGTTATGCATTCCTACATCAGGTACTTCGATCCATTTTAATTAGATAATTGAACATTTTAAAATTCGCTCGTTTAACTGAATAATCTAATGTTGATTATATTTTTTTTAGGCGCTTGTATGACAAGTTGTTGGTCCCCGCTGATTTGACTTCAGTATTCACATTCTTATCTGCTAGCAGTGTCAACTCACGGACAATAGACCAGACACCAGAAGCAGTCAAAAAGTACACAGTCCAGAGATTTATGGGTGCGAATACGGAGAAGTTGTTTATGTTGCCATATAATACTGGCCATGGGTTAGTTTTTATTCTAAATTCATTTATTATAATTGTTCGATTTTCGCCATATTATATAACATTTCCATCTAAACTGTTGTCTTATTTTATAGTGGTCACTGGTTGTTGGTCGCAATTAATCCGATTAAAGAAATAGTGTATTATATAGATTCATTGGATGGCGATACAAACAAATATGAAAATCTGAAGAACATGGTTGATACGTAAGTGATGATATATAGTGTTCTGAATAATTATATATGTTTATTTATTATGTGACATTGTTCTAAATATGTGTTTATATTATGTTAGAGTTATACAAATATACAGAGCACAGAGAGATGCAACAGTGCCAAAAAGCAGGGCTAGCAACATCAACTGGATCAGAGTGGAGGTATATTTTCCCATGTTTGACTGTTATAGTGGTTCTACTTATAAAACTATTTAAACTATATATCCTGATAAATGTTCGTTCGCTTTTTTCCTAATACAGTGTCCTCGTCAGCGTGGTGGGATTGACTGCGGATATTTTGTACTGCGCTTTATGAAGGAAATCATTCTTTCTGGTCAATTAGAGATTCCAATCATGGTATGGATCAATTCATGAGTTATATGATTCATTTTGATAATTAACTAATATTTCATCTGAGTAATTAGTATTAAATCGTGCTTGTTCTGTTATATTATGTAGTATTTTGATGAATTCAAATGCGCTACGTACTCGAAAGTAAAATTGAAAGAAATTAAGGAAGAATGGTGTCAATTTATGATTGAGTTAAGAATTCTATAATGTATATTGGATTTGTAATTATGTGTAAATTGTATATTGTATATTGTATAATGTACAATGTTTAAATTATGTGTAAATTATACTTGAGTTAATTATGTGTAAATTGCAAAGTGTTATTGTATAATGTACAATTTTTAGTTATATTGTGTTGAATTACAATGTTTAAAGGCCAAGTTATATTTAAGGCCTGAATTATAAGCAGGGAATTTAATTGTTATAAGCAGGTTTGTCTAAAAATATATAAAAAATGTGATTTTTTTTTAAAAAAAAATTTAAAAACGTGAAGTATAGACAGCGTTTTTACAAGAAAGCGCGGCTAAAGGGAGAAAAATAGGCATAAAAAAGCACTGCTATAGGTTAGGAAAGGAGGGGTCTAAGAAAGCGCTTTAAAAAAGCGCTGCTAAAGGGTGGTCTACAAAAGCGCTTTCATAAAGCGCTGCTACAGGGGGGAGGGGGAGGGAGAATAGGCAGCGCTTTGAAAGCGCTGCTAAAGGGGTAAAAAAGCGCTGTTAAAAGTGATACCTTTAGCAGCGCTTTTTCCATAAAAAAAAAGCGCTGCCTTTACCTTTAGCAGCGCCACTTTAGACAGCGCTTTAAAGCGCTGCTAAAGGTCAAAAAAAAGCGCTGCTAAAAGCCATTTTTGGCATAGTGGTAGTATATACTTTATGATGTAGCGACATAATAATAATAATAATAATAATAAGTATTCATGTTTATTTAAAGGGTTAAATATATTTTTGGTTCTTTTAAATATCTCAAATTTCATTTTAGTCCTTCAAAATATTTTAAAGAATGGTCCTCCTAAAATTTTTCATTCACACTTATGTCCCCTTCTGCAACTTAGCGACGATTTTTACAATTTTAGCGACTGAATTAGCTATAGTTTTAGCGACGACTTTAGTATTAGGGACCAAAAATATTGATGTAAAATTTTAGAAAGACCATTTTTTTAAGAAAATATTTTGAGGAACTAAGAACAGAAATTGAGATATTAAGAAGAACCACAAATATATTTAACTGTTATTTAAATAGATTGACCTAATAAATTTAAAAGATTTCTTTATGAAAAAATAGACTTATAAAAAAATTCCTACATCTTTTCAAATAAAAAAAAAACTTGACGTGGATTAAACTTGTTAAGTTTAAACTGTATATCTCTGTTAGTTAATTCTGACATATTTCTATCTCCAAGACCAATCTACATTAAACACTACAAAAAAAATAAGGCAACGTGTCTTCTCTAACAAAGAGAAGAAAGAATGATATTGATGTTATCATGAAATTGGGCTACAAAACAAGAATCCAAAATAAGACACAATGACAAGGAATCGTTGTCATAAATAGTCAAAATAATTTAAAAAGTATATATAAAAATAAAGTAACAAGGAATATGCTAAGGTTTAACAATGGTTTTAAATTGCATTTTGCAATTGTAATTGTGGGTGCAATGTTACGGTTTCAGATATTTTTCATTAAATCCCACAACCGCATTAAATTGCAATTGCAATATGATTTAAGATTGCACGTTCGTCCACATTATAAACTACATCAGAAAATTTCATCCATATTTATTCAAGTATTTTCATCAAATCTTAATATTTCATAATCTCAACCTCAATTTACTTTGAATGTAATAAAAAATCTTAACAATAAGTATTTTTCTACATTGTATTTCAAGCATAACTAATTAAAAATTCATATTGCAAAGATCATAATATGCATCGCAATAACCACAATTACAACACTAACTAAGAGCTTAACTAAACATAGTTTGATAATATTTTTTTTATTAGTAGTTATTTATCTGACTTAAAAAGACTTGATTCATGAAATATAAATATTTCAGAGTTGTCTCAAATTTTTAGAAGTTTTGTATAGATTAATCGCCATTTAATTTTAATAAAATAGATAAAGATCCTATTTAACTAAGGTACAATCGTGATAAGTCTTAAGTGCGAGTTACAAACTAACTAATAGAAAAAGTGTTGCCAACTACTTCAAACATTTTGTTTTTATGCTAAAACTTAAATAATAAACACTTGTAATCTTTTTATTTTATAAAGATAATATTATTACTATATGACCCCCACAGGAAAAGTTGAACATCTGCCCCCTTTTATTTGACAAAAACAAGTGGGACCTAACTTACCATAAATAATTGTATTTAATGCCATAAAAAATGTTTTAAAAAAAGTACCGGGTCGAGTTGTAAATTAAATTGATTTCTTTAAAATATTTTGAGATATTATTTAAAGTTGTGCAGGCTATCAGCCCACAATGTCTTAAGAATAAAACAATCTAGTCCAATAAGGATATAATTACTATTAGTTACACCTTCTATAGTATAAAAACCACTCTAAATAATTTATTGAGAAATTGAAATAACTTTTCAAAGAAAAAGAATGATTGTTTGGCAAACTATATAATTTCTCGGCTAATATCATTTTTGATCCCGTATTTTAATCTTAAGATTTATTTTGCTCAGGGACGGATTTAAAAATTTTAGTTAGAGGGGGCAAAATATATATACTATTATAAATTTTTATAGCAAAATATATCAATATTAAAATAATAAATTATTGTGTATAAAAATTTAAAATATCAATTTTTATTTTATTTTATGTCTGAAAAATAAAAAATAGTTAAATATACAAAAAAAAAAATCAACTTATTATTATATTTTGAAATTATTGAATAATTTTTTCTTTTATTTTTGTTTTTACTATGTAAAAAAACAATCATTCAATAATTTATTTATACTTAGTTCTTCAATGTGGGGGCATTAATTGTGTTTCATTGCATGAAAAACAAACTTTTTAAAATAATTTATAATAAAATAAGTAACTTGGTGAGGGCAGTTGCCCCTAATATCATACATCTAGATCCGTCCTGATTTTGCTCCTTTAACTTTAAAAAGGTTCATATTGATCGCTTAACTCTTCAAAACGTTTTCATATTAGTTCTTTTTGTCCTATTAGCGACATAAAAATTCAAAAATCAAGTGTTAAATTCGTCACTAATTAGATAAAAAAATGACTAAAATGTAACGTTTTGAAGAGTTAATGGACTAATATGGACATTTTTAAAGATAATGGACCAAAATGAACCTCGAGTTTAAGATATAAAACTAACAAGGGTATTAAACCTAATTTCTCAAATGAGGAAAAACTCAAATATGTCTCTAAAGAGAATTTAATAATAGTCGTTTGACCACCATAAATAATTTTTCAAATAAAAAAAACTCAGATAATTCTTCAGAGAAAATTCAATATTGACTGCTTGACCGTCCTAAATAATTTCTCAAACAAGAAAAAATTCAAATATTCTTCCTAAAAAATCTAAAATAATATTCGAAAAATTCAACGAGTAGAAAAATAATAAAAGAACAATCTAAAAATACAAGATAAAAAAAAGTAAGAAATAAAATACTCAAAAATAATTTTTGATTTGATTTGAAATTAATCTAAACAACGTGCAACTTAAAATTTTAACTTTAATGTATAGGTTAAACAATGTGAGATTTATGAATTTTTTTTCAAACTTATCTTCATATTAAAATTTTGACATGTTGAAACAAAATTACAAACTAACTAAAAGAAAATTTGTTGCTAATTACCTCAAACTTTTGTTTTTATTCTAAAACTTCAATAGTAAACACTTATAATATTTTGATTCTAGGAAATATTACTATTACTTTTCTTACCCTTGTAACAAGTGGAGACTTACTATAGCAATAATATAATGGCACACCCTGTTTAATGAATGAAATTGCACCCATCAAAAAGGTGGATCCCCTAAACTTCATAGTCAAGTTCCTCCAACCACCACCAACCTTTCAGAGAAAACTAATAGGTATATAAAGTGCATCCCAAATTTCTAATCACTCTCCATATGCAATTAACATACATGGTTGTTATTAGTGTTATGTATTACACTTAATCTAACAAAACTCGTGTCTTTACTATTGACCTCACGTTTGTTAGGTAGGACCAGATCATTTAATTTCATGGTGTCAGATAGGTTTGAGTGACGAGTAGAGACACACGTGAACTGCAATTGGAGGGTGGCTAGTTTGCTAACCGACGGTAGATGTATAACTACGTGCATACTATAACGAGTATATATCTCAATTACTTGTAGGAATGTTGGATTTAATGTGTTTGTACAAAATTAGTACACTATTATTCATGCAATGCATGAGAGGAACCGAATCCATTCTATTAGGAGTTATAGCGTAAAAAAGAAAAAAAACTATGAACATGCAAGTGAGTACTAAAGTAAGCAGGTGGATAAAGTGTTATAAATATATTACTCAATCGGTTTTAAAATGAATGTCGTTTAAGGTTTTTGCATAATAATTAAGAAATACAATAATATTGTTATAAAATATTACATTTTTACTAAATTAGTCTTATTAATATGTTGGAAATAGTGTATAGAGTAATAATTATATGACACAATTGAAAAAATAACAATTATTACTACATTAAAAAATGAGAATGACATTCATTTTGAAACAAAATTTTTCTCCTAAAACGACAGTCATTTTGAAACGGAGGGATTAATGATTTGTTTAGATTGATTTATTAGAATTTATCTCCTACATATAATTTTTTATATTGTTTAGTAATTCTTATTAAATTAGTTTATAATTTTTTATTTAGTTTTTCACAAACTTCTTCTTTCACTTACTTATTATCCTTAGACTCATTTTTATTTGGCTCTAGACGGGTCTTATGGTTATTGAACTCATTACTTTTCTTAACAGACACATAGAGCCATTGGTTAGTGGGGATATAAATTTTCCCCAGAACTTCTTCATAGCCCTCGACTTTGGTATCAACCTCCTTAACCTTAGTGTTACTAAGCAAGCTCTCTTCCAACTTAGCAGTCAGGCGAGGTTTCGGTGTGTTCTCTTGAACACAACCGCTTAGCAAGTCAACTGAATAACAAGAATCCCTTAAAGAGGGGTTCTTCAACAGCTTTGCTAAAATGAATACAATTTTTTATTCTCCTACTTCAAAGGTTAATTTCCTTCTCTTGACATTTATGATGGCCCTGCCATAGCTAAGAATGACCTTTATAAAATTATAGGGGTTTGACAATCTTCATCGATATCCATTATCAGAAATTCCACCAACACATAGTACTCTCAATTAAACTCGCACCGGAACATCCTCTAACACACATATGGAATACTTAACCGAGTTATCAGCAAGTTGCAAAGACAAGTTGGTAGGTTTCATGTCTGACATATCAAACTTCTTACACACGGACAATGATACTAAGCTAACACTAGCCCATAAATCACATAGAGCTCTCTTAAAGTCCATGATACCTATATGACAAGGGATTGAGAAACTTCTTGTATCTTTGAGCTTAGGGATTACCATGTTTTAAATCACGACACTATTATCAAGATTCATGGCCACGATTTCAAGGTCCTTTAGCTTTCTTTTATTGGAAATGATCTCTTTTAAGAACTTGGCATTGGATGGCATTTGAGTTAGTACCTCGGTGAAAGGTAGATTGAGGTGGATTTTTTTGAGAAGTTCCATGAACTTTTTGAATTACGCCTCCACTTTGGCTTTCTTAAGTCTTTGTGGAAAAGGAATAATAGGTTTGTAGGGAGGAGGAGCACATAAAGTGCCTCATTCTCAACCTCTTCAACAACCTCCTTTTCGGAAGGCGTTGACACATTCACTTTAACCTCTATCTCTCTTTCACTAGAACTACCTACTTTCTTACCACTACGAGTTATCATGCATTCAAATATCCATTATGATTTTGTTCGGGTTGTCCCGGAAATGATCCGAGAGGGACAGAAGAAGCAGCTTGTTGTTGTGTTACTTGGGAGGTTTGAGTCTCCAATATTCTGGTATGAGTGAACCCATCATTAACCTTAGTGTTCAATTGCCTAAGCACTTCATTATTGAGGAGGTTTTGATTTCTAAACTCATCGTTTTGGCGGATTTGTGTTTGAATAAAATTTTCCATCAAAAGTTCAAGATTAGACTTTTTAGGCTCGAGTTGTGTAGCTTTTTGGAAAACTGAAGGTCCAATGGCTTGTTGGGGTTATTGTTCCTATAAGAGAATTTAGGTTTATCATACTACCCCGAATTATAAGTGTTGGGACACGGGTTGTTCCTTTGGCTATTGCTCACAAAGTTAGCATTTTCTTGGGTGAATCCTCCTGTGAGGATCATTTTGCAATCTCTATCGATAGGCCCATTAACTCTGCACATCTCACAATAGAGAGTGATTGGGGCAATAAAAGCAACAGGAGCTGGAATAGTAGGTGTGGAAAGTGTGATGCTTTGGATATCTATATTTTGGTAAAGAGCATCTACCTTAGTGTTCATATGATCAAACGCATTAACCTCATAATACCACCAGTCTTAGGGGTGTACTTAGTAGAAACTTGTCACACGCTTCCCCATGAGTGATATTTTTTTACCATTTATTTTATCAAATTATAGGCTACATATTGAGGCCTATTCATTAGGGCTCAGCCGAAAGTCACATCTAAGGTCATCCTAGTGAAGTAAAGGAGGCCATTGTAAAAGGTATGAACAATCATCAACTTTTCAAGCCCATGAAAAGGACATAGTCTTAACAAACCTTTATAATGCTCCCATGTGTCAAACAATGGCTCTCCATCTTATTTCCTAAAGTTGTTGATCTCATTCCTAACTTGGGCCTTTTTACTTGGAAAAATGTATTGTGCTAGAAATGTTGCTTTCAATTGGGTCCATGAAGTAATAGAATTGGAGGGAAAACAATTAAATAGGGATTTTGGTATACCGCTTAACAAAAAAACAATTAAATAAAAACAACTAAATGGAAAAATAACTTAAATCTAAAATTGGGAAAAACATTAGCAGGGGTTACAATTCATATTTCTAATACAATCATACGATCCTTGTTACTTATATTGCAAACTTTTGCATAAATTATAGAAAATAGATAAAATTGAACATTACTTGCTTTCGCTAGCACATTACCCCTATCAACGACGAATAATTTGTCGGCTTTCGCATCGTCTGGAATATTCTTTAACAAGTCATTACTTTTGATTAGCTATATATTTTCTCAAATTCTTCCAGGCGCTTTCGCTGCTCTGGGTTAGGTTGTTTAAAAATATGTGCTCCGGTATCAACACATATCTTTTTTTACTAAGGTCGATACCTGAGAACCACTTACTTATGAAACGAAGTTGGAATGCATGAACTCGGATTATAAAATAAGTTTAATTAAAAAAAATATCTCAATGGATAGTAACAGATCATACGATAGGTCATGAAACAATCCCCATAACCCATAGTCTCTAGAGAACTACTCACTCATGGTGAGGGCAAACATAACCAATGTTATTCATCATCAATCTGATATCAGACAATCACAATAGATGAATAATAGAGATATAATAAATAATAAAAACCTGAATTATGAATAAACCTTGTTCATCAATTGCTCCCTTGGAGACTTGAGTTACAATGAAAATTAGAACAAAATATGTAGAAAACTAGGAATGAAAAGTGTGATAAAAGTTCAGTACCCTAAACTGATAACATTATATAAGTTTTATAGCAAAATAATAAAAGTTCATATCTTTGGTTCAATACAAATTATTCATATTTGAGACAAATCAACTATTGCCTAAGAGCCACAATCAAGAGAGAATCAATCCAATTAAGGAAACAAAATAAATTTGCAAACTTTCTCCCGCCTCCATGCTACAACTTGTAGCAAATTCTATGTGTGTTCGTAGCAGGCCTCTGACTTTTATACTAAGGGGATTCAAATGGGGCCTTTAATGCTTCTACTGCTACCACCTGTAGCAGTTACTACGGGTGGCCGTAACAACTCCTTGGTTTTTATATGGGAGAAATTTTATTTTTACT
Organism: Lathyrus sativus; assembly: GCA_963859935.3. Classification (NCBI taxonomy): domain Eukaryota; kingdom Viridiplantae; phylum Streptophyta; class Magnoliopsida; order Fabales; family Fabaceae; genus Lathyrus; species Lathyrus sativus. The sequence continues at coordinate 543,218,709 of OZ012737.1, forward strand.
GTTTTACCCCGTTTTGCTTGTCTTTAATCCCTCTTTGTCTTAGATGCTCATTAGACCTTGAAATTAGCAAGAAAGCAAACCAAAGCATAAAACATGAAAATTGAAATTAAATCGAACAAAATGCAGTAAAATACTAAAGGAAATGACTAGAAATAACGATGCAATGACCACTTATCAAACTCCCAAAACTTAGATGGTTGCTTGTCCTCAAACAACAAAGCATGCAATTACAAGTTTTCAAATCAAGCAGTCACATCATAATAAAACATATGAAAACAGGGTCAACGATACTCATACGTAAGTCTTTGTTCCGATCGGCTAGGCCATCTTGTCTTGGTAGTCATTTATCAACAAAGTTATTTGAAAGAAAACAAACTGTGTAGACCTAAGTATCCCTTTCAGACACCTCTCTAACTATGCTTTCGGCTTAAGTCTATTTTTCTGATTTTTCCCTTTCGCTTTCATTCGGACAATCAAAATTAAGGCAATTTATTTATTTTTGTTGCCGCATACATAAGACCGGTCGGGAGTTTTTGCTCTAAGCACCTTTTTATTCTTTTTATTTCTTTTAAGATGAATTGACACACTTTGGCGTTTATTGGTTCACTTTGGAAACAACCATCTTCCCACACATGGAAAGTGAAACATGCGTCAAGTTTGAAGAAGTCAATTCCCTAAAGCTAGCAATCATTTGGTTGTTTCAGCATTTCCTTTTGTAATTTCTTTGTGTGTTGAGTATCTATTTGCTTTTAAGCATTGTTGTTTTGTTTGAATTGGTAATATTAATGAAATGTTTATGCATCTTTTGAATTAATCCATTCATATTCACTCATTTTCTTTCATTTATGTCAAAAAAAACATAAAATATTTCTCCCATTCATTTTCTTTATCAAACCATTGTTTTAGCAAAGATTGGAAGGAGGATGATGAAAAGCAGATACTTGAAATTGTTGTGGTATGCTTTCGAGTAGAACTTTGTCGATGATGTAAGGAACTATTTCAAATCCCCAAACACTGGAGAGATAAGAAGTTAATCCCTAGTCAACCACTTTGAGCCTTGAAGTGGGTGTTTCTTTTGGAATTAAAACCCTTAATCTAACCAGGGGCAGGGTAGTTGGTTCGGTTAATTTGACTTAGCATTCAAATTGCAAGAGAAAACTATCCCACCCGAGGATTAACCACACTCTTTTCACACATCTTGAAATGTTGAAGAAGTCGAAAAGAGCCAAGAGAAATTATATTGGTTAACCCTTATCCACCAATAACATGATAGTCACAATCTTTCAAAAAAGAAAAGAGCCCGCTAAGTCGAATACCACAAAATGACGTAGGCAAAAATTAGGACATCCTGGTGGACCGAAAGCTTCAAAGAAGCAGTCCAGGAAAAATTAGGGATAAAAAAATTAGTAAAAAGAGGTCATCAAAATCCTTAACAAAAACAAATAAAAATAAGGTGACTTCCATTTCAAGAAAATCATCCTGAATACTCATCTTTTCTATCTTACACCCTTAAACTCTCTTGGTAGTAGGATGTGTATGTCAAAATTAGTTGAACGTATGATTGGAGTTCATCAAGAAGAATGGGTGGGTTAAAATTGAATTTTTAGCCTCATATCCTTTGTTCAAAAAACCGTGAACCAGGTCACGTTACAACCCTTAAAATAACTAATTGAGGCAGAGTTTATTTAAAAGTATACTACAACAAGGTTGCGTTAACCTGACTCCATAAGATCTTCTCGTAAGAAGACTCCCGATACTGTTGCTTGGATGGATGCATTTAGAAGAATTTTCAAAGCTTCGTGTGGATGATCTTCTCGTAAGAAGACTCACGTTTATTTTTGTCTTGGATAAATTCCCTGTTAGGAATCTCTGAAATCTTTGATCAGATGAATGTCCTTGTTTAGTAAGCAGAGATTAATGTCTCAACATTTCTTGGGACATTTGAGATCTACATACCAGAATTTCAATTGGTATCAGAGCAGGCATCCTTTTTTATTTCTGGATGAGTTATATGGAAGATACTTTCTGATCTTTTGAACAAAGAAGGAGATTGTATGATCAGACCATCCATTATTGTTGTGTTCAAGGGGATTGGAAGCTAGGATGATAGATTTTTGAATCCATTCTGACAACTACTGATGGTTGAATGATACTTATGTGGAGATCCTACCGCTACTGTTGATAATGATGATATTGTTACGCATGGTGCCTTATAAGATGTTCTTACATCTAACCTGGCGCTTGTTGAAGATGGTGTCATTCTCTATAGATTTTCAAGCCATCACTAGCTAGGTGTAATATAAAGGAGAGAGCACTGTGATCTGGCTTCCATTGAAGGATCTTCCTATGTTGCTTGGGAGATAGTTTCAACCAGGTACCATGATGGTAATAGGAGGAAAAAGTTTGAGTTGAGGTCTTGTTTATTAAATTCATGATCTATGGATTTGGTAAACACTCTATGTCACGTTTAAAGTAGCCCAAGATACTTGAGCTTTCTCGTTAGTCTACTCATAAAGGCACTTTTGAATGTGTTTGATAAATAGAGTTCAGAATAGAAGATGGTCAAGAAGAAGATCCACATGTACTTATTTAAGAAGTGTGATATGATAATTTCATACGATTGGAGAAAGACATTGAGGACTCCTTATCAGAATTCTTGGAAGGCAGTCTATTCTGGAATAGAAAAGAAGGAACAATATGGTTGTTCAAATGTTAGCATTGACATTCAACTAGGCTGGAACTGGAGTAAAAACCAATCAATGTCAAAGCATTCTTATGAGTGTGAAGACATCGGATCTCTGTGGAGAAATTTTTCCTACTGATCTCAAGAGCAACTACATGAGGTTTCTAACTCTAGGAAAGTGATCCTGATTATCTGAGGATATGGTTTTCCTAGTCTGAAAACCAAAGAGAACACTGAACTGTTAAGAGGTTGTGTATCAAGAAGAAAGTTAAGTCATGGATGTTAATCCTAATGTCTCAACATTGTAATCATCATCACAATTCTCTAGCTAAAGGGGAGTCTAATCACATTTGGTGACTGAAGAATACAAATTTAGGATTTAAAATCAATTGATATTTTGTTGCCTTAGCAAGTATTTGATTGATTGTCCTTTTGCTTGGTGTTCAAGAAAGATGATGTCAAAATGTCACACCAGAAGGTGCAACTTATGACAGTTGCAAGAACTCAAGAACTTATTCTATGTATCTTATTTGTCTTGAAGAATGGATACAGTCGGTATCATCTTTGAAGTTCTCAAAAGGTCCTTATCTTGTCCTTAAATGTAATACAGGTGTGTAATTCTAAAAATGGCTTCAGAACCAATTTCAATGATCTGTTCATTGGAAAAGGAACTGATTTTTAACCAGATGTTGAAACATCATTCCAGAAGAGTGTGTGCAGAATCTTGTTGATCCAAGAGTGAAATTCTTATACAAAGAAGTGATGTAGCATATGCTCTGGATTAAAAAAAAATGTGTGTTGATCAAAAGTGTTGGGAATCTTCTTCAGATTGGACTTGAAGAGACATTTGGTTTGTAGTCTAGGAAGTCTCTATCCAAGAAACTTGTTATGGATAGGTGTGCTGGTGGAAGTGAAGATTAACACATGATCATCTTGATGAACATTCCTTGGGTCAGTTTATTTCTGATCTAAGCGCATAGGGGTGTAGAAGCTATGTTCCAGTATCTCTTATAGAAGTATGTGTTCTAATTCCTAGTGGAGGCCTGTTAAAGGCATCTCAACCAAACTATATGTAGGTCAAAATCTAATATCTAGGACGTTTTCTTAGATATATTGAAGATTCTTCTGCTCATAAGAAGCCAGATTCGTGCGAACCTGCTTGTGGATACTCTTTTCAAATATAATAGTCTATGGTATGAATTATTATGTTGGAGAAGGGAATTTAAAGAAGCAAATGATCAAGACGGTTTTTTAGAAGACTGAGTGTTGTTTTTCTTAAAAAAGGATGTAGGTTGTTTACTCAAAATTGAATATAAGTTTCAAGTCTATGAGAACATGGAACTCTTGTTCTGTTGAGATAGAGAAATCCTTCAAGGTGGGATGAGCTTTTCAAGAATTATGTCTAGAGCAAGGAGGATTTACAATTGAAAGATCCAGCTTCTCTTGTGGATCAAAATACAACTCTTCTGGAACTCTGATTGATCATCCTTGTAGGGAGATGTGTCAAATAACCATCTTTATTTGTATGCTCAAGGGAGGTTTTGCTTTTGCTTAGGGTCCAGGAAATGTGTTTCATCAGATGTTTAGAATATTTGATCTTGCAAGTGATGGTGTTCTTGACTTTATGAAAGTCTGTGAAAAAGGGTAGTAGACAGAAAGTTAAAGGAGAAATTGTTTTTTTCTATGCCTTGGTGCGTGTAGAAGAAATCCCAAGGTGTTTAAGGATGATTGATGTCTCTAAAACATCATATAGATTGTTTACTCATTCTATTTCTGGTATAAGCTTCATAGGATGCCTGAGAGTTTATTTCCCTCAGTGGTTTTCTGATTCGTGTGAAGATTAAGCTGACACAAGTGTGTATCATATTAAGATCTTCATGTGTACCTTAACGAGGTGTAAGAATTACTATGCAAAGGGTAAGTCCTGTGATTGGTGTTTCAAGAATCAAAGTACATGGCTTCTCTGATTAAGACTGATGTCCTAAATGATGTTGGAACATCATTCCTGCTATTGGTTATTCTTGGACGATGACTGAGTTTGATTTTCATCTTTAAATATATATCTATTAATTGTGGAGTATGGTGTAGAGCTACTAGTCAATATTGTGTGGATTCTGATTATCTGTGAGTAGATGATAGGTTTTGCTAGAAGTCACTCTAGAAAAGATTGTATCAGGATGAATCTTGAGAAGGAAGTAGTCTAAGGATGTATCCCTCTTCATATGGAGAAGGGGTTTGATGTCTTCCAAGTGTGGAAGACATCTTAGTTAACCAAGAAGTTAAGAAAATTTCTATGTCTCTTTTGAAGATGTGAGCATTCCAAGTTTGATCGGATTTATTCTCAAAGAACAAGGTTGTCTATGGCTGTAAGATTCAAGATGGATTTGCATAGTGTGTGGATGTGTTCAGGGGGAGAGTGATCAATGGTGTTATTTGGTATCAATCCAAGAGTTTATTGGTTATGCTACAAGGATTGTGATCCTGGTATTTTCTCACTTATGAGCATGAAGATGTTCATGTGATTCATGTGAGATTGTGATGTCAGAAAAGATGTCTTGACATTATGGTGTGTTGATCCTTTTGCTTAGTAAGTTCTTCTTGTGAGTTTGAATTGTTTAGACTATTGAATTATCTCAACTATGTTCATGGTTCTTAGGAGAGACCTGAGAAATAGGATTGCATATTGTCTGGGAGAATTTATTTTTTTCTGCACATTGGGATAAGGTTCATGGGAGCTTTTGTTGATAAATGGTAGGTGTCACACATAATGTCTTGACATCATGGTCAGGTTTTTCTTATTCTGGCTGAAAGGAGTATGCTTGGAGTTTATTGGAAGGCACTGTTACTATGCTTCAAAGTTTACAAGAGAGAGTAGACAAGGTCTGACTGGGTGTCAGGACATTGTTTAGGACTCATGTTTGTTTGCAAGTGGCTATATATGGACGGTGTTCCTTGGATGATGGAAAACTTGCCTTAAAGAGGGCGTGAAAAACATGTTTCTTCGGTACATGTATAGTTTTTGGATGGTTCTCATTAAAGAAGAAACAGTCAAAACTGAGTTAGCCGGTGAACATTCATTTTTGTTGAAGTTATCTTCCTCAATTTACGTTCTCATTGAATTGATCCTCGATTATATCAATGGCTCGTTAATTCCTAAAGAAACTGCTCGGGTATTTAAAGGGGGTCTTTGCTTATTTTGTCTCAGATTGTATTTTTGTTGTGTCGTGATTTTATGGCATTTGTCTGGGTTTGAGTGAGTATTGTTTGGGTATGCAATTGTGTGGATATTTTTGTCAATTTTTAGCTAAAAAGGGGGAGATAGGCTGTGTATATATCTTAGTTGTGTATTGTTCCTTGCAACACATGATTGATCTTCATTTGTGTCTTGAGTCTATTCTTTCAGTTGTTTTACAAGGATGTTGAATATGGTGTTCTAACATCCTGTCTGTGTCTCAGTTCTTTTTGTTCGGAGTCTTCTTTTTGTATCTTGTGATCTAAGTTATGAACACAGTTGTGTCTTATGTTCTGAGTTATCAAGAGTTGGGGGTTTGGTCCACTGAGCCTTGATTTGGATAATGGAGGATGGTAAATTGGGCCTGGTTTTGAGGGGGAATGTCTTGTATATTTCTCCTCATGTACACCAGGGAAAAGGGTACACGTCATACAACAGGTGGTGTGTGCTGTGTAAATCATCTGAACAGCTGTACAAGAAGAATGAAAGCTTTCAGGAGTCACATTATTTTATGCTAAACTCGTCGTTTTCTACTCTTTCTACTCCTTGATTTCCTGGGTTTATTGTACAACAAGAGTTTTAGTCAAAATTTGTCAAAATTTTGGTAAAATATGATGTTGAAATGTTCTAATATGAAGAAATCTGTAAATAACAACATGTCGGACAAGATGTCCTATCTTGAAGACTCGACATCTTAGTCTGATACAACAAGTTTGATGCAGATCTGTTCCAACATTTAAGACGCAATCAGAACATGGATCAAGGAATGATTGGACAGAGATTTCGAATTCCATGGACAACTGAAGATTCTAAAAGGAAGACCAAGACCTAGGGCAAATCACTAGTCCTTGTTAAGACCTTTGTAAAGCAAAAATAAGGGTTTAGGATTTCGAGAGTCGTGTGTTTTTCTTGTATTGTAAGTCACCCTTTGTATCGGTTTGATACATTGTGGTAGACATAGTTTTTCAGAAACCTGTAGGTAATGAATTTTATAATGCTCTTGGATGAAGTTTTTAAGCAAATTCAAGTATTAGTGTTAGTCAAGAGTATTGGCTGAATATTGTGTTTAAAGAGTTGTCTTTCAATTGAATAGTTTGATATAACCACCGGAGTTTGTGACTGTTAAATATCACTGAGGTGATTTAGGAATTGAGATGAGTTTCTCTTATCTATATGAGTTTCTAGATAGAAGTTGCACTGAGTAAGGAATTAAGTGATAAGTTACCGGAGATTGTATACTTAGAATTAATACTACTGATAGTGAATTCATTCCTGCCTTGGTAGCCTTCAGATGTAGGTGTTGTTGTACACCAAAGTGGATCATCATATCTTTGTGTTATTTATCATTCTTCTATGTATAATTCATTTTATTCGTATGCTCTAAAATATATGTCTTAACAGATGTTGAAACATCTGTCATGACACTGTTATAACTTTGAGATATCGGAATGTTCTTGTTTTGTCCTTGTTTATTAAGCAGAGATCAATGTCTCAACATTTCTTGGGACATCTGAGATTTGCATACCAAAATTTCAAATCCAATTCTTGCCATCAATAATTGGAAGGGAATTTGAAATGCCATTGTAACCATTCATCTTTGCAGCAAACACGATTAACAACACACGACCCCGAAAACACGGATAATGACATGTGATTCTTGAAAATATGATCAAGAAATGAACGGTAACTCTAGATACCAATTTGTTAGTGTATAAGGTACTTTAAGTGAGAGAATGAATGAGAAAGAGAATAAAAAGTAATTGATGAATTGATATTATTGAAAACTATATATATATATATATATATATATATATATATATATATATATATATATATATATATATATATATATATATATATATATATATATATATATATATATATATATATATATATATATATATATATATATATATATATATATATATATATATATATATATATATATATATATATATATATATATATATATATATATATATATATATATATATATATATATATATATATATATATATATATATATATATATATATATATATTACTAATATACAAAGTAATTAACATAACATACCTTAATCCTAATTAACTTGGGTCTTGTCTACAACTTAAATTATATTACGACACTAATATTGATTCCAGAAACTCATTTCTAAACTCCTGAAAACTAACCTTATGAGCAATGACAATTTGGCAAGCTTTTTGAGAAACATAAAATTTCATAGGAGAGCCGAATACAACCCTTTAATATCTATGACAATTTCAACATTGAACGATCTATTTTATAAATTGAAAGTAGTTCTTGTTTACTGATTTTCTTTGGAAATTAGTACTAATATATAATAGCATTCATTAACGTGTGGATTCATTGACTTGTGCTGCTATGCCTTACACTCTTTCATTTTAAAATTACAAAAATATTAAATATGTAGAAACCATTTTGATAACAGATAAAAAAACAGAAATCTTATGGCAGACACTAGCATTACTACTTCCATCATGGTAGTATCCTGTGGCAGAAATGCGTCCAAGATGCAACTAAAAGAATATCGTCGGAGTGTTCTTCTATAATGGTTTGGAAACTTATTTATTTCATAAAACTAATCCGCACAAGGCTTAGTCTCATCATCTGCATTGGGTTGCTTCTATAATAAATTGGGCTTTAGGCCCAGAATGTTTCTTTTAAAATTAGTATTAATTTAATTAGTGACACATCATAAAAAATAAATTTTATATTCTAATCATCATTGTCACATGTGCAAAAGTGAAGGGAGACCAATGAAATCTCAAATAAAATAAAGTTGAGAGATTAAAAAAATTGAATTTTAAAATACAGAGATCAAAAAGTCAAAAACACATAAATAGGATGATCAAAAATACATTTAATCCTGAACAAAAACATTAATTACATGGAAAGGGAAGCATATACATCATAACTACACCACACAAATAGAAATTAGAGCAAGATGCAAAAAAAATGATTAATGGAAGATTCCATGGTTACATACATTAAAAGTTAGGATAGAGTAACTGGTAGAGACACACACACACACACGCACGTGATAACCACATAACTAAGAGTATTTAACTTGTCATCCCCTCTTTTGTATGAATATGATTACACTTACCCTTTTTTTTTACAGGATGAATTCAAATAATCTACATGAATACCGTAATGTTTTACCTGAAACATCATATACAACTTCTCTTTCAAAACCAACCTCACAATATTTTGGAAATGTAAAAATTATCGTTTCCCTTTCATATAATTGCTCCTTCACAATTAATGTACTAGCTTTCAAAATTATTTCTTTTACTTCTCTAAAAATTTCTGCTGTATAAGTTTTAGTAGCATCGCTCTCAATCCGACGTAGATGAGTTGTCAACACTGGATCTGCAAATTTTGATTTAAAATCAGCAACAAGTTCATTATTTCTGTAGTCTCTCAAAGCTTGTTCAAAATAATGCATAAATTTGAAATCAACAATAAGTCTAGATTATTGCAATGACAACTTCACATTGAGATGTAGTTCTTATACGATCAAAAAACTTATCGCTTAGATATGCATTTTCTCAAAGTGACTTATTCTCATATGTTTTGGAAACCCAAACATTTTCTTCAAGTTCATTCTCCTTAACTAACTCTGACCAAAAATCTTCAAATTACTTAGGTGTGAAATTTAAGTACATTGCTTTTTTAAAACGATCCAAAAACTATGACTTCTTTACATTTTCACCTACATTCTTGTTCAAATTCCAAGCACACAACCGATGAGTCGCATCAAGAGACTCCCTCATAGCCCCATCTCCATCTGTTACCATTGCTTTTGGATATTTATTTTCCATGTACAATAAGAAACACCTCAACAGCCACTTATACGTCTTTATCATTTCACCCGACACCAATGCAGTGGTGGTTGCACCCAGAAAATATAACCATCGAATAATTGTACTTGTTCTTCTTGTAAGTTTTGTAAAACGCAACAACATCTCCAAAATAAAAATAATCTGATCTACTAGTGTCGTCTGCCCAATAAAGTGATTCCAATCTTCCATCATTATTAACCCAATATTTTGTAAACAACATAGGATCCACATATGATTTCACGTTGAGAAAATTTAAAGCAGCAACAACATCACCATATTTAATAGCACCACACATTTTTTATCAGAATAATTAAACAAATCTTTCTTTGTAAAACCAACATCACTATATCCACCCTTTTGAGCAACCATGTATCCCATTATATGATATGTTCTGATTCCATGTGACTGAAGGCCATTTATTTGAGCTCTATCTACTTCAGATATTTCATGATAAATATGGTGTAAATGCACAAACTTTGATGGGTTAATTCATGGTTATGAGCCTCTTCAAAAATTGACACTGCATATTTACCTTTTATTTGTTTTTTAATGCATACGGAGTCTAGCTACACATCTAGTATAAGTGAGACGTCGATGATCTCTTTTTCTATCTACTCTAACTAAGTGCTTCTTATTTCTTAATCCATGTTTGTTGCATTTATTTTGTCTCATTAATACTATTTCACTATCTTTGGGCCCTTTTCGCCTAACACAATTTTTCCTAATGACAAAACCTTTACATTTTTCATGCCTACGATAAAAGTCATAAGTTTCACTAAGAGTTCCAAACTCCATAACATGAATTTCATCTGAAGTAATGGAATTAATAATCATCAATCTATCACCTACAACTTCTTGTCTATTTGAGCATTTTGCTCCAACCAATTCCTCATCATCGCCATTATCATAATCATCTTCTTCATTTGAAGTTTACTTTCCCCTAGATACAACATCATTAACATCTTCATCACAACTATATTCAGTATCAGATGAATCATTGTAATTGACATTATCCAAATCAACCTCTGTTAGACGATAGACTTCGATTTAGAGGGGGGGGGGGTGAATAGATCAAAATTTTACAACCAAAAATTTTTGGCAAAAATCTGTTTTCAAAATATTGTGCAGTGGAAAAATGACCCAGGTCGAATCGTCTAACTGATCCTACTATCGAAAATCAATATATGTATCACAAACTAAACGGAGTAATAACGAACATAAATGCTCAACAACAATCAAGCTACAAATCAATTAAATTTAATGCTAATCGTAGCTCGTATATCCAATGAACCAAAACACAATCAAAATACACATAAATATTTTATAAAACACTTGATGTGAAATCGATGACAATTGGAAATATAGTTTATTTTGTTAATGTTAAAAGCCTATCATAATCATATTGATTATGATTATATCAACAACAACACCTTTAAAATATAGTAGAAAATAATTTCCAATCGAATTGATCAAACAACGATGAACTCGATAAGTTGCAAAATCGATAATAAAAGAGGCAAAGAGATAAATAGAGAGAAACCAAGATTTGTTTAGGAAGTTCCCCAATCGGCTTCGCAATGGGTACGTCTGCCTTCAATTCAAATTCAAATTAAGATAATGTTATTAAACTTTTCTTTGCAAAATTGTTTATACAAGAGATGAAGAATGCAAGCCCCAAAAACCCTATTGTTTTGTATTGACTCTTCCACCTCCAACCCTTGATCAAAGCTTGATCAAGTGACCAACAACGCGACTATAATCCTCCAATTATCTCGAGCACGCAACTTGTTGAAACCCAATATTCCCGAACATATTTCATCGTTTCTCGCTACTCCCTTGCAAAGAAACCACCTTATCTCAAGGCTCTCACTTGGTCAAATTTGTGTTGTCGTGATTTTATCCAAAACCTTCAAATCAACCTGAACTTGAAGGAAAACCCCACCTTGGTTTTCTTATTTGAAATACATAAAGCCCCCAACCCAATATTCTCAGTTACACCAAACCTAATTGGATGTTATCAACCCTAATCTATATGGTCACCCAATCGAAAAATGATTATGTGTAGTTCAATTTTTGTATGCATAGAAGAAGGGATGAAGATGATGATGGGCAACTTTGTAATTTGGTTTCGTTTAGGTTTTATTCACTAGGAAACCTTGGCTAGAAGAAGATACATGTGTGAGTATATATAGACATGTGAAAAAAACGGGCCAAATGATACAAGAAAACTAAGATGCAAAAAGATTTTCTTTTCAAGTTTTAACTTGCATAGATCGGCCTGTGAAGGTGTTCAAGTCGGCCTGTGAGGCGACCTGTGGGCAGAATCTATAGGCTTCATTCTTGGAGCGTCGGCCTGATTATGTATAGGTCAGCCTATGATGTTGTTTTGACACACAAACATGATTTTTGGTGTGTATGACATACCTAAGACCAGTAAAACTTGTTTACAGAGTCTTTTTATGCATCCTAAGGCTAAGGGGACAAATTAACATCTAAATGTAGGTTGATATTGTCCAATATACAAAAGAGCTACGATGTACTATACTACCTCGTCCCTTGTTTGACATCATTAAAAACCCGGTTGAATTTGTAGTTAGCAATAATTAGCAATTACATACTCCCCCTTTTTTATGATGGCAGACATATATGATGTAGCTGTAGCCTGTTGCGCTTCTCTTGATATACGGAATAAATCCCCCTGACTTTATACAATGTTCCTGATAGCTCTTTGATAGCTCCCTCTAAGTGTATGAATATATCGTGCATAATACTCTTCATTATTTCATCTTCTCCCCCTTTGAAAACATCAAAAAGAAAGAAAACTAATAATCCGTTAGAAGCATCACATAGATGCACATCTCACATATTTCAAATACTACACAGAGGAAATTGCAATGAAAAAGAGATGCATCCACATACAACAAATATGTAAATAGCACAAGCATAAAAATTAACAACAACAATATCCATAAGAAACACACAAGTAAATACTTAGTACAAAAAAGGAAATTATTAAAACATTGTTCTAACCATCAAGAAGTAGAAAGAAAATAACCATAATTAAGAAATGCAATAGATGACACAAAAGAAACAACCAAAAGAAGAGACACCAAATAACACCACATCATAAAATCCAGTCAATTCCTTCCACGTCCTCTCGGCCTTGGTCTTGCATTGAATGTGCCAATCTCACATAGCTCACGACAAAAGATATCATAATGATCTCCATCTGTTTCCTGAGTATGAATAATGTTATTCAATTGTTCCATCTCAGCATTATGATTCTTATCAATTGTGTGTCATACCTGAAATTTGTCATACTAGTATATTACCTTCCCTTATGTCTCCGTCCATTAACCATCATTTAAAGATCCAAAAAATAGGTTGTTTCTGCTTGCTTATGTCCATATTCATTTGAGGCTCATTTAGAAGTGTGTGCGCGTGTGTGTAGTGACATTCTTCAATTCAAGTGGTGGGTTTGATATTTCAAATATGGTTTATACATATTTAGGTTATCTGTGTATGGATCAAGCTTTTGAACTATGTCAAGTTATCAGTGCTTTATTGTCGCAACTGCGAAAAGGGTCGGCGAAAACAAACAGAAGAGTCGCCATCGAACGTTATTTATCGCAAAGAGAGGGAAAGGAAACGATCAAAGAAAACCTAAGAGAAAGGAGAACACAAGGTCATCACAACTAAATCTCGGGTTCGGGAGTCGGTTACGCAAGGGGAAGGTATGACCACCCTTCACGTCTGTTGTACTCAATGGGATCCATACTTGTTGTCTAAACAAAGGGTGAGTTATCTAAAAGCTACTGCTAAACGGGGACAGGAGAAGAAATAGGAGACTTAATAGGACATCGCCACCCTATGCCTACATATTCCCTCGTGCAATGGGAAAGTCAGAGTCAACATAGTTTAGGAAACCACGGGTGATGGGGGGAAGGTTGCTCGCCAAGACATCGTCGTCTTGTGCCTACGTATTCTTATCTGGTAAGAAAAATAAGAGCAAACATAGTTCGGGATAACTAAACCACTGGTTGGTTAAGTGTTTTTTTATGAGAGACGTTAAGTTCTCATTCCAGCAGTTAGGGTCGATGCCTGTTTGCGGTAGAACGGAAAAATAACGTGCTCTTTTCTAAAAATGATTTTGAAACACAATCCCGAAGGATAAAAAAGTTTGAATTTGGTTTAACAGTTTTAGAGAAGTAAACTGATTTTGTTTGAGATTCACGTTGCACTAAAAACTATGATATATAAGTGAATGTGTCGCATATCGCCCAAATGGCATACACTAAATACTCTAGACAAGTGAGGAGAAACCCTCACTCATCATTTCAGACATACTTAAGGCTTGTGGTGCACAATGTTCATCATTCTTTATTAAGTGTTTTAAGATTGTTTGAGATGAGATGAGAAGACACAAAAGAAACACTAATGGGAAACTGAAATCCTAATGTTATCATACAAAATGGTCCTAAGGTTAGGATGAAAAGGAAAGTCTACCTAATGTTATCATACAAATGGTGGACCTAGATTTGAGGTCAAAAAGGGACTATCCTAATTGTTATCATGCAAAGAATTGAAAGCATAATGTGTCTCCTAGTCTCACCTTAATCGGAAATTAAGTGGGACTGCGAATCCTAAGGGATCATGCGAACAAGCACAAGTAAACACCATACTAATCAATCACAAATGAAAACAAGATCAAGACTTAACCAAGTCTCAAGAAAAGAAAGAGAAGAAAGAAGAATGAAAGATGAAGAAAAAGATGCAACAATATGTAAACAAACAAGAAGTTCACTCCATGAGACATAAGCATCACACAAATGCAAGCATTAGATTCAAACATACAAAGTAAACAATAACATCATGCCAAAGCAACAAGAATGTGCTCACATGTCAAAGCACAACAAAATATTAGAAGTCAAAGCAATTAGACAAAACAAGGCACCAATGCATACACAAATGATTTAAGATCAACCAAGAAAAATTTTCAATCATCAAGCAAAGTGAAATGAAGTCAGATGAAGTGAGAATGAAATTAGGGCAGTAGCAATGTCAAGATGCATTCAAATCATGTCAATGGTCAAAGGATGAGCAAAAAGATTCAAGTCATGCATCATATCCAAACACAATCAATTATCACACTAACAATCATGTAAAGATACACCTCAAAAAGTAAACATGTAAACTCAAGGTAAGAATCCAAATAGGCAGCAACATGAACATGCATTTAAATCCAAACATTAACTCATGGGTCACAAAAAGAAACCTCAAAGATCAATATCAAAATATGCATCAAAACTTGGTAAGTTCATACCATGATCATCTTCAAATGATAACATGTATTCAAGTAAGGTAAAAAGTTAAAATTGATTAAGTAATGCACTCCATATCATAAAGGTCAGAAGCACACTCAATTGTTTCAATTCATATTTAAAAACAAAACATCAAGGAAGTCCAAGAAGGATCAAGTTCAAATCATGCTCAAGGAAACACCCAAATCATCCATACAAGAGAACATGTGAATAAAGGAGTGGGAAATAATCATACAATGGACACATATCATGAAAATAAGAACCTTAACCAAATCATTTAAATCACATAAGAATCATGAATCATAAATAAAATACATTCAAGAAACAAGTCCTAAAACTAGATCAAGCATTCGGCACCTTCATCTCAATACAATGTCACGTTGAGGCATCAAGCAAAACTAGGTAAGAGGCTAAACAAAGTGAGTTAAAAGGCTCTAACACATGGTATATCCATCAAGAACAAGAGGGTAGAACAATCCCTATATGATTTTACAAGTGCATCCCTAATCAATCCACAAAGTTCAAGCACAACCAAATAATCAGGCAAGCAAATGAATCACACACAGAAAATAGTTAAAAGACTTCAAAAATTATGGAAAAATGATCATGATATCAAGGAGGCAATAGGTTAAAGTGTCCTAAATGAATGCTTAAGAAAATGTACAAAAAGTACTCAAACAACACCAATCATCAAGCAAACCAATTTCAAACATGCTCACACAAGTCAAGCTTCAAAAATGATTCAAATATAAACAAAAATCAATGATCAAAGTGTCAAATGAGTGCTGAAAGGACCTATATACAAATACCTACATGTGGGAAAAAATTAGGATCAAGTCCAATTAGGAAATGTCATGAATCAAGGCTATGTTTCAAAAATAGGTCAAGTAGAACACCTCATACAAATAAATCAAAATAAAATAATTAAATAAAATGGAAATAAAAATAAAAAATATGAAAAATAAGATAAAAAATCAAAGCATCAGAAACATATTTTTTGGGATTTTAAAAATGGTTTTAAGTGTAGAAAATAAATTAAAATGAAAAAAAAGAAAGAAAATAAAATAAATAAAATAAATGAAAGGGGAGGGGGTGAACTAGAAATTTCAGAATGAACTAAAAACAAGTTGAAGCGCCTGGGCCAAAAATTGATGGGGGTGTGGATAGTGAAATGCTTAAGCCCAAAACCCAATCACTACAAATCAGAAAACAAAACTGACACGCATGGCCTGCCATGTGTCGCTACTCGAAAAATGCATCGTGCAACGACGGGGAGGCAAAAAAGATAGACAGAAGAGTCGCCACCGAACTTTATTTATCACATGATGGGAAAGGAAAATATCGAGAAAACCTTAAGAAAGAAATGGATAAGATGGTCTCGCGACCAAGAACGGGTTCGGAAGCCGGTTATGCGAAGGGAAGGTATTAGCACCCCTCGCATCCATCGTACTCGATGGGAACCTTTTGTTTGTCGATGTGCGAATTTATTTGCTAAAATATTATGCTATAAAAGAGTGTTCCAAAGGATAAAGAAAAAGGTATTAGAGACGGGGAAAGAGAGATAACAGAGGGGAGTGGAGAAAGAACGGACTCGGTAGGACTTCGCAGTCCTAGGCCTACGTATTCTCAATAGAAAGTCAGAGTCGGCGTAGTTCGGGGAACTACAGATATAGGGGGAATGTGCTCGACAAGGATTGTGGCCCTTGTGCCTACGTATCTTTACTTGAAGAAGTAAAGAATCAGAGCAGACGTAGTTCGTGCCTACGGTGCGGATAACCGGTGTGTTTGGGGATGATGTTATCGTACGCGTTCTAGCAGTTAGGTGTTTTGCTGCTCGCTCGTTTGGAGACTTATGCGTACCTGTTTGCGGTAGAACGGACGTAACATATCCTTTGGGAGACTGGTTTTCGCCATGCGAGGCAAGGTGTCACGTTTGATTGGCTGAGATTGTTTTTGGGGCGAGATAGGTCCTCGGATAGTAACCCCTACGGGTAGTACCCAATTCATTATCTCAAAGTTTTTGTTTATGAAAAGGTGTGGCGAACGAGGCGTCTTCGTATTGAAAGACGAGTGTCGAAACCACCCTCACTATAGTGGGCATCCCTACGCTCGGAGAAGAAGAGGTCTACACCCAATCCTCTCTCTTTAATTCAATACAAAGGGAACTTCGTTCTCTTATTAAAGATGTTTTTGGTTTTGAATGGTAAGTGCTTTGCGACAGAGAACCCTACGGTAAACGTCAGCACTCGGGATAGGAGAAGGCCTACGCCTAACCACTCCACGACCATTCAAGTTTTTGTTGTGAAAATAAATTGAAATGCACTCGGTGCGGGACCGAGGTTTTAGGTGACAAGGGTTTGAAAATGTAAAGAATTGGAAAGAAAGACGTCTTCGCATTGAAAGACGAGTGTCTAAACCACCCACACTACAGTGAGCATCTCGACACTCGGAGAGGAAGAAAGTCTACACTTAATCCCCTCGTTTAGTTCAATACAAAGATGATTTGATTTTGAAGATGGTTTGACAATGTTTTTGAATCGAGTCGGGACAGGTGACGAAGAGAGAAAAGAAGTGGTCTCAGATCCAACATTACTCATCAATAATTTGACTGGTAATGAATTACGGAGGTCTCGTCATCGACCGAAAAGGCAAAAAAAAGTCTAATAACAAAAGAGAAATAAGATTCAACTTCTAAAATAAAGTAACCAAAACTCTAATATAAATTCTATAGAAAAATAGAATCAAATTAAATTAAACTCTAAGTATATAAAACTTCTAAAGTTAATATAATAGAAATTATAAATAAAATAAAATTACAATAAATAAAATATATATATAATACAAAATTTAAATAAATAAAATAAAATAAAGAAAAGAAGGAAAAGAACCAAAGGGGGTTTAAATCACGGTGGTGTGTGCAATCCAACAGCTAAATGAGGCTTAATCTCAATAGTCACAATCAAAATTAAAAAAAATAGCAAGAAAAAAAAAGAATGGGATCCACTTCACTTTGGAGTCAGTCCATCAACGTGCCTATCCTCCTCTCACTTTCACGCTAACTCGCATTCCCACCTTCTGTTTTCATTCACGATTTCTATCATTTGGATCTCTCTGTCTGCTCGACCTCGTTTCTATCTTGTTTTGAGCTGGAAGTGGAGGATTCACGTTTGAGAGATGAAGGAAAGAACGTGTTGGTCGAGTTGCTGTTGTGGTTTGGAAGCTTGAGAGTTATGTTGGAGGTGGATGGAGTAGAAATAAGGTGTGAGCAGAAGGGTGTTGCAGGTTTTAGAGAGGAGTTGTATGGTTCAATGTTGTAGTTGTTGTTAATTAGAAAGCGCATACCAACTGTTTGTGAAAAGGATGGTTTCAGATAAGGCAAGATGAAGGCGTATGAGTTTGTATCGGTAAAGGTATGTGAGTAATTGGTGAGGATTCATGAGGGTTATGTTAATGGCGGTATGGAAATTGGGTGTTGTTTTGAGGGACACAAAGGGTGGTTCGAAATAACAGGGCTATGTTGTGTTGGAATGGTTTATTTCTGAAGGTGAGTTTCCATGATATTTCTGAAAAAACGATTTTCAAGTTTGAATGTTAAGCGGAAAAGACGGTTGGTTCGTGTTAGAGAAGTTGAAGAATTTGTTGCAGAGGAAGGAGAAAGAGATGGTATTGAACTCCTACGAGTGGGAGCAGAAGGACGGGATAATGAACGATTTGGTGGTGCAGATGGGGAATGTAAGTTTGCAGGAACCTGAGGCCTTGAACTAGGAGTGGAAGGCCTTGAGCTTTATGATATTGGTCTAGGCTTTTCAGCAGTAGAACTCGTCGAAACTGAACGTATTCTGGAGGGTGTTGAGGACCTTGATGGTGTGAGATAGATGAGGTTAATTGAATTTGATGAAAGTAGAGATGAGCTTCGGTTTGAGGTTTAGAGCGAGTTAACAATGGAAGTGAAGAAGAAGATTGTTAGTTGAATGTTTGGAACTTGGTTATGGAGGTTAAAAGGGTTATCAAAGATGGTGAAGGAAGGGAATCATGAAGTTTTTGAGAAAAGAACTTGAAGTCTTCTCTTTTGTGAGTGCTGCCAGAATGATCTTTTTGTAGCCAGTAGGAGAAAAAATGGTCCTGCTTCATAGTGAAGTAGAGGTATCTTTTTGTTCTCTACATTTTTCTTTAAAACTCTTTTTCATTTCCCTCCCGCTGGTGTATTTTCATAACAGTCTCTTTTGCAGGATTGTGTTGGGCATATTTGAGGTAGTGTTTTGCAGTAGGTTCTGTCTGATTGTGGCAGAGCTTGTCTGGTGTGGGTTGATTTTGTTGGCTATTGTGTGTAGCAGGTTTGTAGCAGACTGATAACAGGGAGCAGAGTTGTCTTCACTTGCAGGTTGTGTAGCAGAGTTTTACTTTGTGAAAAGTGATGGAAATTAAGGCCTTGTTTTGTATGGTTTTGCAGGTTATGATGCAGGTATAAATTGGAGTGTTGCTGCGCTTTTTCGGTTTTTGAAGATTGTGGGTAGGCTGTATGTCGGCTGATGGTGCGTACGAACGTGGTGGAGAGGAACACATTGGGCTAACAGGTCCGGGGTGAACATTCATGTTCACTGGCCAGGGACCAATAGCTGGAACAACACCAGGACCAGAAGGATGAGTCATATTAATGGCAATAGGTGCGGCGCGTGCAATGGCGGGTGATGGGTTGAATGGAGCTGCTGATGCAAACAATTTCTTATACGGTATTCCTCCAGCTTGACTCTGACTAGGTGATAATAAATTGACCCCTAAATCCCCACCACCACGTGGGCCAGAACTTGTATTATCAGAAGGTTCAAAACTGCAAGGCGGATTATTTGCAACAAGTTCTTGTTTGTAAGAGTCCACAACATCCTCTACCGCACCAATCATTACGCTGTTATCAACAGTTCCTTGTGCTTCAAGGTCCCCAGATTCAAGCCCCTTTTTTTTTACATTTGCTAAATCCTCTGTTATTCACCCTTTTATTTTCCTGCTGCTGCCTAACAAATGGTGACGGTTGTTACTCTCTTTCGGTGCAGGTCAGTCAACAAGGCCTAGTGTGTAGCTTGCGGGATGCTGATGAGTTTGCTCCGAGAAATGTTCATGTATTGCAGGTTGCCGTTGGATGCCAATTGAAGGAGTTTACTGCCTTTGGATGTATCATCCAAAACTCGGTGAAGCCCAATTACTCAAGGTCTCGGTTGATGACTGGTTTGATGTGTACGTGAAGGTTTCAACAATCCTTTGAATGAAATGGATTAAGCTGGTTGAAGAGTAGTTCTGAACCAACAAGTCAATACCAGCTTGGGTATGACGGTGGGCTTGCATAAGAGCCTATGATCTGCTTGTTCTTCTTTATTCTTTTCAATTTGCAAAGTTGTACAAAAATGACCTCTTGTAACATTTAATTATTTAAATCATGTGGGCTTAGCATGATCTATTCTTGTAGAATTTTCTTTTGCAGAATTTTCCTGTGAATTGACCCCTCTATTATTGCAATTGTAAAAGGAATTGACTTAGGATAATGCATCACCCTTGGTCTTTGCATCATAATATCTTCTACTTCCTCCGTAACCCTTGAACAAAGGTCTTTGATCAATTCCTAACCACTAAATCAATTCCAGAGAAAAAATTAAAAATAAATAAAATCTTGTCAAAAGAAAAATTGATGCCACACTCAATTCTCTTGGACCGAAATCTCCATCTTAAGACTTCTTAAGCGACCGCATGACCATGTTTTGATATCAATGAATCGGGACTTAAAATATGCACAGCAAGGCCTAAAACCTCAAAAAGGGAGGATGAATTAGTTTCATACAATTCTCAACCCAAAGACATCTTAATTTCGCCACAGTCTGACGACATGACCCCCACACAGATAAATTGGACACAAACCTCAAATGGAAACCTCAAGCACCCGCCATTTGAACCATTACCAATCCTAGCACTGACAAATAGATTAAATCAAAAACCCATGCACCTCAACGGTTATACACACAACCTGATGACCTCAACTGAAACTTGACTCCGACCATGAGAAAGTAACACATATGTTTTTTTTTTGATTTTCAGAATAACAATTGATAGATGAATATACAGATGAAAGTAATATACAGGTGGGCAAATTTTAGGGTGCAACAGTTGCCCCTATTCAATCGACTTGGACCAGAAGGGATGAAAATAAAACGCTTTCAGACATTCATGGTAAAAGGCGGTTGAATACCAAAGAACCCAGAAATTTGCCAACCATAAAATGAGACTTCTGACATCGCCATCAGGCGTCTATATCAAGTAGAACATCTGACCTCGTCGTCAGTCATAAATCAAGTACAAACGTCTGACCTCGCCGTCAACTTTTAATAGCGTCTAACCTCGCCGTCAGAACTCAATATCTAAATGGTAAACCACCTGACTTCGCCGCCAGTCCACAAAATAATCTGACTTCGCCGTCAATTCTCAAACAATCTTCTGACCTTACCGTCAAATTTACAATATTTTCTAACTTCGCCGTCAAAATTTTCTTTAAAATCGTCTTCTGACTTCGCCGTCAATCCTCAGAATAATCTGACCTCGCCGTCAATTTTTCCGTTAAATATGAACAACCATTAAATTCAAAGATATAATTACTTTTGACATCGCCGTCAACACAAACATCTCAACATCGCCGTTGAAGAATACAATTACTTTTGACATCGCCATCAACACAAACATCTCAACATTGCCGTTGAAAAACTAGACCACTTGACATCACCGCCAAGAACAGATATCCAACATCGCCGCTGAAAGACAAAATTACTTGACATTGCCGCCAAGACAAACATTCAACATCGCCGTTGAAGAACTAAATCACTTGACATCGCCGCCAAAACAAACTTTCAACATCGCCGCTGAAAAGAAAACTAAATCACCTAACATCACCGTCAAAAACAAACTTCTCAACATCGCCGTTGAGAAAACAAAATTACCTGACATCGCCGCCAGCTAACTATAACTCTGAGAAACACCCGACATCGCCGTCAAGTACCTGTGGGGATACAGAACTCTGGCATCGCCGCCAGACAACCATGGTGCTAATAAACCTCTGACATCGCCGCCAGACAAACATAAATCTGATAAGCACCTGACATTACCGTCAACTCTCAACATCGTCCAATGATGGACGAAGAGAAAAAATCATATCCAGAACTCCCATCGTCTAATGGTAGACAGGAAGAATACGCCATATCCAAAATACTCACATCGTCCAATGATGGACGGAGAGGAAAACCATAACCAAATCTCGCATCGTCTAATGATAGACGAGAGGAACATCAAAACCAAATCTCGCATCGTCTAATGATAGACGAGAGGAAAATCGTATCCAAATCTCGTATCGTCTAATGATAGACGAGAGTAACATCATATCCAAATCTCGTATCGTCTAATGATAGACGAGAGGAAAATCGTATCCAAATCTCGTATCGTCTAATGATAGACGAGAGTAAAATCTGAACCAAATCTCGCATCGTCTAATGATAGACGAGAGGAACATCTGAACCAAATCTCGCATCGTCTAATGATAGACGAGAGGAACATCATATACAAATCTCGCATCGTCTAATGCTAGACGAGAGGAACATCAAAACCAAATCTCGCATCGTCTAATGATAGACGAGAGGAACATCATATAAAAATCTCGCATCGTCTAATGCTAGACGAGAGGAACATCAAAACCAAATCTCGCATCGTCTAATGATAGACGAGAGGAACATCATATACAAATCTCGCATCGTCTAATGCTAGACGAGAGGAACATCTGCTGGGGATGTCATCATCCGAGGGTTGATGGACAAAGTACGACCGACGTATGATCTGGAACCCAAAAGTAAGCAAGCGGATGAGCAATCTAAACAAAGCTGTTGATATACCATCGTCTTGATGGAAGAGTGATTCAGGTTGCCACAGAAGGTTAACAAAAACAGGCTTATGCTTCACATGCATATGTTTGAATTTTATGGCGTAATGCTCCATACGAAATGGAAATGCTACGCATTTGAGGATGAAATGCAAAGATGATGCAAATATGATAGCTATATACAAAAAATGCAGATGCAGGCTCGGGTTGCCGGGGAAAGCTAGATGTGAAAGAAACACTCAGCAAAATAAATGCTGAAGAGGTGAAGCCAACTCCGCTGAGAATAGCCGGGTGTGCCAAGTATGATTGGACTCTCCTGGGGATGGCTTACACATGCCAATGGAGATTGTGTTTCTGCTGGGGAAGACAGGTGAAGAGCTACGACTTCCCGACATTCATCTTGAACCTGAAGATTGACTGCACCTGCTTGAATAGCTCTGAGTAGCTCTGAAGATATAGGGAGGGACAATTCCTTTACTTCTGATTTTGCCCCAGCCTGTGGGATCTCTGTGGGGATGTTCCTTGAAAGGAAATCATAAATCCATGTACCCTGATGGTTTGATATGAACTGCCTCAGCGTCATGAACCTCAGAGAGGTGCTTCAGATTAACTGCCTTCTGAATAAGGATAATATTTGTGCTCTTGGGGTGACCTGCCCCAGCCTAGAAGTGATTTGCCCCTGATTGGCTGATTTGTAGAGAAGTGCCCCTGGTTGACTTCGAGAGATTTATCAAATCTCGACCTGATTGCCCCAGATTAATTGCATCTTAGAATGGCGGACTCCCTTTATGATCACTTGATATGCCTCTGCTTGACGGAGCTCTCAGGAGTTTTGCATCTTATCTTGATCAAACTTCGCATTGTAGAAACTTTCCTGCTGTCAAGTGCTTACTCGCAAGCAAAACAAATTGTTTTACAAAGGTAATATTAATGCAATGCATATGACAGTTTTGAAATCCAAGTCTGTTCACTAGAAAAAAGTTGTGATGTATAGTGAATGAGTCACTTATCGGAATGTCAATATCAATACCCATAAGGTAAGAAAAATCCTTTTAGGAGTCAGTTTTGACGCGATCTTTACCGAAGTATGCTTTCAAAACAACCGGGCTTCAATTAGGACTTTCAAAGGTTGTAACGTGGTCAGGCTCACGGTTTGAAAGAAAGGATATAAGGCTCAAAGTTCTGTTTAACCCACCCACTCTCCTTGATGTTCTCCAATCCTACGTTCAGCTAATTCGACACTCGTTCGCCTCTCAGAGGTTGAATGACAGGAGTGATGGTTCAGGAAACCACAAGTTTTCGGAGTGACAGTCACTCGCTTTTCGTCTTTGGTGTCTGGCTCATACGACTTGTTCTTCACCATTTTTGATTTCCCTATTTTTGCCTGGACTGACTTTTTGAGTATATATTCTGATTTCGAAGTTCAGCGGGACGCCCTGATTTTTGCCTAAGCCACTCGCTTTCAAGTTATTAACTTAGCGGGCTTTTTTCTTTTCTTTTTTCGGAACAAATCATGTGACACCAACTGGTCTGACTTGTTTGATCGGTTTGTGATTGTCTCACTCTTAGGTACGACCTCTACAGGTGTGATTGATCCTTGAAAGAGTACACTCCTTCTGCAATTTGGACGTTTAGTCAAATTGACTGACACCTACCCTGTCCCAGGTTAAGATTGAGGGTTTTTTCGCTTTCAGAAAGAAACTCCTACAACTAGGCTCAAAGGGGTTGACAAAGGGATTATCATCCTTATATCTCCAGTGTTTGGGAATTTGAAACAATGCCTGTACATCATCAGCAGGTTTTATTTCAAAAGCATACAATCGGAAGCTTGCGCGTCTTTAAACTTCGTCATCCTCCCTCAAGGAATTCCGCTTAAACAAGCGTTTGACATTATTGAAAAAAGCAATATTGAGTGAACACGAATGGACTTAATCAAAACATGCATATTCATTTCATTATCATTATCAATCGAAAACAAACACGTCTTACAAATGAAATTTGCAAATAAGTTCGCACTTAAATAGAAAAGAAACTACAAATGCAAGGGAATAACATGATAGAAAGATTGCCAGCTTCGGGGAACTGGGCTTTCATTCTTGACTTGCTGCTGAACCAGCCATCTTTAGAATTGCTCATCGAAATCCGTCTGATACTCTTCTGAACATATGCTCTCGGTGAATCCCTCCATGACATTAGCTGCTGAATCCATATAACTTGACGAAGGAAGATCGTTGATCTGAATACCCTGAGGCGTGATTGAAAACCTGTTGGAGTCCAGCAGAGTCTGAACCTGGCTTCTAAGCACCTTACAGTCTTCAGTTGAATTCCCCTGTGCCCCAACATGGTACTCACAGCGGGCGTTGCCATCAGAACCTGGCAGATGTGGATGAATCTCTGGATCAACCTTTTTCGGCACTATCAATCCACCAGTGATCAAGTCTGGCAATATCTGACTGTACGATAGCGGCAACTGAGTGAAATGTCTCTCTGGCTTCCTCGGTCTTCGTCGGGCGTGCTGACGCTGCTGATGACGATATGAATGTTGACTCTGTAGGGAAGCAGATATCTGATACGCAGACCTAACAGGTTGCTGACTCTGAATACTTGAAACGTCTGAAAACTGAATCTGAGGTAATGGAGATTCTGGGATAGCATTACTTTCTTTCTCCCATTCCTCTTTAGAGCTGACAACTGATTCACTTTCATAAACTGGGGTATCCGAGATTTCTCGGATCTTTCCACTCTTGATTCCGCTCTCAATACGTTCTCCTGCTTTTACCAAGTCAGAAAAGTTCACCACCTTACTACCAATCATTCTATCATAGTATGGACCTTGTAAGGTATCCACAAACAGGTCAACCAATTCTCTTTCCAGAAGTGGTGGTTGAACACGGGCAGCTAATTCTCTCCATCTCTGCACATATCCTCTAAAAAGATTCATTGTCCGCCTGAGATAATTCTTGCAACTGCATGCGGCTGGGATTCATGTCGAGATTGTAGTTGTACTGCTTCACAAAGGCATTGGCTAAATCTGATCATGATCGGATGCTACCACTTTCCAACTGCATATACCAACTCAACGATGCCCCACTCAGACTTTCCTAGAAACAGTGAATCATAAGCTTGTTATTGTGGACATGCGAGGTCATTCTTCTGCAATACATCACCAAATGCTGCTTCGGACAACTATCCCCTTTGTACTTCTCAAAATTGGGCGCCTTAAACTTCGGAGGCATCACAAGACCTGGCACCAAACACATGCTCGAAGCATTCAAATTAAGAGTGTTTTGACTCATCAGAGCATCAAGCTTTTCATCCAACAGACGATATCTTCTCATAAACTCAACAGTCTGTGGGTCCTTAGGAGTGATCTTTGGAACAACCCTTTGGGAATCTGGCATAGAGAAAGTGAAGTTCTGATAGTCCGAGTCATGGAGAGAAGATGAATCTCTATCTCTAACAATAGTATGCTCTTGATCTTCAACAGGAATCTGCACATGCTGAGCTTGAGCAACATTGTTCACTGGAGTCCTCTGAACATTGGTCTCTCCTCTTGTCATAGCTGACATGGCCTCCATGAGTTGATCCAACTGATTCTTCATCATCTCAAACTCTGCCCTCGTAACAACCAAATTCTGCTCCTCTGAGTCCATGATCCTTCTAGAAGCTA
Organism: Lathyrus sativus; assembly: GCA_963859935.3. Taxonomy (NCBI): domain Eukaryota; kingdom Viridiplantae; phylum Streptophyta; class Magnoliopsida; order Fabales; family Fabaceae; genus Lathyrus; species Lathyrus sativus. Next base: position 543,245,385 of record OZ012737.1, read on the forward strand.
ACTCAAATCCAATGTGAATGTCGGGAAATCAACTGCGGGTTGGACAAAAGACTGGTAAGCTCTCTGCTCCGGTTGAGGATGGATATGCAAAAATGAGATGCAAATGAAATGCAATGCAAAATGCTAATGCAACACACAAAGGATCAATAGTCACAAATTCTGTAAGACAAAACAACGAGATATCTCTCACCTCGGGTGGGTAATCTACTGGTTTAGAAGAGGGTATCCCGAAGGCTTTTAAACAAAGTCCCATGCACTAACCCTCAAAAGTTTCCCATCAGAACGACTACTCGTAAGACGGTAATCCCTTCAAAGGATGAACACAAAGTTATGTTTTAGGAACCTTCGGAATAAGGTTCTACAAAAGGTCCTCAGAGTCAAGGACTCCCAATTGAAATAAAGACGCCGTTACGACTACACGTAAGACATCATTGTTCCAACGGGGTCTCATCTGAGCGGTGGAATTCAAACCAATTCAACGAGTCCTACGTCTCGCAAATCAGAAAGAAACCACCTCCTAATCTTAGTGTATACTCAAAAGCTCGGGTAGAAAGCTTTATCCTTACAAACCAACCAATAAACCCAACAGGTAAAAGGAACACAACATAATAAACAGTTAAAAGCAAACAAATAAAACATGTGACAAACAAATTAGGCTTGGCTTGCTAGGTGTCATCCCCAGCAGAGTCGCCAGCTGTCGCTACTCGAAAAATGAATCGTGCAACGACGGGGAGGCGAAAAAGATAGACAGAAGAGTCACCACCGAACTTTATTTATCACATGATGGGAAAGGAAAATATCGAGAAAACCTTAAGAAAGAAATGGATAAGATGGTCTCGCGACCAAGAACGGGTTCGGAAGCCGGTTATGCGAAGGGAAGGTATTAGCACCCCTCGCATCCATCGTACTCGATGGGAACCTTTTGTTTGTCGATGTGCGAATTCATTTGCTAAAATATTATGCTATAAAAGAGTGTTCCAAAGGATAAAGAAAAAGGTATTAGAGACGGGGAAAGAGAGATAACAGAGGGGAGTGGAGAAAGAACGGACTCGGTAGGACTTCGCAGTCCTAGGCCTACGTATTCTCAATAGAAAGTCAGAGTCGGCGTAGTTCGGGGAACTACAGATATAGGGGGAATGTGCTCGGCAAGGATTGTGGCCCTTGTGCCTACGTATCTTTACTTGAAGAAGTAAATAATCAGAGCAGACGTAGTTCGTGCCTACGGTGCGGATAACCGGTGTGTTTGGGGATGATGTTATCGTACGCGTTCTAGCAGTTAGGTGTTTTGCTGCTCGCTCGTTTGGAGACTTATGCGTACCTGTTTGCGGTAGAACGGACGTAACATATCCTTTGGGAGACTGGTTTTCGCCATGCGAGGCAAGGTGTCACGTTTGATTGGCTGAGATTGTTTTTGGGGCGAGATAGGTCCTCGGATAGTAACCCCTACGGGTAGTACCCAATTCATTATCTCAAAGTTTTTGTTTATGAAAAGGTGTGGCGAACGAGGCGTCTTCGTATTGAAAGACGAGTGTCGAAACCACCCTCACTACAGTGGGCATCCCTACGCTCGGAGAAGAAGAGGTCTACACCCAATCCTCTCTCTTTAATTCAATACAAAGGGAACTTCGTTCTCTTATTAAAGATGTTTTTGGTTTTGAATGGTAAGTGCTTTGCGACAGAGAACCCTACGGTAAACGTCAACACTCGGGATAGGAGAAGGCCTACGCCTAACCACTCCACGACCATTCAAGTTTTTGTTGTGAAAATAAATTGAAATGCACTCGGTGCGGGACCGAGGTTTTAGGTGACAAGGGTTTGAAAATGTAAAGAATTGGAAAGAAAGACGTCTTTGCATTGAAAGACGAGTGTCTAAACCACCCACACTACAGTGAGCATCTCGACACTCGGAGAGGAAGAAAGTCTACACTTAATCCCCTCGTTTAGTTCAATACAAAGATGATTTGATTTTGAAGATGGTTTGACAATGTTTTTGAATCGAGTCGGGACAGGTGACGAAGAGAGAAAAGAAGTGGTCTCAGATCCAACATTACTCATCAATAATTTGACTGGTAATGAATTACGGAGGTCTCGTCATCGACCGAAAAGGCAAAAAAAAGTCCAATAACAAAAGAGAAATAAGATTCAACTTCTAAAATAAAGTAACCAAAACTCTAATATAAATTCTATAGAAAAATAGAATCAAATTAAATTAAACTCTAAGTATATAAAACTTCTAAAGTTAATATAATAGAAATTATAAATAAAATAAAATTACAATAAATAAAATATATATATAATACAAAATTTAAATAAATAAAATAAAATAAAGAAAAGAAGGAAAAGAACCAAAGGGGGTTTAAATCACGGTGGTGTGTGCAATCCAACAGCTAAATGAGGCTTAATCTCAATAGTCACAATCAAAATTAAAAAAAATAGCAAGAAAAAAAAAGAATGGGATCCACTTCACTTTGGAGTCAGTCCATCAACGTGCCTATCCTCCTCTCACTTTCACGCTAACTCGCATTCCCACCTTCTGTTTTCATTCACGATTTCTATCATTTGGATCTCTCTGTCTGCTCGACCTCGTTTCTATCTTGTTTTGAGCTGGAAGTGGAGGATTCACGTTTGAGAGATGAAGGAAAGAACGTGTTGGTCGAGTTGCTGTTGTGGTTTGGAAGCTTGAGAGTTATGTTGGAGGTGGATGGAGTAGAAATAAGGTGTGAGCAGAAGGGTGTTGCAGGTTTTAGAGAGGAGTTGTATGGTTCAATGTTGTAGTTGTTGTTAATTAGAAAGTGCATACCAACTGTTTGTGAAAAGGCTGGTTTCAGATAAGGCAAGATGAAGGTGTATGAGTTTGGATCGGTAAAGGTATGTGAGTAATTGGTGAGGATTCATGAGGGTTATGTTAATGGCGGTATGGAAATTGGGTGTTGTTTTGAGGGACACAAAGGGTGGTTCGAAAGAACAGGGCTATGTTGTGTTGGAATGGTTTGTTTCTGAAGGTGAGTTTCCATGATATTTCTGAAAAAACGGTTTTCAAGTTTGAATGTTAAGCGGAGAAGACGGTTGGTTCGTGTTAGAGAAGTTGAAGAATTTGTTGTAGAGGAAGGAGAAAGAGATGGTATTGAACTCCTACGAGTGGGAGAAGAAGGACGGGATAATGAACGATTTGGTGGTGCAGATGGGGAATGTAAGTTTGCAGGAACCTGAGGCCTTGAACTAGGAGTGGAAGGCCTTGAGCTTTATGATATTGGTCTAGGCTTTTCAGCAGTAGAACTCGTCGAAACTGAACATATTCTGGAGGGTGTTGAGGACCTTGATGGTGTGAGATAGATGAGGTTAATTGAATTTGATGAAAGTAGAGATGAGCTTCGGTTTGAGGTTTAGAGCGGGTTAACAATGGAAGTGAAGAAGAAGATTGTTAGTTGAATGTTTGGAACTTGGTTATGGAGGTTAAAAGGGTTATCAAAGATGGTGAAGGAAGGGAATCATGAAGTTTTTGAGAAGAGAACTTGAAGTCTTCTCTTTTGTGAGTGCTGCCAGAATGATCTTTTTGTAGCCAGTAGGAGAAAAAATGGTCCTGCTTCATAGTGAAGTAGAGGTATCTTTTTGTTCTCTACATTTTTCTTTAAAACTCTTTTTCATTTCCCTCCCGCTGGTGTATTTTCATAGCAGTCTCTTTTGCAGGATTGTGTTGGGCATATTTGAGGTAGTGTTTTGCAGTAGGTTCTGTCTGATTGTGGCAGAGCTTGTCTGGTGTGGGTTGATTTTGTTGGCTATTGTGTGTAGCAGGTTTGTAGCAGACTGATAACAGGGAGCAGAGTTGTCTTCACTTGCAGGTTGTGTAGCAGAGTTTTACTTTGTGAAAAGTGATGGAAATTAAGGCCTTGTTTTGTATGGTTTTGCAGGTTATGATGCAGGTATAAATTGGAGTGTTGCTGCGCTTTTTCAGTTTTTGAAGATTGTGGGTAGGCTGTATGTCGGCTGATGGTGCGTACGAACGTGGTGGAGAGGAACACATTGGGCTAACAGGTCCGGGGTGAACATTCATGTTCACTGGCTAGGGACCAATAGCTGGAACAGCACCAGGACCAGAAGGATGAGTCATATTAATGGCAATAGGTGCGGCGCGTGCAATGGCGGGTGATGGGTTGAATGGAGCTGCTGATGCAGACAATTTCTTATACGGTATTCCTCCAGCTTGACTCTGACTAGGTGATAATAAATTGACCCCTAAATCCTCACCACCACGTGGGCCAAAACTTGTATTATCAGAAGGTTCAAAAGTGCAAGGAGGATTATTTGCAACAAGTTCTTGTTTGTAAGAGTCCACAACATCCTCTACCGCACCAATCATTACGCTGTTATCAACAGTTCCTTGTGCTTCAAGGTCCCCAGATTCAAGCCCCTTTTTTTTTACATTTGCTAAATCCTCTGTTATTCACCCTTTTATTTTCCTGCTGCTGCCTAACAAATGGTGACGGTTGTTACTCTCTTTCGGTGCAGGTCGGTCAGCAAGGCCTAGTGTGTAGCTTGCGGGATGCTGATGAGTTTGCTCCGAGAAATGTTCATGTATTGCAGGTTGCCGTTGGATGCCAATTGAAGGAGTTTACTGCCTTTGGATGTATCATCCAAAACTCGGTGAAGCCCAATTACTCAAGGTCTCGGTTGATGACTGGTTTGATGTGTACGTGAAGGTTTCAACAATCCTTTGAATGAAATGGATTAAGCTGGTTGAAGAGTAGTTCTGAACCAACAAGTCAATACCAGCTTGGGTATGACGGTGGGCTTGCATAAGAGCCTATGATCTGCTTGTTCTTCTTTATTCTTTTCAATTTGCAAAGTTGTACAAAAATGACCTCTTGTAACATTTAATTATTTAAATCATGTGGGCTTAGCATGATCTATTCTTGTAGAATTTTCTTTTGCAGAATTTTCCTGTGAATTGACCCCTCTATTTTTGCAATTGTAAAAGGAATTGACTTAGGATAATGCATCACCCTTGGTCTTTGCATCATAATGTTTTCTACTTCCTCCGTAACCCTTGAACAAAGGTCTTTGATCAATTCCTAACCACTAAATCAATTCCAGAGAAAAAATTAAAAATAAATAAAATCTTGTCAAAAGAAAAATTGATGCCACACTCAATTCTCTTGGACCGAAATCTCCATCTTAAGACTTCTTAAGCGACCGCATGACCATGTTTTGATATCAATGAATCGGGACTTAAAATATGCACAGCAAGGCCTAAAACCTCAAAAAGGGAGAATGAATTAGTTTCATACAATTCTCAACCCAAAGACATCTTAATTTCGCCACAGTCTGACGACATGACCCCCACACAGATAAATTGGACACAAACCTCAAATGGAAACCTCAAGCACCCGCCATTTGAACCATTACCAATCCTAGCACTGACAAATAGATTAAATCAAAAACCCATGCACCTCAACGGTTATACACACAACCTGATGACCTCAACTGAAACTTGACTCCGACCATGAGAAAGTAACACATATGTTTTTTTTTTTTGATTTTCAGAATAACAATTGGTAGATGAATGTACAGATGAAAGTAATATACAGGTGGGCAAATTTTAGGGTGCAACACCATGTCACCTCATTAATTGAGGTGGTAGCCATGCAGCGCCACATAACAAGCCACCTAAGCATAGGTCAAAAGGTCAACCTACAAACACAGTCAGACGTCGGAGCTAGGGCTCCGGTCGTCTTCTCCGGTCACCCTCACCGGAGATGAATGTAAAAGCTGTCAAAACACACCAAACAAACCACTATCTCGAAGGAATTTTCATGCATGTCTCAAATATGGCATTCATATCCATTGAAACACACCCTAAGATCATGAAAATAAGGCACGAAAAAATAAAACACATGTTGCAACTTCCATAAACAAAAACAAACCATACACAAAAATAGCCTACCTCAACCCAGAAGTTCTAATATGCAACAAACAAAACAAATGGATGTGTAAAAGAAGAGAAACATGCTCAAGAAAGATTACAAAAAATAAAGCTTTACAAACTCTGCTTGGAGCTTCAACACCTCACCAAATGGCTTCTTCTCCTTACTTGAGCTTCAGAGATGATGATAGAAACAAAGTATGATCCAGAAACATTAGAAAGAGGGAGATTCGAAGAGAGAAATGTTTTGAAGGGAGGATGGTTTTTTTTAATTCTGTTTTGAGCAAAATGAAAGTTGAGTCTAGCTTTTAGGGTTTGTGCTCTTTATATATGTGGATTGTGTGATGGTTAGAGGCCTATAAAGTTTATTATGGTCTTGTTTTCAAATTTGGAGAGTGAGAATGTGCACACGGGTCATACACTTGGTGAGGTGGTTTTTTTGTGGTTTTGTTGTGTTTTTGTTATGGTAATGGTATTCGGAGTAGAGGAGTGGAGGGAACAAATTGTTGTGCAAGTTTGGAGGTTTTCTTCTTTTGACAAAAATGTGATAAATTACACATGAATGGCACAAGGCATGTTGGCTTGAATGAGGTAATCTTTTGTGATTCAAAAGGAGGCTGAGTATGCAAAGAATGAAGTGGAATTGTGCTGCAAGACCACATGAAAATGGTTTCAAAGAATCATGACAAGTCATTCCCCTTGAAATCATGTTCAAACGCCACACTTTCTTTCATCATATCTTGGTGATTTATGATGCAAAACAAATAGTTTTTGTGATCAATGCAAATCCAGGACTACAATGAACATCTTTCATGTTATATACAACTTGAAACAAATCTTAGAAGGTCATGGAAAATAGAGATGGAGATGTGTCCCACATTATGTCAAGAATGACTTAGAAATATCTCTAAGTTATTGAAATTTGACCTCTTTGAAACCTTGACTTTGGAACCTCATATATTGAGATTTCTTAATCCAATGAGAGAGTTCTTGTAATCGATAGAAATATTGAAGAATGATATTCAACTTTCATGTTGTGGACAAATTCAATTGAGATCAAGAACTTAGTGAAAAATTCCTTGAAAGTTTGGTCCAAAAATCTGCCTAGCAATTTATCAAACTTGACATATTTGAGACCCCAACTTGGGAGCATTATAACTTGAGCTCTACATATCCAATGCAGATGATATGGTACTCAAAAGAAAGCTTGGAGGATGCTCTACAACTCTCATTTGTAAGAAAATTCAATTGAAGCTGGTATTACCATGAAAGATGAGCTTGAAAGTAGGTACTTCAAACTGATTTTCTTTACTTAGAAAAATTCTAAGTGTTAAAATGTAACAATCTCCATTTTTCCAACTTTAACTCATCATATCTCCCAAACTAGGAATCTTTTGGACATTCCACATTCCACAAAATTATAGTTTGTGATGTCCTCTTTAATTTTATAAAAAGTTTTCTTCCATTAGATCAAGGATGAGAAAGTTATGCAAGTTGCAAAATGGCCAGAATTAGGGTTTTCTACACTTAGAAATTTTTTCACCAAAACCCTAATTTAGTCAAACTCTTGATTTTATTCTTCTTCTTGGTTATTCTTGTTCCAAACACATGAAATCACTTGAAAACACTTGTCGTGCCCTTTATTGACCTTGAGATCCAAGATTTTGACCTAATTGAATCGCACTTGACTTTTGTTGACCATATGGAACCCTAGGACCATTTCCACTGACTGTGGCCCTTGTGATGGCTTGTGATGACACATGATCCATGTAGATGACCCTCAAGGTGTGTGTTGAGCTTTAGAATCAAGTCTTTCCCAAAGAACTAGTCACAAATCTCCTTTGAACCAAAACCTTAATCAGTTATCCATGAGATAGGAGGAGGAGAATAAATGTGTATTATTGATTCAAGTAGATGAGTGACATGTCTTGATGATGATGGAGACCTTGTGACTTGAGATTTCCATAAAGTTGAGCATGAACCCTTGATTGAGCTTTAAAGATGAAGCTTTTGTCTTGATTTTTAGATAACATACCTTGATCCCCTGTCTAAGATCAATGTTATGTGCAAATGCCAATGCAAAATGAAATGAAACAATAAACCAAGATATACAAAAAATGATGGAAAATTTTTGGAGTGTTACATCTGCCCCTATTCAAACAAATTGGACCTAAAGGGGTGAAGAGCGACCACTTTCAAACATTCAAGGTAAAGGTGATTGAATACCAAAAAAACCTAAAAATTTGCAATCTGCGAGAATGTGTGTAGTAAAAGGATTTCCAGCCGAAGGTGGACTTAAACGTAGCGGGTACCAACCAAAAGTTGGGATAACCAAAGGACACTAGATACCAACCAAAAGTTGGGATACGAGCTACTAACCAAAAGTTAGGATCACCCAGATGCCGACCGAAGGAGAATGCACAAATAATGAAGACTACCAACCAAAAGTCGGGATCGTCAAAAAGGTTTCCAACCAAAAGTTGGGATAATGGATACTAACCAAAAGTTAGGATCTCCAGAACGTTGACCGAAGGCGAACTTTACCAAAATGAAGACTACCAACCAAAAGTTGGGATAACGACTCCGCAGGGGAATAAAAGAGGACTATCAACCAAAAGTTTGGATAACATCCATGAAACAACGGACTACCAACCAAAAGTTGGGATAACATCCAGGAAACGACGGACTACCAACCAAAAGTTGGGATAACATCCATGAAACGATGGACTACATACCAAAAGTTGGGATAACACCCAGGAAGCGATGGACTACCAACCAAAAGTTGGGATAACATCCAGGAAACGATGGACTACCAACCAAAAGTTGGGATAACATCCAAGAAAAGACACCAAACAAAAGTTGGAGTGAAGGTTACTAACCAAAAGTTAGGATCACCAGAAAGAAAGACTACCAACCGAAAGTTGGAATCTTCAACAAATAAACAGATAGCTTCCAACCAAAAGTTGGAATCACCAGGACATCTATCGAAGGCAAACTTACCAAAATGAAGACTACCAACCAAAAGTTGGGATAACGACTCCACAGGGAAACAAAAGAGGACTACCAACCAAAAGTTGGGATAACATCCAAGAAACAAATAAGCTAGGGATTACTAACCAAAAGTTGGAATACAACACTCGTGATAGACAGGAAGCAGAATGGTGTTTCCCCAGTTGATGTACATATCGAGAAAATACTTTCCGTACCATATACTAGTGAGAAAGGTGTTGCCCCAGTTGATGTACATATCGAAGTACGATAACCATGTAAGGCAAAGGGAAACATCTCATGCTAATCTTTATAAGTCACCACCATCTTTTATACGATCTTCTTGATGTTCTTATTTGATGCCTCGACAATGCCATTTATCTTCGGACGATACGAAGAAGAGTTGTGGTGTTCAATTTTGAAGTTCTGTCACAGCTCCTTCGTCATCTTATTATTCAAATTAGAATCATTATCAGTAATGATTCATTCTCGTATTCCATAATGGCAGATGATGTCCTTTATAAAACGAGCAACCACTTTTCTGGTGACATTGGCAAAGGAAGCTGCCTCTACCCACTTGGTGAAATAATTAATGGCTACCAAGATAAACCGATGTTCATTGGAAGCAGTCAGTTCAACTTTCCCAATCATATCAATGCCCCACATTGCAAAGGGCCAAGGAAATGTGAATACATTTAGAGGGTTCGGTGGCACATGCATTTTATCAGCATAAATCTGGCATTTATGGCACTTTCTGGCATATTTGAAACAGTCAGACTCCATGTTCATCTAGAAATACCCTGCTCTCAATAATTTCTTAGACATTTCATGCCCACTAGCATGAATGCCAAAAGAACCCTCATGGACCTCTTCCATCAGCAAGCTTGCTTCATGCTCATCTACACAACACAAAAAAACCATATCGAAGTTTCTTTTATATAACACACCATCCTTGTTCAGATAAAAATTGCCCGAAAGCCTCCTCAAAGTCCTCTTGTCTTTGCTCGATGCCCCAAGAGGATACTATTGAGTCTTGAGGAAATGTCTGATGTCAAAATACCAGGGCTTCCCATCTGATGCTTTTTCAATTACAAATACAAAGGTTGGTCTATCAAGACACATAATAGTGATCGTTGGAGCTTCATACCCCAAATTTAATTGGAATATTTTAATTAATTTATTCAATTGAGAATATCTGTATTTTGGTGGTTCTCTGTGGTTTTGTGGATTATTGGGAATTATGCATTTTTGGATTATTTATTTAATTAATAGTATACAATATGGAAATATTAGTATTATTATTAGTTTAAATAAATATAAGTGAAATAAGGGTAATTTGGGCATTAAGAGGAGTTAGTAAGGGTGTTATGGAAAAAGCATAATTGTGTGGCCCAAGTCTAGGTTTGACAAAAAGGAATTCTGAAGGAAATTAGGATTCATTTTGTTAACCGTGAAAAGTATTGAGGCCAGAGCTCTAAGGAGAATATTGGAGGTAGAAGCTTCGAGAGATTCCCTGAAAGATTGAGAAGCCTTTGATTGACAACTAAGGTATGGGGAGTATAGCCTTTCATAATTTTCCATGTGTGTTTTTCAGTGTATTTAAGGTTGATTTAAGGGTTTAAGAGTTTTTAGGCGAATAATGAGAAAAGGAGATTTTTGGCCTTCGTGGCCTAAAATCGATTATTGAGAACTTTAACTGTAGGGATTTATTTGGGAAAAAGGGAAACTAGGCCTTCGTGGCCAAAAACTATGATTTGACTCTAACCTTGTAGAGAAATTTGATAGTGAGAACCCTGATGGTTGTGGTGTAGTGGTAAGTATTCCTGACTGTTAGAGTATAGATATGAGAAATAGTGATCTTTGGCCTTTGTGGCCTAAACCTATTAGTGTGAATCTAACCTGGAATCTGTTGGGGAAAAGAGAAAGGTAGGCCTTCGTGGCCAAAACCTTGAATTATTATATGTCTAACCCTGAAAGGATTAGGAATATTTGATAATGAGTAACTCAGATGCCTTAGGGTGTAATTGAAGGAAAAATTGTGATTTAAGGTGTGAATATGTTACGGGATTGGCCTAGTAAACCGTAGGTTTTGTGCCTTTATCGCTGTAAGACCTTAGGGGTGATTTAGAGATGTTTTGAGGGCATTGGGGAAGTGAATCGTGTGGAATTTTGGGTTGATTTAGGTTCTGGAGCGTAACTGCGTTTTGCTGTCCGTCACGACTGTTCATGTTTTCGGTCGAAATCGTTTTAGACGTAACTTTTGATCCGTAAGTCCGTTTTGCCCCCCCGTTCGAAGCGTTGGAAAGCTAATGAACAGGGCTATAACATAGTATAGATAAGGGAATTAGTTTCTCAATATTTTTATATCTAATTATGTTTGAGAAGTCAATTGTGTATATGTTCTATTAATGAATCATGTTTTGGTTCAGTGATGTCTTGATGTTTGATGCAACAAATTTCCTGATGAATTACCATGAGGGTAACTGTGATAATATGTGATAATATGATGAATTAACATGAGTAGGACTGTGAAGTTTATGTGATTAATAGGAGATAATATGAGAATTACCGCGAGTATAATTATGAATTAATATGTGATAATATGATGAATTAATATGAGTATGATTGTGAATGCTATGTGATTTGTATATGATTATACGATGATTTCTATGATGTATGATGATGATTATTATGATGAGCTATGATGACATGACGTATGATGATGATTATGATGATGAGCTATGACGTTTGATGATGATGAATATGATGAATGATGATGCACTTATGATATTGTCATGAGGATGATCTGTGATGTGTGTATCATGCATTCATGTGCATTCGGACTTCGGTTCAGGACCTCGATTACTTTGACTTCAATCCCATTGCATGGATGTGAGGTGTTTTGATGTGCTCTAGTTCTCAAGTAGAATCGATTATATTGATGGGGATCTATGGAGGGTTGATGGCCCAGTGTCCATCATGATGTGATGATTGGTACCACATGCATTGAGTCTTGTTGCATTTGCATTTATGGGTCCTTTTGTATGAATTATGACATTGTGGCCTTTGAGGCATATTGAAGGATATGAATGTGTTGAATATGATTATGATGCCATTTATATGTTGATTTTTATACATTGATTATTATGAATTGTTTTAATCACCCTGCCTGTTTGAATGTTACCTCCACGTGGGTAACGTGTAGATGATCAGGTTTAGCCGTGGACACCGTTGAGGATTTTTGAAGTCTTTGAGTTATTAGCCTTTTGGTTAACTTAGAGGGTCTTGCTCTGATATGTAACATCGGGTTGGGTTCTTTTGAGTTAAACTATATACTGTTGAGTTATTTTGCTTATCTCCCGTATGAGGAAAACCTTAATTTATACCTTTTGAGTTCCGCTGCTTTGTGCAATTTGATGTATTTTGAAAAAACCCGTTGTACACAGAGCATTGACTTATTTTGAGCTATTGAGAAATGTACACCCTTTGAGGTGATTTTTATTGAGTTGAATAATTTACTCTGATATCTGTGTTATTTTGCCTTAATAATTGTGGGGTAAAAAAGGGTGTTACAGTTTTCCTTTAACGACGTTAGCAGAAATTTATATTAGAGTGATAGTGAAGTTACACGGGGTTCCGTCGAGCATTTAATCTGACAGAGACCTGAGGTTTACTTCCGGATTTTGGAAAAGCTTGCAAGAAGCTTTGGGTTCCAGTTTGAAATTGAGTTCTACTTATCACCCGCAGACTGATGGTCAATCTGAAAGAACCATTCATTCATTGGAAGATTTGTTGAGAGCTTGTATACTCGAGCGGAGAGGCGCTTGGTATACTCATTTACCGCTGATCGAATTTACGAACAAAAATAGTTATCATTCTAGTATTGGAATGACACCTTTTGAAGCATTGTATGGTAGAAGGTGTAGGACACCTCTATGTTGGTATAAGTCAGGCGAGAGTACAGTACTCAGACCCGAGATTGTGCAATAGGCCACAGAGGTGATCCAGATGATTAGGAAGAAAATGAATACGGCCCAGAGTAGGCAGAAAAGCTACCATCATAATAAGACGAAAGACTTGGAATTCAGCGAGGGTGACCATGTATTTCAGAGAGTCAATCCGGTGACCGGTGTTGGTCATGCGTTGAAGTTAAAGAAATTAGATTCTAAGTTCATTGGACCGTACCAGATTCTGCAGAGGGTTGGAGCGGTTGCCTATAGAGTAGCGTTGCCACCTGAACTTTCGAATTTACATGACGTGTTTCATGTATCGCAACTTCGAAAGTATGTTGTTGATCCATCTCGAGTGCTTTAGAGGGATGAAGTACAAGTTCGAGAAAACCTTATGGTGGAGGCAATGCCATTGAGGATTGAAGACCGCAAGATGAGACAACTAAGAGGGAAATATATTCGGTTGGTGAGAGTAGATTGAGGAGGAGCTTCTAGGGGAAGTGTAACCTGGGAATTGGAGGGAAAGATGCGAGAGTCGTATCCAGAATTATTCTCGTCAGGTACATTTTCGAGGACGAAAATATTTTAAGTGGGGGAGAGTTGTAACACACCATTTAAACTATTTATTCGTTTTATACTTTGTTGTGTGTATTTGTTGGGATGACCTTAGTTAAGGGTATAAAGTTAAGGGCAAGAGTGAGGGGTGATCTTAGTTGGGGTAAGGTGGACCTATAGTAATAATACTAACCATTTAATAACAATAATGAGAATACTATGGTTATTTATATTATTATTTAATTATTATTGATAATAATATTAATATGATGGTAATTATTACTACTATTATTATTATTATTAATTGGATTAAATGAGTTAAAAATTTGATTAAGGGGTTAACAGAGGGTTAGTGGAAGAGTTAAACAGTTAACACGTAAAAGAGGAAAAAGACAGAGAAAGGAGAACTAGGACAGGGGAACCAATTCTCCATTGTTGTCAAGGAAAAAGCTTCAATCCAAAGTAAGGAGGGAGAATGAATTTCAATATGGGTGACTTAACATGAGAGGATAGTGAGAGGTCCTTTCTCTCATAGGATTTATGTCTGTTTTTGGTTTCTTTGGTCTGAATTTCGTAACATGATGAATTCCCTAAAATTGCTGTTATTGTTGAATGATTATTATATGATAATTGTGTGTATGAATCTGGGATTGATATGGAAATCATATGGAAATTCATTGATGCTGAAATAAAATCCTGATAGGTAACAAATCTGGAAAATAAGGGTTAGGGGTTAATGAAATTGAATTTAGATGCGAGAAATCTTTGAAGAATAAATGGTAGATAAAGTATGGCAAAGATAGAGGGGATTAAATGACATGAAAACTGATTTCTAGGATGAATTAGGTGGTAAAATGATAATTATTGAGTGGAAACTTGTGAAGGGAGGAAATCTGAGTTTTGACAACAGTTCTGGTCATTTGCGTATGATACGCGTATGGGACAGGGCATTACACGTTATAGGTAGGGCAATACGCGTATGATGGGCCTGGCAGCAGGGCATTACGTGTAACAGATAGGGAAATATGCGTATGGTGTGCCTGACAGCGGGGCATTACGCGTAACAGGCAGAGCAATACGCGTATGGGCAGGCCTAGGATGACTTTTTCCCATGCTTGCGATTTCTGCCCAGATTTCGCTAGGAACGCAATTTCGTTTAATCGGTAGTATTAATCTGACTAGAATGAACCTAAGGAAGATTAGTAATGAATTAAATTAGGGAGAATATGGAAAGTTACGTGTTTGCCTTTAGGGATGTGATTGATATGTGTGGGCCAGGACCGTCTAGTGTGGACGATCTGGTGTGATGATGGTAATTCTCGAGAGGATTACGGTGAGCGGATGGTGTCGCTACTGTGAAAATCGGCGCCGACTGAACAGAAGAGTCGCCACCGTGCGTTATTTATCCCAACGGAGGGAAAGGAAACGCTCGAAGTAAACCTACCGCAAAGACGGGAAAAGAATGGTCATCGCAACCAAATCTTGGATTCGGGAGTCGGTTACGCAAGGAGAAGGTATTAGCACCCCTCACGTCTGTCGTACTCGACGGGATCCACGCTTGTTTTCTGGTACGAATTGTTATTCTATCTATTCTACAGGTCTGGGGTTACAAGAAAATAAACTGACTCGGCAAAGTATCGCACTTTATGCCTACGTATTCCTGTCTGGAACGAGAAATCAGAGTCAACGTAGTTCGCCTACCTACGGGAAAGGAGGGGAAGGTTGCTCGCTAGGATATCGCATCCTATGCCTACGTACTTTCATACAGCATGAAAGATCAGAGCAAACGTAGTTCGGGCCACGTACGACACAAGTCTGTCTTGATTGTTTTTATCCTTCTGAAAAAGGTTTTCTCCTGATTACGCGTCCAAGCGGACAAAAATGACTCTTTGGTTGGTTTACAGTCTTTTACGCAAGAACTGTTTTTATTGATGTTTATCCTTTTATTGTATTTTTCTGATTGTTTTGAGAGAAAAAAAAGAAACAGCAACTCTAAAACCTATGGTTGAAAAAGGAATCCCAAATCTACCCTAATGTTGTCATGCATGGATGAGAATCCTAATGTCTGTCATATTTCTCTCTTGCGCAGAGAGAAACAGAGATCCTAAGGGAATAAACGGGAAAAGCAACAACATATATACAGTAAAGCAGTAAAATGCATGAATGCAACAGTACAAGCGAGGCAAGGGAGTCCCACTCAACCTCGAACCTAGAAAACAATGGGCAAAGTGAAACAACTTCACTTCAACCCTATGGGGAAATTAACAAACAATACAGTCAAGAAACTCAAACAATACATCAACAGCTCTAAACAGCACCAACAGCTCTAAACAGCAAAATCCATTAACATCTTCAAGCAAGGTCTTTATCCCTCTACCAGCTTCAAGTAAGCATCCAATCTTCAAGGAAAATAGCAAGCTACAACAAGCAGAAACTCTAGACAGTAGAAAGCATCAAACAGCTAAGCAGCAGTAAGTCTTACTTCAAACAGTTGCACAACTCTGGCAGCACCAACTCCTTCTTCTAACATTCTTCAAGGCAATGAACTTTATCCTCAATCTTCAGGGGTTTCTTCAAAGCAAGCTCTCCAGTAGAGAAATGATGACAAGAGGATTTGGGATGTTAAACAGTCTGCTGAGCACCAAAGGTGGCCTACAGAAAGTTAACATAATACAGACTGTTTCTCTCAAAGTTCTATCTCCTAGATATAGTCACTAATCCTTCCAAAGGAGGGATGTGAGTATTAAGGAGAGACTTTTAATCATTGAGAAGAATGGAGGCAAAAGAAACCATCCATGTTTATGAAGAAAATTTATGTTCTAAGGCTCTACCTATACCCTATGGCCTATGGTCTTCAAACAACCCCAAGCAAGCCAAGCAGTCTTCATCAAGCTTTGATTTTGATCTTCAACCTTGTCTTCATTAGGATTCACCATCATGCTCTTCAAACCAAGCCAACACCCCAAGCAAATGCCCAAAAAGCCCACACAACAAAACAAACCCCAAAAATGGGCAAGCCAAACAAGCACACAATTGTACAACATACTAAAAATAGTAATATAATATTTACAAGCCTAATATTAATTCTAAGGGAAGTACTATATCTATCCTATATACCCCATAGGTCCCATACTCTAATTCAATCTAAAATCCCAAAAAATAAAATGTTCAAGTGCACCTATGTTGTGTATAAACCCTAATCTAGCCATCCTAATATCATCTAATCAAAACTAATCAAAACCCAATTATAAAATCATGGAATAAATCCAGGGGGAAGCTCAAGCTTATATCTAATTACTCTAAAAAGAACAACACTAAAATGTAAAGGGAACTAGCTAAACAAAAATCTACAAAATTATGTACAAACTAAATGTAATAAAAAACAACTAAATATAAAATATTCACAAAAAATATAAAAAAACACCTAAACTACTATTTTTATTTATTCACAATTTTCTTGAAACTATTATCAACATGTTGCAAAAATTCTCAGGTCAAAATACCTCTTTTTCAATTTTATATGATTTTTCAAAATTGTAAAAGAAAATGAACAAAAATGAATTAACAATAACACAAAGCTGGTGCAGATAGCAAGAAAATATAACATGTGAATCAACTGGGCCCAACTGGGGGGTGCGCGTATCAAAGCGCCTTGGGCCCAAATATGTCAGAAAAAGAAAATGAAAATCAAAGGAAAAAAAGAAAATAATACGGTGCATGAAGTAAACGAATTAAGAGCAATTATTGGGCTTGTCTAATGGGGGGTGGGGACAGCAAAAACCACTTAGGCCCAAAGCTTCACTTAAATGAAACGACCGCGTTTCAATCTTCAGCCAAAATCTTCACAAACTGAGACGAGATCTGAACCGTACGATGGGACTTCAGTCAACAAGTCCATCTCAATCCAAAGGTCACCAACTCGTCTTCCTCATTCAAATGAAAATGGGAGCCAAACTCCATTGATGGACCTCCCAAGAACACTCAGAGTTCAGCAAATCGAACATCACCAAATCTTGATCAAAAATCATAAACCAAAACCCTAACGTGCTCTATTTTCTTCCCTGAGTTTATCTATGTCATTGAAATCCATTGATATCATCTCTAACAGCAAACACGATTCCATCTCCAAAATTAATCAGAAAATCAATCATCACCAATCATCAAATTAAGTGTCCCAATTTCTTCCTTGTTCATCACTGGTCAATTACAACTAAAAACCTAAGGTTCTACTTGCATATCCATGGAGTTGTCAGGTCCAAACAGAATTTGTGTGCACATGTCAACCTTCACCAAATCGTGTCAAACTTGCCAGAAATCATCATCTAACCACCTACATTGCTTCTAACCTAAAGATTCTTGCTAATTCTGTCTAATTCGAGCCAGAAGAGGAAAGTTACTAATCTGTGAAATTGATGAAAACAGATGATGAAATGCTTCAATCCAAGGCTTGCAAAGCTCCAGAATCACTCAATGCCTTGATATCTTGCTTCTGTATGCACTAATTCTTGATCAAAATGCTTGGATCACCATAACAGATTTTCAATTGCAGTTGAACATGTGAGAACTCAAGAACACGATTTATCCAATAACTCTCTCAGATTTTGATCTCTACACACTCAGTGATGCTTATTGAATTGAATTCAATCAAGAAATTGGATTGATTCTGAAGAAAATGAAGAACTCGATGATGAATTGCAATGGAGGGAATTGAAACTCAATATTGCTTCTCTGCACCAAATGACACCCAACCCTGATTTAGATCAACTCAAATTCATATATAGGCAGTGTTAGAATCCTCTAGAAAGACCTAGAATGATCCTATGAGAAATTGGATATCTCATGTCATGGTAAATCCTTTAATGAGTTTCAAAAAAGCAGTTGGAGTTTGGACTGTTACAGCACATGAACAAGGCTTGAATTTCTCTCCAAATGAGAATTAGAATGTGCTTGGATGGTTCCTTGCATTGTAATTCACTCCTAGCTTGGTTTGGCAAGTGTAGCTTCTTATATAAGTAACCAATGATAAGTCCAAGTTCTTGACCTCAAATTCAAAATCCAATAGTGTCAATAATCTCAAAATGTATTTTCCCTTCAATTTGGTATATCACATGATGTATTTTAGCTTTGGATCAAAAAATCCCAAATTTGGTCACTTGAAAATGGACTTTTACCTTCCATATTTGGTCAATTTTATCATTTTGAGTTCCATGCATTTCGAAACCATCATGACCTCTTTCCTAGACTCAAAACATCATTTTGAGCAAGTTTGATGTTGAACATTTTTCCATTTGTAGCTTGCAAGTAGGAGTTTTAGGCATATGCTTGAAATAACCTATAATCTTACTTTCCCAAAATACCCCTGGCTTGTCAAGATCATAAGTAGAGTTCCACAAATCAGAATGAGGCATACCATACCTTTATAGAAAGCTAAGATCATGAGGAACAACTTTCATGCTTACCAAGGATCCATTTGACAACTCCTTGTGGGGCAAAAGTTGCTTAGAAGTCAAGTAACTTTCACAGATAAATTTCAGTGTCCTCAGATGACCTGTAACTTGCAAGAACCATAACTTGAGTTCTATAAATCTCCTTGATGCCTTCCACCACTCAAATTAAAGGTCTTGAGATGCTATACAAGTTTCATGTTGGCCAAGGATCCATTTGAGACTTGCATTTTGAATTATTTTACTTGGAAGTTTGACCTAAACCAGGGGATTTTACTCAGAAACCCTAATTTAGAAACTTCTCTTCTTCTTGATTTCTTTTGATTTCTCCTTGGAACAACACCACATCCATATCCACATGTCAAAAGATTAATCCCACATCCTTTAAGTAGGCCATGATGCCTTTCAATCAAGCATTAGACCTAGGGTTGACCTAGGGTTGACCCAGGTGAAACCCTAGTTGACTGTCTTCAACTGTAGTTCTTGTAACCACACCAATAACTTGTCTTACTTTCAAAATGACCCTCTAGGTCTTCCATGATGTCTACACACATTCCATGCCTCAGTTCATAGCTCACAACCTCTATGATGATCTTCAAATACTCCCTAGATAGGCTATAAATCCACTGCTTGATCTATTAACTTCTCAAAGCTTCACCTTCTTTCTTGGTGACTTGAATAGGCTTGAATCTTGATAAAACCTTTTAGATATACTCCTTGAGATGAAAATAGCACTTGATCCCTTGTTGGATGACTTGCCCATGCTATGCTATGCAAATGAATGAATTATGTATATGATCTACTATGCAAATGATAAAGCTATGAAAACACAAATCAGGTAAAACAAGTTGGTCAAATTTTTGGGTGCAACAGCTGCCCCTATTCAAACGGCTTGGACCTGACTGGGTGAAACGCCCGGAGCCTTCAGACAATCGAGGTACGAGACGGTTGAATACCATTAAATCCGGAAATTTGCCAACTGCCAAAATAAATTGCGAAATAAACTACACCACTACTTGGGGAACACTATCTACAAATCTGATTTCAACACTATCTTGTCACTACTGGAATTGACTTCACTGGGAGAAGTACTTTTGTCGAATATAAGAACGCAATTCTGTCTTGTCATGGGACACATACTATGTTCCTTACGGGGAAATCATCCGTCTAGATACTGAGAAGCTCATCTGCCTATCTCTCAAGGGAAACACTTCATCCGCCTATCCAATACGGGAACCTTATTCTGTTTACATCACAGGAAACTTTCCTTCTGCCCATCACACAGGAAAATACACTTCTGCCCATCACACAGGAAAATTATTCTTCTGCCCATCACACAGGAAAATTATTCTTCTGCCCATCGCACAGGAAAATTATTCTTCTGCCCATCACACAGGAAATTATTCTTCTGCCCATCACACAGGAAAATTATTCTTCTGCCCATCACACAGGAAATTTATTCTTCTGCCCATCACACAGGAAATTATTCTTCTGCCCATCACACAGGAAAATTATTCTTCTGCCCATCACACAGGAAATTATTCTTCTGCCCATCACACAGGAAAATTATTCTTCTGCCCATCACACAGGAAAATTATTCTTCTGCCCATCACACAGGGAAAATTAATCTTCTGCCCATCACACAGGAAAATTAATCTTCTGCCCATCTCACAGGAAAATTATTCTTCTGCCCATCACACAGGAAAATTATTCTTCTGCCCATCACACAGGAAAACTATTCTTCTGCCCATCACACAGGAAAATTATTCTTCTGCCCATCACACAGGAAAATTAATCTTCTGCCCATCTCACAGGAAAATTAATCTTTTGCCCATCTCACAGGAAAATTATTCTTCTGCCCATCACACAGGAAAATTATTCTTCTGCCCATCACACAGAAAAATTATTCTTCTGCCCATCACACAGGAAAACTATTCTTCTGCCCATCACACAGGAAAATACACTTCTGCCCATCACACAGGAAAATACACTTCTGCCCATCACGCAGGAAAATTACACTTCTGCCCATCACACAGGAAAATACACTTTTGCCCATCACGCAGGAAAATTTTCTCGGACATAGCTTATTTGCCTATTCTTTGCATTAACTAACTCCACTGGGGATATTCCGAAAATAACTGTCAAACACTCATCTCGATAACAAGTGGCTACTTCTGAACTTTGATTTTATGAAAACCTGAAATGCTGCCGCAACAACAAACTTGAAGAAACATTCCGCTGGCCGGATGCAATAATGCCTCAATTGGCAACTCTGTGCAAAAATAATAAACTGAACCACATCATCACACGTCTCCTGGCGAGACCTCGATTGTCTGGTAATATCTGAGCTTTAGAACTCCATACTCCTATTGAGAAAGCACACCTGAAAGCGAAAGGTTAACCAACCTGATCTATGTTTCATAATGCGTATGTTTGATAATGGCGTAATGCTCCATACAACATGGAAATGCTACGCATTTTTTATTTGGTAGATGCAAATATGACACTATATGCCAATGCAAATGCAGACTCTAGCTGCTAGGAAAAGCTCTGACAAGCTTGCTTCATCAAATCTGCCGTCGAGGACAAATGCCACCATGTTGGGGAGTGAACGGGTATCACAACGTATTCCGGCAAAATAAATGCCAGGACACACAACCAACTCTGTCGGGGAGAGTTTTAACCTTCGAGTTCCACTGGGAGGAAAGATAACACTTGCTGAAAAGAGAGAACTCCACTGAGGACGAAACGACTCTCTTGGGGAAAATCAACTGACTCCGTTGGGGAGAATAAATGACCCTACTGGGGAGAGTAGACTGTCTGGGTATAGCTCACAAGTTTGGAAATATTAGTCTTCTGAGGCTAAATAACTCTGCTCGGGATAGGGAATCCTTTTGGGGGACACCACACTGTCTGAACACATCCTACAATCTTGGAATCACCAAACTCTGCTGAGGTAAACGACCCTGCTGGAGAATGTCCTTCGGATAAGCTGCGACTAGCTGGGGAATTTGATCCTTCTTTAGTAAGGAACATTGTCATCTCAGCTTCAGAGAATGAAGTGTGATCTGCGCGGGGATTCACCTTGCCTAATGATCAAGTCTTTCATCAAAAGCCTCTGGTTAGGGCAACATGAACTCTATTCCTTCTCAGAAATTTGCCCCAAAATACCAACATGCCCCAGTCCAAGCATTTCGTCTGGAAAGGGAAGGCTAGCCATAGTGCTACTCACAATACCTTGCCCCTGAATCGGCACCAACCTTCTGATAAGGACTCTTCGATCTCTGTACCCTGACGGTTAGATCTGAACTGTTTCTGCATGTCAAACCCCAAAAGAATGTCCCAACAACATCTTTTGTTTTTAGGGTGCTCTGCCCCGGTCTTGCGATAATCTTTTGCCCCTGATCGACTGATTCGTGGAGCAGCGCCCATAGCCGCGAGAGATTTGCCAAATCTCGACCTAATTGCCCCAGATGAACTGATTCTCGAATCTATGACTTTACTGGGGATAAACGAACGTGCCAAGTAGGCTGGGGCTTTTGTACATCCGTGATAGGTCATACACTCCTGATGTTGGACAATACCCTGTCCGAATTCACGACTTCTAGTAGAAGGGTCAATGGATGGCAGCACGATTTCCCGATATTTGTCTCAAACTTGAAGATTGGCTGAATCTGCTCAAGTAGCTCTGAATAACTCTGATGACACTGAGAAGAACAATTCTTCCGCCTCTGTTATGCCCCGGCCTGCAGGAACCTCTGTGGGATAGTCTGAAAATCTGTACCCTGATGGTTTGATATGAACTGCCCCAGCATTCTGAACTTCCGCGAGATACTTCGAATCAAACGTCTCTCGAATAAAGACATGCCCCTGTCTGCAATGACTTTGCCTTAATCTGGTTCTCGGAAAAACCCACTCTGAACCGAAAGCACCTTGCTACAATACGACCTTGCGATGGCTTACCCCGGTGTTTGCACGACAAAGGATTCCCTCAATTCAACAACTATCAACATAGTGACTTGCCCCTGAACGAGCGTTGAGCGATTTAACCTGCCCTGATCAAACATAGCATTCTAGATAACTGCCCCTGATTGGCTCTCGAGAAGATTCGCTCCTGATCAACTGCTTCTCAAGTAAACTGCCCCATAATCAACTGATGCTTCGGGACTTTTCCTCAGACTAATTGATTCCGAATTCACTGGAAGTCGATGCCCCGGATTCACAGGGTTTCTCAGCATTCACCATTCTGGGGACTGCTGAATTATTCAGTCCTGTTTGATTATTCCCTGTTGGAATTTCCTTCATGTCAACTACTGACCTGCAAGTAAAATTGTTTAATCCCGAATGGTAATTTTAATGCAGTGTTCATGCAGATTTTGAAAAATTTTGTGCTGTCACTCATTTACGTGTCATGACTGTGAGTGACGAATGAACCAAAGTTCAAACATAGTGCTTACGTGATCAGTGAAAAATACAACAAGGATATGATTAGAAAATCAAGAAGGAGTCAGGTTACTCAGTCTTATTGTAATGCGCTTTCAGAATAAACCCTACCTCAATTAGGTCTTTTAAGGGTTGTATCGTGGTTGGGTTAACGGTTCGTGAAACAAAAGATATTTGGCTCAAACCATGATTTGTACCCACCCCTTCTACGTGATGATCTCCGATCCTAAAGTTCAGTTAACTTGGTTCGAGCGCTCGCCTCTTCGAGAGGTATGTTGAATGGTAAGAACCATAGTTAGGGAACTCACGAGGTTTTTTCTCGGAGTGACAGTTACTCCTTTTCGTTTTCGGTGTCTATATACACGACTTTGTGACTTCACTGGGAATTTTTTCTATTGATATCCTTTCTTTTTCATTCTTTTGATTCCCTAATTTTTGCCTGGACTGACTCCTTTTGAGTTCTTTTCGATTTTTCTTTTGAAGTCCAGCGGGATGCCCTAATTTTTGCCTAAGTATTAGCTTTCCAGCTTTTTCTTTTTCTTTTTACTTAGCGGGCTCTCTTATTCTCTTTTTTTTTCTTGGAACACAGTCGTGTGACACTGATTGTCTTGATTGCTCTGAAAGGATGGTAACTGTCTCACTCCTGATTGGTGAGGTTTAACCATTGTGGTTGGCGAGACGCGACCTCTTGAGAGGTGTAAACTGTTATTGGTTCTTGGAAGGCAACACTCCTCTATAAGACTTGAACGCTCGGTCAAGCTAACTGACAACTACCCTGCCCCGGGTTAAGACGTGAGGGTTAACAAGTCCGAAAAACTTCTACTTCCTGGCTCGAAGTGGTTAACAAGGGACTAACTCCTTATATCTCCAGTGTTTGGGGATTTGAAACAATGCCTTGTACGTCATCGGCAAGGTTTTATCTGAAAGCATACGATCATCGGTTATGAGTATTCAGTTTCGTCATCCTCCCTCCAGTCTTTGCTAATCATTGTGATAAAGCGGAGTAAATAAAATGCAATTGTCAATGCAATGCAATAAATGAGCGACAGCGACATGATTAATTCAAAAAAAATGCATAGTCATTTTACCAATCTTACCATTCGAAACAAACAATGTTTAATAGCAAGTAGTAACTAACAGAAAAGAAACTACAAATGCAAATGATAAAAAGTCTGAGGACTGCCAATGCTGAGGGCGTCTGCCTGTCTGGACCTCTGGCTTCTCGAAAATAAACCCTCTGAATCTGCAAGCTCAGACAGCTGAGAGGTAGGCGTGAACAGACAAAACTCCTTCTGGAAAGGAAATGCACTCTTGGTCGATCGACTGTTATACTGTCGCCTAAAAAGCTTTACAATCTTCAGTTGAGTGCCCCGGGGATCCGCCATGGTAACTACACTGAACGTGGGGATTGTACCCAGGAGGGTAAGGCTCTGGAACAGGCTTAAGAGCTTTCGATTCCACTAAAGAACTCTGGACCAAAGATGGCAGCAACTGGCTATACGGCATAGGCACTGGGTGGAAAGGAGCATTCCTTCGTTCCAAGTTGTTACGAGGCCTGTTCTGATTCTGGCGCTGATTCTGATAACCTCGGCCACGAGTTCGTTGATTTGCATGAGAAGTGACATAACGTTCCTGATATGGTGCTCTGGGCACAATTGTCTGTCCAGCATAACAAGCCACAGGAGGTACTGGTCTCTGAGAAGATGAAGAACCAACAGATTTCACTGATTCACCTCGAGGACATTCAACATCTGGCATGATTGCATTGATCACAACTCCTTCTTCAGTTTGGTAGCTACAGAGAGATTCATTTTCACTAGCCTGACCGCCCGAAACGATATGAATTTTCCCAATTTTTACGGCATGCTCAATGCGTTCTCCAAATCCTACCAAGTCAGAGAAATTTGACGCAATTCCAAGCATTCTTTCAAAGTACGGACTCTGCAGTGAGTCTACAAACATGCCCGTTAGCTCTCGGTCTAGGAGTGGTGGTTGTACTCTGGCAGCAATTTCTCTCCATCTCTGAACATACTCCCTGAAAGGTTCATTGTTCTCTTGAGACAATTCTTGCAACTACATGCGACTAGGAGCCATGTCTAGGCTATAATCGTACTGCTTCAGAAAAGCTCTGGCTAAATCCACCCATGATCGGATCTGATTACTCTCTATTGCATATACCAACTCAAAGATGCCCCAGTCAGACTATCCTGGAAGCGGTGAATCATTAGCTTGTCGTCTTGCACAAACGAAGTCATTCTCCGGCAGAACATCACTAAATGTTGCTTCGGACAGCTATCTCCTCTGTACTTTTCAAACCTTGGTGCTCTGAACTTCGGAGGTAACACTAGGCCAGGAACCAAACACATGTCTGAAGCATTGAAGTTAACAGCATCTTTAACTTTCAAGGCTTTAACTTTTCCTTCCGACGCTCAGAATCTTATAGCATACTCAGGAGATCTTGGGTCTTCGGTCTTGGTTATCGGGACCTCTCTTCGGGAATTCGGTACAGGGAAGACAACACCTTGATAATCTGAGGTATCAACATAAGGAGAACGCTCACTTCGGACAACAAACAGCTCATGTAGATCTCGGTCTTCAACAGAAGGCAATACAAGTTGAGCTGCAGTAAAGTTGTTCACTTGCGGGGATTCTTTGTCATGCAGAGAATCATACAGAGGATTGGATGTCACAGTGAAACCCGACAAGGCATCAACAAACTGGAAGTTGCTCTCTAACATAGCTACCAACAACCTTCCACTGACTTCACTACTTGATTCTGTTCAAATCTGCTTCAACCCCTTGGTTGTCTTCTAACAATCAACACTTGCTCAGAACAATCACCGGAGAATCACCCTCAGAATCAAAACAACAGCTGGATAAGAGCTCTGACTAGCTGGAGAATGATATGCAATATGATGCAAACATGTTTATGCAAATGTAATGCAAGATGCAGCAAACACGGGATCACATCCCCCTGGCTGAGAAGCCCAATCCACCATATTGGCCTCAAATAGACCCACAAACTGCTCAAGACCATCCCCAATGCTCCAACCTGGTCTCTGACGGACCCAATAACACTGTCCTCAAATATCACACCACTGAATCTCAATCAAGAAAACCGCTAATCTGGAAGTCAAGTTACCTGCATGCCCCAACCCCTCTCATAGGTAGGTGTCCTAATAACTGACACAAGGTATGGCATCCTATGCGGTCGTTGGCGTCACAGACTTTCAAGACGGATGATACGATACCCAGAAGGTGTGGCATCATCATGTCCTGAAGAGGCCTCACTTAGCCAACTTCCAAATGATCGGTCCCCAGAGTCGACAATCCAACTAACCAACAACCCCTTCAACCCAAAGGGTTGAAAAAGAAGTCAACCAGAAGAACCTCGTCTGAGCGTGGATTTCATGAGACACTAGTACATGCAAAGCATGCACGCGCCCACTAATTTCCACTCTAATTCTAGGTGCACTCAAGCCCAGGTCCGGCTTATCTCTCAATCATAGAGCCCCCTCATACCCACAACAATAATAACAATAATATAATGCTGAATATAAAATACAGAAACGTAAATCCATACAAAATCCACGACGGGAAAACAAGCGCTAGGATTGACTCGCGTAGGGAACTGTTGGAGTCCCCAGCAGAGTCGCCAGCTGTCGCTACTGCGAAAATCGGCGCCGGCTGAACAGAAGAGTCGCCACCGTGCGTTATTTATCCCAACGGAGGGAAAGAAAACGCTCGAAGTAAACCTACCGCAAAGACGGGAAAGGAATGGTCATCGCAACCAAATCCTGGATTCGGGAGTCGGTTACGCAAGGGGAAGGTATTAGCACCCCTCACGTCCGTCGTACTCGACGGGATCCACACTTGTTTTCTGGTACGGATTGTTATTCTATCTATTCTACAGGTATGGGGTTACAAGAAAATAAACTGACTCGGCAAAGTATCGCACTTTATGCCTACGTATTCCTGTCTGGAACGAGAAATCAGAGTCAACGTAGTTCGCCTACCCACGGGAAAGGAGGGGAAGGTTGCTCGCTAGGATATCGCATCCTATGCCTACGTACTTTCATACAGCATGAAAGATCAGAGCAAACGTAGTTCGGGCCACGTACGACACAAGTCTGTCTTGATTGTTTTTATCCTTCTGAAAAAGGTTTTCTCCTGATTACGCGTCCAAGCGGACAAAAATGACTCTTTGGTTGGTTTACAGTCTTTTACGCAAGAACTGTTTTTATTGATGTTTATCCTTTTATTGTATTTTTCTGATTGTTTTGAGAAAGAAAAGAAACAGCAACTCTAAAACCTATGGTTGAAAAAGGAATCCCAAATCTACCCTAATGTTGTCATGCATGGATGAGAATCCTAATGTCTGTCATATTTCTCTCTTGCGCAGAGAGAAACAGAGATCCTAAGGGAATAAACGGGAAAAGCAACAACATATATACAGTAAAGCAGTAAAATGCATGAATGCAACAGTACAAGCGAGGCAAGGGAGTCCCACTCAACCTCGAACCTAGAAAACAATGGGAAAAGTGAAACAACTTCACTTCAACCCTATGGGGAAAATTAACAAACAATACAGTCAAGAAACTCAAACAATACATCAACAGCTCTAAACAGCACCAACAACTCTAAACAACAAAATCCATTAACATCTTCAAGCAAGGTCTTTATCCCTTTACCAGCTTCAAGTAAGCATCCAATCTTCAAGGAAAATAGCAAGCTACAACAAGCAGAAACTCTAGACAGTAGAAAGCATCAAACAGCTAAGCAGCAGTAAGTCCTACTTCAAACAGTTGCACAGCTCTGACAGCACCAGCTCCTTCTTCTAACAGTCTTCAAGGCAATGAACTTTATCCTCAATCTTCAAGGGCTTCTTCAAAGCAAGCTCTCCAGCAGAGAAATGATGACAAGAGGATTTGGGATGTTAAACAGTCTGCTGAGCACCAAAGGTGGCCTACAGAAAGTTAACATAATACAAAGTGTTTCTCTCAAAGTTCTATCTCCTAGATACAGTCACTAATCCTTCCAAAGGAGGGATGTGAGTATTAAGGAGAGACTTTTGATTATTGAGAAGAATGGAGGAAAAAGAAACCATCCATGTTTATGAAGAAAATTTATGTTCTAAGGCTCTACCTATACCCTATGGCCTATGGTCTTCAAACAACCCCAAGCAAGCCAAGCAGTCTTCATCAAGCTTTGATTTTGATCTTCAACCTTGTCTTCATTAGGCTTCACCATCATGCTCTTCAAACCAAGCCAACACCCCAAGCAAATGCCCAAAAAGCCCACACAACAAAACAAACCCCAAAAATGGGCAAGCCAAACAAGCACACAATTGTAAAACATACTAAAAATAGTAATATAATATTTACAAGCCTAATATTAATTCTAAGGGAATTACTATATCTACCCTATATACCCCATAGGTTCCATACTCTAATTCAATCTAAAAACCCAAAAAATAAAATGTTCAAGTGCACCTATGTTGTGTATAAACCCTAATCTAGCCATCCTAATATCATCTAATCAAAACTAATCAAAACCCAATTATAAAATCATGGAATAAATCCAGGGGTAAGCTCAAGCTTATATCTAATTACTCTAAAAAGAACAACACTAAAATGTAAAGGGAACTAGCTAAACAAAAATCTACAAAATTATGTACAAACTAAATGTAATAAAAAACAACTAAATATAAAATATTCACAAAAAATATAAAAAAACACCTAAACTACTATTTTTATTTATTCACAATTTTCTTGAAACTATTATCAACATGTTGCAAAAATTCTCAGGTCAAAATACCTCTTTTTCAATTTTATATGATTTTTCAAAATTGTAAAAGAAAATGAACAAAAATGAATTAACAATAACACAAAGCTGGTGCAGATAGCAAGAAAATATAACATGTGAATCAACTCGGCCCAACTGGGGGGTGCGCGTATCAAAGCGCCTTGGGCCCAAATATGTCAGAAAAAGAAAATGAAAATCAAAGGAAAAAAAGAAAATAATACGGTGCATGAAGTAAACGAATTAAGAGCAATTATTGGGCTTGTCTAATGGGGGGTGGGGACAGCAAAAACCACTTAGGCCCAAAGCTTCACTTAAATGAAACGACCGCGTTTCAATCTTCAGCCAAAATCTTCACAAACTGAGACGAGATCTGAACCGTACGATGGGACTTCAGTCAACAAGTCCATCTCAATCCAAAGGTCACCAACTCGTCTTCCTCATTCAAATGAAAATGGGAGCCAAACTCCATTGATGGACCTCCCAAGAACACTCAGAGTTCAGCAAATCGAACATCACCAAATCTTGATCAAAAATCATAAACCAAAACCCTAACGTGCTCTATTTTCTTCCCTGAGTTTATCTATGTCATTGAAATCCATTGATATCATCTCTAACAGCAAACACGATTCCATCTCCAAAATTAATCAGAAAATCAATCATCACCAATCATCAAATTAAGTGTCCCAATTTCTTCCTTGTTCATCACTGGTCAATTACAACTAAAAACCTAAGGTTCTACTTGCATATCCATGGAGTTCTAGGTCCAAACAGAATTTGTGTGCACATGTCAACCTTCACCAAATCGTGTCAAACTTGCCAGAAATCATCATCTAACCACCTACATTGCTTCTAACCTAAAGATTCTTGCTAATTCTGTCTAATTCGAGCCAGAAGAGGAAAGTTACTAACCTGTGAAATTGATGAAAATAGATGATGAAATGCTTCAATCCAAGGCTTGCAAAGCTCCAGAATCACTCAATGCCTTGATATCTTGCTTCTGTATGCACTAATTCTTGATCAAAATGCTTGGATCACCATAACAGATTTTCAATTGCAGTTGAACATGTGAGAACTCAAGAACACGATTTATCCAATAACTCTCTCAGATTTTGATCTCTACACACTCAGTGATGCTTATTGAATTGAATTCAATCAAGAAATTGGATTGATTCTGAAGAAAATGAAGAACTCGATGATGAATTGCAATGGAGGGAATTGAAACTCAATATTGCTTCTCTGCACCAAATGACACCCAACCCTGATTTAGATCAACTCAAATTCATATATAGGCAGTGTTAGAATCCTTTAGAAAGACCTGGAATGATCCTATGAGAAATTGGATATCTCATGTCATGGTAAATCCTTTAATGAGTTTCAAAAAACTAGTTGGAGTTTGGACTGTTACAGCACATGAACAAGGCTTGAATTTCTCTCCAAATGAGAATTAGAATGTTCTTGGATGGTTCCTTGCATTGTAATTCACTCCTAGCTTGGTTTGGCAAGTGTAGCTTCTTATATAAGTAACCAATGATAAGTCCAAGTTCTTGACCTCAAATTCAAAATCCAATAGTGTAAATCATCTCAAAATGTATTTTCCCTTCAATTTGGTATATCACATGATGTATTTTAGCTTTGGATCAAAAAATCCCAAATTTGGTCACTTGAAAATGGACTTTTACCTTCCATATTTGGTCAATTTTATCATTTTGAGTTCCATGCATTTCCAAACCATAATGACCTCTTTCCTAGACTCAAAACATCATTTTGAGCAAGTTTGATGTTGAACATTTTTCCATTTGAAGCTTGCAAGTAGGAGTTTTAGGCATATGCTTGAAATAACCTATAATCTTACTTTCCCAAAATACCCCTGGCTTGTCAAGATCATAAGTAGAGTTCCACAAATCAGAATGAGGCATACCATACCTTTCTAGAAATCTAAGATCATGAGGAACAACTTTCATGCTTACCAAGAATCCATTTGACAACTCCTTGTGGGGCAAAAGTTGCTTAGAAGTCAAGTAACTTTCACAGATAAATTTCAGTGTCCTCAGATGACCTGTAACTTGCAAGAACCATAACTTGAGTTCTATAAATCTCCTTGATGCCTTCCACCACTCAAATTAAAGGTCTTGAGATGCTCTACAAGTTTCATGTTGGACAAGGATCCATTTTAGACTTGCATTTTGAATTATTTTGCTTGGAAGTTTGACCTAAACCAGGGGATTTTACTCAAAAACCCTAATTTAGAAACTTCTCTTCTTCTTGATTTCTTTTGATTTCTCCTTGGCACAACACCACATCCATATCCACATGTCAAAATATGAATCCCACATCATTTAAGTAGGCCATGATGCCCTTCAATCAAGCATTAGACCTAGGGTTGACCTAGGGTTGACCCAGGTGAAACCCTAGTTGACTGTCTTCAACTGTAGTTCTTGTAACCACACCAATAACTTGTCTTACTTTCAAAATGACCCTCTAGGTATTCCATGATGTCTACACACATTCCATGTCTCAGTCCATAGCTCACAACCTCTATGATGATCTTCAAATACTCCCCATATAGGCTATAAATCCACTGCTTGATCTATTAACTTCTCAAAGCTTCACCTTCTTTCTTGGTGACTTGAATAGGCTTGAATATTGATAAAACCTTTTGGATATACTCCTTGAGATGAAAATTGCACTTGATCCCTTGTTGGATGACTTGCCCATGCTGTGTTATGCAAATGAATGAACTATGTATATGATCTACTATGCAAATGATAAAGCTATGAAAACACAAATCAGGTAAAACAAGTTGGCCAAATTTTAGGGTGCAACAGATGGCTCGTGTGGATCATTGATGATCATGAATTATGCTTGAAATTATTATTATATTTGCATAATGGTGTTGTCATGCATTTCATGCCATGTGTCTTGTGGAGATGACTAGGTGGGAATCCATGATGGGTGCCTAGTTCATCCGAACTTCATGTGGAAGCCGTTGTGGAGATAAGTTGTTGTTTAGAGGAACGTATACGACTTATCCGAATTCTGACGGGAATCGGGTTCTAGGGTGAACCATACGTATTTGTGTTGGTACCACATGCATTGTGTCGAGTCAATGAGTCACATTACATACTTGTATTTGATTATGGGATATTAATGCCAAGTGATTGAGATGGCACGTGAATGTGCGTTTCATGTGTATGATTGTATGTGTGGTGTGTAACTACTCCTTAGCATGTGTATTTCACCACTTGTTTATTGAATGTAGTTCTCACCCCTTTTCTGTTTGTTGCATCTGTGCTCCTTGGCGAGTGCAGATGACCAGGTACCTGAGTAGTGCTTGGAGTGTGTTGCTATTTGATCGAGTCCTAGGAGTCGCTCTGATACGTAACATGGGATGACAGGATTACGTTATATTTTTCTTATTTTCTTGATTAATTGTTACGTATCTTTTATCTGTTGGATTAATGATGTATAACCACCGGTTGTGGGGATTATGTTTAAACATTGATTTTATTTCGCTGTTTTATCGAATGACCTTGTTGAAATATTGTGGAAAGCATGAAGTGACTTGATACTTCATTGAACGAGAAAAATCTTTATGTGACATCCTACGTGTTTTAAAAACTCTGGTGTATTTTCTTTAATATTCCTATAATACGCGTACGGGGTAGAGTGGGGTGTTAAAACACACAGTTATAGTCAGCAAGAAGGAATAGACTATACAGAAACCTATGCACTAGTTTCCAGGTTAAAATCTATTTGTCTCTTAATTTCTTTTGTTGTAAATCATGACATCACTTTATATCAGATGGATGTAAAGACTGCATTCTTAAACGGGTATATTTCTGAAGAAATTGTTATACAGTCTGAAACAAGCTCCCATAGCTTGATGATATTATATTTGGTTCTGCTAATACTTCCTTGTGCAAGAAATTTTCTCAATTAATGCAGGCTGAATTTGAAATGAGGTTGATGGGAGAACTAAAGTTCTTTCTGGGAATTCAAATTGATCAACAAACTGAAGGAACATATATTCTTTAAAGCAAATATACCAAGGAACTTCTGAAGAAGTTCAACATGTTAGAATGCAATCCAGCAAAAAATACAATGCATCCTACATGTATTCTAAAGAAAGAAGAGATAAGTGGTAATGTAGAACACAAGCTACTCAGAGGTACAATTAGATCTCTCCTTTATCTGACTCTTCTAGATTAGACATCCTCTCTAGCGTGTGCCTATGTGCTCGTTTCCAATCAGATCCTAGAGAAACTCACTTAACAGCTGTTAAGAGCATCTTTAAGTATCTGAAAGGTACTTCTAACCTTGGGTTATTCTATAGAAAATCATCTGAGTACAAACTGGTAGGGTATTGTGATGCAGACTATCCTAGAGACAGAATAGAAAGAAAAAGTACTTTTGAAAGTTTTCTGAGAGACAATATGATCTCATGGTCTAGCAAAAGACAATCTACAATTGCTTTATCAACTGCTGGAGTTGAATATATTGCAGCTTCTGGATGTAGCACACAGATTCTTTGGATGAAAAGTCAGTTAGAAGATTATCAAATTTCGCAGAGTAACATTCCTATCTTCTGTGATGATACTTCTGCTATTTGTCTATCCAAGAATCCAATTATGCATTCTAGGGCTAGACATATTGAAATAAAACATCACTTTTTATGTGACTATGTTCAGAAGGGCATTTTTAGTTAACGTTTGTAGATATAGACCACCAGTGGGATGATATTTTTCATAAAACCCCTTGATGAAGATAGATTCGTATTCATTCTGAAAATTTTATTTTGAAAACCGTGTCCATAATGAGTTAATGAAATTTTAATGCGTCAAGTTACCATAATTTCTGAAATAAGATTATGATGAATTTACTTGTTTATTTGTTTATTTTATTTGTAAATTACGCTTTTGGTTTAAATCATGAGCTTTCTGAAGTGGGTGAGGTTCATGAATTAGAAAGTTTCTTTTTAAAAGGAAATCCTTTGATTTGTCTTCTGGGTTGTGAATGATTACAACATTAATTATTGTCTTTTCATCTGAGAGCGTGTTAATGCTAGTGGTGACAACTGTCCCATTTGATGAGCATGCGTAATCATGATTTGACGCATTGGGTTTCGTAACCTTCTTGAGAATAAGTTAATATTTACGCCTTCTCCCTATAATTGTGCATTCATCAGACTTATGTGAGTTAAAGATATCTTAAGACTAAGTATTTCTCTTCTCAATCTTTATTGCATGTCAGATTTCTTTTGCCACCTTTAAGTATACATATATTCGTATTTATTGACTGATGTCAAGACTTGAATAATGTATACTTATTCTGTGACCTTTTGGATATTCTCTTTAGTAAGAGAAAACTACATTCTTTTCCCATTCTTTGATATCTTTGGCTCTTACTCTACTTATGTCCTACGTCACTTGTCTAGAAAATGATGAACTTTCGTTTCCATTCATCTAAAATTTATTGCCATTTATTGTTGATCCATTACTTTCATATATATATATATATATATATATATATATATATATATATATATATATATATATATATATATATATATATATATATATATATATATATATATATATATATATATATATATATATATATATATATATATATATATATATATATATATATATATATATATATATATATATATATATATATATATATATAT
Organism: Lathyrus sativus; assembly: GCA_963859935.3. NCBI lineage: Eukaryota > Viridiplantae > Streptophyta > Magnoliopsida > Fabales > Fabaceae > Lathyrus > Lathyrus sativus. Next base: position 543,280,179 of record OZ012737.1, read on the forward strand.
ATATATATATATATATATATATATATATATATATATATATATATATATATATATATATATATATATATATATATATATATATATATATATATATATATATATCAAGTTCTTCCTCATTTCTATTCCTGCTATGTCTCTCAAAACTTTTTATGAAAATGAAGAAGTCTTGGAACTAATCACTGAGAAAAGGCCTAATTTCCTAGACTAGGAGACTTGGGTTTAAACATAACTAGAAGTATGCAGATTCAAGGATGGCCTGACTACTACACAATCTTGCACGGACCCATCTATCCTAACCTTGTGAAGGAGTTTTGGAAATATGCAAGGGTTGACGAAGATGACAACATTATTTGGTCTCCTGTTTATGGAGTTCCTTTCATCATAACACATACCTCCATTGCTGAAGCCATCAATTGTGTCCAAACTGGAGTCACCGTAGAAGATTTTCATCTGAACTACACCTTTGTTGAGAAACTCATTGTCATTCATGATGATTCTCTTTCCATATATGAATCCAACAATCCTGAGGGGCTCCTTCCCACTTCCAAAGTGTTGTTTCAACTCATGCTAACCAACTTGCCTCCTTGAGGAGTGGCCAAAGATGTTTTGTCTCATGATGACGGACTCTTTATCTACTTTCTGATGTACACCATCCGGGTCAACCTGCCTCAAACTATCTTCAATCATCTGAAGCATTCTAAGGAAGTTTCCAAAATTCAGCATAAGTCCTTCTTACCTTATGGAAGAATTTTGTCTGATTTGTTCTTAAAGGCTGAAATAATTGGATTAGCCAAAAGGCTTGGACCAGACAATGTTGCGATTGAAGAAAGATGTGAAAGAGTTGATAAGGTGCATGTTTTTTTATGCTTGTTGGACGGGTGTCCTTGTTGGTTTATCAGAATCTGTTCTCTTAGTTATGTGTTTTGTTAACCATCTTGTTTGTGTGTCTTGTCTATCTTTTGTTTGATCATGTCCTTATAACTCGGTTGAACTTCATTAATATTAAATGAACTTCTCTTTGGTTGGATATGATTGATGTGGCTTATGATACACTAAGTCTCAGAATCTTTAGACCCACATATTATCTTTTTGTTGCATCTAATTTCATGTTATTGCATATTTTCTTTTTGATTGCTAATAAAAAGGGGGGGGGAGGGGAAGTATTGATTTTGATATAACTAATTTCTCTTGAATCAAACCCAAACATTTCAAATATTTGTACTAACCCTTATTTAAAAGGATATTATAAAGGATATTATGTTAGTTGTTTTCTTTCAGAAAAAGCTTACTATATATCAGAAACACCTGAAAAATCAGAACATAACGTATGAAGCCCAAACTCTGAAGATATGCTAGATTCTTAAAGTTCTGAATCATCTTAAGTGAGAAAAGAAATCAAATATTATTCAAGTTTATCCAACTAATCAGAAGTAAAACTCATCAGAAGTTAATTTGTGTTGTTGTGAGTTAAATCCTTGTTAAAATGCTTAACAACTGTAAGGACAAGTTCAAGAAACTTATGAAAGATAAATGAGTTCTTTTGAACAGAAGGATCATATACTCCAATAAAAAGGTTAATCATGGAAGTGTTCTTTCATTTTGATTATCTTTTTAGAGTTGCTCATCTCAGGGGGAGCTTTGTGCTTTTTTCTAATATATGTTTTGGTGATTACCCGACAAAAATTGTTCACCAAAATATAGTGTTTTGTCATCATCGAAAAGGGGGAGATTGTTAGAACAAGATTTGGTTTTGCGTCTGTATCTCTAAATTTTGATCATAACAAGTCAATATTTGTGTGAGAACAATTTTGTGTATCATTAGAAAATAGCTTTGATTCTGACTCTTGAATGTGAAACATTACAAGTTTATAAATATATTGATCTAAATTGATTCTCCTCAAACTCACGGATGAGAAGCTTCTAAGAAAATTGTATATTATTGCTGCAACATTCTCTTGGCTCTTGCTTCTGACGTGTGACTCTGATCAATTCACTTCTGAAGACTGCTCAAGCTTCCAAAGATTAAACGCTTAAGGTTCTAAAAACTAATAAGAATCCCAAGTCAGATATTGATGTGATCAAGCTTCTAATTGACGATTGAAGTTTTTGAACTCAAGCAAAATCAAATCTTCTAACTCATGCTTCAAACAATGATTTATCTAGAAGCCACTGAATAATAGAAGATAAGAATGAGTTTATACGTGGGGAAAATAGTACATCGTACAAACCAATATTCCTTCCACTAAGCGAATTTCGTGGAGTAAGGAAATTGAGGTAGTACGATTCTTGTCCCCTCCGTATCAAACTTTTACTTAAGTCGCCAGCTCATTCATGAAGAATACCAGATCTACCCTTCAACAGATCTTTTTTACTGTCTATATAAAGACTTGAATACTTGAAGAATTACAACATTCAAGTAAGCAAGGAAGCAAGGAAATAAAGAAGTAATTTGTACAAGGCTGTTGTCTAAATTTGTGTAGAATTTTCTTTAAGTGTATTGTGCTTTTAACTTTTTTATACTTTCTTGTGTAGAGGCAATCTTTGTAAACACAACTTTATAATCAAGTTGTTGTTTGCATTTCCTTAAGGGACCGGTTAGGTCAGAATCCTTGAGAAGACGTAGACTGTGTGTCTTTGTGGTTTGTTAGTCACCAGCGGTTGCTAGTGTAGTTGTAATCAAAATGTTGTTTGTGTTTCTTTAAGCGACCAATTAGGTTAGAATCCTTGAGATGACATAGACTGTGTGTCTTTGTGGTTTGTTAGTCACCAGCGTTTGCTAGTGCAGTTGTAATCAGTTGATTATAATGGATTAAGTTCTTGGGTATAAGGCGAAATCACCTTGGCGGGTGGACTGGATTAACTTTGAGGTTTTCAAGTGAACCAGTATAAAAATTGAAGTGTATTTCTCTTTGTTGTTTATTAGCACTGATTTTTATTGAGTGAGTAAAAAACATTTTGTTTTTTAAAACCCCAATTCAAACCCCCTATTTCTTTTGTTTTTCTCACCTTCATTCTCAACCCAATTTCTTTGTTCTTAATACCTTTATTGTCTTCCTCTGAAGCTTTTGCATCTAGTCTCAAGCTCCCATACCTTCTAAAGTGCTCTGACCATATCAAGCTTCTTCAACTTCCAACCACCTTCTCAACAAGGTAGTTAGAAGCTTCAATTTGCTTCAAATAAGTTACCATACTGTAGACCTTGATTGGCTGATCATTTATCCTAACTTATCTAATTTGATTGCTTGAATTAATCATTTAATTTTTGTTTGAGTGTTCGTGTCCATTTCTGCATTACTCCATAATTATCCCCACTCCTTTTCAATAAATAAAAATGAAGGATGGAGTTATGTTCGCCTTGACGAGACGGTTGCAATGATGGTGATCTCATGTCTTAACATTAACATCTAGCAATCTCTGGTGACTGGTTCATTGGAGAAGATGATCAGAGAGGTTGAAGGTGGTGGTATGCATGTTGCCACGTTAGATTTAAATGTGATCTGATGCTTTGTCTTGCGTGTGTTACATTGTGTTCGATCATCTCAGGTGTGTTGGATCTGCCACGTCAATTATGAGGCTTGATCCGACGGGCCTTGTTTTTTTTCTCTTTTTATTATTTTCTGATTTTATTTTAAAATTGCATTAAACTTAAAAAATTCATAAAAAAATAGCTACATTAACATTTTTTACTCCAATTTTTTTCATAGTTTCATAAAAATATTTTCTATTTTTTGAGCATTTTTGTGCATTCTTATTTTATCTTTTGATAATTTTCATGATATTTTTATTTTTGCATATGCTCTAAATAGTTTTAAAATGTTTTTATGCATTTCAAAATTATCAAAAACTTTGTATATGATACTTGAGTTATTTCTGACTTTATGGATTTTTCTTGATCATTTGTGCTCTTGTTAGATGCATCTTTTGCATTTTCATGTTAATTTTCCCTTTTTTATTCATTTTAAATATCATTTTGATGCATATTATTTCATTTTATTGCATTTTGTTCATGTTTTACCTTTGTTGACTGTTGTTTGACTTGGATCTTGCTGGATTTAGTCAAGTTCCATCAAGCTTAATGGACCTTGGGTGTGTATAGGGTGAAAACCCTGATCCACCAAAATGGATGATTGATCTTGATGATAGCTTGATCAATCCTTGGATTCAATCTTTTTTTTTTGTTTTCTTGATGCCTCTTCTTTATTTTCCTTCTCGTTTTTTCTTTTGGTTGATGAAAATCTTTAACATCGTAGAACTTTTTAAAGTTCTTAATTAAGATGAGACCACTCTTTTTTTCTCTCTGTGTGGTAAGTTTTAGGAGAATGACTTACATGTCATTACTCTATATTGCATTTGCACAAATATTATTATTTACTGACCTCCCATAGCATGACCTTCCTTATAGGTTGTGCTACCATATCTTAACATAACACTAAATTTATCCTGAATCAGAAACTAAATCATTTTTGTATGTCAGATTGTTAGCCTCATATTCTCCATGGTATTGTGTGAAATAGATTTGATCTTTTGTTACTAAAGAGAGCTAGTGGCATACTTGTTGATTTTATCCAAGTTGAAACCCTTGTCTTGGTAATGTATAATACCATGTTTCATGCTTGTGGATGTTTAGTTGAGTGTTCTCCAAAAAATTACAAACTGGCCTTTCTTTTCTAATTATTAACTTACTAATCTTTACTTTAATTGTCATTTATTTTATTCTCTTTACTAATTGCCATTTATTTTTATGCTTTTACTTTATCATTTTATATCATATTATCATACTTCTTTTCTCTTTGTCCACCTGGACTTCTGTTTATGTTTATGCTCTTTTTATTTTGTCCATTTTTACTTTCTTTCTCTTAAGACATTAATAAATATTAGACCTCTTAAAGACTTGGTTACTTTGTGGACTTGATGTTACTATCCTTTGCATTATGGAGTTTTGGACTTAGAATTAAGACTTTGACCTTGACTTGTAAGTACATCTTAAGACCTACTTGGATTCATCTGGTACCCTTGACTTAAGGGTTCTCTTGAAGACTCATCTTGGTTGTTATGATTTCATCTAATGCCTAGATTACTATTTGCTTATTTGGCTTGCGTGAGGCTTAACCCAAAGGAAAGAATTCTTGATTAACTTATGTAATGGGGATTTATATCTTATCTTTGTTAGATATTTCTTTTTCCCTAACTTTTATTTTATGCTTTAGGATAGTCTCTTCATCTCCTCCCCATTCTTAAATTTTCAAAATCTTCTCCCTTTCTCAAAATCTTCTTCTTTCAAACTAGAACCACTTTTGTAATAAACCTTGACTTTGTCAAGTGATTTTCAAACTTATTTTCGTTAACAAATGCTAAGACATCTTAAGCATACTTAAACAATTTTCAAAAGACATAGAAAACACATTAACTCATTCAAATCATTTTGTGCCTTTGTGCACTTTTTGCTTTAAAACTTTTCATAAAGTTTAGTCATGAGTCATTTCCATAATTGAGATATAATTCTCATATCCCTATTGTATTGGTGGTAATTCTTTACCATTTGTGAGAGCTAATGGCATACTTGTTGATTTTTATCTAAGTTGGAGTCTTTCTGTTTGTGATGCAAAGTTCTCATTACTTGTGGGTGATTAGTTATAGTATTCTCCTTAAAATGACAACTTGTTTTTTTCATTTAAAATGAATTATGACACACCATTTTAGTTATTTTTACCATGAACTACGAGGTTTTGATCCTTCATTACACTTTGTGGGTACGTAGTCACGAGACTCATGAAGTCTTGTCAAACACAAAATTATAAAAAAAAATACTTTTCTTCTCACCTCCCCAATCTCTTACAAGCAAACCATTTTCAAACCAAAAAGCTTAGATATTTCAAAGAGGTTCCTATAGAGTACTATAGACGTTTTGGGTGCTAACACCTTCCCTTTGTGTAACCAACCTCTTACCATGTCTCTGTATATTTTTCCTTGTTTTAGGACTCCTTTAGGTTTTGTTCGCTCTTTTTCCTTTCCTTTGGATAAAATAAAAGTGCGGTGGAGACTCTTGTTTTATGAGTTAAGTTAATCAATAACTTATACTCATAACTTTTACCGCTACATCTTATTTCTTTCAAACCAAGGAAAGTGGATTCTCAGAGGCAAGAGTGGATGAGGAGGCCTTGCCTTTGCCTTTGGAAGCATTTTTTGACTTAGAGCCTATTGGATTTGTGAGAAACAACTTGCACACAAGGTGTTTGTAAAAATGCTTGAATTAAACTTTTGAGAGGATGAGTGATGCAACAACACCCACACACTCAAATAGAAGGGTGTTGCGGTGGAAATAGGATATCAAACTATTAATTAGTTTGAATCACAATTCTTAATTTACAACCGCTCTTTGATTTATCCGAAGGAAAATGTCAAAAGAGGGAAAACCTATTTTTGCATCGTAAACACAATGCGGGGAGAGACCTAGGTAAGGGGTTGATTAAGCTTAGGGAAGGTATTAGCACCCTAAACTTCTGTAGTACTCTACAGGAACCTTTTGTTTATTGTATGCTTTTTTTTTATTTTATTATCTGCTTGATGTATCTATTGAGCTAAGGGATAGAGTGACCTAAAAGAGACCTAAGGGTTAGACCTAAGTTTACTCGGCAAGACGTCGCATCTTGTGCCTACGTATCCTGGATAGGGAATGGAATCAGAGTAATCGTAGTTCCCCTTGAAAGGGAGGTTAGAAACTTCTTGACTGTGGTCAAGGTGTCAATGGGGAATAAACGTATCTTATGTACACACTTACGTGGAGTCTTAAAACTCCTATTTCTACGTTGAATTTGTTAAATGAAATTAGGGTTAAATTAGGGATTCCACAGCGGGAAACCCTAAACAGAGTACGGCGACTCTTTGACCTAAAGTTAGGGTAAAGGGCGTTTTCGTCCACGGCGGAACACCTAGACTATTAGGGTTCGAAATGGTCAAAAATTAGGGATATTGACTCGGCGGTCAAACGGCTAAACCTAATTCCTTCGGAGGGTTTTAACGGTAAATTATGCAAACATGACAAGATATTATATGGCAGAAATTAAAATGCAGAAAGTAAAGAAAGCGTCGCGACGATCACTCGCGTAAATTACAAATCCCCAAAAAAAGATAAAATAAAACCGCGACCATAGCCTCGCGTAAATTACACCCATGGAACAAAATAAATTGTAATAAATATGAATCGGAATCTATGTATAATCTGAGGAGAGAAACAGAGAACATTAGTGAAAAGTTAGACGTAAATATGGCAAACACAATTTATATTAAAAGAAACACGAAGATGTAATTTGGAATTTTTATTATTGTTTTGTTAATTTTTATATTTTGTTTTTATTAAAATTTTAGTCTTAATTTTAAAAGGTTTTAATTTTTAAATAAACAAAACTTTAGTTTTAACTTTTTATCTTTAGAAAGTTTTAATCTTAATTTAAAAAGAAAAATTTTAATTTTAATGTTTAAAAGAGAAAGTCTTAATTAAATTAAAACAAAACTCTATTCTTAAGCTTTGTTTAAAAGAAGAAGTTTACATTTAAAAAACTCATTAGTTTTACTTTAAAAGAATGTTAGTTTTGAAATTTTAAAGAAAGTTCTAGTTTAAAAAAAAGTTTTAACCCTTCCTAACATGTTTTAATTTTTAATCTTTAAAACTTAATTTTAACATAAAAAAATATTAATTTTAATACTTAAAAAAAAAAGAAGAAGGTTTTAATTTTAGGAGTGGGTTAATTTTAAGTTAGTAAAAATATTTTCACTTAACTATAAAAGTGTTTTAAACACTGTTTATTTATTTAAAAAAATTGCTAGTGGTTAGTGTTTTAATTAAGAAAAAGTTTTAAGTTTTTACTTACTGTAATTATAATTAAAAACTGGTTTTAGTTATAATTCACAAAAAGGGTTTTTTTAGTTAGAATAAAAAATGGTTTAAAAAATGAAATGGAGGTTTAATTATTTGGAAGAGGTTTTAATTGGGATAACAGAAAAGCTTACATTTCAGTTGTCGGTTGGTGATGCTTTCGCTTGTTCTTCGCCGGAGGCAACGGTTCTCGACGAACTTCTTTGGATCTCTTTTCCTCTTTCTCAAATGGAGGTGATGATGATGAGCTTCGAAGCTCTTCTGAACCTCCAGATCTTGACGACAACCGTTTTTCTTTTTGTCTCCTTCTCCTCTTTCTCAAATGCAACTCATGTTTATATAGGTAACAAATTAGGGTTAACTCTAACCTAATGCTCACTTTAAAGCTCAACTTAAAGAATTAGTCAAAACTAAATAAAATTTAAACAAATTAAAACAAACTTAAAATCCTATTTATTTACTAAACATTAAAAATATTATAAAAAGAGTAAAATATTTTCTAATATTTTTAATTTTATGATTTTTGGATGTTTTTATGAATAATATGAAAAAAAGTGAAAAATAATATTTTTTTTAAAAATAATTTAAATAAAATACGAAAATAATAATTAAATAATAAAAAAAAACGATTTTGTTATTTTTTTTTTTTATAAAAATAGAAAAGTTAGAATAAAAATAAAAGAAAAACAAAAAGTGAAGAAGGTGGGATTCGAACTCTCGACCTCTCACACTCACAACTCCTCACACACGGTCTCTTGTCAATTTTATTCATTCGAAATAAAGTGGCACTAGAAATCATGTAAAGGTAGGACAAATTTGAGGTGCAACAGATGCCCCTATTTAAATAGCTTCACCGAATGATTTGAGCAGCGGAGACTCGAGAAATCGCGGTGAAAGAGATTTAAATACATATAACCGAAAATTTGGCCCCTATATGCAGTGATATGCAATGATATGGACAAAATAACACGAACTATAATGCTGACAATGCCATGAATCTAATATGATGCGTATGATGGAATGATGAATGCAAGGATGCAGACGACACGACGTCATAAGGGACAGACGCGACGAGTAACTACATTGGGGAATACGACGCACTAGTGGAATAGCGCGACAATTGTCACTTTAGAATGAACAGTAACACAGGATCCGCATGGCGGTAGGATCAGGTAAACGACAAGTGCTGGAATTTCCGGGTCATTCCTTTAAGCGAAGAGATCGAGCGGGATCTTCAGGAATCATCGGAAATTATACAGAGAGAAACAAACACCAGAGATACTCGGAAAAACCATTGAATAACCTCGGGGTCAAAGAAACAAATTTCAGGGACATCCGGAAGAACATCGAATGAACTCTAAAACATACCAGAGATACTCGGAAAAACATCGAATAAACCCTGGGCTATATCCAGAAACAAAAGGACAACATCTATAGGAGCATGAGATGAAGACAAGTTTCTGAAGGTAAATCCGAAACACTTAGGAAAACAATAAATGTACGGGGCAAGTTTTGAAGACCTATCTGGAAGAACATCAGATAAGCAACAAGGGGTTCTGGAAGAACGTCAGAACAAAAACTCAGTCTGGAAAACCATCAGAAGGAGAACAGATCCGGAAAACCATCGGATAAGATTCTGGAAAACCATAAGAATTACAGGGGTATCTGGAAAATCGTCAGATAGAGTTTTAAAAGAACATCAGAACAAAGACTCGATCTGGAAAACCATCAGAAGGAGGAATTTATCTGGAAAACCATCGGAAAGATTCTGGAAAACCGTTAGAATCGTAAAAGAATATCTGGAAAACCATCAGATAAGAGATACTCAATCTGGAAAACCGTCAGAAAGAGAAACAGATCCAGAAAACCATCGGATAGATCTTGGAAAACCATCAGAATTGAAGGAAAATATCTGGGAAACAATCAGATAAAATCTACTCAATCTGGAAAACCATCAGAAAGAGAAACATATCCGGAAAACCCTCGGATAGATTCTGGAAAACCATCAGAATCAAGGGAAAATATCTGGAAAACCATCAGATACGTAACAACGAAGTTCTGGAAGAACATCAGAACAACGAGACTCAATCTGGAAAACCATCAGAAAGAGACATTAAAATCAGGATACAAGACATCCAATAACGGCTTTGAATGAAAGGTATAAACACAATATATGAGGATAGTATTGGACGTAAAAGGAACAGGCATATCCGGAAAACCATCGGATAAGAAAAACATCATATCTGAAAGAACATCAAATGGACACGACACAAAGTTGTTTGGTAGGTGCCAAGTAAGTTGGACTTCGACCACAAGGTAAGACCTGAATAAAACACGCCCTCGGGAGAAATGCAAATGAGGATGAAACACTCATGCTATGCATAGTTATTATATGTATATGTATATGAATCATGTTATGAGTTATGATCAAATGTAAATGCAGCTGTCGACGACAAGGCTCGACTCTTCTGGTAAGATGACAAGACTGGAAGACCGATTCCTCAACCCGGAGATCACTGCCACTTGCTAAATTATAATCAGGTTGATGGTCCTCGTAGGAAGGATGGAAAGCCGCTTGGAGATCTTTCAAGTAAACTGCCCCAGATTAAATTGTCCATTACAGATGAACTGATAATTGCTTCAACTTGTCTGATTCTGAAAATGACTGTTTTACTGTACCCTCGGAAGGTTGCCCCAGTCCGAGTCTTGAAAATCTCATGGATAAACCAGATCTGAGAAGATTTTGCCCCTGATAGGATCACTTGACCAAGTTTCTCGATTGTTTGAAAATTCCTTAGAGGAAAGCCAGTTTGCAAACAAAAATATTCATACAAACATGGTAATGCAAATTTCATGCAACTTTTGAAATCAAAATTATTTTTGAAAGATGAAAAATAAATGAGTCATCAGTTAGAACGCGGCGGTCCAGGACGCTCAAAGTTTAATACAGGTATAGGGCGAAAATAAATGATTCACAAAGATCTTTAGGAGTCAGCTTACGCAACCTTGTTGTAGCATGCTTTCAAAATATTCTTGTTTCAATTAGGTCTTTTGAGGGTTGTAACGTGGCCTGGTTCACGGTTTATGAAACAAAGGATAAAGGCTCAAAATTTGTTTGTTCCCACCCAATCTACATGATAATCTTCAGTCCTACGCTCAGTTAACTCATATTATACATTCAGGTTCCTATAGGTTAGGAATTGCACTGATGGTAGCAGGGATGGTTCAAAAGTCAAGGGACCTACGAAAAGGCAGCCACTGCTTCTTTACAACATATGGTTCTTTTGACATTGAGGATTTTCAGGGTAAGGATTTAAAGGTCTCCTCTTTTTATTATCCCTAACTTTTGCCTGAACTCTTTTTTTTGTGAAGATTACAGTCAACGGGATGCCCCAGTTTTGCCTAAGTCTCCTTCATAGGTTTTGACTTAGCGGGCTTTTTATATTTTATTTTGTTTTTTTCGAAAGAAAGTAACTGCTTATCTTAAATGATTACGGTGAACCATCATTGGCGTTTTGGCTTTAAAAAAGAATCTTTGACAAATGTTGTGTACGAAGGAAAATTGTGAGTGCGACCTTTATATGAAAGGCGTATTGTAGGAAAACACAACCAAGTTAACTGAGAGCTACCCATGCCCCAAGGTTAAAATTGCGGTTTTTTTTGTAAAGAAAGAAACTCCAACTTCTAAGCTCGAAGGGGGTGACAAGGGGATAACTTCCTTATTTCTCCAGTGTTTGGGGATCGAAACAATGCCTTACATCGTCAACAAAGTTTGATTGAAAGCATACTGACAACAGTTATGGGTATAATGTTTTCGTCATCCTCCCTCCAATCTTTGCATACCAAAAATTCGGACAAAAGTAAATATTTGAAAGATAAAGCATAAAGATGCAAATAATAGATAAAATGAATTAAATAAAAAGTTGCAATGCTCAGTTCATTAATATAAAAGTACAAACATAATTCGAAAGCAAACAACTAATAAAATAAGGAAAATACAAACAATGAGAAACAAAAGCCTAATGATTAAATCAGTGAGCCATCCTCTGGGGTCAACCCGAAGCTTCACTTTTGATGTGCTGGCAACAGATTTTTCTGGATATTTGGAGGATTATCTTCAAAATCAAGTATTCCATCCCTCATTAACTCACGCACTCTGGCTTTCAGTGCAAAACAATGCTCCAAGTCGTGGCCTAAAGCACCCTCATGAAAAGCGCATTGGAAATCAGCCCTGAATCCAGCTGGAAGAGGATTAGGAGGTGGTAAAGCCCTGGTAGTAATCAGCCCTCGTTGAACCAAGTACGGATATAAATATGTGTAAGTCACGGGAATAAGACCAAATTGGTTCCTATTTCGAGACTGGTCTTGTCTAATAATTGGACGTTGAGCGGTCTGAGCTGGCTGTGGAGCAACAACAGGTTGAGATCCCTGGCGAGGCTTTCTTGATTCAGTCATGACAGCATTGGTTTGCTCGTCCTTCCTCTTATGGAAATTCCCATAGGATTTCTTTGCACCATTAGAAGATTCGGCAGCTTTGGATACCTTCCCATTTTTCAAACCTTCTTCCAACCTTTGGCCAATAGTCACCAGATTTGTAAAGCTTGAAGAGACACTCCCAATCATCTTTTCCCAATAGAAAGGAGACAATGTATCCATGAACATTCCTGTCAGTTCCTTCTCTGCTATAGGGGGTTCGACTTGGGAAGCTAACTCCCTCCAACGCTGAGCATACTCCTTGAACGACTCTTTTTCCTTCTGAGACATACTTTGAAGCTAACGGCGATCGGGAGCCATATCCAAATTGTATTTGTATTGCTTCATAAAAGTGTTGGCGAGATCTTGGAAGCAGTGGACACTGCTATGCTCTAAGTTCATATACCATTTAAGAGAAGCACCACTCAAACTATCCTGAAAGCAATGGATGAGCAACTTCTGATTGTTGGTGTAAGCTGCCATCTTTCGGAAGTACATGACTAGATGGGCTCCTGGACATGAATGACCTTGATACTTCACGAACTCAGGAGTCATGAACTTGGCAGGCAAAACAAGACCAGAAACTAGGCACATATTATTGGCATCAACGTTAAAGAAATCAGTACCCTCGACAGCTTGGAGTCTCTTATTTATGATCTAAAACTGTTCACGGGTGATCTCAGGCTCAACAAAATCTTCTTGAACACCAGCAATATTGTACTCATCGGGAGGATTCTCAACGGGAGCTTGGACAGTCTAATTAACCGTGTGGACCATAGGTTGGGCCTCGGTAAGGACGGGAGCTTGAAAAACTGGTCTGACAGCCTGACCAATCATATCAGCAGATGCAACAGGGGGAGAGTAGTTAGGAGGTAAACCAAACTCAGGCCAAGTAGAGGGCGGCAATGAAACAAGAGGTGGATCAACACTTGAAACTTCCTGAATAACAGTCCTCTAAGGTGGCTCTCCTCTGGCAATCAACACTTGAAGCATCTCGGTAAGCCTGGTCATGCCTGCTTTCAACTTATCAATCTCCAATCGGACCTCCGCATTATGTTCCTCTTGTTCTGACATTTGGCGTCTATAGTTAGCTCTAGTCTGATATCTGTGTCGAGGAATCAACTTGACGACTCAACGAAACACTGGAAGATAAAGACAACTGGACATGAGAAACCCGAGGATAGATGCCATGCAAGACATGATGCTAATGCAATGAAATAGTTCCAAGAACTTCAACGGTCGATTGCAAACATTTCTTTTTTAGGAAAGTTGGAAACAATTTTAAACTTTGAAATGTAGGACTTTTGAATTCGCAAAGGACAGTTGAATTCCTTGAAACTAGGAATGATGTTTTATGAATGTCATGCACAAATACACATAAACAACAAAGTCCTAGATTAGAGGAACAATGAATGGAGTTAAGGTCTACCCTTCCCAAAAGGTATGTATTATGGGGTAGTTGTACCTGCAGAACAAGGTTCTAAAGCGGTTCCCAAAGTCATCAATTCATCTTTCGGATATTATCAACTTTCCGACTGACTCGGGGGTCCATAATATTCTCAAGAGAACCTCATTTGAGTGTAGTATCGTGTAGCAACCATTGTAGGACTACTCCCACATAGTTCCCGCACTACGTCCTATATAAGGCCAAGGTGGTGTTAAGGTACTACGGTCCCCAGTATCACAGACTCCAATTGAAAATAGTAAAAGTTTTCACGACTGCACTCGATCAACCGAACCATTTTCGAAAGGGTTTCAACTGAGCGGTGATTCTCGAGTCGACTTGGTCGGGACTCACTCCCGACAAGCCTCGTCGAATATCTTACCTTCCTATAATAAGGTCACTCAAGTCCGGGTTAGGACTTATCTCACAATAACAGGTATCCCCACAAGGTACAATGATATATAAAAATAATTAATAAAATATCATACAATAAACAAAATAGGGGTAACCCTTAAAAATTAGGAGGATCCCCAGTGAAGTCGCCATTTTCTGTTGCCGTGGAAATAGGATATCAAACTATTAATTAGTTTGAATCACAATTCTTAATTTACAACCGCTCTTTGATTTATCCGAAGGAAAATGTCAAAAGAGGGAAAACCTATTTTTGCATCGTAAACACAATGCGGGGAGAGACCTAAGTAAGGGGTTGATTAAGCTTAGGGAAGGTATTAGCACCCTAAACTTCTGTAGTACTCTACAGGAACCTTTTGTTTATTGTATGCTTTTTTTTATTTTATTATCTGCTTGATGTATCTATTGAGCTAAGGGATAGAGTGACCTAAAAGAGACCTAAGGGTTAGACCTAAGTTTACTCGGCAAGACGTCGCATCTTGTGCCTACGTATCCTGGATAGGGAATGGAATCAGAGTAATCGTAGTTCCCCTTGAAAGGGAGGTTAGAAACTTCTTGATTGTGGTCAAGGTTTCAATGGGGAATAAACGTATCTTAAAGACATGCTTACGTGGAGTCTTAAAACTCCTATTTCTACGTTGAATTTGTTAAATGAAATTAGGGTTAAATTAGGGATTCCACGGCAGGAAACTCTAAACAGAGTACGACGACTCTTTGACCTAAAGCTAGGGCAAAGGGCATTTTCGTCCACGGCGGAACACCTAGACTATTAGGGTTTGAAATGGTCAAAAATTAGGGTTATTGACTCGGCGGTCAAACGGCTAAACCTAATTCCTTCGGAGGGTTTTAACGGTAAATTATGCAAACATGGCAAGATATTATATGACAGAAACTAAAATGCAGAAAGTAAAGAAAGCGTCGCGACGATCACTCGCGTAAATTACAAATCCCCAAAAAAAGAAAAAATAAAACTGCGACCATGGCCTCGCGTAAATTACATCCATGGAACAAAATAAATTGTAATAAATATGAATCGGAATCTATGTATAATCTGAGGAGAGAAACAGAGAACATTAGTGAAAAGTTAGACGGAAATATGGCAAACATAGTTTATATTAAAAGAAACACGAAGATGCAATTTGGAATTTTTATTATTGTTTTGTTAATTTTTATATTTTGTTTTTATTAAAATTTTAGTCTTAATTTTAAAAGTTTTTAATTTTTAAATAAACAAAACTTTAGTTTTAACTTTTTATCTTTAGAAAGTTTTAATCTTAATTTAAAAAGAAAAGTTTTAATTTTAATTTTTAAAAAAGAAAGTCTTAAATTAAACTAAAACAAAACTCTATTCTTAAGCTTTGTTTAAAAGAAGAAGTTTACATTTAAAAAACTCATTAGTTTTACTTTAAAAGAATGTTAGTTTTAAAATTTTAAAGAAAGTTCTAGTTTAAAAAAAAGTTTTAACCCTTTCTAACATGTTTTAATTTTTAATCTTTAAAACTTAATTTTAACATAAAAAAATGTTAATTTTAATACTTAAAAAAAAAGAAGGTTTTAATTTTAGGAGTGGGTTAATTTTAAGTTAGTAAAAATGTTTTCACTTAACTATAAAAGTGTTTTAAACAGTGTTTATTTATTTAAAAAAAATTGCTAGTGGTTAGTGTTTTAATTAAGAAAAAGTTTTAAGTTTTTAGTTACTGTAATTATAATCAAAAACTGGTTTTAGTTATAATTCACAAAAAGGGTTTTTTTAGTTAGAATAAAAAATGGTTTAAAAAAATGAAATGGAGGTTTAATTATTTGGAAGACGTTTTAATTTGGATAACAGAAAAGCTTACATTATAGTTGCCGGTTGGTGATGCTTTCGCTTGTTCTTCGCCGGCGGCAACGGTTCTCGACGAACTTCTTTGGATCTCTTTTCCTCTTTCTCAAATGGAGGTGATGATGATGAGCTTCAAAGCTCTTCTGAACCTCCAGATCTTGACGGCCGCCGTTTTTCTTTTTGTCTCCTTCTCCCTTTTCTCAAATGAAACTCATGTTTATATAGGTAACAAATTAGGGTTAACTTTAACCTAATGCCCACTTTAAAGTCCAACTTAAAGAATTAGTCAAAACTAAATAAAATTTAAACAAATTAAAACAAACTTAAAACCCTATTTATTTACTAAACATTAAAAATATTATAAAAAGAGTAAAATCTTTTCTAATATTTTTAATTTTATGAGTTTTGGATGTTTTTATGAATAATATGAAAAAAAGTGAAAAATAATATTTTTTTTAAAAAATAATTTAAATAAAATACGAAAATAATAATTAAGTAATAAAAAAACGATTTTGTTATTTTTTTTTATAAAAATAGAAAAGTTAGAATAAAAATAAAAGAAAAACAAAAAGTGAAGAAGGTGGGATTCAGACTCTCGACCTCTCATACTCACAACTCCTCACACACGGTCTCTTGCCAATTGTGTCATTTTATTCATTCGAAATAAAGTGGCACTAGAAACCATGTAAAGGTAGGACAAATTTGGGGTGCAACAAAGGGAAAACAACAACTTAACACCAATATGCAACAACAAATAAAAAAATAAGGAAGAAATTTTGGAATTTGGGTGATAATTGATAAGTTTGGAATATTTGAACAAAAGAGGAGAAATGATGATGAATTTATGTAGGAAAGGACTAGATTTGATGGTTAAGGACAAAATTTTGATGTTAGATTGAAGTCAAAAGCAAGAATGAAAATGATGAGAAATGCCCCAAAGATTACTTAAGAGTCTACCTGACATCACATGTGACGACCTGTCCATGCAATAGGTCGGCACATACTGAAGGCAGCAAAATGACATGAGCCGGCCTGAAACAACATTGGTCGGCCTATACTAAAGCATTTCGGGAAAATTCAAAACTTAACTTGCGTAGTTCGACTTGTACTAGATTATGTCGACCTAAAGACTTTAACATTTCGATATGATTTGATTTAATTGACTTTTGGTGACTTTGAGAGACTTGTAATGACTCATAAACAAAATGTTTATGAGATGCACATGATCATTCTTTATGGATTGTTTGCTTGACACATGCAACAAAAAATGTAAGCTTGACTTAGTTCAAGATGAAAATGAATCATGATGGCATTTATGTATGGTTACTATAATAATGTAAAATGTAACATACAAGAGTCACCTTTGATATTTTTGGAAGTAAACACATATCACAAACATCACACATAGGTTGTCACATGTTCTTATGAAATAAACAGGTAAAAAAAATACTTACATACTTAACGAGAAATAGGGTTGAAATTATATTACCTCACTATACATAAGACGAAGGATGCACAGACATTCGAAGATGAACTTTCGAACGAAAGTTGAAATGAATGTAATATGTGCCATGAAACACAAATAATACCAAAACGTTTTTACCACTTTCCTTCTTGCCTAAGTATTATAAAGTGTGACTAGTAATGTATCTAAGAGCATAATTTGATGATTATTTTCTCAACTATGATGATAATCTGGTTTCTTCTCATGTTTCATCATTTTAGGTTGATCACTCCTAGTTTTATGTACTTGAGCAAGTCTAGTAAAAGGTAACTTGAATAAATTGAATATAGCACCCTTCTGACACTTCTCGAATAGAATATTAATAATCATTCACACACTTTTACCACTTAAAAAAACAGAAAGCGTTAACCTGGTTGGTAACAAAATCTACTTTTTTAGTCAGATAGATCAAAACAATAAGGACATGTTACCGTGTTATGCCTTGATGCTCGACGAACAAGATCCCATACTCTCTCCATAAAGTCAAGACATTTTTCCTGCATGATTAACAACTTTTTCTAGGTACCCAATCTTCATTGGATCCTTGGAGATTAGTAAAACCTTGAATGCAATTAGGGATATATTTAAAGACATCATTAGAAACATGGAGTTTCCTAACTTTGCATTTTGCAATAGTGTGTCCCTTTTTGCAACAGTAGAGATAACACAAATTTAGATAAGATAACCTTCTGCTATTTGATTCCTTTTTAACGTAATTATATCTCCGATACAGATTGTTGAAAAACCTTGGGTTGAAAAACCTTATCAAGTTTAGCTTTAAGAGTCCTTGACTCCTTTTGCCAAATGTGACATGTTTCACAACCAAAATTCCACAAAGATCTAGGGTCCTCATCTTGTCCTTCTAGAATATTTGACATAGATTTCTTTATTGCTTCCACATGTCTTTGATTTTCAGTAATCTTAGCTTTTGAAACAGAGATGATTATCTTATTTGAAGCTAATCTCTTGAAAGTATCTATGGCTTGTATTTGTAGATTCTCAAAGGAATCTTGAAGTTAAGAAAAGCTAAGTCATGAGACGCTTAAAGTTTAGAGTGACTTATAACCTTTTTATTTCCTTGGTTTGCCATATAGTAAAGCTTGGCCAATTTCGCACTTGAAGTAGAGCTATCATTAGTTGACGAATCACTTTCACTTTGTAACACCCCACTCTACCCCGTACGCGTATTATAAAACATATGCTGAAATATCATATAAAAGTACATCAGAGTTCTCAAAATCAGTAGGATGTCACACTAAGTCATTTCATCCTTCATAAATAAACCAAGGTTATCTAGCTTTCAATTAAACAACGGAAATAAAATCAATGTTTAAATATAATCTCCACATACTGTGGTTATACATGATTAATCCAACCATTTAAAGATACGTACCAATAAATCAAGAAAATAAGTCGATTAAATGTAATCTCATCATCCCATGTTACGTATCAGAGCGACTCATAAGACTCGATCAAATAGCAACACACTTCAAGCACTACTCATGTACCTGGTCATTCGCACTCCCCAAGGAGCACAGACGCAACAAACAGAAAAGGGGTGAGAACTACATTCAATAAATAAGCGGTGAAATATACATGCTAAGGAGTCGTTACACACCACACATATAATCATACACATACAACGCTCATACACGTGCCACCTTAATCATTCGGCATTAATAGCCCATAATCAAATACAAATATGTAATGTGACTCACTGACTCGACACAATGCATGTGGTACCAACACAAATACATACAGTTCACCCTAGAACCTGATTCCCGTCAGAATCTGGATAAGTCGTATACGCTCCTATGAACTACAACTTATTTCCACAACGACTTCCACATGAAGTCCGAATGAAACTAGGCACCCATCATGGATTCCCACCTAGCCATCTCCACAAGACACATGACATGAAATGCATGACAACACAATTATGCAATATAATAATTCAAGCATAATTTTACGATCATCCAAGATCCACACGAGCCATCCGCTCACTGTAATCCTCTCGGAGATTACCACCATCGCACAAGATTATCCGCATTCGATAATCATGGATCACAAACATCAAACACACCCCTTAAGGGCACACCCATATCATTTCACATTTTTCCAGATTTAATTCATTACTCTTATTTCTAGGTTCATTTTAGTCATATTAACCCTACTGAATCAACGGAAATGCTTTCCAAGCGAACACTAGACAGAAATCACAAAACTTGGGGAAAATTCATCCCAGACTGTCCATACGCGTACCATCATGGTCCATACGCGTACTGCCTGTTGTCATACACGTATGGCGCTCCCTTACGCATAAGACCAGAGGCTTCTACCTCCCAAAAACCCATCAGAGTCACCCCATACGTGTATGGCTACCCCCATACGCGTATTGCCAAGCCCCATATACGTATCATACGCATATCACCAGATGGTCGTGCTGGCACTAGGGACAGGACACGTATGTTGTACCCCAAAATTTGACCAACCTCTTATTGCATTTGGATTTTGTTTCTTTGTATTTTCGCATTTCTGCATATGCATAACATTCGTGCTTGAGACAGGGGATCAAGGTTTTCCCGTGGCTCAGTTTTCATCTCAGTGCATGAACCTGAACAGTAAGCATCGAAGGCTTTGGCATTTATTTTGCCCAGCGGTCGGGCGACCGATTTTATTTTATTTTTCAGGGCATTTTTTAGCTCAGAAAACAACTTTCAAGCTATATCAAGCATTCTCACAATGATAATATTCAAGAGCAAGATTCGGAAGCTTAACAGAGCTCAAAATAGTTGGAAAAGGACAAAAGGACAGATTTCCCTCCAAAAGGCGCCAAATTCAAAATTTTGAAGGTGTTAATCGGTTAACACATTTGGTTAATCGATTAAACAAGTCAAAATTAGGGCAGATTGGGATTTTTAAAGGTGTTAATCGATTAACACATATTGTTAATCGATTAACCAGTGCAATTTTTGCCTATGTACGTGAATTGTGAAGAAAAACCACTTTGGGGTCCAATTTTGGTCATGTGCAAATGTGATTTTCACTTTGGGAAGGATCTAAAACCTATTTGAAATTTGGTTAATTTCATTTTCCCTCCAAATTCCCATTCCTCATTCCAAACCAAAATTCACAAACCACATTCCAAACATCTCATTTGGATCCGAGCCTAAGTGATATTTAAGTTATCCACTCCAAACCAAAGGGATCTAACTCTCATAATTTCCATTTCATTTTCAGAATTGATCTCATTCTCTCTCAATTCTCTCTCAGTTTCTCCATTCTCAAACCTTCACCAAAGCTCTTCATCCATTGAATTCTTTAATTCTCCATTGGAATCAATGAATTCTTGAGCTTAAACCTTCATCCATCATCTTCATTGGATCAATTTCCTCATTCAATTTTCGTGCAAGTTTAGATCTGAATTTTGAAGTGGTTTTGGAAGAGCTTATTTGGATAATTCTTGCTTAATTTTGGTGGATCATCACTTCTATTGCAAGAACTCAATTGGATCTTGAAGGAATTCTGGATTTCTCGCTTGGATCTATTCAATCGGAGTTGAATCAACAATTACCGAAGTAAATCTCCGCTTCGTAGGTTGGAATCCTAGATCTATTGTTGTTTCAAACTTATTTTGCATGATCATGTGGATTTTCATCTTTGATTGAATTTTGGTTGATTTGATCCATTTGATTTGTGATCTTTTTGTTTAAATGTGTTTACATGTCCATTAGATCACTGGTTTATGGTTTAACTTCGTGCATAATTGATTATATGATCATTGGAATGATTGCACATTGGATAAGTGCCGAAAAGTGCTTCTGAACTAATGTTTTCTGCTGTTTTTCGCCTCTGGAACAGTGTTAATCGTGTAACCATATAGGTTAATCAATTAACCAACTCAAAAATTCAAATTTTCAAGCATTTTTAAGTGGTTAATCGGTTAACCTCTGCTGTTAACCGATTAACACTGTTCCAGTGGGTCTGTTTTGCTGACTATCTTGCTTGTTTGAGTACCGTTTCGCATCGAATCATCGTAGTTCAATATGATGCATTATAAGTGAAATTTTTTGGGATATATGTCTTTGTTTTGGTTGTTTAATCGAGACTTTGTCGACTTGTGTTTGTTTTCCAATTGGATGCCTACTTTCGCAGTTTGTCGTTCAAAAGCGATATTCATGTTTTGTGCTTGCATATTCATGTTTGCTTGCTTTCGTGCATTTGCATTTCCTCTTGTGTTTTGCATCTTTATTTTTTGCATTAATAAAGGTCGAGATATGCTTGTGGTGGTGTTTACCCCACACTTTGTTCCTCCCTTTACTTGTGTGTTGCATTCCGTGTTTGCATCCCTATTTTCACTCTCATTTGTGTTTGATCTTTCTTCTTCCTTTGTCTTCCTTTTCCATGTTCCCCTAGGATCTAATCTTCCTTGTTTAAGGATGGTTATGATAGACATTAGGACTCAAACCATGCATTCTAACATTAGGGTAGATGTTCCCCCTTTCCAACTTACCAAACAAAGTTGTAAGATCAAGCGGCTTAAGATCATTTCCTTCTTTAATAGCGGTGACCTTTGGTTGTGATTCCCTACTTAAACACCACAAAACTTTTTTGTTAGAAAGTTTATTGAAAACGGGATTACTTAGTGCATTTAATCAATTTATAAGATGAGTGAATCGTTTCCACATATTCGTTATAGTTTTACCATGTTCAATACGAAACAACTCAAAATCTTTATTCAATGTGTTGATCCTAGGTTGTTTGACAATTGAGTACCCTTATAGGCAATCTATAATGCGTCCCACATAGCTTTAGCGGCCTCTAAATGAGAAATACGATAAAACTCATCAACTCCCAAGGCGGAAGTGAGAATGTTTTTCGCTTTTCAATCATGTGACCACAATTTCCTATCATTGTCATTCCATCGTGCTTATGGTTTAGGTATTGTGACACCATCTTCATTGGTCATATTTATTTCATTTGGACCATTTTGGATAGCAGCCCAAATACCATTGTCAACGGAGTTGGCATGAATATGCATAAGTGCTTTCCGATCTGTTTTCAAAATATGGTGCAGTGAAAAAATGACTCGGATTGAATCGTCTAACCGAACCTACTATTGAAAAGTAATATACGTATCGTAAACCAAACGGAGTGATAACGAACGTAAATGTTTAACAACAATCAAGCTACGAATTAATTAAATGCAATTCAATTCGTAACTCGTATATTCAATGAACTAAAACACAATCAAAATATGCATAAACAATTTATCAAACTATTGATCTGCAATCGATAACAATTGGAAATATAGTTTATTCTTTTGATGTTAAAACCCTATCACAATTAAAGTGATTGTGATTATATTAACAACAACACCTTTAAAAGATAGTAGAAAATAATTTCCAATCGAATTGATCAAACAACGATGAACTCGATAAATTGTGATATCAATAATAAAAGAGATAAAGAGATAAAGAGAGAGACCAAGATTTGTTTAGATAGTTCCCCAATTGGCCTCGCTATGGGTACGTCTTTCCTCAATTCAAATTCAAATTGAGATAGTGATATTAACCTTTTCTTTGCAAAATCGTTTATACAAGAGATGAAGAATGCAAACCTCAAAAACCCTATTGTTTTGTGTTGATTCTTCCACCTCCAACCTTTGACCAAAGCTTTATCAAGTGACCAATAATGCGGCCATAATCCTTCGATTATCCCGAGCACGCAACTTGTTGAAGCCCATGATTCCCGAACACAATTCACCGTCTCGTGCTACTCCCTCGCAAGAAAACCACCTTATCCCAAGGCTTTCACTCGGTCGAATCTATGTTGACGTGATCTTGTCCAAAACTTTCAAATCAACTCGATCTTGAAGGAAAACCCCACCTTGGTTTTCTTATTTGAAACACACAAAGCCCCTAACCCAATATTCTCGGTTACACCAAACCTAATTGGACGTCATTAACCCTAATTTAGATGGTCACCCAATCAAAAGATGATTATGTGTATTTCATTTGTGTGTATGTATAGAAGAAGGGATGAAGATGATGAGTAACTTTGTAATCTGGTTTCGTTTAGGTTTTATTCACTTGGAAACCTTGCCTTGAAGAAGATGCATGTGTGAGTATATATAGGCATGTGAAGAAAATGAGCAAAAGGATGCAAGAAAAATAAGATGCAAAAATAAATTTTTAAGTTTTAACTTGCATATTAGGTCGGCCTATGAAGGTGTTCAAGACGGCCTATTAGGTGACCTGAAATGCGACTTGTGGGCAGAATCTACAGACTTTATTCTTAGAGGATGGGATCCGGTCTTAAACATGGTTGTGTCAACCTATACTGAATCTGAGGTTTCCATAGGTCGGTCTGATCACATATAGGTCGGCATGTGTTGTTGTTTTGACACACAAACATGATTTTTGGTGTGTATGACATGCCTAAGACCAGTAAAACTTGTTTAGAGATTCTTTTTATGCATCCTAAGACTAAGGGGACAAATGAGCATCTTAATGTAGGTTGATACCGTCCAATATACAAAAAAGCTACATGTAGTATACTACCTTGTCCCTTGTTTGATAAATCCGGTTGAATTTATAGTTACCAATACTTAGCACTCGCAATCTCAACTGAATCGTCAAAGTTGTCCATCTAAAATCGGCCAATATATAACATAACATAAGTCAACATCAATCATAAAACCTAATTCTAAAATTGAAAGGAATTTATAAAGTCATTTTGATGACTTTAGCATAGAACTTTTCTTGAAACATATATATTTTTAAGTGTAAAAACTAAACAAAAATACATTAGTCCAATTTTATTCCCTTTATATATAATTATAAATAAATATCCACTTACTAAGCTAGAGAAACGAAAAAATAAAATAAATACACATCTTCTATTAACAATATTTAAAATACTCAATATATTATTGGGTGTAGTACATCTATCGTCAATGATCCTTTGTTAAAAACAATACAATATTAGTAAACTCTAAGGTCTCTATTTCAATAAGTTTCTCAAGCATCTTTGCAAGCCTAGAGAACAACTCATCCATGACATTTTCACCAAAACTTACTATTAAAATGGGTTCATAAACTGCTCTATGATACTTGGCTATAAACTCCCCTCTCATTTTGCTATCAACAACATAATCAATCACATCTTCTTGAAGGTTTGCATCCCAACCCATCCTAAAAGTCTTCATTGTTTGAAGGGTAAAAGATCCTTCTGCCTCAATCACTTGTCGCACTTCCTCTTCGGTAGGATGGTATGCTGGAAAATCAAACATATCCAATTTCTCCTTTTCAACTAAACCCTGCAAATCATAAAAGTTTTTAGATGCTGTGAAATGTTAAACATTAAAATCAACAATAAGTTTTTTATTTTAAATTTGAAAGAGTTTAATATATCTGTTTCTTAATGATTACCTCTTGAACCATCTGGTTGAGTACCATCCCAACTATCCCTTGAACAGAAATAATTTTGTCATGTGATTCTCTGCCAATGAATGTTAGTGCCATCATACCGTTCATCGCTAGTTCTTTGAAACGTAACTTTAGAAAATACTGAAAATCTTTCTCAAACTGCTTAAAATATGCTTCATAAACTGCTGGAGGGCTTGTTTTTGATAAGTAAATATTTCCCTTGTTGAGTGCTTCTCCATTCTTCACCAAATTTTTCGGTGCCTAACCCAAAAAAATAGTTTTATCTAAAAAAATAAATATAATACGAAATCTGAAGAATATATGCTAACCTGAGATAGCCAATGGAGACAATATGAGGAATGAAAAAAGTCAATGTAATCATTTGGAAATAGTCTTCCATAAAAACTTCCTGGTGTTGCACTTATGAAGCATTCTCCATTATTCTTTTCTTTTTCTTGTTGGTAGAAACCTGGAAGTAATTTGAAGATCGTATTGAAATCATTTTCAAATACATCATTGAGATATATTTGAAATACAGGTTTCCCATTATTTAGTTTCGTGTTAATTTCATGGATGATGTTCATGATATTAGAGATGGACAAAAGTGTGTTTTGTCCTGAAGAACAACCTAAATCAGCTATTTTCCAACAACCTTTTACACTTTTGTTGGACATGATCAATGTCATATTTTCTTCAAGTATGGTTTTCACTTCCGTTATCACTTTTCTCTGCACCAAATGAATTAACTTGAGGTGAATATCACATATCTATTCAAAATATTTAGGTTAAGGTAGAAGAGAAGATGATTAATACCTGTAGTGATGAGTTTTTGGCATAGCTTGTTTCTCCCACACCACCCTTCATGTGAAGGACATGTTCCATTGCCATTGTTAAGATTGAGAAATGGGATCGATGTAGGTGCTAGACAAGATCCAATAGCATTATAATATTAATAGTAAGGCCAAAGATAGTAAGCATTTATAACAAAAGTAGTTGAATTTTGAGGTTGTGTGAAAGTAGTTTTTGGTACCGTTGAGTTTGGTCAAACTTGTTTGGTTACAATTAAAAATAAAAAGTTAAATTGATTGTTATATTATTAGATATACATGTGCCAGATCCCCCAACACTCCTCTCACCCCAAGACAACATAGTATACCACAAACACGGACTCCCACAATATGAATCTAGGTTATGTTACCGACATGTGCCATCCATGGACTTCAAGAGTGCCAGATGTTCATCTGTAAGATATCCACGTGCCATCCATGTTAAAGACATGATCCGAGCTTAGATTCTAATGGCAAGGATAGATCATATGACAACTTCACCTCTTGCCTGGAAGCCGATTAAACATCCATATTAAGCGATTCTAACAACTCATTTAATGCTTTTTTGGTTTCTTAATGCCTACTAGTCTGGCACTCTTTCCTAATGCAGACGTGTCCCTCTAATTTTAAAATGCCTACTAGTCTTTCCTAATGTCTATTAAAATGACATGGAGATCCCCATTAATTTTTAGTGACAACCTAAAATAATAAGTATAACTTTTATTGTTGTCTTTAGTAAATTAGTCACAATTTTTAATTTATTCTAAAATGCCTACTAGTCTTTCCTAATGTCTATTAAAATGACATGGAGATCCCCCATTAATTTTTTAGTGACAACCTAAAATAATAAGTATGACTTTTATTGTTGTCTTTAGTAAATTAGTCACAATTTTTAATTTATTTACAAGATTAAACTCAAAAAGATTTTAAGTATTGTACAAAAATATGTTTGTGATAGTTTATTCCTACTTCATAACTTAGCATTTGAATGTAAAAAAATTGGATAAAAATCACAAAAAGTAAAGTGTTGAATTGATTGACAAGATAAAGTAATAAATTAAGGGAGGTAACAAGAACAATGAAGTAAAAGTGTTTGGATTAAAAGTGGAATGCGGATTCATACATTTCTAACAAATCATTTTATTTCTGCAACTTGGAAGTTTGAATTCTATAGAGAACAACAATGAAAAATGTGACTCCTTGTTACAAATATTAAATCGACTTATATACACGTACATCCATAACTGACGACAACAGTCGATTCTCCAACATTCGACACGACACTATTACGTGGCCCTTTGTCCTCTATTTTACTCACACGTGTCTTCAGTATTTGAAGTACTGCAAAACTGTTACTTACCACTACAAATATTACATTTTATGATAAAGTTTTTACCTCACTCGACTAAAAATCGAGGTAAAATTCTATGACCCGCTATGTTAGTTTTTCCAAAAAATTATCATCTACTGCCTCGGTTTAAGAAAACAACTGCAGGGTAAACTAATTCACGGTATATGCATGCTATGAGTCCTAACAACTACAACTTTTGTTTTTTTTTCTTTAAAAAGGATGTCTTTCTTATTATTTATGATTTTTTATTATTAAATATTATATTCCCTCGATTTATAAAATAATCGAGGGGTATCATACACATAGTTTACCATAAAATGATCTTTTTCACTAAGTTTTACCCTAAAACTAACTCGTAAGTTCATCTTCTTCATGCTCTTAAACATCGTTTTGTCTGATGGATCGCGAGATAAATCATTTTCGTTCTATGTTGTTGTTCTTCTTACACCAACCTTTAACAAATTATTTTCTTCTCTTGCAATCTATCTCACATAATGGTGTTGTTGTCCTTATTCTTGTTGTTGTTCACATCAATGTTTACTGAAATAAATTTTCAATGTTGTTAATCAACGGAAACTTTATATAACATATATTGATTTCTTTGGTTGACAACATTGAGAAATTTATTCTTAATCATACTGCAATACATAAAGAAATTGGTAAATGGTAAAAGAAATTGAAAAATAAAACAATACATGTTACTTAAATTTTTTCCATTCACCATTCTTTTGGCAATACAAGTCATCTATTAGCTCGATTTTTTTAGAAACCAAGGTTAAAACCGAAGGAAAAATAAGCGTGTTTATTGTATTTTTTCGCAGTCCTTAAACAAATCTTTGTCGTCCATTTAGTGAGTATCAACACTTAAGACACTATCATAAGTGATCTGCGTGAAACATAAAAAACATTCATTCAATAGGCTCATGCCACATTATAAAAGCATTATGAATATAAAAAACTTCATGAAAATGTATGTCATGAAAACATTGAAATGTTTTTGATCTGACTTGACCAGAAGGGGATCACGGGCCGGCCACACTCTATTGGACTGCTACGTGCTCACCGGTGCTGAGGAAGAGAAGGGGGTGTACCTGCAAAACACTCTGATGCCAAAGTAAGGAGTTGGGCAGAGCGCGGGCAGAGTACAGAAAAAGGGTAAGAAAATGTGTTACCTGACCCTCTTGAGGAAGAAAGTATTTATAGAGAGACCCCAGCGCTGGACCAACGGTCATTTGAGGTGGGCTGGATGACCAGGCCCAACCCCAATGACTGCTAGGGCTTACGTGGCATAGTGAAGACCAGGACGTGGTCTTCGCCCTAGTCCAACTGCTCCTTGATTTCCGGAAAGTGGGTTTGACCTGCTCTTTCGGAGGTGGGCAGTTGGTTGATGACGTGTCCCCGCGGAGGGGAGCACGCGGAGAACGTGCACCGGGCACGTTGTTCTCCCTGCGGAGGGGCGCTCGCGAGGTTCCCCGGAGGGCGTTGTTCTCCCCGCGGAGGGGAGGAACCAAGGTCTCGTTTCGATGCGTTGGGGTGCGTCCTGTTCGGCTGATAAGAGGGGACGTCGAGAGGCTGTTGGATGCGTCGCCAGTGCCCGGTGGTGCGTTTCGCCCGTCCTGCGGGGCGCGCGTGCCCGGCATGACCAATTCGCTTATTGGGTCGGGCGAGGTATTGGGCTGGACCGAGGTCGGGCCCAGGCCAGAACAGTTTTTGTTATATATAAAAATATTGAAACATTGTTCTCTATGATGGATGCAACAACAGAAAAATATTTAAGTTTAAGGATCAAATATTTTGGTTTAAGGTATGTGTTCTAAAATATTCATATAATTGAATATTTATTTTACTTATCTAACCCTTTTTTGTTTCATATTAGAAACAAATGCAGAAACAAATGCATAATGATTTCTTCGGTTGACAACATTGAGAAATTTATTCTTAATCATACTACAACACATAAATAAATTGATAAATAATAAAAGAAATTGAAAAATAAAACAATACATGTTACTTCAATTTTTTCCATTCACCATTTTTTTGGCAATACAAGTCATCTATTAGCTCAATTTTTTAAGAAACCAAGGTTACAACCGAAGGAAAAATAATCGTGCTTATTGAGTTTTTTTCGCAGTCCTTAAACAAATCTTTTTCGTCCATTTAGTGAGTATCAACACTCAAGACACTATCATAAGTGATCTGTGTGAAACGTAAAAAACATCCATTCAATAGGCTCATGCCACATTATAAAAGCATTATGAATATAAAAAAATTGACCATGAAAATATTTGTCATGAAAACATTGAAATGTTTTTTTGTTTTATATCAAAAATATTAAAACATTGTTCTCTATGATGGATGCAACAACACAAAATTATTTAAGTTTAAGGATCAAATATTTAGGTTTAAGGTATGTGTTCTAAAATATTCATATAATTGAATATTTATTTTACTTATCTAACCCTTTTTTGTTTCATATTAGAAACAAATGCATAAAATATCCAATATTTGATCTTCCTCAAGATTCAATGAAATGATGATTCAATATTTGTTCTTCACCTATAATGATGATGATGAATTGAATTCAAAATTTGCTATATAATTTTATTTTAATATTCTGTGTAAACCATGTAATATTCCGTGTAAATAATGTAATTTGTAAAAAATCTAATTTAATAATTTTTGTAAACAATGTAATTTGTATTAAAAAAAATATTTTCCCCCTCAGTTTCGGTCATAAACCGAAAGGTATGAGGCGCTAGTTCTAAAAATATAAAAAATGTTTTTTCTAGGGATCAAACCAATGACAATTTCAATTATCTCCTCGGTTATTAAGAAACCAAGGGGATAAAATGGCAATTTTTTATGATGTGATTCGTTAACATCCCTGTATCGCTGAGGTAAAATCCATTTTCCATCCGAGATGACATGTGTTTTTTGTAGTAGTGACTTCTGTAAAAAAAAAAAACATCTCCAGGCCTTTCAACTTCCTTTGTCAACTCAGATCTTCTAACTTCCTCTGTCGAGAATCCTCCATGTCGAACCTTATGACTTTGGTGTCAAAAACATTATTTAGCTATCTATACTCAGCCTATATATTTATCTCACCTCCACTTTTGTCGAACACACTGAGTCGAAAATTTCAACTAACAGATGCCCCCCAAAATTGTCACTTTAGATCTTGCTTGAAATATGGAAGAAAGGTGGCATTTTAGTACACTCTTGACACTTTTCAGAGCAGACTGCATATGTCTCACTGTCATCATGACCACTTTCACTTAACAATCGCGTCAACGATCGGGAGTGCAATCTCCATCATGGTTCAAACTTCCAAGACCATTGTGGACCACAAGAATTAAACATATTAAAATATAACGAAAAACATTAATTAAACACTTTAAAACAAAAATTAAAATGCCACTTATTTTGAATTTAGAGGGAAACTGAAGATTTTTTTTCATACGACTATATATACCTTCCTCTTTTATTTCTTTATTTTCTTTGCAACTTTCTTTCTTTGAACCCTAAGAGTTTTTGTTTTTCCTGCAACTTTTATCACTCTTTCTTATACTCATATTCTAAGAATGACGACTTCCTCTTCTGGCATGAAAAAGCAACTCCTAATTCCTTCTGCTATTGATCTTTAAGGACCCATCGCCACCAACAATTATAGCTATGTTCAAGAAACTCCAAAGAAGAAGGAGAAAACTTCCATTTGGGCTTCCCAAGTATTGATCCCTTTTTCCCTTACAGTTATTCTTCATGCGTTATGGGTCCTTTACCCATATCATCTATGAAACCATCCAAATTGGAAGAGTTCTTCCCATGTTCACCGTCAAGTAAACCTCATGTTTTTGAAGATAAAAGCTTTGAGTTAGGGTTGATGGACATCCCAACCATGTTTTATGTTCTTCTTCTTCCACCAACAGTGATGCTTATCTTAATTGCTTGCACATAGTAGAAAAGAAGAAAGAAAAAACTTGTAAAGATCAAGGTATTTTTTACTTGATTCAACTATAGAAAATTGGACCCAAGTATAACCCTCACATGTTTATAGCTGCCATATGTTTTTAGGAGTCTTCGATTAACACTTTCCATTTACCATATGGAATGGTTACTCCCACTCTTTTCGACAATGTTGTTATTACTAGTCTTTGACGAACTGGGGAAACTTTCAACTCCAATCTTAAACACCAAATCAAACCTAATTTTACTTTCGACCATCCCAATTTCAGCAATTGCATCAAAGACCATCATGATAAAATTGAGGAAGCCTCTAACTATGAGCTATATGCTTTCCTCTCTCTACGGTTATCCCATTTTATTTTTTGTTCTAGATCCCTTCAAATAGCCATGAAATGTATACCTCTCATAACTCTAATTCATGAGAAAAAGGATGTATGTCTTAGTGAACTGATCATATGCTTCCTTTATGATTCTTTATGCATTTCTTCTCGTAACCTCAAGGTACAAACAAAACCTCAGGAGAACTTTCTGGTCTCTGGCCCTATCTGGCTCTCACAACTTTGGCTTAATGCGATTTTGAACCCTTTCTAAATATTGGTGTTTCATCTAATATAGAAATAGGAGTCGAAAGTATAATGCTTGATTTGATGACTCCATATGACAATAATCTTTTTACTGAGAAAGATTTTGAAAATTATTTCTTGATGCTTAAGAATTGCAATTAATTTGTCTCCACTATGGCGTCGTTTTCCAGTCAAAGCTACAAGTCATAGTGGTTTAGAAGAACTTAGTCGAACTATGTATGATGTGAATTATACTTTGAAACATAAAATCATTGAAAAAATTCCTAATCTTGATTTTCATCCTTATACAAAGAATAAATATGATTTTTGCTTTAGAATTTCATCTTCCCAAATTCCCACCATTATCAAATTGTGAATATGGCTTAGCTTTTCAGTCGTCACTCCTAGACTGGTATTTTTGTGGGTCATTGTCAACCCTAGAAAATGATTTTAAAAAACCTGCCCAAAGATTAGTTTTAACTTAGTGTAATATACATAATTTCCCACAACCTTTAAGAGTTGTTCTTAAACATGTCCAAATCATATCCACCATCCAGGAAGGTGAGATAAAGAGACTTGTGAAACTAGTTAACTCTTCTTTATGTTTCCCTTTTACTTGTGTCAAAATTTTGTAGCCCTACCTCTTATTTCAAAAGGGACAAAGAAGAAGAAAGAAGCTAGAGCAGTCAATGGCGATGAAAAATCCAACCATTCCAAAGAAGTAAAACAAATATAATTTTTGAACCTTCATCCTCTTTTCTGACAACAGGTTTCTTTGAATCTTATATTTATCCTTGTTCCCATTTTTAGAGTAAAAAAATGAAGAAGTAGTTCCACAACTACTGCCCCAAGTCAAAAGAAAGCAACGAAAGAGAAAGTAATTATTGCTCTCGACAATGAAAGAACACATGTTTAGACAAAAATCCTACCTTTATTAATATATTTTGATTCTATAAACATACTATTTATTGTACTCGTAATCATAAATATCTCAATTTGATTTGAGAATCCAAGATAAGAACAATGAAGATGTAGACAATGATGATAGGGAAAGTTCTAAATAAAGTAGTGAAGTTTCCCATAGATATATACCCCCAAAATATCAGAGTAAATGGAAGGACGGTGTTGAGGCATCAACAAAAAAAGAAAAAAGGTTGATGTTGAAACCGCAATACTTCAACAAGCCAAAAAGAAAAAGGTTCAAGCCTCTAAGGCCAATCCACTAAATAAAGTAAGAAAGAAACTTGTTATCAAATTTAATGAAAAAGAAGAAGAAGAAGGAGAAGGAGAAATTATCAGGTTAACTAGAAAAAAGGCTAAACGCATAAGTTAATCCCATCCTGATAAGAGTACAGAGAGTGAAGACTTAAGCTCTGGCTTCAAGAAATCCATGGTACTTTAAGTTTTTAATCATTTCGTCATTTATATCTCCTTTTTGATCAACATCTCACATTTTTTTAACATCATTTGAATTTTCCCTTATTTATTAGATATTCCTCTTTTTGTCATTCCTCCTCCAACAATAAATGCCTAAGATGTTCATGAGGTGCCAACATCAAACCAAACTCTAGAAAATTCTCCTCGCGAAAACTAACAACAATAGATCTAGTTAGGGAAACTATTGTTGAACAACCAAAAAAGGGCACTCGATTTCCAGAATTCTGAACAATAACCCATTAATCCATAAAGACCAAACCCTAAGCGCCAATTTACTCGCTCGAATAAGAAATACCCTGAACAACATTTAAATAGCCCAACTGACAAAGCTCCAACACCAGAAGGCCAAGAACATGGTGATCAAACACTAGAGGACCAAGAAGACCAATTCCAAAAGGAATCTCAAAATGATGATACTGGAAAAGATTAACCACTGATTTTTTAGACTTCTAAAAGTTCACCAGCAGTTATTGAGAAAAATATTTTGACTACAACTACTATTGTTCATCCTTAAATTAAGGATTCCATATTTAAAACTTCTTACACATCGCAGTCGAGAGGAATTAAAGGCTATAAAAGAGAGAAACCCTGTAGAGGCCTTAAAGAAGCTTATAAGAAGTTGTGGTATTTCATTTGAAAAATCTCCAAGCTCTACAATTGCTTCAGGCAATGAGCCTTCTATTAACTCTTATGTTGCGCTGGTTCAACAAGCCAAAGCGAAGGTTTTTGACATGGATCTATTACAGACCATTGAAGATAAACCTATTGTTGTCTCTGATATCAATATCGTGTTGAAACAACTTAAAAATACAAATTCATCTAATTCCATCATCGGTTTCATCCTTGAGTTTGAGTCATTTTTTTATCAATCTACTCAGAACATCAAAATGAAAAAAGAATCTGCCAACAAACTCAAACAAAAGAATGGTGATATGTCTTAGAAATGGACCTTAGTTACTCAATCTCATGGTTAAGTTAATGAATTGGAGGAACATTCCAAAAATGATACGAATCAGGTGGTATTTCGCACTGAAAACATTTCAAACTGGACAAAACAGATGGATGAGTTACATAGAAAGATTGAAAATTAGAAACAAAAAAAAGCTGAGATCAAAAACTCATGACTAACTCCTATTAAAGAAAATCGGGTTCAAAAATCCAACACTGGTCTTCAATATGTTGATGTTGTTTATGTGTTAGACGAAGAAACACAAAGATCAAACTTGCAAAGAAATGTCTTGAGAAGATAAAAGCTGACTTTCCTCTTTGAGTGTTAGACTCAAATTTTATATTGTATAACTATATTGATGACAATTTGCCATTCTGGCATATTTCAATTATAATTGTCATTTTGTCATCTTTATTGCATATGTATTATTCTTCCATCATTTGAGATTCCTAAAGCATAGGGTTGTAATTTTTAAGGTACTTACAATTTATTCTCAGAAGGAACTTTCCATTTTTTCTTATGAGAACGTTCAAGGCATTTAGTATTTCTTCATCTGAATAAACCAATTCATCTAACATTATCTTCCAATAATGGTCAGAAGGGATTTTAGAATTCCTTTGATTTTTAGTTGATGATGGTAAATAAATTTTGACATGCAACATTGCATCATGACCAATTGTTAGTCAAAATGGAGTGAAATTGGTTGCCTCTTTATGGAAATTTCGCAAGCCCCGTAATATTTGGTCTAAAGTCTTATGTCAATTCCTTGGCTTTTGACCTACATGTTTCTTAATTAGACCTATTATAATTTTGTTGGCCGCTTCTACTTGGCCATTTTCTAGAGCATAATAGGGGGTAGATGTCAAAAGTTTGATTCATGAGTCTGAAGTAGACTCAACAATATTTTGGCGAATAAAAATTGTATCTTGATCAGTGGTTAAAGTTTCAGGAATTCCACATATGCAAATGATGTAATTTTGAATAAAATTAATTACTGCTTCTAGATCAACATTAATAAAAGAAATAACTTTTACCCGCTTGGCAAAATAGTTTATACTAACCAAGATATACCTATGACCCTTGGATGATGTAGCTCAAACTTTTCCAATTAAATCTAAAGCTCAACCTCTAAATATATAAGATTTGATAATCGAATGCAACTCACTTGCAGGAACATGTTGAGTACCTGCATATTTTTTTACATTACTGACAACCTTTAGCAAACTTAATATAGTCTTTCAACATAGTTGGCCAATATAGACATTGTCGAAATAAAATTCATTTTATCTTGTAGCCTGCCTGATGAGCACCACATGACACACTATGGACATAAAAAAATTCCAAATAAGCTTCACTTTTTACTAAGGAATTTTAGCAAGATTCCTTTAGGAGTATTTTTAAACAATTTGTTATCAATAATCACATAATTTAATGCCTTGTATTTGATTTTTTCAATCTTTCATTCCTACTGGCTTCTCCAAAAATTCAACAATTGATTTTCTCTAATCAATATTCCACAGATTGTCCATGGAAAAATTTTCAAAAATTTCTCAAGAGTTTTTTAATCATTCCAACCCTTCTACCCCCCACGATTTTTGACTTTGACGAATCTAAGGGGAAAGGATTGATCAAAATTAACTTTTCATTCACTTCAATTAACTCTGCTAATTTTTCTTTGGAAGCTATGTATCATGAAGCAATTTATGCCAAATCATTGACTTTTTAGTTTTTGACTCGATAGGTACATGTTTAATGTTGAATTCATTAAACCTTTTTAACAATGAGTTGGCCTTCACAAAGTATATAAGTGAATTCTCCTTGATGCATTTGTATTCTTTTGTCAGTTGTTTCCGATTTAACTTTGAAGTTCCTATAATCTCGACTCCTTTTGCCCCCGTGTCTAAAATAATATGTAGGCGTGCAATTAAGGCTTCATACCCAGTCTCATTATTAGAGAAACAACCTTAGATTTTAAATTTGAATTTAGTTGGAATTTATTTAAGAGAAATAATCAAAATTCAAATACCAGTTCCATTTTTATGTCTTGAACCATTGAAATACAATCTCCAAGGTTTTAGATCAACATAATTTTATGTCGCTTCAACTATTGCATGATCGAAAATAAAATCAGAAATAACTTGACCATTCACAACCATTAAAGGTGCATACGTTAAAAAATATTCAGTCAAAGACAAAGCCCTCTTCCTAATTCAATTATGTAAAATAGATTTCGACAGCATGTACTTAATAACATCAAAATAGGAATAAAGAAAAACATCTATAGGTTTTATATAACATTTTAATTTGTACATGAGAAATACAAACACATATATAGCTTTTATATTGGACTATACCTAGTTTATGCATCATTTAAAACTCGACTAAGGTAATAAATGTCTCTTTTGACACAAACACTCTCCTCTTGGTCTAACATACTACCTATTGTCAATTTAGATGCAAAAATGTTTAGCTTTATATATTTATTTCTCATACAATGCAATAGAATAGAATGATTCATCAAATAATGCTAAATTTTATCAAAGGTTCTTTAATGCTCTTGGTCCCACTTGAATCCTTCTTCCTTCTTTAAACCCAACAGTGGAGAAAATACTTTTCTTTTTCCACTTAGATTCAAGATGAACCTTCTCAAGAAATTGACTTTGCTCAATAAAGATTAAAGTTGCTTTTTGTTTGCTGGAGATTTTTTATTGAGTATAACCTTCATCTTGTTTTGCTTTATTGTTGTGCCCTTTTTGTGAACCATAAAGCCCAAAACGCCACCTTCATGGACACCGAAAACACATTTTAATGGATTCATTTTCAGTCCATATTTCCTCATTCTTTCGAATGACCGTTGAAGGTCGTTCAAATGACCATATTTCAACGAAGATTTGATAATTATATCATCAATATAAACCTGCATAATGGTTTTAATGAAACCATGAAACATATAATTCATTACCCTTTGGTACGTTGCACTAAACTTTTTCTGGTTAAAAGGAATTACCATACATTCATAGGTTCCAAAGGCTATAGGGCATCGAAACGTTGTTTCTGGCACATATTCTTATGCAATGTAAATTTGGTTATACCCAAGATAACCATCTAAAAGACTTAAATATCTAAAACCTGTCATTGAATCGACAAACGTTTATGCTACAGGCGTTGCGTACTCATCTTTTGGAATGGCAGTATACAAATCTCTCAAATCAATACAGACTCTAAGAGTTCCATTCTTTTTTATAACATGAACTATATTTTCTAAGCATTCAACATACCTTGCAGTTCTTATGAGTTTATTTCTTACAAGACTTTCAAATTCCTCTTTGATCTTTGATATCTCATTTGGTGCAAATCTTCATGGCGTCTGCTTCAGTGGCCTCTTGTCTGGTACAATTTCTAGTTTTGACTCCACCAAATCTCGATTGAGTCCTAGCATTTCATCATAACTTCATGCCAAGCAATCCTTGAATTCTTGAAGCAACTTGACAATCTAGATCTTTAGGTTTAGATTAATCTTTGCGCTTATGTGAGTTGGTTTTTTTATTGTCCATCTTCTAAATCAACCTCTTCTAATGGATCTTGAGCTTATATCCCCCTTATAAGAAGGTAATGGATCTTTCTCGAATTCCAAAGGCTTATCATCATAAATACAATCAAGCCTCTAGCCATCTAAAATTGGGTTCTCATCAATTTTATTGTTTTATTATTAGTCTCAACTGTAGTGGCTTATGTAACACTCGAATTTTTAAATTAATTATTTTAATCAAGCTAAATATTTTATTTTTAATTGATTTCAATATTAGAATGACTTGCTTGATTTATTTTGTGATACCGAAAATTATTGGGATTTATTGAAAATTTTAATTAATTAAATTAATTAAAAAATAGAAGAAGTAAGACTTTAGGAGAAAAATAACATTACAAGAGAATTGGTAGGATAAGCAGTGATTTACCAAAAATTGAGTTTGGTGATTAATCAATTTTATTAACTTTATTTTATATATTTCATAATTTAATATCAGAACCTTGTAATAGAGTGTAAAGATTGATTATTATATTTCATATTTTTATGTCATAATTTGAATAATATTAAATATTGATCTCACCTGATCAGAAAGGAGTCAGTGACCTGCCACGCATCGTGATCTGATGCTTTCACCTTAGTTGTGGAGGAGGAAGGGGGTGTACCTGCAAAATGCTCTGATGCCTAAGTAAGTACCGGATCTAGAGAGAGTAAGCACAGAGAAAAGGTGTGGAGAATATAATACTTGACCCTCTGGTGAAAGAGGGTATTTATAATATGCCCCCAGCATAGGGCCAACGGTTAAATTGCATTGGGCTGGATGGCCAAACCCAACACAAGTAACTGTCAGGACTTACGTGGCATAGTGAAGACCAGCATGTGGTCTTCGCCCTGGATCAACTACCTCATGATCTTTGGAAGGTGGGCTGACCATCTCTTTCGGAAGTGGGTAGTTTCCTGGTGGGGGACACGTGGAGAACGTGGGGAAAGCGTGTGGGCCTCCCTGTCCGAGGGTTTTCTTCCCGGGGGATGGGACTTGTTGGGCCTCATCATAGTAGCCTTGAGTTGGGCCTCCCCGACGAAAGGGCATGTCTTAGCCCAGTCCAGAGCAGGAACCCCCCAAGTCGATGTTCCGAGGTGAAGGAGTAGTGATTTAAGGGCAGGTTGAAATGTCGAGGTCCTCTTTGAGGGAGTGCATCTGCCCGACGTATGGAGTCGAGGGTCGCTTATGGTGCTAGGAGAGGTAGTATGTCGGGGATGTTATGAGGCACGCGAGGAGCCGGGCGGGGGAGACAGATGGCTTGCTGAGTTTTTGGAACCGCCACGAGTCAGTTATACACTGCTTTGCTAGGGCGGCTAGGGGTAAGGGTGCTTGAGTGCCTATGGGCCCCTTGAGTCCCGTGCTAGGCCTATAAATAGCCCGGTCCTGCCCCATTTCCCACTTTTCACTCTCCCTGCTCTCGATGCCGCTTTCTTTCTCTTCTGTCTCCTCAAGCTCTGCACAGGGATGTCCACCTACAACCATCTTACCGGCCGCCGCATCCTTTGTGTAAAACCTTCGTTCCAAGTAAGTTTTGGATGTTTTTTGTTTTTTCTTTCATACTTTTGTCTTGTTTCTCTTATTGACTGTCTTGTTTTTCTTATTTTCTGACGATCCCACGGTAGACATGATGAATGTCCCGAGGAGGTTGCGGTGGTTTCCGGTGAATACGCCGAGCCCCCCTCGAAGAGAAAGTAGGGTTAGGATGAATGTTCTATGGACAAGTGTTGAAGCCCCTGGGCAGGTAGGTTAATCTTGGATGAATTCCCTCGGGACAAAGATGAGTTCCCCTGGCACATAGGATAGTCTTGATCAGTTCCCTAGGAAAATGAGAATGCCTTCGTGGAGGCACTCAGGTTTGGGCGTAGCTCCCACTCTAGAGTTTCACACGTCGGGGACTAATGCTTTAAGGCCTCGGCTAGTCTGGTCTCGTTCGCTGAGGTGTTAGAGGTCCTGCCCGTGGATGTCTCCCATCTTCGCCCTTTCACTTGATCTGCGGTGGAAGGGTGAATTTGATTCTGAACGTCGAATTCACCAATTTCCTTTGCTTTTCAAGTGTAAATGGTTGCTTGGGCCCAAGGACCTGTTGATATTGACAACGAGCCAGATTCTCCAATGGCACCGGCCGGCGAGGAGCGTCTGAGATCCACTGAGGACTGGGTCGGGGAAGAGCCCTTGAGTATCTCATCCCGCTTTGCTGAGGACGATTTTGACGCTTATGCCAATGTGGAGGATCGTGTCGAGGATTCCATCGTTAAATGGCAGGTATACAAATCACGGGCAACCCAACGGATATGCTTGGCGTACGGGGGAATGAGATTCTGTATGTACGAGTTCACCTTCCAGGAAGCGGGGTTGTGCCTGCCCTTCACTAACTTTCAGCTAGGGGTTTTTGATTGGCTTCGGTTGTCGCCCTCACAGCTTCATCCCAATGCAGTCGTGTTCCTACGAGCGTACAAGATTGTATGCCAATATCTTGGTATCGGGGCCACTCTCCCACTCTTCTTCCGTATCTTCCACCTCCAGAGACACACTACCGATGGCCGACACATCTGGGTATCTTCAAAGCATCTGAGGAGGCTTTTTCGAGCATATATGGATTCTATCCGACATTTTAAGGATCGATGGCACATCGTTAGATCGGTCACTCATGTGGCCGCAGATTCCCTTTTTGACATCGAGATCCAAGAGAAGGACGTACAGCCCGAGGAAGTTTTGGTGTCGAAGATCCCTCTAGTTTGGACGGAGGAGCATTTCAACAAAGGCACTGATAGTTATATCGTGCGGCTGGGCTCGATGAACGCTGAGGACCGAGCGGCTTACCAGAAGCTGGTCGCTTTCGTGGCCAGCTTTCCTCCTGTGAAGTGTGTGACTCCGGATGGGAACCTCATCCTTAATCAACACGAAGGCCCTCGAATGCGGTTTCGATGAGGAAGCTTTACGCCTCTTAGGTAGTAAGTTTGATTTATTTCCTGTGTGCTCGTTGTTGGTTTGATATGCTAATTTCATTTATTTCTCTTTTGCAGGGAAGATGTCTAGCATGCATGAAAGCGTGAAGAGGTTGGTGGCCATCAAGGCCGGGAAGAAATCTGGAAAGGGGAGGGTAGCTAAGGTGTAACATATGCCCGGTCCAAATTCTCGGCAGGCGGGTCGTCTTCTTCTCCTCAGGGTAGCTAGTCTCCTTTCTCGCAGGGCACGCCAAAGAGACTGTGACTCGCAGGACCGAAAATCGTAGACCTTACTAAAGGTAGTGCCGAGGAGAGGTTTGTGCTCCCACCCTGTCACCTGCATCTGTCATTCTTCAGTGGGGCCAATTCTCCCGTGGTAGGCGCACGGAGGCAAAATCTGTCCTGGATGCTGACAGAAAAATGAGGAAGAAGACTTTGGTGAAGGACCTGGCCGCAGTGATTCGGGTCTTCGAGACGACCATGGTTCTTAACGATGAGGCTTGCTCCTCGACTGATTTTCCAAACTGTAGGCCTACCTGGGCGATTGTCAAGGTGGAGAGGAGCTAATTGGCTATTGACTTTGATCAAGCAAAGGAAGACAGCACTGCCCAGCATAAGCTCTACGATGAGGCAGAGAAACAACTGAAGGCCGCAAGCGAAGAGAAGATGAGGCTGTTAGACTAAGGCACGGATCTAGAAGGGGGGGGTTGAATAGATCCCTTTTAAAAATTTGAGTGGCGCTACCAATAAAATTGGTTTTCAAAATTGTTTTCAAATGCGGAAGCGGCCTTGGAAAATATAGTCTAAAACGAACAACTATTGGAGAGCCGGATATGCGTCAAGCAGATGAATTTAAGACGATAACGGATAGTAAATCACTACACACTTTTATGCAAAACTCAGATGTGATTCACTCGTACTATTTCCTTATTCCAATGATAAAAAATTACACCAAAACTAGCAGCAAAATTAAGGCAATTTTAGTTCAGCACTTTTGTCGAACAGTTGGTGTGCACAAATACCTTAAATGATATTTGTGTTGAATGAGTGATTGAAAAAGCCTTAGTACAGTATTTCTATTGTACTTAGTAGTTAAAAAAACAGTGTTTCACCAACTCACTCAATCAATACTACAATTTGACAAAATCACTTATTCTAGAATCACTTAATTTTTTAAGCTGTAATTGAAAATGCAGAAAATAAAGGAACACAAGATTTGATGAGGCAGTTCCCCCAGTCGTCCTCGCGTTGGGGTACGTCTGCCCTCAATTCTACAATGAGAATTGAGATATGTATTGAATAGATATCACCTGTTTGGTAGAACAGTTATACACAAGAATCGATAGACAATTGATACAAACAATCTCAATGTTGCTGATAATTTCTACCACTTCTTGCCCCTTGATTCAAGATGAATCAAGTCCTCCAATTTGATGTGAATGACCTCCGATTGCAGCCACCTTATTGACAACTCTTCCGTTGATCAAACCTTCGGCACGGCTGATCTTAGACACACCCAAATTGAACCCGGAACGTCTTCAACCTTTCAACGCCCTAGCTACTAGATTGATCAACCTTCCGCTAATCAATCACCTTCGCACTCGCTTGATTGTTGAACCGACGATTCCGTAACAAAAGCCTTCAAAACCTGTAGTCTTGATAGGTAAAACCTCAAAGGTTTTCTCCCAAGAAACACCTGCACCAGCTTCCACTCGAACCAGATCTTCAATCACGCGTTCGAACCTTATCACCGTCGAGCAAACCACAAACCGCAGCAAAAAAATTGATTATCTGTAATTTGAGGATTTGTGAGTTGATTGAACGATGAAGATGAAGAACACTGATGCACCTCTTTCACGTTTCTTGACCTGAACACTTTCTCACAATGCTTTCAAAAATGTTAGTTGTTAAAATTGAAAAGACAGCTATTTATAGTAATATACAAAACAGACAGTTGACAGATCAATGAAACATAGCAGAATTTCTGTTTCTGCGCGCGAACGGTCGACCATAGGGTCGGCGTGCGCTGAGCCGTGTGACACTCAAACTGTCATGCGCCGAGTCAGCGGTCGACGCATGATCTTCATGCGCTGAGCCGTCTGATTCTTAAACCTGCATGCGCCAAGTTAACGGTCGACGCATGACCTTCATGCGCTGAGCCGTGTGAACTGAATGAAACTGTGTGCTGACGGTATGGTCGGCTCATGGTTCAAAAATCTGCAAAAACATAAATTTCTACAGCTTTTTGTGCATTACGTCATTGTAAAAATTGAATCATAAGTAGCGTGAATGATTTAAACGAAAGAAGGATATCTCTTAGCAAGTTGTCATCATCAAAAACCAGAGGCACGCTTGTGTTGGTAGATACTTTGCCTTCACATTCTCCCCCTTTTTGATGATGGCAACCTACTGTTACGCAACACGTGATAGGTATAGGTATGCTCCCCCTTTCTTTTACAATTATAGCGGTCGTAATCATCGTCTATCTACTGCTCGGTTCTCCCCCTTTGACAACATCAAAAAGAGGTAAACTCGTGACACAATAACAACACATTGAATCATGCATAAATGAGATACCAACAGATGAGAAGTAAACAACAATTATACATACGATGGAGATAACAGTTAATAGATTACAGAACCACAAAAATGTCATGATAGCAACATAGAAGTAAGCAACAATCATAGTGAGTTTGGGCAGAAAAGCAAAACACAACAAACAAAATGAATGCAAGCCAAAACAGGAAACAACAAATGACATATGAGCGCATGCTAATAGCCCCGTCCACGTCCGCGACCACGACCACGCCTGTCATAGTAATGAGGATGGCGTTGGGGATGAGCTAGATCAGTAAATTCTTCTGTGATGTTATTCAAAAAGTCAAGACTGTCGACAATGGCGCGCTCTTCAGCTTGATGACAGTGAGTTAGAGTCTCGAATCGAGCGTCCAGCTGAGTCGACATTCCACTGATCCGTTCATTTTGGTTATGCAGTTCAGAACGAATTTGTGCCATTCTTTCATTTTGATCCCTCATGAATTTTTGCTGTTGTTCCTGCATATTGGTCATAAAATTTCGCTGTTCCAACTGCATCGACTGCATCATTTCTAAAATCTCCGAATTGTTTGACGGTTGTTGAGGAGAAGGTGGGTCTGCAGTGCTTGGTTGATACGGCTGATAGAATTTGCCAAGGGTGGTCCACCCGGTGTATTGCCATTCACCCCAGCCTTGGTTATTCTCCTCATCCTCATTTTCCTGTTGGTTTGAGTAGGCAGACCAGTTATTGTGTTGATTGTCATCTTGATATGTTTGTTGATAGTTTTCAGAAGGCACGTATGGTTGATGACCTTCAT
This sequence comes from Lathyrus sativus, assembly GCA_963859935.3. Classification (NCBI taxonomy): domain Eukaryota; kingdom Viridiplantae; phylum Streptophyta; class Magnoliopsida; order Fabales; family Fabaceae; genus Lathyrus; species Lathyrus sativus. Next base: position 543,324,093 of record OZ012737.1, read on the forward strand.
TAATATCGTGGTCCAGCTGAGTCTCATCAGCGGTTTCTTGTGCCTCTCCTGCATTGTCACCTTGATTGTCTTCATCTTCACTTGAGCTTCCTTCTGCTTCTTCATCTTCTCCACCCTCTGACTCATCAGCACTTTCTTCACTCGAGGAGGCAGCTGCAGCCATGGTTGAGCGCCGATAAAATCTGTACTTTTTGAGCGACTGATCCCACACATATCCCATCATAGCAAAGACCTTTGAACTGATGTCATGTTATGTGACCGCTGCCCTGTTATGGTCGACTCAATATGCAACAAACAGCAGATTTTTGTATTTTACCATATTCAGAGGTACATGCTATGCAAAAATGATGTCATGACATATAAGAAAAAAATATCTATATACATATGCAGTAGATGTCATACAAATTTAGCGTAGTATAAGCGATATGATTTGAGATCAACAGGATTATCAAACAAAGAGAGAGAGAGAAAGAACAATATCACCTTGATGCCTGATTTGCTTGATACACAACATACTTATACTTACACGAATATCAAATTGTTAGAAGTACAACAGCATGATTATTTGAATGAAATAAGATAACATCAGCAAATATTATTCCCGTTCCGAAATGTCGAGGATGCCAAGTTCTCGGCGGATATGAAAGAAAGGTTCCGTTGCTAGCGGCTTTGTGAAAATGTCCGCTAGTTGGTTTTTAGTGTCAACGTGTTCAAATACAACATCACCTTTCTCAACATGGTCCCTAAGAAAATGGTGTCGAATTTCTATATGTTTAGTGCGAGAGTGTAATACGGGATTTTTGGTAAGGTTAATAGCGCTAGTGTTGTCACATAGGATAGGAATACGTTCAAGTTTAAGATTGAAATCTAGTAGTTGTTGCTTAATCCACAGAATTTGAGCACAACAACTACCAGCGGCAACGTATTCCGCCTCGGCCGTTGATAAAGCAACTGAAACTTGTTTCTTGCTATGCCAACTAACCAAGGAGTTTGAAAACAAATGACATGTACCACTAGTGCTTTTCCTATCCGATTTGCACCCGGCAAAGTCGGAATCGGAGTAACCTACCAACGAGCAATCACTACCCTTAGAATACCACAATCCATACTTCGGGGTACCTGACAGGTATCGAAGAATTCGTTTAACAGCTTTTAGGTGGGATTCTTTGGGACATGATTGGTATCGTGCACACATGCACACACTAAACATAATATCAGGACGTGACGCAGTAAGATAGAGAAGTGAACCAATCATACCTCTATATCGTTTTACCTCTACGTCCTTGCCATTTTCATCTTTATCCAAATTTACGCATGTAGGCATTGGGGTGTCTATGGCCTTGGATTTTGCCATGTCAAATCTCTTGATCAAGTCCAAACAATATTTTGTTTGGCTCACGAATGTCCCTTCTTGGAGTTGTTTAATTTGCAGGCCGAGGAAGTATGTGAGCTCCCCCATCATACTCATCTCGAATTCGCCCTGCATGAGGTCAGAAAACTCTCTCACGAGATTCATGTTAGTGGATCCAAATATAATATCGTCAACATAGATTTGCACCAAAATCAAGTGCTTTCCTTGACGTTTAATGAAGAGTGTAGTGTCAACCTTTCCTCGTGAGTACCCCTGATTAAGTAAAAACTTACTTAGTCGCTCATACCAAGCTCTAGGAGCTTGTTTGAGACCATATAAAGCTCTTTTTAACTTGTAAACATGTTCAGGGTATTCATGAGATTCAAAACCGGGAGGTTGAGACACATATACTTCTTCATTTATGTGACCGTTAAGGAACGCACTTTTAACATCCATTTGAAATAACTTAAAATCCTTTGCACATGCAAAGGCGAGTAAAAGGCGTATAGCCTCGAGTCGGGCAACCGGCGCATAAGTTTCCTCATAGTCGATGTCTTCCTCTTGGTTATACCCTTGAGCGACCAATCTCGCTTTATTACGGGTTATTACCCCGTTTTCGTCCAACTTGTTCCTAAACACCCATCGGGTGCCGATTACTCGATGGCCTCGCGGAGGAGGGACAAGGTCCCATACCTCGTTTCTTTTAAACTGATTTAGTTCCTCTTGCATCAATAAAAACCAGTGCTCATCGAGTAGGGCCTCTTTGGGGTTTTTAGGCTCTATTTGTGAAACGAAAGCGAAGTGATAACAAAAGTTACTTAGCTTAGATCGAGTGGTGACTCCCTTTGTGATGTCTCCGAGAATATTGTCAATTGGATGATCTTTACACGACTTCCAAGCTTGAGGGAGATCATCGTTTGTAGGCGGATGAGCTTCCTCAGTTACCTCATGGTGTGCATCCTTATCCTCCTCAATTTTGACTCTATCGGGTTGATCAATCCCCGTTTCGCCACCTTTGAGTATGTCTTCTGTGGATGTACCTGCACCATGAACAACACTATCCTTTCCGACATTTCTCGGATAGGACTCATCAAACGTAACGTGCACAGACTCTTCAACAGCTAGTAATCTTTTATTATAAATCCTATATGCTTTACTTGATTGCGAGTACCCTAGAAAAATGCCTTCATCGGCTTTTGAATCAAACTTGCCCAAGTTTTCCTTTCCATTGTTTAATACAAAGCACTTGCATCCAAAAACATGAAGGTGAGAAACATTAGGCTTTCGCCCTTTTAAAAGTTCATACGGAGTTTTGTTTAGAATGGGGCGGATGAGTACCCTATTCAAAACATAACATGCCGTACTAATGGCGTCGGCCCAAAAGTATTTTGGTAAACCACTATCATTAATCATTGTTCTTCCCAATTCTTCTAAAATTCTGTTTTTACGCTCCACAACCCCATTTTGTTGAGGAGTTCGTGGAGCCGAGAAGTTATGATCGATGCCATGGTTACCGCAATATTCTTCAAATAAATGATTTTCAAATTCACCTCCGTGGTCACTTCTTATTGACACAATGTTTGTATTTAACTTATTTTGGGAGAGCTTGGCAAATCTCTCAAAAGCGGCAAACGTGTCACTTTTACTCACTAAGAAGATGGTCCAACAGAACCTAGAAAAGTCGTCCACTATTACGAATCCGTAATAGTTTCCTCCTAGACTTTTGATCCTAGACGGCCCAAACAAGTCCATATGAAGTAGTTCAAGAGGTCTCGTTGTTGAAATAATCTTTTTGGATTTAAAGGAGATCCTCGTTTGTTTTCCTTTTTGACAAGCATCACAAAGGTGATCCTTGGTGAACTTAATTTTGGGAAGTCCTAGTACTAGATCTTTTGAGACAATCTTATTGAGTAAGTCAAAGTTGACATGCGCTAAGCGCCTATGCCATAGCCATGAGTCTTCACTCATAGATATGAGACATTGATCGCTTGTTGGGGATACCACATTCAAGTCAAGCATATACACATTGTTTACTCTAAAACCAATAAACACATTCTTCTTATCACTTTCATGCACAATTTTGCAGCAATCTTTTGAAAAGGAAACATTGTAACCTTTGTCGCATAATTGGCTAATGCTAAGGAGATTATGTTTAAGGTTTTCGACAAGCAACACATCGGAAATTGTAGTAGAGGAGGGATTACCTATACTACCTTTACCTAGTATCGCTCCGCGGTTGTTATCACCGTATGTTACATACCCTTTCTTCTTAGCCACGAAGTCTATGAATAAGGATATGTCTCCAGACATGTGCCTTGAGCACCCACTATCAAGAACCCATCTTCTCTCGGTGGACTCGACACATTTCACCTGTCAAAATATAACTTAGAAAAGGGAGGTACCCAATGGCATATTGGGTCCTAATAGGTTAGCGACAAGACGGTTGCGTTTGGGCAACCATTGGTAGATGCCTTTAGGAACAAGAAATCTCCTAAATCGACATTTACCAATGGAGTGGCCTTTCTTGCAACAGTAAAAGCATACAAAGTCGACATTAGAATCACTTTCACTTGCTTGATCCCTAATTACATATGCATATTTTTGATATGGGTTTATCATACTTTTTCTAAAATCCTTTTTATCGATTGCAAATGTAATTTTAGGTTCAAGTGCCTTGTCTAATTTGGCCTTAAGGTTTCTAACCTCACCTTGCCAAATATGACAAGTATCACAACCAAAGTTGAAAGGATTACTATTGTCCTTACAATCCGATTCATTATCTTTCACAATGGAAGCCTTAAGGTCCTCTAATTTCTTTTCGGACTCTAAGACTTTGTGCTCTAAATATGTAAAAATTCTTCTATTAGAAGCAAGTTTCTTAAAGGCTTCAGTTGCTTCCTTGTGTAAAACATCGAATGCGGTTTGTAATTCGGAATGAGACATATTAGATGACATATTATATCTAGAGTGACGTACCTGTTTCTTTTTCTTTTTCTGATTTGCGGAGAGACATAGATTCACGGACTCTTCTTCATCACTAGAGCTTTCATTAGAGGAGGAAGAATCACTGTCGCTTTCCCACGCGATGTACGCCCTCCTAGGCTTTGATGCTCTCTTATGTGACTTCGATTGTTCCTTTTCTTTTCCCTTGTTGTTCATTGGACAGTCCGGTTTGTAGTGACCGGGCTTTCCACATTTATAGCACGTTCCTCTAGTCTTTTTGCCTTTTTGATTGTCATCTTTGGAGAACCTTGATTGCCTTCGGAAATTTACCAGGTTCTTCTCCGAATGTTGGATGCCGTTCTTTCTCACGTACCGGTTATACCGTTTAACGAACAGCCCCATGTCCTCATTTATGTCTTCTTCTTCGTCGTCGCTTGAAGAATAATCACTTTGCTCTTTTGCTTTAGACTTCGAGGAAGAAGCCTTAAGAGCTATGGACTTCTTTTCACTCATCTTTACTTTGTCCTTCTTTTCTTTCCTTTCATGTTGGTCAAGACTCAAGAGTACCTGTTCATGCTCTTGTAGTTTGCCAAACAATGTAGTCAGGTCTAATACCGTAAGATCATTTGCCTCTTTGATGGCGGTCACTTTCGGCTGCCATTCCCTGCTAAGACATCTCAAAACTTTATTAGTAGCAAGATCATTGGAAATAGGTCTTCCTAGTGAATGTAATCTGTTTATGAGATGAGTAAATCTCTTTTGCATGTCAGCAATGGTTTCCCCTTGCTCCATGAAAAAAAGATCAAACTCTTGTATAAGAGTGTTGATTCGAGCCAACTTAACATCGTTTGTCCCCTCATGGGCAATTTGTAGTGCATCCCACATAGTCTTAGCCGTAGGGCAATGGGATACACGGTAGTATTCATCTACACCTAATGAGGAGATTAGAATGTTCTTAGCTTTCCAATCGTAATTATACTTTCGCTCATCGTCGTCGGTCCATTGTGCTTCGGGCTTTGGCACAACTTCGTTATTCTCATTTGTCATGGTTATTTCAATCGGACCATTGAGAATAACGTTCCATATCTTTCTATCTATGGAATTAATGTGCACCCGCATACAGTCTTTCCAATAGCTATAATTTTCACCGTTAAAAACGGGAGCTCTATTGTACGCCCCTTTTGGTTCGTTAGCCATTATTCTATCAATGTTGTATTTGAAGCACCGGAGAACCGGAGCTCTTGATACCACTTGTTAGACTAAGGCACGGATCTAGAAGGGGGGGGGTTGAATAGATCCCTTTTAAAAATTTGAGTGGCGCTACCAATAAAATTGGTTTTCAAAATTGTTTTCAAATGCGGAAGCGGCCTTGGAAAATATAGTCTAAAACGAACAACTATTGGAGAGCCGGATATGCGTCAAGCAGATGAATTTAAGACGATAACGGATAGTAAATCACTACACACTTTTATGCAAAACTCAGATGTGATTCACTCGTACTATTTCCTTATTCCAATGATAAAAAATTACACCAAAACTAGCAGCAAAATTAAGGCAATTTTAGTTCAGCACTTTTGTCGAACAGTTGGTGTGCACAAATACCTTAAATGATATTTGTGTTGAATGAGTGATTGAAAAAGCCTTAGTACAGTATTTCTATTGTACTTAGTAGTTAAAAAAACAGTGTTTCACCAACTCACTCAATCAATACTACAATTTGACAAAATCACTTATTCTAGAATCACTTAATTTTTTAAGCTGTAATTGAAAATGCAGAAAATAAAGGAACACAAGATTTGATGAGGCAGTTCCCCCAGTCGTCCTCGCGTTGGGGTACGTCTGCCCTCAATTCTACAATGAGAATTGAGATATGTATTGAATAGATATCACCTGTTTGGTAGAACAGTTATACACAAGAATCGATAGACAATTGATACAAACAATCTCAATGTTGCTGATAATTTCTACCACTTCTTGCCCCTTGATTCAAGATGAATCAAGTCCTCCAATTTGATGTGAATGACCTCCGATTGCAGCCACCTTATTGACAACTCTTCCGTTGATCAAACCTTCGGCACGGCTGATCTTAGACACACCCAAATTGAACCCGGAACGTCTTCAACCTTTCAACGCCCTAGCTACTAGATTGATCAACCTTCCGCTAATCAATCACCTTCGCACTCGCTTGATTGTTGAACCGACGATTCCGTAACAAAAGCCTTCAAAACCTGTAGTCTTGATAGGTAAAACCTCAAAGGTTTTCTCCCAAGAAACACCTGCACCAGCTTCCACTCGAACCAGATCTTCAATCACGCGTTCGAACCTTATCACCGTCGAGCAAACCACAAACCGCAGCAAAAAAATTGATTATCTGTAATTTGAGGATTTGTGAGTTGATTGAACGATGAAGATGAAGAACACTGATGCACCTCTTTCACGTTTCTTGACCTGAACACTTTCTCACAATGCTTTCAAAAATGTTAGTTGTTAAAATTGAAAAGACAGCTATTTATAGTAATATACAAAACAGACAGTTGACAGATCAATGAAACATAGCAGAATTTCTGTTTCTGCGCGCGAACGGTCGACCATAGGGTCGGCGTGCGCTGAGCCGTGTGACACTCAAACTGTCATGCGCCGAGTCAGCGGTCGACGCATGATCTTCATGCGCTGAGCCGTCTGATTCTTAAACCTGCATGCGCCAAGTTAACGGTCGACGCATGACCTTCATGCGCTGAGCCGTGTGAACTGAATGAAACTGTGTGCTGACGGTATGGTCGGCTCATGGTTCAAAAATCTGCAAAAACATAAATTTCTACAGCTTTTTGTGCATTACGTCATTGTAAAAATTGAATCATAAGTAGCGTGAATGATTTAAACGAAAGAAGGATATCTCTTAGCAAGTTGTCATCATCAAAAACCAGAGGCACGCTTGTGTTGGTAGATACTTTGCCTTCACAGAGGCTCTTGGTGCGGATCGACGAACTGAAGGCGGCTTTGCAGCCCATAGAGGACGAGACCGAGGAGGAAAAATGTATGGGATCTCGGGCGACCTTGGTGTGCAGGATCCAGGAGTTCGAGCAGGATTGCTTGGGGGCGCTTGAGGTGGGCTACGACAGTGTCGTGGAGCAGCTCCGGCTTGTGAACCCGGACGTCCCGTTTACCACTGCGGGGACAAGCCCCTTCCATCAAATTTTTGAAGGTCACATGGTCGCCCCAGAGCTTGACGAGGAAGATGAGACTCCGGTCGAGGATGGTGGTGTGTAGGAGGATGCCACTTAGTCTGTTTGTTTCTCTGGCATGCGTGCCTGTGCTATTTTGTTAGTCTTCGTGCCTATTTTTGATGTAACCGTTTCCAGCCCGCGAGGTCGTTCTTGTAATATTTTGACAATAGGCTTTGCCCGACCTTTGGATATATAATAGCTCTACTTTTCTATCTACTGGTATTTTTTATGTTTTGATGCTTGTGTTGAATTTATGTTTATGGTCTTACTCGACAAGTTTGATGACCGACTGTGTGGGGAACAGATCGGGTGATCGGAGTTGGTACCTGATTGATCATGGGGTCAAGATCTTGTTTGAGGGCTATTCCCCAGGCGTGGACTTCCCATTGTGAGCTGTGTGTCCTGTCCTGCTAGTACGGTAGTGATGGAGCTCTATTGAGTGGTCCCTACTTGACCAATGGTCCTGCCCGTGAATGAGAGGGATTGACTCTTATCTTTTTTGTTATAACTTTATGAGTTACGTCTGTACCACGATGCACCCTTGTGGTTGCGGCGTTGATGGACTTCAGGTAGTGTCTAACTGTAATATTGCTTAAGTTTATTTGCATTCCATGGTCGAGCAAGTTCTTCTCCATGTATTTTTTCGAGGTAATATGCCCTGTTTCCCGTTTTGTTTTGGACGCGGTAGGGGCCCTCCCAGTTTGCAGCAAGCTTGCCCTCGCACGAGTCCTTTTGGTTTCTTCGCAGGACTAGGCTGCCCACCTGGAACTCGTGCTTAATAACTTTTTTGTCGTGCTGCAGGGTTATCCTCTATTTTAGTGAGGCTTCATGCAGAGATGCCCCCAACCTGATTTCCTCGACCAGGTCGAGTTCTTCCCTTAGCGCTTCGTCATTCGCCTCTTCAGGGAGGGGGGCTCGGTTCTCCTAGATGGCTCTCTTATTTCGAACGAGATCACTGCCTCTGTCCCGTAGGTTAGCCGGAATAGGGTCTCCCCAGTTGTTGAGTGTGGAGTGGTCCTGTAAGCCCAGAGGATGTTGTGTAACTCTTCGACCCACCCCCTTTTGGCGTCTCTCAGCCTTTGTTTCAGACCGCTAGGATTACCCTGTTCGCTGCTTCGGCTTGCCCGTTTGTCTGCGGGTGTTCGACAGACGTAAAGTGTTGTTTTGTGTCTAGTCTGGCGATGAACTCTCAGAAGGTCTTGTCGATGACTTGTGTCCCGCTTTCAGTGACGATGGCCTGGGGTACGCCGAACCGAGCAAGTATGTTTTGTTTGTAGAAACAGAGTATGTTTTGGACTGTGATTTTGGCTAGTGCTTTGGCTTCTATCCACTTAGTGAAGTAGTTGATGCCGAATATTAGGTATTTGTTCTAGTAGGACCCAATGATGAAAATCTGAGGATGTCCATTCCCCACCATGAAAATAGCCATGGCGACGAGAGTGTTCTGAGCTTGTTAGGCGGGGCCAGGTGCATATCCCCGTGCCGCTGGCACTTGTCGCACTTTTTTACGTGCTCTTTGGGGTCTTCCTGCATGGTGGGCAAATAATATCCTTCCCGTAGGGCTTTGTGTGCAAGTGATCTTCCACAGAGGTGTTGGGCGTTGACACCTTTGTGGATCTCTTGGAGTATGCCAAACACTCTGGTCTCGTCGACGTACTTAAGAAGGGGGAAGGAGAATCCTCATCTGTACAGTTCATCCTCGATCAAGACGTATGACCAGGCTCGACGTCTAACCACGCTAGCCTTTTTGGCCTCGTCGGGCAGGCGTCTCGTGCTGAGGTATGAGTACACAGGGGTCATCCAGCTGTCACTGTCGCCGATGGCGTTTACCTCGGCAGTTATCGTGCCTTTCTCGATGTTGGGGCGAGAAAGGACTTTCTGGATTACGAATTTTTTCCGCCCTTCCTCTTTGTGCTGGCTAGTTTTGACAAGATGTCTGCTCAGGTGCTGTGTTCGCGGGGAACATGCTGCATCTTTACGGAATTGAATCCCTTCATTTTTTTCTCTTACCAAGGAGAGACATTCTGCGAGGTTGTCATTCTTGGCCTGATATTCTCCCCGGACCTGGGACGCCACGAGCTAGGAGTCAGTAAAGATCTTGAATTCCTTCGTGCCAAGGTCTTGAGCTAGACAGAGTCCTATGACGAACACTTCATACTCAGCCTGGTTGTTTGACATTAGGAATGCCAAGGTTAGGGAGACTTCTATCACGATATCTTCTTCGTTTTCCAGTATGATGCTCGTTCCACTTCCCGTAGAGCTAGAGGCGCCATCGACGAAGATGATCCATTTATGGACCCCGGTGGTCGGGGACTCTGTGGAAGCCATCTCGGCGACAAAGTCGGCCAGGACTTGAGCCTTGAGGGCTTTTCTGCTCTCGTACTGGACGTCGAATTCGGAGAGTTCGAGCGACCATCTAAGCATTCTTCCCAACATGTCTGGTCGCCCGAGTAGCTTTCTGACGGGCTGGTCAGTTCTGACTATGATCGTGTGGGCTAAGAAGTAATGTCGTAACCTTCTAGCTGCAGTGACGAGGGCCATAGCGGCTTCCTCAATCTGTTGGTATCTGAGCTCGGGCCCTTGGAGGGCTTTGCTTGTGAAGTATATTGGTTTCTGTTCTTTGGGGGTTTCACGGATCAATGCTGCACTGACGGCTTCTGTGGCGACGGCGAGATACAAATATAAATTTCCCTAACGATGGGTCTCGACAGCACTGGCGGCTTCAAGAGAACTTGCTTGAGGTGGATGAGAGCCTGCTCGCACTCTTCCGTCCAATCAAATGTGGCCTCTTTTCGTAGCAACTTAAAGAAAGGAAGGGCATGTTGTGCTGACTTAGCAACGAATCGCGACAAAGACGCAAGCATCCCATTCAGTGACTGGATAGACTTCTTTGTGTTCGGGGTGGCGAACTCAGAAAAGGCCATGTACTTGTCCGGGTTTGCCTCTATCCCTCGTTTGGTTAAATAGAAACCAAGGAATTTGTCTGCCCATACGTCGAAGGTGCACTTTTCAGGGTTGAACCTTATCCTGCACTTCCTCGCCGTTTTGAAGACTTTTTTGAGGTGGGCGGTATGGTCGACCTCGTCTCGTGATTTCACGATCATGTCGTCCATATAAACTTCGAGCATGTCTTCGATTTCTCCCCAGAAGACCTTGTTCATCATCCTTTGGTAAGTCGCCTCGGCGTTCTTCAGACCGAAGGGGATTACGTTGTAGTAATAGTTGCCTGACTCAGTCATGAAGGTTGTGTATTGCTTGTCAGCTTTTGCCATGGGGATTTGATTGTATCTCGAGTACGCGTACATGGTTCTTCGACGAACGACATCTTCTGCAGGGATGAGATAAGATGATGGAAACCGGGCGCTGGCGTCTCCGCAGTTGAGGGGACGGGCTGAGGGAAACAGGACGACGGTGTCTCCGTGGGGGAGAGCATGAAGGTTGTTTCCTTTCGAGCATCCCTATTCGTTCTTTCTGCCCGAAGATTATCAAATTGGTTTGGTTGATGGCCGCGAACAGAGCTACCACGGTAGGATCGGCGTCAGCTGTGGCCGGGATAGGCTGGTTGACAGTCGGATTGTCTAAGTGTTGGACGATGTTGTAGGCCGCGTCTTTGGAGGAGGGAGAGGCGGTGCGTCCGTTTCAGTGGTCACCCTCTTTGTTCTGAACGGGCGTGTTGGGATCGTGGCCATCCCCGTTGAAGAAGGGGGTAAAGGAAGATCCTGGGGCATCGTTATGGCGCGGGCTGGTCATGATTGGAATGAAAGTTGTTGTTAGTTTCGCTTTGGTTCTTGAGCTGCTATGCTCGGACAAGAAAAAGAACGGGGAAGCAGAGTTTCCACATACGCTGCCACTGATCTCACCTGATCAGAAAGAAGTCAGTGGTCTGCCACACGTCGTGATCTGATGCCTTCACCGGGGTTGTGGAGGAGGAAATGGGTGTATCTGCAAAATGCTCGGATGCTTAAGTAAGTACCGGAACTAGAGAGAGCAAGCACAAAGAAAAGATGTGGAGAATAAAATACCTGACCCTCTGGTGAAAGAGGGTATTTATAATGTGCCCCCAGCGCAGGGTCAATTGTTACATTGCATTGGACTGGATTGCCAAGCCCAACACAAGTAACTGTCAGGGCTTACGTGGTGTAGTGAAGACCAGTACGTGGTCTTCGCCCTGGATCAACTGCACCGTGATCTTCGGAAGGTGGGCTGACCATCTCTTTCGAAAGTGGGTAGTTGCCTGATGACCTGTCCCCGCGTAGGGGACATGTGGAGAACATAGGGAAAATGTGTGGGTCTCCCCGTCCGAGGGTCTTCTGCCTGGGAGATAGGCCTTCTTGAGGCTCCTCCCCGACATAGGAAATTGGGCCTTGTTAGACCTATCATAGTAGCCTTAGGTTGGACCTCCCGAGTGGAAGGACAGGCCTTGACCCAGTCCAGAGCAAATATTTTATTCGTTAATAAACTAGTAGACTTTGTTAATGAATAATAAGTAAAATATGTAGTTAATAACCTATATTTTTGTGATGAATACAATAATAAAATTGATTAATCATAAATTTTATATTTATGTTATAAATATAATTTCAAAAATAAAAATACTTTTTTATAAATTATAATTTTTTATTTATTTAAAAGAAAATATTGTTCACTGTAAAACATGATTTAATATAAGCATGTGGTACACTATGGTGTAAAGAAAATATTCCTATTTATTAAATATATAATTTTTTTCTCTTATTTTTTATTCACTTTCACTCCTATCAAACAATTTTAAAATTATTTTATTTTTTTCTTACTTTTTATTAATACTTTTTTATGTTCTTTTTTCTTATTTTGATTTCTTTTCTTTTTCTTTTGCTATAAAAAACAAAGTCTTATTCTTGTTCTAAGATACCTTAAATTTTTTATTAATTTTTAGTACAACAAGCATCCTCAAAATTTCGAAATTTTAATTTGTCCATGGGTTGAAAACATTGACATTAAGATGCGACAAAATTAAATTAGTTGTCATAAGATGAGTTGTTCTTTTGTACAAAGGGTGGTTAATTTTGTCCCACATAGGCAAGGAGTTTGATTGGGTAATTAGAGAAGGTTGAAAAATTTATAAGGAAAAAAAGTGCTGTGTTTGATTTTAGAAACTAATATCTTCATTAGCATTTGTCTATTAAAGGAAAAAAGAAAAGGTAGCGTGTTCAAAACGAAAATGCATGCGTATCGTATCTCACTTTGAAATCACTTCAGAAGTCGCCATATATACATTTTGTTTTATGACATGTCAAGTCTCTCAAGTCTCAGCCATTAATTCCACCAACTTAGGGAGAACTTAGGAGGGCGTGATTGGTGGTGTGATTGGTTGTAAAGAAAAAGTGAGAAGAGAAAAATAAGTGAGAGAGGATATGAGAAGAGAGAAGTAGTTAAAAAGTAAACAAAATTTATAAAATTGCTTGTTATAAGATGAATATGAGAGAAATGGAAAAGAAAAAGTGTGTAAATTTTAAAAAGACAAAACTATCCTTATTATAAAAATATATAAAATATAGTATATTTAATTTCATTAAGAGAATGCAAGGACAAATATGAAATTAAAAAATTGTTTTTCTTTCTCCATTCTTCTCAATTTAGAAGATATTAGAAAAAATTACAGAACTCACATAATTTCATTATCTCTTTTCTATTTCTCACCGATTCAAACAAGAGAAATGTGACATCTCTCTTCAACTTCTTTTTTACCAACTTCTCTCTTTCCTACTTCATTTAAAACAAACACACCCATAAGATTGATTTCAGCTTTGTCCGAAATTAAGTGAATTGATATTGTTATTTTCTTTATTTCTTTATTTCTATTTTTTATATATATATATATATATATATATATATATATATATATATATATATATATATATATATATATATATATATATATATATATATATATATATATATATATATATATATATATATATATATATATATATATATATATATATATATATATATATATATATATATATATTCGGTTGTATTAGATATAAGTCAGTGATGTAGAATTCCAAATTTGTGGTGTTTATCTTCATTACGATAATACATGGTGGACCTGTAAGGTTAATACTATATTTCTTAAGTCAGTTTAAAATTTAAGATGTGTGTAGTAAAAAGTAGTGATCAAAAAGTGTACCTTACATTTTGCGTGAGATGACATTTATATCTTGCAGCATTTGGAAGGGATTGACATATGCCAGTCCAGAACAGTTTTCCCAAAGGCTTCCCGGACGTTACTTAGTTGAGGAAGTCTTAGTCAGTCGTGGCCATCCTGTTCTTGCTAAAAACATCAATCGGTTAACCTCTCTGATACTTGCCAAGGAGGATCGTAAATGTATGGTTGGAGTGTTTGTGTCTGAAATAGGATTGATAGTCATCATTGTTGGTAGACCAAGATTCCTTTTAGGTTTGCTACTTTTTATGTTATGTATCGTGTAGCTCCCCCTCTTTTGTTGGTCTCGGGATCCTTTTATAATTGTTAATCCCTTCTTCCTACTGAATGATCACGATAAATAGGCTTTATGGCCATAATAAACGTAATTGCTTATTCAATTATTTGTAACGGACTTTAATAAGTACATGTAATTGTTTATGGGCATTAGTGATATGTAACCAATTTATTAATCGTTATGTAATGGTTTTCGACCTCTAGTCTACCTCTTAACTGTTGAGGAACCCGATCGTCTAACATTAGGAGACGACCTATGTGTGTCGGTCTGAGGTTCCTACATGACCAGCTCGACCCAAAAATAGAAATATCGGCTAAGTTAGAAATTTTGGTTTCATACCTCGGCTGACCAAAATTTTTTCGAGATGTACATAAGCCCCCTGGCATGAATCATGAAAGGATGAAATGTCCGGAAAAAAAAAGCCCGAATTTTTATTCTTTATTGAAAATAAGGTATAACTCGACCCACTATTACTTGCATGCACTTTCTAAACCCACACAATGACGTGATCAGACGTGACTATTCTTTTATAACATGGGGCATCTCTTTCAACCATATTTTCTCTCTCTCTCTCTCTCTCTCTCTCTCTCTCTATTTATCTATCTATCTATCTATTTATCTACAACTTTAATGATGTCAGAAAACACTATATTTTTAATAAAGAAGTCAGAGGCCCCTAATGGATTCTTAGCCTAATGTCGTTTTAGATCCTGATGAGTCATGGTCATAAAGAAGTCGGAGAGTCCCAATGGGATCTCGACCTTTTGAAGTTTTGTTCTATCATTTAGTCATCCTTTTTTGATACATGATATTATGGATGTTTTTCCTTGTAATATTTCAAACCCATCAGAAGTTTGTTGACCGTTTTATTGCATCCTTGCATGTGCTTTATACATATGTCTCTGAGCTTAGTTTAGACGTTTTTTAGTATCATATCTTGATAAGTTTCATTTTCTTATTCTAGTTGTTCGCATGTTCGTGCATATTAGCTAATTTTGATAAGGCCCAAGTGATTTCAGTTTGGGGAGGTATAAACCACGTCGATTTGAGTATTATGATGATTCAGGTTTTATTACCAACATCTCTTCATCACACTCTAAGTAAATAAGACCTAGTTAGCCCCAGACTATTGAAGTCGTGTTCTTACACCATTGACTGGATGTATGTAGGATAATATTTCTTGATGAATTAGGTATTTGTTCTAATCGGGCCGTGATGACTCTGATTAGACGCATGTATCATAACACACCTAGAAGTATGTTGAGTTAATTTTTCTTAGAGGATATGGGTTTTACTAACCAATTCGACATTCTGAGCCCCATGGAGGTTGACGTTAAATGAAGGTCAGAGGCTTTTATTTTGCATGACCCAGCCGCAGCCAATTATGCCAGAGATTTCAAGTTACTTGGACTTCAGTTAGGCTAGAGGTTTTATTAAATGTTACATGGCCGCAACCGATTATGCCAGAGGCTTCAAGTTGGTTGGACTTCAGTTAGGCTAGAGGTTTTATTAAACGTTAGCCGGTCACAACCGATTGTGTCTGAGGCTTCAAGTTGCTTAGACTTTAGTTAGGCCAGAGATTTTATATAACGTTACCCGGCCGAAGCTTATTATGCCAAAGGCATCAAAATGCTTAGATTTTCAATTTAAGGCCAGAGGTTTCAATTAACTTAGCCCCGCCACATGTTTATTTTTACATGGCCAATTTTCCCTTGTGGAGGTCTTCGTTGTTTTTTATCTCTGTTTTTTACTAGAGGGTGAGTTTTTGTCCGGTCTTTGTTCCGAAAAATACCTTATATAATTTTAAAAGCTTAGGAAAGAGGAGGTGTCTCCCGCCCTCACAGAAGAAATGAATGACATCCATTTACTTAATGTGATTTCTAAATTAGTTGCAAATGACAGAAAAATTATCTCCCCTTATCTCATAATAGAAACATTTTATTAATGCATAAATATTTAGTTTATTCTGCTTTTTGGCCTTGTCAGTGCTCTTGGTTGAGGAAGTACATGCTTTCAGGTCTTGCCAGCTTGTATATTGTCACTCTTGATGAAATTTTCCACCTTTCCTTTATTCATAAGCGACTCATTATTCCATGTCTCTTTGCCTAAGTTATTCTTTTAATCTGGACTACAACATACTTGAGATACTTGTTAGTTGAAAAAAATAGTTTATATCAATTCACCAACATCACAAAATTTCAATCTAAAAAGCTTTAAGATTTGGCTCTAGGATTTGAATTCTCCATGTGGCAACATCACTTTGTATCAATGCCAATAGAAAACAACTATAAACAATACTTAACCAACTTTTGGGATTAAGATTCTACATGATATCCATTCAATTCTTGAAACAATCATCCTTAAGAAAGCTATCAAGCTCAATTATCTCTGAGAATACCACAACACATGCATTAGGATTTTGAAATGGAAAACTCTAGAGACCACGCTGGTACCAAACTGTGAACATCCAGGGAGGTGAATTCCACACCATAAAAACCCTCATAATCCAGTTTTAAGATAGACTTGGTAAATGTATGAGGATCATTTATCTTTTAGTATCGGTGTCGGGGTTGTGAACTCTTGAGTTTTATCCATGCAGAGCCTGATATTCAGCATAGTAATAAATAGGTTCGAAGTAAGGCTGGAGCAGCATCCTTCAGTGCCTCCCGACTTCTTGAGTAATGTATTTGGCAGCTCATGAAGCAATTTCGGTGACATCTCTAATAGATCTGTTGTATTTCATGTGACTCTTAACAAGTTCAACAGCTGCAATTGCGGACATAAGCCAAAACTCTCCCGCAAGAACGGAAGCAGCTACTATTGTTGCCAATTGCCTTGAATTTTCTCCTGGTGATTCTTTGCTAGTACCCTTCACACCAAGTAAATTCAAACAAGCTGATTATGGTGCAAGTTGTGTGCCTCCTCCAACTGTTCCCACCTTCAAGGAACTTCTTCGTTAGATGCAACCCTAGATTTGATGCCATCCTATAATATGCCATTCTTTCAATCATTTTCTATCCGCGCATCCAGTATATAATAATTCAACATCATGCATAGTGTTAGAACCTCAAACAAATGATACATTGGTAAGAACACATAATTTCGAATAGAAATCATAGTTATGACACTTCACAATATCAATATAAAAGGTTTCATCCATATCGACTATCAAGTGTTGGATAAATTAAAAGGCTGTCTCGGGAAACGAATAGTTTGTTTCTCCTAAAACACATAAAAGGTTTATTCTCTTAGGAAATAGCAGTGAATTAATTATTCATGTCTTCTTGTCCTAACTTTAGTCTATATAAAGACCTCATACCTGATTTGTAAAACTACTGCAAACAACTTACTTTTGCAAGTCAATATAACAAAAGGAGTAGTTCATATAAATCCTGTTACCTTCATCAAGTATGACAAGTTAGCAAAATATGTAAGAATGACTTATCTTTTAAGTATAGGGTCGAAGTTGCTATCCGATTTCGGATTACCGTGAAATTGTTCTGCAATATATTAAGTCCCGCAACTTTCGGTATTTCAATAGCAGCCGTGTGATATTTTCTGATTGGGTTCATCCCCAAACTTTCTCATCACATATGTCTAGTGCATTTTCAGTTTCTTCATGATGTACTCAATCACAAGACTTGTTTCCTATCCACCGAAAGCTAATGACTTCATGAATAAGTCAAGACCTTCATCGGGTTTTATTTTATTCCAATATTCTTTTCCCTTGTTAGCAAGTTCCAATAGCATATCGTATTTAAATACTAGCGACCAGCAGACTGAAGAGTTTCCCTCACGGTCATCTGTGCTACATGCCGATCTTATTGGCTGACATAAGCTGATTTTCATTTGAGGAAAACTCATTTAGACCATGTCCATTGTAGATAATGTTCCCTGACATCTTTTCTATCTACCGACATTTGTTATCAAGATGCCAGTGTTGTAGAAATTGTAGTCTCGGTGTATATCTGGCATGCTTGTGATGTTTGCAATATTTTGAAATTAACTGCCTTGGAAGATAGATCATCCGCGACCGCCGAGTCACAACAAATTATATTTTTGTGGAGAAAAAACTGTGGGAAGGTTGGTGTTTTAGGTATAATTGTATGGTTCTAGAAAGTTTTATCGGAGCTCTACAGTGGGCCGCTAAATGTTTTTGCTAAAAACATCAATCAGTTGACCTTCCTAATGCTAGCTAAGGAAGGTCGTAAATGTATGGTCAGAATGTTTGTGATGGGAATAGGAATGATAGTCACCATGGTTGGTGGACCAATGTTCCTATTAAATTTGCTACTTTTTATGTTATTCATCGTGTAGCTCCTCCAATTTTGTTGGTTCGGGGATCATTTTTATATTGTCAAACCCTCTTTCTATTGAATGGTCACGATAAATAGACTTTATGGTCATAATAAACGTAACTGCTTATTTAATTATTTGTATCAGACTTCAATAAATACATGTAACCATTTATGGACATTAGTAATATGTAACCGATTTATTAATCGTTATGCAATGGTTTTCGACCCCTAGACAACCTAACCTCTTAACTGTTGAGGAACCGTGTCGTCCGACCGACCTATGTGTTTCGGTCTGAGGTTCCTACATGACTAGCTTGACCCAAAAATAGATATCTCGGTTAAGTTAGAAATTTCAGTTTCATACCTCGACCGACCAAATAACTTTTGGTATGTATACAACCTTTGAGGATGTAG
The DNA here is from genome assembly GCA_963859935.3 of Lathyrus sativus. Lineage (NCBI taxonomy): Eukaryota > Viridiplantae > Streptophyta > Magnoliopsida > Fabales > Fabaceae > Lathyrus > Lathyrus sativus. The sequence goes on from OZ012737.1 coordinate 543,342,808, forward strand.
TTCACTTTGAACTATAAGTGGAAACACTTAAAGTCAATAGAAAAAATAGTGGGTATCAAGTACATTAAATCCTATCATTGAAACTTTTCGATGCTACTTTCAAACGTGTGGATTAAAGTGACTACTTAAGGTAGGTGCTGCTTATAGTGCACTCGAGTTTCTTTACATTTCCAAGAAAAAATTCAGTCATTGATTTTGTAACTTCTCCTTGCATCTGATCTGGTTCATTGCTTACATTTGCCAATATATATGAACTATTGAATGTCAATGAAACTTTTCACAATCTTTGAAAATCAGTTTCCATTCGCAAGTGTTTCTATTTGCGAGTGTCTTTCTGTCTTCCCTCCTAATTGTATTTACCATAATAAATGTGGTTCTTTTCTTGAAGCCTCTGACTCTCTTTATATTACCTTTGCTTTAGTTAGCTTTGCCATACAAGGCACCCTACTGACCTCAAAGTTTTAACATCAGAATTTTTGTACTTTGATTAAAAAGAGTGATATTCATATTCGCATAGCTAGTGATTTCGAGAGTTATGTCTCTTCTGTTGCGAGAGCAAAAGTATCATTCCGCTCAAACCCTCCCCTTTTATCTACGATCTTTTAGGTTGTAAGGTTATATCATTAACAGACAATTTTGATTTTGGTTTTCTGTGGGCTCCCATGATAACGAAGCTTCCTCTAGGGATTATTCTTTCAATGCCATCTTATTTGATGATGAAGTTAAAAAGGATAATATGGTTTCTTCCATGCCCCCTTCTTCTTGGGTAGTGAGCTTTGACTTCTCCCATTTTGTCACCCTCGGAGATGCAGGCCGCTAGATTGATGAGAGAAATCTTTGGGGATTATGTTCAGGTTTTTTTAGAGAATCTAAAATAGAAACCCCATCGATGTCAAAATCAAGAACAATATGGAGTACAAGGGTCGACCTAATATAGTATCTTGGCTTAAATCTGCTGAGAATTTTAAAGTTGATGAGATTTCTCAAAAAAGAGAGACACAGGTGGAGACGTTTGACGCAACTAAGTATAAACGGGTTGCTGCATAAGTGGTGGGGACCCTGTCTTTTTGAAGTATTGAGATGATCATAGGCACAACTTATGACATTATGGTCGGAGAGCCATTTATTGGCCGGTCATTCCTTTGAACTCAGAAAGAAGGATATGCAGATCCTTTGACAGATGTTCAATTCCTTTTTATGAGTGTCTATTTACCAGGGTAGGTATGCATATGTCTTTATTTGAATTTGAGGTGGCTATCCTAAAGTGCTTGAAAATTCCCCCTATTAGATTCATCCAGGGTCTTGGACCTTCATAAAGGCGTTCTATTTTTGGGATGAACACAAGTCTTGGAAACCTTATCCACAGTTGTTCTTCAACATATTCTACATCGTGTACACTTCTCAGAATACTATTCATGACCAGGTGTAGCAGTAAAATTTAAGGTTAAGCTATTGGTTAACTTAACTCATAAAACAAGAGTCACTACCGCACTTTTATTTTATCCAAAGGAAAGGAAAAAGAGCGAACAAAACCTAAACAAGTTCTAAAATAAGAACAAATAAATAGAGATAGGGTAAAAGGATTGTTATGCAAAGGGAAGGTGTTAGTACCCAAAACTTCTATAGTACTTTATAGGAACCTCTTTGAAAAATCTACGTTTTTTGGTTTGAAACGTTTGCTTGAAATGAGATTGGGAAGATGAGAGAAGAAATTATTTTTTTAGATTTTTGTGCTTGGAGAGACTTCTTGAGCCTCATGCCTACGTACCCACAAAGTGCAATATAGGATCAAAACATCATAGTAAGTGGTACAAATAACAAAATTGGTTTGTTTGGTTCATTTTAAAATGAAAAGACAAGTTGTCATTTTAAGGAGAAAACTACAACTAATCACCCACAAGTATAAGAAACAACATCTGCATCACCTTGAGATAGAGGATTTTTGCTTGGATAAAAATCAACAAGTCTATCACTCAACATATAAGTGTAAAATGTCCACATCTTTAATACTATGGAGAATAGGAGAATTGCATTTCAACTATGAAAATGACTCATGTCAAAACTTTATGAAAATTTTTAAATGAAAAATTGGACAAAGGCACAAAAGTTTGAATGTGTTTTTGTATTTTTTAAATCTTTTGAAATTAGTCAAAGTATGCTTAACATTGATTAGCATTTATTAAATAAAAAGAGTTTGAAAATCACTTGATAAAAGTCAAGGTTTATTGTGAAAGATGTTATAGTTTGAAAACAAGAAGGTTTTGAAAAAGGAAGAAGATGAAGTGATTACACTAAAACATAAAATAAAAGTTAAAGAATGAAATATCTAACCACACAAGCAGCAAAAATTTGACAACAAGTCAACATAAGCATTTCATTTCCCTTTTGGATTTAAGCCACAAGCATAATAATCAGATGAATTAAAGCATCCGAGGAAGTCTCAAGTTAAGCCATATCAAAGTCAAAGTAAGGTATTCCAAAGGGTTAAAAGCCAATTAGGAGAGTCATGCATCAGATGATTTTCACAAGGTCAAAGTAACAACACCTGCACACAGAAAATTTCCCAACAAACAGACAAAGGAAACACAAAGGTCCAAGGTCTCAAATCATAAATCGAAGAGCATGGGACAAGGATCATAACTAAAAGTTAGGACACTACAAAAGAAGAACGCCGACCAAAGGTGAAATCATATCAAAGGATATCAACCAAGAGTTGGAATGGAACAGAGGGTACTAATCAAAAGTTAGGATAAAATAGAGGAGACCAACCAAAAGTTGGGAAACAACAAGGTACTAACCAAAATTTAGGATAAAACAAAGGAGACCAACCAAAAGTTGGGAAACAACAAGGTACTAACCAAAAGTTGGGATAAAACAAAGGAGACCAACCAAAAGTTGGGAAACAACAAGATACTAACAAAAAGTTATGATAAAACAAAGGAGATCAACCAAAAGATATGATATAATCAAATGATTCCAACCACAAGTTGGGATAAAAATCGAAGGATACCAACCAAAAGTTGGGAAATTACCAAAGGATACCAACCAAAAGTTGGGAAACAACCAAAGGATACCAACCAAAAGTTGGGAAACAACCAAAAGATACCAACCAAAAGTTGGGATAACACAGAGGATACCAACCAAAAGTTGAGAAACGACCAAAGATACTAACCAAAAGTTAGAATAACAAAAAGGTACTAACCAAAAGTTAGGATAAGACAGAGAGTACTAACCAAAAGTTGAGATACAACAAGGGATACTAGCCAAAAGTTATGATAAAAATTGAAGATACAAACCAAAAGTTGGGAAATAAGATACTAACCAAGAGTTAGGATAAAACAGAGAGTGCCAACCAAAAGTTGGGATACAACAAGGGATACTAACCAAAAGTTAGGATAAAACCAAAGGATACCAACCAAAAGTTGGGAAACAACCAAAGGGTACTAACTAAAAGTTAGGATAACACAGAGGATACAAACCAAAAGTTAGGAAACAACAAAGATACTAACCAAAGTTGGGAATCAACACAGGATACTAACCAAAAGTTAGTATAACAAAACTTATCAACCAAAAGTTGGGATACAACAAGGGATACTAGCCAAAAGTTGGGATAAAAACCGAAGATACCAAGCAAAAGCTGGGAAACAAGATACTTACCAAGAGTTAGGATAAAACAGAGATTATCAATCAAAAGTTAGGATACAACAAGGGATACTAACCAAAATTTAGAATAAAACCAAAGGATGCCAACTAAAAGTTGGGAAACAATAGAGGGTACTAACCAAAAGTTAGGATAACACAGAGGATGCCAACCAAAAATTGGGAAACAACCAAAGATACCAACCTAAAGTTGGGAATCAACAAAGGATACTAACCAAAAGTTAGGATAACAAAGAGTACCAACCAAAAGTTGAGATACAACAAGGGATACTAACCAAATATTGGGATAAAAACCGAAGATACCAACAAAAAGTTGGGAAACAAGATACTAGAGTTAAGATAAAGAATAGAGTATCAACCAAAAGTTGGGATACAACAAGGGATACTAACAAAAAGTTAGGATAAAACCAAATAATACCAACCAAAATTTGGGAAACAACCGAGGGTACTAACAAAAAGTTAGGATAACACAGAGGATGCCAACAAAAAGTTGGGAAACAACCGAAGATAACAACCAAAAGTTGGTGTTGCAACTGCGAAAAAGACCGACGGAAATAAACAGAAGAGTCGCCACCGAAGGTTATTTATCCCAAAGAGAGGGAAAGGAAATGATTGAAGAAAACCTAAAAGAAAGGGAAAAGACAAGGTCATCGCAACTAAATTTTGGGTTCGGGAGTCGGTTACGCAAGGGGAAGGTATGAGCATCCCCCACGTCCGTTGTACTCAACAGGATACACGCTTGTTGTCTATTAAAGGGGTGAGTTATCTAAAAACTACTGATAAACCGGGGAAAAAGAAAAGAAAAAACTCGATAGGACATCGCGACCCTATGCCTATGTATTTCCTAGTGCAATGGGAAAGTCAAAGTCAACGTAGTTCGGGAAACCATGGGTGATGGGAGGAAGGTTGCTCGCCAAGACATCGCCATCTTGTGCCTACTTATCCTCATCTGGTATGAGAAATCAGAGCAAACATTGTTCGGTCTACGAAACCACAAGTTGGTTAAGTGTTTTTTTATGAGCGGCGCTAAGTTTCCATTCCAGTAGTTAGAGACGATGCCTGTTTGCGGTAGAACAGAAAAGTAGCGTACTCTTTTCTGAAAATGATTTGAAGAACAATCCCGAAGGATAAAAAGGTTTGAATTTGGTTTCTTGGTTTTAAAGAAGTGGATTAAGTTTGTTTGAGACCCACGTTGCATTAAAGACTATGACATAAAAGCGAATGTGTCGCATATCGTCCAAAGGGCATACGCTAAACACTCTAGACAAGTGAGAGGAAACCCCCACTCATCATTTCCCATGTACTTAAGGCTCGTAGCGTACAACGTTTGTCATTCTTTATTAAGTGTCTTAGAGAAGTTTGAGATGAGAAGAGAAGACATAAGAGAATACTAAAGGGAAACTAGAAACCCTAATGTTATCATACAAAATGGTCCTAAGGTTGAGATAATAGGGAAATATGCCTAATGTTATCATACAAATGATGGACCTAGAGTTGAGATGAAAGGGACTGTCCTAATTGTTATCATGCAAAGGATTGAAAGCCTAGTGTCTCTCCTACTCCCATCTTAAACAGAGGGACTAGGAATCCTAAGGGATCATGTGAGAAAGCACAAGTAAACAATATCCAATTCAGTTATAAATGAAAACAAGGATAAAAGAAGTCTCAAAGATGGAAAAGAAGAAAGATGAAGAAAAAAAAACAACAAAACCAAAGCCACAAATACAAAAAGTCAAACCCAACAAGATGGACAAAACACCTCAAGTCAACATATCATTGGTGCATCTCAAATCCAATCCACATCCAAGATGTGCAGACAAACACCAAAGTAAGGCATACCAAACAATGCTCAATCAAATGAATCAAAAAGCTTCACAAGGAAGCAGAACCAAGCAAGAAACAAAGCAAGAAATAAGGCAACAAGACACCAGATGACCCAATAGGCAAGGTGGGGTAGCAACATAACAAGGTCAAAAGGTATACGTCCAATCATGAGTGCATAAGAGAGACAACTTAAGTTTGACAGTCAAAGTTGTAACGCCCCGATTTCGATCATTCCTATTTTATTGAGTCCTTTTTGATTTAATTGGATGGATATTATTTTAATGTGGAACTTATGTGTTAATATGTTATGCTATTTTTGCCGAATTTGTGAGTTTCGGGTAAAAATAGGTTGGAGGGTATTTTAGACATTAGTAGTAATGTTAAGTTGGAATATTTTGTGGGAATTAATTTGGTAAGTGTGTGGAAAGAATTTGGGAGGAAAGAAAATAGAAATGAGTATATGAGAGAAAAGAGAAAGATAGTAAGATAGAAGAGAAAGAAAAGAGGAGAAGAGAAAGAGAAGAGAAAGAAGAGGAAAACCTAGAATCATTAAGATCAACCTTGGCTTGCGATTAATCAAGTAAGGGTGAGAAGTTTTATCATCTTATTAATGTATGTGCTAGATTGGATTTGTTAGATTGTTTTCTACGTTTTCCATTCCTAGGTCGAAGTTGGTTTAATTGGTAGAAACTGAGTTTTATCGATTAAAATCTGGAATAGATGGTATAGTTTAGTCGGGTGATGAGTGGGCTATACTACTGGAACTGGTTTGGATTTAATCGGTCGATTTTTAAGGTTTTGGTGATTTTGGAACAGTTGGGATTTTCTGGTTTCGCAGGTTGGCCAGGCGAAGCCCAGCGAGTGGGTAGCGAACCTATGGCAGTGGCCAAGATCAGCCTTCGCTGGCTTGTTCGCCAGGCGAAGGTGGTGGCGAAGGATCGCCAGGAAAATCCCAATGAACGTGGCAGCGAACCTATGGTAGTAGCTTCTGTTTGGCTTCGCCAGCGAGTTCGTCAGGCGAACGGCAGCGAGCATTCGCTGGAGGGCTTCGCCATGCGAAGGTTAGCGAGCGTAGCAGCATGATTTATTTCTTGTGTTTTCCATCTATGGGTTGGTTGTGTGGTTTGATTGCGATCACTCCTTATCTGAGATGATTAATTCTATGCTGTTATGTATGCTGTGGGTAGCCGTATGGCGTGAATCCTAGATTGTGAAATGTGAAGTGTGGAATATGGCCGTTTGGCAAATTTTGTGCATTTGTTTGAGTTGAGTAGAAATGCATGATGAGAATGATTGTAAATGTGAACCATGTTTGAATAGTGTGAATGAAATGATGAATATATGTATATATTGCGATATGTATATATTGTGAGTGCATAATGAATATATGCGATGCATGTGACGAATGCATGAGTATGTTTGTAAACATGTGTGCATTTCAAGAGTGTCATGAGTCATGTTGCATGTGAAGCATCATGGTATGCATTCTTGTGTTGATTGATTCCTCGATGAATCTGCAGAACCTCGTGTGCCCTTGTGGGGTGTGAGCGATGGTTATATATTGATTCCTCGATGAATCTGCAGAACCTCGTGTGCCGTTGTGGGGTGTGAGCGATGGTTATATATTGATTCCTCGGTGAATCTGCAGAACCTCATGTGCCCTTGTGGGGTGTGAGCGATGGTTATATATTGATTCCTCGGTGAATCTGCAGAACCTCGTGTGCCCTTGTGGGGTGTGAGCGATGGTTATTTAATGATCCCTCGGTGGATTTGCAGAACTTCGTATGTTGCGATGGTTATATTTGATTCCTCGGTGAATCTGCAGAACCTCGTGTGCCCATGTGGGGGTGTGAGCGATGGTTATTTTTGGTTCTTCAATTGAACCTGCTGAAATGAGTAGGTACCGCATTTGCATCTGCATAGAGTCGTGTGTCGGTCTCTATGAGTTGCATGTTGTCATCTTTATATGATGTATGGTGAAATAAACATGAATGTAGATGTTTATATGAATTAGTGATGGAATAAACATGTTGTGTATGTTTATTGAGTTAATGTGAATTGTGATGTTTGGTAAGAATGAAGATGCTTGAAGATATATATGTATGTGCGAATATATATATATATATATATATATATATATATATATATATATATATATATATATATATATATATATATATATATATATATATATATATATATATATATATATATATATATATATATATATATATATATATATATATATATATATATATATATATATATATATATATATATATATATATATATATATATATATATATATATATATATATATATATATATATACACATATGTGGATACATTGCGGTGTATGGATTGGTGAGGTGAGTTGTGGTGAGAACGCGGATATATATATATATATATATATATATATATATATATATATATATATATATATATATATATATATATATATATATATATATATATATATATATATATATATATATATATATATATATATATATATATATATATATATATATATATATATATATATGCATTGTTTATTATGATATTGTTTCTCACCCTTCTGCTGTTTTATAATGCTCTATGAGGCATTGCATATTAGTTGGCTGGAGGTATTTTTGTGAAGTGTGACTTCATTCCTTTTTGGTCGGTCGGCTCTGATATGTAGCACCGGGTAGCTAGGGATTATTTTGATTCTTTTGTGATACATCAGTGTATGTGTCTGCTGATGAATGTTTATGTAAACATGCTGGTTGAATATTGTATATATTGATGACGTTGTGAATCAACTCGAATGAAGTATATGTATGTGAATTCATGTTTTGGAGGTTATGAAATATTTAGATGTTTCTGCCTATTGTCGCGGTGAAATTTGGATACCAAACTATTGATTAGTTTGAATCGTTAATTCAATTTGCAACCGAACTTTGATTTGTCCAAAGGAAGGGATAAAGATCGAAATTTCCACAATGCAATGCAAATGCAAGCTTAGAGAGTTATAGGTTCGGGGGTCGGTTAAACTTAGGGAAGGTACTAGCATCCTAAGTTTCTGTAGTATTCTACAGGAACCTCTTGTTTTATGTTTGTTTATTGCTAAGTGTTTATCTGCTTAATGGTTGAAAGACCTAGTGGTTTATATCTAAGTATACTCGATAAGATGTCACATCTTATGCCTACATATCCTTACGGGAGTGGAATCAGAGTATTTGTAGTTCCCCTAAAGGGTTGGAGGAGTTCTTTGACTGTGGTCAAAGTTCCTACGGGTTTAGGGTAGTTGTTTTGATTGGGTTTAGGAGAAGAGATGAGTCTTCATTTTAAGGGAGATGTAACCGCCACAAGTGTAAGAGGTTGTAGGAAAATAGTCTTTGCATCGTCTTAAGAAAATGGCTTAAGTACTCGGATTGTTTGACGAGTGTGCCTTTATCGCTCTTAAGGCAAAGTCCCTACATGTTTGATTGTATTGTTGTGGGGGTGGAGATTATATCTCACTTAAGATGATTAACATCTATTCTCTAATGTGTTTGAAAAGTTTGTATTGTATTGTTGATTGTTTGTTTGTCTAAGTTGTAAAGATAAAGACAAGGTCCTTCCTATGGGGTAAGTTCTATCCTAAAATGATCGACTTGAATGGGATTAAGGATCGAAGGGATTATGACGCAAATGATGTGCACTACACACAAGTGTTGACTCATGTGTAGGTTTTTCCTTTGGACGGAATGCGATGCGTGAATATAAATGCGATAATGTAAATGCAATAAGATAAATTGCGGAAGAGTAAAACATACACATACGCATGAAAGCGCTGAAGTGTGTGAGAGTGTATGTGTCGTGAATGTGAGTGTGCACGATTGTGTTGGATGCGATGTTAATTGATTAAGGGTGTTTTAAATTGATTTTAAGGGGAGTGATTAATTTTTAGGCGAGAAGTTGATTTTAAGAGATTGGTTAATTTATTTGATTTTTAGTCGAATGTTGGATTTAGAGGGTGAATTGACTTTAAGATAAAGGTTGAATTTGTGAGGTTGATTTTAGAAGAAAGTTAATATTATTCTGATGAGATTTTGATTTTTAGGTGAATTTGATTATATTAATTTATTAGATGAATTATAAATAAATTGAGTTAGATGGCTTATATTTTAGTGAAGTTAAATGGGTTATAAATTAATTAGATTTTTTGATAGAAATAATCTCAAAAATAATAGATGATTTATTATTAATGTTAATTTAAAATAGGTTTTTATATAAAAGGGTTAAAAAAGTCCCCATAAAATAAATTGGAGTAGAATAGTTTTGTTATTTTTTATAAATAGGTATTAGTTAAATAAATTATCTTTGAACTAATATGAAAATATTGTACTTGCATTATTTAGAAAAAGAAATAAATTACTACTTCATTATTAAATAAATTAATTAATTTATTTTTAAAAAAAACTAAGAAAATAGTTTATAATTATAATTAGTTAAATAGCTTTATTATTTAAGTGTCAACTTGAATTTAATTTGGAGATAAATAAAAACTCTTATTATAAAAAGAGTGGCTTAATTAAATTAAGTATTTAGAATATAAAATGGAGTAATTATATTAATTAGGTAGATTAGCCATTAGAAATAATTATTAGGTTGATTGGATTAAATGGCGGATTAAATTGTTTAATTGGTGGTTAATTAAAGGTTTGATGAGTTATTTGTGTTTAGTGAGCAGATTAAGGGTTTAGTGAGGTTAATTAAAGGGTTTGAACGGATCCGGCGTGATGCAGGTCGTGAGGTTTATCGTAGTGACGCGCTGTGGTGCGTAGGATCATGATCTAATGCAGATCGTGTGGTTGTGAATGAAGGGTGCATGGTATGTGTGTGTGTGTTGCATACAGGTGATTGATAATAAAACAAAAAAAATTACAACGGGTAGGAGAACCCTAATTCCCAATCCCCGGTTTCGCCCCCTCTCGATCGGTCTTCTCCCCTCTCGCTCGATCTTCTCCCCACTTCGATTTGTCTTCTCCTTCATTCATTCACCATTTCTCCTTTGTCCTCCGCCATCGCCTCTTCTCTCGGCTTCATTCTTCAATTTCTTCCATTTTATTCCTATATTCACAAGCAAAACAATGAAGACAATGTTAGTGATAAATACAACTTACGGTTCGATGGTTTTCTGCAGGGGTTTTGAGGGTTGGTGACGGCTTTGAACCCGAGTGGAAGGGTTTCCGGTGATCCACGAAGGTGATTACGGTTTAGGTTCTTCGAAGGATTTCGTGCTGGGTCTCGAGATAAGTTTTCTGTCAAAACTTTGATTACGAAATTAGGGTTTGAAATGGGGATTTATGTATATTGTTTGTGGATTGCTGTGTGTATGTTTGTGGATTGCTTCGTGAATTTTTCTAATGACCTCTCTCTCTCTGATTCTCGATCCTCTTCTTATAGATGGCAGAAATGAAATCTTGAGTTAATGATAATAACCAGATTTCCTTTTTGGTTCAATGAATGTCCGATTATGTCGGTTGTGATTTGAAACCTATTGATGTTTGTTCTTGACCTTTCCTTTCTAGTTTTGGAATGATATTGTGACCTGCTTAAAGACATTTCCTTCTTTGTGATTATGTCATTAACATGCTTTGACCGTTCTGATTGCTATGGCCAGATTATGTCATAGATTTCAATTTCTAGAACTGTGAAGGGAGTACACCTGAGAAGGGGAAGAGAGTCTCTCGCTGCCGTCCATAACAACTCTGTTCTCTTCATTTTATCGGCCTCAAGGTTAACAATCTTCACGCAGGAACCAAAGGTTGACAGTTCCCAATTCTTATGCCTCAAAGAGATCTTTATTGTCCGATGATAAGTTTCGTCCTGTGATGGCTTTTCTTTATCTTCTTGATTAACTTATCATGTTTGTGCTTTGGTTTGCAGGTACCGTTGATTTTTTTTACTACATTTGCTGAGGCATAAGTCTTGAAGGGGTGTGCTTTTACTAGTTTTGTTCAGATTTCAATGTTTTAAAGCAGACCTTATTACTTTGTTTAACAGCTAGTTGACATGTGCAGGAACCATTCATGGATGCGGCACAACTTTTACGAATGTGAAGAGCAGTTTCTACGCGAGAATGCTTGATTCCTGCTGAATCAATCTGGAGCTAATTGGTCTCGATTACCGGCTGCGTTGAACAGGTGGTGGGTGATGGAAATGTTGAGACAACTCTGAATGGAAAGATATCGCTGAGTTTGACCTCCTATTTTCTTTTGAAAAGTGATAAGTGCTTTTAATAATTTCCTTGGTTTTAGTCCATAAACACCCTGGAAACTGAATAGTTGCTACAAACTTCCGATTTAATCTATGGTAAATTTCTTCGCAGGTGAGTTTCTAGAGTCGTGCTTACTCACTTCTTGAAAATTGCTGGTATCAGGGAACCTAGGTGAGACGGTCATGAAGACCTAATGTCTATCATGCTCCTCTCCTGCACAGAGAGAAACAGAGATCCTAGGGGAATAGACGGAAACAGAAACAATAGCAAATATATACAGTAAAGCAGTAAAATGCATGGATGCAACAACACAAGCGAGGCAAGGGAGTCCCACTCAACCTCGAACCTAGAAAACAATAGGCAAAAGTGAACAGGATTCACTTTCAACCTAACAGGGTAAACAACAAACAATACAGTCCAGAAAACCAATCAATACATCAGAAATGAAATACAGCAGAAAAACAAACAGCCACAGCAGCTCTGCATCAACACCTGACTTCAAGTCATCTCCCAACAGCTACAAGCTTCAGCAAGCATCAGTCTTTATCTCCACAGCCTTCAAGCAAGGTCTTTGTCACCAATCTTCAGTCTACAATGGCTTTTCTTCAAGTCTCAAACCTCCAGGATGAGGAATCAATCACAAGAGTGAATTGGGTGTTAAGCAATTAGTTGACTACCAAGGGTGGCAAACAAACTGCTACTAACACATGAGATATTTTCTCTCAAGAGTTCTATCCCTTACACAGTAGCACCAAGCCTTCCAAAGGAAGGGGGTGAGTGTCTTAGAGAGACTCTGCATCACAGAGAAGAATGGAGGCAGTCAAGACCTTCCATGTTTGAGAATCAAGTTGACTACTCTAGGGCTCTGCCTAACTCCTAGATCCTACAAACTTCGACAGCTGCCAGCACAGAATCTCCTCATCAACTCTGGAAGCTGGTCTTCAGTCTCTGATCTTCAAATGGGCTTTATCATCACCAGGTCTTCAGCTCTCCCAATCCCCCAAGCAAGCCCAATACCCACACAGACAAATCATAATCCCCAGAGAGGGCACACCACACCAGTCAAGCAAATATAGACAGTATTAATAGCAGTAGGGGAATACTAATATTTTCTAAGGCATCTAATAACTACCCTTAATCCCTATAGTCCCATACCCCAAAGATTCAATTTCTAACTCCTAAGGGAAATGAACTTATTCACATATGATGTCACCTAAACCCTAATTTTGTTCATGTTATTCACACCTAAACTAATCACCTAAAATTAAGTCCTAAAAATATGAACTAAATTTTATATACAAGATAAATGTCTAATCTAATCAACCTAAAAAGAATGGATTAAAAATGGTAAAGCATCTATTCAAACTAAAATTAACAAAATCATGTATCAAACAAAACTCTTTAAAATGCTATTTACAAGAAAAATGCATGAAAAATAATAAAACAAAATAAAATGCCATTTTTATTTTTTCATATTTTTCTAGACAGAAATATTGACCTACCACAAAAAGAAGGGATTAAAAATATCAAATTTCCTATTTTTTAGGATTTTTTAAAGATGAGAAAAATATAAAAGAAAATAAAAAACAAAATATGAAATAAAGGGGGAGGGGGTCTGAATAGCATACACGCCTAGTTCAAATCTCAGTTGGGCCATAAAATGGGGGGTGCGCCTAGCAATGGGCGCTAGGCCCAGTTGCACTCAGAAATTAAACAAAAATTAAAAAAACCATAAACGGTGCAGATAGTAAGTTATTCAGGCATAATTGGTTTTGGGCCTAGTTGGGAGGGTGTGATTAGCAAGCAAATGTCTGAGCCCATTCAAGAAAATTAAATGAAACGGGGCGTTTTGGTGTTTGAATCTCCCTCCGTTTTCGTTTTGAACGACAGCCACACGATTAGATCCTTGGTCCAAGTCAAAATGCTCATCCAACGGCCTGGGGTCATCGTCTACCTCCAGCAAACCCTAGAGTTCAGAAATGCTTCCTCCATGCAAGCACCTTCCATCATTCTGTTCTCTTTCATATCTCCATGGATTCCCTCGATTCAAAGAGCAAAGTTGCTCCATTCTTTCCCCTCTACACAACCATGCCAACCATTTCCTCTAAAACTCAGCCAAACTCCAAACCCGATAGGCATAACAGTTAGGTTCCACCATTTTCAACTGATATCGACCTCTCAAATTCTCCCTAATTCTTGCCCTAACCTGCTCTACACCTCGTGCTAATCACATCAAGCTATTCAATGAAGATTATAGTGCAATGTCCTATGAGATACAAACCCTAACAGTTCTTGCACACCATGATCAAACTCCATGAAATCTCTCCAAACCTTGTGGAATTCATCATCTAACCTAACTTAACCATTCTATGCTAACAAATCCCTAACATGCTAGCTAAACCATGCAATTCGAGCAGAAATACCAACCTGGTTCAAAATGAAGAAATAACTATGGAACTCCTTGATCCAATGCTTGCAGTGACTTGAAACTGATCCACACACTCCAACTTTGATTCTGTATGCAAAGATCCTGACTCAACCTTCTTGTATCTTGTGATTCCAACTTCTTTCACCTTGGATGATGGAACTTGTATGGCACGATCCTTGCTCAATTCATCCAAATTCTTGTGAGAAATGTAATCTATGAATGATGGTGATGAAGATCAGATCAAGAATGGTGAAGCTTGGTGAAGATTTGGGGTAGTTTGAGAAGCTTTTGCAAAAATGGAAGATTGGTATGAAACTTGGGTTTTGAACAATATGAATCACCAACCATGGCATGAACCTCTTCACATCAATATATAGGTGAGTTTAGAACCTCCTAGAACTTTGGAGAAACTTCCCATGCACTCTTTCCTTACACTTTGGATTATGTAACTTCATGTGTAAGTAACCATGCATAACTTTCAAAACTTGAACTAAGCTCAAAATTCTACTTTAGCCAATGTTTTCAAAATGTTTTTTCCATTCAAAATGACCTATAATTTCACCTCATTTGGCCAAAATATGAAAAATCTCATTTTTTAGGTCATTTTTATTCATTAAATCCACCAATTTTGAAACCTTGTGATATTAATCTTTAAAATCTCTCATGGTCACTTTTATAGACTCAAAATGTCATTTGGAACAAGTTTGATGTTGTGAAGTTTTCCATTTGAAGCTTCCTTGTATGAGTTTTGGGCATAGGCTTGAAATGACCTGTAATCCTCAGATGACCAAAATACCCTTTGCTTGCCAAGACCATAAGTAGAGTTCCACAAATCATATGAAGGCATACTATACCATTCTAGAAAGCTAAGACAATTAGGAACAATTCTTATGTTGACCAGAAATTCATTTGAAATCTCCGTGAGGGGTAAAAATTGCTTGGAAGTCAAGTCACTTTCACAGACAAAATTTCAGATACCTCAGATGACCTGTAACTTGCAAGGACCATAACTTGAGTTCTATAAATCTCCTTGATGTCTTCCACCACTCAAATTAAAGGTATTGCGATCCTCTACAAGTTTCATGTTGGCAAAGGATCCATTTGAATCTTTCATTTTGACTTATCTTACTTGGAAATTTGACCTAAACTAGGGGATTTTACACAGAAACCCTAATTTAGAAACTCCTATTCTCCTTGATTTCTCTTGAATTCTTCTTGGCATAACAACATATCCTTCTTTACATGTCAAATTATGAACCCCACATCTCTCCAATGGCCCTTAATGCCTTTCAATCAATCATTTGACCTAGAGTTGACCCAGGGTTGACCCAGATGAAACCTTAGTTGACTGTCTTCAACTGCAACTCTTGTGATCACACCAAGGACTTGTCTCCTTCTCCAAATGACTTTATAAGTCTCCCATGATGTCCAGATACTATCCATGCTCCATCCACAGCTCACAACTTACTTATTGATTCTCAGACACCCTCAGATGGGAGCTAGAGGCCCCGCTTGATCCATTGACTTCTCAGCCTTCAAATTCTTTCTGATGACTTGAATGAGATTGAATTAGAATAATAACCTCTTGATAGGCTCATAGGGATGAGAATAATGATTGGTCCCTGTTGGATGATTTGCTATGCTATGCTATGCAGATGATTAGACTATGTACATGACTCTATATGCAAATGCTAATGATATTGAAACATAAACCAAGTGAATAAGGTTGAGCAAATTTTAGGGTGCAACAGCTGCCCCTATTCAAGCGACTTGGACCCGATTGGGTGAAGAGCCCGGAGCCTTCAGACATTCGCGGTACGATACAGTTGAATACTAAGAACCCAGAAATTTGCCAACCGCAGACATGAACTACACCACTGCTTGGGGATTATTTTCATCAGCTTGAAAAGCTTCTCTCATTGAAAGAATAAAACTTTGCTTGTCCACGTTAGGACGCCTGTGTCGTCAACACAAAGCACTCTTAATCTAAACTCGTCCACGTTAGGAAAATCTCGACAGCTTCACTGGGGATGGCTCGTCTACCTCTTATCAGAAATAAATCGTCCACGTTAGGAATAAACTCTTCCACGTTAGGAATAACCTTTCCACGTTAGGAATAAGACTTCGTCTGGATCTGTCCACGTCAGGACTAAACTCTTTCATGCCAGTAATACATCGTCCACGTCAGGACTCCCCTTTCCACGTTAGGAATAAACTTCTTTTGTATCTGTCCACGTCAGGACTAAATTCTTCCACGTCAGGAATAAAATCCTTCCACGTTAGGAGTACCTCTTCTTTTCCACGTAAGGAAACCGACTTCTCTTCTAAATCTGTCCACGTCAGGACTACACTTTCCACGTAAGGAATGCATCGTTCTTCCACGTAAGGAATCCATCTTTCCACGTCAGGAATCACATTTGGATTCGTCCACGCAAGGACTCCAACTTGCTCCACGTAAGGAATCACCCCTTTCCATGATTTGGAGACCACAATCTCGATCTGTCCACGTAAGGACTCCAACTCGATATGTCCACGTAAGGACTCAATCTTTCCACGTAAGGAATCCATCTCCTTTCCACGTAAGGAAACCAATCTTCTTCCACGTAAGGAATAAAATTCTCAATCTGCCCACATAAGGACTCAAAGCTTTCCACGTAAGGAATAAACTTGCTTTTCCACGTAAGGAACTAAAACTTCTCTTTCCACGTAAGGAATAAACCTGTCCACGTCAGGACTCACGTTTCGTCTTGATTGGTCCACGTCAGGACTCACTTCTTGACTCGCTGAGGAAATAAAACTTGTCCACGTCAGGACTTGCGCGTCTTCAACTTGCTGGGGAATTACATCTTTGTCCACGTCAGGACTCATACTTTGCCAACAACACGAAGAAGGATAAATTTGTCCACGTCAGGACTCTCGCGTCTTGTCATCACAAAGCACTACAAACTCGTCCACGTCAGGACGCATATTTTACCATCACGAATAAAGCTATCTGCTGGAGATAGATTGTCCACGTTAGGACACCACCATGGAGAGTAACCAATTTTGTCAACGTTATGACTTCACATTCCACCCATACTGAGAAACCGAACCTGTCCACGTTAGGACCAACACGTATCGTCAACTTGAGGAAATGAAACTGTCCACGTTAGGACCCAAACCACAAAACTTCTTAGCACTGACGTGACAGCGATTTTGAAGCGGACTCTACTGGGGATATTTGGAAACCAAACTACCGGACGCCTGTTCTGATAACCGGCGGCAGCCTCTGAAATTCTGATCCCTGAAACCCGTTGATGACAAACAACTCTGCTTGGGAATGAGGAGAAATTTTGCCTGCTCACTCTGGCGGGGAAAACACGAGAAATTCACAAATAACTCTGTTCGGAGACAAAGAGAACTTCATCATGATAACTCTATGGGGAATAAGGCCAAAGCTGACACTTTCGTTGAATATCTCACGTCGACCTTGAATGTCCAGGTAATTCAATTGAGCAAGAGCTCCTTCAACCTTCATGAGAAACGATACTTGAAACAAACGGTTAGTCAACCTAGTTTATGTTTCAAAATGCATATGTTTGACCACGTTGCAATGCTCCATTCGACATGGAAATGTTATGCGTTTTTTCATTTGGTGGACGCAAATATGACACTATATGCCGATGCCAATGCAGACTCGAACTGCTGGGATACAGGACTCGCTCCAGCAAAATAAATGCTGAAGACAATGCCGACTCCGCTGGGGATAGCCATGTGCTACAGAATTATTCCAGCAAAATAAATGCTGGAAGAGTGAAGTCGACTCAGCTGGGAAATTGGGAACTTGAACTAAACATCTCATTGAAGTAACACCCTGCTGGGAATATAACTCTGCTGGAGACTAGCAGATGCGCTCGGTATGACTATACTTCTGCCGGAAAGTGAACTGATATCACACGGTATTCTGACAAAATAAATGTCCGGACCCACACCAACTCTGCCTGGGAAAGTCTTAATCTTCGAGTTCCACTGGGAGGAATGAAAATACTTGCTGAAAAGAGAACTCCGCTGGGGAGGAGTAACTGACTCTGCGGGGAAAGGTGAACTTGTCTGAATACAGCTCACAAATATTAATCTTCTGAGGCTAAACCCACTCTGCTTAAGATAGAGAAATCCTTCTAGGGGACACCACACTGTCTGAATACAGCCTCCACTTTGGGATCGCCAAACTCTGCTGAGGATAAACGACTTTGCTGGAGAATATCCTTTGGATAAGCTGCGACTAGCTGGGGAATTCGATCCTTCTTCGCCTCAGAAACACGACCTGCGTGGGGATTGAGTCTTTCATTACTGCAATCTTTTGATCATCTTCCTCGTACGGCTATGAAACCTGCAACAACACAAACAAGACAAGACAAGCCTATGCAACCAAATCGATTTAGGTTAATGACGTCATTTTCAGTTAATTCAAAGCTTTAGCAATTGTTGGCAAGGGCCAGTGATGTTATACACATGCTAGTTTCAGTAAACCTAGACGTTTTGTCATGCACAAAACAGTAAAGAACCAGCATCAAGTACTGAATAACATATTTTATTGATTGGGCCCCTGAATGGGCGGAATTTTGTACACGGGATGTAACTCCTGAAAAGAGGAAGCTACGCAAAACAGATGTACAAGTATGCACAAGAAGCATAAATATATTGACAAATTAAATTTGTACACATGTCGGCAACGGGATGCAGATGAACACCACGAGCTGATCCTCCTATGACTCATCAGACTCTAATGCTTTCCCGGTATCCACACGTCCGAAAAGATTGTATCTGATAATCGACCCCTCAGGTATATTCTCCCACACCAATGCTCAATGCAGTATCAAATTCGGACTGCAATCATTTGCTTTTCAAATCTCTAACTTTTGCGTGAACCGCCCTTTATGGGTTTTCAGCTCACCGGGATACCCTTTTTTGCCGAAGCCGCCCAGTGTAGGTTTTCAACTTCGCGGGTGTAGATTTTTTCAATTTTATCCCTAACTTTTGCCCGAACCTTTCATTCTGTTTTTGGTTCGCCAGGATGCCCCATTTTTGCCTGGACTCTCTTTTTTCTGTCCAGCGGGTCAGTTTTTAAGCAAAGTATTTTTTAACTGCGTCCGAATTTACAGGCGACGTAAAGTCTTCACCGTCCATGGTGGACAACAATAACGCTCCTCCTGAAAAGACTTTCCTGACAACGTATGGCCCTTCGTAGTTGGGGGTCCACTTGCCCCTGTGATCTGCCTGCGGCGGGAGAATCCTTTTCAGCACAAGGTCGCCCGTCTGAAAGCTTCGCGGATGTATCTTCTTATCATATGCTTTCTTCATTCGGCTCTGGTACAAACGACCGTATGCTAGAGAAGCTAGCCTCTTCTCATCCATCAAACTCAATTGGTTCAACCTGTCTTTCATCCATTCTGCCTCATCTAGTTGGACGTCTCGCAATACCCTCAGAGAAGGAATCTCAACTTCCAGTGGTAGTACTGCCTCCATTCCGTATACTAACGAAAACGGGGTTGCCCCGGTTGATGTGCGTACCGTCGTACGATAACCGTGCAGAGCGAAAGGTAGCATCTCGTGCCAATCCTTATAGGTCACCACCATCTTTTGAACGATCTTCTTGATATTCTTATTGGCCGCTTCAACAGCGCCATTCATCTTGGGTCGGTAAGGGGAGGAGTTGTGATGTTCGATCTTGAAATTCTGACAGAGCTCCTTCATCATTTTGTTGTTCAGGTTCGAACCGTTGTCCGTGATTATCCGCTTGGGGATCCCATATCGGCAAATGATATCTCTCTTGATGAATCTGGCCACCACTTGCTTGGTTACATTTGCGTAAGACGCCGCTTCCACCCACTTGGTGAAATAATCGATTGCTACTAGAATGAACCGGTGCCCATTAGAAGCTGTTGGCTCGATCTTTCCAATCATATCGATTCCCCACATCGAGAATGGCCATGGCGATGACATCACATTTAGAGGACTCGGAGGCACATGGATCTTATCAGCATAGATTTGGCACTTGTGACACTTCCTCGCAAACTTGAAACAATCGGTTTCCATAGTCAGCCAAAAATAACCTGCCCGCAGCAGCTTTCTCGTCATAGCATGTCCACCAGCATGCGTACCAAAGGTACCTTCATGTATTTCCTCCATGAGCAGCTTCGCCTCTTTTTCGTCTACACAACGCAACAGCACTAAATCGTGGTTTCTTCTGTATAAGACACCATCTGGGTTCAAGTAGAAGTTACCCGCCAATTTCCTGAGAGTCTTCTGACCTTGACTGGATGCCCCAGCCGGATACTCTTTATTCTTCAGAAAATTAAGGATATCAAAATACCACGGTTTGTCGTCGGATGCTTCATCGATAGCAAATACGAAAGCTGGTCTGTCAAGCCGAGAGATAACGATTATGGGAGCCTCGTTCCAGAAGTTGACCTTGTACATGGAAGACAAAGTGGCCAGAGCGTCAGCCATTTGATTCTCTGCCCGCGGTACGTGATGCAATTCAACCTTGTCAAAGAAAGGCAGCAATCTCCTTGCATAATTCATGTAATGTATCAAGTTGGGCTGACGTGTCTCCCATTCCCCTTTTATCTGATTCACCACCAGAGCTGAGTCTCCGTATACGTCCAGATTTTTGATTCGCAAATCAATGGCTTCTTCAAGCCCCATTATACAAGCTTCGTATTCGGCTTCATTATTGGTAACTACAAAGGTCAATCGGGCAGTAAACGGGATGTGCGACCCGTGTGGAGTAGTGATGATTGCCCCTATTCCGCTACCGTAAGCGTTCACAGCTCCGTCAAAAATCATCTTCCACTTGGAACCCAACTCTGGTCCTTCGTCTGGCAACGGTTCTTCACAATCTTTCATCTTTAGGTACATGATATCCTCGTCAGGAAAATCAAACCTCATCGATTGGTAATCTTCAATAGGCTGCTCCGCCAGATACTCAGACAGCACACTCCCCTTTATAGCCTTTTGTGAGACATATTGGATGTCATATTCAGTCAAGACCATCTGCCAACGGGAAATTCTCCCTGATAGCGCCTGCTTTTCGAATACATATTTGATAGGATCCATCTTCGAGATGAGCATGGTTGTATGATTCAGCATGTATTGCCTCAAACGCTTGGCGGCCCAGGCTAGCGCGCAACAAGTTTTCTCCAGCATTGAGTATCGAGATTCACAATCTGTAAATTTCTTACTCAAGTAATAAATTGCATGCTCTTTCCTTCCTGTCTCGTCATGTTGACCGAGAACACAACCCATGCTTCCCTCAAGGACTGTCAAATACATGATCAAGGGTCTCCCTGCCACTGGGGGTATCAAAATAGGAGGCTCCTGCAAATACTGCTTTATTTTATCGAACGCCTTTTGACAATTTTCGTTCCACGTTACAGCTTGATCTTTCTTCAACAGCTTGAATAATGGTTCACACGTAGCAGTTAGGTGAGATATGAACCGGGCGATGTAGTTCAACCTCCCTAAAAACCCGCGCACCTCTTTCTCTGTTTTAGGCGTTGGCATTTCTTGGATTGCTTTTATTTTAGCAGGATCGACCTCTATTCCTTTTTCGCTTACGATAAACCCCAGCAGTTTACCCGATCTCACCCCGAAGGTGCATTTGTTAGGGTTCAGTCTCAGCCTGAACTTCCTAAGCCTTTTAAACAACTTCAGCAGATTCACCAGATGCTCCTCCTCCGTCTGGGATTTGGCAATCATATCGTCAACATAAACTTCGATCTCTTTATGCATCATATCATGAAAAAGAGTCGTCATCGCGCGCTGATACGTTGCCCCAACATTTTTCAAACCAAAGGGCATCACTTTGTAACAAAATGTTCCCCAAGGCGTTATGAAAGTAGTCTTCTCCATGTCCTCTGGTGCCATTTTAATCTGATTATAGCCTGAGAAGCCATCCATGAAGGAGAATACGGAGTATTGAGCAGTATTATCAACTAGCACATCGATATGAGGAAGTGGAAAATCGTCCTTTGGCCTTGCTTTGTTCAAATCCCTATAATCCACACACATTCGAACCTTGCCATCTTTCTTTGGCACTGGTACGATGTTAGCAACCCATGAGGGATATTTTGTCACAGCCAGGAAACCAGCATCCCACTGTTTTTGAACTTCCTCTTTGATCTTCACTGCCATATCTGGTCTAGTTCTGCGAAGCTTTTGTTTGACCGGTAGGCATTCTTCTTTCAATGGTAGACGGTGCACAACCATATCTGTATCGAGCCCTGGCATATCTTCATACGACCAAGCGAACACATCGTTATACTCTCGGAGCATTTCAACCAGTCTTCGCTTGACATCGCTTTGCAGCGCGGCTCCGATACGAATATTCTTCTCAACCCCTTCCGACCCCAAGTTGATAATTTCGATGACCTCTTCGTGAGGCAGAATGACTCTTTCCTCTTGCTTCACCAACCAAGACAGTTCTTCAGGTACGTCACTATCTTCGACAACCTCTTCTTCGGCCTGAAATACTGGGTGCTCAAAGTCGGGACGAGTCATAGATGGTTCAAGGATGTCATCTGAAAATGTTATCCTGCAAAAGGAATGGTTAAATGCTTCAAAATGCGTATAAAGCGAATAACCACATTGCCATTTTATTGTAAAATACAAAACAAGAAAAACATAGATCTTAAATTTGCACATGAAAAACGCCATTTATTTAATGATAAACACGCAATGTTCATAACAGCACAACCCTAAGCAAATCCTGATGCCCCGGGAGAGGCATCGGATTGTTCAACAATTAAAAAAACAAAGCATTACTGTTTAAGAGTCACAGGAACAAGCTCCTGAATAGACCAGTTGCACAATCCCTGTCCTGGCGTGCTTGGCTGAATCCAGGCATCCATATCACAGTCGCTGTCTCCTTCGTCAGACTCTGAAGCAGCGTTGATGGTCTCATGACATACTCCACTGGCAGAGATGGTTATTGGCCCTCTGAAACGGGGTGCCCCCACAGTAGGTGTTGATGACGACGATTGGTACCCCAGCCCGAATCGGTCCATCTTTACAGGAATGTCCAGCACTTTGCCCCATCCCTTTGCTTCTCCTACATCCACCAGAGCTTGGGCTTCTTTATACGAAGAGACGGCTATCTCCGACACTTTGCTCGGCCCGGGACCTTTGTCCTTGATACGCAACCCTTCAAATGCCTGGCAGGGTGTTTCGTGGATCTCTCCATCGACCTCCACATATTTAAATGACGACAGATGGCTGACCAGGATGTCTTCTTCTCCGCATACGGTGACTACGCTGTCTCCGACCATATATTTCAACTTTTGATGCAGGGTAGACGTGACTGCCCCAGCCCCATGAATCCAGGGTCTTCCGAGCAGGCAGCTATATGCAGGCTGTATATCCATGATATAAAATTCCGTCGCAAACACCTCTGGCCCCACCTGTAGAGGCAATGTTATCGATCCAAAGACTGTTCTTTGCGTACCATCAAACGCTCTGACTACCAAGTCACTGGGCGTGCACAGGATCCCTCTGACATCTAGCTTCATCATCGCTTTCTTGGGCAACACGTTCAAAGACGATCCGGTGTCGACCAATACGTGCGACATAACTGATCCTCTACACTCGACAGATACATGCAGCGCCATATTATGATCTCTCCCCTTCGGGGTCAAATCGAAGTCGGTAAAGCCCAAGCCGTGGCCTGCATTTACATGTGCCAACACTCCTTCCAGCTGATTCACGGAGACGTCTTGGGGTACAAAGGAAGTATCCAGGACTTTCAGCAAAGCATTTCTGTGAGCTTCAAAACACAAGAGCAACGACAAGATAGATATTTTGGACGGCGTCTGCTGCAGATGCTCCACAATCTTGTAATCACTTTTTCGAATCAAGCGCATGAACTCTTCCACATCTTTCGATGCTGATGCTTTTTCGCTTGCCTGCACTGGAACATTCTCAACCATTTTTCCTTTCCCCTTTGCTAGTCTTTCGGCCTCCACCTCAGGCGATATGAAGATCCTACCACTCCTTGTCATACCTCCTGAACCAACAACGTTGTACACAGTCTCGGCTGGCTGCTTATTAACATCAATCTTTATCCCGTCACAGTACACCTCCAACCCATATGACCATGGGACTGCTTTTGTGCTCTCGTACGGGATTGGTTCGGCCTTAGTTATGGTGATCGACGGTCGCTGAACCGGTGCTGTTATAGTGATTGTCTTTCGAGGAATCATTACAGTGGCCACATCACTCTGATTATCTGCTACTGCCCCTGCAGGCTCTTCGATTGCTGCTCGGTCAAACTGCAATGTGCCGTCATCAATTAAAGCCTGGATGCCTTTCTTCAAATCATCACACCCCTCAGCTAGGGTCCAACACTCTAAGCAATACTCGTCGCATCCTGGATAAACACCCCCTTGTAACAATCTGCTTTTTATCTCGCTCAGCGGCGTCTTTAAATCATCCACTCTCGTAATCAATTTCAAACCTTCCTCAATCAGAATGGCGTTAGCCCCATGATTAGGCATGGGATTCTGTACTATATTCGGACCTGCCGTTCCGAAATTGATAGCTTTATTGTCCAAAAGATCCTGCACAACATTCTTAAAAGCATGGCAACCCTCTACATCGTGGCCCGGAGCCCCAGAATGAAACTCACAGTGCCTGCTTGCATCATAACCATACGGAGGAGTTCCCGTTATTGGTGCCAGAGTTCTCTTATCTACCAAATTCAGACCCAACAGCGTCTGTAACAAATCTGCATAGGTTGAGGGAGGCTTCTCAAACACTCTTCTTGGTTTACCACCCTGGAATCTTCTCTGAGTATGCTGTGCCCCCTGCTGTGGCTGCTGCTGCTGCTGCTGTTGTTGTTGCATTGGCTGCTGCTGAAACGGTTGTTGTTGTTGAAATGGTTGTTGCTGGTATGGGATAGTGACACTCGCCACCTGCTGCGGCTGATTATATTGATTTCGACCTCTGCCTCGGCCTCGGCCCCCAAACACTGTGCTTGCCTCGCCCTGACGGCGCCCACCAAAAGCCTTCCTATTACTACCAGATGCAGTTGGTTCCTCAGCCTGGAACCTGCCTTGCTTAATGTTGTTCTCAATCTTTTCTCCCATCAGAATTAAGTCAGAGAAACTTGCCAAAGATGTGTGAAACAACTTGTCATAAAACATGCCTGTGAATGTTCCGATAAACATGTCATTCATTTCCTTGTCTTCTAAAGGAGGACGGACCCTGGCATCCATGTCGCGCCATCTTTGCGCGTACTCTTTAAAGCTCTCACCCTTCTTCTGAGACAGCCCTGTCAATTGGACCCGATTGGGCGCCAAGTCGCTGTTATACTTGTAGTGAGCTACAAATGCCTCTGCCCGTTGTTTCCATGTCTTTATATGTGTTGGTTCCAACCCCATGTACCACTCTAGGGAAGGGCCCGACAGACTGTCTTGAAAGAAATGCATTAGCATTCTCTCATCAGTGGAGTACGCAGACATCTTTCTGTAATAAGCCCGCACGTGCACTTTCGGACAGGTGTCCCCTTTATACTTATCAAACGTAGGAACTTTGAATTTGATTGGCACCCTCAAGCCAGGTACCAGACCCATTGTCGACATGTCTAATCCCACAGCACTTTGGTTCAGGACCCCCCTCATCTGCTCTTCTAGCATTCTGATCTTCTGGGAGTCATCCATCGGCCCTTCGAAACCTCCGCCGGAGAAAGCGTCCTCCTGCTGATCTTCCTGCCAGTTACCATTCCCAGCTCCATACCCATCGTATCCGTTGTTACGACCAGCTCTGATCTGATTCATCACCGGGCCTCGCCCTCTGTTGTCGTACCCCTGAGCAACTCCAGCAGGTCCGAAAGCCACTAACCCAGCGCCGTTTCCATTTCCGAAACCTCCGTAACCCTGATTGGTCATACCGTATCCGTCCTGCCCAAAGCCTTGAGCATTGAAACCATATTTCCCAGCATTATCAAAACCCTGATTGTTGAACCCGAATCCAGCATTGCCGAAGCCGTCGCCTCCCATATTATCACCCAAGTTGACATCACCAAGCCCAACGTTATGGACAGCAGTCTCGTTCCCAACTCCGACGTTACCGTTCCCAGCAGCGGTAGCGTTGTTGACATTAGCAGCAGGTATATTGACTACAGGTGGAGCCACTGGCGTGGGAGTGCCATCCCCATGAACAGTGTCGACTCGCACAGACTGATGATCCTCATTACCGTGGCCGGCATTTCTGACCAACAGAGGCTGCACCATGGCTTGCAAATTCTCCTGACCTTTTGCAATAGTCTCCATGGTCTGCATGAAGAGTGCTAGCTTCTCGCGCATATCTTGCATCTCGTTCTGCATTTGATCCATGATTCTTCGACAGTTGGTGCGAGTGGAATATCTGTGCGGGCGCTGATCTGCAATCCTGAAAATACCTGGTACAGAGCAGGAAATAAGATGCCATGCAATAATTACCTGTAATGCAATGTGAATATGAATGCAATGCAAGGTGTGTGTCTGTGCATTAGGGAAATTCATTCCCCGATTCTAGCGTGAAGGTGCCGGTGCAGTGACAGTGCTAGCAATACAAAGATCGGAGTTGAATCACAGAAAGCCTCATATATTGCGGAGAAACCAATAAGCCAAGAATACAATATCACTGAGTACAAAGAGGAGGCATGACCTCAACCAACAATCCTGGTGATGGTCAACACTTATGCAAATAGAGCATACAAGTTAATACATGAAATGATCAAGCACTCCCATAAGTCTGGTACTCTTCTATTAACTTCTTGGTCTCTGGAGGACCTGGTCTGGTAAGCAGCCCTTCAACAAGTTGGTTTCTTTTCTTAAGAACACGTCACACGTCTTCAGCAGTTTCCTCCCATGCCCCTTCTCCGAAGCGATCCTCTAGTTTACGCTTCTGAGACACAGCTTCATCCCTGCCTTTGATGGCCTTGTTCAGTGCATTCTGGAGACTATACCGGGTCATCACTTCTTCTTCACACTTCTTGATGCTAGACTTCAACTGCTCTTCGAGGTCGGAAATTTGCTGCTTCAACTTATCTTCCCTCTTCTTATTGTTGGTGAGTGTAGCATTCCAAGTCTTATTGCAAGAAGAGATTTCTCGGTGAGCGATGTCAAGTGCTTTCTTTTTGGATTCCAACATGTCATGGGAGCTTCTGAACTCTTGCCCCAGACGCTCGCGCTTCTTCTTCTCCTCAGTCAACTCATCCCCTAGTCTGTTTACTAGCTCGATCTGCTGTTGGAAAGCATGCACGACCTTGTTTTTCTCACTGCGTATCTGAGCCAGCTCTTGCTCTAACCCTTCATTGATCTTCATCAAGGCTTCTTTTTCTTTCACAACTTGCTCGTAGGCCTCCCTAGAAACAGTAGTTGGCTCTGCTACCGGAATAGGAACAAGGACTGGTGCCTCTGGAAATGGCATCCGCAACTGACTTGCTCTCTCCTGGATCCAAACTCTGTAAGGTGCATAAGCCTGACAGTCGTTCTTCCCTAACAACGGCTTCCCCCTTCGGTTAATACGCGTCCAGGCATGCTGCAGCTTGGATAATAACTCTCCTTTCAAATCGCCGGTGAAGTACAGAGATTCCTGTACTTCTTCCTCCTGCGGTGGGTTCTTCAGCGCATATCCGAACTGACGGACAAACAGAGATGGGTTGTAATTGATACACCCTTTTCTTCCTATTAACGGAACATTAGGGTACCCAGAACAACTGAAGATAAGCTCAGATCCCAGCAGATCTCTATCAAACCATTCAACGTCTTCAAAAGATAGTCTCATCAGGCGCTCCGGCCAGCCAACTGGGACTGCAGTCTCTATGACAGATCTTCTCTTAGGAAGGTGGCTCTCAAACCACATACCCAGCAATGGTACACAGAAATGAACATTCTTCCCTCTTCCCTTCTCATTCTTGTAATGCAGTGAGTGGTAGAAATCTCCGAGCAAGGTAGGTACAGGATTACCATCGGCAAACAAGTAGAAGGCGTCGAAGTCCACAAAATCCGGTACATTGGGAAACAATACTATGCCATAAATGCACAGAGCCAACACAACATTGAAGGCAATCCAACACCCGCTCTTAGCGTACTCCTGGGCTTTACCAATCAAGAACTGGAGCGAGAAGCCTGGAACTCCACGGGAAACAGTAGTCAACAGTTCAGAAGCATCCATATGCAAAGCTTTTGCCAAGTCCTCCGGCTTGGGCTTAGCGCCAGAATGAATGAATGGAACCTTGTTCTGCACTGGTAGCTCAGTAAACTCCACATACTCTTCAATGGTGGGCCCCAGAATAAAATCAGCAAACGTAAAACATCTCAATGCGGGATCATAGAATTGCATCAAGGCGTACAGCCCATCTAGCTCCACCTCCGTGGGTTTGCGCACCAATCTCAATAATCTTCCATAGCTCATCCTAAAGCTCCTACGAACACCCTCATCAGCAAGAGAGATCAACCCAAGTAGGGGAACAACATCAGGAGTAGGCAATTTGTAAGCGACTGTCCTCCTTAAGCTGGCCATGACCAATCACTCAGAAACCCGGACACTAGAACTAGGGAAATGCAAATGCACCTGCGGCACAGACACACGTTAGTGGGATGCAATGATGATGAGTATGCAAGCAATGCAATGCAAGTGACATGCAACAGGGACCAAATGCCGTAGCTGAATAACCTGAACCATATCAAGAAGTCTCAGATAGACTCTCTAGAAGTCCTCAAACCCTGGTCTCAGATAGACCTCACACACAGCTCCAATACTGGTCTCCGATAGACCCCATAATCATAACCTTGAATGGTCTCTGGAAGACCTCAAATCATATCTCCAACTGGTCTCTAACAGACCTCAGAACTCTCCAAATGGTCTCTGACAGACCTCATAACTCTCCAACTGGTCCCTGACAGGCCTCAGAACTCTCCAACTGGTCCCTGACAGACCTCAGAACTCTCCATAAATACTCAAGATCTCTGATCCAGAAATAACCGGTATCTGAAGGTCTAGTTACCTGCAAAACCCCAAACCCTCTCACAGGTGGATGTCCTAGTAACTGACAAAGGTATGGCATCCTATGCGGTCGTCGACGTCACCGACTTTCAGGGTTGATGATACGATTCCCAGAAGGAGTGGCATCATCAAATCCTGAAGAGGCCTCACTTAGCCAACTTCCCAATGATCGGTCCCCAGAGTCGACAATTCAACTAACCAGCAACCCACGCCAACCAAAGGAAGGGGCAGGAGGCCAACCAGAGGAACCTCGTCTGAGTGTAAATTTCGCGGGACACCGAGGCAAGCAAAGCAAGCGGGCGCCCACTAATCTCTACTCTAAGTCTAAGGTGCACTCAAGCCCAGGTCCGGCTTCTCACTCAATATCAGAACACCCATCACAACCCCCAAATACAACAATAATGACAATAATAATATGCTGAAAGTAAAGGTCAGAAATATAAATCCATACAAAATCCTCGACGGGAAAACAAGCGTTAGGATTGACTCTCTTAAGGGACGTTGGATCCCAAATGCATAAGAACTATCGCAGTCCTTAGCAGCCAGGGGACGTTGGTTCCCCAGCAGAGTCGCCAGCTGTCGCTACTGCGAAAATCGGCGTCGGCTGACAGAAGAGTCGCCACCGTGCGTTATTTATCCCAACGGAGGGAAAGGAAACGCTCGAAGTAAACCTCTCAAAAAACGGGAAAGGAATGGTCATCGCAACCAAATCCTGGATTCGGGAGTCGGTTACGCAAGGGGAAGGTATTAGCACCCCTCACGTCCGTCGTACTCGACGGGATCCGCGCTTGTTTTCTGGTACGGATTGTTTTTCTATCTACTCTACAGGTCTGGGGTTAAAAAGAAAATAAAATGACTCGGCAAAGTATCACACTTTATGCCTACGTATTCCCGTCTGGAACGAGAAATCAGAGTCAACGTAGTTCGCCTACCTACGGGAAAGGAGGGGAAGGTTGCTCGCTAGGATATCGCATCCTATGCCTACGTACTTTCATACAGCATGAAAGATCAGAGCAAACGTAGTTCGGGCCACGTACGACACAGGTCTGTCTTGGTTGCTTTTATTCCTTCTGAAAAGGGTTTTTCTGATTAGCAGTCCAAGCGGACAAAAATGACGTCTTGATGAGTTCACATTCTTTTACGGAAGAAGTGTCTTTTATTGTGTTTGAAATTTCATTGTGTTTTTCTGTTTGTTTTGAGAAAGAAGAGACAGAACTCTAACCTACGGTTGCGAAGGGAATCAAACTAACCTAATGTTATCATGCATGGGTTAAGACCTAATGTCTATCGTGCTCCTCTCCTGCACAGAGAGAAATAGAGATCCTAGGGGAATAGACGGAAACAGAAACAATAGCAAATATATACAGTAAAGCAGTAAAATGCATGGATGCAACAACACAAGCGAGGCAAGGGATTCCCACTCAACCTCAAACCTAGAAAACAATAGGCAAAAGTGAACAGGATTCACTTTCAACCTAACAGGGTAAACAACAAACAATACAGTCCAGAAAACCAATCAATACATCAGAAATGAAATACAGCAGAAAAACAAACAGCCACAGCAGCTCTGCATCAACACCTGACTTCAAGTCATCTCCCAACAGCTACAAGCTTCAGCAAGCATCAGTCTTTATCTCCACAGCCTTCAAGCAAGGTCTTTGTCACCAATCTTCAGTCTACAATGGCTTTTCTTCAAGTCTCAAACCTCCAGGATGAGGAATCAATCACAAGAGTGAATTGGGTGTTAAGCAATTAGTTGACTACCAAGGGTGGCAAACAAACTGCTACTAACACATGAGATATTTTCTCTCAAGAGTTCTATCCCTTAGACAGTAGCACCAAGCCTTCCAAAGGAAGGGGGTGAGTGTCTTAGAGAGACTCTGCATCACAGAGAAGAATGGAGGCAGTCAAGACCTTCCATGTTTGAGAATCAAGTTGACTACTCTAGGGCTCTGCCTAACTCCTAGATCCTACAAACTTCGACAGCTGCCAGCATAGAATCTCCTCATCAACTCTGGAAGCTGGTCTTCAGTCTCTGATCTTCAAATGGGCTTTATCATCACCAGGTCTTCAGCTTTCCCAATCCCCCAAGCAATCCCAATACCCACACAGACAAATCATAATCCCCAGAGAGGGCACACCACACCAGTCAAGCAAATATAGACAATATTAATAGCAGTAGGGGAATGCTAATATTTTCTAAGGGATCTAATAACTACCCCTAATCCCTATAGTCCCATACCCCAAAGATTCAATTTCTAACTCCTAAGGGAAATGAACTTATTCACATATGATGTCACCTAAACCCTAATTTTGTTCATGTTATTCACACCTAAACTAATCACCTAAAATTAAGTCCTAAAAATATGAACTAAATTTTATATACAAGATAAATGTCTAATCTAATCAACCTAAAAAGAATGGATTAAAAATGGTAAAGCATCTATTCAAACTAAAATTAACAAAATCATGTATCAAACAAAACTCTTTAAAATGCTATTTACAAGAAAAATGCATGAAAAATAATAAAACAAAATAAAATGCCATTTTTATTTTTTCATATTTTTCTAGACAGAAATATTGACCTACCACAAAAAGAAGGGATTAAAAATATCAAATTTCCTATTTTTTAGGATTTTTTAAAGATGAGAAAAATATAAAAGAAAATAAAAAACAAAATATGAAATAAAAGGGGGAGGGGGTCTGAATAGCATACACGCCTAGTTCAAATCTCAGTTGGGCCATAAAATGGGGGGTGCGCCTAGCAATGGGCGCTAGGCCCAGTTGCACTCAGAAATTAAACAAAAATTAAAAAAACCATAAACGGTGCAGATAGTAAGTTATTCAGGCATAATTGGTTTTGGGCCTAGTTGGGAGGGTGTGATTAGCAAGCAAATGTCTGAGCCCATTCAAGAAAATTAAATGAAACGGGGCGTTTTGGTGTTTGAATCTCCCTCCGTTTTCGTTTTGAACGACAGCCACACGATTAGATCCTTGGTCCAAGTCAAAATGCTCATCCAACGGCCTGGGGTCATCGTCTACCTCCAGCAAACCCTAGAGTTCAGAAATGCTTCCTCCATGCAAGCACCTTCCATCATTCTGTTCTCTTTCATATCTCCATGGATTCCCTCGATTCAAAGAGCAAAGTTGCTCCATTCTTTCCCCTCTACACAACCATGCCAACCATTTCCTCTAAAACTCAGCCAAACTCCAAACCCGATAGGCATAACAGTTAGGTTCCACCATTTTCAACTGATATCGACCTCTCAAATTCTCCCTAATTCTTGCCCTAACCTGCTCTACACCTCGTGCTAATCACATCAAGCTATTCAATGAAGATTATAGTGCAATGTCCTATGAGATACAAACCCTAACAGTTCTTGCACACCATGATCAAACTCCATGAAATCTCTCCAAACCTTGTGGAATTCATCATCTAACCTAACTTAACCATTCTATGCTAACAAATCCCTAACATGCTAGCTAAACCATGCA
The DNA here is from genome assembly GCA_963859935.3 of Lathyrus sativus. NCBI lineage: Eukaryota > Viridiplantae > Streptophyta > Magnoliopsida > Fabales > Fabaceae > Lathyrus > Lathyrus sativus. The sequence goes on from OZ012737.1 coordinate 543,375,489, forward strand.
ATTCGAGCAGAAATACCAACCTGGTTCAAAATGAAGAAATAACTATGGAACTCCTTGATCCAATGCTTGCAGTGACTTGAAACTGATCCACACACTCCAACTTTGATTCTGTATGCAAAGATCCTGACTCAACCTTCTTGTATCTTGTGATTCCAACTTCTTTCACCTTGGATGATGGAACTTGTATGGCACGATCCTTGCTCAATTCATCCAAATTCTTGTGAGAAATGTAATCTATGAATGATGGTGATGAAGATCAGATCAAGAATGGTGAAGCTTGGTGAAGATTTGGGGTAGTTTGAGAAGCTTTTGCAAAAATGGAAGATTGGTATGAAACTTGGGTTTTGAACAATATGAATCACCAACCATGGCATGAACCTCTTCACATCAATATATAGGTGAGTTTAGAACCTCCTAGAACTTTGGAGAAACTTCCCATGCACTCTTTCCTTACACTTTGGATTATGTAACTTCATGTGTAAGTAACCATGCATAACTTTCAAAACTTGAACTAAGCTCAAAATTCTACTTTAGCCAATGTTTTCAAAATGTTTTTTCCATTCAAAATGACCTATAATTTCACCTCATTTGGCCAAAATATGAAAAATCTCATTTTTTAGGTCATTTTTATTCATTAAATCCACCAATTTTGAAACCTTGTGCTATGAATCTTTCCAATCTCTCATGGTCACTTTTCTAGACTCAAAATGTCATTTGGAACAAGTTTGATGTTGTGAAGTTTTCCATTTGAAGCTTCCTTGTATGAGTTTTGGGCATAGGCTTGAAATGACCTGTAATCCTCAGATGACCAAAATACCCTTTGCTTGCCAAGACCATAAGTAGAGTTCCACAAATAATATGAAGGCATACTATACCATTCTAGAAATCTAAGACAATGAGGAACAATTATTATGTTGACCAGAAATTCATTTGAAATCTCCTTGAGGGGTAAAAATTGCTTAGAAGTCAAGTCACTTTCACAAACAAAATTTCAGATACCTCAGATGACCTGTAACTTGCAAGGACCATAACTTGAGTTCTATAAATCTCCTTGATGTCTTCCACCACTAAAATTAAAGGTCTTGAGATCCTCTAAAAGTTTCATGTTGGCCAAGGATCCATTTGAAGCTTGCATTTTGACTTATCTTGCTTGGAAATTTGACCTAAACTAGGGGATTTTACACAGAAACCCTAATTTAGAAACTCCTCTTCTCCTTGATTTCTCTTGAATTCTTCTTGGAATAACAACATATCCTTCTTTACATGTCAAATGATGAACCCCACATCTCTCCAATGGCCCTTAATGCCTTTCAATCAATCATTTGACCTAGAGTTGACCCAGATGAAACCTTAGTTGACTGTCTTCAACTGCAACTCTTGTGATCACACCAAGGACTTGTCTCCTTCTCCAAATGACTTTCTAAGTCTCCCATGATGTCCAGATACTATCCATGCTCCATCCACAGCTCACAACTTACTTGTTGATCCTCAGACACCCACAGATGGGAGCTAGAGGCCCCGCTTGATCCATTGACTTCTCAGCCTTCAAATTCTTTCTGATGACTTGAATGAGATTGAATTGGAATAATAACCTCTTGATAGGCTCATAGGGATGATAATAATGATTGGTCCCTGTTGGATGATTTGCTATGCTATGCTATGCAGATGATTAGACTATGTACATGACTCTATATGCAAATGCTAATGATATTGAAACATAAACCAAGTGAATAAGGTTGAGCAAATTTTAGGGTGCAACAAGGTGTCTGTCACACTAATGTCGAGTCAGAGTGAATTGAACCAAATGGACCAGAATTGAACCAAATGGACCAAATATAGCACGAGAAAAGAAACTCATGAAGTGAAATTGCTTCACGCGGGTGTCCCGCACGCGATCCTTCGTAAACTGAGTCTTGAACATGATTGGTACTCTCCGGATCCTTGTATTGAATTCGATAGACTTATTCACTTGAATTCTCGAGTAGTAAACTTTAAACCTGAATGTACTAGTCACGCCTCCGGGATCCTTTGTTGTAAGCAATTGTACTTAGACATTAATGCCCCTACAAAACTAATTAGCCGTAATAATAAAAAAAAAGAATAAAATAAAACACGCAAGAATATAAGCATAATGAGGTAAAATCTAAAGGTAAGAAATTAGGGTGTGACACCTATGTTCTAAATATTTTCCTTGTGGGTGTTCCCCCGTTGTTGCATATCTGTTGAGCAGGTGTTGTGTGTGTTGAATCATTGTATAATGTGATATGCCCCTTTTATACCATATTATGAATTTACTCTGATGATATATTGATTACGTGCCTAAGTGATTAATTGCATTTTTGGGGATATAGAAAGGGGGTGTTACATTAAGTGGTATCAGAGCCAGTGTTGAGTCAGTTGTGTTTGTCTCGTTGTTTTGTTAGTTGAACGGTTGTTTAACCTTGTTGTTATTTTTGGGAATAATCAGAAAATGGCTGGTCGTAATGACAATGCGATGGCTGCTGCATTGGAGACAATGGCTAGGGCGGTGTAGGATGCGCCGTATGTGAACGTAATGATGAGTTTAGAAAGAATCAACCGCCAGTATTCAAGGGAAGGTTTGATTCGGACGGTGCTCAGATTTGGTTAAAGGAGATCGAAAGGATCTTTAGAGTTATGAATTATGCTGAAGGGAACAAGGTGAGACTTGGGGCTCACATGCTGAGAGAAGAAGCCGGCGACTGGTGGGTCGGTATGAGACCAGTTCTTGAAGTAGACGATGAGGAAATCACTTGGGATTTATTTTGCACCAAATTTTTGAGAAAGTATTATCCTGAGAGTGTGAAGGGAAAGAAGGAAATGGAGTTTCTGGAATTGAAACAAGGCAATATGTCTGTGATAGACTACACGGCTAAGTTCACAGAGTTAGTGAAGTTTCATCCTCACTATGATGCGGTGACGGCGGAATTTTCCAAGTGTGTTAAGTATGAGAACGACTTGCGCCCTGAGATCAAGCAAGCGGTGGGTTATTAGAGGATTAGGAGGTGTTCGGACTTGACCGAATGCTGTAGAATTTTTGAAGAGGACAGTAAAGCTCGTTCTACTCGCTATAAGAGTTTGAATGAGAAGAGAGGAAAGCAACCGGTAAGGAGTGGACCTTATGTGACGCCTGCTGATAAAGGCAAGCATAGGGAAAACTTTGTTAGGAGGTCCGGAGGTGGAAGTTCTGGTCCCATTAAGTGCTATAGGTGCGGTGAAGTGGGGCACAAATCTTTTGAGTGTAAGAAGGGCGAAGATAAGTGTGCTAACTGTGGAGGTATCGACCATGCTACCACTGATTGTAGAAGGAACGTGGTGAAGTGTTACAACTGTGGGGAAGTTAGTCATATTAGTACAAAGTGTACTAAGCCAAAACAAGCTCCAATGAGTGGGAAGGTATTTGCATTAGCCGGATCAGATACTACTAATGCAGATCAGTTGATTAAAGGTACATGCCTTATTAATAATACACCTTTAGTTGCTATTATTGATACCAGAGCGACTCATTCGTTTATGTCTTTTGAGTGTGCCAAGCGTTTGGATTTGTGTTTGTCTTCTTGTGGTGGCGATATGGTTATTGAGACTCCCGCTTCGGGGTCGGTAACTACATCTTTGGTATGTTTAAGTTGTCCCTTGACCATGTATGGTAAAGACTTTATTATGGACTTGGTGTGTTTTCCGTTAGAAGGATTAGATGTGATCTTGGGTATGAATTGGTTGCAGTTTAATAGAGTTCGTATTGACTGTTATCACAAGTTGGTAAGGTTTCCTTCTTTGGAAGATGATGAGAACGAGAGTTTTCTATCCACTAAAGAGTTGAAGAAACTTTTGGCAGATGAGGCTCAAGTGTTCTGGTTGTTTGCATAATTGTCGGTAGAGAGTAAGGTTGAACTGGATATGGTTCCAGTGGTGTGCGACTTTCCAGAAGTATTTCCGGAGGACATTACGGATTTACCGCCAGAGAGGGAAGTTGAGTTTTTGATTGATCTAGTTCCGGGTTCTAGACCGATTTTGATGGCACCGTATCGCATGTCGGCATCGGAGTTGATGGAATTGAAGAAACAATTGAATGATTTATTGGAAAAGAGGTTTGTCAGGCCGAGTGTTTCTCCTTGGGGTGCACCGGTATTGTTAGTAAAGAAGAAAGATGGGAGTATGCGGTTGTGTATTGATTATCGACAGTTGAACAAGGTAACTATTAAGAACAAGTATCTGCTTCCTAGAATTGATGATTTGATGGACCAATTGGTTGGTGCCCGTGTTTTTAGTAAGATTGATTTGAGATCAGGTTATCACCAGATTCGTGTTAAAGAGGAGGATATTCAAAAGACGGCTTTTCGGACACGGTATGGTCATTATGAATTTTCAGTGATGCCATTCGGAGTTTCTAATGCGCCAGGTGTGTTTATGGAATACATGAATCACATTTTTCATGATCAATTGGATCGTTTCGTGGTTGCGTTCATCGACGACATTTTGATTTACTCTAAGTCTCAAGGAGAACATGTAGAGCATTTGAGAGTTGTACTGCAGATTTTGAAAGAGAAGCAATTATATGCTAAGTTATCGAAGTGTGAGTTTTGGTTATCGGAAGTGAGTTTTCTTGGGCATGTTATTTCTCGTAATGGTATTAGTGTTGATCCGTCCAAGATTGATGCGGTAATGCAGTGGGAAGCTCCTAAGTCAGTTACGGAGATTCGAAGCTTTTTGGGATTAGCCGATTATTATCGGAGGTTTATTGAAGGATTTTCGAAGTTGGCACTTCCGTTGACTCAATTGACTTGTAAGGGAAAGGCCTTTGTTTGGGATATTGATTGTGAGAAGAGTTTCATTGAGCTAAAGAGAAGGTTGACAACGACGCCGATTTTGATTTTGCCAAATCCGACGGAACCGTTTGTGGTTTATTGTGATGCTTCCTTGTCCGGTTTAGGTGGTGTTTTAATGCAAGATGGGAAAGTTGTGGCTTATGCTTCGAGACAATTGAGATTGCATGAGAAGAACTATCCTACGCATGATTTGGAGTTAGCGGCCGTGGTGTTTGTTTTGAAAATTTGGAGGCATTATCTTTATGGTGCGAGATTTGAAGTTTTTAGCGATCACAAGAGTTTGAAGTATTTATTTAATCAGAAAGAATTGAACATGAGGCAGAGGAGATGGTTAGAGTTTTTGAAGGATTATGATTTTGGTTTGAATTACCATCCGGGTAAGGCAAAAGTGGTAGCTGATGCTTTAAGTCGGAAGTTGGTTCATATGTCTACATTGATGGTAAGAGAATGAGAATTGTTGGAGAGTTTTAGAGATTTGAGTTTGGTTTGTGAGATAACTCCGAGTAGTGTGAAACTTGGCATGTTGTATGTTACGAATGATTTTCTTGCTACCGCGTGCGAAAAGCAAAAGTTGGATTTGAAGTTTGTTGATTTGATGATGAATGAGAATGAGGACTTCAAGGTTGATAATTTTGGAGTTTTGAGATTTCGTGGTCGTATTTGTACTCCCGATGATGTAGAGTTGAAAAAGATGATATTGGAGGAAGGACACCGGAGTAACTTAAGTATTCATCCGGGAGCGAATAAGATGTATCAAGATTTGAAGAAAATATTTTGGTGGTCCGGATTGAAGAGGGATGTAGCTCAATTTGTGTATTTGTGCTTGACTTGTCAGAAGTTTAAAGTGGAACATCAGAAGCCTAGTGGTTTGATGCAACCGTTGGACATTCCAGAGTGGAAATGGGATAGTATATCGATGGACTTTGTTACGGGTTTGGCAAATACGCAAAGAGGTCACAATGCTATTTGGGTGATTGTTGATAGGCTTACTAAATCTGCTCACTTTATTGCGATTGATATAAGTTATCCTTTGGAGAAGTTAGCCGAGATTTATGTTGGTGTAATTGTGAAGTTACATGGGGTTCCTAAGAGTATTGTGTCGGATAGGGATCTTAGATTCACTTCGAGATTTTGGGAAAGTTTGCAAAAGGCTTTGGGTTCTAAGTTGAGATTGAGTTCAGCTTATCATCCGCAGACGGATGGTCAAACCGAAAAGACGATTCAATCATTGGAAAATTTGTTGCGTGCTTGCGTGCTCGAGCAAGGTGGTGCTTGGGATGGTTATTTGGCATTGATTGAGTTCACCTACAACAATAGTTTTCACTCAAGTATTGGTATGGCACCATTTGAGGCTTTGTATGGTTAGAGATGTCGAACACCTTTGTGTTGGCATGAAACCGGAGAGAAGTCGGTAGTTGGACCGGAGATGGTACAACAAACGACGGAGAAAGTGAAGTTTATTCGGGAAAAGATGAGAGTTTCTTAGAGTAAGCAAAAGAGTTATCATGATAAGAGAAGAAAGGGTCTTGAGTTTCAAGAAGGCGACCATGTGTTTTTGAGGGTTACACCGATTACGGGTGTGAGTCGTGCTTTGAAGTCGAAGAAGTTGACTTCTCGTTTCATTGGTCCGTATCAGATTACTGCACGAGTTGGCGCTGTGGCTTATCATGTGGCGTTGCCTCTGAACCTTTCGAATTTGCATGATGTGTTCCATGTTTCATAACTTTGGAAGTATATTTCGGATCCGTCACATGTTATTCCTATGGATGAGGTTGAGGTAAGAGATAACCTTACGGTTGAGGTTTTACCGATTAGGATTTTGGATCGTGAAGTTAAGAGGCTCAAAGGCAAGGAAATTGCGCTTGTGAAAGTAGCATGGGGAGGTGCTGCGGAAGGCAATATGACTTGGGAATTGGAGAGTAAGATGCGTGAGTCGCATCCAGAGCTGTTTGGATCAGGTAATATTTTCGAGGACAGAAATTTCTAAAGTGGGGGAGAGTTGTAACGCCCCGATTTCGATCATTCCCGTTTTATTGAGTCCTTTTTGATTTAATTGGATGAATATTATTTTAATGTGGAACTTATGTGTTAATATGTTATGCTATTTTTGCCGACTTTGTGAGTTTCGGGTAAAAATAGGTTGGAGGGTATTTTAGAGATTAGTAGTAATGTTAAGTTGGAATATTTTGTGGGAATTAATTTGGTAAGTGTGTGGAAAGAATTGGGAAGAAAGAAAATAGAAATGAGTATATGAGAGAAAAGAGAAAGATAGTAAGATAGAAGAGAAAGAAAAGAGGAGAAGAGAAAGAGAAGAGAAAGAAGAGGAAAACCTAGAATCATCAAGATCAACCTTGGCTTGCGATTAATCAGGTAAGGGTGAGAAGTTTTATCATCTTAATAATGTATGTGATCATGTATGTGCTAGATTGGATTTTTTGGATTGTTTTCTACGTTTTCCATTCCTAGGTCCAACTTGGTTTAATCGGTAGAAACTGAGTTTTATCGGTTAGAATCTGGAATAGATGGTGTAGTTTAGTCGGGTGTTGAGTGGGCTATACTAATGGAACTGGTTTGGGTTTAATCGGTCGATTTTTGAGGTTTTGGTGATTTTGGAACAGTTGGGATTTTCTGGTTTCGCAGGTTCGCCAACATTCGCCAGGCGAAGCCCAGCAAGTGGGTAGCGAACCTATGGCAGCGGCCAAGATCAGCCTTCGCTGTCTTATTCGCCAGGCGAAGGTGGTGGCGAAGGATCTCCAGGCGAATCCCAGCGAACGTGGCAGCGAATCTATGACAATAGCTTCTGTTTGGATTCGCCAGCGAGTTCGCTAGGCGAACGGCAACGAGCATTCGCTAGAGGGCTTCGCTGGCGAAGGTTAGCGAGCGTAGCAGCATGATTTCTTTCTTGTGTTTTCCATCTATGGGTTGGTTGTATGGTTTGATTGCGATCACTCCTTATCTGAGATGATTAATTATATGTTGTTATGTATGTTGTGGGTAGCTGTATGGCGTGAATCCTAGATTTTGAAATGTGAAGTGTAGAATGTGGCCGTTTGGCAAGTTTTGTGCATTTGTTTGAATTGAGTAGAAATGCATGATGAGAATGATTGTAAATGTGAACCATGTTTGAATAGTGTGAATGAAATGATGAATATATGTATATATTGCGATATGTATATATTGTGAGTGCATAATGAATATATGCGATGAATGTGACGAATGCATGAGTATGTTTGTAAACATGTGTGCATTTCAAGAGTGTCATGAGTCATGTTGCATGTGAAGCATCATGGTATGCATTCTTGTGTTGATTGATTCCTCGGTGAATCTGCAGAACCTCGTGTGCCCTTGTGGGGTATGAGCGATGGTTATATATTGATTCCTCGGTGAATCTGCAGAACCTCGTGTGCCCTTGTGGGGTGTCAGCGATGGTTATATATTGATTCCTCGGTGAATCTGTAGAACCTCATGTGCCCTTGTGGGGTGTGAGTGATGGTTATTTTTGGTTCTTCAATTGAACCTGCTGAAATGAGTCGGTACCGCATTTGTATCTGCATAGAGTCGTGTGTCGATCTCTATGAGTTGCATGTTGTCATCTTTATATGATGTATGGTGAAATAATCATGAATGTAGATGTTTATGTGAATTAGTGATGGAATAAACATGTTGTGTATGTTTATTAAGTTAATGTGAATTGTGATGTTTGGTATGAATGAAGATGCTTGAAGATATATATGTATGTGCGAATATATATATATATATATATATATATATATATATATATATATATATATATATATATATATATATATATATATATATATATATATATATATATATATATATATATATATATATATATATATATATATATATATATATATATATATATATATATATATATATATATATATATATATATATATATATATATATATATATATATATATATATATATATATATATATATATATATATATATATATATATATATATATATATATATATATATATATACGTGTATGTGTTTATGAATCGATATAAACATTGATGACGCATATTGTGTATGCTTGGTGTTCTATTTATATATAGATACATGTGTGGATACATTGCGGTGTATGGATTGGTAAGGTGAGTTATGGTGAGAACACAGAGAATGCGTAATTGTTATATGTGTGTGTGTGTGTCTGTGTGTATATATATATATATATATATATATATATATATATATATATATATATATATATATATATATATATATATATATATATATATATATATATATATATATATATATATATATATATATATATATATATATATATACTTATATGCATTGTTTATTATGATATTGTTTCTCACCCTTCTGCTGTTTTATAATGCTCTATGAGGCATTGCAGATTAGTTGGCTGGAGGTATTTTTGTGAAGCGTGACTTCATTCCTTTTTGGTCGGTCGACTCTGATATGTAGCACCGATTAGCTAGGGATTATTTTGATTCTTTTGTGATACATCCGTGTATGTGTCTGCTGATGAATGTTTATGTAAACATGCTGGTTGAATATTGTATATATTGATGACGTTGTGAATCAACTTGAATGAAGTATATGTATGTGAATTCATGTTTTGGAGGTTAAGAAATATTTAGATGTTTCAGCCTATGTTCTAAATATTTTCCTTGTGGGTGTTCCCCCGTTGTTGCATATCTGTTGAGCAGGTGTTATGTGTGTTGAATCACTGTATAATGTGATATGCCCCTTTTATACCATATTATGAATTTACTCTGATGATATATTGATTACGTGCCTAAGTGATTAATTGCATTTTTTGGGGTATAGAAAGGGGGTGTTACAAAAGTGAAACTTCAAAGTGGATCAACCATCATCAACAACCACAAATGTGGGATCACCAAGGAAAACATCAAAGATCCCAAAGGAATAAGGAGAAGTCAAGAGAATCACATCATAATGGATCAAAATCATTTATTCACCCAAAAAGAACAATTAAATGCAAAATAAAAACAAATAAAAAAGAAAGAAAAACCCTAAAAAAGGGAAAAGGATACCAAGGCATGAGCGAAGACTCAAGGGCATCACCATAGGTCCAGGACCATCATAGGATCACATGAAAATTTCCTCAACATTTTTAAATGCTCAAAAATAATTTTAAACTAATTAAAATTAAGAAAATAAATCAAAAATACATGAAAATACCCAAAACAGAAAACAAAAATCCAAGAAAATCACCATAAATTCAAAACCATCATAGGATCATGTGAAAATAATTCCATAATTTTAAATGGCTCAAAAGTATTTTTTAAACCAATTAAAATCAAGCAAAACAAATAAAATCATGAAAAATACAAAAATGCAAAATAAAAATGCACAAAAATATAAATAAAAAAGAGAAAAATAAAAGAGAATTTTAGAAAATATTTTGGTATTTTTTTGATAAAAATTGAATTTATTATGAAATTTTGAAAAAAAAAAAAGGAATTAAAAACAATTTAGAAAAAGAAAATAAAATGGGAAAAACACCGTGCATTGGATTTAGCCTCATTAAATGACGTGACTAATCTAAGGATCCAGAAGCACGCATCCACGATACACTTAAGTCAGCTCAACCATATGGAGCTAACAAAAGTCAAACACATAGGATTAAAACATCTGACATGCTTGGACGGTTAGATGATGCCAGCTCGTCATCTTCAACCTCCAGCCATCTGAAACTCAAAGGAAATTGCAGAAAACACATGGATCCAAGGAACCATAACCAATGGAGCTCATAGTGGTTTCATTTGATGCCTCTTTTCAAGAAGATCTCAACCATATCATCGCGCCAAATTTCTTTAAATCATAACTTACTCGATTTGAAAAACAAATCAGAACAAGATTCAAACACGAATTTGAAAATTCAGCAACAACACTCAACCACAACTAAAAACAAACTATACAAACAACATCAGCATGTCAAGGTCTACATTTTAGCAACAAATTTGGATCAAAATGGTTGAGAATTATACCTGTTGAAGCTCATGTTGAAGCTCTAAAAACGGAGTTCCCTAACTTGATTCAGGCCACGATTCTTCAAGCTCTTGATCTGGTTAGCTTCATTGAATGTTGGTGAAGCCAACTGAGTGGAGAATTTGAGTGTTTAAGGTGTGGACATGGAAATTCGAAGTTCAAGCTTAAGAATTCAAATGGGATCTTAGCATAGTGGTTTTGGCTACCAAAATCTTGTGGAAATGGGTGGGAATGACTCCCTATTTATAAGAGTAGTTATCTGAACCAAAATGGAGGGTGAATGAGGCAATTTGGATGGAAATCATGCACACCTGCAGCATGAGTAAAGTGTGACTTGCAATCTGTCAAAACTCACTCAAATCATGTGTTTCAAGATGCTAATCACTTCAGAAAAGTTGGTTAAACATGTTTAGGTGCAATTCGTGCATTAATTTGGTGATTAGGAGACAATTCAATCAAATTCAAATCTGACTTGGAGTGAAAATCCATCTTTGAAATCCAATTTTTGCAGCCATGGGTCTCACAATGTAGGAGGCTTTTTGAGATGCTTCTTCTTGCATTGGATTGAGGGAGATGCAATCTTTGCAATGTGAAAAGAAAATATTCATTTGGCAGCTTAAGTTGAGAGATATGGTCTTTCAAAGTGGCCTCCATGAAAGAGTGCAAAATCATAAAACAATTAGAAAAATTTCAAGTCTTTTAGGGACCAAAAAGAGACCTATAATGTTTTGATAAAAACCAAGACCTTTCATGGGTTTTTAGCTCTTCCATGTTGAACCAAAGTTGTAGAGGACTTCTTCAAGTTTATTCTAGTAAAAGAATGGGCTTTAAATGATGAAAATTGACCAAGTTATGCTCTTTTGAAGTTGACTAAGAAAACCTTCCAAAACTCAAAATGACCTATAATGTCTTCAAATTTTTGATGACTTTCCAAGCATAATTTGATATTTCCTTGCAAAGAGAACTTGTTAGGAATGATGGGAAGAGTTCATTAGAAAACTAACTACCTAAATATGTTGAAAATTGAAGGATATATGCTCATTTGATCATAGCATCCACAAATTGCTATATTAGGTCAAACACCTCGCACCAAACTTGAATCTCTTGATGATTTCTTGCACAATATGCCATGGTGAAACACATATGATGTTGGAATGATGTTTCCTTAAACCATATTTGATGATAAGGAACTTATAGGATTGAGAATACCACAAAGTCATAGAGAACATCTTGCTTGAACTTGAAGAAATACAACCTTCTTGCTTGAGAAAGAAACCATGATACCTTGATCCCATGCCAAGAACAAATGCTATGCAAACATGAATATTATAATGCAAAGAAACATAAGCCAAGAACACAAGAAAAGATGAGCAAATTTTAGGGTGCTACAGTTGAGAATCAACAAAGGATACTAACAACAAATTAGGATAGCAAAGGATACCGACCAAAAGTTGAGATAAACAACAAGGTACTAACCAAAAGTTAGGATAAAACAGAGAGTACCAGCCAAAAGTTGGGAAACAAGATGCTAACCAAAAGTTAGGAATCAACAGAAGATACCAACCAAAATTTGAGAAACAAGATACTAACCAAAAGTTAGGATTGAACGGAATACACCAACCAAAAGTTGGGACACAACAAAGGATATACAGGAAGTATAATCAACCAACGTACAACCTGAAGAAAAGATGACTCCGCTTGGGTTAAAAATAGAAATCCAGATAGACAAATCTACGGGGGACAAAAAACATAGTTCCTCGGGAACAAAACACCCATAAGATGAATAAATCCATGGCTTAGGGAATAAAGTGAAACAAAATCTCCTAATGTATGACACGTTCTGCTGGGGAAAGTCCTGGCGAGGGGAAATCAAACCTGGTTTATGCTTTGAATGCATATGATAAAAAATGGTGTAATGCTCCATACAAAATGGAAATGTTACGTATTTAGAGGATGATGCAAAAATGATTATGCAAAAGACACTCCACCGAAAAAAGCGCTGGAGAGAGCTGGCAACAGAACCTCCGGGGAAAACAAACTGAACTTCCTTCAACAAACACCTGCTGGGGATACAACCCAAAAATTGATGAAGAAGGGTGCCAATAACAATTGGGCTCCGAACTTGTGGGAAATACGTCAACTACTGCCGATTTACCTGCCGAGGAAATTAGAAACGGATTCTTCTTGGGGAAAAGAGCAATGATGCCAATCCTGCCAGGGGATAATACCGAGCTTACTATTCTTTTGGGGATCGCCCTTTATCTTTACTCTGCTGGGGATAAGGGAACAACAGTTTGAAATGCGAACATGCTTGTGAAGCATAACCAAATCACTACTATCCTATCCCAGGTAGCCAGCTTTTGGACATTAGTTGGGGAACAACAAGCCACACATGATGCTGGCTAGGGGAGAATAAACTTCTGAACTCTTGCTGGGGACTTCATTGGGAAAGACAACAAGCTAATCACAATGCTCTACTGAGGAATACGACACTTATGTGGCCTCTGTCGAAAAGAGAAACTCTTGAACTCTTGCTGGGGAGACTAATCTGAATCTCAGCTGAGGATGAAAACCCTTCTGTAATCTCCCGTCGGGAAAAGCAACTCTATCGGGGAAGAGTAATCACACCACCTGATAGCTATCAACATGAATCTTGCAGATGTGACATGACAAAAAAATGTGCCCTGATACAACATAACCCACAAAGGAACCCACCTTCTGGACATATCCTGCCCTAGTATACTACACCATGACACTAATTAACCATCCTTTGGAGAGGATAATTTCTCGTGCTCTTGACATTTTACTATAACAACATGAGTACTGTTAATATTTTCGAAATTCCTGTTCAACATAGTCGTATCAAACACATTGACATTCAACATCACTTTATGAAATATCTTGTAGAAGAAAAGATAATCCCCCTTGATCATGTTCTGACAAACAACCAGCTGAGATTTTCTCAAAAGCCTTATATGTTATTCAATTTGAAAATCTTAGATCAACCTTAAGGTTATATGTTATTGACTTATAACAATTAAAGTATGAGTGACTAAAATTCTATTGGGCCAAATATTTTTCTTGCAAAACAAATTGTAACTAGAGGAATATTGTGTGCTTTGTTCAAACCAACATGGATAGAAAATCGTGTAATACTCAAAGAGAAAATAATCATTTTGGCATTTCCTTTCCATGTTCATTTCTTCTCTCCAACTGTTTTTCTTCCATTGGAACTCTATTTATATCCACAACCATAGTTGGAACCATACAAGGAACAAATACTTCTAGAAAAGACAATAATATTGCATAGAAGATAAAGAAGAAGACCGAAAAAGGAGATGAAGTTGTTACTAATGTTTAAGGTGTGCACATTTGATAAAAAGTTAATGGTTCAGTCAGAGGCATTTCTCATCTTGAAAAGCCTAACGAGTTCAAGTATAAAAAGTTGAAAAATATTAGTGATTATGTTCCCCTCTCTATGTCCAGTATAATTGTTTATAGAACTGTTAGTAACAAAATCAATAAGGCGACGAAAGTAATTGAAGAGAATCTTCGTCCTCAAGTGAAAGTCAACACCAAGAGCTCATGTTGATGTTCCCCTCAAATTTATTCCTCTTAGTGTTGTTCATACTAACAAATATCAAGGTAAATATGCTAAACTCAATGTTCCCAAAAGTGATACGATAGTCAATTTTGTGAATCTTAATGTTCAGATGAGAAAATTTAGAAATGATGAGTCTGAAAATCTTAACAAAAATATTGAAATCCCAAACGTATGTGATATCCCTCCCAGTGAGAATGTTGTTGAAAAGCTTCTAAACTATTTTATTCATAAGCACATATGAAAATGTTCAATAAAGTCATAAAGTTTCTCATGCAAATAGGAAGAGACCTCACTAGGTGAAACAAGGGCTTGCTTAGTGAAGCAAAGAAAATCACTTCGCCAAACTAAGAAAGAGCTTACTCAACCATATGCAAGGCAATACAAGCAGATATATCCTCGTTAGGTGAAGGAGTTAATTTTCTAGGAGAGCTAATGTGAGACAAAATGATTCAAACAAATATTCAAAACCAAGTTACTTCATAATGAATCAAGGGGTTTCAAGCTAGGCGAATATAACTATCTTATTTAGGTGGTTTTATAGATTCCTTACATGTAAAGTAACTTCAAGGTAAAGGATGACTAGCTCGCTAGGGAAAATAGGGTCTCACTTAGCAAGACAAGGCAGCAAGGCAACTTGGATGAGTTGGCAATCAAATTGTGTTGCAAAAAGTCAAGCTCATTAAGCTAGCAGTTTGAACCATTTATTTTAGGGACTTTGGTAGAGCACTTGTAGAGTATTCTCACCAGAAATACATCAATATTAATATGAATATGAGAGAGAGAAGCTCTATCTGAGAAATTAACACAAATGATATTCAATTTCTTACTTCTAGGTCATCATTGTATAACTACTATGAGTAAGAGTAGCTACTTTCTCTTTGGATGAGATTAGATCTAGTTTTCTAAATATTCATGTATTGATTTTGACTATGGAATTTTATGTAATTCTGATCATGCTTTAATATTAACGATCATCTTCATTCTTAATGTTTGTTTTAGAGTAGCCAAATAAAACATGTTTTCATGATTTTGAAATGATATTGGAGACTACCTTTCATTAT
Organism: Lathyrus sativus; assembly: GCA_963859935.3. Taxonomy (NCBI): domain Eukaryota; kingdom Viridiplantae; phylum Streptophyta; class Magnoliopsida; order Fabales; family Fabaceae; genus Lathyrus; species Lathyrus sativus. The sequence goes on from OZ012737.1 coordinate 543,391,017, forward strand.
TAGATCAAAGATTTCCACTTGTTACATGCTAAACTATAGAGATAGAATTAGGTTTAACATCCATATATATATATATATATATATATATATATATATATATATATATATATATATATATATATATATATATATATATATATATATATATATATATATATATATATATATATATATATATATATATATATATATATATATATATATATATATATATATATATTATCAAAACTTAAAGTTATCGTACTAGTTAATAGGTTGAAATACCGTCTATTAAGTAATATGATTGATTTAACATTGTTGATTTACTGATAAACAAAGAAATCAAAGTGATAGGTAGTAATATTAATTGCTAATTAGAAATGTATATTACTGATCACAATAAGACATCAATATAAGATGATGAAATTTAATCCCAACAAGCTTTCTCATCTGTCAAAATACCAATCTCATTTACTATTATTTCAGTTTTAAGTTCCTAAAACAAACAACTTTCACTACTACAAAGAACACATCTAACGAGGGCCACAAATTACCTTTAAACTCGACTACACAGGCGAGGTAATGAACGGAGACATGAAAAGAAATCACTTGTCACCTCGGACAAACTAAAGCCGAGGCTAGAAATTAAAATGATTAATTATACATTTCAAAGAGATATAAAATATTTACGTACTAGTTTTCCCGTATTCCCTCTTCATGATCATGACAAATAGCATGCACATCATCTGAATCATTTTCTATAGATGCTTGACGTACATGTGTTGCTAAACAAGGCGTCTCATAATTAAATTCTTGATTTTCATTAGTACTGTCGGTAAGATGTTTACCTTGAAGAACAATTGACAATCTATTGTTAGAAGGATTAGCAACATAAAAAACTTATTTACATAGGACGCCATGATGAAAGGTTCGTCCTTATAAGTTGCGTTACGAATATCAATCTATGTAAATCCCAATTTGTCAGTTTTACACAATGTTATTGTCAATCCACTTGCATTTAAATAAAGACACTTTAAAAGAAACATATTCAATCTCTAAAATATCCTAAATGACCCCAAAGTACGCCCTAGATGCTAGTACATGATTGTTGTCTTTGGAACTAGAAAAGTAAATGGATTCAACCTTAACCATATCCCTACTATTTCGCATGGTGCTATGATCATTATTTAAGTTTGTATAGAATGGATATTCAAAAATGTCGTATACACTCCAAGTAATTACAGTAAACTAAAGCAAACGTGACAACCATTTGCAAAGATCCGATGCACTACGCTCTTTAGAAATACCCCCAGTAAACCAATTTATGAAAGTTTTGTTATGCTCTGTCAGCAACCGTTTTTCATTCATCTGGGAGAACTTTTTCTTTAAAAGAATTTTGTGAGCGGTCAAGTAAGGTTAAACTTCACTAAGGTTATTCAATATATGCAAATGTGCTTGAAGAACTACATCTTGGAAAAATGCCTTAACATCAAGATAATGTATTACATCAATACTAGACCAGTAAGGAAGATCAAAGAATACCGACCTCTTTTTCCAAATATTTTTCTCCGAGGACTTTTTTTGTTTCTTTCTAAATATAACCTTAATATGTTGTTGTTTTCTATAAACTTCCTTCTAAGTTAAAGGCTTTGGAGTGGTATCAAACTCCTGCTCTCCATTAAAAGCATTCTGGGATCTAAGATAAGGATGATTAGATCTTAGAAATTTTCAATGCCCAAGATAAACTGTCTTTTTTCTATTTTATAATTGATGATGGCATGTATCATCTTCACATATAGGACACACTCTATGTTCCTTGACGTTGTATCCAGATAAATAACCGTATACAAGAAAATCATTGATTGTGAAAAACAACATGGCACATAACTTAAAGTTATCACCTATATACGCATCATCAATATCAACACCTTCCTACCACAAAAGTCTCATATCTTCAACCAACAGTGTTAAATAAACATCAATGTCGTTACCTGGTTATTTTGGACCCAAAATCATCATCGATAACATCATATACTTCCGCTTCATACACAACCATGGAGAAAGGTTGTAAATTATGGGAAGAACATGCCATGACGTATGGTTAGTACTCAAATTACCAAAAGGATTCATTCCGTCAGTGGCAAGTCCAAGCCTAAGGTTCCTCGGTTCAAGGGCAAAATCTGAATACAAAGAATCTATTTTTTTTCCCATTGCAATGAATCAGCTAGTAATTTTTGTATCACTAACATTAGCAAATAATCTCTTGAACCTTGAAATTATCGGTAGGTACCATATCACCTTTGGAGTAACACACTTGCTAGTTACACCATCAACGTCATTAACACCATTGTCCTTCTTCTTGTAGTGTGACTTCCTGCACATCGGACACTCCTTCAAGTTTTCAAAATCTTTCCTAAATAATATACAATTATTACAACATGCATGCATTTTGACATAGTCCAAACCCATTGGACACAATATCTTCTTGGCCTCATAAGTACGGTTCGACAGTGTGTTACCTTCGGAAAACATTTCTTTCAACAATTCAAGCAATTCACTGAAACTTTTATCCGTCCACCCACATATTTCCTTAATATTAAAGAGCATATCTACCAATGATGTATTCTTGAAAGCATCAACTTCAATATCATGAATGATGTCTTCTAGGGTATCATTCATAACTTCATCATCTTCAACTATAAGTGACAGAGGTCTCTTATTTTTTGCTTCACCCTGTTATACCAATTTCGTGTAATTTTGAATAATTCCATCACAACCACAACGATCGAATATAACATCCATATGATGTTTTTTTTCGTATTAAAACAGTTTTTACAAGGACAATAAAAAATCCCATTATTGTTAAGAAGGTTTTTTTCTGCGAAATCAAGAAATTGTTTCAATCCATTATCATACTCTACACTTAATCTATTGGCTTTCATCCAACTATGATCCATAATCACATAAAGCTTCTGAAAAATAAAAATAGTCTACAACCATAATACACAAGAACAACAGTAATGAACCAAAGCAACAACAACAACAAGAAGAAGAACAACAACAATAATAACATACCGGATACTAATGGTGTTCTTTCGTTCGCTAGGGCTCGTTGGAGAATAAGTGTTCTTTCGTTGGCTAGAGAAGAAGTGTTCTTTCATTGACTGGAGAAGAAGTGTTCTTTCGTTTTCTAGGGCTCCTTGGAGAATAAGTGTTCTTTCGTTGGTTGGAGAAGAAGTGTTCTTTTGTTCGTTAGGGCGTCTTGGAGAATGAGTTTTCTTTCGTTGACTCGAGAAGGGAATGAGGTAGACACTGAATGAGTAAAAAATATAAAGAGTTTTTATTGTGGTTTTACTGAAAACCGAGGTAACATATCCGACGTAAAACTTTAAAAAATAAAGACACCTTTTTGATTCCAAAAAGAATAAAAAACTAGAGACTATATATCTCGATTTTCCTAAAAACTGAGGTAACATATCCAACATAAAATCTATTGAAATTAAAGACGCCTATTTGGTTTCATATAAAACATAAAATTGCAGGAGCTGTGAATCGAATCTCAAACACTGAGCATAATGTTATGTCGAATTTACAAAGAACCGAGGTAACATATTATTATTTTTATCATTTTTAAATCAAGGCACTCCCGATACATATACCATCGGTTTTATATTGTTTGTTGTGAAAACTTCGCCATAAAAAGCGTTATTTGTTGTAGTGTTTTACAAACCTTTCTAAAAATCATAAAAATTATTTAATGCATTTTGAAATTGCATCAGTCTCTATATAGACGGTAACTATATTGTTAATCTCAGAAAGCGGCGTGACACGGTCAACCTCAAAACGGGAGCGGCGCATACGCTATTTAAATTTTTTTTATTTTTTATTTTTTTAATTAATATATTTTTTTATATACAAATAAAAATAATAATAAAAAATTAAAATAAAAAACAAAGGGGTTCAAATAATAGTGAGGGGGTGGTGTTTAAAAAATGAAACAACTACTTGGGTTTATGGCCTAAAAAATAAAATTGAAAGAGCAGTAGAAAAACTGGGACACTGAGCTAACATTGAACGTGTGTGATTAGCAGACACTATGCATTGGGTTGTTTGTGTTATTCCGAGTTAGGCCCATTATTATTAGCCAAACTCTAAGTTATAAGCATGAGAGAGAAACTGAGTGGAGTTGTAAACTGCCGCTGCCCAACATTCATTGAAATTTTCATGTAAAGAAAAAAAAACAACATTCTCTCTCTCTCTCTCTCTCTCTCTCTCTCTCTCTCTCTCTCTCTCTCTCTCTCTCTCTCTTATTTGCAGTGCTTTCTCTCTCTTCTCTGCAATGCTTTCTTCTCTCTCGATCTGTTTCATTGTTTTCCAAAACACATGACTTTCTCTGCAAAACACATTACTTTTTGCAATCGCGGTCGCGCCACCCGCTTTGGACCACGCCCGACTCGGTGCCAGACCCGCAATCGCGGCCGCACCACCCGCTTTCTCATTTTGCATCGTATTGGTACACTTGGAAGCGGCCACGCCAATTTTTCCGCACCGCACTGCTATCGCGGTCGGTGGCCGCTATTAATAACATAGGACGATAATATTAAATACTTACTTTTTTTTGTTGATAATATATTGGACAACACTAGTGCAGATGTTGATGATCCTAAAGATATTCTTATCAACTCCATTATATACTAGCATCCAGACGGGCACTCGCGCGCCCGTCTGTCCGCTTTTTTATTGCACACATATAAATATAAATGATATATTTTTATTTAATATTAATTTTATATGAGAAGTTATTAGTAGGGAGTTATATGAAAGATGATAGTAGTAGTTTAATGGAAGTTATTGTGTAAGTTATATATTTTAAAATAAGGGTAAATTTGGTATAAAAAAAAGCTACACCAAAAACTAAGTATTGCCTTTATATATGTTATAGATTATAGATTATAGATGACATTAAAATCATAAGAATTTCAAAGAAACTTCATCTTCAGAAGCTGACCAATCCATTTAAGGATTCAAAGAATCAGTGTTGTCTTCAGTTGTGATCTTTGAAGAAGTCCATCATTTTATGACTACTTTCAAGGTCTTGTTGTGTATGGACTTGAGAAAAGCAACCATGCGTGCCTTCTGATAGTCATAATTTGTGTCATTAAAAAATAAGAGATGATTAACAGATCCTCATTCTTTAGTATTGTCCATCTTAAAGAGAATATATATAGAAAATCCTAGAGCTCACCCAACTAGAACAAGGTGTCTACATTAAAACCAAATGAAATCATGTTCGATCAATAATAAAATATCACACACAATATATGAAAGGTGTATCTTCAAGCAAGAAGAATCATCTCCTTAAAAAAGAAATCAGTCGAAAAATTCAATAGGATTTTTTATCAATAGCCTGTTAAGTTCAAAATCTGCAAGTTCAATATTATTTATTTTAAAAAATTGAATAATTAAATAAATTAAATCAAAATAAATATTTTCCAAAAAAAATTATAATTTAACATAATTTTTACCAAATTAATTCATATTTAAAATCTGTTTTCAAAAATGCATTAAACTAAAAAGAAAATAAATATAAAAATAGATACTAAAGCCATATTCAAATTAATAGAATAATGCGCGTCAGAGTTAAATAGAGACAAAATGACTAAGTTAAGTAATAACAATAATTAAAATCAAATTAAGATTACAACAATTATATAACTAAATAAGGATTAAAAAATCGTTCAATAAAATAAAAATGTATCTTCTATATCAGTTAAATCCTATATTATATTTTTTTTATTTATCAAATATATCATTCATTACAATTTTCATTAGCATTAAACCAAACTACAAATAACAGAATATAACTTTGGGCAATATATACATTGATAAAGTAGAAGATGCATTGTTAAATTAATAACAGTAAATATAACTTTTCCTTTCAAAGTGTAACAAAGCAAATTTGACCAAACTCAATGGTACCAAAGCAAATTTGTTATAAATGCTAACTAACGTTGGCCTTACTCTGACATTATATTGCTATTGGATCTTGTCTAGCACCTACGTCGATCCCACTTCTCAATCTTAATAATGACAACAGAACATGTCCTTCACATGAAGGGTGGTGTAGGAGAAACAAGCTATGCTAATAACTCATCACTTCAGGTATTAATCATCTTCTCTTCTATCTCAACCTAAATAATTTGAGTAGATATGTGATATTCACCTCAAATTAATTTATTTTGTGCAGAGAAAAGTGATAATGGAAGTGAAAACAATTCTTGACGAAAATATGACATTGATGATGTCCAACAAAAATGTAAAAGGTTGTTGGAAAATAGCTGATTTAGGTTGCTCTTCGGGACCAAACACACTTTTGTCCATCTCTAATATCATCAACATCATCCATAAAATTAACATGAAACTAAATAATGGGAAACCTGTATTTCAAATATATCTCAATGATGTATTTGAAAATGATTTCAATACAATCTTCAAATTACTCCCAGGTTTCTACCAACAAGAAAAAGAAAAGAATAATGGAGAATGCTTCATAAGTGCAACACCAGGAAGTTTTTATGGAAGGCTATTTCCAAATGATTACATTGACTTTTTTCATTCCTCATATTGTCTCCATTGGCTATCTCAGGTTAGCATATATTCTTCAGATTTCAAATTATATTTATTTTTTAAGAAAAATCTATTTTTTTGGGTTAGGCACCAAAAAATTTGGTGAAGAATGGAGAAGCACTCAACAAGGGAAATATTTACTTATCAAAAACAAGCCCTCCAGCAGTTTATGAAGCATATTTTAAGCAGTTTGAGAAAGATTTTCAGTATTTTCTAAAGTTACGCTTCAAAGAATTAGCGATGGACGGTATGATGGCACTAACATTCATTGGCAGAGAATCACATGACAAAACTATTTCTGTTCAAGGGATAGTTGGGATGGTACTCAAGGAGATGGTCCAAGAGGTAAATATGAGTTTCATAATCTCGAATTATATTAAACACTTTCTAATAAAAAAAATTATTCTTATTCTCCAATTAATATAAAAAAACTCTTTCACATGAAGAATAAAGACAATTGGGAGTATTTTTGGTGGCATGAAAGAGTGGAGGGGAGCAAGGATTACTCTCCCCCTTGCCCTATTTACATCTCTATCTACTTATAAAAATATTTTAAAAAATTTGTTTAAGTTGTGATTTGTCTTTTGCTTAAAGTTTTTTTTTCATATTTTGTAGGGTTTGGTTGAAGAGAATAAATTGGACATGTTTAACTTTCCTATATACCATCCGACTGAAGAGGAAGTAAGACAAGTAATTGAGACAGAAGGGTCCTTTACCATTCAAATTATAAAGACTTTTAAAATGGGATGGGATGCAAATCTTGAGAAGGATAATGTTGATTATGTTGTTGATGGAAAAATGAGAGGGGAGTTCATATCCAAGTATCACCGAGCTGTATTTGAACCTCTTTTAATAGCTAAGTTTGGTGAAAATATCATGGATGCATTGTTCTCAAGATTTGCAAAGTTGCTTACACAACTCATTGAGTTAGAGACATTGGAATTTACTAATATTGTATTGTTCTTGACCAAAGATTCTTGAAGATGGTAAGTTCATGCTTCCATGATTTTTTCCCTTTCGATTTGTGTATTATCTTAGCATATGCTTTGATTGTTTTCTTTATGGAGTTTTTTAGCATTTGAATTATGTTATGCTGGATAGACATTTATTTCACTAACTTCTTCATTTCTACATCTTATGTTATGTATTAACATGTAAACACATATAAATGTTGGAGTATAAGATTGAAGATAAGATGATGGAAGAGAAAAACTGTTGTAACTAATTTTTTCAAATGATTGAAAAACGATTACACAATTCTATTATAAATTGAACTTGAGTTTAATATTTATATCATTAGTGACACTAAATGAAATTTAAATTAACTCTATATACAACTTAAAGTATGAATTTGAATTACACTTCAACACCATATCTTAATCCACCTTCAAGATTAAAATCAACAACACAAATTTCATCCCTCAAATGGATAAAGTGTTTAGTCTTGATTGCTTTGGTCAGCATATCTGCAAGCTGCGTCTGAGTGCTATAGTGAACAACTTCAAGCACTCCATTCTGAACCTGATTGCATGGAAAATGAAACTTTGTGTCAATGTGCTTGCTCCTTCCATGCAGCACTGAATTCTTGCCAAGGCTTATAGTTGATTTGTTGTCAATAATCAACCTCACAGGCTTGCTCACCATAATTTTCATATCCTTTAATAAGTTCATAATCCAAATAGCTTGACAGGCAGACAAAGCACCTGCAATGTACTCAGATTTCCAAGTGACAATGCAACCATTGGTTTCTTCTTGGAGCACAAAAAAATGAGACATCTTAGATACTTGAAAAAATATCCAGAAGTACTTATTATGTCAAATCTGTCTCCCTACCAATTAGAGTCTGAATAACATATTAGCTCTGAATCAGATTCAACACCAGAAGAGAACAAAACTCCATACCTCAGAGTCCCCTTAATTAATGTACCTAAGTATCCTAGCAATAGCTTGGTAATGTGACCACTTTGATTTGTTCATAAACCTACTCACTATTTCAATTGCATAGACGATGTCATGCCTGGTGTTACAGAGATATCTCAATGAGCCCACAAACTATTTAAAAATTGTATCATTTACATCATCATACTTAAAATCAAAATTCAACTTGTGGTTTGTTTCGACAGGTGTGATTGCACACCTGCAATTTATTAGCTCAAATCTCTTTAGAAGCTTAAGTTCATACTTCAGCTGATGCAAAATTATACCCTTATTATATTACATAATCTCCATCTCTAGAAAATAAACAATATTTTCTAGATCACTCATCTCAAAATCATTCATCAACACCTTCTTGAACTTGACTATCTCATTTGAACAACTCCATGTTAGCAATATGTCATCAACATAGAGACACACTAGAATTATATTGTTATCACATGTATGCTTAACATAAATACCATATTCCATTTCACATTTTCTAAATCCTCGAATCTTGAAAAATAAATCAATTTTTAGATTCTAAGCTCTAAAAGCTTATTTCATTCTATACAAGGCTTTATGCAACTTGTACATCATCCCTTCATGATTCAGTTTTACAAATCTAGGAGGTTGTGACACATACAATTCCTCTTGTAAAGGACCATTCAAAAATAAAGATTTTACATTTAAATGCATTAGAGACCAATTTCTATTAGCAGTTATAGCAATCACCAATCTGATTATTTCATGCCTAACTACAAGTACAATCACCTCAAAGTAATCTAATCGAGATTTCTGTATAAATCCTTTAGCTACTAACCTTGCTTTGTATTTTCCAATTGATCCATCTGGCTTCAGGTTCAACTTGTAAACTCATCTTATGCTGATGGCTTTCTTGTTCTTTTGAAGCTCAGTGAACTCCCATGTCTTGTTTCTTTCTATAGCCTCAAGTTCTTCTTCCACGACCTTTATCCACACTTTCTTGTTGAGAGCTTCTTTAGTACTAACTGGTTCAGAGTCTACAAACATGCCCCATTGACTGGCTTCCCATTCAGACTCTACCTAAATATCTTACAATATGTCAAACTCTGCAAATCTTCTTGGTATTTATCTGATTCTTTGTGGCCTTTAAACTTGTTTAGAGTCTTCTTCAGATGTTGGAACAATATCAGATGTTGGACTACCTTCATAGGCTAGACCACCTTTATAGGCATGAACACCTTCAGAGGCATGATTACCACTAGAGTCTGGATCATCATCAGAATCTGGATAAGAATCAAATTCACCTTCAGAGTCAAACTCGCCTTCTGACTCATCTTCAGCATCAGAATCACCTTCAGACTTTGACTCATCTTCAGATTCAGATTCTTCTTCATAGTTTGAAACATCTTCAAAATTTAACTCAAGTGTTAACACTACACCAGAGTTGGATTGAGACTTGTTCTAATCACATGCTTAGGTTTCCTTCATAATGACATCTCTACTGAGTTCCACCTTGTTAGTGACTAGACAATAAAGCTTATAAGCACCCGTACTATGGTACCCAATCGATAACATTACTTCCTTCTCTTACCATTTGAGACATGTTTATAACAAACATAACCAACCAACTTCAGATGGCTCGCACTTTACTTGTCTCTAATCCACTTTTGAATAGAAAATACTCCCTTCGGCTTATTTGTGGGACACCTATTGAACACATATTTTGTAGTGGCAAGAGCTTCTCCCCACAAGGTGTGAGGGAGCTTATTCTCCTTCAGCATGCTCCTTGTCATATCAAGCAAAGTCATATTTCTTCTTTCACCGAGACCATTGTGTTATAGAGTATATGGAGCAGTCACCTCATGTTCAACTCCATTCTCTTCACAAAACCTTATGAACTCTGATGAGTTGTACTCACCTCCACCATTATTTCTGAGAACTTTCATCTTCTGACCACTATATTTTCCAGCCTTCACCTTGAACTTTCGAAAGAATTGAAATAAAAAAACAAATATGAAGCGATACCTAGAAAACGAGTTAAAACCCATTAATGGACTATATGCTTAAAATTAATGAGTGCTACCATGTCATTCTTATGAACTCATATACAAATGATACAAAATACTTGTTTTCTCCAGATGAAGGTACTTCAAATGGTCCACATACATCAGAATGCACTACTTCCAAACATATTTTGCTCTTGGAGCCACTTTTGATGAAAATGGAAATCTAGGTTGCTTGCTTTTCATACATATCTCACATGACTTCTTAGGCTTGAAAATCCTAGGAATTCCATGTACCAGCTTCTTAGAACTCAAATTTCCAAAGCTTTTGAAGTTTAGAGGCCCCAATCTCTCGTGCCACAGCTTATTGTCACCTCCAGCACTAAGGCATTTAGTTTTAGTTGTTTCCAGAGTCACCTTGAATGTTCTGTTGCTTCTCTGTTCAGATTGTATAATTAGCTTCTGATCAGAATCAAACAACTTCAAAAGATTGTCTTTCATAGTAACTCATAAACCTTTCTCAATTAACTGATTTACACTCATCAGATTTCTTTTCATGCCAGAAACATGCCAAACATCCTTGATTAGAAGATGTTTGTCATTCTTCACTCTAACCTTGACATTTCCCATTCCTTCAAGGTACTTATCATTAACACATGTGATCTTTGTCCACTTTCTAGAGTCAAAATCAAGTAGACATTGTTTGTTTCCAATTAGGTGATTTGAGCATACGGTGTCCATATACAAACAGTCTTCTAAATATCCACCATCAGATTCAGAAGTCATCAATAGTACAGGTTCACCATCAGACTCTCATCTCGCTATGTTTTCTTTTTCTAATTTTCTTTCCTTGTTTTACCAACATTCAGCAGTAAAATGGTCGAACTTCTTACAACAATATAATTGAACTTCTTCTTGTCAAACTTCTCCTTTCCCTTCTAATGTTTTTTCTCATCAGAGTTTGAAGCTTCTAACTTATGATAACCACCACCATGTCTCTTCTTGGCCTCTGACCAAGACTACTTCTGGTTTTTCTTACCAAAAGACGCTTTCAGAACCTACTCTACCTCTCTTTCAGAGTTTCTCTCAGTCAGATGAAACTCTTGTGCCTATAAACTACTCTGCATCTCTTCAATTATCATGGTGTTATGGTTTTTAGAGTGTTCAATTGCTACAACAATGTAATTAAAATGAATATTAAGTGATCTTAGTACATTTTTAACGATTACTTATTCAGAGAGAGTCTCTCCATAATAATTCATCTCATTTGTGATCAAAATTACTTTGGAGATGTAATAAGGTACCTTTTTATTGTTCATCATGTTGATATTCTCATACTACTTAACTAGAGAATGAAGTTTCACCTTCTTCACTGATGCATCACCACCATATCATTATACCAGTGCGTCCCACGCAGTCCTTGACATTGTTGAATTAGTGATATTCTCAAACACATTTGTATCCACAAACTGATGGATATATATGTAGCAACCCAAAATTTTCTCATCCTTTTTCTTATATCTTGGTTTATGTTTTATATCATTTTGCATTGGCATTAGTGCATATCATTGGTTCTAAACAGAGGATCAAGGTATTTAGTTCAACACTCAAAGGAAGAGCTTCATCTTCAAAAGCTCAATCAAGGGTTCATTCTCAACTTTGTAGTAATCTCAAGTCATAAGGTTCCCTTATCATCAAGACAAGTCTCACAACCATTTGAGTCAAGGATTCAAGCATTGATCACCTCCTTCTATCTTGTGGACAGTTGGACTGGGGTTTTGGTTCAAAAGGTATTTGTTACTAGTTCTTTGGGCAAGACATGATTCTAAAGCTCAACACACACCTTGAGGGTCCTCTACATAGATTATGTGCATCACAAGCCATCACAAGAACTTCAATTAGTGGAAATGATCCTAGGTTTTCATCTGGTCAACAAAAGTCAACTGTGGTTCAATGGGGTCAAAACCTTGGATATCAAGGTCAACCAAGAGTATGCTATGTGTTTTCAAGTGATTTCATGTGTTTGTAACATGAAAAGTCAAGAGGAAACATAAAATCAGGAGATTGGTTGAATTAGGGTTTTAGTGATTTTTTAAGTGTGAAAAACTCTAAATTCTAGCTATTTTGCAACTTCCATAACTTTCTCATGCTTGATCCAATCGAAGCAAAATTGTTATAAAATTAAGGAGGACATCATGAAATACAAATTTGTGGAAGGAAGCAAGTCCAAAAGATCCATAGTTTGACAAATATGATGGGTTAAATTTGAGAAAATGGAGATTTTGACATTCGAACACTTAGAATTTTTTCTAAGTATGAAAATTCAACTTGAAGTACATACTTTCAAGCCTATCTTACATGGTGATACAAGCTTCAAATAAAATTTCCGCCAACATGAAAGTTGTAGGGCGTTATCCAAGCGTTCTTTTGAGTACTAGAACTCCTCCGTTGGATGTATAGAACTCAAGTTATGATGTCTCCAAGTTAGAGTTTTGAAGATGTCAAGGCGGACAAGTTTTAGGCAGATTTTTGGGTCAATCTTCCAAGGCATTTTTCACCAAGATCCTAGCTCCGTCTCATCATTTTTCAAACAATAAAGTTGCAAATATTTTTTCAAGCTTCCCATCCATATCAAGAACTCCCTCATTGGTTCAAGAATATCAAGTTATGTTGCTTCAAAGTTGGGGTATTCAAGTGGACAAATTTGGTAACTTAGTGAATTTTTTTTAAGTGCTCCAAGTTAGTTTTATGGACACAACTTTCATGGAATTTTGCATAATATTCCAAGCCTTACCTCGACCTGCTTTCAACATGAGTTTTGTTCACCATTCTTTAAACTTTCCATTAAACTCATGATTGCACAATTTGAGTTAAAACTCATTGAGTTATGGTTGGATAAAGTAAGCCATATGGATTAGTGCTTATACATGTCATATTGTGGCATTTTTTCATGCTTATCATAAGTCATCTTGCAACAACACATTTGTCATCAATTTCACACGCATCATGTACCAAGTTTGTGTCCAAAATATTTCCATAAAAGTGCCAAGCATTCGTGTAACATTCTAATGCTTCATATGCAAGTTTTGCAAAAAAAGAGGAAAATGACAAAGAATTGTTCACCAAGTTGTTGCTCCACATTCCTCTCCTATTATGATCCTCTTTCTACAACAGACAAAACAACAATACCACAACCATGTTGTATAGCCCGTGCCACACTTCATTTTTTCAAATTTTTGCAAAACCACCACAACAAGTTTTAACCACAGTTACTTCTGTTTTAACACCCTAAAACTTTCATATATAAACAAAAAAACCATAGCAAGCAGAGACAACCTCATTTTTTCACAAAACTCAGAATCAAAGCTCTCTCTTTTCCAAGAAACTCTCTCTCTCTCTCTCTCTCTCTCTCTCTCTCTCTCTCTCTCTCTCTCTCTCTCTCTCTCTCTCTCTCTCTCTCTCTCTCTCTCTCTCTCTCTCTCTCTCTCTCTCTCTCCGAATCTCACTACTCATAGTTTTTCACTTCATTTCCTTATTTCCATCACCATTCTTGAGGTTGTTAGAGCCAAAAGGAAAGAGTTACTGAGGCATTTGAGAAAATACCAAGAGCTACAGATTTCTCCATTTTGGTAAAATTTTCTCAACTTTATTCTTGCATTTTTATAAGCATTTTAGGGTTATTGAAGTGGTATTTAAGGTCCTATTTTGATATGGTTCATGATTGTATGCTAATTGTTTCTATTTGAGTGACTTTAGTTTTGAGTATGAAATTTTTGTGGCGTGTTTTCTTCATGATACATTGGTTTTTAATTGTTCTTTATCCCATAAATGGATTTTACATGAAAAAATGAGTAAGATAGTGTCAGATTTTGCAAGTTTTGGTGTTGTTTTGGACCAGCTCCGGTGGTCGTCGCTGGAGAAGACGACCAGAGCCCTAGCTTCGGCATCTGGTCATGTTAAGTTGAGTTGGAAGCGCTAACCCCTTTGACCTGGTGATATGGCACTGAGGTGTGAGCCACCTCATTTAAGTGAATCTCGCGTGGCAACTTTTTCTTTTTTGTTATCAAAGTTTGGTTTTAATTGATACTGGGCCCATGACTTTTGGTTATCCACACCCCTTGTTTTCTGGCCCAAGCGCGCATTTACACTAGATCATGTTGATTCTGGTTTTACTGTTGCACCTCCCTTGGTTTTGTTTTTCCTTTTAATTTCATTTTCTTGGTATTTTCAATTTCAATTTTATTTTAATTGTTAAAATTTTTTTAAAAAAAATCACAAAAATACATTTCTGATCCTTTGATGACTTGATAATTTTTTCATTATTTTTATTTTATTTTTCAATTTATTCTACTATTTTTTATTTTATTTAATTTACAAGTGGTTTTACAGTTTTGTCCTTGAACTAGAGTTTGATGTTTAACGCCTTTGCCATGCCTTTTTGACCTAATCTTTTTACCATGTCTTGACATATGATTGTTGATTGTTTGAGGGATTTTTTGATGTCTTGATGTGTTACTTTTGATAATTTCTCATTGCTTTTTGTGGAGCCTCGATGTATGCTTGATTCCTATGCTATGTTTGCCTTGATGAGTTGATTTGATGATGCATTTATGCAATTCCTTTTGAGATCTTTTGCACATTTGTTCTTGATGGATATAATATGAGTTAGAGCCTCTTGTTGAAAAGACAGGTAAATGTTTTGGTAGGCGCCAAGTTAGTTGGACTTTGATCACAAGGTAAGATGTTGATAGCAACATGACCTCAGAAAATGCACATGAGCGCGAAACACACTTCAAGCTATGCAAAACTATGAATGATTTATGCATGTGATGCAAATGATTGAGATAATCGAGACATACTCTTTTGTAAGGGAAGAATGAAACTCTGATTCCTCAACACAGGGAACACTACCAACTTTGCTTGGAGAGAAAATGGTTGACATATCTCTGTCACACTTATGAATTGTATTAGGTTGATTGTCCTTTGAGGAAAGACATGAAGAACTGCTTGAGTATTCTTGAAGAAGATTGCCCGAAGTTGATTTTCTGATGAGGATAAACTGATCATGGCTTCAACTTAACTATTTTAGGGGGAAAATGATCATGGCTTTAATTCTTGAAATGAATGTTGAGGAATAAACATATCATGGCTTTAGTTATTGAAATGAATGTTGAGGACAAACTGATCATGGCTTCAGTTCTCGAAATAATTGTTGAGAAGGTTAAACTTAGTACAGGTTGTCGCTTCCGCGAAAATAAGGTGCCGGCAAAACAGAAGAGTCGCCACCTTTCATTATTTATCCCTTAGAACGGGTAAGGAAACGATCGGAAAAACCTGACGAAAAGGTATAAGACAAGGTCATCGCAACTGTTGTCTGGGTTCGGGAGTCGGTTACGCAAGGGGAAGGTATTAGCACCCCTCACGTCCGTCGTACTCGACGGGATCCACGCTTGTTGTGTTTACATGATGGGTTGGTTGTATCTATCTACCTATCAAGGGCTGGTCTAAAAATAAAAGAAAATGACTCGGCAAAGCGTCACACTTTATGCCTACGTATTCTCATCAGAGAATGAGAAATCAGAGTCAACGTAGTTCGGCTAACTACGGGTGATGGGGAAGGTAGTTCGCCAATACGTCAGTATTGTGCCTACGTACTCTCAACAGGTATGAGAGATCAGAGCTTACGTAGTTCGGGATGATACGGATTACGGGGATTCAGATTCATCTGTTTTATCGAGTAGGGTTAAACAGCAGCTCCAGCAGTTAGGGACAAAGCCTGTTTGCGGTGGCGCTGAAGTTTAACGACACTCTTTTCTTCAGAAAAGCTTCCTTTGAATTATGGGCCCACGGGGCAAAAAGGTTTGAAGTTTGTTTTCTGTCTTTTACGGAAGAACTGTTTTTTATGGTTGTTTGCAACTAATATCGCACTATAGACTATGATCTGAGAGTGAATGCGTCGCATGTCACCCAAAGGGTACCATACTAAACATCCAGATGGTTGAAAAGAAACTCTCCAACAATCCTTTCTCAGATAGCTTAAGGCTCGTAACGTACGACGTCAGTTAACCTTTATTACTGTATTTTAATTTGTTTTGAGATGAGAAGAGAGAACGAACAGGTTCCACTAAGGGGAGACTATCAAGTCCTACTGTTGTCATGCCAAGGATTCATCCTATGGTTGAGGTTTGAAACAGGGAACTCCTAGAAGTTATCATGCATAGGTTTCAACCTAAAGTTCTATCATCACTTCCTTATCAAAGGAAATGAGATTCCTAAGGGATCATGCCAGGGATAAACTGAAACAGATAAAGCATCAGCTTAACAGTAAACAATAAACGCCTGTAAAATGCATGCAATGCAAGTGAGGGAGGAAATGTGTGTGGGGCGTCAGCCTCCACAAGCTCGTCTCGACCTCAAGCCAGATATGAATAACTGCAATCATACAGAAGAAATAAAATAACATGCTTGTTGCACCCTAAAATTTGACCAACTGATTCTCCTATCTGACTCATGGTTTAAATTCATATTCACAGCTCAGATGTATGATTTTTGTGCACAAGCAGGGGATATCAGAGTTTACAGCTTGATTTTTGTCTATCAGATATGGCCGACCCAGTCCAGATCACCAGGGTTTTATTTTCAGGAAATTGTGCGCTCCTCGGTGATTTTTAGCTTGCACAGTCATTTTGGGGATATTCTGATGCCCGGGGATCTCTGTTCGATTCGATCTGGTCTCGTGTGCGCTTTTATGGCGGTCATTTGCATTCATCTGCATTTTTAGGGTTTAATAGGCTTTTGTGAATTTTTAGCAGGCTTTACAAATTTTTCTGGAATTTAAATAGGGTTTTTGAATATTTTAATAGCTTAATCTCTTTTTTAGAATTTTATAGACTTTTTAAAATAGGTTTTTAGAATATAAATAAGATTTTAAATAGTTTTTTAGAATAATAAAGAAAAAGGATAATATAGTTTTTCTTTTATTACTAATAGATAATAATAGTTTAGAATTTTGTAGGTTTTTAAATAGGTTTAATTGTTTTTAAATCATTTTTAGGAATTTTGTATAGATTTTTAAATAGATTTTAATATTTTTAGATAATATAGAAAATAATATAGTTTTTCTTATTAATGATAGATTTTAATAGATATTAAGTGATATTAGAATGTTAATAGAGAATTAGTAGAGGTTTAGAGTCAATTAGGTCTTAATCTTTTGTTAGAGTTAGTTAGGTTGATATAGAATTAATTAGAGCATTAATCTTTTTTAGAGTTTAATTAGGTTAATTGAATTTTTAGAGTTAATTAGATCTTAATTGATTTTTAGATTTTATTAGGATTAATCAGTAGATAATTAGGTGTTAATTGTTTTGATTAGGTAATTAGAGTTAATTGTTTTTTTTATTCAGTTTTTTTACAGTTTTTCTTTATTATTTTCGAATGGGCCCAGGATGTGTTCTGATGGAGGCCCAGTTCTTCACAATTCAGCAAAAGATTGTCCAAAAAAGGTCCAGCTGCAGCCAATTCGCCCAGCAATCTCCCAGAAATTTCTAGAAGGTTCTAGCACTCTCAGTGCTTTAAATAGTGCCAGCCACGTGTAGCAAGAAGAAGGGTCCCACGCGTTTCTCAGAATCCACGCCACGCGTTCACTCTCATTCTCTCTCCGAGGACACGCGGCGTGCATGCAATCACGCCACCACGCTCAGACTCTCCCAATCCTGTGCCACCTGTCCTCCCCTCACCTCCTCACCGGCGGCCATGCATCAGCCGTAACTTCCCGCCGCCGGTCACCGTCAACGACTTCCGGCCACCGGAATCTGCAAACATCAAAAATCCCCAGAAATTCCTCTCCTTCCTCCTCCGTCAGCCTCATAATCCCTTCGCCGGAAACCTCATCGTCGCCGGAATCATCAACCTCCTCCACTTCTCCAGAACGCCAACGTTCTTCCTCAACTTCTCCAGAACGTCCTCATCGTCTCAAGTAACCACCAGATCTTCATCCATTCTCAAGCAAGATTCCCAGAAATCACCTTGAATACTCAAACCTTCAACAAGCTTCATCAAAATCTCCAGAACGCCATCATCTTTTCCCAGAATTTCCAGAATCCACTCAGACATTCAATCTTCAAGCAAGATTTCCAGAAAACGTCATCTGCGTTCAATCTTCAAGTAATAAACCCAGGAACTTCAAACCACGTTCAATCTCAAGCAAGAAACCTAGAAGATCCTCAGACGTTCATCCTCCTCAGCAACATTTCCAGAAACTCCAATCGCGTTCGATCTTCCAGGAGATTTCCAGATTTCTTCGCTCCAACCTTCATCTATAGCGTCTTCAGAACAGTCCTTCAAAGAAAGCGAACTGATCCCCAGGTATGCCTTTCTGAAGCTCCTTGCGTGTTCTTCTTTAGATTGCGTTGCTTTCAACGATTCATAGAGGGGTTAGGGTTTCGAGATATTCATTGATGCGTGGTTTGTTGTATAACGCTGAGATTTGGGGTTTGATCTTGATATTGTGTTTGATGATGATATAGAACAGTTAGGTTTTAGAATGATTACGTGGCTGGGTTCGTGTTTGTTGTTGATGGAAGAGGTTTCAGATAGAGAAGAGATGAGGGAGAGACGAAAGGGTGAAACGGCGCAAGGTCAAGGATGAACAGTACCAGAGAGGGGTTAGGAGGAAGATAGTTTTGATTAGGGTTTGTTTGGACTAGGGTTTGGATACTGGGCTTAGGCCCAAGCATAGTTGCTGATCACTATACCCCAAACTGCTCGTTACCCCCCCCCCCTGGCATATGAGAGACTGGGTGATTGAGTTGGGCCTTAGGCCCCAAATAGCTATCTGCACCCCCTGGGCGTAAGCCCATTGAGATAGTAACTGAAGCAATTGCTAGCGCTGCACCCCCCTGCGCTCAGCTCAGTTTTTTTTGTTTTTTCTGGATAATAAGCCCTGGGCCTGCGCCCTAGTGCTATCTGCACCCCCTCCATCAAGGCCCAATGTAGAACAACTCATAAATCTCTTGCTGTTTGAACCCCCAGGTTGTTTCTTTTATTTTTCTTTTATATTTCCATATTAAATAATTCAATAAAAATGTAAATAATTGTTTTTTCTTAATTCTTCTTTTTTCTACCATTTCATAAAATGTTTAGAAAATTAAATAAAAACAAAATTGTCATTTTATTTTTGTTTGTTATTTTTTTGCATATTTTCCAATTAATTGATTTCTTTTAATATTTTTAATGCATGCATATCATTAGAAAATTGATAAAAAATAGTAGATTTAGTCAAATAATTCCGTTCTTTTTTCTGTAGACTCGTGATTCAGTGTAGAATTTTATAGTATAAAAACATTAGCTTAATCATGCATTTTCATTTTAATTGCATTTTTTCACTGTTATTGATGTTGAATAATTGGTCTGTGGATACGCTTGTGTTGCTGATTTTAGTTCTTTCATCTGGTGTTGAATTTTGTTCTGATTTTTCAGTATGTTGTCTTAGAGCCATGTAGGTCTCCCATTAGATTTTTGATAGATTTTTGTAGGGTGTTCTGATATGATTTGTCTGAGCCTGAAGATAGGAGAAGTCTTGATGACTTCTGACTTTGGAGTTCAACTATGGTTGAACTTCAGAGATAGTCTCTTGTGGTTTTGTTGGCCTGTGGGTTTCTTCTCAAGGTGGGAGCTGATGGAAGTCCTGTTGGAGCTTGCAGAGATGCATTGGATTGAGGCTTAGTCTAGGAGCTTGTTGTCTGTTTGTGAGGTTCGAGATCCTGAAGTTTGAAGGGAGTTTATGGTACTTTCCTGAGGAAGGCACTATGAATGACTTTCATCCTTCCTTCTCACCTCTTTCGTAAGTATCCAATGATGTCGGAGCCGACTTGTGAGTTTAATTCCTCCTGAGGAGGAATGTAAACTGATCACATGTTGTTGAGCCACATGGGATACGATTCCTAAGTGGAAGTCTCCTAGTACTTTCCTGAGGAAGGTCCTATGGGTCTATTCACTTAGTTCCATTAGGTTATCTAGGATTTCTTAAGTATCCAGTGATGTAGGAGCCAACTTGTGAGTTTAATTTCTCCTGAGGAGGAATGTAAACTGATCACAGTTGTTGAGCCACGTAGGATACGATTCCTAAGTGTCAGCCTCCTAGTACTTTCCTGAGGAAGGTCCTATGAGTCTGTTCACTTAGTTCCCCTAGTGCATATAGGTATTTCTCAAGTATCCCGTGATGCCGGAGCCTTCATGTGAGTTTAATTTCTCCTGAGGAGGAATGTAAACTGATCACAGTTGTCGAGCCGCATAGGATATGACTCCTGAGTAGTAACCTCCTGGTACTTTCCTGAGGAAAGCACTATGGGCTTGTCTGCTTAGCTCCCTTTTCTCTGGTAAGCTTGTTCTGAAGCTTGGAGACTGGGATTGATTCCTCTTGCTTAGGGTTTTGATTAGAGTTGTTGCTTAGACCTTTGCTTAGGGTGCTGTATAGAGTTCTGTCTAGAGATAGATTGAGAGTTGTCTCAGGTTTGTTAGGGGCCTTGCCCAGGAGTAGTTTCTTGTTTTGTAGATTGAGGCCCTGCTTAGGGTTAGTCTCTTTGGATTGTTTGACTTGTGTGATGTTATGTTGCATTAGACTTAGGTATTCATCTAGATAATTCTGAGTAGGTGCATCTTAGAAGTAGACTTCGTGTGCATGAGAAGTTGAGGTGGTCCTCCTTCTGCTTGTTTGTTATTGCGTGGCTTTGCTTGTTGGTATTCGGTAGAGCTGAGCTCCCTTGCCTTTGTGGTTTGCGGCCTTCGCGCCTTGTTTGTTTAGTTGTTGCATTCATGCATATGTTCAGTATTTCTTTACTTTGCAGTTTCTTGTTTGTGGTTTAGTCCTGTTGCCATGATCCCTTAGGAGCTCTGACTTCTCCGCTGCGGAGTTGTTATGATAGACGTTAGGATAGTCAGCCAGGTGTGATAGCAGTAGGTATATTCCCCTGTTTCTCAGCTATAGTTTTAGGGTCTCCCTTTCCTTTCTGTAGGAGCTTTTGAGTAGCTTGACCCGTAGTTAGCTGAACTACAGATGCTCTGATTCTTTGTTCCAGACGAAGATATGTAGGCATAGGATGCGATATCCTAGCGAGCACACTAACGACTAACCTTTGTTCTCTCGCGGCTGTGCGATCGAGACTTTCCCGCTAACGACTAATTGTTATCCCTTTCTGTTGCCCGAGTGCATTTGAGACCAGATCATAGTTGTAGGTTTCCGAGCCTTAGAGACTAGTTTGTTTTCTCACTGCTGTGTGAGAACCCCTGTTTACCCGTAGTTAGCCAAACTACGTTTGCTCTGATCTTTCATATCAGATGGAAGTACGTAGGCACAGGACGCGATGTCCTGGCGAGCAACCTTTTCCCCGTTTAGACGTAGGAAGTCGAACTACGTTGACTCTGACTTTCCCATTGCACGAGGGAATACGTAGGCCCAGAACACCGTATGTTCTGTCGAGTCCTGTCCTTTTATTTTCTATTCAGACCAGCCAGTAGCGTAGATAGATAACACACCCTTTTACCTATAAACACCAAGCGTGGATCCCATCGAGTACGATGGACGTGAGGGGTGCTAATACCTTCCCCTTGCGTAACCGACTCCCGAATCCAGGTTTTGGTTGCGATGACCATACCTTTTCCCGTCTTTGCGAGGTTTACTTCGAGCGTTTCCTTTCCCGCTCTGAGGGATAAATAACGCACGGTGGCGACTCTCCTGTCAAGCCGGCGCCGATTTTCGCAGTAGCGACAGCTGGCGACTCTGCTGGGGATATATAGCATCTAGGGACTTTTCCCATCCCTTATGCTGGGACCGTTTCCCATCCCCTACGCGAGTCAATCCTAGCGCTTGGGTGTTTATTGGTTGGGTGTTGTGCATATTGTGTTTTACTTTTCTGCACTTTACTATTCTGTACCTTTACCTTTCGCATTTATTTTCCAGCACTATATTATCATGATTATTGCTGTGGGCAAAGGGGGTTACTGTGAGTGAAAGCCGGACCTGGGCTTGAGTACACACCTAGATATAGTTGTGGAGAAGTAGTAGACGAACCTGTCTGCTGAGCAGGCACAGTTCCCTACGAAAATCTGCGCTCAGACGAGATTCTTGCAGAGGTGCTCCTTTCCGGTCCTGAGGATCTGAGGGGAGTCCAGACGTGAGGGTTGTCGACTCTGGGGACCGATCATTTGGAAGTCAGCTAAGTGAGGCCTCTTCATGACTTGATGATGCCACTCCTTCTGGGAATCGTATCATCATTCATGAAAGTCTGTGACGCTGATAACCGCATAGGATGCCGTACCTTTGTCCGTGGATTAGGTCTATCCTACCTGTGAGAGGGACTGGGTTATTGCAGGAAAACTGGCCGTCAGAAACCATGATTCAGTACCTTTGTCAGATGGTGTTCTTGATTCATCTCCAGGTGTGTTGTCTGGGTCAGATGGGTTTCTTATCTGAGGTTGAGGCTATTATCAGATGGTATTCTCGTCATATACAGAGGTTCAGATGGTTTTCTTACCAGGGGATTGATATTTTGAGTATCAGATGATAGTTAGTGGCATGAGGTTCTGATGACCGTGTTGGTTTTCTGTTCTCGATCACAGAGATATTCCTCTTCAGGCTACAGCATAGCCCCTGTGTTCGCAGATTGCATTATTTATCATATTGCATCATCGCATTACCATTCTGCATTCAACTAACGTGTGTGTATTGCAGGTACATATTTTCCCTTCCAGTTCTGGTGTTTGTTCCTAGCAAGACATGGAAAACCTGAAGAGAGTATTGCCCTATAAGTTTCCGTCGCCGAATATCAGTCTATTGTTAGAGTTGATTGCTATGGCTAAGAAGAGGGGAATGGGTGACTTCAGAAAGAGATATGGGAGGATTCTGACCTACGTTTATCAGCCATCTGTCTACGAGACCAGCGGCATCTATACTCTGTTACAGTTTTACGACGCGGAGCTCAGGTGTTTTGTATTTCCCGACTTCGTTTTGGCTCCTACCCTGGAGGAGTACTCTGCACTTCTGGATATACCGATCCGTGAGCAGATGCCTTTTTATCGTACGGACGCTGAGCCTAAGCTGGCTGAGCTTTCTGCCATCCTATGTTTGAAAGAGTCTGAGCTGTCTGGGAAAATGATCAGAAGAGGAGACGTATGGGGATTTCCATTGGATGTCTTAGTGGAGAAGGCTCGAGAGTATGCCCAGAAGGGTAGCTGGGGTGTTTTTGACGTCATCCTTGCTGTATGTGTGTATGGCATCGTGTTGTTCCCGAACATTCCTGATTTTGTTGATTCTGATGCCTTTTATATTTTGGCTGCGGGAAACCCAGTTCCTACTTTGCTGGGAGATATCCACCATTCAACCCATTATCAGAATGAAAAGCGACGAGGAAGGAATGTGTCTTGCTGTGTACCTCTCCTATGCAGGTGGTTCACCAGTCATATGCCTAAGTCAGGCCCGTTTGTCACATCTATCAATTCTCTAGGATGGCCCGAGCGCTTAATGGGATTGACTGCTGAGAACGTGGTATGGGTCATTAAAGAAGTATTTGGAGCTGAAGTCATACTCAAAGGCGAAGGATTCCCGAACGTTCCGTTAATAGGAAGGAAAGGTTGTGTCAACTACAACCCTTCCTTATTGATCAAGCAATTTGGGTACATACCTCAAGGAGCGCCAAAGCCCGAGGAGATACAGGAATCTCTGTATCTCACTGGGGCAATAGGGAAAGAGATGCTGACCAAACTTGAGAAAGCCTGGAAAAACTTGCACAAGAGAGGGAAGCTTTCAGGTAGCAGAGGGGATACTCGAGTTCCTAGCCCATATGTAGAATGGATTCGTGAGCGAGCTGTGAAGTTCCTTATGCCGTATCCAGCGGTTCAGCCATTGCATCCTCCGGTAGAGGAGCCTACCACTGTGGACATTCAGGTTTACAAGCAGCTGATGGCGGAGAAAGAAGAGCTAGCCAGGGCTAAAGAGGCTTTAGAGCAGGAGAATGCCCAGCTTCGGCATGAAAAGATTGAAACAGGATATATTTCCAAGCAACAGGCTGAAACTCTGAAACATCTGAAGACTACGCTATTGGAATTGACTGAAACCAAGAAGCGTCTAGAGTTAGATGTAGACTCAGTTAGTAGTGTGTTGGCCACCAAGAAGCAAGAGCTGGAAAGGGCCTACACAAAGCTAGCCAAGTTCAGAGAACACTGGGATCTCACTATGACCAAGCGCAAGGAGCGAGAAGAAGAGCTGAAGACACAGATTGCTCAGTTAGAAGAACAGGTCAAAGTGAAGAACGAAGAGCTTGAAGAAGAAGCCTGTCGCCGATACGAGGCCGAGCGCAAGTTGACAGATGCCATGAAGAATTTGGAAGACTTTCAGCATAGAGCAGATGCCAAGAGACCCAAACCTGGGGGTGGTGCCAATGATAAGGCTTGGGAAGACTTTGTCAGAGACATCCAGGGGACAGTCAGGAAGAGGGATCGACTGATAGAAGGTTTGATTTATCAACCAGATCATGCAGAGACAAAGAAGATGGTCGAGGACATCCGCAACCGTACCCGTATTTGATTTCTCTTGTATTCTGTATGTTGAGATCACCACCAGGCATGTTGGCTGGGATCCTCCTTATCATATCAGCTGTATGGAGCATAGTTATGTAACTTCTTGACAAGACAGTTATTCTAATCAATACATGAGGGTTTTTCTAAATATTTTCTTTATGGTTTATCTCGCCTTGCTACCACTGACACCGGAATTGGAGGGAAAATATCTCCAATGCACACATGCACGTTAGCATTTTTGTATTTCTGTTTGCATAAATCATATTGCATAGCGTTTAGCAGGTCAGAGCACTTATCCAGCCTTTGTTTTCACCAGAAAGTGATTCTCGGGGAGTTGTTTGAGGCAAGAATGGAGTGTTGAAGACGACCAAGGGGCTGAAGTAGATTTGAGCAGAATCAAGCAGCGCAGTCGGTTACAGGTAATTGGTGGCTATGTCCGAAGGCAATTTCCAGTCTCCTAACACCTTGGCAAGGTTTACTGTGGCGTCCAACCATCAGTATGATTCTATGGAAGGCTTCCCGCAAGCAAACAATCTCATTGCAGACCAAGTTGTACAGCCAACTGTTGAGAACAGAGATCGGCATGAGCAATTTCTTGCCCGAAATGAATGTTATCCTCCTGTTAACAATCAATGTGTTGCTTTCCCTATGAGGAATTACCGGAGAGATATTCCAGTGACCGGGGTGGTAGATCCAAGAAGACTCCGAGTGTTGGAAGAGCAGATGAAAGCCTTGGAAGCGAAAGATGCCGTTAACCTGGATGCTGTAGCCATGTGCTTGGTTCCTGACCTAGTGTTGCCGTACAAGTTCAAAATGCCGGAATTCGAAAAATACAGGGGAGATAGTTGTCCAAAGTTGCATTTGATGATGTTCTGTCGAAGGATGACTTCGTTTGTGCGAAATGACAAATTGATGATCCATTGCTTCCAGTATAGCCTGACTGGGGCATCCCTGAGATGGTATGTGCAGTTAGAAAGTAATCAGATTCGATCGTGGGTGGATTTAGCCAGAGCTTTCATAAAGCAGTACGATTACAACTTGGATTTGACTCCTAGTCTCGTAGACCTGCAAGAATTGTCTCAAGCGGAGAATGAATCATTCAGAGCGTATTTGCGAAGATGGAAGGAATTGGCTGCTAGTGTTCAACCACCGCTTCCGGAAAGAGAACTGGTTGACATCTTCTTGGGTACCCTGAAAGGCCATTATTTTGACAAATTGTTCAGTTGCACAAGCTTTGTGGGCCTGATGAGGCTGGGAGAGATTGTTGAGCGAGGACTCAGGAGTGGAAAGTTTCGAGGTGCTCCTTACGTCCCAGTTAATAAGATTGAGTCAGTTGTCAGTTCTCAAGAAGAGTGGGAAGGAGATGACGCCACCTCAGAATCTCTAGCATCTCAGGATCAGTTTTCAGACACTTCAAGTCAACGATCATCCTATCGCCGATCGCGTCAGCATGCTCCACGAAGACCAAGGAAACCTGAAAGGCAGTTTACTCAGCTACCGGTGTCGTACAGTCAGTTGTTGCCAGATTTGGTCAAAAGTGGATTGATAGTGCCGAAAGAGACTAAGCCGGTGATTCCACCGTATCCTCCAGGTTTTGATGCCAACGCCCGCTGTGAGTACCATGTTGGGGCACAGGGGCATTCCACCAATGATTGTAAGGTGCTTAGAAGCCAGGTTCAGGATCTGTTAGACTCTAGCCGTATTTGCATCACGCCTCAGGGTTTTGTTCAGATTAATGATTTTCCATCCTCCAGTTGTGTGGGTTCGTCAGTTAACGTCATGGAAGACTCCACAGGAAGTGTGTGCTCTGAAGATTGTCAATCAGAAAGTTCAGTTGTATGGGAGAAATTTCTAGAGGTTTTCGCGCCGGATACCGCATCTGTTTTCTCTGCTTAATCCGTTTAGCTTTTTGTGCATCAGCATTTGTCGACCACCACCAGGATTGTTGGCTGGGGTCGTTATATTCATACTCATTTGTGCTTACCTGCTGATTTTGTTGGTTATACATGTGTGGGAGATGTTCGTCTGTGTGCTTATAGCTTGAGTTTCTCTTTGTCTCGTTGTGAATATGTGTTTGCTTTCTGCGCTGCATTATCATTTAACAGGTATATCAGAACCGTGAGTCTTATTCCTTCATCATCCAGTTTATTGCAGGAATTCCTTCAGAGGTATGGAACAGAATCAGTTTGAAGTGATCGAAGTCCGAAGCCAGCTGGGGCAGATGATGAGAGACATGCAAGAGATGCGTCTGGAGCAGAAGATTCTCAAAGAGGAGAACAGTCAGCTGAAGACCCAAATGAGCTTGATCATGGAGGTAGTCAAGAATGTGCTTAGGAAAGAAGACGATCAGCTATTTGAAGCCGCAATGAAGAAGCTCGCATCACCTGTGCATGTGGAACCTGAGCAGCAGCAACAGAAGATGTATCCGGCTCAGCGGAAGATCCAGGAAGGAAAGCCAAGGAGAATATTTGAGGCACCACCTATGACCTATGCTGAGCTCTTGCAGATCTTACTGAGATTTAATCTGGTTGAGAAGAGAACGTTGGCACCATCAACGAGAGCGTTTCCTCAAGGGTACGATGCCAGTAAGCAATGTGAATTTCATTCCGGGGCATTCGGACATGACATCGAGGGTTGTCATGCTTTCAAGCACAATGTTCAAGACCTGATTGACTCGCACGATATTGAATTCACGCCGGGCGGCGTAGCTGTACATATTGCTCCTGTCTCAGTCGATGCTAAAATGACAGATGTTTCCAAAGCTGCAGTGGGTCAGAAGCGTATCCTGGACTCCATGGTGTCAGAATCTCCAGGCCCACAACTGTTGCCTATTCCTGGGGCAGATCTAAGAAAGAAAATGGTTAAGCATAAGGAGAGCGTTAATCAGTACGTTGAAGGTCAAGAAACCGATGTTGCATTTGCTACAAAGGGTGTTCAAAGGTCAACCCGATACCAGCAGCAGCAGCCTCAGCAGGGGGCACAGCAGACTCAACGAAGATTCCAGGGCGGCAAGCCGAGAAGAGTGTTTGAGAAGCCTCCCTCAACCTATGCCGAGTTGTTGCAGACATTGTTGGGATTGAATCTGGTAGAGAAAAGAACTCTGGCACCAATAACGGGAACTCCCCCGTTTGGTTATGATGCAAGCAAGCACTGTGAGTTTCATTCTGGAGCCCCGGGTCACGATATAGAAGGTTGCCACGCTTTTAAGCACAAAGTGCAGGATTTGCTTGATAGTGCAGCAATCAGCTTCGGGCCAAGAAGTCCCCAAATCATCTGAATGAAGGAGGAAGGGCTCTATAATTTGGTTAAGTCGTTGAAAGCAGATCAAGACAGCATCGAATTGCCTCTAATAAAGATAGCTGGTTCAGCAGCAGGGCAGATGCGAAAGCCCGGTTCTCGGAAGCTAGCATATTTTCTTTGTTTTAGCTTGTCATTTCTTTACATTTGTAGTTGCTTTCCTGTTTGAATTTGTAAAATTGTTTGTAAAACTTGTTGTTTTCGTTCAAATTGATGATAATGAAATAAATATGCATAGTTTTGATTGAATCCATTCGTGTTCACTAAACATGTCTTTGCAAATACCCACCACTTGGTTAAGAAGAATTTGGGGAGGATGACGAAAATGACCGACATGCAACTACCGATATTGTATGCTTTTGAAATACAACCTGTTGATGATGTACAGGCATTGTTTCAAATCCCTAAACACCGGAGATATAAGGAAGATAATCCCTTGTCAACCCCTTTGAGCCTGGTAGTAGGAGTTCTTTCTGAAAACGAAAAACCCTTAATCTTAACCTGGGGCAGGGTAGGTGTTAGCTAATTTGACCGAGCGTCCAAGTTGCAAAAGGAATGTTCGTTCGAGGAACAATCACATCCCTAGAGGTCGTGCCTAAAAGACCACAATGGTTCAATCAAGAGTGGGATAGCCACATCATTTCCCAAAGAGTCAGGCAACCAGTGTCACACGACTTGTTCGAAAAAAGAATGAAAAAGAATCAAAAGCCCGCTAAGTCAAGAAAACCTCAAAACAAATGACTTAGGCAAAAATGAGGGCCTCCCGCTGGACTTAAAAAAATCAAGAGAAACTTAAAAAGGAGTCAGTCCAGGCAAAAGTTAGGGATATGAAAAGAAAAAGATGAAAAGGATCAAAAGAAAAATCCTCGATGGAAATACGAGTCGTGTGACCTCAAGTGTCAAGGACGAAAAGTGAGTGGCTGTCACTCCAAAATCCAAAAGTTTCTCGAACTATCACTCCTATCTTTCAGCCTCCGAGAGGTGAGCGCTAAGGTCAAATTAGCTGAACGTAGGATGGGAGAACATCAAGGAGAATGGGTGGATTAAAAATAAACTTTGAGCCTTTATCCTTTCTTTCAAAACCATGAACCTGACCATGTTACAACCTCCGAAAGTCCTAATTGAAGCAGGTCGTTTCGAAAGCATACTCCGGTAAAGGTCGCGTCAATTCTGACTCCTAAAAAGGTTCCTCTTACCATGTTGATACTGATGTTGACGAATGTTTTGTGCATTATATGCCATAAACTGTTTTTCCTTTTCCCAGTGAACAGACTGGATGTCAAAGCTGTCATATGTGTTGCATTAATACATCTTTTATGCATAACAACTTGTTTTACTTGCGAGTAAGCGCTTGACAGCAGAAAAGCTTCCTACAGTGGAAAGTATGGGCAAGATAGAACGCAGAACGCCCGAATGTTCCGAGAGCAGGGGTAAGCTTTATTGTGATCCCCAGTCAGATCAGCTTTCGAAGACAGTTATTCTGGGGCAATCAGGTTGAGATTCGGTGAATACGTCGTAGCCAGGAGGTACTATTCTGAATCAAATAATCGGGGCAAGGTCATTGCAGTCAGGGGCAGACCATCTTAAGCGCGCAAAGGTTGTGCGAGAAGCAGGTGAGGTGAAGTATCTCTCAGAAGTTCAGAACGCTGAGGCATGTTATATCAGACCATCAGGGCTCAGATTTGCAGATTTCCTTTCAAGGACTATCCACACGGAGATCCCGTAGGCTGGGGCATATTAGAAGCGATAGGATTGTTGTTTTCCGTACCTACAGGGTCATTCAGAATTATTCGAGCAGATGTAGTCGATTTTCGAGAGCGAGATGAATGCGGGAAGTCGTGTTACTATCCCTTGACCCTTTCACTAAAAGGCTGCGTACTCGGGAGGAATGTTTTCCAGCGTCAGTTGTACCCGACCCAGTAAGATGGCTTAAGAGCTCAAATCCCTGTTTGCGATTACTGTGAAGCCCATCCGTGTTGGCGCATCAATTTCCAGATCCGAGCTTCGTCAGTACGCAGGAGGGTTCCCTCCATTTTCTCCAGCAAAGACCAATTTGTCATTGGTATGGGTAAGCTATCCCCCAGAGGAGTCTAATCATATTCAGCACGTCTGCTATTTCACAGCGGAGTTACATTCCCTAGCAGGATATTACTTTGTCGAGGTGTTCGGTTAAGTTCCCAATATCCCCGGCAGAGTTGATTTCACTCTCCCAGCATTTATTTTGCTAGGACGATTCAGTGATATCCAGTTTATCCCCAGCAGAGTTGGCCTCGCCTTCAGCATTTATTTTGCTGAAGTGGTTCTATACCTAGCTTTCTCCGGCAGCTCGGGCCTGCATTAGCATATTGCATGCATTATCATATTTGCATCATACTTGCATATCATTGCCAAAATGCGCAGCATTTCCATCTAGAATGGAGCATTACGCTGAAGAAGATTAAAGCATTTGCATAGGCATACAAAGCATAAGTCAGGTTTTATGTCAGCCTCATATGGCGCGTGAATTACTCTGTGATCAGTTCAGGGGCATTTATCCAGCAACAGTATTCAGACGATTCAGCGGATTATTTGTATCTCAAATCAGACAACAATTATGCTTTGATCAAGCAGTCATCTGATGTCGACAAGCTTTTCTTCCCGTCAATTCATATTGACGATGTGTTCCTCCAATAAGTGGATTTCTCCGTCTAGCATTAGACGTCTTGAGTGCGAATGTGGTTTTCTTTCCGTCTATCCATAGACGATGTGAAGTTGCGGGTGGTCGCAGTGAGGTTTCAAGAAGGGGTTTCCCCAGGATGTGCTTTTCTTCCCGTCTATCAGTAGACGATGTGAAGTTTTGATGGATTTTCAATAGGGTTCAGAATAGAGCTTCTCCAGCAAGTGGCTTTTCTTTCCGTCTATCAGTAGACGATGTGAAGTTTCGAGTTCCCGTTCAGCAGGTTTTCTTACTGCCAGATCATACATATGATGAGGTGTTTCCCCAGCGAGTCTTCTCCGGCTATCTTTGGTTGTTGAGGGGTTTCAAGACGATTTTGGATATTGGTTCTCTTTCTGGCTATTGGATATGATGACGTTTAAGAGGGATTTTTCTGACCATCAATCCTTATTGATGTCGAGGTTCTTCGAAGAATGTTCAGTTTTCGTGATTGTCGATTCTTATTGACGACATGGTTCCTTAAAAGGTGGTTTTCTTCCCGTCAGTCCATACTGACGATGTGGCCCCTTCAAGGATATTGATCTTTTCCATCAATTCCCGTAGACAGAAGGATTCTGAAATTCAAAGGATGGTGTTGAATTGCGTTATGGTGACTTCCCGTCTATCCTTAGACGATGTGAATATGGAGATTATGGTGTCCTCCCGTCTATCCTTAGACGATGTGAGTACGAAGAATTTCTTTCCGTCTATCTTTAGACGATGTGAGTACAGAGATTATTTCTTTCCGTCTACTCTTAGACGATGAGAATGTTGTTTTGTTTCATCAATCAGGATGATGCCGTCTACTCTTAGACGATGAGAATATTGATTTGATCAGGACGATCCCGTCTACTCTTAGACGATGAGAATACTGATTTGATCAGGATGATTCCGTCTACCCGTAGACGATGGGAATATTGATGTGTTCATCAATCAGGATGATGCCGTCTATCCTTAGACGATGTGAGTTGATTTGTTCATCAATCAGGATGATGCCGTCTATCCTTAGACGATGTGAATATGGAGATTATGGTGACTTCCCGTCTATCCTTAGACGATGTGAATATGGAGATCATGGTGTCTTTCCGTCTATCCTTAGACGATGTGAATTGATTTGTTCATCAGTCAGGATGATCCCGTCTACTCTTAGACGATGTGGATATTGATTTGTTCATCAGTCAGGATGATCCCGTCTACTCTTAGACGATGTGAATATTGATTAGTTCATCGATCAGGATGATGCCGTCTATCCTTAGACGATGTGCATATGGAGATTTATGAATGTCTTTCCGTCTATCCTTAGACGATGTGAATTGTTTTGTTTCATCAATCAGGATGATCCCGTCTACCCTTAGACGATGTGCATATGGAGATTTATGGCATCTTTCCGTCTATCCTTAGACGATGTGCATATGGAAATTAACGGTGTCTTCCCGTCTACCCTTAGACGATGTGCATACGGAGATTATTTCTTCCCGTCTATCAGTAGACGATGTGAATTTGGAGATTATTCCTTTCTGTCTATCTTTAGACGAGGTGAGTATTCAATCAGGATGTCTTCCCGTCCATCTTTGGACGATGTGAGTATATTTCTCTTCCTGCCTATCAGTAGGCAATGTGAAAGGATCAGGTATGTTGTTGTAGCCCTCAGGGTTTGTTATATGGGGTATCACAAGCAACGGGTATTCAATCAGGAGTTCTTTATCAGATGATTAATCAGTTTGGTGCCGCAATAACTGGACTCGGTTTTCTGGACTTTATTCCCCAAGCAGTTTACAGTATATGCTCGCGGTTGGCAAATTTTCGGGTTTCATTTGTATTCAACCGTCTCGTACCTCTGAATGTTTGAAGGCTGAGCGCTCTTCAAACCCTTCAGGTCCAAGTCGCTTGAATAGGGGCAGCTGTTGCACCCTAAAATTTGACCAACTGATTCTCCTATCTGACTCATGGTTTAAATTCATATTCACAGCTCAGATGTATGATTTTTGTGCACAAGCAGGGGATATCAGAGTTTACAGCTTGATTTTTGTCTATCAGATATGGCCGACCCAGTCCAGATCACCAGGGTTTTATTTTCAGGAAATTGTGCGCTCCTCGGTGATTTTTAGCTTGCACAGTCATTTTGGGGATATTCTGATGCCCGGGGATCTCTGTTCGATTCGATCTGGTCTCGTGTGCGCTTTTATGGCGGTCATTTGCATTCATCTGCATTTTTAGGGTTTAATAGGCTTTTGTGAATTTTTAGCAGGCTTTACAGATTTTTCTGGAATTTAAATAGGGTTTTTGAATATTTTAATAGCTTAATCTCTTTTTTAGAATTTTATAGACTTTTTAAAATAGGTTTTTAGAATATAAATAAGATTTTAAATAGTTTTTTAGAATAATAAAGAAAAAGGATAATATAGTTTTTCTTTTATTACTAATAGATAATAATAGTTTAGAATTTTGTAGGTTTTTAAATAGGTTTAATTGTTTTTAAATCATTTTTAGGAATTTTGTATAGATTTTTAAATAGATTTTAATATTTTTAGATAATATAGAAAATAATATAGTTTTTCTTATTAATGATAGATTTTAATAGATATTAAGTGATATTAGAATGTTAATAGAGAATTAGTAGAGGTTTAGAGTCAATTAGGTCTTAATCTTTTGTTAGAGTTAGTTAGGTTGATATAGAATTAATTAGAGCATTAATCTTTTTTAGAGTTTAATTAGGTTAATTGAATTTTTAGAGTTAATTAGATCTTAATTGATTTTTAGATTTTATTAGGATTAATCAGTAGATAATTAGGTGTTAATTGTTTTGATTAGGTAATTAGAGTTAATTGTTTTTTTTATTCAGTTTTTTTACAGTTTTTCTTTATTATTTTCGAATGGGCCCAGGATGTGTTCTGATGGAGGCCCAGTTCTTCACAATTCAGCAAAAGATTGTCCAAAAAAGGTCCAGCTGCAGCCAATTCGCCCAGCAATCTCCCAGAAATTTCTAGAAGGTTCTAGCACTCTCAGTGCTTTAAATAGTGCCAGCCACGTGTAGCAAGAAGAAGGGTCCCACGCGTTTCTCAGAATCCACGCCACGCGTTCACTCTCATTCTCTCTCCGAGGACACGCGGCGTGCATGCAATCACGCCACCACGCTCAGACTCTCCCAATCCTGTGCCACCTGTCCTCCCCTCACCTCCTCACCGGCGGCCATGCATCAGCCGTAACTTCCCGCCGCCGGTCACCGTCAACGACTTCCGGCCACCGGAATCTGCAAACATCAAAAATCCCCAGAAATTCCTCTCCTTCCTCCTCCGTCAGCCTCATAATCCCTTCGCCGGAAACCTCATCGTCGCCGGAATCATCAACCTCCTCCACTTCTCCAGAACGCCAACGTTCTTCCTCAACTTCTCCAGAACGTCCTCATCGTCTCAAGTAACCACCAGATCTTCATCCATTCTCAAGCAAGATTCCCAGAAATCACCTTGAATACTCAAACCTTCAACAAGCTTCATCAAAATCTCCAGAACGCCATCATCTTTTCCCAGAATTTCCAGAATCCACTCAGACGTTCAATCTTCAAGCAAGATTTCCAGAAAACGTCATCTGCGTTCAATCTTCAAGTAATAAACCCAGGAACTTCAAACCACGTTCAATCTCAAGCAAGAAACCTAGAAGATCCTCAGACGTTCATCCTCCTCAGCAACATTTCCAGAAACTCCAATCGCGTTCAATCTTCCAGGAGATTTCCAGATTTCTTCGCTCCAACCTTCATCTATAGCGTCTTCAGAACAGTCCTTCAAAGAAAGCGAACTGATCCCCAGGTATGCCTTTCTGAAGCTCCTTGCGTGTTCTTCTTTAGATTGCGTTGCTTTCAACGATTCATAGAGGGGTTAGGGTTTCGAGATATTCATTGATGCGTGGTTTGTTGTATAACGCTGAGATTTGGGGTTTGATCTTGATATTGTGTTTGATGATGATATAGAACAGTTAGGTTTTAGAATGATTACGTGGCTGGGTTCGTGTTTGTTGTTGATGGAAGAGGTTTCAGATAGAGAAGAGATGAGGGAGAGACGAAAGGGTGAAACGGCGCAAGGTCAAGGATGAACAGTACCAGAGAGGGGTTAGGAGGAAGATAGTTTTGATTAGGGTTTGTTTGGACTAGGGTTTGGATACTGGGCTTAGGCCCAAGCATAGTTGCTGATCACTATACCCCAAACTGCTCGTTACCCCCCCCCCTGGCATATGAGAGACTGGGTGATTGAGTTGGGCCTTAGGCCCCAAATAGCTATCTGCACCCCCTGGGCGTAAGCCCATTGAGATAGTAACTGAAGCAATTGCTAGCGCTGCACCCCCCCTGCGCTCAGCTCAGTTTTTTTTGTTTTTTCTGGATAATAAGCCCTGGGCCTGCGCCCTAGTGCTATCTGCACCCCCTCCATCAAGGCCCAATGTAGAACAACTCATAAATCTCTTGCTGTTTGAACCCCCAGGTTGTTTCTTTTATTTTTCTTTTATATTTCCATATTAAATAATTCAATAAAAATGTAAATAATTGTTTTTTCTTAATTCTTCTTTTTTCTACCATTTCATAAAATGTTTAGAAAATTAAATAAAAATAAAATTGTCATTTTATTTTTGTTTGTTATTTTTTTGCATATTTTCCAATTAATTGATTTCTTTTAATATTTTTAATGCATGCATATCATTAGAAAATTGATAAAAAATAGTAGATTTAGTCAAATAATTCCGTTCTTTTTTCTGTAGACTCGTGATTCAGTGTAGAATTTTATAGTATAAAAACATTAGCTTAATCATGCATTTTCATTTTAATTGCATTTTTTCACTGTTATTGATGTTGAATAATTGGTCTGTGGATACGCTTGTGTTGCTGATTTTAGTTCTTTCATCTGGTGTTGAATTTTGTTCTGATTTTTCAGTATGTTGTCTTAGAGCCATGTAGGTCTCCCATTAGATTTTTGATAGATTTTTGTAGGGTGTTCTGATATGATTTGTCTGAGCCTGAAGATAGGAGAAGTCTTGATGACTTCTGACTTTGGAGTTCAACTATGGTTGAACTTCAGAGATAGTCTCTTGTGGTTTTGTTGGCCTGTGGGTTTCTTCTCAAGGTGGGAGCTGATGGAAGTCCTGTTGGAGCTTGCAGAGATGCATTGGATTGAGGCTTAGTCTAGGAGCTTGTTGTCTGTTTGTGAGGTTCGAGATCCTGAAGTTTGAAGGGAGTTTATGGTACTTTCCTGAGGAAGGCACTATGAATGACTTTCATCCTCCCTTCTCACCTCTTTCGTAAGTATCCAATGATGTCGGAGCCGACTTGTGAGTTTAATTCCTCCTGAGGAGGAATGTAAACTGATCACATGTTGTTGAGCCACATGGGATACGATTCCTAAGTGGAAGTCTCCTAGTACTTTCCTGAGGAAGGTCCTATGGGTCTATTCACTTAGTTCCATTAGGTTATCTAGGATTTCTTAAGTATCCAGTGATGTAGGAGCCAACTTGTGAGTTTAATTTCTCCTGAGGAGGAATGTAAACTGATCACAGTTGTTGAGCCACGTAGGATACGATTCCTAAGTGTCAGCCTCCTAGTACTTTCCTGAGGAAGGTCCTATGAGTCTGTTCACTTAGTTCCCCTAGTGCATATAGGTATTTCTCAAGTATCCCGTGATGCCGGAGCCTTCATGTGAGTTTAATTTCTCCTGAGGAGGAATGTAAACTGATCACAGTTGTCGAGCCGCATAGGATATGACTCCTGAGTAGTAACCTCCTGGTACTTTCCTGAGGAAAGCACTATGGGCTTGTCTGCTTAGCTCCCTTTTCTCTGGTAAGCTTGTTCTGAAGCTTGGAGACTGGGATTGATTCCTCTTGCTTAGGGTTTTGATTAGAGTTGTTGCTTAGACCTTTGCTTAGGGTGCTGTATAGAGTTCTGTCTAGAGATAGATTGAGAGTTGTCTCAGGTTTGTTAGGGGCCTTGCCCAGGAGTAGTTTCTTGTTTTGTAGATTGAGGCCCTGCTTAGGGTTAGTCTCTTTGGATTGTTTGACTTGTGTGATGTTATGTTGCATTAGACTTAGGTATTCATCTAGATAATTCTGAGTAGGTGCATCTTAGAAGTAGACTTCGTGTGCATGAGAAGTTGAGGTGGTCCTCCTTCTGCTTGTTTGTTATTGCGTGGCTTTGCTTGTTGGTATTCGGTAGAGCTGAGCTCCCTTGCCTTTGTGGTTTGCGGCCTTCGCGCCTTGTTTGTTTAGTTGTTGCATTCATGCATATGTTCAGTATTTCTTTACTTTGCAGTTTCTTGTTTGTGGTTTAGTCCTGTTGCCATGATCCCTTAGGAGCTCTGACTTCTCCGCTGCGGAGTTGTTATGATAGACGTTAGGATAGTCAGCCAGGTGTGATAGCAGTAGGTATATTCCCCTGTTTCTCAGCTATAGTTTTAGGGTCTCCCTTTCCTTTCTGTAGGAGCTTTTGAGTAGCTTGACCCGTAGTTAGCTGAACTACAGATGCTCTGATTCTTTGTTCCAGACGAAGATATGTAGGCATAGGATGCGATATCCTAGCGAGCACACTAACGACTAACCTTTGTTCTCTCGCGGCTGTGCGATCGAGACTTTCCCGCTAACGACTAATTGTTATCCCTTTCTGTTGCCCGAGTGCATTTGAGACCA
Source organism: Lathyrus sativus (assembly GCA_963859935.3). NCBI lineage: Eukaryota > Viridiplantae > Streptophyta > Magnoliopsida > Fabales > Fabaceae > Lathyrus > Lathyrus sativus. The sequence goes on from OZ012737.1 coordinate 543,428,748, forward strand.
GATCATAGTTGTAGGTTTCCGAGCCTTAGAGACTAGTTTGTTTTCTCACTGCTGTGTGAGAACCCCTGTTTACCCGTAGTTAGCCGAACTACGTTTGCTCTGATCTTTCATATCAGATGGAAGTACGTAGGCACAGGACGCGATGTCCTGGCGAGCAACCTTTTCCCCGTTTAGACGTAGGAAGTCGAACTACGTTGACTCTGACTTTCCCATTGCACGAGGGAATACGTAGGCCCAGAACACCGTATGTTCTGTCGAGTCCTGTCCTTTTATTTTCTATTCAGACCAGCCAGTAGCGTAGATAGATAACACACCCTTTTACCTATAAACACCAAGCGTGGATCCCATCGAGTACGATGGACGTGAGGGGTGCTAATACCTTCCCCTTGCGTAACCGACTCCCGAATCCAGGTTTTGGTTGCGATGACCATACCTTTTCCCGTCTTTGCGAGGTTTACTTCGAGCGTTTCCTTTCCCGCTCTGAGGGATAAATAACGCACGGTGGCGACTCTCCTGTCAAAATTGTGCTCAGACCTCAATCATCACCATTCTCCAAATTGAAAGGTTCAAAATGTTCACCACATTGCACTGATCAATTCTTGCTATAATACTCATATTATCTCTCCATATTCAACAAGTTCTTGATCCAAACAGAAATTGTATCATCTCATCGATCATCATGAAATCTTCTCTAAGTTTCCAGAAATGATCTCCTAACCACATACTATCAATCTAACCTAACAAATCGTGCTAATTCTTCCTAAATTAAGGTGAGGGAGGAAAGTTACCAACCTGTGAATTCTTGAGTAACAGATGCACCAAATCTTCACTTCAAGCTCTCAAAAACCTTCCAAAATCGTTCAGTGTACCAAGTTCTTGCTTCTGTATGCAAGAGAATCAATGGAAAACGCCTGGAACTCAAAACCTGATGATGACTTGCAGGTGTTGAAACTCAAATGCAAGAACACGATCCTTCAAGGCTCTGGCTATGGAATTGATCTGGAATCATTCAGTATCCTCCATAGAAGTTGTTGAGATCAAAAGAAAGATCAAAAATGGTGTAGAATGCAGAAACCGATTTCAATTTGCAATGATCAATGTGAAATTGCAAACTCTCTTATCTCTCTCAATTCTCACCAACCCCCCATCTGAACCAACTCTGATCACTATATAGAACTTGTTGGACCTCTCTAGAGTCTTCTGGAATCATCCAAGGAGATGTTGAACTTCTCATATCATCCAAAATCTCATCTCATGCCATAACCACACCAATCATGGTTTCACTTGTTGCAGCAGCTTGTAATGATCTCAAAATCTCCCCAAGTGAGATATTAGATGTGTTGCAAGGCCTTGGAAGCTTGTGTATTGATCCCCCATGTGTTTTACAAATGTTACTTAATATGCAAGCAATTGCTTTTCAAAGCAAGTCCACAAATTAGACCTCAAATCAAAATTGTGGCTAAACCAATGTTCTTAGAATGTTTTTTAGAGTCAAAATGACCTATTACATGCCATGGTTTGGATGTGTAGATTGAAAATATCAATTTCCAACTTTGATTCATTTAACTTATACCCTTGTTTTAGGTCATTTTTGCAACTTTGAGCTACAAGCATTTCCAACATCTCATGACCTATTCACTAGACTTAAAACATCATTTTGAACAAGTTTTATGTTGAACATATTTCCATTTGAAGCTTGGAAATAGGAGTTATGGTCTTATGCTTGAAATGACTTGTAATCTCCAAATGACCAAAATACCCTTGACTTGTCAAATCCATAACTTGAGTACTACAAATCCTATCAAGGACTTTTAGTACTATCTAGAAAGCTAAGAGAATAAGGAACAACATTCATGTTGACCAAAAGTCCATAGGAATCATCGTTCTTGGGCAAATGTTTGATGCAAGTTGGGTAACTTTCAAGCCCCTAGATTCACATACCTCAGATGACCTGTAACTTGTCAAAGTCATAACTTGAGTTCTATAAATCCTATAAAGGACTTCTAGTACTCAAATTAAAGCTAAGATCAAGCTCTACAACATTCATGTTGGGGGAAAGATGAGATGACAATCACATCTTGAGCTAAACTGCCTTGAAGATAGGGGTCAAACTAGGGGATTTTACAATGTCAAGCCTTAGAAACCCTAGCCTGAAACTTCTCAAACTCTTCAATCATGATGAGTTGACCTTGGAGTCATCCTTATAACATCTCAATGTATCTATCCATGATCACATGGTTCTTGGATTAAGTCTCAACCTCCTCCAAATCCTCAGTTGACTTAGGGTTGACCCAGTCAAACCCTAGCTGCACCACTCATGGCTGAGGCTTCTTAATCTTACACAATGACCTATCTAGGCTTCAAGGTGATCTTCAACACTTCTCATGAGCTCTCTCAAGATCTTAAGTCCTGCTTCATGGCTTCAGAATCATCTGATGGCTTTCCATAACTCTCAAGTTAGGAGACCTACACACTCTTGGTTTCAACCACTATCTCTGAGGATCTTTTAACTTCTCTGACAAAGATATCAACCCTTGAACATCTGGATAAGCTTCTTAGCTTGCTTCATAGTCTTGTATAGCCCTTGATTGGTAGTCATACCTCTTGATCTCCTGCATACATATCAATGAAATGCAAATGATAATGCTAATGTGAATGAAATGAAACATAAGCTAGGTGAAGAAAAGTTGGGAAAATTTTGGGGTGCAACAGCTGCCCCTATTCAAACGGCTTGAACCTGACTGGGTGAGAAGCGAACGGCTCTCAACCAATCAAGGTAAAAGACGGTTGAATACACGGTACTCCGATGGGAACAAACATTTGCACGCTGAAATATTAGCTGCACGGAAACTAGCTGGGGAATCGGTCACACGGTAACCGGTGATACATGATCGATCATGCCGTTAGGCACCAGGATTCTTCGGGACTCATCAGGTCAACAATCCAATTAATCATGCCATCGGGAATTCAAAGAGAACTTTCGGGCATCAGCCGGACTTCATTAGTAAGTCGGGAATAGAATTCTCAGTCAATCATGAACCGATTGGTGATGTCCAAACTTCTACCATCAGGCACTCCGCATCAGCTGAGAGAACTGCTTCGTCGATACGGTTGGACTTTAATCATCAAGTCTTCGAGGGAAGTTTCAACTTCGATGTTTAGAAACCTGCTAGGGATGACGCATCTCCGCTGGGGATTCTAGAGAACTATCAAGTAACTCTGTTTCGGGTGATTCAGAAATCATTCTGGATGAATCAACTCTGCTGAGGACTTCAAGAATCATCTTGGACAAATAACTCCGCCGGGGACTTCAAGAATCATCTTGAACCAATCAACTCTTCTGGCGATTTCAGGAATCATCCCGAGCACACTCTGCTGGAGATTTCAGGAATCATCCCGAGCAGACCCTGCTGGGGATTTCAGGAGTCATCCTGAGCAACCTTTTCTGGCGACTTCACAGGGGATTTTAAGAATCATCTTAAGCACGCAACTTTGCTGGAGAATTGAAGAATCATCTTGGGCAAGCCATTATGCGGAGGAACACCTGCAAAACAAGAACGGTAACGACCTAACTCATGTTTCGTATGCATATGCTTTGACAACGGCGCAATATTCCACACGGTGGAAATGCTATGCAATCATGCCAAATGCTGCGATCTCGTCAGAAAAATAAATGCTGAAGGGAGAACCCTCTTGTCAAGGAGAAGGAACCACTTTGGTAGGGAGGAGGAATCATCCCGTCGAGGAGAAAAAGTCACACCAATCTTAATTGGACTCCGCCCGGGGAAACGAACTTCAGTCGACTGCTGTAGGGGAACAAAACTCTACGAGAACCTGGACCTGCTAAGGAAAGCGATGTTATTCGCAGAAATGAGCTGCACGGCGTTCGCAGCCAAACTTTCCTGGAGATAACGACTCCGATGGGGATAAACAGCGTCAGCTATTCAACACTCTACTGGGGAGCACCAATCATGGCTTCAACTCTTTTCAAGACTCGGATCTCTTGGGGATTCGTCAACTCGGCTGGGGAAGAAGAAATAATCCTGCTTCGGGGGAGAGTACGACTCTGCGGGGAATCTCACTTCCGTTGTAGACTTCAGTCTGGAGCCATCAACTGATGCACACTTCAGTGAATAGTCTTCTACGAGACCTGCACTTGTGACCCGGTGCTGGGGGATGAACACACGCTTCGGCACCTGACTCAGTTGGGGAGATGACGTTCCTTCAGGATACAGCTGATTGGGGAGAGAATCTTCTCTGCCTGGGGGGACATATCAATGCTTTACGATCTCCGGTTCATTACTCCGTGGGGAGAGGCTGCTGAACTTTGCTGGAGAAGGAGAAATCATCCGGCTTGGGGGACGCATGCGGCGTACTGCCTGGAATATGCTACACCTATAACAACACAAACAAACAGACAAGATACCCTTCTCAAAGGGACCTATCAAGGTTATCATCTTGTGACAATGTTCAAGTAATTCATTGTTTCAACAATCAGCGGCCTAGGCCAGTAAGTTTATATATGCGCATTTTGTCAAAAACATCGGCGTTCTTTTTCGCAAACAAAGCGGGTAAATGCTAAACAAACAAACAGAATTGCCGAGTAGTATGCATTTTATTGATAACGAACCCCTGAATGGGTAAAAATGTTTTACAACAGATGCAAGCTCCTGGAATGAGGAAGTTGCACAAAAATAAAACATAAATATACATCAGTATATACACATGTCGGCAATGAGGCGTAGACGAACACCATAAGTTGATCCCTCTATGACCCACTTGACTTCGATACTTCTCCAATGCTTCAGCTTCAGAAGAGATTGATTCAGATAAACGGCCCTCAGGTCCTCCAAACCACTAAACAATGAAAGTCCACACGCGGAACGCAGTCATTTGCTTTTTTAAATCCCTAATTTTTGCCTGAATCGCCCTTCCGGGTTTTCGATCCACCGGGATACCCTTTTTTGCCAAAGTCGCCTTTCCAGGTTTTCGACTTTGCGGGTGTACATTCTTTTCTTTATATCCCTAATTTTTGCCCGAACCCTTTTCCCTTTTTTATGGTTCGCCGGGATGCCCCATTTTTGCCTGGATATTCTTTTTCTTTCCAGCGGGTCATTTTTAAGCAAAGTATTTTTTAACTGCGTCTGCGTTCGCCGGGGATGCAAAATCTTCGCCATCCATCGTGGATAACAACAAAGCTCCTCCCGAGAAGACCTTGCTGACGACGTACGGACCTTCGTAATTAGGAGTCCACTTGCCCCGGTGATCGGAGTGTGGAGGAAGAATCTTCTTCAGGACGAGATCACCCGTCTGAAAGCTTCTAGGACGCACCTTCTTATCATAAGCTTTCTTCATTCGGCTTTGGTACAGACGACCATACGCAATCGATGCTAATCTCTTCTCGTCCATCAGGCTGAGTTGGTTTAGTCGGTTCTTAATCCATTCTGCCTCATCGAGTTTCACATCAACCAAAACTCGCAGAGAAGGAATCTCAACTTCTAGCGGTAGGACAGCTTCCATACCGTACACTAGTGAGAAAGGAGTTGCCCCGGTTGACGTACGTACCGTTGTACGATAACCGTGCAGTGCAAATGGCAGCATCTCGTGCCAATCTTTATAGTTCATAACCATCTTCTGAACAATCTTCTTGATGTTCTTATTGGCTGCTTCAACGACGCCATTCATCTTCGGCCGGTAAGGAGATGAGTTGTGGTGTTCAATCTTGAAACTCTGGCACAACTCCTTCATCATCTTGTTATTCAAATTTGAACCATTTATCAGTAATGATCCGCTCGGGAACTCCGTATCGACAGATGATGTCCCTCTTTATGAATCTAGCCACCACCTGCTTGGTCACGTTAGCATACGAGGCTGCCTCCACCCACTTGGTGAAGTAGTGGATAACTACTAGAATGAAGCGATGACCTCTAGACGCAGTAGGATCGATCTTGCCTATCATGTCGATGCCCCACATGGAGAACGACCACGGGGAGGATATGACATTTAGCGGGCATGGCGACACGTGAATCTTATCAGCATAAATCTGGCATTTATGACATCTCTTCGCGAATTTAAAGCAATCCGCATGCCCGCCGGATCTTTCTCGTCATCGCATGCCCGCCGGCGTGCCCCAGTAGTATCCTGCTCTCAGGATCTTTCTCGTCATCGCATGCCCGCCGGCGTGCGTACCAAATGTGCCTTCATGGACTTCTTCCATGAGCATACTCGCCTCTTTCTCATCTACACATCTGAGTAGCATGAGATCGTGGTTTCTTTTATACAAGACTCCATCAGGATTAAGATAAAAGTTTCCAGAAAGCCTCCTCAGAGTCTTCTTATCCTGGGTTGACGCTCCCGTAGGATACTCCTTAGTCATAAGGAAGGTCTGGATATCGTGGAACCATGGCTTGCCGTCGGCGGCTTCCTAGATTGCAAAGACAAATGCAGGTCTATCAAGACGAGAAAGGACAATTCTTGGAGCCTCATTCAAAAAATTGAATTTATACATCGAAGCCAACATGGCTAAGGCGTCAGCCATTGATAACACGAAATCATATAGATATTTTCATGCATAATTCAACTAAAAGCTAACCGTTTTCGATCCGATTTCAGGTTATTTCCGTGTATTTGTCTGATGTTTTTGCAGGTATTCAACGATCACGTCTAAACAAGGCAACATGAAGAAAAGAAGCAATCCCAGATGAAATATTGACGAAAAAGGAGTGAAAACACAATGAAAAGCGCAGCAGACATTTTTTGCTGATGTGACGACCGTCACAGATGCATGACGACCGTCACACGGGTGACGACCGTCACACCTTGTGACAACCGTCATGCAGGCAAAAACGCCCCGCTCAGATTACACGTCAAAAGAGCAGTTCCAATTCCCATTAAATGGTCCACTACTCCCTAAATTATCTGCCTCAAAGTCCATCATCCTCAGAGGTAACCGTTGGGATTCCACTTCTATAAAAAGGGAAGCAGGGGACTTCAAAAAAGGAGCTGCATTCATACCACGAAGTGCTGCCAAATTTAATTTCAAGCCTTTTTTATTTGTATCCATTTCTCCAGTTTTTATTTGTATTCCTTTCCTTTATTTCCCTTTTCAATTCCTCATTCCCATTTCCGCTCTTCTGTAATACTTACTGCACTGTACGATCAAATTGGAACTAAAGACAGAATCCTGCCAACATCTGTGGAGGGTCTGCCCAAAGGCCAATTGGCATTATTTACAGGTTTTCATTTTGATCGACTTCTGTTTTAATTATAATGCAATTTATTATTTATTATTATTATTTATGTTTTGTTTTTCCCAATTCCATGTCTAGCTAAACTTAGGCAATCGATATGTAGTAATAATTCGAATGGGATTTGATAACTCTTGTTTGAAAACTTTCTTTTCACAAAAATAACTTATGGTCTAAGTGTTTAAAATTGATTTACGAAATAAACTTCGTCGCGAAAGCGAGAACTTATTTTAAAGTAGTTTCGCCACGAAAGTGGGAAATTAATTAGATACGAACCAACAAACGAAAGTTGCGGTAAGGTCAGATAGTAAACACTAGGCATTCATTTTAATAACAGCGAAAGCACTTTAAAACGAATTAGAACTTAGAGATTTCCAAAAAGTAATTTTAACCCCGAACAGAATACGAAAGTGTACGTTTGGCCCTTAGGATTATGATTAGCGTCAATAACCATTGTGAGACGAGAGTCTTCAAATCTCCATTTTCTGCTTAAATAAACCGTGAAAACTATTTCATACACCAGTAACTTATCGAGTCCCTGAAGAACATAATTACTACATATCGATTCAATTAATTAAAATCTAAACATTAATCTTAGTTCCCCCTTTTAGTGACAATCTTATTCCCTTAAAACATATTCTACCTAGCTAAACATAGTAACTCCCGAGAACACTAGTTTGATTACGAGTCCCTGTGGGATCGATATCTTTTATTACTACGCGATAGACTGTGCACTTGCAGTTAGTTGTATTAGACATAGAAAGTCGCGATCAAGTTTTTGGCGCCGTTGTCGGGGACACGTTTAGTCAATAGTGTAACCTTCTGTTACTCCGTATAGACTAGGTAAACAATTTTCATTTTTCCTTTACTAGTGTTGTCGATTGTATGCCAAGTGATCGCCCACAAAGCGATATCTTGAAACCTTCAGTCGCAGAACTAGAGCGCTTCTTACATCTAAGAAGCCGAATCATTGAATACCAACTCAAACATAACATTCCCGATCCTCTCACTTCCATTCCCAAATCCGAAGAAGAACCAACGATGGCTGAAGGACCTCCGAACAAACCGCTGAAGGCATACGCTACACCATCTCAGATGGAGCCTAGAAGTAGCATTGCTGCCTCAGCTATTACCCGAAATGATTTTGAGCTGAAACCATCATTGCTGTCGGCTGTACAACAAAACCAATTCTCAGGAAACGCAACTGAGGATTCGAACGAACATCTAACGAAGTTTGTACAATACACAGACACAGTGAAAGCAAATGGAGTAACTCCAGACGCGATAAGACTTCGTCTTTTCCCATTCTCTCTTAGAGATAGAGCATGGACATGGTTACAATCGTTACCATCCAACTCCGTTACGACGTGGGAGCAATTGAAGAACGTCTTCTTAGCGAGATATTTTCCACCAAGCAAAACTGCTATGCTTAGAGCTCAAATCAACGGATTTCGACAGAAAGATACTGAATCTCTCTACGAAGCATGGGAACGATTCAAAGATATGATGAGAACATGTCCTCACCACGGTCTAGAAGACTGGGTGACAATCCATACTTTCTATAATGGGCTTCTATACAATACTAGATTGACAATAGACGCTGCCGCGGGCGGTGCACTTATGGATAAGCCATACGATGAAGCCTATCAATTAATAGAAAACATGTCACAAAACCATTGCCAATGGGGAGGTGAACGCACTCCAAATGAGAAAACCTCAGCGAAAGATGGGATGTACGAAATCAGCAGCCTTGAAAAGTTCAATGCTAAAGTAGATGCTCTAGCACAAAAGATCGATAGTCTGACCGTTAACCCCACTGCAACTGTCGCTGCAGTAACTCCAAATTGCGAGTTATGCGGAAGCACCACTCATAATGCACCCGAATGCCCATTGCTAGCCGGAATCCCGCCAGACCAGGTAAATTATGCCCAAGGAAATCCATACGCAAATACCTACAACCCAGGTTGGCGAAATCATCCAAACTTTTCTTACAAAAGCGAAAATGCATTGCAAATGCCTACTGCTCCGCAAGGATATCAGAAACCAGCTGCTCAGAATGCACCTAGGAAATCAAACCTCGAATTGATGATGGAGAAGTTCATAGCTACTCAAGCTCAAACGAACAAAGAGTTCCTGAATCAAAACATACACACTAGCGAGCAAATTAAACAGTTGACAGGAAAAGTAGACGCTTTAGCCACCCACAACAAAATGTTAGAAACTCAGATATCACAAGTGGCTCAACAGCAAGCATCTGCTGCCGCACCTGCTGGCACATTTCCTTGACAACCCGAACAGAATCCCAAAGGCCAAGCAAATGCTGTGATACTAAGAAGTGGAAAAGAATTGGACGAACCGATTGATCCGAGGATCGAAAACTCAACCATGCAACAAAAACCAACTGAACAAGCAGAAAAGGAATCTGAGTTAGAGAAGAAGGAGGACAACGAGAAGGAGGATACCGCAAGTGAAAAAACTCAAGCACCTCCAGCGCCATATAAACCACCTATTCCTTATCCGCAAAGACTAATAAACTCTAAAACTTCGGGACAGTTTAAGAAATTTGTAGAGCTCCTTAAACAGTTGAATATTACTATTCCTTTTACAGAAGCAATAACTCAAATGCCGTCATACGCCAAATTTCTCAAAGAGATCCTGTCAAATAAGAGAAAGATCGAGGATAACGAAACAGTTACACTTACGGCAGAGTGTAGCGCTATTATTCAAAACCGCATGCCTCCTAAATTAAAAGACCCAGGAAGTTTCTCCATACCCTGCGTCATAGGAAAGTTCGTAATAGACAAAGCTCTATGCGATTTAGGAGCCAGTATCAGTGTTATGCCTTTATCTATATGCAAAAAGCTAAATATGGGAGACCTCAGGCCAACCAAAATGTCCGTACAATTAGCTGACAGATCAGTAAAATACCCCGTCGGAATACTGGAAAACGTTCCAGTACGCATAGGACAATTCTACATTCCAACCGACTTCATAATCATGGACATCAAGGAGGACACTGTAACCCCAATTATCCTAGGAAGACCGTTCCTAGCTACAGCCGGAGCGATTATAGACGTGAAGAAAGGAAGGCTAACATTCGAAGTAGGAGAAGAAAAGATAGAGTTCATTCTCACCAAGTTCTTACAAGCACCAGCCATAGACGATACCTGCTATTTAGTAGACGAAATTGACGAATGCATAAGAGAACTTGAAAATGAAGAGACCACGTATTCAGAAATAATAAAGATTCAAATACCCGACATTTCTGAAGACGACAATTGGCGTAAACCGTATAAAGACGACAACCTAAGCGAAAGCTTAGCACTGACACCAAATCATATGCCAGGTCCGAAGAACCCATCTTTAGAACTTAAAACTCTACCCAAAAACCTCAGATATGAATTTCTAGACGATGAACTAAAAAGACCAGTGATAGTCAACGCCGACTTAGGACAACCAGAAACCGAAAAATTACTAGAAGTCCTAAAGAAGTATCCCACCGCGTTAGGCTACAACATAAGCGATTTAAAAGGGATAAGCCCTTCGATCTGTATGCATCGAATTACAATAGAGGAAGACTCTAAAACCTCTCGAGAGCATCAGAGAAGACTAAACCCCATCCTGAGCACTGTAGTCAGAGATGAAGTAAAGAAATTACTAGATGCAGGAATCATCTATCCGATCTCCGATAGTGAATGGGTTAGCCCAGTTCATGTCGTACCAAAGAAAGGAGGAGTCACAGTAGTTAAAACGAAAAAGGCGAATCGATAACAAAAAGAGTCGTGACTGGAAGTAGGATGTGTATTGATTATAGGAAGCTTAACAAGGCTACGCGCAAAGATCACTTACCGCTACCCTTCATAGACCAAATGTTGGAAAGATTAGCCAAACATTCATATTTCTGCTATCTAGATGGTTACTCAGGATTCTTCCAAATTCCCATCCATCCTGATGACCAAGAAAAGACTACATTCACCTGTCCTTACGGTACTTTTGCTTACCGCCGAATGTCGTTCGGACTCTGTAACGCTCCAGCAACCTTCCAAAGATGCATGATGGCAATCTTTGCAGATTTCATAGACGACATTATGGAAGTGTTTATGGATGATTTCTCGGTATGTGGACAAAGTTTCGAAGGATGCTTACAAAACTTAGAAATGGTACTAGAACGTTGCGTAAAAGTAAACCTCGTCCTAAATTGGGAGAAATGCCATTTTATGGTCCGACAAGGAATAGTTCTAGGACATGTCATATCAGATAGAGGGATTGAGGTAGACAAAGCCAAAATAGAGATTATAAAAGATCTCCAACCTCCAAAATCCGTACGAGAAATACGGAGTTTTCTAGGACATGCCGGTTTCTACAGAAGATTTATAAAAGATTTCTCGAAAATCACAAAACCTTTGACCGGCCTGTTAATGAAAGATGTTGAGTTCGTCTTCGACGACGACTGTTTAAAAGCATTCGAAACATTGAAATCAGCCCTTATCACCGCACCAATCATGCAACCACCAGATTGGAGACTACCGTTTGAAATCATGTGCGACGCGAGTGATTACGCTGTAGGCGCAGTTCTAGGACAAAGGAAGGACAAGAAACTCCATGCTATCTACTACGCCAGTAGAACCTTGGATCCTGCCCAAATGAACTACGCTACCACAGAAAAGGAACTTCTAGCAGTTATATTTGCGCTTGACAAATTCTGTTCTTACCTAGTAGGATCAAAAATTATCATATACACAGACCATGCTGCCATAAGGTACCTAATAAGCAAAAAGGATGCCAAACCAAGATTATTGAGATGGATCCTGTTACTACAAGAGTTTGACTTAGAAATAAAAGATAAGAAAGGAACCGAGAACGTTGTTGCGGATCACTTATCCCGAATAGAAGGCATCAGACACGAACCAGTACCGATAAATGACGATTTCCCGTACGAACGTCTGATAGCCAAATTAGAAAGTGACACACCCAATGCAATCTCGGAAGATCCAGAATTCGAAAAAGCCGTAGAAGCCGTCTATGCCCAAGTCACATTACCTTGGTATGCTGACATCGCTAATTACCTCGCTGCGGGCGTGCTTCCACCAGATCTTACTTATCAGCAAAAGAAGAAATTCTTCCACGATTTGAAACACTATTATTGGGACGAACCCCTACTCTTCAAGAGAGGGGCCGACAACATATATCGTCGCTGTGTCCCAGAGGAAGAAATAGAAAATATTATTTCCCAATGCCACTCAGCACCATATGGTGGTCATGCTAGTACGTCCAAGACGTGCGCTAAGATTCTCCAAGCCGGCCTATTCTGGCCTAATCTCTGGAAAGACGTTCACATCGTTGTGCAAAAGTGCGATAGATGCCAACGAACTGGCAACATCTCACGACGCGATGAAATGCCTCAGAAAGGAATCTTAGAGGTAGAAATCTTCGACGTCTGGGATATAGATTTCATGGGACCTTTCCCACCTTCTTTCGGAAATAACTACATACTCGTCGCTGTCGATTACGTGTCTAAATGGATAGAAGCCATAGCTGCTCCAACAAATGACTCACAAGTAGTAATCAAACTCTTCAAGAACACAATCTTTCCTAGATTCGGTGTACCCAGACTCGTCATTAGTGACGGAGGATCTCACTTCATATCACGAATATTCGATAAACTTCTTTCTAGATATGGAGTCAGGAACCGAGTAGCTACACCTTATCATCCGCAAACTAGCGGACAAGTAGAGGTCTCAAACAGAGAAATAAAACAGATCTTGGAAAAGACTGTCGCTACCTCGAGAAAATATTGGTCATCAAAGCTACAAGAAGCTTTATGGGCTTATAGGACCGCATTTAAGACACCAATAGGTACTACCCCCTATAAATTAGTTTACGGTAAATCCTGCCATCTCCCTGTAGAGTTAGAGCATAAGGCCTTCTGGGCCATTAAGACACTCAACTTCAACTACACCGAGGCAGGAGAAAAGCGAATCTTGAACTTACACGAGTTGGAAGAACTTCGGTTAGACGCTTACGAAAATGCCCGTATCTACAAAGAACGAACTAAAAAGTGGCATGATAAACGTTCAATCAGGAAACAATTCAGTGTGGGAGACATCGTATTGCTCTTCAATTCACGATTAAAACTCTTCCCAGGAAAACTAAAATCTAGGTGGTATAGACCCTATGAAGTGACTAAAGTACTTCAGAGTGGAGCTGTCGAAATTACCGACAAGACGAATGCACCGTTTATCGTAAATGGGCAACGTCTAAAACATTACAATAAGAACGACAACAGTCCTCAAGTCAGCAATATAACATTGCTTGAGCTTCCGGCTCAAACACCAGAATAGCTTTTCACCAAGCTATCGTCAGGCTTTAGACGTTAAAAACAACGCTTACTGGGAGGCAACCCAAATTTCCCTCGTCATTGCATTTCATTTTTCCCTAAAATTCTACTTTGAAAAATCCAACAAAAATCCTAAAATTACTACTACTTTCTACTTTCGTTCATTTTCGTACTTTTATTCTTATTTTATTTTTTTTCCCTTTTGTCTTTTGTTTCTACCACTTTTCGTTTCTAAAAATCCTGACTTCAATTTCTTGTTTTAAACTTTTCAGGATTTTTAAAGCCTTCAAAACATTCCTTCTGTTTTCTCCGAATTACCTGCGAATATGGCCGAGTACGATTTCACGAAGGTTCACTTCAGAGGACTCGCTCAAAAGGCAAGATTTGCAGCACTGACCGAAAGAGAATTCGCCTTAACGATGTATTATGATAAGGATACTATGGATAAACTAGGAATCACGGATAGCATTCAATACCTGTTCAATCAATTGGGTTGGGAGAACACTGCTCTGAAAACACGTTTCGCTACCTACAAAGATCTTACCTATGAATTCCTTAGTTCCTTCAGATATACACCCAACTATGGTTTTGGATCCAGCACAGAATTGATTACCTTCAGATTGTTTGGAATGGACCAAACTCATAGCCGGATGTCACTAGCTAACCTCCTAGGATTCCCTAGCGGACCGCATGTGTTCATCAGTGCAGAAGATGACGATATTGATTTGCAACTCGAGCACTTCTGGGGTAGAATTACAGGCGACTATCACCCTGAACCAGACAGAATGTACAATGATGACATTCATAACCCAGCCTTCAGATACTTCCATAAGATACTAGCTCACACCTTGTTTGGAAAAGAAGAAAATATTACCACAGTGTCTAAGGAAGAGTTATTCATCATGTTCTGTGCTTCTCAGGGACGGACAGTAAATGCAGTGCCTTTCATGATGAGATCCTTCAAACGCCTCACGCTGGAACCTCAGACACCTATTCTTATAGGAGGACTAGTAACAATGATTGCCCACGAGCTTGGCCTTAGATTCCATCTAAATGCCAGCACTCGTTTTGGTACCATCAGACCCATGAACATACAATTCTGCTTTAACAGGCGCATCTTAGGGACTATGGGACATGGACCGTACGAGTACCTTATTAACGAAAAACCAGTACAGCTATTCACACTGCCTGATCATCTGATGACAAGCATCCACAACAAGGATAACTGGCTCTACGAATTGGATGAGCCTATGGGACCTCCTTCACCACAATCAACACCCCAGGACTATATGTATGACAGTGACCACATCTCTGAGGCACACGACTACATGTACTATGAGGACGCCGCCTCTGAAACTGAAGTAGACCCTATGACTCCTCCACACTACAATACTTATCCTGAGCCTATCCCTGAGTAGACCACCGACAAAATGGATGCCGTGTTACTCAGATTGGACGACGTCGATAAAGCTCTGACTAATGTAAAAGCTGATATCGCAGGCATGCACAGTGACCTGGTAGGCTTCATGGATCTAGTCTGCGACCAACTCGACTACTATTCACAGAAATTCGATGAGTTGAAGGCACGAAAAGATTAGTTATTAGCTCGTAGCAGTAGTTTCAGTTTAGTCTAGTCTAGTATAGTTTCATTTCATCATTTGGATTTTTCGCATTGTTCGTTTCATTATGTACTACATACAATTGTTTCCATTTTATGTTATTTCAATTCTAGTTTTATTCAATTATTTTGTTTTCGCATTATTTATTGATTTTTGGCTATTATATTATATCACCGTAGCAATACTGCGCTTTAAAATCACCTCGAATACGCCCTCAGAGCAAAATTCTGCGTTCTGCAGATTTTGCTGCTGTGACGACCGTCACAACCCCATGACGAGCATCACGCGGGTGACGACCGTCACGCAGCCCAGAACTGCTATCTAATAACAGGGTTCGTGTTGCCCTCCACTCCCCCCATTATCACTTTCAAACTTCCAAAATTCATACCCCACTACGATTTTCGTCCTCCCCAATTGAACTATAAACCTCAACTCCAAATTCAACCTCCAAACCACCGTTCTGTCATTTTTCCCTCTCCGCCGAAAAACCCCAAAACCTCCGAAACCTCTCCATCTTCAACAATGGCCGGAAACGCAGATGTCAGCAACATTTCCTTCCCTGAAGGCGAGTTAGGCGAGAGACAACGCGCACAGTACATTGCATTTCATCAGAGGTCACTCCAGCCAACTCACTACCCGCACCTTCCATCGCTTACGGAGCTCGGACTCCTTGAAGGTGTAACCTGGATGCTTCAACGAGCGGGCATCTGGAACCTCTGCTCCAACCCCCAGCCGACCTACGAACAACTCACTCTTGAGTTCTTGAGTTCGTTCTCGTACATCACCAGCAGCGGCGAACTCAACCAGCACACAGGTGCCGCTTGCTTCCGAATGTTTGGAGTCAACTACCAGGTGAATCAGAATCAGATCGCCAGCATCCTACAGCTACCCCGCGGCGACAACGCTCATCGCCGCATCAATGACCAGTTCCAGCACGAAGCCTTCGCGCTGTGGTACCAGTTGACCGGCCTAAATGCCGATGGTTGGGACTCCTTACACGCCACTCACATCCATAACCCCGCCATCAGGTACTTTCATAGAGCGTTGAGCAACACCATCTTCGCAAGAGACAGCAACCACAAAGTGAACTCCAAGGAGCTCTTCTTTCTGCATTGCGTCTTCAACAATGAACCCGTCAACGCTGCCCCGTTTCTGCTGGCTCACATTCAGGCCAACTGCAACCGTGGCTCGAAGCCATTCTACTTTGGCGGGATTGTCACGGCTATTGAACTTGGGCTGAACCTTGGAGACCGCCTTCAGCACCTCCAGTCCATCCCCTCGGTGTTCCTTGACACCGACCACTGCAGGGCCTCCCATCTCATCCGCTCCCGAGCTGACGGGAAATACCATCCGGTTGTGCGTGGCAAGACCGTCAGAAGCATCATCCTTCCGTCCCGCACCCGCATCCATCCAGAGGACCGTACCAACTGGTTGTTCGACCTCACTGCCCCTCCTGCTGCCGCTGTTCCTACTCAGGATCCCACTCATGATTCCGACGATGAAATCCAAGCTGAGTTGGACAGGTCCGAGCAGCTAGAGGCATCGCAGCCTCCTCCTCCAGTAGGTACATCTTCTCGCCGCCTCCGTCACCATCCCGTGCCCGACTACACCGAAGAGGACCTCCGTCGCTCCCTAGACCAGCAGGCACAGATACTCACGATGCTGCAGCAGCAGAACCAGCGAGCTGACCAGTTCGAAGCTTGGCACCGGACTCAAATGCAACAACTTCACACCGGCCAAGCTACGATCACTGAGAGTCTAGCGAATCTGACCCTGCAGGTCGAAGGACTCCGAGACACGGTCTACCACACGGGAGCCATGAGCTATGAGGATAGAGTAGCCCTTGCTAGAGCCAGAGGACGCCAGCATGGACGTGACAGACCCCGGGACTAGATTTTCATTTTTTTCCTTCATTGTTTACTATATTTCAGTATTTTGTATTTTCATTTTCAGTTGTATCTCCCTCTCGCATGCTTCAAGAATCAGTGAGGACACTGATCGAGATAGTGTGGGAGCGGAACCTTATTTCCACTGTACTCTGAACTTCCCTTATTTACTGTATTTCCATTTCACTGCACTTTCAATTTTAGTAAGTTCTATTTTTACACTTTCTATTTCTAGCTAATAAAGCTCATCTATATATTTTTCACGTTAAGCAAACAATCCCCACGTTATTCAACGTAAACAAAAGCTTTCATTTGTTCCTCAAAAGCAAAAGCATCACGAGAATGTACCTGAGTTCAAACCGAGTTTTGAAATTCCGAGGAAACGACAGTTCTAACAAAACCAGTATCGTCCAGACACCTTAGATCTCTAGTTTATGCGAGTCGGTTTCACCACCTACGTGTACCAAAGTCTCAAGTGTCTACGCAAACTCAACCCCAAGTAGTTTATACTAGCAGTCAGCACCATCCTAAAAACACTTCTAAGCGAGCGACCGATGCAAATAAGTGTATGATCTCCAAAAAGATGAAAAATCATGAAAAGAGAGCTAAAAAGCCCAAGAATATAAGATACGTTTCCTTCTAAGTTAGGTGCTCCTCACCCGAGCATTTAGCCCAACGGCACGAAAAACTCATTGAAAAATCAATGACACCAAATTATGATCAATAAAGAAGATCAAAAACAAAAACGAGATCATAGTCACTAACAGGTCGACTTGCCATGAAAGTGTGCGGACAACGGGCTTAATGTGATTGCGCTAGAACAAACAGGGTGAACTTGCCACGAGAACCTTGACACCAAGATACGGTAGCATGACTGAGACCGATTTGCATAAAAAGGAGACCTCCGGAGACTCGTAGTCCAGTGTCGTCATGATACTCGTCATGTTCCTACCAAGAATCCTGGTTTTTCCAAACTCTGCGAACGAAGAAGCAGCCTCGTGCTTGCCGACTTTTCCACGTTTTACTTGAGGACAAGCAAAGATTCAAGCTTAGGGGAGTTTGGTAACACGAAATCATATAGATATTTTCATGCATAATTCAACTAAAAGCTAACCGTTTTCGATCCGATTTCGGGTTATTTCCGTGTATTTGTCTGATGTTTTTGCAGGTATTCAACGATCACGTCTAAACAAGGAAACATGAAGAAAAGAAGCAATCCCAGATGAAATATGGACGAAAAAGGAGTGAAAACACAATGAAAAGCGCAGCAGACAGTTTTTGCTGATGTGACGACCGTCACAGATGCATGACGACCGTCACACGGGTGACGACCGTCACACCTTGTGACGACCGTCATGCAGGCAAAAACGCCCCACTCAGATTACACGTCAAAAGAGCAGTTCCAATTCCCATTAAATGGTCCACTACTCCCTAAATTATCTGCCTCAAAGTCCATCATCCTCAGAGGTAACCGTTGGGATTCCACTTCTATAAAAAGGGAAGCAGGGGACTTCAAAAAAGGAGCTGCATTCATACCACGAAGTGCTGCCAAATTTAATTTCCAGCCTTTTTTATTTGTATCCATTTCTCCAGTTTTTATTTGTATTCCTTTCCTTTATTTCCCTTTTCAATTCCTCATTCCCATTTCCGCTCTTCTGTAATACTTACTGCACTGTATGATCAAATTGGAACTAAAGACAGAATCCTGCCAACATCTGTGGAGGGTCTGCCCAAAGGCCAATTGGCATTATTTACAGGTTTTCATTTTGATCGACTTCTGTTTTAATTATAATGCAATTTATTATTTATTATTATTATTTATGTTTTGTTTTTCCCAATTCCATGTCTAGCTAAACTTAGGCAATCGATATGTAGTAATAATTCGAATGGGATTTGATAACTCTTGTTTGAAAACTTTCTTTTCACAAAAATAACTTATGGTCTAAGTGTTTAAAATTGATTTACGAAATAAACTTCGTCGCGAAAGCGAGAACTTATTTTAAAGTAGTTTCGCCACGAAAGTGGGAAATTAATTAAGATACGAACCAACAAGCGAAAGCTGCGGTAAGGTCAGATAGTAAACACTAGGCATTCGTTTTAATAACAGTGAAAGCACTTTAAAACGAATTAGAACTTAGAGATTTCCAAAAAGTAATTTTAACCCCGAACGGAATACGAAAGTGTACGTTTGGCCCTTAGGATTATGATTAGCGTCAATAACCATTGTGAGACGAGAGTCTTCAAATCTCCATTTTCTGCTTAAATAAACCGTGAAAACTATTTCATACACCAGTAACTTATCAAGTCCCTGAAGAACATAATTACTACGTATCGATTCAATTAATTAAAATCTAAACAGTAATCTTAGTTCCCCCTTTTAGTGACAATCTTATTCCCTTAAAACATATTCTACCTAGTTAAACATAGTAACTCCCGAGAACACTAGTTTGATTACGAGTCCCTGTGGGATCGATATCTTTTATTACTACGCGATAGACTGTGCACTTGCAGTTAGTTGTATTAGACAAAGAAAGTCGCGATCAGCCATCTGATTTTCGGCCCTGGGCACGTGATGGAGTTCCACTCGATCAAAGAACGGAAGTAGCCTTCTGGCATAGTTCATGTACGGCACCAAATTCGATTGACGAGTCTCCCACTCCCCTTTAATCTGGTTAATCACAAGCGCCGAGTCACCATATACATCTAGGTTCTTTATTCTCAAATCAATCGCTTCTTCTAGACCCATAATGCATGATTCGTACTCCGCTTCGTTATTGGTGACCGGAAACGTCAGTCTCGCAGTGAACGAGATGTGGGATCTGTGGGGAGTCGTGATGATCGCCCCAATGCCACTTCCATAAGAATTAACCGCCCCGTCAAATATCAATTTCCACTGGGATTTCCTATCTGGACCCTCGTCGGGCAACTGTTCATCACAATCTTTCACCTTGAGAAACATGATATCCTCATCAGGGAATTCAAATTTCATCGGCTGATAATCTTCGATTGGCTGTTCGGCCAGGTATTCAGACAATACGCTACCCTTAATGGCCTTATGGGAAACGTACTGAATGTCATATTCCGTCAACACCATTTGCCATCTGGCAATCCTGCCCGAAAGCGCTTGCTTCTCGAAGACGTACTTGATCAGATCCATCTTCGAAATTAGCATGGTTTTGTGATTGAGCATGTACTGTCGTAAACGTTTGGCAGCCCAGGCTAGTGCACAACACGTTTTCTCCAGCATCGAGTAATGAGATTCACAGTCTGTGAACTTTTTACTCAAATAGTAAATGGCATGCTCCTTTCTGCCCGTCTCGTCGCGCTGACCGAGAACACACCCCATACTATTCTCAAGAACTGTCAAGTACATGATTAGTGGTCATCCGGCCACTGGGGGTATCAAGATCGGAGGTTCCTGCAGATACTGTTTTATCTTATCGAATGCCTTCTGGCAATCCTCATTCCAGATAATCGCCTGATCTTTCTTTAGCAGTTTGAACATCGGTTCACACGTGGCCGTGAGCTGAGAAATAAACCTTGCAATGTAGTTTATTCTGCCCAGGAAACCACAAACTTCTTTTTCGGTTTTTGGCGCTGGCATCTCTTGTATTGCTTTTATCTTCGCAGGATCAACCTCGATGCCTCTTTCACTCACGATAAACCCCAGTAACTTTCCGGATCGTACCCCGAAAGTACACTTGTTAGGATTCAGCCTCAACCTGAACTTCCTAAGCCTCTCAAAAAGCTTCAGCAAATTGACCAGATGTCCTTCCTCTGTTTGGGACTTCGCAATCATGTCATCAACATAGACTTCAATCTCATGATGAATCATATCATGAAACAAAGTAACCATTGCTCGTTGGTAAGTGGCCCCTGCGTTCTTCAGACCGAAGGGCATTACCTTGTAGCAAAATGTTCCCCAAGGTGTAATAAACGTAGTTTTCTCCATGTCTTCCGGCGCCATCTTGATCTGATTGTAACCGGAGAAGCCATCCATGAACGAAAATACGGAGAACTGAGCTGTATTGTCGACCAACACATCAATATGAGGCAGCGGGAAATCATCCTTAGGGCTCGCCCTATTCAGATCCCGGTAATCGACATACATTCGCACCTTACCGTCCTTCTTCGGTAGTGACCGCTAAAAAGCCAGCATCGAGCTGCTTCTGCACTTCTTCTTTGATCTTAACGGCCATATCTGGTCGTGTCCTTCTAAGCTTCTGCTTAACGGGAGGACAATCTTCTCGCAGCGGCAAGTGATGGACCACGATGTCAGTGTCCAGTCCGGGCATATCTTCGTATGACTAAGCAAAGATGTCACTATACTCTCGAAGCATCTCGACCAGTCTCTGCTTGACATCACTCTGCAATGCAGCCCCTATTCTGACATTCCTGACAAGTTCTTCAGAACCCAAATTCACAATCTCAATCTCCTCCTCATGAGGCAGAATGACTTTCTCTTCTTGTTTCAACAAGCGGGCCAACTCTTCGGGAAGGTCTTCGTCTTCATCAATCTCTTCTTTGGCTTGATAGATCGGACAATCAAAGTCGAAGTGAGTCGTAGAAGGTCCAGAGTTGATGTCATCTGTTATGTGGATCCTGCAATAACAAGGGTTAAGCTTAAAACAAGAATATGCAGGTTAGCACAAACCCCATTGCCATTTTATTGTTTTTCAAAACAAATATAAAACAGGAATAACAGAGATCACAATATTTGAATACGAAGAAAAACGCCTTTTGATTTATTGATAAAATGCATGTACATAATCAAACAAGGCCCTGACAATAAAACCACTATGCCCCGGATATGACATAGGGTTGTACAATGATTGGAAAAAGTAAATCATTACTCTTCGCTTGTCGTCTGGATGATATCCTTGACTGACCAATTGGTGAGGCTCTCGCCTGGCTTGCTTGGCTGGATCCAAGAGTCTAGGTCACAGTCGCTGTCTTCGTCGTCTTCAGACACTGCGTTGACACTTTCAAATATCACCCTGCCGCTTGTAAACTGGATCAACCCTTTACCTCGCGACGCACTGCTAGAAGAGGAGGCTTCAGCTCCAGGAGAATATCCCAACCCAAACTTGTCCTGCTTATTAGGTATCTCCAAAATTCGCCCCCAGCCTGGGGTAGATCCGGCTTGAAGGACGACAAATGACTCACCATTATATCTTCCTCGCCACAAACAGTCACGATGCTTCCTCCGACAGCATACTTGAGCTTCTGGTGCAACGTGGAGGTCACGTCGCCAGTCGAATGGATCCATGGGTGGCCTAAGAGACAACTGTAGGCAGGCATGATGTCCATGATATAGAATACTGCGTCAAAAGTTTCCGGTCCAACTTGGATCGGCAATGTCACTTCTCCAAAAACATGACGTTTGGTTCCATCAAACGCTTTCACAACCAGATCACTGGGTGTGCAGATCACTCCACGAGTATCTAACTTTATCAATGCTTTCTTCGGAAAAACATTGAGTGATGACCCTGTGTCCACCAACACATGAGACATGATCGTTCCCCTACACTCTATCGAGATGTGCAGGGCACTGTTGTGGTTTCTTCCCTTCGGCGTCAGCTCCAGGTCGGTGAACCCTAACCTGTTTCCAGCATTCACGTGGGCTACGACCCCTTCCAACTGGTTGACCGATATTTCCTGCGGTACATACGTGGCATTCAAGACCTTTAACAGCGCGTTGCGATGCGCCTCCGAACACAGCAACAAATTCAGGATGGAAATTTTCGAGGGCGTTTGATGGAGATGATCCACGATCTTGTAGTCACTCTTTTTAATCAACCTCATAAATTCCTCAGCGTCTTTAACAAGTAAGTCTTTTTCTACCCCACGAGGGATCTCTTCAACGACTTTACTTTTACCTTTATCAGTTGCATCAGCTCTGTCCGCTTTGTCCGCCACGATCTCAGGTGGCGCGAATACTCTTCCGCTGCGAGTGATTCCGCTAACGCCCACTAGGTTTTCCACAGATTTCCCAAACGGTTCTAGTTCCAACTTTTGTCCGTTGCAGTAGACATCCGCCCCATAGTGCCACGGGACAGCATTGGTGCTTTCAAAAGGTATCGGCCCAGCCTTTGTGATGGTAATTGTGGGCGGCCTGGGTGCAGAAATAGTTATCATCTGGCGAGGGATGGTGATGGTGGCAACCTCATCATCTTGCTTCAGCATTACCTCTCCTGATCCGCTTTCGGCCCTCCGGCTAAACTGCAGGATTCCTTCAGTCATCAGACTTTGAATCCCCTCTATCAACTGTCCACATCCATCAGGACTTGTCGCACAGCCCATACACAGTTCTCCACAACCCGGGAAGAAACCCCTTTTCATCAGCTTAGCTTTAACGAAGCTAAGCGGCGTCTTCAGATCTCTGACATCAGTCAACAAATCCAAACTCTCGTCTTCAATAATGGCGTTTACTCCACCTCCCCTATGATTCGGCATAGGGTTCTTCGTGAGGTTCGGCATATTATCTGAGAAGTTGATGATCTTGGCGTCCACCATATCTTGCACCTTGTGCTTGAAGGCTTTGCAATTCTCTACTGTGTGGCCTGGTGCCCCTGAGTGAAACTCACACGTTGCATTCGCGTCATAACCCGGCGGAGGTGCCCCTGTCAAGGGAGCCAAGGTTCTCTTCTGGATTAGCTGTAACTGAAGCAAAGTCTGCAACAGCTGTGCATAAGACATGGGCGGTGTCTCAAGGTGACGGCTCGACAGAGGTGCCCTGTTCTGATACTTTATGTATCCTTGTTGACTCGGTTGCTGCTGCTGCTGCTGCGGCTGCTGCTGTGGCTGAACTGCCGGGATAGTTATACTGGCCACCTGTTGGTGAGGGCCTTTACCCTTCCTTCGAGCGTTGGACACGACGCTCATTTCTCCTTCCCGTCTTTTGCCAGCATAAGGTTTCTTTCCTCTTCCAGCTGAGGATAGATCTCCTTGAATTTTCTCCAGTTTGATCCCATTTTCAATGTGCTCACCCATGATAATGAGATCTGAGAAGGTTCCAGACATGCCGCTGACCAATTTCTCATAATAAACCCCTGGGAGGGTGGATACAAACATCTGCACAAGCTCACGCTCAACCATCGGCGGTTGAACCCTGGCTGCCAATTCACGCCACCGCTGGGCGTATTCCTTGAAGCCTTCGTTGTTCCGTTGCGACAAATTCTGTAATTGGACTCGGTTCGGAGCCAAGTCGCTATTATACTGATAATGGTGCACAAATGCTTCAGCAAGGTCCTTCCACGTGCGTACACTGGTAGGTTCCAGACTCATGTACCATTCGAGGGAGGGCCCGGACAGACTGTCTTGAAAGAAGTGCATCAGCAACTTCTCGTCCTTAGAGTGAGCGGACATCTTCCGGTAGTATGATCTCAGGTGGACGCGAGGGCAAGTGGTGCCCTTGTACTTTTCAAAGTCAGGTACCTTGAACTTGGGAGGCACCTTGAAGTCAGCAATCAGTCCCAACTTGGACATATCGACGCCCATAGTATTCTGATTCTCAATATTCCTCATCTTATCCTCGAGGGCCTTGAACCTTAGCCGTGCTTCAGCAGTCAGCTCCCCTTCGGCACCTCTCTGCGAGAACAAGTCTTCTTGACGGTCTTCTAACCATGGCTGAGGTCCATACAGATTCCCGACACCTGTGTTACCATTGCCCAGCCCAACGTTGACATTAGCTTCGAAGTTTCCATTACCGACGCCCGTCGTATTACCATTGAGTCCCATGTTAGCTACCACGTTGCCGTTTCCACTGCCAGTTCCCACGGTCATGGGGATGCCATTATGAGGAGTTTCAACAAGTGGAGGGGTTGGAACAGTCCCACCATGGAGTACGCCATTGTTATCAACCCTTGAAATCAGAGGCTGAACCAAGGTTCTGAGCTGATCCTGGCCATTGGCAACCACTTGCATGAGTTCTATGAAGCGGTCCATCCTCTCGCGGAGTTCCTGAACATCAGTCTGCACTTGCTCCATGATTCTGGTTTGATTTGCTCTGGTCGGATAGAGGTGGATGGGTCTTTGATCAATCCTGGAACTACCTGAAACAACCTGAAAACACAAAAGGGTTAGGAAAAACGACAAAGTGCTCGTTATGCGAATGTTTCATGCAAATGCAAACGTGTGTCTGTGTGTTAGGGAGATTTCCCCCCAATTCTAGTGCCTGAGTGCCAGTGCTGAAAATAAGAAGTCTGAGTCCAGTCATGGAAATAACATCTCATATATACGGAAAAAAGCTCATCAAGGCAGTACACAACATCAGCGAGTACAAGATGAATCAATAGCATGACCTCAACCAACAAGCCTGGTGATGGTCAACATACGACAATGATCAAACAAAAGGAATACGAATAGTCAAGCACGGCCACGGGCGCAGAACTCTTCTACCAACCCCTTCGTTTATGGATGACCAGGCTGAGTGAGCAACCCTTCGACAAGCAACTCCCTCTGCATAATGGCGTACTGAAGACCTTCGACCGAATCTTCCCATGCTCCTTCGCTGAAACAATCTTCTAGCTTCCGCTTCTTGGATTCAAACATCAGTTTGCGCTCCTTCAGGTTGGCCAGAGCCCTGTTGAGCTGGCCTTCAGCGGTATATCTGCGAGCGGTTTCTTCATCAAACCTCTTCTCACTGGCCTTCACCTGGGCTTTCAGCCTGGAGATCTGTTGCATCAGCTTATCCTCCCGCTCTTTCCTGTTGGCTAGGGAGGCCTTCCAATGCTGGTTAAACTTGGATATCCTCCGATACGCTTCGTCCAAGTGCTGCTTCTTCGTGGCCAGTACATCATTGGCACCTTTGAAGTCTCGACCCAAGCGCTCACGCTCAGCTATCTGCTTAGTCAAATCTGTTCCTAGCTGGTTCACCAGCTCGGTCTGCCTCTGGAAGGAACGAACGACCTCGTTCCTCTCGCTTCTGAGTTGAGCCAACTCTTTCTCCAGTTCTTCATTCGCCTTCTTCAGCTCATCTCTCTCAGCTAACACCTGATTATGCTGCTGAATAGGCACAGTGGTAGGCTCTTCAATCATTGGAGGGCTTTCTGGCTTGGCAGGAAGAAACGGCATCCCTATAGCATCCGCTCTGGCTCTGATCCAAGTCACATATGGAGCGTAGGCCTGGATGTTACTTTTTCCCAGCAACGGCTTTCCTCGCTTACTGACACCATTCCAAGCGCGCTGAAGCTTAGATAACATATCCCCCTCTAGAAGACCAGTGAGGTACAGAGATTCCTGCACCTCTTCATCCTTTGGCGGAGTTCTTAAAGCGTAAGCAAACTGTCGGACCAGCACAGACGGATTATAATTGATACATCCCTTCCTACCTATCAAAGGCACGTTCGGAAACCCGCTGCAGCTGAAGATAATCTCGGTACCCAACCTATCTCTGTCAAACCAGGCAATATCCTCTGCAGATAGACTCATCAACCGCTCAGACCACTCAGCTGTGGCTGTAGACGAAACAAAGGGACCCCTCTTGGGTAGATGACTATCAAGCCATTTATAAAGCAAGGGCACACAGCACGAGACATTCTTACCCCTTCTGTTCTCATTTTTGTAGTGGACAGAATGGTAGACATCTCCTATCATGGTAGGGACCGGATTCCCTGATGCAAAGATGTGAAAGGCATCGAAGTCTACGAAGTCAGGCATATTGGGGAACAGAATGATGCCATATATGCACAGAGCGAGAATGGCGTTGAACACGACCCAACAACCGTCTTTGGCGCACTGCTGAGCCTTTCCCACTAAGAACTGCAAGGAGAAACCGGGAACCTTGTTCCAACTAGACAATACCAACTCGGAGGCATCCAAATGAAGTGAGGGAGCTAGACTAGCCAGATCAGGCTCAGCATCCATATGAGCAAAAGGCATCTGCCTCTTGATAGGCACACCTAACAAATCAGCGTACTCTTCTAGCGTGGGTGCAAGAACAAAATCCTGGAAAGTAAAGCATCTCAACGGAGGATCGTAGAACTGCAGCAAGGCGTGCAACCCATTCAACTCGAACACAGAAGGTTTACGAACCAAACTGAGCAGTTTACCGTAAGACTTTCTGAACTCATCTCTCACAGAATCATCTGCTAAACCAATCAAACCAGTCAGCTGAACCACATCAGGGGAAGGGAGCTTGTAAGCCACGGTCTTCCTCAGAGAACCCATAACAATACAATAGGAGGCAAGAAATCCTGAATTGGGGAAAACGGTACCTGCAACACAGACACACGTTAATGAAATGCAAATGAGTATGCAAAGCAATGTAAAATGCAATCATGCAGCATGAGATCAAGACAACAGTGCTGTGGAGATTCTGTATCAACAAAACCATAATGTCGCTCTGTCAAGAACAACCACTATATCTGATAAGAAGAAAACCCTGGTATCGGACCACAAATCTGCTCTGTCAAGAACACACACACATAGGGCCATGAATCTGCTCTGTTAAGAACAACCATCTGATAATAAGGACCTCTGATACGGGACCAAAAATCTGCTCTATCAAGAACACACATCTGATGATAAGGACCCCTGATACAGGACCAAAATTCTGCTCTGTCAAGAACAATCATACATCTGCTGATGAGATCCTCAGACTCCAATCATAAATCTACTCTGTCAAGAACACACATATATCTGAAGGCAAGGTCCTCTGATACAGGACCAAAAATCTGCTCTGTCAAGAACAAACATCTGATAATAAGACCCTCTGATCCCAATCAAAACCTGCTCTATCAAGAACAAATACACATCTCTGAATATAAGGTCCTCTGGTACAGGACCAAAGCTCTGCTCTGTCAAGAACAATCATACATCTGCTGATGAGATCCTCCGGTACCAACAAAACTGATTCACTATCAAGAAAACCGGGTAGTCTGGAGGTCAAAGTTTCCTGCAACAAACCCAACCCTGCTCACAGGTATGGGCCTAAACTGACTCAATTTCGGCATCCTATGCGGTCATCAGTGTCACAGACATTCAAGAGGGGTGATACGATACCCAGAAGGTGTGGCATCACCAGCTCATGAAGCGGCCTCACTCGGATGAATCCCAAATGATCGGTCCCCAGAGTCGACAATCCTCCAAACCAACAACCCCCTCAACCCAAAGGGTTGAAAAAGAAGTCAACCGGGAGAACCTCTTCTGAGCGTGGATTTCATGAGACACTAGTGCTTGCCAAGCAAGCACGCGCCCACTAATTTTCACAACTAATGCTAAGTTCACTCAAGCCTGGGTCTGGCTTCTCACTCATCAGAATGCCCTTCCCACAACAGCACAGATAATCATATCATACTGAAAAATAAAGTGCGGGAAATAAAAATGCGATAAATAAACACAACCCAAGAAGTAATCATACAAGCGCTAGGATTGACTCTCGCAGGGATGGGAAACGGTCCCAGCATAGGGGATGGGAAAAGTCCCCAGCAACTTTGAGTCCCCAGCAGAGTCGCCAACTGTCGCTTCTGCGAAAATAAGGTGCCGACAAAACAGAAGAGTCGCCACCCTTCGTTATTTATCCCTTAGAACGGGAAAGGAAACGATCGGAAAAACCCGACGAAAAGGTATTAGACAAGGTCATCACAACCGTTGTCTGGGTTCGGGAGTCGGTTATGCAAGGGGAAGGTATTAGCACCCCTCACGTCCGTCGTACTCGACGGGATCCACGCTTGTTGTGTTTACATGACAGGTTGGTTATATCTATCTACCTATCAAGGCTGGTCTAAAAATAAAAGAAAATGACTCGGCAAAGCGTCGCACTTTATGCCTACGTATTCTCATCAGAGAATGAGAAATCAGAGTCAACGTAGTTCGGCTAACTATGGGTGATGGGGAAGGTAGCTCGCCAATACGTCAGTATTGTGCCTACGTACTCTCAACAGGTATGAGAGATCAGAGCTTACGTAGTTCGGGATGATACGGATTACGGGGATTCAGATTCATCTGTTTTATCGAGTAGGGTTAAACAGCAGTTCCAGCAGTTAAGGACAAAGTTGTTTGCGGTGGCGCTGAAGTTTAACGACACTCTTTTCTTCAGAAAAGCTTCCTTTGAATTATGGGCCCACGGGGCAAAAAGGTTTGAAGTTTGTTTTCTGTCTTTTACGGAAGAACTGTTTTTTATGGTTGTTTGCAACTAATATCGCACTAGAGACTATGATCTGAGAGTGAATGCGTCGCATGTCACCCAAAGGGTACCATACTAAACATCCAGATGGTTGAAAAGAAACTCTCCAACAATCCTTTCTCAGATAGCTTAAGGCTCGTAACGTACGACGTCAGTTAACCTTTATTACTGTATTTTAATTTGTTTTGAGATGAGAAGAGAGAACGAACAGGTTCCACTAAGGGGAGACTATCAAGTCCTACTGTTGTCATGCCAAGGATTCATCCTATGGTTGAGGTTTGAAACAGGGAACTCCTAGAAGTTATCATGCATAGGTTTCAACCTAAAGTTCTATCATCACTTCCTTATCAAAGGAAATGAGATTCCTAAGGGATCATGCTAGGGATAAACTGAAACAGATAAAGCATCAGCTTAACAGTAAACAATAAACGCCTGTAAAATGCATGCAATGCAAGTGAGGGAGGAAATGTGTGTGGGGCGTCAGCCTCCACAAGCTCGTCTCAACCTCAAGCCAGATATGAATAACTGCAATCATACAGAAGAAATAAAATAACATGCTATCAAGCAAAAGATGAATGACTGTAATCATACAGAAGAAATAACATGCTACCAAGCAAAAGATGAACCACATGGGCAAGGGAGCTGGGCTCTACCGAATACCCGCAAGCAAAGCCATACAGTAAAAATACAAGCAGAGGGAGCAAATCAACCTCTAGTGCAATCATGCTCCTAGCTTAAAGTCAGTCTAGATATGAACTTATTCTAATGCATCAAGCAAGTCAAACAAGTCACATCAATACAGTTGCACAGCAAGCAAACAGACAAGAAAGCAGATCAACAACTCCCTCTGACAAATTCAAGCTTCTGCTCTTTTGACAGCAATCCGGTCTTCATACTTCAACCACCCTTCAAGGCTACCATCCTCCATGACAAGTATCAACTTGCTTCTCTAAGGTTTCAATCCATCAAACACAAGTATCCACTTATTTTCTCTTCTTCAAGCTTCAGCTCTTCAGTCAATTCCACCTTCAGGCTTCACTTCTAACTGCAAGCATCAACTTGATTCCTTCAGGCTCTCCATGCATCAATGTAAGTATCAACTTATCCTTTATTCCTCAAGCCTCAGCTCTACACTTAATCTCAATTGAATCCTCTTCATAAGTATCAACTTATTCTTCATCTTCTTCTTTCTTTGCCTTACCAGTATCAACTTGGTCTTCTTCTCCTACAAGCTTCAGCTTCTCAGAGTAGTCTTAAATCACATGGAAGTGTCAACCTCGTCCTTCAATTCTTTTAAGCCTCAGTTCTTCCCTCAATCTTCATTGAATCTTCAAGTATCAACTTGTTCTTCTTGCTCTCCAAGCTTCAGCTGCAATGGAAATGCTCAAGGGATCATCCTCTTCCACACTCTTCAATGAAGTCCTCATCTTCAAACTCAAGCCCAACATCTTTCAAGATACCCAAATAGAAGACAATTGACTTAAAAGGATGAGTGGAAATGATAAACAACTTATTGACAACCAAAGGAAGCCTGTAAGGGTTCATCATTATGAGAGACTGGTTCCCTCAAAGTTCTACTTCCCAGATAAAGCCACTCATCCCTCCAAAGGAGAGATGTGATTATCTTAGAAGGACTTTTAGTCATTGGGAGGAATGGAAGCACAAGATGCTTTCCATATTTGTGAAAGAAGTCATTCTAACTCTAAGGCTCTCCCTATGTCTCCTACCTCCTAAATCTTTATCAAACACCTTCAGGCACCAGCAATTCCATAGCTCCAAGCAACTTCAAGGAACTTCAAGCATCCTCACCTTGTCTTCAACTTGTCTTCAATCTCAACCAAAGGCAAACAAAGCAAAAACCCTAATCTAAGGGAACTAAAGAAGTTAAACTAGTTGAATTAGTGCTCTAGAATCATCTAAAACTAGCACCTAAACTAAAATTTAGAAAAAATAGGAAACTATCCTATAAATTTCTACAAAAATTCCTAAGGGATCCTAAGTCAATTAAGAAAGCCTCATACAAAAACCAGGGACTAAATCATCTATTAAGTCCTAAAATTAAATCCTAAATCCAAAGGTATCAACCATAAACCCTAAAAATGGAGCATCTAAAGGTTTCAACCTACACTACCACCTATGCTCATCACAAAAATGTGAGAAAAATCTATGGGATCATACATATCTATGACAATCACATACAAAAAATCAGGGTCAAAATCATCATCACATGACCACACAAAATTCCACAAAATCAGGTATCAAACATAACCATTTTAATATCAATTAAAATATAAAATTCCCATAATAATCAGAAAATACATGAAATGAAAATATTTTTTCTCTAAAAAATATTATACTCAATCATGAGTAAAATGCAAAAAGAATGGGATTAAATGGATTAATTTTCAATTTTATATGAATTTTTCAAGAACCATGGATAAAATGAAAAAGTAATGAAAATCAAATAAAAATAACCACACGCGCGGTGCAAATAGCAAACAGAATCAGTACAAATTATGGGTTGGGCCATCAGGGGGGTGTGGATATCACTTAGTTCACTAAGCCCAGAACCACAAATAAATGAAACGCAGCGTTGCAATGATTCAGATCCCTTCACAACTTGAAATGCACCCGTGGTCGTTGGATTGCTTCTTCAGTCAAAGTCCTCATGTTGATCCAATGGTGCTAACATCATCTTCTTCGTTTGAACCAAAAATGGAGGGAGGACGCCATTGAAACAGAGCTCAAACATCAACCTCCTCCTCACTCGAGCTCCCTCAAATCTCCATCAAAATCCATGATCTAAAGCACTAAATCATTCTAAATTGAACACTGAATCTAACCCTAGCCTCAGAATTCATTGAATCAACCTCTAACATAAAACACGATCAAGAATCAAAATTGTGCTCAGACCTCAATCATCACCATTCTCCAAATTGAAAGGTTCAAAATGTTCACCACATTGCACTGATCAATTCTTGCTATAATACTCATATTATCTCTCCATATTCAACAAGTTCTTGATCCAAACAGAAATTGTATCATCTCATCGATCATCATGAAATCTTCTCTAAGTTTCCAGAAATGATCTCCTAACCACATACTATCAATCTAACCTAACAAACCGTGCTAATTCTTCCTAAATTAAGGTGAGGGAGGAAAGTTACCAACCTGTGAATTCTTGAGTAACAGATGCACCAAATCTTCACTTCAAGCTCTCAAACCTTCCAAAATCCTTCAGTATACCAAGTTCTTGCTTCTGTATGCAAGAGAATAAATGGAAAACGCCTGGAACTCCAAACCCGATGATGACTTGCAGGTGTTGAAACTCAAATGTAAGAACACGATCCTTCAAGGCTCTGGCTATGGAATTGATCTGGAATCATTCAGTATCCTCCATAGAAGTTGTTGAGATCAAAATAAAGATAAAAAATGGTGTAGAATGCAGAAACCGATTTCAATTTGCAATGATCAATGTGAAATTGCAAAATCTCTTCTCTCTCTCAATTCTCACCAACCCCCCATCTGAACCAACTCTAATCACTATATAGAACTTGTTGGACCTCTCTAGAGTCTTCTGGAATCATCCAAGGAGATGTTGAGCTTCTCATATCATCCAAAATCTCATCTCATGCCATAACCACACCAATCATGGTTTCACTTGTTGCAGCAGCTTGTAATGATCTCAAAATCTCCCCAAGTGAGATATTAGATGTGTTGCAAGGCCTTGGAAGCTTGTGTATTGATCCCCCATGTGTTTTGCAAATGTTACTTAATATGCAAGCAATTGCTTTTCCAAGCAAGTCCACAAATTAGACCTCAAATCAAAATTGTGGCTAAACCAATGTTCTTAGAATGTTTTTTAGAGTCAAAATGGCCTATTACATGCCATGGTTTGGATGTGTAGATTGAAAATATCAATTTCCAACTTTGATTCATTTAAATTATACCCTTGTTTTAGGTCATTTTTGCAACTTTGAGCTAAAAGAATTTCCAACATCTCATGACCTATTCACTAGCCTTAAAACATCATTTTGAACAAGTTTGATGTTGAACATATTTCCATTTGAAGCTTGGAAATAGGAGTTATGGCCTTATGCTTGAAATGACTTGTAATCTCCAAATGACCAAAATACCTTTGACTTGTCAAAGCCATAACTTGAGTTCTACAAATCCTATCAAGGACTTCTAGTACTCTCTAGAAAGCTAAGAGAATAAGGAACAAAATGCATGTTGACCAAAATTCCATAGGAATCATCCTTCTTGGGCAAAAGTTTGATGCAAGTTGGGTAACTTTAAAGCCCCCAGATTCACATACCTCAGATGACCTGTAACTTGTCAAAGT
This sequence comes from Lathyrus sativus, assembly GCA_963859935.3. Lineage (NCBI taxonomy): Eukaryota > Viridiplantae > Streptophyta > Magnoliopsida > Fabales > Fabaceae > Lathyrus > Lathyrus sativus. The sequence goes on from OZ012737.1 coordinate 543,462,309, forward strand.
CATAACTTGAGTTCTATAAATCCTATCAAGGACTTCTAGTACTAAAATTAAAGGTAAGCTCAAGCTCTACAACATTCATGTTGGGGGCAAGATGAGATGACAATCACATCTTGAGCTAAACTGCCTTGAAGATAGGGGTCAAACTAGGGGATTTTACACTGTCAAGCCTTAGAAACCCTAGCCTGAAACTTCTCAAACTCTTCAATCATGATGAGTTGACCTTGGAGTCATCCTTATAACATCTCAATGTATCTATCCATGATCACATGGTTCTTGGATTAAGTCTCAACCTCCTCCAAATCCTCAGTTGACTTAGGGTTGACCCAGTCAAACCCTAGCTGCATCACTCATGGCTGAGGCTTCTTAATCTTGCACAATGACCTATCTAGGCTTCAAGGTGATCTTCAACACTTCTCTTGAGCTCTCTAAAGACCTCAAGTCCTGCTTCATGGCTTCAGAATCATCTGATGGCTTTCCATAACTCTCAAGTTAGGAGACCTACACACTCTTGGTTTCAACCACTATCTCTGAGGATCTTTTAACTTCTCAGACAAAGATATCAACCCTTGAACATCTGGATAAGCTTATTAGCTTGGTTCATAGTCTTGTATAGCCCTTGATTGGTAGTCATACCTCTTGATCTCCTGCATACATATCAATGAAATGCAAATGATAATGCTAATGTGAATGAAATGAAACATAAGCTAGGTGAAGAAAAGTTGGGCAAATTTTAGGGTGCAACACAGGTCTTGAAAGAGATCTTATGGTTAACCAATTATGAGAATAACTTGCACTGAGCAACCAATCTTGAACTAATTCACAACAAGATTTGGAAGTAAAGTGCCCTTGATTGGATCACTGACCAAGTTTCTCAACTGTCTGGAATTTCTTGATGATGAAAGTTTGTCTACAAATAAAATCATTCATTCATGGTAATTTTAATGCAAAGTTCATGCAATTTTGAAATCAAAATCATTTTTGGAATGGTATCATTGATGAATAGCAAATGAATCACTTGTCAAAACACGATTGTTCTGGTCTGGGCCCGCCTCGCGGTCCGGCCCAGTAACACATGAGGCCCAGTAACGCGAGGCCCATTAAGTGGACTAGCACGACCGGGCACGCACCTCCATAGGACGTGCAGGGCACGCGCTCCGCCGGGATGGGACGACACGTCTCGTGGCATCCTCGACATCCCCCTTTGTTCTCCCGAATAGAGCATCCCCGGTCCATCGAGCAAGATCACATGGCTCTCCCACGCCCTAGCATGCCCCCTCCGCGGGGAGAACCATGCCCTCCAGGGAACCTCGCGAGCTCCCCTTCACGGGGAGGACAACGTGCCTGGCGCACGTTCTCCACGTGCTCCCCTCCGCGGGGACACGTCACCAACTAACCGTCCACCTCCGAAAGAGCAGGTCAAACCCCCTTTCCGGAGATCACGAGACAGTTGGACTAGGGAGAAGACCACGTCCTGGTCTTCACTACGCCACGTAAGCCCTAACAGTCACCTGGGTTGGGCCTGGCCATCCAGCCCAACACAAGTGACCGTTGGCCCAGCGCTGGGGTCTCTCTATAAATACCCTCTTCCTCAAGAGGGTCAGGTAATTCACTTCTTACCCAATTTCTATACTTTGCTCTCACTCTGCCCAATTCCTTACTTTGGCATTGGAGTGTCTTGCAGGTACACCCCCTCTCTCCTCCTCATCACCGGTGAACAGGTAGCAGTCCAAAAACATGTGGCCAGCCCGTGATCCCCTTCTGATCAGGTCAGATCAACGATGATTTAGACATTCAAAATGAAAGAGAAAGCAAAGGTAAGACGTCAAAACAAATGATTGGTAACAAATTTAGGAGTCAATTTGCACAACCTTGCTGTAGTATGCTTTCAAAAGAAACCTGGCATCAATTAGGTCTTTTGAGGGTTGTAACGTGGCCTGGTTCACGGCTTTCGAAATAAAGGATGTAGGCTCAAAGTTTATTTGTACCCAACCTATTCTTCGTGATGATCTTCAGTCCTATGCTCAGTTAATTCAACCAATGCATTTAGGTTCCAAGCGATTTTGGAATTGTAAAATAGTTATGACGATGGCTGAAGGGCCGATGGATTTTTGAGATGGCAGTCACCTTTTCTTACAATATTTTTTTGTTTTTGATGAGGACCTTAGTCAACTCGTTTTGTCTTTGATGATTTTGGTAACCTCTTGATTGATTTTTCTTTTGTTATCCCTAAATTTTTCCTGAACCGTGTCATTTGAGCTTATAGTCAGCGGGATGCCCCAAATTTTGCCTAAGTATCCTTCATAGGTTTTAACTTAGCGGGCTTTTCTTCTGATATATATATATATATATTTAAAGATAGTGACTGCTTAACTTAATGATTAAAGTGAACCATCATTAGATTTTGATTTGAAAGACATCTTTGACACTTCTTTGATGTGTACGAAGGAAAGCTTGTGATTGCAACCTTTATTGGAAGGTGTCTTGAATGATTCTCTTGTGTTTCAATGCATAGTCAAATTAACTGAGAATTACCCTTCCCCAGGTTAAGATTGCGGGTTTTTTCATATAGAAAAAAATAATCCAACTTTTAGGCTCAAAGGGGTTGACAAGGTATTAACTTCCTTATTTCTCCAGTGTTTGGGAGTTGAAACAATGTATGTACATCATCAGACAAGTTTTAATTGAAAGCATACAATTCAGAAATTTTGGGTATTTTGTTTTCATCATCCTCCTTCCAATCTTTGCATAAACAAAAGCTTGATAAAGAAAGTGAACAGGAGATATATTTTTGTTTTGTGAAAGAGAAAGCATAAAGATGCACACAGTAGATGTAAATGAATTGAATCAAAACATTGTAATGCTCATTTCATTAAAATTACCCATGAAAGTACAAACAAAGTTTGAAAGCAAACAGTCAATACAATCGGAGAAAAATGCAAACAGAAATAAACAAGTCCTAGTGACTAATCAACAACAAGAATGAGTTTTCCTGTCTCAAACTTCACTTGGCATGCTCTAGCAAAGGATTGTTTACAGCATTAGTGAAATTCTGGTATCAGATATAAGATGTCGAAAGAGATGTCACGACACTAATATCTGAATAGTTGCCAATATATGTACAAGATAAAAAGCAATTAACAGTTGTAAAGAGACACAAGCAATTGTTAACCCAATTCGGTGCAAACACACCTACGTCTGGGGGCTACCAAGCCAAGAAGGAAATTCACTAAACATAGTTATTTGAAGATTCACAACAAACTCTCTCTAGTTTACAATCTTCTCACCTAATCTCTACCCGTGCAATTTCTATCTAAGACACTCTTAGATAAGAGACACCTCCCACTCCCCCTAAATCACAGCAGTGATAAAAACATATTATTAAAACTTAGAAGACACTCTTCAAGGACAATACTTGATCTTGCTTAAAAGCTTCAATGAAGAACAATGCACTCATGCTTAAAATCTTAGAATGGACAACTTACAACTCAAAGACTCTGTCCAATTCACACATCAAGGTGATGAGTGAATGGCTCACAATTAACAATAACTCAAGAAGGTAGAAACCTTATTCCTTAAGCAACACACTCTTACAACCCTAACTTCTCTCCCTTCAAAATAGGATTGTAAAGTCTTTATATAGTAACACTTTGAACGGGCTTGGGCTTTAGCAAAAACTACCTCTGATTTGATAAAATCAAATCAGATAATTCTTTAAATCTTTTTATAATTAACATCATAGAAATAAAAGATTCCACAATACTCCATGAATTAACTAGCAGAGGCTCTTTTGTTTAAAAAAGATCTCCACGTTGATTTGCACCAGCAGAAATTCTTATCGTAAAAGCATACAAGGTTGCACAAAAACGCAATAGATAAAACATAACATTCTCACTGAATGTTCTGTTCACAAATGTCAAGACATAATACTTGACATCATGAACTAAACCCTGCAACATTAAGAATAACCACCTGCAGAATGTTAGGATCATATGTCAAGACATCCTATAAGACATCTTGTGATAACACCAAGTTTTACCAAAATTGTTGCCAATCATAGAACTAACAAACTCCCCCTTTGGCAAATTTTGGCTAAAACATCCAATTGATCACAAGAGCTCCTAGAACATATCAGAGAGTGCACCAGTAGAAAAAGACAGATACTGCTTCCTCCGCTTCAAACCAAAGTGTAAGAAAAAAAAACAAAACTCCTCCTCAACATCATAACCAGCAGTTAAAACCAAACCTCCTCATACTCCTTCCCCCCTTTTTAGCCACAAATAAAGAAATCATACTAAGGGAAACACAATAACATAGAACAATCATATAGAACCAATAGTGTTAAGAGTGTAGTATGAACCCAAATAATACAAGTCAAAAGCACATTCAGTGCAAGAAGAACAAATTCTGAATAAACAAAACAAACAACCATAATCTAAAGAACACCAAAGCCAAGCACCATCAATTCTCTTCCTCAGACCCAAAGCTGTCATCTTCAGCATCAGTTGTAGACCCAGAAACATGATCACCAGTCCTCTCACCAGAGGCAGAATCCTCCCCATCTTCCTCTTCATAAGCATCATCAGCCTCCACATTTTCTTCATTCTATTCCAGACCTCTAATCAGGGCTTCCAAATTTAGTTTCCTTGCAGTAACCACACTAATTACTTCTCCCAATTCCCTGCAGGTCTCCTTTAACTCTGAGATAACCCCAGTCTTTGTAGTGGATGTCTTCTAAGAAGATGTCAAGACAATGTCTGGGACATGTCTTCCTGCAAACAGCTTATAGTGGAGTGACAACACATAATCCTTTTTGCAGGCCACATCATTACTTGAGAGAATACCAGGATACTGACTCAGAATAATCCCACAAATCAGAGAAGGGAAAGCAATGGGAAGCTTGACAACATTTGTGGTGGCATGCTTCCCAATTTGATCAAAGATGTAGCTGCCATAGTCAAACTTAACCTTGGTACCAACAGCAAAAATAAACCTTCCTAACCCAACAACAATGGTGGAAGTATGATTGGTAGGCACCCAGTTAGTTGCTTCAATCCTATGCAGGATAGCATACTTCACACTCAGTTGGCCAACATATAGTTTACCTTTTAAGGGCCATGCAATAACTAGGTTAGTTGTGATCACTTTGCAAACTTGATTATTAGTTACCTCCAGTTCACTAGCCTCTTCCTTATCCCTTCCTAGAAACCTGTTAGTCACATCTGCAGAAAGCTCAACACATCTTCCTCTCACAAACACCTTCATAAATTCCTCGCTCTTTCGGTCAGTAATGTCTTCAAGAATGTTTACAATGAACTCTTTAACCAGCATATCATAGCACTTTGAAAAACCAACCACAATCTTCATCAGCCCAGTATCAGAGATTAACTTCATGACTTCCTTGATCTTAAGAGCATCCTTGCCTAATTCTCTCTCCAAAGCAACTCTTCTCTGGTACACAAACTTCTACTTTGCCACATTGTCAATGGAGTGGAAAGACACATTGTCTAAAGGAGCAGCAGGCACAGTATCTGTTTCTCTTTTGGTAGCAGATATTTTTACAAGTGTGATGTCCTGGACATCATCCTCAACATCTTCTTCAAAATCAGTTTCATACCTAGCCTTTCTTTTCTTAGAGACATGGGTGGCTTTGCTCCAAGCTTTAGAGGGTCCAACAACAGTTTTCTTCTTATTACTCTTAGAAGGAGATTGATCAATCACAAATTTAGCTCTCCTAGTCTTCAACCTTTTGGCAATTCCAGGAGCCACATTCCTAATCAATTCATCATCAGATGGAACATTATCAAGATCCACCACATCATCAGAGACATTAACCTTCTTCTTACTTTGATCTAAACTACCAATTTTGCTCCACACCAGACGTACCAGCATCCTCATTAGCATCACCTTCCATCTTTCCTTCTTTGAGCACAGAGTTAGCTAACTTGTGCAGATTATCAGTGTCAGTGTTCTTCTCAGAATGAGAGTCATCAACATTTTTTTCTTCACCTTGTCTAGCATCAGTAGTGGGAATAGCATCCATACGAGACAGAGGGGTAGAAATCCCAGGAACATTGTGACCTCCATACAGAACCTTAGTAACTAACCTCCTAATGGCTCTATCAACATATCCACTACCCTCTTTGGTCCTATTTTCAGTTGTTGAATCAAGAGGAGTATTAGAATATTACCTATAGGGGCCCATTTGGAACCACTTGCATGTGTGGTTGTGGATTTTATCACTTCAGCATCGTCACATGGAACCATGGCTAGAGGAGCTACATCAAGCACGTCATCAAATGAAATGCTCACAGGTTGAGCCTTTGTCTTAAATTCAGACCTAGCGGATTTAGATGAAGTAGAAACATATTTTGGAGACATCTTAAGATTTTTGTGAGTGAGAGAATGGGGTTCAAGCAGAGGTTTTGTCAAGGTATGGGAGATGAACGAGCAGTTGGAGTGAAAAGTGTGGTTAGGGTAGCGTGTAGAAATTACTTTTAATGTGTTTTGAAATAATAAGTGATGTTGAGACATCTTAATTTTTAGAAAATATCAAACCTCTTGAATGATATTTCCACTAAGCAATAATTGCTACAAATCCTCATAAATGCAAATCCATAATTTCCCTCTTAAAATTTCAAATTGACTAGCATCCAATGCCTTAGTGAAGATATCAGCTAGGTGCTTCTCTGTAGCAACATGTTCTAGAGCAATGATTTTATTTTCAATAAGCTCCCTTATAAAGTGATGACGTATATCAATATGCTTGGTCCTACTATGTTGAATAGGATTTTTGGAGATGTTTATAGCACTTAAGTTGTCACAATACAATGTCATGACATCTTGTGTGACATTATATTCAGTCAGCATTTGTTTCATCCAAACCAGTTGAGAACAGCTACTCTCAGCTGCTATATACTCAACTTCAGCAGTAGATAGAGAAACACAATTTTGCTTCTTGCTTAACCATGATATAAGATTGTTCCCCAAAAAGAAGCAACCTCCTTATGTGCATTTCCTATCATCAGCACTTCCATCCCAATCAGCATCACAATATCCAGACAACACATAGCCAGATCCGTGAGTGTATAGCATTCCATACTCACTCGTTCCATTAACATACTTTAGAATCCTCTTTACTAGATTGATATGACTCACTTTGGGTTCAGCTTGATATCTAGCACATACCCCTACAACAAAGGCAATGTCAAGCCTGCTTGCTGTAAGATATAACAAGCTCCTTATCATACTTCTATAGAGACTTTGATCCACATTAACACCTTTTTCATCTTTAGACAACTTAAGATGAGTAGGTGCATGTGTTCTCTTGTGACTGGCATTATCCATCCCAAACTTCTTAACTATATTCTTGGCATATTTACTATGAGATAAGAATATAGAATCTTCCATCTGTTTGACTTGCAACCCAAAAAAATAGGTTAATTCACCAACAAGGCTCATTCCAAATTATGACTGCATTTGTTAGAGAAAATGTTGAACTATCTCATCGAACATCCCACCAAACACAATATCATCAACATATATTTGAGCAATCATGAGATTTCCTCCTTCTTCCTTGATAAAAATGTCTTATCTATGCCACCTTTTCTGTATCAATTATCAACAAGAAATTCTGTTAGTCTCTCATACCAAGCTCTAGGAGCTTGCTTCAGTCCATACAGAGCTTTCTTCAACTTATAAACATGATTGAGAAAAGTTGGACCAATGAATCCCTTAGGTTGTTCCACATAGACCTCCTCATTTAGGTATCCATTTAAGAAGGCACCCTTAACATCCATCTAAAGCATCTTGAATCTCAGAATGCAGGCAACTCCCAAAAGTAATCTGATAGATTCAAGGCGGGCTACAGGAGCAAAAGTTTCATCAAAGTCAACCCCTTCAATCTGAGTGTATCCCTGAGCAACCAGTTTGGCTTTGTTTCTGGTGACCACTCCTTTTTCATCAGACTTATTCTTGTTAACCCATTTTGTTCCAATCAAATTTGTTCCTTCGGGCCTTCAAACAAGATACCATACTTCATTTCTCTTGAATTGCCCTAGCTCTTCTTGCATGGCATTGATCCAGAATTCATTATTTAATGCTTCTTTGACATTTTTTAGTTCAATTTTTAACACAAAATAAGAGCTTGTTAAGACTTCTCTAGATCTAGTAGTAACCCCCTTATTAAGATCACCTATGATAAGATCCATAGGATGGTCTTTCTGAATTCTGGTAGAGGGTCCCTTGTTTACTAGTTCAGGTTCAAGTTTTATATTAGTACAATTGGGATCAATGTCTTTGTCTGCAGAATCTGCTGAGGTACCAAGGGATGTTCCAACATCTTCTAGGACATCATTCTCCTTATACACATCATCAACAACAACATTGATGGACTCCATCATAGTGTTATTTCTAGAGTTGAAAACTCTATAGGCTCTCCTGTTAGTAGAATAGCCCAAAATTATTCCTTCATCACTTTTTGGATCCATCTTTCTTCTTTGGTCATGATCTGCCAATATGTAACATTTGCTTCCAAATACATGGAAGTATTTGACAGTAGGCTTTCTTCCCTTCCATATCTCATACAAGGTGGTCATGGTTCCTGTTCTTAAGGTTACTCTATTATGAATGTAGCAGACAATGTTCATAGCTTTAGCCCAGAAGTGGTAAGAAAGTTTCTTTGCATGGATCATAGCTCTAGCAGATTCCTGGATAGTTCTATTCTTTTGTTCCACAACTCCATTTTGCTGTGGAGTAATGGGAGAATAGAATTCATGGCTAATCCCTTCAGATGAGAAAAATTTAGTAAATTGTTTATTCTCAAATTCCTTCCCATGATCACTTCTGATTCTAACAACATTGCTCTCCTTTTCTCTTTAAATTCATTGATAGAGATCTTAGAACACATCAAACACTTCAGATTTTTCTCTTATAAAATCCACCCAAGTATATCTGGAAACATCATCCACCACCACATAGGCATACTTCTTTCCACCAAGACTCTCCACCTACATAGGTCCCATAAAGTCCATGTGAAGGAGTTCTAATACTTTTGAGGTAGTGAGATGTTTAATCTTCTGGTGTGACATCCTAGTTTGCTTTCCAATTTGGAATTCACCACAAACTTTTCCTTCTTTAATCTTTAGCTTAGGAATTCCTCTGATAGCTTCCATAGAGATGATCTTCTTCATCCCTTTAGTTGCAAATGACCATGTTTTTGGTGCCACAATTTCACTTCATCTTCTTTGGCTAGAGCATATTTAGAATCTTGAGTAACCCATAGATAGCAGTTGTCCTTAGATCTGACTCCCTTCATAATTACTTCTCTCTTTTCATTTGTAACCAAGCATTCAAATTTAGTGAAGTTAACATTGAGTCCTTGATCACACAGTTCACTGATGCTAATCAAGTTGGCAGTTAATCCTTTAACCAGCAACACATTGTCAAGGTTTGGAGCTCCTGAGCAGTTCAATTTTCCAACCCCCTTGATTTCACCCTTGGCTCCATCACCAAAAGTCACATAGCTAGTAGAATGGGATTTGATGTCTACTAAGATATTTTTAATTCTTGTCATGTGTCTGGAGCACCCACTGTCAAAATACCAATCTTCCTTAGCTGAGACATTGAGAGGCATATGAGCTATCAAACTGGTAGCAACAACTTTAAGAACCCATTGCTTCCTATTAGAAGGAATGTTGTGATTGGGTCTAGATTGAGGAATAGGTTTAGGATATCCATGCAGCCTGAAGCAGAAAGGATTAATGTGACCAAAGCGTCCACAATAATGACATCTACATCTTTGGAATCTTCCTCTTGGGTGGTTGGGTTGTCCTATGCCATGATGTTGAGACATCTGATGTGATATATTTCGCTTAGGCCCAGAAAGATTATGGTGTGAAGAGGGATTACAGTCTGAAGATGGTTTCTTTTCTCCATCAAACCCTATCACAGTCATGTCTCCTTCCCTTTTTCCAACCTGAAGGATTTCATCAAAAGTGTCAGTACCACTGTTCAGCATTCTAACAGGCTTAGACATTTGATCAAGTTGGGAATTCAGCAGTGTAACTTCATCATTCAATTCAGAGATAGTTTTAAGATGCTTTACCTTTTCAGCCTTCAGTCTGATTATAAGTTTCTTCTGCTTTTCTCCTTGATGACATACTTCTTCACTTCTAAGACACAACTCTTTATAGGAAGCTGCAAGTTCTTCAACGGTTAACTCATCATCACTAGAGCCTTCATCAGATTTATATCTCCCAGTCAAAGCAGTCACATGTCTAGCAGATTCTTCTTCAAGATCACTTTCAGAATCCTCATCAGTCCAAGAAACAGCTAGGCTCTTGTTTTGTTTCTTGAGGTAAGTAGGGCATTAAGCTCTAATGTGACCAAATCCTTAACATCCATGGAACTGAATCCCTTTGCTTTGAGTGGATTTTTCTTCAGACCTTGTTCTTTTACCATCATCATTAGACCTGCTGATGTCATATGAGTTGTTCTTGGCATTTGGTCTTGACTTCATATCCATCCTCTTTATTACCTTGTTAAAGTGTCTTCCAAGGAGCACTATAGCATTGGATAAGCTTTCATAAGTATCCCCATCACATTCATCCTTTCTATCTTCAGTATTGGACACAAAGGCTATGCTATTTTTCTTATCAGATTTGTCATTTATCCCAACTTCAAAGTTTAAAAGGGATCCAATAAGTTCATCCACCCTCATCTTGCAGATGTCTTGAGCTTCTTCTATGAAAGTTACTTTCATATCCAATCTCTTAGGAAGAGACCTGAGAATATTTCTTACAAGTTTTTCTTCTGACATCTTTTTACCTAGGGCACTTGAAGCGTTGGCTATTTTAAGGATATTCGTATGAAAATTATGTATGCTTTCATCATCTTTCATTCTTAGGTTTTCAAATTTGGTAGTTAGTGTTGCACCCCAAAATTTGCCCAACTTTTTCTTTTGGCTTGGCTTATGTTTCATATCATTTAGCATTTGCATTTTCATAACATTGGTTCTTGACAAGGGATCAAGATTGTTATTTTTGCCACTCAAGAGAATTTTGATGTTCAAGGATCAGGAAAGGGCATGTGTTCAAGTCAGAGTCCATCATCATCAGAGGTAGGTCTCAAAGCTCCTTGAGGGGAGAAAGTTTGTGTATGGGTATCACCTCCTATCTTGAGGATGTGTGGAGGCACATGAAGTCATTTCCTTGGATGATACATGGTTCAAGAGCTTATTGTTCACCCTATGGGTCTTCTATGTAATATGTATGATCACATAAATCATTTGCAAGAACCTCAGTTAATAGATAAGGTGTTAGGGTTTCATCTAGTCAACTAAAAGTCAACTGTGGACTTGAGAGGGCTCAAGACTTGGTTCTTGATCATTGAAGCCATGAGAAGTCATCTTAAGTCATCTCTAATGTCATAAGGAAGAAAATTCAAGAAGATTTAAGATCTCAAGAAGTTACTAAATTAGGGTTGCAGATGAGTTCAAGTGTAAAATCCCCTCCTTTAGTCTCTAACTTCAAGGACAAATTTCACTATGATACAAGTCTTGTCTCATTTTCTATCAAACATGAGACTTGTTCATCATCTTCCAAGCTTTATTTGAGTACAAGAACTCATCCATTGGGTTTGTACATCTCAAGTTATGGTATCAACAAGTTGGTGTCACCAGATGAAGAGAATTTAGAGGTACTCAAAGATAGTTCACTTCCAAGACATTTTTCACAAGGAACCAAGCTCTGCATCATCTTTCCTCAAACATGAAAGTTGTTCCTCATTGTCTTAGCTTTCCAAAAAGTCCTAGAAATGATCATTCTCATGGGTGGAGCTCAAGTTGTGGTCTTCCCAAGGCAAGGGTATTTTTGGAAACCTAGTTTTAGGTTTTTCATTTTAATGACCGATTCCATGAACTTCAAGACCTCTAATCCAAATTTGTGCCACATTAAAGTTGTGTCACATTGGCTTAAAATCATCTTGAAGTCAAGATCCATGATGTTTGATGATTTATGTGATCATTTGAACCATAATGAGCATAAAAACTTGATTTTTGAACATGATTTGAATTTCTTCCATTACAAGTCATCAAATGAGTTGGTTTTTGAATTTTTTACACCATAACATCATCATGTAATGGTCATGCTATGTGTTGCACCCCAAAATTTGCCCTCACAATACAAGACTTTGTGTTCCAAGAAGGTTCACAAGGTTCACAAAATTCACAATTGGTCAGAAGAGTTGACAATTCCCTCAGACAATGCACCTCCTAAGCAGTGCATCCAAAACTAGGGTTTTGACTTTAATCAGGCTAAATGGACTTCCAAGACTTCAAGTGAGCTTCATAACATCTTATATGTGTATAAGAACCCCCATGTCAAGTTTCAAGACTTTTCTCAAAAGTTTGCTCAGTCAGATGATCAGATAAGTCAAAAGCAGTCAATACAGTTAAAAAGTCAAACTGAGGTCAACTGTGGTCAAACCAAAGTCAAACTTCATGATTTTTTTTTTGCCAACATCAAAGAGAGGAATTACCCCAGGGGCATTTTGGTCATTCTTCGTGGAGTCCGCAATTTTTGAGACAAATGAGACATTATTCCTTAGGCATTGATTTATCACATGGATTGATTATATCAAGGTGTCGACATGTTTTGATTGGTACCGAGAAACTCTTGTCAGAAAAATGATTGGACTTGGGGCCGTTTCATTGATAGAGGTTTGGACTGAAAAGAAGGGGGATATTGTTAAGGTTATGATCGGCGGGAGTTTAGTTTGAATTTGCTCGGGTGTAATCATGTTGCGGTATCTCGTTTATAAAATTGGTCAAGGCCAAGGAGAAGTAAGTTTTAAATATTTTTGAACTTTTATTCATAAGTATTCATAAGTTACAACTCAAGGGTGAATTTAAATGATTTTTGAACTATTATTCATAAACATTTCAAATTTACAATTGATAAGTAAATATAAATATTTTTGGAATTTAGTTCATAAATATTTAAGGTACAATTGAAAGGGATAAATGACCTTTGAATTTCATTCATGAATATTTGTTTACAAGAAGTTTCATTTACACTGAGCATCTATTCTAAAAAAGTCCTAAAGAATCCTAAGTGTTCTTCATGATGCTCCTTTGACTTTCTCCGCAAATCTCCGATCAACCTGCACAACAAAGACAAAACAAAAAGAATAGGAAAGATTATAATTTATGTTCGACACTCTCAGAACATCATCATCATTGAGTGCCGGGAGTGGCACGACCGAAGCCGCATCCTACCCCCGTTACCGATCCGCGCCATCGGCGTCAGATCAAGCAATCTCTGTTCTTATCAATACGGGACAACCGAGAAAGATGAAGAGAGTAAAAGAAGCTTTTCGGGCCGAAATGATCTGTGTCGAATTTGGATTCAGACGAATGCTACTATCAAGTAAAAATGGGATCCCCAAACTGATATTCATGACCAAACTGAACTGAAACGCGCAACCAAAACCAAATGGCAATGGCATCCCAAATGGTTCAGACCCTAAGGTCATCATCACCAATAACCTTTCCTCGGCAACTTGGATCCAACCAAAGCACCAGCATCAATGTTGAAAGAAAAAGAGAAAAGAAGTTAATGAAGTTCATAACAGAAAACATGAAGAGTAAACTGAAACCTGGTTTGAAACCACATCAGAAAACAAATCAAATATCTGAAAAAATCAACAACCAGATGAAATCATCAAATCACACCTGTGAGCAAATGTGCAAGGCCGTACCAGAAAAAGAGGGATAAGGTAATACAATCATGTTCATGCATCAGTCATGGTGATCCCAACCGAAGTGAAGGTCACAAGTACCAAATGCAGGGCTCAGTTCATCAACATCATGGCCTGGTTCACGATCACCCTTCAGCTCAAAGGATAATTCAAAGAAAAGATACAATCAAAACCTCATGGCAATCACAACCAAACCAATACTGGAACAGCATCAGCTCGCAAGGAGCGTTATGAATCGATGAATGAACGAGGGGCATCGCGGAGTGAACATCAGAAGGGTCACAAAACAACTTCCAGCCCCTATCAAGTAAATCACGATGGGCTGGAACTGAGTTATATGTCACCTGGAAATCACATCAGGAGTATCAGAAAAAAGACAAATCAGTTCATCATAAGCAATTCTAACTGAAACAAAACAAATATCCAGTTAACCAAAGTGAAACAGATATCCAGTTGATCAAAGTGAAACCATCTCCGAAAACAAGTTGAAACAAATCCGTTTGTGACAAAGCAAATCCAAGCAAATCCCGTAATCCACATCTGCAAAGTCCAAAAGAAAAATAAATCAAATCCAAAAGAGATCAAAAACTGTGTGAAATCCGAAAATGGAAGGTTTCCCAATCAAGCGTATCAAAAATAACGTTAGTTCAATAAAATCAAATCAATCTCACAGAAGAGAATGGAAATCGAATCATATCAGAAGAAAAATACAAAATCAAATCAAATCGAAGCCCTCAAAAGCAATCAGGAAATAGTAACGCAAATCCAACCAAAGCCCACAAGATCACTAAAAAATCAGAGGGTATAAAAGAAAGATACAACCTGTGCGAAAAAGGCTAGAAGGGGGACGACCGCGAAAGAGAAGTTCGAAGTCATCGGAACTCATCAAAGCCCATACATAATCAGTCGAGGGGAGTCCACCAGCGCCGCCTAATACGCGACGAGCAAACTCACTCTGAGCTCAGATTACCATCATCATCGCCCTTCAATTTCTCATCAAAGCCCCACCGTAAATGTAAGACACCGTGCGTTTCATCTCATGTATTTGTTTCTGTTTCAGGCGAAAGAAAGGTAGCAAAGAGGACCGGAAGAGAGCATCGCGGAAGGAGAAATCGGAGAAACGACAAGATGAGAAGAAGAGAAACGATACGCGCCGTTAGGGTTCTGGGGGGGAACCCTAATCCCCTTCCAATTTGTGTGTTCCGCTCGGGTTGGGTCCGGAAATGATACCCGGCCCAACCCTCTTTTGTTTTATTTATTTTACATTTTATTTGTTTTTATTAATTTTTATTATTTTCAAATTTTTATTAAAACCTTTTTCTAACTAAATATTAACATTTGTTTTTTTAAAAAAAAATATAATTTAAACCTTTTAAAAAAAAATCTAACTTAAACCCTTTTAAAAAAAATGATAACATAAAAAATAAAAACTTTTTAGATAGTTAAACTAAACTATTTTTTTTAAAAAATTAAACTTAATCCTTTTTTTATTTAAACATCTTTTTTTAACTTATTACGTATAAACAATAAAAAAAACTCTCCAATCTTGCACTTTTGTCTCATAATTCATCCAATGACTGTCTGATTCGGTTTACTAACAGTGTTTCCTCGTTTTGCAGCTTGTTACGCTGCCAGTAGTTATTTTTGTGTATTTTTAATTCAAATTTTCATTATCATATTGTATCTGCTCCTATCATGTAATCTCGCGAATCCTAACAATCGCGCTTTAATTTCTGCCTTTAAATTTCTGCTTACATGGTTAAATTATGACATTATCTCTCTGTTTGCATGATTCAATTATCTCACGCGTTTACCACTGTTTCTGTCGCACTACACACATCCGAAGGAATTAGGTCTAGCATATGACCGTCGCGTCAATAGTCCTCAACCTCAAAACTACAAACTACAAACCCTAAATTTTTCACAAATGCCTCGCCGCAGGCAAAATTACAACTTTTACCCCTAGCATTAGGTCAAAGAGCCGCCGCGCTCATTTTAGGGTTTCCCGCCGTGGAATCCCTAACCTAATTTAACCCTAATTACAACTTAGCAATTCAACGTAGAGATTTGGAGTTTCTACACTCCGCGTAAGCGTGTCCTTAAGATGCGTTTATTCCCCTTGAGACCTTGACCACAGTCAAGAAGTCTCTAACCTCCCTTTTGAGGGGAACTACGATTACTCTGATTCCACTCCCGTAAGGATACGTAGGCACAAGATGCGATGTCTTGCCGAGTAAACTTAGAATTAACCCCCTTTATTATTTATTATTGCTTATTTATATTTTATTTATCTTTGCTATTTAATTATTTTGCTTATTATTTTGTAATTGTTTCTTGGATGTAAAGTTGTTTAATTATTTAATTATTATTATGGTTAGTAATTAGGGAGTGTAACAACATGTATGTAATATTAAAATAAATTTAGATCACTTTTAAATAAAGATAATTAAAATAAACACGCCACACACGTAAGTCGATTTTAATCGCCGTCTCACTTCCTAAGGGTATCCCTCAAGTTGCCTACGAATAATGGTTAAGTGGGGTGTATAAAGCAAGTCCCTCAAATAGAAAAATCATCAAAGTCCCTTATGGTTGCCTTTACGAATCGAGTCCCTTTCGAAAAATGATGATGGTCCCTTATACGTGCTTATTACATCCCACAATGGCCTTCAAAGTCAAATTGTCCCTCACATGTCCCTTAACATCCAAAGTAAGGACTACCTACTCCATTATAGTAGGGATAGTCTTACTAAAGGAAAGAATGAAGAATAAGAAAGACCTTTAAACATTAGGGTAGGTTACTCCTAGGTGCTTGCTCACTTCAAAACTGTTTCGCACTTAAACAAATTTTCAACAAGTTTTCAAACAAGTTCTTAACACATCCTCACATGGATTATTTATTAACTATTCTGAAAATTTTCTATTCACACACTACAATTTCAAAACAATTCAAAAGTGAGCTTAAGTACCTAAGAGCCCATGGATAACCATGGATGAAAAGGGTGCTAACACCTTCCCTTTTCATAACCTACCCCCCGGACCCAAAATATTCTCTAAGGTCTTTCCTGTTCTTTTATAACCTTTCCTTATGGATAAAATAAAAGTCGGTGGCGACTCTTGCTATCCGCAACATTGTTTAAAGTCAGTTCTCCCACCGTGTTACAGAACTGGCGACTCTGCTGGGGACCTATTTAAGAGGGGTACCCTTAGGAATTAAGATCACTTTAAATTGTTTGCCTTGTTTTCTTTATTATTATATTGTTGGGGTGCTCTTATGTGTGAAAGGTCCTAACCCGGATCTAGTGTACCTTAGGTAAATGGCAATAGACCAAGGAAACTGTACGACGTATATCGATATGGTTGATCTGGTGGCCATAGTTAGTGCGACTTCTTGGTTGGTGCTTATATTCCTTAAGTCAAGTTGAGGATAATATTGAGGCTGCCATATGTTGTCAATGCACTAACTGACTTTTAGAACCCTAGTTAACTCATCTTGGCCTTTAGAAAGTAGTGAGGTAACCGGCTTTGGTGCAGACTGAAGTTTGTTGACACTCGATACTACGCTCATTGAGATCTTAAACTTGGAGGGTTTTGGTTGGCAAGTAAGTTGCCTTCTGAACAACCACCCTTGTGAAGGATCAATGATATTGAGATCCCTTAGAACCTGGTTACTTTTGTAGGACAGGATGAACCATCTAACTTCAGGGGAGGGTACTTGCCTTTGAACCTCATGCAAGCCTTTAAACCTAGGGCTATGGTGTGACTTGTTTGTGTGTGCCACATGTTTGTGATTGAGCATGACATCATGACATCATCATGCATCATAAGCATATCATTTTCCCTAACCATTTCAAGGACCAAAGGATTTATCTTTGTTCTTTGTTGCAGGTCATGGCTTCTGCTCGTAGAAACACCATCAGGATCAACTTTGTAGGGATACCTGCTAAGCTCAAGGAGTTGGTTTCCCTAGTGCCTGATCATTCCCAGTTCAACAAGAGACATGGTCACTTATTGGATCTAGTTACTTCAGGGTTCAGTGAAGACATGATGAGTGTGCTGTTTCAGTTCTTTGACCCTAAGCACCATTGCTTTACATTTCCTGATTATCAGCTGGTTCCAACCATGGAAGAGTTCTCTAAACTTCTGGGTATACCTGTTCTTGATCAGAAGCCATTCACAGGCTTAGAGAAGGAGCTTAAACCAGAAGTTATTGCTGCAGCTCTACATCTGAAGAAGTCTGACATTGTTCTAGAGACGAGAAGAGGAGTTAAAGGTATTCTTGCCAGGGTATTAGTGGATAAAGCTCAAATGTTCTTGAAGGCTATGAGCTACGATGCTTTTGAGAAGATCTTAGCCTTATTGATTTATGGCTTAGTGTTGTTCCCCAATCCTGATCGGTTCATAGACGTTCATGCCATCAACATATTCCTGAGTCACAATCCAGTGCCTACCTTACTTGGAGACATCCTACATTCTCTTCACACCCGTACTACAAGGGCAAGAGGAACTTTGATGTGCTGCATACCTTTACTTTCTAGGTGGTTTATTTCTCACCTTCCTCGCTCAGTAGTGAAGAATGAGCAAGGGTTCAGATGGTCCAAGAGGATCATGTCACTTTCTCACTCAGACATCCATTGGTGCTCCAGATCTATGGAGAATGTCACCATCATGGACCGTTGTGGGGAGTTTCCTAATGTGCCACTTCTAGGCATAAGAGGAGGCATCACCTACAACCCATCTCTAGCTTTACGACAGTTTGGTTACGCCCGGAGCGATGGTCCACATGACATGTTGATTCAGGGCATTGTGTTTGATTACGACAACGATCTTCAGGGTTACCGTCAGAGATTCATCCGAGCTTGGGGAAAGGTAAACAGGATTGACAGCAAGACACTGGAGCCTAAGTACACTATTCCTATGGAGGCTTATCTCAGATGGGTACGATCTCGTGCTCAGACACTCATGATGCCATATCCTGCCGTCCTACCAGTTACCATGGAACCTGTTGCTGAAGGAGACACAGCTTATACCATCCTTCACCCAGACATGCCTACTGATATGGAAGACTTGCAGAGATCATGGATCCAACTGAAAGAGCAAAGGGATACTTTCGAGGCTCATTACAAAGCAAGCCAAGCAAGGATCCTAGAGCTAACATAGCTACTTCATGAGGAACGAAACCTCAACTCATACCTCAACACAAAGAGGAAACGTCCATGGGAGACTTAAAACCCCATCTTTTGTACTTATTTCGTTTTCATTTTTTGTAAGCCTAAAAGGCAAAACAAGTTATTACTAATAAAAAGTTACTTTCTTGTTTGTTTAAGCAAATTTAAATCCTGCGGTCCTTGAAAACATTGCATATGCATTCCCATATCATTGCATCACAGGTTTATAATTGTGCACAGGTTTCTCATCTTCTCGCTGTTTATTTCAGCAATGGCTCTTGAACAATCAGTTAAGGATCTCCAGGCACAGAATGCACAGTTCCAAGAGCTGATCCTAAACCTATCCAAGGGGCAGGATGAATTGAAGACACTGCTGGCCAAGAAGACTAAGAAGGCTAGAAGGTCTGCTGGGTTGCTCAACATGGGAAGAAGGTTCAAAGGTCCTGCCAAGACCAAGGAACATGTTGAAGACTATGAATCTGAAGAATCTGAGCAGGAGAGAGGCAGTCTCCACAACACTATGGGGGACTCTGATTCTGAGGCTAACTACTACCATGAGCCTAACGAAGACAAATTCAAGATGCTGGTGGATAGAATGGATGCTATGGAATTACAGAAATCATCTGGGCTGGATTTTGAGGATTTGAGCTTGATATCTGGGGTGGTCATACCCATTGGGTTCAAAGTTCCTACATTTGTTGTCTATGATGGGGTCTCTTGTCCCAAATTGCATCTGAGGTCTTATGTCAGAAGAATTCAACCCCACACTGCTGATAAAAAGTTGTGGATCCATTTCTTTCAAGAGAGTTTATCTGGAGCTCAGCTAGAGTGGTATTATCAGTTGGAGAGTGTCAACATCAGAGATTGGAATGACCTTGCTGAAGCTTTCTACAAGCAGTATCAATACAATGCTGACTTAGCCCCCACTCGCATGCAGCTTCAAAGCATGTCTATGGGTGCCAAAGAAAGCTTTAAGGAGTATGCTCAGAAGTGGAGAGACTTAGTTGGAAGAGTTCAACCCCCTTTGACTGATAGGGAGTTGGTTGATATGTTCATGTGTACGCTGAATGGTCCGTTTTACAGTCATCTCATTGGAAGCTCATCATCTGGCTTCACTGAGTTGATCATGACAGGAGAGCGAGTAGAGAATGGTATCAAGAGTGGTAAGATCCAAGTGGGCACTTCTTCATCAGGTGCTGCAAAGAAGCCTCCCACTGGGAAGAAAGAATCTAATGCGGTGTATGGTCAGCCTGATCGTAACAGAAGGCATCAGTCTGTTAGTGCAGTTCATATTTCAAATCCGACTCCTGCAACAACAGAGCAGCCTCAAGGCAACCAACAGAGGGCTAGAAGACAGTTCACGAAGATCAACATGTCAATGGCTTAGGCATTGCAACACTTGTTGAAGGCTGAACTTATTACCCTGAGGGAGGCTCCTCAGAATCCCAATGTTACCTCTCCCAAGTACAATCCCAATGCACGATGTGCATATCATTCAAACTGTCCAGGACATGATACTAATAACTGCTGGGTCTTGAAGAACAAAATTCAGGATATGATTGATGCTGGAGAAATTGAGTTTGATCCACCAGGTACTCCAAATGTGATTACAGCTCCAATGCCAAATCACGAGAAGACTGTCAACGCCATTGATGAAGATATTGATGAAGATCTGCATGTCTATTCAGTTATGGAGTTGAGCACACCATTGTCTGTTATCAAAAAGAGGTTAGTACAAGCTGGGATCTTTCCAGGTTGTCATGAAGATTGTCTATATTGTACCTATAAGCCGGATAGTTGCTTCATTTTGAGAGATGGGATTCAACGTCTCATGGATAAATATACTATAGTGTTTGAAAGAAGACCAGCATCTGTAGAAAGTATGGTAGATCATCTGACTCAGGGTAAGAAGATTGAAGAGGTTGACATGGTTGACAAAGTACCACTAAGAATCACTTCAAAGGGTCCCATTAAAATCACTCATCAGGGCCCAATCAAGATTACTGCTGAAGGTCCTGTGAAAGTTGTTGCTGAAGCCAGAGTAGCTCCTCTGATCATTACCACTCCTGGTCCTATTCCTTATACATCTGACAAAGCTGTGCCTTGGCACTATGGGTCTGATGTTTACATCCATGGTGTCAAGCAGGAGCCCTTACCCGATATGCCTGTGGACATTGACAATATTGCTGGATCTAGCAAGATCACTCGTAGTGGAAGAGTCTTCTCTCCTCCAGTTGCTTCTAAGAGTGCAGTTACTCCTGCTGTTACTTCCACCACTGATGCTCGGGGCAAGGGTCCTGTTATTGAGCCTGTATCTACTGATGTGCCAGCCGCTGATGACCTCTCTAAGCAGATGGAAGAAGTATTGAAAATCATTCGCAAGAGTGATTATGATATTGTTGATCAGCTGGGGCATACTCCCTCAAAGATTTCTATGCTCTCCCTGTTATTATGTTCTGAGGCTCATGCCAAGTCATTGATCAAGTTTCTAAAGATGGCTCATGTACCCAGTGCAATTTCTGTGGACCAGTTTGAGAATTGTGTTGCTCACCTGACCTATGACAACGGGTTAGGATTTTCTGATGCTGACTTGACCCCTGCCAAGAGGGATCATAACAGGGCCTTGCATATTTCAATTGAATGCAGGGGCACTACCCTGTCTCATGTGCTGATAGACAATGGTTCCTCTCTGAATGTGTTGCCTAAGGAAGTCCTGAACAAGCTGAGTCCTAAAGATACGGTATTGAAGCCCAGTAATATTGTGGTAAAGGCTTTTGATGGTTCTAGAAGAGTAGTGCATGGGGAAATTGATCTTCCAATCAAGGTTGGCTCTCAGGTGTTTACTGCTACATTCTATGTGATGGATATTCGTCCTTCGTACTCATGTCTACTTGGTCGTCCCTGGATCCATGGGGCAGGTGCTGTGACCTCCACATTACATCAAAAGTTGAGATATCCGGTGAATGGAAAAGTTGTTACTGTCTTTGGAGAGGAAGAATACTTTGTCAGCCATGTAAACACTTTCAAGTATCTGGAAGTAGAAGGTGAATACATTGAAACTCCATGTCAGTCATTTGAAGTGGTTCCCTGGGCTGTTAAGGATTGTGTGACTCCTCCTGCTGTGAAGAAGGTTCCTGTGGTCATCAGAAACCCTCCAACAATGGCAATGGCCTCCCTCAATGATGCAAAAGCTGTGGTGGAAGAAGGTGGTTGTACTATTTGGGGTCAGCTTCCTGATATTCCATACAAGTCTGACAAGTTTGGTTTGGGTTTCACTGCAGAGTCCCAGAAGGCTGTTCGTCGTGCTCATGCTGTTCGTATCACCAATCAAGGGGTTATCAATGCTGTGGGAGATCAAGATGAAGACTACAACTTGGAGGCATGGATTTTTCCTACTGTAGGTGCTGGACTCAATAATTGGAAAGCTGAAGATGTTATCCCTATCTCCTTCAGTCAGGAGTAAATACTATTACTGTGTTATGTTTTTAAATTTGTAATTTCTGGAACAATTAAAACTTTCAAGCCATGTGCCTTACCCGGGGCACAATGGTGTGCTTGTTGCGGGTTGTCATTTCATTTGCATACTTCATTCAATAAAATCAGTGGATGTTTCGTTTTCGTAAATATTGTGTTCCTTGTCTTCCTTTTTCTTTTATTTTTGCTTTATCAGCTATGTGTTCTTACACACACCCACGTCACTAAAATGCAGATCCTCATCCACTCTGGATCCAGTTGATAACAGTTCTACTATTGCCAATTACAATTTCGAGAATCCGATCTATCAAACTGAAGACGGAAACGAGGACGATTGTGAAATACCTGTAGAGCTTGCTAGGTTGTTACGACAAGAAGAGAAAGCTATACAGCCACATGAAGAGCCAGTCGAAGTTGTGAATCTGGGAACTGAAGAAAACAGAAAAGAGGTCAAGATAGGGGCTGATTTAGAGGACAGTGTCAAGAACAGGTTGATTCAGACGCTACGTGACTATGTGGAGATCTTTGCTTGGTCTTATGAAGATATGCCAGGGTTGGATACAGACATTGTGGTTCACCGTTTGCCAGTGAAAGAAGATTGTCGTCCAAAGAAGCAGAAGGTTCGTCGTATGCGTCCTGAAATGTCAGAAAAGATCAAAGCAGAGGTAATGAAACAGTTCAATGCAGGGTTCTTGGCCGTAACTTCTTATCCTCAGTGGGTTGCAAATGTGGTACCAGTTCCTAAGAAAGATGGTAAGGTACGTATGTGTGTAGACTACAGAGATCTGAACAAGGCTAGCCCTAAAGATGACTTTCCACTTCCTCATATTGATATTCTGGTAGACAACACCGCTCAGCATAAGGTATTCTCTTTTATGGATGGTTTCTCTGGTTACAATCAAATCAAGATGGCACCTGAAGATATGGAGAAGACTACATTTGTGACACAGTGGGGCACCTTTTGCTATAAGGTAATGCCATTTGGTTTGAAGAATGCAGGGGCAACATATCAGCGTGCTATGGTGGCTTTGTTTCATGATATGATTCATCATGAGATAGAGGTATATGTGGATGATATGATAGCCAGGTCTCAGAATGAAGAACAACATCTTGATCATCTGCACAAGTTGTTTGAGAGGTTGAAGAAATACAGGTTGAGATTAAATCCAAACAAGTGTACTTTTGGAGTTAGATCTGGAAAGCTCCTGGGTTTCATTGTCAGTGGAAAAGGTATTGAAGTGGATCCTGCAAAAGTGAAAGCTATACGAGAGATGCCAGCTCCCCGTACTGAGAAGGAGGTTAGAGGTTTCTTGGGACGATTGAACTACATTGCAAGATTTATTTCCCAATTAACTACCATCTGTGAGCCAATCTTCAAGTTGTTGAAGAAAGATCAGGTGATGGAATGGAATGATGAGTGCCAGACTGCCTTTGATGAAATCAAGAGATATTTGCTAGAACCTCCAATTTTAATGCCACCAGTTGATGGAAGACCCTTGATTATGTATTTAACAGTATTAGACAACTCAATGGGGTGTGTATTGGGGCAACATGACGAGTCTGGTCGAAAAGAGCAGGCAATATACTACCTTAGCAAAAAGTTTACCGACTGTGAAACAAGATACTCACTGCTCGAGAAAACTTGTTGCGCTTTGGCATGGGCTGCTCGCCGACTAAGACAGTATATGTTGACCCATACTACCTTGTTGATTTCGAAGATGGATCCAATCAAGTACATATTTGAGAAACCTGCTCTCTCCGGAAGAATTGCAAGATGGCAAATGATCTTGACGGAATATGATATACAGTATACTACTCAGAAGGCCATTAAGGGGAGTGTTGTTGCTGATCATTTGGCTCATCAAGCAGTAGATGATTACCAGTCAATGAATTTTGAGTTCCCTGATGAAGACGTTATGTCTGTTACCAAAGAACCTGGACAATATGACGGACCTGAACAAAGATCCCGATGGACTATGGTTTTTGATGGTGCCTCCAATGCACATGGTAATGGTGTTGGTGTTGTGATTAGTTCCCCTGAAGGTTGTCATACCCCGATTACTGCCAGACTTTGTTTCTATTGTACCAATAACATGGCTGAGTATGAGGCATGTATCATGGGTATGCAAGTTGCTATTGATATGAAGATTCAGTTCCTTGAGGTGTATGGAAATTCAGCTCTGGTAGTAAGTCAGATTAAAGGAGATTGGGATACAAAGCATGATAATCTCATTCCTTACAGAGAACATGTGTTGTCTTTGATCCCACATTTCAAAGAGATTACTTTTGGACATATTCCACGAAGAGAGAATCAGTTGGCAGACGCATTGGCCACCATGGCATCTATGTTTGAGATAAGCTGGGATGATGAAGCTCCCAAGATTACCATTGATAGATTTGAGAAGCCTGCATACTGCAATGAGATTGACACTGAAGGGGCAAGTGGACTCCAACATATGAGGGACCATTTGTAGTCAAGACAGTGTTCTCAGGAGGTGCCATGATACTGACTACAATGGATGGTGAAGACTTCCCACAACCTGTAAACGCAGACATAGTTAAAAAATACTACGCATAAAAAGAGACCCGCTAGGTTGACAGGCCTAGGCAAAAATAAGGGCATCCCGGCAAACCAAAAGGGTTTGGGCAAAAATTAGGGATATATATATATAAAAAGATGTACACCCGGCAAGTCGAAAACCTGAAAAGGCGGCTTGGGCAAAAAAGGGTATCCCGGTGGATTGAAAACCTGAAAGGGCAATCCAGGCAAAAGTTAGGGATTAAAGCGTATGACTATGTCTCGTTTGGATCACTCATGAAACTGCAACCAGTTGTACTACTTACTCAAGCTCAAACAGATAAAGCTCAATCCAATCGTTTCCGTCTCGACAGCAAGAAGATGAGATACTTGAGTGGCAATAGTAGAATTGAAACTCAATAGGATTATTTCCCACATAGCTGATTCTTTTTGTAAAACTTCATGACAAAATTCTCTTACTAGGGTTTATGTCTCCTTGTACAAACTTACCCGTGTATGGGTCACTTTTGATATAAATAAATTCCATCTTTTGAATCCAGATTTACTTTTACCCTATTTACATAAGCGAAACGTCCATTGTTTGTGTTTGAATGTATGTATGCCTTTTAATATGATTGATGTTTACCAGAAACGCATGAAAATGCAGTAATAGTATTTACTAAGGACGAACGAGGGAAGGATTTCAACGAAGCTTCGCCGGTTCATCTTTACAAGGCAGTTACAAACCATCAGTAGGAATAATCCATGTTCACAAAGTCTAATCTCCCCTGAAATTTATATCCATCTCTTTTATCCTCATACGGATATACGGGAAATTACTTTCCAATAAGGGCACGATGAACGAAGACGGGATGTTATACTTATCCTACTATCAAACGAAAACGAAGGTTATCTATACCCTACTATCCCCAACAACGGGAGGTTATCTATACCTTGTTATCCCCAACAACGGGAGGTTATCTATACCTTGTTATCCCCAGCAGACGGAGGGTTATATATTCTTCAACAACGAATCGGGATTTATTTTCCTTGGCCAGCAGTTGTTATACAAGGATATCCAGACACTTCCAGCAGTGTCATAGCATACATACATCATTTACATCATACCATAACATATATGTCTATAGTACATTACCTAAGTGCATCATGTCATACATGCATACATAAAGCATAAACTAATGTTGTTATACAGAATGCTACCTTGTTTTCAGGTTAATTATCCAACAAACAATCTTATGATCTTTGGGACTGCTTTATTGTAACCTCAGGGTTACTTTATCCTCCTGATGAGCTTCTTATTACTTTGGGACTGCTTTATTGTAACCTCAGGGTTATTTTATCCTCCTGATAGCCTCTCATGACTTCAAGACTGCTTTAGAGCTACTGATTGCTCTATCCTCCTGAAATCATCCTATTACTTCAAGACTGCTTTAGAGCTATTCATTGCTCTATCCTCATGGGGTCATATTACTACTTCAAGACTGCTTTAGAGCTATTCATTGCTCTATCCTCCTGAAGCCATCTAATTATTTCAAGACTGCTTTAGAGTTATCCATTGCTCTATCCTCCTGAAATTACATTATTATTTCAAGACTGCTTTAGAGCTATTGATTGCTCTATCCTCCTGAAGACATATCACATTATTATTTCAAGACTGCTTTAGAGCTATCCATTGCTCTATCCTCCTGAAATCATTACTTCAAGACTGCTTTAGAGCTATTGATTGCTCTATCCTCCTGAAGACATATCACATTATTATTTCAAGACTGCTTTAGAGCTGTTGATTGCTCTATCCTACTGAAGCCATTCTATTACTTCAAGACTGCTTTAGAGCTATTGATTGCTCTATCCTCCTGAAGCCATTATTACTTCAAGACTGCTTTAGAGCTATTGATTGCTCTATCCTCCTGAGGTCAGATTTATCACTTCAAGACTGCTTTAGGGTTGTCATTATTGATTGCTCTATCCTCATGAAGACATGCTGTTACATCAGTATTACTCCAGACTCCTGGCAGTTCTCTTTATACTACTGAAGAACTTTCCCCTAGTGGCATCTTTAAGCCCACTCAATCATGTTCAACCAACCATCAATATCACTCCATGCACTGGTGAGTGCAAATTTTTGGGCTTTTGTGTTCAATCCCCTTCAACCTTCCAGGTTACGACTGGCAAATATACCAATCTAACCCCTCAGGTTTCAGAAAATTGAACAGGGGCAGCTGTTGCACCCCAAAATTTGCCCTCACAATACAAGACTTTGTGTTCCAAGAAGGTTCACAAGGTTCACAAAATTCACAATTGGTCAGAAGAGTTGACAATTCCCTCAGACAATGCACCTCCTAAGCAGTGCATCCAAAACTAGGGTTTTGACTTTAATCAGGCTAAATGGACTTCCAAGACTTCAAGTGAGCTTCATAACATCTTATATGTGTATAAGAACCCCCATGTCAAGTTTCAAGACTTTTCTCAAAAGTTTGCTCAGTCAGATGATCAGATAAGTCAAAAGCAGTCAATGCAGTTAAAAAGTCAAACTGAGGTCAACTGTGGTCAAACCAAAGTCAAACTTCATGATTTTTTTTTTTGCCAACATCAAAGAGAGGAATTACCCCAGGGGCATTTTGGTCATTCTTCGTGGAGTCCGCAATTTTTGAGACAAATGAGACATTATTCCTTAGGCATTGATTTATCACATGGATTGATTATATCAAGGTGTCGACATGTTTTGATTGGTACCGAGAAACTCTTGTCAGAAAAATGATTGGACTTGGGGCCGTTTCATTGATAGAGGTTTGGACTGAAAAGAAGGGGGATATTGTTAAGGTTATGATCGGCGGGAGTTTAGTTTGAATTTGCTCGGGTGTAATCATGTTGCGGTATCTCGTTTATAAAATTGGTCAAGGCCAAGGAGAAGTAAGTTTTAAATATTTTTGAACTTTTATTCATAAGTATTCATAAGTTACAACTCAAGGGTGAATTTAAATGATTTTTGAACTATTATTCATAAACATTTCAAATTTACAATTGATAAGTAAATATAAATATTTTTGGAATTTAGTTCATAAATATTTAAGGTACAATTGAAAGGGATAAATGACCTTTGAATTTCATTCATGAATATTTGTTTACAAGAAGTTTCATTTACACTGAGCATCTATTCTAAAAAAGTCCTAAAGAATCCTAAGTGTTCTTCATGATGCTCCTTTGACTTTCTCCGCAAATCTCCGATCAACCTGCACAACAAAGACAAAACAAAAAGAATAGGAAAGATTATAATTTATGTTCGACACTCTCAGAACATCATCATCATTGAGTGCCGGGAGTGGCACGACCGAAGCCGCATCCTACCCCCGTTACCGATCCGCGCCATCGGCGTCAGATCAAGCAATCTCTGTTCTTATCAATACGGGACAACCGAGAAAGATGAAGAGAGTAAAAGAAGCTTTTCGGGCCGAAATGATCTGTGTCGAATTTGGATTCAGACGAATGCTACTATCAAGTAAAAATGGGATCCCCAAACTGATATTCATGACCAAACTGAACTGAAACGCGCAACCAAAACCAAATGGCAATGGCATCCCAAATGGTTCAGACCCTAAGGTCATCATCACCAATAACCTTTCCTCGGCAACTTGGATCCAACCAAAGCACCAGCATCAATGTTGAAAGAAAAAGAGAAAAGAAGTTAATGAAGTTCATAACAGAAAACATGAAGAGTAAACTGAAACCTGGTTTGAAACCACATCAGAAAACAAATCAAATATCTGAAAAAATCAACAACCAGATGAAATCATCAAATCACACCTGTGAGCAAATGTGCAAGGCCGTACCAGAAAAAGAGGGATAAGGTAATACAATCATGTTCATGCATCAGTCATGGTGATCCCAACCGAAGTGAAGGTCACAAGTACCAAATGCAGGGCTCAGTTCATCAACATCATGGCCTGGTTCACGATCACCCTTCAGCTCAAAGGATAATTCAAAGAAAAGATACAATCAAAACCTCATGGCAATCACAACCAAACCAATACTGGAACATCATCAGCTCGCAAGGAGCGTTATGAATCGATGAATGAACGAGGGGCATCGCGGAGTGAACATCAGAAGGGTCACAAAACAACTTCCAGCCCCTATCAAGTAAATCACGATGGGCTGGAACTGAGTTATATGTCACCTGGAAATCACATCAGGAGTATCAGAAAAAAGACAAATCAGTTCATCATAAGCAATTCTAACTGAAACAAAACAAATATCCAGTTAACCAAAGTGAAACAGATATCCAGTTGATCAAAGTGAAACCATCTCCGAAAACAAGTTGAAACAAATCCGTTTGTGACAAAGCAAATCCAAGCAAATCCCGTAATCCACATCTGCAAAGTCCAAAAGAAAAATAAATCAAATCCAAAAGAGATCAAAAACTGTGTGAAATCCGAAAATGGAAGGTTTCCCAATCAAGCGTATCAAAAATAACGTTAGTTCAATAAAATCAAATCAATCTCACAGAAGAGAATGGAAATCGAATCATATCAGAAGAAAAATACAAAATCAAATCAAATCGAAGCCCTCAAAAGCAATCAGGAAATAGTAACGCAAATCCAACCAAAGCCCACAAGATCACTAAAAAATCAGAGGGTATAAAAGAAAGATACAACCTGTGCGAAAAAGGCTAGAAGGGGGACGACCGCGAAAGAGAAGTTCGAAGTCATCGGAACTCATCAAAGCCCATACATAATCAGTCGAGGGGAGTCCACCAGCGCCGCCTAATACGCGACGAGCAAACTCACTCTGAGCTCAGATTACCATCATCATCGCCCTTCAATTTCTCATCAAAGCCCCACCGTAAATGTAAGACACCGTGCGTTTCATCTCATGTATTTGTTTCTGTTTCAGGCGAAAGAAAGGTAGCAAAGAGGACCGGAAGAGAGCATCGCGGAAGGAGAAATCGGAGAAACGACAAGATGAGAAGAAGAGAAACGATACGCGCCGTTAGGGTTCTGGGGGGGAACCCTAATCCCCTTCCAATTTGTGTGTTCCGCTCGGGTTGGGTCCGGAAATGATACCCGACCCAACCCTCTTTTGTTTTATTTATTTTACATTTTATTTGTTTTTATTAATTTTTATTATTTTCAAATTTTTATTAAAACCTTTTTCTAACTAAATATTAACATTTGTTTTTTAAAAAAAAAATATAATTTAAACCTTTTAAAAAAAAATCTAACTTAAACCCTTTTAAAAAAAATGATAACATAAAAAATAAAAACTTTTTAGATAGTTAAACTAAACTATTTTTTTAAAAAAATTAAACTTAATCCTTTTTTTATTTAAACATCTTTTTTTAACTTATTACGTATAAACAATAAAAAAAACTCTCCAATCTTGCACTTTTGTCTCATAATTCATCCAATGACTGTCTGATTCGGTTTACTAACAGTGTTTCCTCGTTTTGCAGCTTGTTACGCTGCCAGTAGTTATTTTTGTGTATTTTTAATTCAAATTTTCATTATCATATTGTATCTGCTCCTATCATGTAATCTCGCGAATCCTAACAATCGCGCTTTAATTTCTGCCTTTAAATTTCTGCTTACATGGTTAAATTATGACATTATCTCTCTGTTTGCATGATTCAATTATCTCACGCGTTTACCACTGTTTCTGTCGCACTACACACATCCGAAGGAATTAGGTCTAGCATATGACCGTCGCGTCAATAGTCCTCAACCTCAAAACTACAAACTACAAACCCTAAATTTTTCACAAATGCCTCGCCGCAGGCAAAATTACAACTTTTACCCCTAGCATTAGGTCAAAGAGCCGCCGCGCTCATTTTAGGGTTTCCCGCCGTGGAATCCCTAACCTAATTTAACCCTAATTACAACTTAGCAATTCAACGTAGAGATTTGGAGTTTCTACACTCCGCGTAAGCGTGTCCTTAAGATGCGTTTATTCCCCTTGAGACCTTGACCACAGTCAAGAAGTCTCTAACCTCCCTTTTGAGGGGAACTACGATTACTCTGATTCCACTCCCGTAAGGATACGTAGGCACAAGATGCGATGTCTTGCCGAGTAAACTTAGAATTAACCCCCTTTATTATTTATTATTGCTTATTTATATTTTATTTATCTTTGCTATTTAATTATTTTGCTTATTATTTTGTAATTGTTTCTTGGATGTAAAGTTGTTTAATTATTTAATTATTATTATGGTTAGTAATTAGGGAGTGTAACAACATGTATGTAATATTAAAATAAATTTAGATCACTTTTAAATAAAGATAATTAAAATAAACACGCCACACACGTAAGTCGATTTTAATCGCCGTCTCACTTCCTAAGGGTATCCCTCAAGTTGCCTACGAATAATGGTTAAGTGGGGTGTATAAAGCAAGTCCCTCAAATAGAAAAATCATCAAAGTCCCTTATGGTTGCCTTTACGAATCGAGTCCCTTTCGAAAAATGATGATGGTCCCTTATACGTGCTTATTACATCCCACAATGGCCTTCAAAGTCAAATTGTCCCTCACATGTCCCTTAACATCCAAAGTAAGGACTACCTACTCCATTATAGTAGGGATAGTCTTACTAAAGGAAAGAATGAAGAATAAGAAAGACCTTTAAACATTAGGGTAGGTTACTCCTAGGTGCTTGCTCACTTCAAAACTGTTTCGCACTTAAACAAATTTTCAACAAGTTTTCAAACAAGTTCTTAACACATCCTCACATGGATTATTTATTAACTATTCTGAAAATTTTCTATTCACACACTACAATTTCAAAACAATTCAAAAGTGAGCTTAAGTACCTAAGAGCCCATGGATAACCATGGATGAAAAGGGTGCTAACACCTTCCCTTTTCATAACCTACCCCCCGGACCCAAAATATTCTCTAAGGTCTTTCCTGTTCTTTTATAACCTTTCCTTATGGATAAAATAAAAGTCGGTGGCGACTCTTGCTATCCGCAACATTGTTTAAAGTCAGTTCTCCCACCGTGTTACACTATGCTTTAACTTATTTGAGCCAACATAGAACCATTTTTCAAGTCACTTTTTCAAGTTTCATGCCATAAAAAGCAAGTGTCCAAACTTTGTGTAGAATGGTTGTCAACTATCCAAACCACCCTCATTCTTTTCACACACCTCCATAGGCCTAAATTGATGACCAAGAGGCTTAGATATCATGCTAACCCGTGTGTGTACCTCATGTTGTGATTTTTGGAAAAATTGAAAAGCAAGCAAATAACTCATCATGGGCCTGCATGAACCTCTTTAACCCATCATATATAAGCCATGCACAAACCCTAGATGAATGAAACAAGAGAAGCTGGCCAGAATAGCAAGTATCACTCAAAAAAATTCAAAAAATTCTCTCTTTTCAAATTGGAGTTTTCACTGGGTTTTCCTTCAAGTCCTGGCTCATTTCATCATCACTAAAGACCAAGGAAGAGATTAGAGGCATTAAAGTGAAGCTTGCAAGGCGTTTGAAGAGCCGACGGAGCAACTCCGTTAGGTAACACTCCATCCTTTAAATCTCTCATTCTAGTCATTGACTTAGAAGCATAACTGGTGCATTTGAAGCCCTACTTCATGTAGGCCATGTTTGAATCATTTTGATGATTGTTTGTTAGAATTTCAGTTTGAATATCAAAACTTTGTGGCTTAATTTCACTATGTTTCAAGGACCTTTTTCAAAAACTGAGCTCATATTTGGATTCTACGTGGAAAAATCTTTGAATTGGTGCCTTGAGTTTTCATTTTTATGGTGATTTGCAGCTAACTCCGGTGAAGCTCGCATGAGAAGACGATCGGAGCTAGGGCTCCAGCGTCCGAGGCTTGAGCTGAGGTGGCCTGTGATATGGCCATTGACTTTGCACGCATGTCCATTTGATTTTGAGTTGGCATATGACATGTTTAAGTGAAACAGTGCGTTTCATTTTGGAACTCAGCTTCAATTGGTTTTGGGCCTTGCCATTTTGCTTTCCATGCCCCCTTCGTTTGAGGCCCATTTGCGTGTGACTTGGCTGTAGTTCAAATCATTTGGCTGATACACCCCTCTTTCATGTTTTAATTTCTTTTTATTTTATTTTCTTGCTATTTCATTTTAAATCTTTTAAAAATAGTTTTGAGTTTTACAAAAATCCCAAAAAATGCTTTTCTGATATTTCAACATGTTGAGTTTATTTTCCATATTTTATTTTATTTTTCAATTATTTTTGCTATTTTTAATTCATTTAATGATTGAGGTGTTTTATGGTTTGTACATATATTTGAACTTGATCATTGACCACAATTAAAACACCCCCTTTGACCAATTTTCCTCTCACACTTAGGTGTTAGATCGAGGCTTATTTGAGGGCTGGTTTGAGGTCTTGATGATCATTTTTCATTTGTTTTTCATTGGTTTTTTATGGACCCTCGATGCTTGCTCGACAAGTTGAACACCTTGCATTGTTTGACCTAGTTGATGGTGCTTTGAATTGACTCTTGTGTAAGTGCTCTTAATTGGCTACATTTTGTGGCAAAACTTTAGAGTTTACATGTATGTCATACTGAATGTTAGGACATACATAATGATGTGTGTGCAGGGTAAGTTAACTATAAGTTAAGCTGAATGTCATACAGAATGTCATGACATTTACCGTATGACATCCAGCAGGCAAGTTAGTTTTTCTGGTATCTAGAAATCAGGAATCAAATCAGGAGCTCAAGCTTAAAGACAAGAGACGTTTGAGAAGCACTAAAGCGAAATAAATGTTCCTAAAGTAAAGGGCAAGCGTGCAGAGAATTGAAGAGTAGGGTTTGTTATGATTAAACCTAACTATGTGCACCAAGGCCCAAAGGACTGACTGCACTATAAATATCAGAAGAAGCAATCCTAGAAATAAAGCTTTTGATATAACATCAGAGAGTGCAAATTACAGAGTCCTTGTGAGTGAAGAAGGTTGTTCTTCACGTGAGTATTGTGAATGAAGAAAGTGTGTTCTTCACGTGTGAATTGAGTCTTAGGAATACTTGTTTACCAAGCAAGAGTATGTGTGTCCCTTGATCAAAGCTTTGAAGCAAGATCAAGGTGTGTATGAAATGTTTCTTCATCCTTATTCTGTAATTGTAATAGGATATCACTGTGGTGTGATTGAGGGGGAGTGAGTGGGAATACTCAGGTCTAAAGTGTCTCTAGGTTGAAGTGTCATTGGGTAGAGATTAAGTGAGAAGTGCAAACTGGTTGTTTGACTTTGAATTGATTCTGCTAATAGTGAATTTCCTCCCTGGCTTGGTAGCCCCCAGATGTAGGTGTTGTTAACACTGAACTGAGTGAACAATTGTTGTGTTATTTACTGCTTTTACTTACAGTTTAATTAGTTAGTACAGTAGGCAATGTCATAGTGGATGTTATAACTTTGGCAATAACATCCATTTTGTGCTTGCCAGAACTTCAATTGGTATCAGAGCTGGAACCCTGCCTGTTTATTCTGGGTGAGATCTAGGGAAATAAATTCTAGTACTATGGATAAAGATATAGGATTCACTAATAGACCTCCAATTCTGGATGGTTTGAATTATGATTATTGGAAACCTAGGATGATTGCATTTCTAAAATCCTTACAACAAGGCTTGGAGAGCTGCAGACTCTGGCTGGAAACATCCTGTGAATATAGACAAGGATGAAGTAGATGTGTTAATTCCTGAAGAGGAATGGAACAAAGAGCAAGAGGCCTTAGCTCTTGGGAACTCTAAAGCTTTGAATGCACTCTTCAATGGCATAGACAAAAACATCTTCAGACTGGTACACCACTATGAACTAGCAAAGGATGTTTGAGACACTCTCAGAACTACTCATGAGGGAACTTCCAAGGTCAAAATGTCAAGACTTCAAATGCTAACCACCAAATTTGAGGGTCTGAGAATGAAGGAAGATGAGACCATTCATGAGTTTTACATGAATGTTCTTGAACTTGCAAACACCTCAGGAGCCTTGGGAGAAAAGATGGCTGAAGAGAAGCTTGTAAGGAAGATTCTCAGGTCCTTACCTAAGAGGTTTGCCATGAAGGTCACAACCATTGAAGAAGCTCAAGACATATGCAACATGAAAGTGGATGAACTCATAGGTTCTCTCCAAACATTTGAGATGGGCATGTGTGAACAACTTGTAGAGAAAAAGAGCAAAAGCATAGCTCTTGTCTCAAACATTTCTGAGGATTCAGAAGAAGAGGGTGGTGAAAAAGAGGAGAATTTGTCAAAAGCAATAGCCCTGCTTGGAAGACAGTTCAATAAACTGATCAAAAGGATAGATCATAAGTCAAAGTCTATGGCAAGAACACCTCCTCTGATAGCAGCAGAAGGGATAAGTCTGAGGAAAATTCCAATCAAAGCAAAGGAGTACAATGCCATGAGTGTGAGGGATATGGACACATAAGAAAGGAATGTCCCACCTATCTCAAAAAGAAAGAAAAAGGCCTAACTATTACTTGGTCTGATGGAGATTCTGAGAGTGGATCAGAAGATGAGTCTGCAAAACATGTCACAGCTCTGAATAGTGTATGTCTATCTAATGGTGACTCAAGTGAAGAGGAGCTAACTTATGATGAACTAGCAGAATCATATAAGAAGCTGTCCATCGGAAGCATTGAATTATATCAGCAAGGAGAGCACCAGAAGAAGTTCATAATGGAATTAGAGGCTGAGAAGATAGAGCAGCTAGCAACTATAGACTCACTCAAAAGTAAGGTCAACCTGTTGGAATCCAAAATGAAGCAGATGGAAAAATCTTGGGACTGACACTCTAGAAGAGATTCTGCAGAGTGGTCAGAACTCAGGAAATAGGTCTGGACTGGGATTTGTTGATAAACAGAATCCTGTTTTGAAACTCAAGAGATTACAACCTGAGATTCAGAAGGTACAGAGAATGTCACGACCAATGTCACAACATCCACCACACAGAAACTGGAACCAAGTCAAAAGTAGATTCAAAGGGTATAGATGCTACCACTGTGGAAAACTTGGTCATATCAAATCTGTGTGTTTCTGGCTGCATGGATTTCCTAGTCATCCTCATCAAGGGAAATCTAAACAGAGAGCTCATGTCAAAAGGCAACATCAAGCAAAACCTAAGAAGGATGCTACTAACAAGCAAAGATAATGGGTTGCCAAGAATATGGCATTAGTAGCTCACAATTCTCTAAGGATGCCTACCCAGGAGGATTGGTACTTTGATAGTGGCTACTCCAAACATATGACTGGAATTGAGGATCACTTGATAAAACTCAGAACTCAATCATCTACTCATGTAACTTTTGGTGATGGAGCTAGAGGAGAAATCATAGGTGTCAGACAACTTGACAGTCTTAAAACTCCAAAATTGAAGGATGTCTTGCTGGTTAAAGGACTGATTGTTAATCTAATAAGCATAAGTCAGTTATGTGATCAAGGTTTAAAAGTACACTTTTCATGGGATAAGTGTGTGGTTGTCAATGAAGAAGGTGAGGAAAAAATGAGGGGAACTAGATCCAAGAATAATTGTTATCTATGGGAGCCCAGAAGTAACATAAATGGATTGATCAATAAAGAAAATAAGGACCAACTATGGTTGGAGAAAGGAAGACGACCTCTAAAGATTGAAAGGACCAGGTCCAACTCATCAGCAAGTGGATCTTCAAAGTATGCTTCAGAAAGAAGGACAGGATGTAAGCAACGTCATGTGGGGAAGCAAGCCAAGAAGGGATATCCAAAGACTGGTCATCAGGGAAAGCTAGATAGGCTATATTGGAACCTGATGAAATCCATGGAAGCTGTCTTGCACAAAGAAAGCAATGTCACTCCAGATGTCATGACCTTGCTCTGTGACATCAAGAGTACCATCCAAACAAGATCTAATGATTTCAAGGGAGTCATGCTCAAGGGTAACTTGTGTAAATGGAAAGAGGGTAGTGCTAAACCTGGTGATTATGTCCGTAATAGTGTTGACATGGTTTCAAGAAGTGTCAAGGAGTCTCAATTTAAAAATTCTCTAAAATTGAAGTACTCCAGAAATGATGAGTTATAGAAATTAATAGTAAAAGGGAATTACATTCTGAATATAAATCATTTAATGATAAATCAAAAAGGTAAGTTCCCTCCTATTGGACAATCGTACCCCATTACCACTTATACGATACAACCCCTCTACTCTTGGTGCCATCACAAACTATTCAACTTCCTTACCATTTCCAACAAGTATAAAAAATCTCTTCCTCCTCAAACAACGACCCTAAGAATGTCGCATCATTCTAAACCATCCTAATCCAAAAGAATGACCGACAACGATGCTGAATCAAACCCTAATGAAGTGCTTGAAATAGCTCCACAATGAATGATGACACCAGAAGGATTATTGGTGAAGGAACCTAAAATGCTGCATGCAAAAAGACCCAAAGATCTTGTCGCAGGTCAGGTTCCTCATGCTGCTACATCTGATGACCAAAATGGAGAGGAAGCAAGAAGAACACACATTAAAATTGCAGATATGGTAGCTAGCGCACTCAACATACCCACACCATCCAATAATAAGCGGACTGATCCTAACCAGGATGATCAAGCTGATGTCTCTCACAATGTCAAAACATTGAAAGAACCTACATCAGAAGGGAAGAAGAAAGGTAAAGGTGCTGAAAAATGAGTGATGATATTCAAGGCACCAAAAACACTGAGTTGGTAGACCTAGATGAATATTCTGACAATGACCTCATAGTAAAGATCAATCTGGGCATAGCCAAAAGGCTGATGACAAGAAAAGGGAAAAAGGTGGCTGACCAAAGCTCCCTCAAGAAGAAGGATGTTGAGAAAAATGATGAGCAAGACATCTCCACAGAAAGGGCGGTTGAGAAGACTGTTGAGCAAGATATCCCCACTAGGAAGGCTGGAACAAAGAGGACTCAAGTTGAACCCTCTAAAGGGTGGAGCAAAGTAGTCACTAAAAAGAGAAAGGTTGAATCTAAATCAAAACAAGAGACAGATTCTGATGTTGCTGTTGATGTCACTGACATCCAATCTAAGAAGAAACCTTCTACCAGCAAACTGGCTGTAAATATCCCTAAAGTTCCAATTGACAACATATCTTTTCACTACCCGTCGTGTGCTATCAAATGGAAATATGTATATCAAAAGAGGTTGGCCTTGGAGAGAGAGCTTGCACAAACTGCTCTTAAGAACAAGGAGATCATGGCCCTAATTGTTAAAACACAGATTGGTGTTTAATATATCTCATTGTTTTGATGATAACATAAATGAAATTTTGCATAAAGGAAATATATACTCTAATTGTGTTTAAGTAATTTAGTTTCAGATCTTAATTTATATATTCATCTGGAAGCAAATATTACATCTGCAAGTGAAAAGAAGGTTAAGACTCTGAGCGTCAGAAGCAACATTTCAGAAGACTCTGAGCGCTGCTTGAAGAGACTCTGATATGATACAGATGACTCTGAGTGAAGCTAAGAAGAATTTGAGTAAAGAGCGTACAACATTATTTCAGAAGACTCTGGAAGTACTTCACGCTGCAAGTACAGAGAATCTGATATTCAACTCTGCGCTGATTGTAACATTCACGCTTTAAGCACTATTGCTGCAAGACTCTGATCTGAAGAACAAGGAACTACATCAGAGGATCTGATGTTATTTTATTCAGTTGAAAAGATGCCAGCTCAAAGAAAAGATTCGTTGCTAATTCCAATGTCTGCTCCAACGGCACTATTCCTCATTTATGCATGACACAAGAATTCAGACACAAAGCATATGTCTGAACATTCCTCTTCCTAGAAAGGAAAAGTCAATAGAGGACAAAAAGGCAACAGAGGCAGCAGAACGTACATCAATGCACAGTCTTTGAGATAAGGACTTGAAGTAGTATTTAAACAAGCTTCAGCATCTTTCCAACGTTGACGAATATTGAAAAACTCATTTGAAATAAAATCAACTCACAGGCTCTCATTCAAATATTCTTCAAGCTTAACAGTTTTCATATTTTGTTCTTAATTTTGTGTAAACATCACTGTTATGATATAGCTTGTTAGAAGCAAAACATTAAACACAAATTGTTAGTTTATCTTTGTAAAAGATTTCCTTAAGAAGACCAAGTTGTGGTCAGATTTTCTTGAGAAGACTAAGAAAGTTGTCTTAGTGGTTTACACTGTAATCAAGTTTGATATAGTGGATTAAGTCCTTGTTAAGAAAGGCAAATCACCTGGGTAGGGTGGACTGTATTAGTTTGAGTTCAAACGAACCAGGATAAAAATATTGTGTTATTTTTCTATCTACTAAAGTTGTTTTAAAACCCTTATTCAACCTCCCCCCCCCCCTTCTAAGTGTTTTTCTCACTTTCAGTTGGCATCAAAGCTCCGGTTCTGTTAGTGCTCTCACTTAACCGTGACAGAAAAGATCCAGTTGAGAAAAACTCCTAATATCTTGTTCTTTATTCATCATGGCTGCTGAAGCTTCAATTTCCTACAACAACAGATACAATGATAAAGACAGAATCAACACGAAACCTCCCATGTTTGATGGTGAGAAGTTTGACTACTGGAAAGATAAAATAGAAAGCTTCTTTCTAGGCTATGATGCTAATTTGTGGGATTTGGTAACTGATGGTTGACAGAAAGTTTGACTACCAATGATGAAGGGAAAAAGGTTGACAGAAAATCTATGTCTGATCAACAGAAGAAGGAGTTTAGAAACCACCACAAAGCAAGAACCATCCTGTTAAATGCACTATCTCATACTGAGTATGAGAAAATAACAAACAGAGATACTGCATTTGATATGTTTGAATCTTTGAAGATGACTCATGAAGGAAACTCCCAAGTAAAGGAGACCAAGGCTCTGGCCCTTATCCAGAAGTATGAAGCCTTCAAAATGGAGGAGTCTGAATCTGTAGAAACTATGTTCTCAAGATTTCAGATCCTAACTGTTGGGTTGAAGGTTCTGGATAAAGGCTACTCTACTTCTGACCATGTCAAGAAGATCATCAGAAGTCTGCCAACAAGATGGAGACCCATGGTGACAGCTCTGAAGCTCGCGAAGGATCTGAATAAGATCACTCTGAAGGAATTGATCAGTTCCTTAAGGAGTCACGAGATTGAGCTGGAGGAAGACGAGCCTCAGAAGAAAGGTAAGTTAGTTGCTTTAAAATCTAACAAATCTGCTAAAGTGTTGCAGGTTATTGAAGAAAGTTCTGAAGAATCTTCAGAAGAAGAAGATGAATTGTCCCTGCTGTCCAAGAGGATTAATCAACTCTGGAAGCACAAACAAAGGAAGTTCAGAAACTTCAAAAGATCTGATCAGCGTGGTGATTCTTCTGGACATAAAAAATCTAGAAAGAAAGATATAGTGTGCTATGAGTGCAAGGTGTAACAACCCAATTTTTAATAATTGATTAATTGTACTAATTAATTGATTTATGTGATTTATCTGATTTAAACGAGTTAATGGATTTAACTGATTTATTCTATTTGGTAGAATAATGTGGGTTTACTAGATATTCTCTAATTAATGATGAGATGGGATATTTTATGAGAAAATGAATTGGTAAATATTTTGAGAGAAGAATTATGATGGAAGGAAATATGATAGAAAGACATATAAAGGAAAAGTGAAGAGAAAAGAAAAGAATAGAAACATAAGGGAAAGAAGAGAGAAAGAAAAAGGAAGAAAGGAAAAGAGAAGGAAATAAGGGAAAAGCTTGGGAAGCTCAAGATCAACTTCTTGCTATCGATTTAATCAAGATAAGGGTGTGAAATATCATTATTCTATCAATGTTTATTATTATGTATGTGTTTGTTGGTTTGGTTGAGATTGTTGGAGAGTTTTGCTCATTTTCTATTTTAGGGCAGAAATGAGTTTAATCGATAGAATCGAGTTTTGAACGGTTAGAATCGGAAATAAATTGTGTAGTTTAGTCGAGTAATGTTGGGCTAAGACTATTGGAACTGATTGGAATTGAATCGGCTGATTTTGTGAGTTTTGAAATTTTTGGGCAATTGGAGGTTAAGATTTTGGATGAAAATCGGAAGTCGTAGAATTTGCATTTTATGGTCCTAAATTGTTGATATATGATTGGTAATGATGAGTAGGTATTTAATCGGGAGAAAACAATTGAACCGGTTGGGTTTTGGGGGGGGGGGGGGTTTGACTCAACCCATAGCCTTGTTTTTCTGAATTTTCAGGTGTTAACCTGTTAACCATATACGTTAACCGATTAACACAGTGTTAAGGGCCTAAAAACTGAGTTTTTGGCCTAAGAAATGAGTTTTTGGAGGTGTTAACCGGTTAACCATATACGTTAACCGATTAACACTGTATGTGTGAGAAAATATTATTTTTCAAAACTTCAAAAATCCATAACTTCTTCACCGTTTATCGGATTTTGTCGTTCTTTATATCAAACTGAAGCTAATAATATGTTCTATAACTTGGTGAAAAGAAATATTATTTTAGCCAACTTTTATCCGATTTTACCGATTAATCGAGATTAACTGTTTTAAGTAAGTGAGGCTTAAATAGTTAGAGCGTTCAGTTGCGATCGACCTCTTCTTGTATGAGTAGCTTATATGCTGTTGTATGATATGTTGTAGGTAGCCGTATGGCGTAAATCCTAGAATGTGGAATCGATTGTGATTTTGTGGCCGTTTGGCAATATATGCATTGTTTGAATTAAACGTGAATGCATGATGAGATTGACTGTGAATGTGTATACCTTGTATGAAATGGTATGTGATGAATGATGAATATATATTATGGAATATATATATATTGTGAATGCATATTGTTTGTATGTGATTGTATATGAAGAATGCATGGGAACATATTGTGAATATGTGTGCATTGCTTGTAATTGTATGTGAAGAATGCATGGGAACAGCTTGTAATTGTATGTGAATAATGCATGGGAACATATTATGAATATGTGTGCATTGCTTGATAAATATATTGATGTTATTGAAATGGATATGTTGTATGTGCAATCATGTTATAATTCTTGAGTGATGAATTATTTGAGAATGCATGGGATTAAGATGCGAGAACGGTCTTAAGTGCATTTGGTTGTTGATTGCATATGCATCATTTAGTCAAGAGGCAATGTTTGCTAGTTCCGTGGAGACTAGTGACTTGTCCCAAACCTAGAAGGGTGGGTTTGAAAGCTTAGGGGATGGGCTTTTGTTGTTATCGGTCTAGAAGGGTGGACCCGGTTTAAGTGTAAAAACCGAAAAATGATAACAAGTGTTGGTACCACATGGCATGAGTTGCATTGAGTCTCATGGAATGAATATATGATTGTGGTATGAAGTTATGTATAGGTGTATGTACATGACTTGTGTAATTGAGAATTATGGATATGTTTGATGATTGTCCATATTTTCCTATATATATATATATATATATATATATATATATATATATATATATATATATATATATATATATATATATATATATATATATATATATATATATATATATATATATATATATATATATATATATATATATATATATATATATATATATATATATATATATATATATATATATATATATATATATATATATATATATATATATATATATATATATATATATATATATATATATATATATATATATATATATATATATATATGCTTTGTGTAGTATATGATACGTATGATGAAGTATGGCGAAAATTGTGGGATATGCGTATGTGCATTACTTATGTAATTAAGAGTTGTGAGTATGTGGCTATTGTATGAAAGTATGCTTATAAGCATGAGTTGTTGATTTGAGAATTGTAAATGTGAAATTGTGAATTGGTGAATAAACATGATATGTGTATGTTATGTGGAATGTTGAGATTCATGGATATGCATATGATGAATATGCTTGGTGATATCCTTAATTGTTTATATATATGTTGTGACGTACATGATGAGTTATAATGAATTGTGGT
Source organism: Lathyrus sativus (assembly GCA_963859935.3). Classification (NCBI taxonomy): domain Eukaryota; kingdom Viridiplantae; phylum Streptophyta; class Magnoliopsida; order Fabales; family Fabaceae; genus Lathyrus; species Lathyrus sativus. The sequence goes on from OZ012737.1 coordinate 543,505,189, forward strand.
GAGAAAATGTGGAATATATGTATTCTATGCTTGTGTATTTATATATATATATATATATATATATATATATATATATATATATATATATATATATATATATATATATATATATATATATATATATATATATATATATATATATATATATATATATATATATATATATATATATATATATATATATATATATATATATATATATATATATATATATATATATATATATATATATATATATATGATAATATGCATTGTTATTATAATAATATTTCTCACCCTTCTGCTGGAATGATGTCCTACATGACATCATGCAGGTATCAAGGAGTAGTACTGCTCATAGTTGCGAGGTCGCTTTTGGCGTAGTTGTTTAGTAATTTAATTATGTTGGGTCGAGTCATGCTCTGGTCATGTAACACTGGGATCGCTTGGATTATGTTTCAGATATACATTATGTACTCTATATTATGTATTTATATTCATCGAAATATTATGATGTTGGCCTTAGTGCTTAAATGTTTCTTTTATGAAAATTGTTATACAATTGAATCCGCTGCTACATGCAAGTGAAATCTTGAAAAGGCATGATTAATTCTTGAAGTGTTTATGAGCATGACAGGTGTTTTTGAGGTTTTGAAAGTATGTGTGTAATGCCCTTTTGTAAATGCCTAAAAATTTACTCTGATTATTCATATGTTTTTCGTGGGGTTTAAAAGGGTGTTACACAAGGAGCCTGGGCACTATAAGAATGAATGTCCCAAACTTCTGAAGGAGAAACCCAGAAGGAAGTTTGAAAAGAAGAAGAAAGTCTTAATGGCCACGTGGGATGAATCAGATGCTTCTGAATCTTCATCAGAATCTGAAGATGAGTGTGCTAATGTAGCACTAATGGCTGACATGGAGGACCACAAAGAAGCTGCTGAATCTGAATCAGAATCAGATTCTGAGGAGGTATTTTCTGAACTCAGTACATCAGAACTTTCTGAAAGTTTATCAGAAATTCTGGAAAGCTACAGCAAAATCAAACTCAAATACAAGAAGCTTCAAAGTTGTCTTGCATCTGAGAATGATCAGCTGAGGTGTGAGGTTGCTGAGCTTAAAGCAGAAAATATTAAAATAAAAAATGATTTAGAAAAAGCTCAGAAATCTAACTCAGAACCTATATCATGCTCTAAAAACATTTTAGAAGAGTATGACTATAGCTTTCAGAAGTTTCTGGCTAGAGGCCTAGATAGAAGCAAGATAGCTTCAATGATCTATGGCGTAAGCAGAAACAACAGAAAGGGAATTGGATATGAATCACCTTCTGGGAAGGATTTAAATCCAAAACCTGTTGATAAAATGATCATAAAGTATTCTCCTCTATATACTCATTTCAAATTTGGTAATTTAAATGATATTAAACACACACGTTCTGATCTGAACAAACTTATGTTTAATAAATCAAAACCTCAGAAGAACAAGGATGCTTATAAGGGAAAGAAATTCAGAAAGAATTTCAAACCTACTAACTCTAGAGGACCCAAGAAAATATGGGTACCTAAGGACAAAATGATTTTTGTTGCAGACATCCTTAGCAGCAAAGTTGAAACACCAATCTTGGTACCTGGACTCTGGCTGCTCGCGACATATGACGGGAAGAAGGTCTATGTTCCAAAGCCTGGAACTTAGATCTGGAGGTGATGTGAAGTTTGGAGGGAACCAGAAGAGCAAGATAATAGGCTTTAGAACTATAGGTAATGGTAACCTCCCTTCCATTTCTAATGTTTTACTTGTTGAAGGATTAACACATAATCTATTGTCCATAAGTCAATTAAGTGACAATGGTTATGACATAATCTTCAATCAAAAATGTTGTAAATTTGTCAGTCAAAAAGATGGCTCAATCCTCTTTAATGGAAAAAGGAAGAACAACATTTATAAAATCAATCTTTCAAAACTTAAGGTTCAGAATGGAAAATGCCTTTTGTCTGTTAACGAAGAGCAATGGGTCTGGCACAGAAGATTGGGGCATATTAGTATGAGACGTATATCTCAGATTAATAAACTCAATCTGGTCAGGGACTTCCTCAGTTGAAGTTCAACTCAGATGCTTTTTGTGAAGCATGTCAGAAAGGAAAATTTTCAAAATCTTCTTTCAAAAAAAAAATGTTGTTTCAACCTCAAAACCATTAGAGCTGCTTCATATTGATCTGTTTGGACTAGTGAAAACTGCATCCATCATAGGCAAGAAGTATGGATTAGTCATTGTTGATGACTACAGCAGATGGACATGGGTAAAATTCTTGAAACACAAGGATGAGTCTCATTCTGAATTCATTGACTTCTGCAAACAAGTCCAGAACGAAAAAGAATTTAAAATTGTTAAATTCAGAAGTGATCATGGTGGTGAATTTGAAAACAAATACTTTGAAAAATATTTTAAAGAAAATGGCATTGCACATGATTTCTCCTGTCCTAGAACTCCTCAACAGAATGGAGTTGTAGAGAGGAAAGATAAAACATTGCAAGAAATGGCCAGAACCATGATCAACGAGACTAACATGGCAAAACATTTTTGGGCAGAAGCAGTGAATACAACTTGTTATATTCAGAACAGAGTGTCAGTTAGACCTCTTCTGGAGAAGACTCCTTATGAACTGTGGAGGAATTGAAAGCCCAACATTTCTTATTTCCATCCTTTTGGATGTGTATGTTTTATGTTGAATACTAAAAAGAATCTGAACAAGTTTGATTCTAAAGCGCAGAAGTGTTTCATGCTTGGATATTCTGAATGCTCTAAAGGCTACAGAGTATATAATACTGAGATACAAATTGTAGAGGAATCAATTCATGTTAGATTTGATGATAAGCTTGGCAATCAAAAGCCAAAGCAGCTTGAAATTTCTGCAGATAGAGAAGTGCTTCTCACAGACTCTGAAGATTTAGAGGCAAATAAAGCTCAAGTAGAAGCACCAGAAGCAACACCAGATGCTACTCCCTTGACTGGTCAGATGGATAGCTTGACAATTTCTGAAGGACCAAATGTTAAAGGATCATCCAGAATCAAAGCCTCACATCCAGAGGATATGATAATTGGAAAGAAGGATGACCCTATCAGAACAAGGTCATTTCTCAGATCATCTGGAACGTCACTGTTTGGGTTGGTGTCTATTATTGAACCAACTTCTATGGATGAGGCTCTGAACGATAATGATTGGATACTTGATATGCAAGAAGAGCTTAATCAATTCACCAGAAATGACGTCTGGGATCTGGTTCCAAGACCACAAGGTTTCAACATCATTGGAACTAAATGGGTCTTCAGAAACAAGCTAAACGAGAAAGGAGAAGTAATCAGAAACAAAGCTAGGCTGGTGGCTCAAGGATACAGTTAGCAAGAAGGTATATATTACACAGAGACTTATGCTCCTGTGGCAAGGTTAGAATCTATTCGCTTGCTTATTTCTTTTGCTGCACAGAATAACATCACTCTGTATCAGATGGATGTTAAAAGTGCCTTCTTAAATGGTTTTATAGAAGAGGAAGTTTATGTTCATCAACCTCCTGGTTTTAAAAATGAAAAATTTCCAGAACATGTTTTCAAACTTAAGAAATCACTCTATGGCTTAAAACAAGCTCCCAGAGCTTGGTATGAGAGGCTGAGTAATTTCCTTCTGGAAAATAACTTTATCAGAGGAAAAGTGGACACTACTCTCTTCCATAAATCAATTAAGAAAGAAATTTTAGTCTGTCAGATTTATGTTGATGATATCATATTTGGAACTAGCAATATTACGCTTGGAATGGAGTTTGCGTAGTCTATGCAGGCAGAATTCGAGATGAGCATGATGGGAGAACTCAGATTCTTTCTGGGAATCCAAATCAATCAAACTCCAGAAGGCACCTACATACATCAGACTAAGTATGTGAAGGAGCTTCTGAAGAAGTTTAATATGACTGAAAGCAAGTTGGCTAAAACTCCAATGCATCCTATAAGCACTCTTGGAAAAGAAGAGGTAAGTAAGAAGGTAGATCAAAAGCTTTACAGAGGTATGATTGGATCTCTTCTGTATTTGACTGCTTCTAGACCTGATATTCTATTTAATGTTTGTCTGTGTGCTAGATTCCAATCAGATCCTAGAGAATCTTACTTAACAGCTGTTAAGAGGATTATGAGGTATCTGAAAGGTACTACTAACATGGGTTTGTGTTACAAAAAATCTAATGATTATAAATTAGTTGGATTCTGGGATGCTGACTATGCTGGAGACAGAGTAGAGCGTAAAAGTACTTCTGGAAGCTGCTAGTTTCTGGGAAGTCATCTGATCTCTTGGTTCAGTAAGAAGAAACCCACAATTGCGCTTTCAACAATAGAAGCAGAATACATTGCTGCTGCTGGTTGTAGCACTCAGATGCTCTGGATGAATAGTCAACTAGAAGATTATCATATACATGAGAGTAACATTTCCATCTTATGTGATAATACTTCTGCTATATGCTTGTCTAAAAACCCTATTTTATACTCTAAGGCAAAGCATATAGAAATTAAACATCATTTCATCAGAGACTATATTCAGAAGGGAATTATAAGTTTAAACTTTGTTGATACAGACCATCAATAGGCTGATATCTTTACAAAACCCCTTGCTGAAGATAGATTTAAATTTATTCTGAAAAATATAAGTATGGATTTTTGTCCAGAATAAAATGTTTATCAGAAGCAAATTTCCTCAGATGGAAAATGTTTTAACTATGAAGTATTTCATTTATTTATTTATTTTTTATTATTTTATTTATTATGTGCAAATCTGAACTGACAAGCCTTAGAGGATCTGAACGTTGGCTAACGTTTCATTTCTCAAAGAGTTTCAGAAGCACATACAAGCAAACACGTGTCATCTGAATCTGAAACGATTGAGTGTACAACACTGAAACGTCGTTCAGAGGTACTGTTTGAATTAATTTTAATTCCCGTTTTCCCCCCCACGCGTTGTCAGTATCATTAAATGTTTTTCTTGTCATGATTATGTTTGATGTGATTTAATGTTTAATTAAATGCTAAATGCTTATTGTGTGACTCTTGTGTGCCCTAAATTTCTCTATAAATTCCACATCACTTCACTTCTCACACTTTTCACTTTCGCTTACACCTCTTATGCATTTATGCTTATTGCATTCTTTCATCTTCTCCTCAAAACCCAAACGAAACCCTAAACCCCTTTCTACTTTATAAATGGCAACCTCTTCATCAACCTCTCAACAACTTCAATCAACAATGTCTGCTATCTCTTCTGCAAATCTGGGTATTGTTGCTTTCAAGGAACCAGTTAGAACCCTCCTCACACCAGTTGACAAACTTGAAGTTCTATGTGAATCTATCGTGAACTTTGAATCTATTGTAGAAAATGGGTTTGATCTTCGTCCCACTGTTGATGCTCAAAGTTGGACAAAGTTCTTTGATAGACTGATGGGACCAGTTTATCCATGTTTGGTGAAAGAATTTTGGATTCATGCTACTACATACCCTAAGTTTATTGTTTCATCTGTTTTGGGTAAGGAAATTATCATAACTGAGGATCTGGTCAGGAAGCGTATTGGTTATGAAGAAACTGATGGTGTTACAAGTCTGCCAACTGGGCGTGTTGATATGATAGAGGTTTACAATGAAGTTTGCTCATCTGGAGAAGCTTCTAACAAAGTGAAAGATCTGAACCCAAACTACAGGATCTGGGCTAAGATTTTTATGGGATGCATACATCACAGGAAGTCCTCAAACTCTGCTGATTATGTCAACACTGATCAGATGTACTTCATGTACTGTCTGAGTCAGAGCACAAAAGTGGATCTGCCTTATCTGCTTTTCAATCATCTGTGGACTCACGTGAAACAATCAAGAGAAGAAGTCAGAACTAAACATCAGAAGATGAGAAATTGGATACCAATGGGAAGACTCATTTCAGATATTCTGACTGAGAATGGTCTGGTTGGACATCTGATAGAAGCTGGAATTCAAGATGAATTAGCTTCAGTGGTAGGCAAACCTCTGAATGGGAAAAGTCTTCAGAGGATGAAGGTTTTAGAAGAACTCACTTCTGTACCAAAACAGATCAACTCTGAAGAGGTCAGTAAGAGAAGGATACCAGTAGATGATTTTCCTCTGTTCTATGCCAATGAACCAAGGGAAATTATTCTGGCTTATATAGCAACGTGTCTGGCAGATGGAACTCCAATACCAGAACATCTGATTCAGAGAGCAGGCGAACCTGAACCATATTTTTATGGAGACAGATACAGGAAGAAAAGGAAAGTTTTAGAAGAAGGAGCTTCTAAACCACAAAGGAAAGCTTCTGGCGAAGCAGCTTCTGTTAAACCAAAGAGGGTCAAGAAGCAAAAAGGTAATCCTCCTGCTGCTAGTTTAGATTCCGTATTAGAAACTGTCAAAGAGGTACTAACATCTGATCCCCCTACCTATGAACCCATACCTTCACCTTCTTCTCCTCATGAATATGAACTCATTCCTTCTGAACCAGAAACATCTGAACCTATTCCTTCTACTCCTAAACCAAAACAAACCTTTGAACCTCAACCACAACACTCTTCTGAAAAACAAACTTTTGAAATTCCCCCACCAGAAACACAAACTTCTGAACAACAACCAGAAGAACCCATTCTCTATGATCCTCAACCAGAACAACCTAAAACTTCTGAATCATTTATACCTGATTCTGATGTTCTTGATGTACAACCCTTGAAAAATCTATTTGACGTTTCTTCAACATCTTGTCACTCTTCTGCATCATCTGATTCTTCTGAATCTGATTTACCTCCAGAAGTGAACTCACCCCCTTCACTCCGTGGTTATGAACCAAAACAACCAGATGCACCCATTTCATCTGAACCTACTCTTTCTCAATCAACTCCAAAACCTACATCAGCTTTTGTTCCATTTTATCCTATGCCTTCTGATATCATTCCTTCTGATGAACCAAAGACTGTTACTAAACCTTCTACACCATATCCTCGTCCTCTTTTCATTATTCCTTCTTTTTCCATACCCTCATCATCTGAAACCACCAAAACACCCTCTATAGAAAACTTTCTGAAACCAAAACCTAGAATGGATGTTAGTACTTTATTTGATGGTTTTAAAAAGGAATTGAATATGTGGTTGTCTACTGTCAAGAAAGAGTGCTTGTCTAGTGTGAATCCAGATGCTTCTGAAGCCACTTGGAACATGTTCATTTCAAGATTTAACTCTAAAGCTTCAAACCTTCGCACCATTTGCTCTGATGATGCAAATGTAAGATTTGCTGAAGTTATCAGACAAACTCTTCTGAATATGAGTAGATCTCCAATTCTTCCTCTGGACAATGCACCTGTTGAAGAACCTAAATCTGAAGATGCTCCTCCAGAAGCGGTTGTTGCTAAAGAAACTCTAATGTCAAATTAGTCTGCTCTGATGGTTCTGAATCAAGCTTCTGGCTCAGTGATTCAAGAGACTGCATCTGCTATGGTTACTGAGACTGCGTCTGAATCTGCTCCTGCATCTTCTGAAGTCAAGAAAGAGAATCCAGATCTTGAAGAAAAGTTTGCTAAGCTTGAAGCCAGCAACACAGATATCAGATCTTGGATGATTAAGCAAGAACAGACAACAGATGAAATCAAGACGTGGATGGCTAGGCAAGAAGAATCTACTTCTGAGATCACAAACCTTTTGAAGATGATAGCCTCTCGTCAACCTTAGTTTTTTTTTCTGTTGTTTGTGCACAATATGTTTGTTCTGCTTATGTTTGTTATTCTCTGAATATTTTAATTTTCAATGCAATCTGTTTGATTTCTGTTTCTATCTGTTTTATCATATTCGTTTTTCTCTCTTATTCTTTTCTATCTTAAAAAGTTTTTTTTTCTTTTTGATATGACAAAAAGGGGGAGAAAATGGAAATTATAATTGTTCATATAAACAGTTACCAGAATGGAATTCAGACATAATAAATTATAACTAACATTGAATTTTAGTCTTTCAGAACTATAACGTTGCATCTGACTTAATTCATAAAAGTTACTCTGAAAGCTCTTAAATCAGGCTCTGATTCTGAAAAGTACAAACCAGGTTCTGATTCTGAAAAGAATAAACCAGGCTTCAGGATCCAGGCTCTGATTCTGAAAAGCCAAACCATGCTCTGATTCTGAAAAGAATACTTAATCAAAAAGGGAAAAATTTATTTTTATGGTATTCAATTCAGGGGGAGATTCACAATCTCAGGGGGAGTTATATTTATTTTTCTTATTATTAAACAAAATTTCCTATGTTTTTGTCATCATTAAAAAGGGGGAGATTGTTAGAACACAGATTGGTGTTTAATATATCTCATTGTTTTAATGATAACATAAATGAAATTTTGCATAAAGGAAATATATACTCTAATTGTGTTTAAGTAATTTTGTTTCAGATCTTAAATTATATATTCATCTGGAAGCAAAAATTACATCTGCAAGTGAAAAGAATGTTAAGACTCTGAGCGTCAGAAGCAACATTTCAGAAGACTCTGAGCGCTGGTTGAAGAGTCTCTGATCTGCTACAGATGACTCTGAGTGAAGCTAAGAAGAATTTGAGTAAAGAGCGTACAACATTATTTCAGAAGACTCTGGAAGTACTTCACGCTTCAAGTACAGAGGATCTGATATTCAACTCTGCGCTGATTGTAACATTCACGCTTTAAGCACTATTACTGCAAGACTCTGATCTGAAGAACAAGGAACTACATCAGAGGATCTGATGTTAGTTTATTCAGTTGAAAAGATGCAAGCTCAAAGAAAAGATCCGTTGCTAATCCCAACATCTGCTCCAATGGCAATATTCCTCATTTATGCATGACACAAGAATTCAGACATAAAGCATATATCTGAACATTCCTCTTCCTGGAAAGGAAAAGTCAATAGAGGACAAAAAGGCAACAGAGGCAGCAGAACATACAACAATGCACAATCTTTGAGATAAGGACTTGAAGTAGTATTTAAACAAGCTTCAACATCTTTCCAATGTTGACGAATATTGAAAAACACATTTGAAAGAAAATCAACTCACAAGCTCTCATTCAAATATTCTTCAAGCTTAACAGTTTTCATATTTTGTTCTTAATTTTGTGTAAACATCACTGTTGTGATATAGCTTGTTAGAAGCAAAACATTAAACACAAATTGTTAGTTTATCTTTGTAAAAGATATCCTTAAGAAGACCAAGTTGTGGTCAGATTTTCTTGAGAAGACTAATCATCTCACCGTAATAAAAAAACAAATGAGAAACACGAGCTCTAAGGCCCATGTAACCCTTTCCAACGGTCCATCGCAAGAACAACAGCAGCAACAAAAAGGCTCGGTGAAAAAAAAACATTATAGGTTCAAAATCATGCTCAAAATGGAAGAATTAAACACTGCTGACAAATTGAAACCTTGTTTGTCTTCCAAACGGAAACCGAGTCATCAACCCGTGGAAAACTATGATGATGACATAGCGACGAACTCCAACCCTCTTCATGATCCTAATCTTCTTACTCTCTTGATCTTAGGTTTTGGTTTTGTTCATGGTTTTGTTTCGGTCTACCTCTTCTCTTCTACTTCATCTCAAATTTTCTCTGCTCTTTCTCATCTTTACTTCTGGGTTCTAAAAAGAGTTTTAATGAGGTTGCATTGAAGGTTTTAATTTCCAGAACAAAGATATTGAGATTAGAAAGGGTTTTGGTTCATCTGTCAATTTTGTGGGTTTGATTAAAGATTGATGAAGATGAGAGAAGGTGAAAAGGGAGGGATGAACGGTTTGTGGGTTCTGTTGTGGGTATATCATTGTGTTTTGATGAAGGTTGGGGAAGAAGATTAGGAAAAGTTGAAGAAGATCCGAAATAATTTGGTGAAGGGTGTTTTATTGTTCGAAAATAGGGGTAGCAGATGTGGGAAGATTTGTTTGTGGGTTTGGTTGAAGTTATTAAAGAGGAAGAAAAAACTGAGGTTGAGTTATTAGGAGTTGCGATTTTAACGGGTCCCCTCCTGAAGAACAGAAGTGAAAGCGAGGTTTTATTGTTGTGCATTCCGTTTTCACCAGCTGTGAGGTGTCTTTCTCTTTTGAAAATTTGTATATGAATTGTGGTTGTGTGGACTGTAAAATTTATGAAATAGTACAAGTTGAGGGTTGGTTGTTATGTTGCGCGTCATACATGTTATTTGGCATCTCTGCGACATGTTCCGCAATGTTTTTTTCCTCAATATTCTTCAGTGTCTATGCGACTTGGCATGTTGCCCTGATATTATTATTTTTCAATTGCAGGTCGTGGCTGGTGAAGTATTCGTATGAGCTTTTCCAACATCTGTAACAATTTACAAATTAGTGTATGAGTATATGGGAATTGTGTGGTGTGTGGATCGTACCGCGTGCTGCTGCGTTTGGTTGTACAATATATGTTGTGGGGTTTGTAAATCGTGGCTGTGGAGAATTGTACGTACGATTTAGGCTGCTGTTTGTGATTTTTTTGTGGGGTCATCTAAAGTTTTTTCACTTTTGCAGGTGATAGCCTTATCATGACAGAAACGGTTTGTGAGGAGTGCGTTGGAAGGGCAGCTTTTGTCAGTTTGTGAAAGAAAAACTAAATTGTGTGTAATGGCTTGTGTGAAACATTTTGGAGCGAGTATTGCTGGCATGAACTTGTCTCGACATAAAATCCTGGTTACATTTGATTTTTGTCTTTAATATCAATTCATGTCATTTAGCTGGTAGTATTTATGTAGAAACAAGGCTCTGATGTAATAACTTTTTCACAATAATGTGTGTAATTTTATTTAATGTTACCAATAAATTTGTGATGTTGAATCAATCATGGAAGTGTAATGTATTTATTATGGCTTTAAAACCCTTGTGAACTTGATGGGCTTCTACTTGTACACTTGTGAGAAATGAGCATTTTGTTGGAATGGGCTTGTATAAAACTTTAATTGTTGCAATAAACTTTGATTGGGCTTGTACTATCAGCACCTTCCATTTTCTTTTTCAAGCAGCCTTGTAAATGAACTTGCAATATTGCTGAATTTATTTTTCAATTCTCCGAATTTTCAATTGACAACCTGAACTTCGTATCTCCGCATCCACTCCCATGGATAGATTTTAAGTTGAGACTTGCATCAATAAAAATAAATATGACCTTGGATGCTTAAATAAACCAGAGCTTTTAATATGAAAATCCTTGAACCAGACAATGTTTTGAATTTGTCACGGTCTTGACAACTCGATTCACTCACAACCAACTTGGGTTGTGTCGCAACTGTGAAAAACAACCGGTGGAAAAACAGAAGAGTCACCACTTTTGTTATTTATCCCAAAGAGAGGGAAAGGAAACGATCGGAAAAACCTGACGGAAAAGGGAAAAGACATGGTCATCGCAACCATGTCCGGATTTGGGAGTTGGTTACGCAAGGGGAAGTTATTAGCACCCCTCACGTCCGTCGTACTCGACGGGATCCACGCATTTTTGTCTATCTAAAAGGGTGTGTTGAAACTATCTAGCTAAAGGCTTATGGACAAAAGAAAAGAAAAAAAAGGACTGACTCGGTAGAGCATCTCCGCTCTGTGACTACGTACTCCCTTGTGCAATGGGAAAGTCAGAGTCAACGTAGTTCGACCAACTACGGGTAAAGAAGGGGGGGAAGGTTGCTCGCCAAGACATCGCGTCTTGTGCCTACGTACTTTCATCTGGTATGAAAGATCAGAGCAAACGTAGTTCGGGCTAAAAAGACCACAGGCTGGTTCAAAAGTTTTTTAGGCCAGAGTAAGGTTAACAAGTAGTTCTAGCAGTTGGTGTATGCAGCTCGACCATTAGAGACTTAGGCGTTACCGTTTGCGGTAGAACTAAGAGTTAACGAAACTCTTTTATCTGAAAATATTTTCCTGGTTAAGATCTCGAAGGATGAAAAAGGTTTGAAGTGTTTTTGTGTTTTTTAGAGAAGAAATGTTTTGAACTTGATTTGTAACTCATGTTGCACTAAAGACTATGACTTAGGAGCGAATGCGTTGTATATCGTCCAGAAATGTTGGATATCAGACAGACAAAAGAAGGCTCCACTTAAACAATAAAGGCATGACGTCGTCTATGATTTCAGTGAATTGGTATGTGGATGGAAAGAAAGAGTGGATGTTGGTGATATATCCAGAAGCAAAAGTAGTACTTTTTTGGTTCCTCTTCCCAAATAGGATTGAATGTTCCTCTAAGTTTTCATCACCCATTTTTGTAATTTTTTCATCCTTTCAACAATAGCTTTTATGAATCTATGGAGTCTGCACAATGAGTTGAGAAATAGAAAGCAAAGGAAAAACATGAACTGCATCTTTAAAATTTTCGCAGCCATTATCTGTGATTACAAAATATAAATATAAACCAAAGCTTATTAAATAAGTTTTGGTTTATACATGAAGCTTTGTTATCATAAGCACTTTGTTATAATAACAGTGAAAGAATTTTTGTTTTGTGAATGTTTTCTCAAGTTATTGCTGTTGCTAAATCCTCAGACATAGTTGAGATTTATGACCAGGTTATGAGTGTCGGTGTTTCCTTTATTGTTTGGTAGAACTTGATTTGCCGGTGGACGTCCATTGGCTTGAGATCTAGCTTGTTCTTCTTTGCGGTGCAGTTTTGAAGTTGGTTTGCTCTGGAGTTTAGATTGTTGTGTCAGTTTTGTGTTTTTTCTTGTACTCTGTTGGATATTTTCCTGATTTCTCTTTTTAATAGATATACTATTATTTTCCTTAAAAAAAATCTGTTCTATATTAATTTGTAACGTTAGTGCTGCTTGTAATATTTAAATAGGCTGAAGAATTAGCTGCAGCTATGGCAGCAATCAAGGCACAGCCTGCCCAAACTGATAACGATGTAAGTATTAGATTGCTACTTTTATACATTCATTAAGATCACATTTTGGCACAGATTATAAACATTGTTTATTATGGAAACAGGATGCAAACCTAAATTCTCAAGCCTCCAACAATTGTTATGTTCTGAAATTTGGCGGTAAGCAAATGGTTGTCATGAATAAGTGAGAAAACAATTACCATTGATTTTTATTCTTGCAATTGGTTTGGCATTCTGATATCGTCTGCCGTCAGCTGTTACTGAATCTTCATTGTTTGTTCAAATGTAGGTGATTACTGCGAGATATACCAAGCACCATAGCAACATGTATTTCGCTCGGCGGAGTCCTTGGGACTGCTTCAATGCGAAAAGTCTATTCAAACAAATGGTCGCTTGTGTTTCTATGGATTTCGTAGGATTTACGTAATGGCTTGTTCCTCATGTAACAACTTAGCTTTAGAAATTTTCATAATTGAGTCGCGTTTCCAAGCTGTAAATTTCAGATACAACTTGCTAATTTGTAAAAACTGCTAATTTGGTTAATAAACCAAATTTAGCAATACTGGCTTTACATTGTTATGAACTTCCAACCTTCCAATCTTTAAAATATTTTGATTGTTAATCGATTCTTTAATATATATATATATATATATATATATATATATATATATATATATATATATATATATATATATATATATATATATATATATATATATATATATATATATATATATATATATATATATATATATATATATATATATATATATATATACATATATATATATATATATATATATATATATATATATATATATTAAAAAAAGTATTATCCAAAAAAAAAAAAACTTCTTAGGTCGGTTAATTATACCCGACTTAAGAAGTAAGTTCTTAGGTCGGGTATAAATGGTTTCTGCAGGCTAGACTTATTAAGTCGGGTTTTGCCTAACCGACCTAAGAAGTTGTTTCTTAAGTCAGGTTGACAACCGACTTAAGAAGTCAAAACTTCTTATGACGGTAATTCTTAGGTCGGGCTCGGACCCGACTTAAAAAGTCATTTTTAACCGACTTAAAAAGCCTTTTTTCCACTAGTGATACTAACATTCTAGACAATTGAGAGGCAACCACCCAACCATAATTTCCCAAATAGCTTAAGGCTTGTAGCGTACAACACTTGTCATTCTTTATTAAGTGTTTTATGAATGTTTGAAGATGAGAAGAGAAGAAAGAAAACTAATGGGAGACTAATCAATCCTAAGAGTTATCATGCAAAGTGGACTTAGAGTTGGTATTCCAAAGGGAACTACATAATTTTATCATGCATGGTTAGGCACTTAATGTCTATCATAACCTCAAGAGGTTAGAGAACTTATGGGGAACATGGCAAAGAAAATCAAAAGAAGAAGAAGAAGAAGAAAGCATATGCAAATGAGAATGCAAACATAAGATGCACAAATAAAATGAAAGTGGGAGGAAAATAGTGTGGGGCAGTAGCCTCCATAAGCTCATCTCAACCAAGCATACATATGAAAATTAAATAAAAGAAAAGAGAAAGGAAGTGCACAAGAAGAAATTAATCAAACAAGAACAAACCACACAAAGATGCACCAAAAGTGGGATGAAATGACCTAAGTCAAACAACATCAACCACACCAACAAAACTAGACCAAAATGAAAGGTAAAACAAAACCCAAAGCTAAGTGAGGATGGGAGACCAAATGAGGGTAGCAAGGACCTCATAATAGGTACTCAACCATGAGCATCACAAACCAAGTGCAAAGGAAGCACAAAAGAGTCCTTAAGGATCCATCATTTTAGGTATACTTCAAGTACCTCCTCAGGAGGGACTAAGATACCTTAAATGAAGTTCCGAAGTCATTGGACAGAAGGGAGATGAAGAGAAGAAATCTCAAAAGCAATAGAAATTCAATTCAAAATGAAATGCAAGTAAAAGCACAAAGAGTGCAAGCAAACATCACATAGAAGTTCAAGTTGAAAACTTAAAAGGAAACACACAAATGAACAAGGAAGAAACAATATCATGACCTAAAATTGAACAAACATCATCCTCAACATGTTAGCAACATGAAACAAGAGGCATTGAGAGTTCAAAGGATCCAAAAATGTCATATCCAAGTCAAACTATGTCAAGGTACATGTGTGAACCTCCCTTGGAGGTAACTTGACTTGCAAGTTACCTCAAAAATAGGAAAATAGTTCAAAAAGGATCAAATAAAATGCACGAGGAACTTAAACATGTTGGCAAACTGAGACCAAAAACTCAAAGCAAATATCCCTTCAAAGCACCATCAAAAGAAAATAATATTCAAGATGTACCACTTTGAAATGGGAGAATCGAGGGTCAAAAGAAAAGCTCCAAAAGTCAACCCTAAAGTCAACCAACCAGGGGAAAAATGGTCCTAAAAAATTGTTCAACTCATTATGTGTATGAGAATCAATTTTCATTTATTGGATCAAAGGGAGATGAGAGAAACAATCCAAAGAACAAACAATGTCACAATTTAATCCATTTAAAAACACCTCCAATGTTTAATTATATTTAAAAATGAAAAATAATCTGAAAAATAAAATAAAAATTGTCTAAAAATAATAGACATCTCAAGGTTTGTAAAAAATATTTTTGTGAATTTTTTAGAACATTGGAGCTATTTTTAATGAATTAAACTCAAACAAGAATAAAAGAAAATACAAAAAGAAATAAAAGAAAAAGAAAATGCAAGGAAAAAAAACACAGCCAACGAATGAGCCTACTGGTCAACAGATCTGAGGGCCTAGAGCGCGCCACGCAAGCGCTGAGGGATTTAAGTGAAACGGCGCGTTTCACTGGGGATTGTGTGTGGTTTGGTTGACTCACACGCACGGTGAGTCTTAATCTTATTCATCCATTTCAAAAGTAAGCACATCTAACAATCTACACGAAGCCACGTATGCAAACCCTAGTCAAACTAATTGAAAACACATCTCATGTGTTGGATCAATGTACCAAGTCAAGGAGGTCAGCCAGATCTAACAGTCACTACATTGTCTTCTTCAATTCAAACCCTTAGATGAGAGGTAAACTCAGGTGGTGGCCGGAGAAGACTCCGGTCGTCTTCTCCGACGAGGAGAACAGTGCACAGATGCAAATTGTGACCAAACTCAACAAATCTTATATGGAAATTCATCTACAACTCACGAGGATCATGAATCCGTGGCTATTTTCCATTAACTCCTCACAGCAAACTCAAATCGAAGATAAACAGTTTCACTCCTCAAATCCAAAAGTTCTCAAACCTTACTCAATTTTGGTCAGAAATCATCTATAGGTTATAGAGATCATGGATCCATCAACAATTAAGCAAGACATCACAAGAACAAGATATACCAGATCAAAACAGTTTGGAGCTTCATCCAACAATCATCACAAATGCCATTTCGGTTTAGTGATTAACGATCTACATGTTGTCTAGGTCTCAAATATGCAAAAATGGCAGAGAATCATGGCATAAGGAGAAAGATAGGTTGAAAAGAAGATACCTAGTGGAGAACTTCCACTGAGCCTTCAACTCTTGATGAAGCTCAAAGAAAAATGTCCAAAATCACTCCACACTCTTCAGAGAAGCTTTTGCAATCCACAATTTGGCTTGAAATGGCTTGGATCTCAGAATTCGAATTTTGAATTTCCTTCACTTTTTCAAAATGCTCTAACTCCAATTCTTCACCCAATTCGTGTTCTCATGATTTGTGAATGATAGAAACCTTTTATGTGATGGATTTGAATCATAAGGAAGCCCAATGGAAGCCTCTAGAGCCCAATTGCAAATCCAACTTTCCTTCACTTTTTCACTTGTTCAAGTGTACGAAAATGCCTTTAATTTGCCTCCAAAATGCCTCAAATCATCTGCAGGCAGTGTATGGAGTATGAATGGATGTGATTCAGTCCTTGTTTGATCTCAATGGTTGATATTACAAGTGTGACTTAAGCTTGAAATAAGCTTGAAAATGGCACATCAAAACTCACCAAATTCAAATTCTAACATTGCCATTGTGTTTGAAATATAGTTTGCACTCAAAATATGTACTCATTTGCACAAAAACGATCCAAGATGAATTAATTCCAATTTTCTCATTTTAAGGCTTTTTCCATGAAAATCACTTTAGGAATTCACCATTCCAAGCCAAATTCATGACTTCTCAATGCTTGGTTGAACAATTGACACCATTTTCAACACATTTGATGTTGGAAAAATCTCCATTTGAGGTGTGCAAGTTGGTGAAATGGACATATAATTTTATGACCTATAATCTCACTTTCCCAAAATACCACTGACTTGCAAAGCTCATAACTTGAGGTCTACATATCAAATGAAGGACTTATAGTACTCTTTGGAAAGCTAAGACCATGACCTACAACTTTCATGTTCATCAAAAGTTAAGGAGAAACATCCTTCTAGGTCAAAAATGGCTTGGAAGTTGGTTGACTTTTGTTGACCAAAATCACATTCATCTGATGACCTGTAACTTGTCTGCATCATAACTTGCGTTCTATAAATCCAATCAAGGACTTCTAGTACTCAAAAGAAAGCTAAGAACATGCTCTACAAGTTTCATGTTGGTCAAAAGTTGAGATGAGACTTGTATCTTGAGATAGGTGGTCTTGAAGTTGGGGACTAAACAGGGGATTTTACACTGAGAACCCTAATTTAGTAACTTCTCACACTCTTAATTCTTGATGAATTGATCTTGAAATGATATATTAGACACCTCAACACAACATCCCATAACCATAGAGACTTGGAATTTAGTTTTAATCTCCTTCAATCTCACATCACACATCAACTTGAATAAGCTCCAATGTGGCTCTCAAAGCACTCAATGAGCTCTCTCAACATCCCATATCCATAATCATGAATTCCCAATCCTCTGATGATCTTGAACTGGCCTCCAAGTTAGGAGCTGACCCACATACATCCATCAATCCTTTCACAAGACTTTGACCACCTGCTGGTGACTTAATGACCATTCAAACTTGAGTAACACCCCTTTGCTTAGGCTCAACCTCTGAGTAGACTCCTCTTGCTATGCACAACCTCTTGATCCCCTATTCAATGAAAAATTCTATGCAATGAAAATGCTAGAAAGAAATGAAATGAAACATAAACCAAGTTAAGAAAAGGTTGGGCAAATTTTGGGGTGCAACAGGTTGTGACACAACATTCAATTAGATCATCTGACACACCTACCAAATGATTCTCAAATTCTAGCATATCTCAAACCTAATTTAACCAACAAATTAAGTTGATAAACCATAAAAAAGATCTTCAACACCTACTATGCTTATCCCTGGCTCAAATGAGACCTGATATAGTTCAATTCAAACTTTATGATAGGAGCAACACACATTTTTTGAATTTTCGAATAATGTTAGTGGGCGAATGTACAGGTGACAGTAATATACAGGTAGGACAAATTAGGGGTATGAAAAATGGGTTGTGTGCTCGGTCAACACGACGAGACGGGCAGAAAGGAGCATACTATCTATTATTTGAGTAAGAAGTTCATAGAATGTGAGTCCAGATACTCAATGTTAGAGAAAACATGTTGTGCGCTTGCTTAGGCAGCCAAACGCCTAAGGTAGTATATGTTGAATCACACAACCATGTTGATTTCGAAGATGGATGCAATCAAGTACGTATTTGAAAAGCAAGCACATTCTGGAAGAATTTCCAGGTGGCAGATGGTTCTGACAGAATACGATATTCAATATGTTTCCCAAAAAGCCATCAAGGGAAGTGTTTTGTCAGAATATCTTGCAGAGCAACCGATTGAAGATTATCAACCAATGAAATTTGAGTTTCCTGACGAGGACATAATGTTTTTGAAGATGAAAGATTGTGACGAGCCACTACCAGATGAAGGTCCCGAAATAGGCTCCCAATGGAAGATGGTTTTTGACGGTGTTGTTAACTCATATGGCAACGAAATTGGGGCAATCATTACAACTCCCCGTGGTTCCCACATACCGTTTACCGCCCGGCTAACATTTGCTTGCATCAATAATGAAGCTGAATATGAAGCGTGTATCATGGGTATAGAAGAAGCCATTAATTTGAGAATTAAGAACCTTGATGTATATGGTGATTCATCTTTAGTCTTCAACCAGATTAAAGGAGAGTGGGAAACTCTTCAGCCCAATCTGATTCCTTACATGAATTATGCCAGGAGATTGCTGCCTTTCTTTGACAGAGTGGAGTTTCATCATGTGCCGAGGGCCGAGAACCAGATGGCAGATGCTTTGGTAACCTTATCATCGATGTATAAAGTGAACTATTGGAATGAAGCTCTGATGATCACTATCATACGCCTCGATAGGCTGGCATTCATATTTGCAGTATAGAAAGCATCGGATGGGAAGCCTTGGTATTTTGATATCAGCAATTTTCTCAAGAATCAAGAGTATCCGCCTGGGGCATCGAGCCGAGATAAGAAGACTCTGAGAAGGTTGGCAGGGAATTTCTACTTGAACAAGGACGGTGTGTTTTACAGAAGAAACTTAGACTTGGTATTGTTGCGGTGTGTGGACGAAAATGAAGCAAGTTTGCTAATGGAAGAAGTCCACGAAGGTTCTTTTGGAACACATGCTGGCGGACATGCAATGTCCAGGAAATTGTTGAGTGCGGGTTACTACTGGATGACTATGGAATATGATTGTTTCAAGTACGCCAGGAAGTGTCATAAATGTCAGATTTATGCTGATAAAATGCATGTGCCGTCGAGTCCTTTGAATGTCTTGGCATCTCCTTGGCCCTTTGCTATGTGGGGTATTGATATGATTGGCAAGATCGAGCCGACCGCTTCCAATGGACATCGTTTTATCTTGGTCGCAATCGACTATTTTACCAAGTGGGTAGAAGTAGCTTCTTTTGCCAACGTAACCAGACAGGTAGTGGCTCGATTTATCAAGAAGGACATCATCTATCGTTATGGAGTGCCAGAACGAATCATTACTGATAATGGTTCGAATTTGAATAACAAGATGATGAAGGAACTATGCCAGAGTTTCAAGATCGA
The DNA here is from genome assembly GCA_963859935.3 of Lathyrus sativus. Taxonomy (NCBI): domain Eukaryota; kingdom Viridiplantae; phylum Streptophyta; class Magnoliopsida; order Fabales; family Fabaceae; genus Lathyrus; species Lathyrus sativus. The sequence continues at coordinate 543,525,129 of OZ012737.1, forward strand.
ACACCACAAGTCTTCTCCGTACCGTCCGAAGATGAATGGTGTTATAGAGGTAGCCAATAAGAATATCAAGAAGATTGTACAGAAGATGGTGGTAACTTACAAGGATTGGCACGAGATGTTGCCCTTTACTTTACATGGATATCGTACTTCGGTATGTACGTTGATTGGGGAAACTCCTTTCTCGCTGGTGTATGGTATGGAAGTTGTCCTACCGCTAGAAGTCGAGATTCATTCCCTGAGGGTGTTGGTTGATGTGAAGCTTGATGAGGCAGAATGGTTGAAGTCTAGGTTGAATCAACTTAGTATGATTGACGAGAAGAGATTGGCAGCAATCGCCCACGGTCGGCTATATCAGAGTAAAATGAAGAAGGCCTTCGATCAGAAAGTGTGCCCTCGACATTTTCAGGCAGATGACTTAGTGCTGAAGAGGATCCTCCCTCCACAAACAGATCACAGGGGCAAATGGACTCCCAACTATGAAGGTCCATACGTGGTAAGGAAAGTCTTCTCTGGAGGAGCCTTACTTTTGTAAATGATGGACGGTGAATATTTTATGTCCCCTGTGAACGCAAACGTAGTCAAAAAATACTTTGCTTAAAATAGGCCTGCTGGACAAAAAAAATAAAATCCAGGAAAAAATGGGACATCCCGGTGAACCATAAAAAGAATGGGTTCGAGAAAAAATTAGGGATAAAAAGGAAAAAAAGAATAAACCCGCAAAGTTGAAAACCTGAAAAGGCAAATTTGGCAAAAATGGGTATCCCGGTGAATTGAAAACCCGCAAGGGCAATTCAGGCAAAAGTTAGGGAATCAAAAGCAAACGACTACGGTATGCATACGACCTGTGAGCACAGTGGATTCTTGGAGGACCCGAGGGTTAACAAGTCAGTTTCTTCAGAAGGCGAAGCATTGGTGAAGCATCAAAGTCATGCAAATCATAGTTGAATCGACACATGATGGTTGTCTGTTTCCACATTGCCGATATTTGTATATCTTTTTCATTTGTACTTTTTGCGCAACTTTATCTTTTCAGGAGCTGCATCCGATTTAATTTGCCTATTTACAGGCCATTTTCAATCAATGAAGTATTTTCCACCAAAGAGCTTTCTATTCTTATTCTTGCTTTTTACTATTTTGTTTGCAAAAAGACGCCTGATGTTTTTAATAAAACTTTGCATACATAAACTTGTGGGGCTTTGCTAATCATAATTGAAACAATTATTTATTTGAATGATGTCATAGACGATGACCGAAATAGCTTTTGTTGCATACAGGACACATTGTTTGTTTGTCATTTGCAGGGTTATCACCGCTAAGAATTGTTTCAGAAGCATCTCGCCAACAACGACATGTCTCTATCCCCACAGGATGATGATGTCATATTAGAAGTATCTCCCCAGCAGGTTGAGATTGTGGTGTGCACTTATCCCCGACAGGTTAAGATTTGGGATATTTCCCCAGCAGCGGAGCGAGTTCAGTGTGTTCCTCCACAAAGTCTATGTCATTGACTCATTCCCCCAAGTAGAGGTTGATGTTGATTCCCTCAATGAGTATTCCCCAGTGAAGTCGTCGTCCGCGAAAAAATCCAGCGGTTATTGGTTATTTTTCAGAGCTAGGTTTTGGGATAACTTCTCAATAAATTCTGCTCAATTCCCAGTAGAGTGGATTTATTCCCAGTAGAGTGGATTTATTCCTCAGTGGAGTGGAATTATTCCCGGCAGGGTGGAGTTATCCTCGAGAGAGTCTTGTCCTAGGAGGCCGTTCAGGGTGTTGTCCTCAGTAGAATCCAGTGGTTATTGGTTTTCTTCATAGCGAAATTTTAGGATGATTTCCCAATATATCTTATTCTTAATCCCCGATAGAGTGGATTTATTCCCAACAGAGTGGATATTTTCCCCAGAAGAGTTTATTTTTGGAAGACCATTCAGGGGATTTTCCCCAGGAGAGTTCTATTTCCAGGGGGTCGTTCAGGGCATTTTCCCCAGAAGAGTTTTATTCTGGGAGGCTGTTCAGGGCGTTTTTCTCAGCACAAGTTTGCTTGTCGTTTATTTTGGCACCTTTTTACGGTGGTGTTCCTTTGCATTTGCATTTTGCATAGAATCCTACCAAACGCGTAGTATTTCCATTTTGTATGGAGCATTACGCCATATTCAAACATATGCATACGAAGCATAAGCCAGGTTGTTACCTTTTGTTGTCATACTTTTCTCCAACAGATAACGGTGTATTTCATGAGCCTGTGTTGTATCCAGACCCCAGCAAAAATCATTGATAGATGTGTTCATCTTATCTTCATCTCCCCAACAGAATTTTCTTGTTTAAGTTTCTCTTTCCCCAGCGGAGCTCTTCTTTCAGATTGTGAATCAGTTGATTCTATTTCCAACTTTTTGTTAAGGCTATCTAACCTGTGTTAGCAGTTGTTTTTGTTCTGACCGAGTGTCAAGCCTGCTGGTTAGCAGATGCTTGTTTTTTCCGACTTAGTGTCAAGCCTGTTGTTTAGCAGATGTCTTTTCCGACCTAGTGTCGAGCCTGCTGTTTAGCAGATGTCTTTTCTGACTTAGTATCGAGCCTGATGGTTAGCAAATGTCTTTTTCGACCGAGTGTCGAGCCTTCTGTTTAGCAGATGTCTTTTTCGACCGAGTGTCGAGCCTGCTTGTTAGCAGATGTTTCTTACCGATTGAGTGTCGAGCCTGCTGGATAGCAGATATTTCTTTCCGACTGCGTGTCGATGCTTTCTAACTGGTGGTTAGTTGGCTATTTTCTTATAACGTTCAAATACATTTCTCTGGTGATTCCACTTTGGTGGACAGATTCTACAGTTTATTATCCCGCAGTTGGCAAATTTCTGGGTTCTTTTGTATTCAATCATCTTTTACCTTGAATGTTTGAAAGTGGTCGCTTTTCATCCATTCAGGTCCAAGTCGTTTGAATAGGGGCAACTGTTGCACCCCAAAATTTGCCCAACTTTTTCTTTTGGCTTGGCTTATGTTTCATATCATTTAGCATTTGCATTTGCATAACATTGGTTCTTGACAGGGGATCAAGATTGTTATTTTTGCCACTCAAGAGAAGTTTCATGTTCAAGGCTCAAGCAAGGGAATTGTTCAAGTCAGGGTCCATCATCATCAGAGGTGGGTCTCAAAGCTCCTTGAAGGGAGAAAGTTTGTGTATGGGTATCACCTCCAATCTTGAGGATGTGTGGAGGCACATGTTGCACCCCAAAATTTGCTCAACATCTTTTACCTGGTTTATGTTTCATTGCATTATCATTTACATAATTCTATCATTTGCATATCATGGCATATCATTCATCCAATAGGAGATCAAGTGTGATTATTATCAAAATAAGCCTAGCAAGAAATCTTATCCAAGCTTGAGAAGTCATCCCTGTCATCAGGAGGTGGTGGGAGGTCTTGATCAGTTGAAGACTATCATTGAGGTGAATATGAGATGTGTATAGAGCTCATAGAGTGCCTAGAGGGCCATGTTGGAGCTCAATCAAGTCATTGATTCAAGTGCAAGAGCCACAGTTGAGGTGTAAGTAATTAGGGTTTCATCTAGATCAACCCTAGGTCAATTATGCAATTGAAAAGAATTCAAGCCTACTTTGAGGTCATGGAGTTCATGGAATGATTTGATAAGACATTTGTGGTGTTATGCCAAAATCAAATCAAGAAGAATCAAGAATGTGGGAAGTTGCTAAATTAAGGTTTCAGTGCAAATGACCCTTGTTTAGTGCCTAACTTCAAGACCACATAAGTCAAGATACAAGTTTCAAATGGATCTTTGGCCAACATGAAACTTGTATAGCATCTCAATACCTTTAATTTGAGTATTAGAAGTCCTCCAGTGGATTTATAGAACTCAAGTTATGGTTCAGACAAGTTACAGGTCACCAGATGAATATGAAATTTATCTGTGAAAGTCACTTGACTTCTAAGCTACTTTTGGCCGAGAAGGAGGTTTTACTTGAACTTTTGGTCAACATAAAAGTTGTTCCTCATGATCTTAGATTTCTAAATTGTACTAGAAGTCATCCATCTGATTTGTAGAACTCAAGTTGTGAGGTTTACCAGTCAGGGGTATTTTGGGAAAGTGAGATTATAGGTCATTTTCAAGCGTAGGCCAAAATCTCCAACTTGCAAGCTTCAAATGGAAAATTGCTCAACATGAAAGTTGCTTGGAATGATGTTTTGAGTGCAACCAAGTGGTCATGAGAGTTTTTTTTGGCTCATAACAAAAAGTCATTTGAAATGGCTTGAAAATGAAGAATTTTCAAATATGGAAAGGAGGGAAAATGGGATTTTGTGTTACAAAACCAAAACCAAGCAAATAAGTACATTTTTTGATTGGAAATTGCATTCTAAGATCATTGGCAATACCATAATTTTGAGTTTAGTTCAGGTTTTGAGAGATAGCATATGGTTACTTCACTTGTAAGTTACATATGCAAAATCAATGCACAAGGCAATTCAGGCCAATTTCTCCATCCAAACTCATTCTAAATGACATGTGCAAGGTGTTAGAAACTTCTAGAACCAATGCCAAGCTTGCAATGCACGACTGTCATAGTGAATTTTGAAGGAAAAATCAGAAAATGCAAATCACTATTTTGGGCTTCAACTTGGATCCAAAGGCCCATGAAACTCTTCTATATATTCATTAGAGTGAGTTCAGATCAATTTTGAGCATCATTTCGCGCCAGAGCAAGCAAGAGTAAGTGAACTTTCTCAACTGCAAGTTGAAATCGGATTCTGAGTTTGGAGCCAATTCAAGCAAAATTGAGGTGTGCAAACTCTTCCTTGGGGATCATTGAAGCTATCTAGAGCATTTGGAAGCAAGCCACGAGCTCTAAGTACCTCTGTTTCAAGATCTATACCAGGTTTACATCTCTCAAAATTTAGCATGATCTAGCATGAGTTAGATAGAATTGAACTTGTGGTTAGGATCTAGACATGACATAGATCGTTTTAGGCTTGATTTGGACTTAATTGGTGATGATTGAAGATGACATATAAGATCTGTTTGGACTTGAATCTCTTGATTCATAAGGTTTCAATGCTAGTTGTTTAGATCAGATTGATGTACGCAACAAGATGAAGAGATCTATACCATTAATTTTGAGTTTAGTGAGAGTTGTTGATGATGCTATTTTTGAAACTTGAATCGTGTTTGACTATGTGCTGAGAATTAGAGCATTTTGAGTGGAGATTTGGAGTGTACATGAAAAACTGAGTGGATTTGGTATTTTTTTTTTGTCATTTTTGGTTGTCTGAACCTAGACCTTCGCCGGAGAAGACAACCGGAGTCTTCCCCGGCCACCACGCACCACCACTCCGTTTCTCACTCAGGCGAACCAGTTTTGTGAAGAAGATGATGTGAGAACCCTTAGATCATGCTTTGACCATTGACTGACCTGAGGATCCAACACTTGTGTTTTAATCTGAGAGTGGAGAGTTTTAATTCAAAACATGGCCGTTTAACTTAATGAGGTGGCAAGCTCTAGCGCGTTGGATTGCTTGACTGGTCTCCTGATCCATTGGCTCTTGTTTATTTCTGCTTTTAATTCATTTTTATTTCATTTTGTTTTAATTTAATTGTATTGTTATTCCAAAAATCATATAAATTCCAATTATGATCAAAAAATTATTTTAAAAATATCCTCATGATCCTTAGGGAATTTATGATTTTCTGGGATTAACAAAATACAATTTCATGCATTTTTCATTTTTATTTGATTTTTCACATTTTATTTTGTTCTTTATTTTTGCATAATTGGCTATCTGTTTTGTTGAATTTAGTTCTTCCAATTGGTTTTGAGTTTGGCGTTGATTTTTTAGTATTTGTTAGGGTAGACTTGTATGTTCCTTTAGAATTTTTGCTGGATTTTTAGAACAACATTAGGTTCTGTTTTAGGTATTGATATTAGGACCCTTCCAAACTTGTGGATTCCCTTGACCTATCTCAATGTAGGAATTGTTTAGATAACTTAGAAGTTGATTTAGGCTTCAATGTTTTTACATTAGGTTGTTCAAACATGAATGTTCCCCTAGTAATTTTATTAGATTTTTGCAACTTGTTTTCCTATTTTAGTTGTATTTTGCAATTGGCTTGTGTTTATGGATCCCTCCCTTGAGTGCTTTGGTTTGCTTGGTTTGGTTGGTTGCCTTGGAGTTGGTTTAAGTTTGAGTTATTTTTGTTGGAGCTTCTAGATTCATTGAAGATTAGAGCTTGGAGTTGAAGGCTTTTCCTCTTGTGGAGGTTCTTTTTAGGAGCTTAGGAAACTAGGGTTTTAGGAAATGCCTTAGACCTAGTTTTGATTTTTTCTTCAAACATAGAGTGCATTGTTTGCCTCTATTCTATCCAACGACACAAAGTCATTCTTGGGAAGCTCCATCTCTCCTTAGGAGGGATGAGTGGTATGCCCAAGTGAGTAGAACTTTGAGGATACCTTTCATTTGCAATGTTGAGTTCTTAGTGATTTCCTTTGGTTGTCATTAAGTTTCTTAACATTATAACTTGATCTTGATGATTAGTCCCCCTCTTGGAGTGTATTTGTTGGAGCTTGAAGATTGATGAAGCTTGAATATAGAAGCTTGCTTGAAGATGAGGCCTTTGCTGTCAAATTTGTTGTCCATTCAACTTTGCTGTTTAGAGCTGCTGTTGCTGTCTGCTGTAGGAGTTTATTGCTGCTGCTTGGGCTGCCTCCTCTATGTCTTTTGTTTTTCTCTGTATTGTTTTTTGCTTGTGTTGATTACCTCTAGGTTTGAGGTGGAGCTGGTCTCCTCTTGCCTGTTGTCTTCTCCCTTGTTTCTCTTATATTGCTGCATTGCACGCATTCTATTGGTTAGGTTTGTAAACCATGCATGACAACATTAGGTTAGTTCCCCTTTCAACCATAGTTTTAGGGTCTTTCTCTTCTCATCTCAAAACAATTCAAAAACATAATAATAAGGATAACGCGTGTTGTACGCTACGAGCCTTAAGCTATTTGAGAAAAGGTTGTTGGAGGGTCACTCTTCAGTAATCTGACTGCTTAGTATGGTACCCTTAGGGTGACATGCAACGTAGTCACTCTCAGATCACAAGTCTTTAGTGCAGTACAAGTTGCAAACAGACTAAAAAACATTTCTTTCGTAAAAAACTCAAACAAACATTCAAACTCTGCTTTTGTCCTCTTGGACCTTTAATCAGGAAAACCCTTTCTTAAGGAGATAAAAAACTGTTAGACAAGCTTGCGTCCTCCGTAGCCCGAACTACGTTTGCTCTGATCTTTCATGTCGTATGAAAGTACGTAGGCATAGGATGCGATATCCTAGCGAGCAACCTTCCCCTCCTTTCTCGTAGGTAGGTGAACTACGTTGACTCTGATTTCTCGTTTTAGACGGGAATACGTAGGCATAAAGTGCGATACTTTGCCGAGTCATTTTATTTTCTTTTTAATCCAGACCTGTAGAGTAGATAGAATAACACACCCTTAGATAGAAAACAAGCGTGGATCCCGTCAAGTACGACGGACGTGAGGGGTGCTAATACCTTCCCATTGCGTAACCGACTCCCGAATCCAGGATTTGGTTGCGATGACCATTCCTTTCCCTCTTTCCGTTAGGTTTACTCTGAGCGTTTCCTTTCCCTCTTGTGGGATAAATAACGCACGATGGCGACTCTTCTGTCATAGCCGGCGCCGATTTTCGCAGTAGCGACAGTTGGCGACTCTGCTGGGGACTCCAACGGTTCCCTATGCGAGTCAATCCTAGCGCTTGTTTTCCCGTCTGGGGTTTGGTATTTATTTTTCTGTCTTTACTTTCAGTATTGTATATATTTGTTGTTGTGCTGGGAAGGGGTTAGATTGAGAGATAAGCCGGATCTGGGCTTGAGTTTGCACATAGACTTAGAAGTAGAGAGTAGTGGTTAACCTGCTTGCTTAGCTCGCACCAGCTAGTCGTGAAATCTGCGCTCGGACGAGATTCTCTTTGATGCTTCTTGCCTGGCCCTTAGGGCTCGACAAGTTGTCTGACCCGAGGATTGTCGACTCTGGGGACCTATCAATTGGGATTCAGCTAAGTGAGGCCGCTTCAAGGGATGATGATGCCACACCTTCTGGGTATCTTATCATCGCTCTTCAAAGTCTGTGACGTTGAACCCGCATAGGATGTCGTACCTCGTCTGCGAGTTAAGTACATACCTGTGAGGGGTAGGTAGATGTGTTTGCAGGAAACCTTTGACCTCAGAGTACCTGGTTTATCTCTGTCAGTGAGATGTGGTTACAGGGTTCTTTTGAGTAGTTGGTTTGGTTTGAGGCGAAGTTTTGATGGTTCTCAGGCTTCAGTACAGAGTAGCACAGTTCATCAGCATTGCACTTGATCTCCTGTTTGCATATGCATGTGCATTTTCATGTTTGCATTTCATTAACGTGTATTTATGTTGCAGGTGTGATCATTCCTCTCTGACTCTAGTGTATCTTTTGGCCAGACATGGAGTCCATGAAGAGGACAGTTGCTTACCGATTGCATTCGCCAGATATCAGTGCCTTGCTGGGATTAGTTTCTCTAGCAGATGAGAGAGTGAAGGCTGAATCCAGATTATCTTATGGGAGATTGTTTAGTTTTTTGTACAGACCTTCAGCATTTGAGACGACTGGGGTGTATACTTTAATGCAGTTTTATGAGCCTCAACTCAGATGCTTCTTGTTCCCCGACTATATTCTGGCACCCACTTTGGAGGAGTATTCTGCTATGTTGGGAGTTCCTGTGTTAGACCAGATGCCCTTTATACATGTTGGTGATGATCCTGAGTTGGCTACACTTGCTGAGATTGTCAGTTTAGACGCTTCTGAGTTCCCTGGAGGGTTGGTCAAGCTGAACGGAGCCTATGGTTTTCACCTGTCTGTCCTGGTTGAGAAGGCTACACAGTGCGCAAAGAGTGGATGTTGGGTTGCCTTCAGTGCCATTCTAGCTGTCTGCATCTATGGGATTGTCTTGTTTCCCAATGTGCCAGATTTTGTTGACTCAAATGCTTTCTTGATTCTTTCCTCGAAGAATCCAGTTCCTACTCTCTTGGTCGATGTTTATCATTCTATTCACTATAAGAATGAGAAACATCGTGGCAAGAATGTTTCATGCTGTCTTCCTCTTTTGTACAGGTGGTTCCAGGGACATCTTTCGAAGACAGGACCTTTTGTTGATGTTGTTGATACTTTGGATTGGTCTTCCCGGTTGCTGGGACTGTCTGCTGAGAACATCATTTGGTTTGATCGGAGCATGCTTGGCACTGATATTATATATAGTTGCAGTGGCTTTCCGAATGTCCCTTTGATTGGACAGAAAGGTTGTATCAACTATAACCCTTCTTTGCTGGTGAGACAGTTTGGTTATGCCTTGAGAGATGCTCCTATTGAGGTTGAGATACATGAATCTCTGTATCTCACGGGCTTATTAGGCGAGGCCGTTTTGATCAAGTTGAGACATGCACAGGCTCACATCCATAGGAGAGGGAAAGCTTTGCTTGGTAAGAGCAACAACAAAGCTTATGATCCTTATTTGGCTTGGATCCACGAGAGAGCTAAGATTTCCTTGATGCCATATCATGTGTGGAACCTCTGTATCTTCCGGTGATTGAGGCACCTACTTCGGTAGAGATTGAGAGGTATAACAAATTATTGGCTGAAAACGAAGAATTGAAGAAAGCCAATGATAAGTTAGAGAAAGAGATCTTCCAGTTGCGTCATGAGAAGAATGAAGCTACCTTCACTGTGAAGGAACAGACTGAGTTGATTAACAGGTTGGGTTCAGAGTTGACTGAAGAGACCAACAAGAGGGAAAAAGTGGGAGTAGCCTTGAACGGTGTTAGCAAGGTGCTTGCTTCCAAGAAGGAACTCTTAAACAAAGCTTATTCCCGACTCAGCAAGTGGGAAACATTGTGGAATACCACGCTTACCAAGCGGAAGGAGCGTGAAGATGAGCTGAAGCTGCAGATTGCCACGCTAGAGGCGCAGATTAGAGCCCAGGATACAAAGATTGCTGAAGAGACATCACTTAGGAGCGTTGTTGAGCTTAGAGTGAGTGACCTTGGCAAGGAGCTGAGAGGTTGTGAATTGAAGGCTGGCTTCAAGAGATGCAGACTCGACGAGTGTTTTGGCGAAGGAATCTGCAAGGACGACGCCAAAAAGCTGAGATCCACTGTTGAGCGACATGCATTACTGATACAGAAGCTAATCTCCAGACTAGGTCATTCGGAGACGTTGAGGATATTGGAAGATGTCAGAGCGCGCCATTTGGCCTGATTTATCTTTGCTTTGCTCTTGTTATTTGCATTTGTATTTTGACCATCGCCAGACTTGTTGGCTGAGGTTTTTTCCAATTGTATTCAGTTGTACTCTTGTACTTTGCCTCTTGGCATTTGTTTATGTATGAGGATTTTCTGATTCCTTGCTTGCTCGATTGGGACTCCATTGTCGTGATGGCCTTCTCTCTGAAACTAGAATGGGGGGGATATAAGTTGTAGCATACTTATACATTTGCATCTGCATACTCATATTGCATGACCGAGTTTTTTTTTAACTTGTATCTTATTTCTTGCATCTCACAGGTTTCAGGATTGACAACCAGAGAACACATCGTTATTCTACCAGGAACAACTGCAAGAGAATCATGGATCAAGTTCAAGTTGAGATGCAGGAAATTCGTGAGAAGTTGGCACTTTTCATGCAAGCAATGGAAACTGTGGTCAAGGCCCAGGAGAATCTTCAGACTCTGGTGCAACCGCTGCTGGTGCGGGCGAATGGAAATACTGATTATCACTTTGTTGGAACTCCTCACAGGGAGGATGGGATAACTACAGTGGTCGTTCCCACAAGTGGTGGAGTTGGTTCCGGTGATGGCAATGGCAATGGAAATACTGGCACTGGTGCTGGTAATGGTAACACTGGTATTGGTAACACTGGTACTGGAGACGCTGGAAATGGTGATGGTAATGTTGTTAACAATACTAGTAATGCTGGAGATGTTGATCAAGGGTTAGGTGACAACACTGGTTTTGGAAACAATAACCAAGGGTTTGGCAATGGTAATCGTGATGGTAATTTTGGTTTCAACAATCAAGGCTTTGGCTACGATGGCTATGGTAACAACAATCAAGGGTATGTAAATGGTGATGTTGGCTTTGGTAACATGAACAACAACGGTGCTGGGATGGTGCCTTTCAACACTGGGTATGGACTAGGTGGGGTCAACCAAGGATTCGGTAACAGAGGACGGGGTCCTATTTTCAATCAACAGGGATACGGCTGTAACGCTGGTTATGAGGGATATGGCAATGAGAATCTGAACTGGGGCGAGGATCGCGAGGAAGACGCTTTCTCCGGACAAGGCGTGGGATTTGAAAGGCTTAATGATAATGATAGGAGGTTCAAAATGCTGGAAGAGCATATCAAAGGGATAGCCAATCAGAACTTTGCTGGGTTAGATATGACTACCATGGGACTAGTGCCTGGGCTGAGGGTGCCTTTGAAATTCAAAGCTCCAACATTTGACAAGTATAAGGGGGATACATGCCCTAGAGTTCATGTACGTTCTTATTACAGAAGAATGTCTGCATACTCTGACGACGAGAAGATGCTTATGCATTTCTTTCAAGACAGTTTATCGGGACCATCGCTGGAATGGTACATGGGACTGGAGCCCACCCAAATTAGAAGCTGGAAAGAATTGGCTGATGCTTTTGTTAAACATTACCAATATAATAGTGACTTGGCGCCAAACAGGGTCCAGTTGCAGAGTTTGTCTCAGAAAAATGGTGAGAGCTTCAAGGAGTATGCGCAGCGCTGGCGTGATATTGCGGCTAGGGTTCATCCCCCTTTGGTTGAAAGAGAGTTGATTGATATGTTTATTGGAACATTCTCTGGAATGTATTACGACAAATTGCTTAATGTCTCGATGGGAAGTTTCTCTGACATGATTCTCATGGGAGAACCGATTGAAAATGAAATTAAGATTGGGAAGATTCAGGCAGGTGAATCCACCTCAACTGGAGGTGCAAGGAAAGCCTTTGGTGGAAGGAGACAAGGCGACGCCAGTGCGGTATATGGTGGTCGAGGTCGTGGAAGAGGTAGGAATCCGTATCAGCCACAGCAAGTTGCTAGTGTTACTATCCCGATACCTCAGCAAAAACAACAACAACAACAACAACAACAGCAACGGAAACAACAGCCGCAGCAACAGAGAATGCATCCTGCTCAGCGTAGAATTCAAGAGGGTAGGCCGAAGAGAGTATTTGAAGCACCTCCTTCAACTTATGCCGAACTTCTTCAAACGCTGTTGGGTTTGAATCTGGTTGAAAAGAGAACGATGGCCCCGTTGACGGGCACTCCTCCATTTGGTTTTGACGCTGGTAAACATTGTGATTTTCATTCCGGGGCGCCCAAACATGATATTGAAGGTTGCCATGCTTTCAAACATAAGTTTCAAGATTTGCTTGATAGTAAGGCCATTAACTTTGGTCAGGATGGTCCCAATATTGTACAATAACCCATGCCGAATCATGGAGCGAATGCTATCATAACGGAAGAGAATTTGAACTTGGTTATGGATGTGAATGAATTGAAGACACCGTTAAGTTGTGTTAAAAGCAGATTGTTGAAAGGGGGTGTATTCCCCGGATGTGACGAATATTGTCTGGATTGCTGGACCCAACCAACGGGTTGTGCTGATTTGAGAAGAGGCATCCAAGCCATGATAGATGAGGGGATTTTGCAATTTGATCGGACCGCTGTTGAGAAGCCTGTTGAGGTATTGTTTGAAAAGCAGGATGAGATTGCAACTGTTACGATCCCAAGGAAGACTATTACGATATCGGCGCCCGCCAAACGGTCGACTATCACAATAACAAAAGCAGGACCTGTTCCTTTTGAGAGTACAAAATCTGTTCCATGAACGTATGGGTTAGAAGCATATTGTAATGGAGAAAAGATTGAGGTGAATAGCCGGCCGGCAGGGGCAGTTGATAATGTTGTTGGAACAGGAGGCATGACCCGTAGTGGAAGAATCTTCACCGCACCTGAAGTTGAAGCAGAGAGGATTGCTAAAGGCAAGGCCAAGGTGAATGAAAGTGGACCATCCCAGTTGAAAGAGAAAGACACGTCGCTCAAGGACGTAGAAGAGTTCATGAGGCTAATTTGCAAGAGCGATTATAAGATTGTTGAGCACTTACAACAGACACCCTCAAAAATTTCAATCCTATCTTTGTTGCTTTGTTCTGAGGCTCATCGAAATGCTTTGTTGAAGATATTGGACACGTCATTTGTACCTCAGGAGGTTTCTGTCAACCAGCTAGAGGGGGTACTGGCGCATGTCAATGCTGGACATAGTTTGGGTTTCACTGATTTTGATCTAACACCCAGAGGCCGAGAGCATAATATGGCTTTGCACATATCGGTGGAATGTCGGGGCACCATAATGTCGCACGTTCTTGTAGACACCGGATCATCTCTGAATGTATTGCCTAAGAAGGCTATGATGAAGTTAGATATTCGGGGAATTATTTGCACGCCAAGTGACTTGGTTGTGAGGGCATTTGATGGAACGAGAAGGTCGGTGTTTGGATCGATAACGTTGCCATTGTAGGTCGGACCAGAAATATTCGACACTGAATTTTATATCATGGATATTCATCCAGCTTATAGTTGTTTACTTGGGCGTCCATGGATACACTCTACAGGGGTTGTGACGTCCACGCTGCATCAGAAGCTTAAGTTTGAAGTCGGTGGTGGCATCGTTACTATTTGTGGGGAAGAGGACATCTTGGTCAGTCATCTCTCATCGTTCAAGTACGTTGAAGTAGATGGATAAATCCACGAAACGCCCTGCCAAGCCTTCGAAGGGTTGCAAATCAAAGACAAGTCCAGTGTTCCCAGCAAAGGGCCAGAGGTTGCTGTGGCTTCGTACAAAGACGCTCAAGCGTTAGTTCAGACGGGTGAGACCAAGGGTTGGGGTCAAGTACTGGAAATTCCCGTCAAGATGGACAAGTTTGGACTAGGGTACCGCCCAACATCAGCATCTTCTTCACAGAAAGCACCCAAGTTCAAGGGATCGGTGGTAATTACTCCAAGGGGAGTCTGCTTTGAGACGATTAATGTTGTTTCCGACTCGAAAGGCGGAGATAGTGATTGCAATATGGACGCGTGGATCAAGCCTAGCATGCCAGGACAAAGTCTCTGCAACTGGTCCATCCGAGAAATTGTCCCAGTGACTACAAAACAATAATGATTTGTTTTCTTGATTATTGTATAATCCTGTGTCCTACCCGGGGCATAATGATTTTGTTTTAGGGCCACTTGCTTATGTATATGCACTGTTTAATCATTGAATAAAGGCGTTTTTCTCATACAAATTTTGTGTTCCCTGTTTTTCCTGTTTTTATTTTAACAATAAATGGCAACGTGGTTATGAGCTTTGTTTGCACTCATTTGAAGCATTTAACCTTTTCCTTTGCAGGATTCATATTTCAGATGACACCAAACACGAACTTCCTATGACTCGCTTTGACTTTGAGCACCCGGTATTTCAAGCTGAGGAAGAGATTGTTGAGGATAGCGACTTGCCAGAAGAGTTGACTCGACTGTTGAAACGGGAAGAAAGAATTATTCTGCCTCATCAGGAAGAGATTGAGATTATCAACGTGGGGTCCGAGGGAGTTGACAGGAACATCCGGATAGGGGCTGCACTGCAAAGCGACATCAAGCAAAGTCTGATTGAGATTTTGCAAGAGTACAGTGATATCTTTGCTTGGTCGTATGAGGATATGCCAGGATTGGGTACTGATATGGTTGTTCATCGTCTGCCATTGCGAGAAGAATGTCCGCCTGTTAAGCAGAAACTCAGAAGAACCAGACCAGATATGTCTGTGAAGATTAAGGAGGAAGTTCAGAAACAGTGGGATGTCGGTTTCCTTGCTGTTACAACTTATCCCTCATGGGTCGCCAATATAGTACCGGTACCAAAGAAAGACGGTAAGGTACGGATGTGCGTAGACTATCGTGATTTGAATAGGGCGAGCCCAAAAGAAAACTTTCCGCTTCCTCATATCGATGTGTTGGTCGATAACACTGCTCAATTCTCTGTGTTCTCCTTCATGGATGGCTTCTCGGGTTATAATCAGATAAAAATGGCGCCAAAAGACATGGAGAAAACAACCTTCATTACCCCCTGGGGAACATTTTGCTACAAAGTGATGCCCTTTGGTTTGAAGAACGCTGGGGCAACATATCAACGTGCCATCATAACACTCTTTCATGACATGATGCATAAAGAGATCAAAGTCTATGTTGACGATATGATTGCCAAATCCCAGACGGAGGAAGAGCATCTGGTCAATCTTCTGAAATTGTTCAAGAGGCTTAGAAAGTTCATGTTGAGACTGAATCCTAACAAGTGCACCTTCGGGGTGAGATCTGGTAAGTTACTGGGGTTTATTGTAAGCGAAAAAGGAATTGAGGTTGATCCTGCTAAGATAAAAACAATATAAGAAATGCCAACACCTAAAACAGAAAAAGAAGTGCGTGGGTTTTTAGGGAGGTTGAACTACATTGCTCGGTTCATATCTCACCTAACCGCTACATGCGAGCCATTATTCAATTATTGAAAAAGAATCAGGCTGTGACCTGGAATGAAGATTGTCAAAGGGCGTTTGAAAAAATAAAAGAATATTTGCAGAAACCTCCAATATTGATACCCCCAGTAGCCGGGAGACCATTGATTATGTATTTGACGGTTCTTGAGGAAAGTATGGGTTGTGTTCTCGGTCAACATGACGAGACTGGACGTAAAGAGCATGCGATTTACTACTTGAGTAAAAAGTTCACAGATTGTGAATCCCGTTACTCAATGCTCGAAAAGACGTGTTGTGCGCTAGCTTGGGCTGCCAAACGTTTGAGATAGTACATGTTAAACCATACAACCATGCTAATTTCAATGATGGATCCGATCAAATACGTATTTGAAAAGCAAGCACTCTCCGGGAGGATTGCTCGATGGTAGATGGTCCTGACAGAATATGATATTCAATATGTTTCTCAAAAGGCTATCAAAGGTAGTGTTCTGTTAGAGTACCTAGCGGAGCAGCCGATTGAAGATTACCAACCAATGAGGTTTGATTTTCCTGACGAGGATATCATGTACTTGAAAATGAAAGATTGTGATGAGTCGTTGCCGGATGAAGGTCTAGAGTTGGGTTCCAAATGGCAAATTGATATTTGATGGCGCTGTTAATTCCTACGGTAGTGGAATAGGGGCAATTATCACTACTCCTCAAGGGACGCACATTCCCTTTACTACTAGATTGACCTTTCCAGTTACCAATAATGAGGCTGAATATGAGGCGTGCATCATGGGTCTGGAGGAGGCTATTGATTTAAGAATCAAATATCTTGATGTATACGGGGATTTTGCTCTAGTGGTCAACCAGATTAAAGGAGAATGGGAGACGCGGCAGCCCAATCTGATACCCTATATGAATTATGCAAGGAGATTGTTGCTTTTCTTTGACAAAGTAGAATTGCATCACGTGCCACGAGCAGAAAATCAGATGGCCGACGCTCTCGCGACGTTGTCTTCAATGTATAAAGTTAACTTCTGGAATGAGGCTCCCAGGATTGTTATCTCTCGCCTTGATAGGCCCGCCTTTATATTCGCCATTGAGGAAACATTCGATGGCAAACTGTGGTATTTCGATATCCAGAATTTCCTGAAGAACAAAGAGTATCCGGCTGGGGCATCCAATCGTGATCAGAAGACTCTTAGGAGATTGGCTGGCAATTTCTATTTGAATCCGGATGGCGTCCTGTACAAGAGAAACCACGACTTGGTGTTGTTGCGATGTGTGGACGAGAAAGAGGCTAAGTTGCTCATGGAAGAGATCCATGAAGGTACATTTGGTACGCATGCTGGTGGACATGCAATGACGAGAAAACTGTTGCGGGCAGGTTACTATTGGCTAACGATGGAAACAGATTGTTTCAAGTTTGCGAAGCGGTGTCATAAATGTCAAATTTATGCGGACAAAATTCATGTACCTCCGAGCCCTTTGAATGTTATGTCATCACCGTGGCCTTTCTCGATGTGGGGAATTGATATGATTGGCAAGATTGAGCCCACGACATCAAACGGACACCGGTTCATTTTGGTAGCTATTGATTACTTCACCAAATGGGTGGAATCAGTGTCATATGCTAATGTCACCAAACAAGTGGTAGCCAGATTTATCAAAAGAGATATTATCTACAGATATGGAATCCCAGAGCGGATTATCACCGACAACGGTTCAAACTTGGATAACAAGATGATGAAAGAGCTGTGTCAGAATTTTAAGATTGAGCATCACAACTCTTCTCCTTATCGGCCTAAGATGAATGGCACTGTCGAAGCGGCCAATAAGAACATAAAGAAGATTGTTCAGAGGATGGTTGTGACTTACAAGGACTGGCATGCGATGTTGCCTTTCGCTTTGCACGGTTATTGTACGACGGTACGCACATCAATCGGGGCAACCCCTTTCTCATTGGTGTATGGCATGGAGGCAGTGTTACCATTGGAGGTTGAGATTCCTTCTTTGAGGGTTTTACGCGATGTCCAATTAGATGAGGCAGAATGGGTGAAAGATAGACTGAAACAGCTCAGTTTAATGGATGAAAAAAGACTGGCTTCTCTCGCATATGGTCGGTTGTATCAGAGCCAGATGAAGAAAGCTTACGATAAGAAGGAATGCCCTCGAAGCTTTCAGACGGGCGATCTTGTGCTGAAAAAGATTCTCCCACCACAATCGGATCACAGGGGAAAATGGACTCCCAACTACGAGGGTCCATATGTCGTCAGAAAGGTTTTCTCTGTAGGAGCCTTGTTGTTATCCACCATGGATGGTGAGGACTTTACGTCTCCTGTGAATTCGGACGCGGTTAAAAAATACTTTGCTTAAAGTGACCTGCTGGACAGAAAAAGAGAGTCCAAGAAAAAATGGGGCATCCCGGCGAACCATAAAAAAGAATAAAAGGTTCGGGTAAAAGTTAGGGATAAAATTGAAAAATGTACACCCGCGAAGTTGAAAACCTGAAAAAGGCAATTTCGGCAAAAAATGGTATCCCGGTGAACTGAAAACCCGCAAAGGGCGGTTCACGCAAAAGTTAGGGATTTAGAAAAAGCAAATGACTGCGGTCCGAGTTTGATAATGCATTGCTTAGTGGTTTGGGAGTACTTAAAGGTCGTATATCCGAAACAATCTCTTCCGAAGATCAAGTACCGGGAAAGCGCCAAAGTCGGACGAGTCATAGGAGAATCAGCTCATGGTGTTTGTCTGTACCACGTTGCTGACATGTATATCAAATTTGTTTTGTATCTTTCTTTGTGCTTCTTGTGCATATAGTGTATTTTGCTTGTGCGTAACTTCCTCTTTTCAGGAGTTACATCCAGTGGACAAAGCTTTGCCTATTTACAGGCCCATTCAATAAAGCATGTTATTCAGTACTTGATGCTTGTTCTTTACTGTTTTGTTTGTGAAAAATGCCGATGTTTTTGATGAACTTGCACTTGCATAAGCTTGTTGGCCCTTGCCAATAACTGCTAAAACTTCGAATTGACTGAATGAACGTCACGGATATTAACTCGGATAGATTTTGTTGTGTAGATTTGTTTTGGCTCGTTTGTGTTTGTAGGGTCCTTACCTTTGAAGAAAACGGTCAGGAATTGTATTCCATAGCCAAGGTCTCTTGACGTAGGGCCTGACTTCAGTTGGTGTCGTTCCTTAGCAAGTCGTATCTTATCCCCAAAGAATGGAGACGGCGATTATTCCTACCAGATGTGGAATTGTCCTCCCCGAGGGAGTATCACCAGGAATGTCACCTGAAGAGTATCCTCATGAAATTTGTCCATAGGATATCCCCAGCAGGTCAAAACCAATATCCCCGGCAGAGGACGCCTCCCCAGAGGATGGTTATTCCTTTCCCCGCAGGTTGTCATTCTTTCATCAGGATGGTTATCCTCAGCAGAGTTTGTAGCTTCGAGTTTGTAGACTGTGTCCTGACAGTGTAGTTCTTCCCCCAGAAGGGTCTGATCTCTACCCAGCAGAGTTGGTTGTTGTCTCCGGCATTTATTTTGCCGAAACACTTTGTGATACCCGTTCATCCCCAACGGAGTTGGTTTTATTCTCAACCATTTCATACCAGAGTGTTTCTCAACAGCTTGAGCCTGCATTAGCATTTGCATATATCATCATATTTGCATCTACCCAAATGCGTAGCATTTCCATGTCGAATGGAGCATTACGCCATTGCCAAACATACACATTTTGAAACATAATCCAGGTTGGTTAACCTTTTGTTTTCAAATGTTGTTTTCCCTGCAG
Organism: Lathyrus sativus; assembly: GCA_963859935.3. NCBI lineage: Eukaryota > Viridiplantae > Streptophyta > Magnoliopsida > Fabales > Fabaceae > Lathyrus > Lathyrus sativus. Next base: position 543,544,515 of record OZ012737.1, read on the forward strand.
GTGGAGAGAGCTCTTGCTCAGTTTAATTACCAGATAAGCAAGGTATCGGTGTGAGACATGTAATGATAATGTTCGTTTTGTCATTATTCCTCACAGAGTTGCTTGGTTAAGTTTCTCTTACCCTTCCAGCGGAGTATTTCTTCAAAATTGTTGCTATGACAGTATCAAAAGATTCCGTGAATCATTTTTTTGGAAGTTGCCGCCTATGTCGAAGTAGGTGTCTGGCAGTTCGGGTTCAGAAAATCCCCAATAGAGTCCTTCTCAGATTTGCTGCCATGTTTGCGCTAAAAGTTTGAAGGTTGGACCAGTATTTTGTTACCCATTTGATTGATGGAGTTAGCTACTGCAAAGGTAGGCAGAGAAGCTGTATTCGGAGTTATTTTCCTATATTGGACAGAGCTACTCCCCGTAGTGGTGACGGAGTTATTCCCCGTAGTGGTGACAAAGTTATTTTCCTGTATTTGGCAGAGTTAATCCCTGTAATGGTGACGGAGTTATTCCCCGTAGTGGTGACGGAGTTATTTTCCTGTATTTGGCAGAGTTAATGCCCGTAGTGGTGACGGAGTTATTCCCCGTAGTGGTGACGGAGTTATTTTCCTGTATTTGGCAGAGTTAATGCCCGTAGTGGTGACAAAGTTATTCCCCGTAGTGGTGACGGAGTTATTTTCCTGTGTGTTGGCAGAGTTACTTCTTATTTGGTGATAAAACTATTTCCTCAGTGGATGTCGCCAAAGTTACTCCCTATGTTGTTGGCAGAGTTATTTCCCCAGTAAAAGCGTCAGAAAAGATCGTTACCTGTAATGGATAGAGATCGCGTCTGTGTTGACAGAGATTGTTACCTGTGATTGACAGCGATTTGCACTTATGTTGATAGTGATTGCTACTCGTGTGGACGGAGTTATTATCCGTAATCGATGGATTATCCCCAGGGGAGTTGTTACCTGTGACAGACAGAGATCATTATTCACATTAAAGATGGAATTGTACCCATGTGGATGGAGTCCTTCCTCGTGTTGACGAAGTTTAGTCCCGTTGTGGACGGAATTGTTTCTCGTAAAGTTAAGTCGATGCTTGTGGCGTCACACAGGGAGTTAATGTTGAAATCAAGAGTTTTATTAGAAGATTGATCAGATGTTGCTATAACAAATGGGTTCAGTACAACGGATGTTGTTCACTAAGCAAGTTTGCAGTTCATGTCTGCAGTTGGCAAATTTCCGGGTTTCTTGGTATTCAATCGTCTTTTACCTCGATTGTTTGAAGGTCGTTCGCTCTTCACCCAGTCGGGTCCAAGCCGTTTGAATAGGGGCTGCTGTTGCACCCCAAAATTTGCTCAACATCTTTTACCAGGTTTATGTTTCATTGCATTATCATTTGCATAATTCTATCATTTGCATATCATGGCATATCATTCATCCAATAGGAGATCAAGTGTGATTATTATAAAAAGAAGCCTAGCAAGAAATCTTATCCAAGCTTGAGAAGTCATCCAAGTCATCAAGAGGTGGTGGGAGGTCTTGATCAGTTGAAGACTATCATTGAGGTGAATATGAGATGTGTATAGAGCTTATAGAGTGCCTAGAGGGCCATGTTGGAGCTCAATCAAGTCATTGATTCAAGTGCAAGAGCCACAGTTGAGGTGTAAGTAATTAGGGTTTCATCTGGATCAACCATAGGTCAATTATGTAATTGAAAAGCATTCAAGCCTACTTTGAGGTCATGGAGTTCATGGAATGATGTGATAAGACATTTGTGGTATTGTTCCAAGATCAAATCAAGAAGAATCGAGAATGTGGGAAGTTGCTAAATTAAGGTTTCAGTGCAAATGGCCCTTGTTTAGTGCCTAACTTCAAGACCACATAAGTCAATATACAAGTTTCAAATGGATATTTTGCCAACATGAAACTTGTAGAGCATCGCAATACCTTTAATTTGAGTATTAGAAGTCCTCCAGTGGATTTATAGAACTCAAGTTATGGTTCAGACAAGTTACAGGTCACTAGATGAATGTGAAATTTATCTGTGAAAGTCACTTGACCTCTAAGCTATTTTTGACCTAGAAGGAGGTTTCACTTGAACTTTTGGTCAACATGAAAGTTGTTCCTCATGATCGTATCTTTCTAAATTATACTAGAAGTCATCCATCTGATTTGTAGAACTCAATTTATGAGGTTTACCAGTCAGGGGTATTTTGGGAAAGTGAGATTATAGGTCATTTTCAAGCATAGGCCAAAATCTCCAACTTGCAAGCTTCAAATGGAACATTTCTCAACATGAAAGTTGCTTGGAATGATGTTTTGAGTGCAACCAAGTGGTCATGAGAGTTTTTTTTGGCTCATATCAAAAAGTCATTTGAAATGGCTTGAAAATGAAGAATTTTCAAATATGGAAAGGAGGGAAAAATGGGATTTTGTGTTACAAAACCAAAACCAAGCAAATAAGTACATTTTTTGATTGGAAATTGCATTCTAAGATCATTGGCAATACCATAATTTTGAGAGATAGAATATGGTTACTTCACTTGTAAGTTACATATGCAAAGTCAATGCACAAGGCAATTCAGGCCAATTTCTCCATCCAAACTCATTCTAAATGACATGTGAAAGGTGTTAGAAACTTCTAGAACCAATGCCAAGCTTTCAATGCACGACTGTCATAGTGAATTTTAAAGGAAAAATCAGAAAATGCAAATCACTGTTTTAGGCTTCAACTTGGATCCAAAGGCCCATGAAACTCTTCTATATATTTATTAGAGTGAGTTCAGATCAATTTTGAGCATCATTTCACGCCAGAGCAAGCAAGAGCAAGTGAAATTTCTCAATTGCAAGTTGAAATTGGATTCTGAGTTTGGAGCTAATTCAAGCAAAATTGAGGTGTGCAAACTCTTCCTTGGGGATCATTGAAGCTATCTGGAGCATTTGGAAGCAAGCCACGAACTCTAAGTACCTCTGTTTCAAGATCTATACCAGGTTTGCATCTCTCAAAATTTAGCATGATCTAGCATGAGTTAGATAGAATTGAACTTGTCGTTAGGATCTAGACATGACATAGATCGTTTTAGGCTTGATTTGGACTTAATTGGTGATGATTGAAGATGACATGTAAGATCTGTTTGGACTTGAATCTCTTGATTCATAAGGTTTCAATGCTAGTTGTTTAGATCAGATTGATGTACGCAACAAGATGAAGAGATCTATACCATTAACTTTGAGTTTAGTGAGAGTTGTTGATGATGCTATTTCTGAAACTTGAATCGTGTTTGACTATGTGCTGAGAATTAGAGCATTTTGAGTGGAGATTTGGAATGTACATGAAAAACTGAGTGGATTTGGTATTTTGTTTGTCATTTTTGGTTGTCTGAACCTAGACCTTCGCCGGAGAAGACAACCGGAGTCTTCTCCGGCCACCACGCACCACCACTCTGTTTCTCACTCAGGCGAGCCAGTTTTGTGAAGAAGATGATGTGAGAACCCTTAGATCATGCTTTGACCATTGACTGACCTGAGGATCCAACGCTTGTGTTTTAATCTGAGAGTGGAGAGTTTTAATTCAAAACACAGTCGTTTCACTTAATGAGGTGGCAAGCTCTAGCTCGTTGGATTGCTTGACTGGTCTCCTGATCCATTGGCTTTTGTTTATTTCTGCTTTTAATTCATTTTTATTTCATTTTGTTTTATTTTAATTGTATTGTTATTCCAAAAATCATATAAATTCCAATTTTGATTACAAAATTATTTTTAAAATATCCTCATGATCCTTAGGGAATTTATGATTTTCTGGAATTAACAAAACACAATTTCATGCATTTTTCATTTTTATTTGATTTTTCACATTTTATTTTGTTCTTTATTTTTGCATAATTGGCTATTTGTTTTGTTGAATTTAGTTCTTCCAATTGGTTTTGAGTTTGGCTTTGATTTTTTAGTATGTGTTAGAGTAGACATGTATGTTCCTTTAGAATTTTTGGTGGATTTTTAGAACAACATTAGGTTCTGTTTTAGGTATTGAGATTAGGACCCTTCCAAACTTGTGGGAATTGTTTAGATAACTTAGAAATTGATTTAGGCTTCAATCTTTTTACATTAGGTTGTTCAAACATGAATGTTCCCCTAGGAATTTTATTAGATTTTTGAAACTTGTTTTCCTATTTTAGTTGTATTTTGCAATTGGCTTGTGTTTATGGATCCCTCCCTTGAGTGCTTTGGTTTGCTTTGGTTTGCTCTGGTCAACTAAAAGTCAACTGTGGACTTCAGAGGGCTCAAGACTTGGTTCTTGATCATTGAAGCCATGAGAAGTCATCTTAAGTCATCTCTAATGTCATGAGGAAGCAAAGTCAATAAGATTGAAGAGCTCAAGAAGTTACTAAATTAGGGTTGGAGATGAGTTCAAGTGTAAAATCCCCTCTTTTAGTCTATAACTTCAAGGACAAATTTCACTATGATACAAGTCTTGTCTAATTTTCTATCAAACATTATACTTGTTCATTATCTTCCAAGCTTTATTTTGAGTACAAGAACTCATCCATTGGGTTTGTACATCTCAAGTTATGGTATCAACAAGTTGGTGTCACGAGATGAAAAGAATTTATAGCTACTCAAAGATAGTCCACTTCCAAGACATTTTTCACAAGTAACCAAGATCTTCCTTATCTTTTCTCAAACATGAAAGTTGTTCTTCATTGTCTTATCTTTCCAAAAAAGTCCTAGAAATCATCATTCTCATGTTTGGAGCTCAAGTTGTGGTCTTCCCAAGTCAAGGGTATTTTTGGAAACCTAGTTTTAGGTCTTTCATTTTAATGACCAATTCCATGAACTTTTAGACCTCTAATCCAAATTTGTGCCACATGAAAGTTGTGTTACACTGCCTGAACATCCTCTTGAACTCAAGATCCATGATGTTTGATGATTTATGTGATCATTTGAACCATAATGAGCATAAAAACTTAATTTTTGAACATGATTTGAATTTCTTCCATTACAAGTCATCAAATGAGTTGGTTTTTGAATTTTTCACACAATAACATCATCATGTAATGGTCATGCTATGCTTTACCTCATTTGAGCCAACATAGAACCATTTTTCAAGTCACTTTTTCAAGTTTCATGCCATAAAAAGAAAGTGTCCAAACTTTGTGTAGAATGGTTGTCAACTATCCAAACCACCCTCATTCTTTTCACACACCTCCATAGTCCTAAATTGAAGACCAAGAGGCTTAGATATCATGCCAACCCGTGTGTGTACCTCATGTTGTGATTTTTGGAAAAATTGAAAAGCAAGAAAATAACTCATCATGGGCCTGCATGAACCTCTTTAACCCATCATATATAAGCCATGCACAAACCCTAGATGAAGGAAACAAGAGCAGCTGGCCAGAATAGCAAGTATCACTAAAAAAATTTTAAAAACTTATCTCTCTTTGAATTGGAGTTCTCACTGGGTTTTCCTTCAAGTCCTGGCTCATTTCATCATCATTGAAGACTAAGGAAGAGATTAGAGGCATTAAAGTGAAGCTTGCAAGGCGTTTGAAGATCCAACAGAGCATCTCCGTTAGGTAACATTCCATCCTTTAAATCTCTCATTCTAGGCATTGATTTAGAAGCATAACTGGTGCATCTGAAGCTCTACTTCATGTAGGCCATGTTTGAATCATTTTGGTGACTGTTTGTTAGAATTTCAGTTTAAACATCAAAACTTCGTGGTTTGATTTCACTATGTTGCAAGGACCTCTTTCAAAAAATAAGCTCATATTTGGATTCTACGTGGAAAAATCTTTGAATTGGTGCCTTGAGTTTTAATTTTTATGGTGATTTACAACTAACTCCGGTGAAGCTCGCCTGATAAGACGACTGGAGCTAGGGCTCCGGTGTCTGAGGCTTGAGCTGAGGTGGCTTGTGATCTGGCCATTGACTTTGCGCGCGTGTCCATTTGACTTTGAGTTGGCATCTGACATGTTTAAGTAAAACGGTGCGTTTCATTTTGGAACTCAGCTTCAGTTGGTTTTGGGCCTTGCCATTTTGCTTTCCACGCCACCTTATTTTAAGGCCCATTTGCGTGTGACTTGGCTGTAGTTCAAATCATTTTGCTGATACACCCCTCTTTCATGTTTTAATTTCTTTTTATTTTATTTTCTTTCTATTTCATTTTAAATCTTTTAAAAATAGTTTTAAGTTTTACAAAAGTCCCAAAAAATGCTTTTATGATATTTCACATGTTGAGTTTATTTTCCATATTTTTATTTTATTTTTCAATTATTTTTGCTATTTTTAATTCATTTAATGATTGAGGTGTTTTATGGTTTGTACATAGATTTGAACTTGATCATTGACCACAATTAAAACACCCCCTTTGACCAATTTTCCTCTCACACTTAGGTGTTAGATTGAGGCTTATGTAAGGGCTGGTTTGAGGCCTTGATGATCATTTTTCATTTGTTTTTCATTGGTTTTTTGTGGACTCTCGATGCTGGCTCGACAAGTTGAATACCTTGCATTGTTTGACCTAGTTGATAGTGCTTTGAACTAACTCTTGTCATGAGCTTTTGCACACTGACTTGTGTTTCTTTCAACTTAAACTTGATGATTTATTTGTATTTTATTTGAGCTCTTTTCTATTTTTGGGACATGATCATGTGTGATCCTTTGAGCACCTCTTAAGCCTTGTTAGCTTTTGTTAATATGCTTGAGGTGCTTCCTATCATGATTAGAGGTTATTGGATGTGTACCTTGTGCCACAAGTTTCATTTGATCATTGTGTTTCCACTTGTTTGAAGTGTGAGATAGTTATTTGAACTTTGGTTCTTCAATTTGATTTGATCATTCTTGTGATTGCTTGATGTCTTGATTTTGAATTTGAGTTTTCTCATTTGAGTTTCACTTCTGACCTTGATGGTTATGGACTTGTTCTTGATGCCTTGGTGATGTTTGTGTCACTTAGAAAATGCTATGAACATCTGAGCCTCTCTTGTTTTGTTTGGTTGCTTTGTTTTACTTGATCATGTGTAAGTGTTGGGTTGAGATGATTATGATGTGGTTGCTGCCCCACACTCTTTCCTCCCTCACTTCATTGATTGTGCTTTTGTGTTTAACACCTTTCTTCTTATGATGATTGATGGCATTTAATTGTAGGAGTTTGCTTCTTTCATTTCCTCTCATCTCTTGTTGACTTGTTTAAGTCTCCCATCTTTCTGACTTGTGTTTGTTTTGTTGCATTGTTTCATGTTTACATTTATGTTTGCATTTCATATCTCTTTCATCTTACATTGACTTGTTTAAGTCTTTTCTTTCATCTTTATCTTGTGATTGATTTGCATTGTGTTTACTTGTGCTTCTTGCCATGATCCCTAGAATTCCTAGTCCCTCTGTTTAAGATGGGAGTAGGGGAGACATTAGGCTTTCAATCCTTTGCATGATAACATTAGGTAGTATCCATTTTCATCCCAACTTTAGGATCACTTTGCATGATAACATTAGGGTTTCTTAGTCCCCTTTAGAGTCTTTGTATTTTATTTTCTCATCTCAAAACTCTTTCAAGACACCTAATAAAGGATAAAAAATGTTGTACGCTATGAGCCTTAAGTATATGAGAAATGATAAGTGGGGGGGGGGGGGGGGGTCTCTTCTCACATTGTCTAGAGTGTTTAGCATATGCCCTTTGGGCGATATGCAACACATTCGCTCTTATGTCATAGTCTTTAGTGAAACATGAGTTTCAAACTAATTTAATTCACTTCTTCTAAAAAAACACATACAAAATTCAAAACTTTTTCATCCCTCGGGATCGTTTCAAACCTCATTTTCAGAAAGAGTATGTTACATTTCCGTTCTACCGCAAATAGGCGTCGTCCCTAACTGCTGGAATTGAAACGTAACATTACTCATAAAACACTTAACCAACCAGTGGTCTAGTTTTCCCAAACTACGTTTTCTCTGATATCTCATACCAGATGAGGATACGAAGGCACAAGACGACGATGTCTTGGTGAGCAACCTCCCCTCCATCACCCATAGTTTTCCGAACTACGTTGACTCTGACTTTCCCATTGCACGAGGGAATACGTATGCATAGGGCGACGATGTCCTATTGAGTCTGTTCTTTCCTTTCACCCCCGTTAGCATTAGCTTTTAGATAGTTTTCACCCAGAGTTTAGACAACAAGTGTGGATCCCGTTGTGTACAACAGACATGAGGGGTGCTCATACCTTCCCCTTGCGTAACCGACTCTCGAACCCAAGATTTGGTTGTGATGACCTTGTCTTTCCCTTTCTTTTAGGTTTTCTTCGCTCGTTTCCTTTCCCTCTCTTTGGGATAAATAACATTCAGTGGCGACTCTTCTATATATTTGCCGGCCCCTTTTTCGCAGTTGCGACAGTTAGTAATTGAAGTCTTGAAATCTACACCTTAGAAGTACCTTCATGAGTAGTTTTGAGTATCTCCGAAGCATCTTTAGCAAATTCACAATTGTTCACCATTCTAAATATATTTCTATCAATTCCGTTGAACAAGGCATTCAAGGCTTTAGAATTTCCAAGAGCTAGTTCATCCTCCTCCTTAGTCCACTATTCCTCAGGCTTCAGGTCAGATGTAGCTTTTCCATCTTTCCCAACAGTCATAGGGTGTTCCCATCCTTTTCTGATAGCTTTCCAAGCCTTACTATCCAATGATTTCAAGAAGGCCACCATGCGAGGTTTCCAATAATCATAATTATTTCCATCCATAACAGGTGGTCTGTTCACAAATCCTCCTTCTTTGTCCATAGTACCAGAAAGTATCGTCCCAAGATCTCACCCAGAACTAGAGCAGGATGCCTGCTCTGAAACTAATTGAAATTCTGGTATCAGATATAAGATTTCGAAAGAGATGTCACGACACTAATATCTGAATAGTTGTCAATATATGAATAAGATAAAAAGAAGTTAACAGTTATATAGAGACACAAACAATTGTTAAACCAGTTCGGTGCAAACACACCTATATCTGGGGGCTATCAAGCCAGGAAGGAAATTCACTAAACAAACTTAGTTTGAAGATTCACATCAAACTCTCTCTAGCTTACAATATTCCCGCCTAATCTCTACCCATGCAATTTCTACCTAAGACACTCTTAGATAAGAGACACCTCTCACTCCTCCTTAATCACAGCAGTGATAAAAACAGATTATTAAAACTTAAAAGACACTTTTCAAGGATAATACTCGATCTTGCTTAAAAGCTTCAATCAAGAACAATGTACTCGTGCTTAAAAGCTTAGAGTAGACAACTTACAACTCAAAGACTCAGTCCAATTCACACATCAAGTTGATGAGTGAATGGCTCACAATTAACAATAACTCAAGAAGGTAGAAAGCTCATTCCTTAAGCAACGCACTCTTACAACCCTAGCTTCTTTCTCTTCAAAATAGGATTGTAAAGTCTTTATATAGTAACACTTTGAATGAGCTTGGGCTTTAGCAAAAACTACCTCTGATTTGATAAAATCAAATCAGATAATTCTTCAAATCTTTTTATAATTAACATCATAGAAATAGAATCAAATCAGATTGGATAAAATCAAATCAAATCAAACTTCAAATCTTCTCAAGATTTTCTGCATGAAAATAAAACAAAAGATTCCACAGTACTCCACGAATTAACTAGCAGAGGCTCTTTTGTTTAAAGAAGATCTCCATGTTGATTTGCACTAGCAGAAATTCTTATCGTAAAAGCACACAAGGTTGCACAAAAACGCAACAGATAAAACATAACATTCTTACTGAATGTTTTGTTCACAAATGTCAGGACATCATAGTTGACATCATGAACTAAACCCTGCAACATTAAGAATAACCACCTGCAGAATGTTAGAATCATATGTCAAGACATCATATAGGACATCTTGTGATAACACTAAGTTTTACCAGTTCAAATCAATACAATCTTTTCAAAACTAAATTCGATCTCAACTTATCAAATTCATTTTCTCCTTAAGGAATCTTTTCAAAACATTTTAAAAAAGGACATGTTACTTCTATTCTACCACAAACAAACAAACGTTTAAGTCTCCCATGCGCGAGAATACAAGCAAAGTTTAACAGTTAGAACATGAACGTTAATGTTGTTCAATAAAAACAACCTACAAACACTTATTTTTTACCCCGAACTATGAAGCTCTGATTTCCTTATTTCACTATGAGGATATCTAGGCACACGATTGCGAGATCTTGGCGAGTACACTAATTTAAAACTCTTTTTCCCCTTTTCGTAAGTAACCTTTAGATGATAACACCCACTCTCGCATAAAACGTGTAAAATGATTTTGGTTGAGTATAACGGATGTGAGGGGTGCTAACACATTCCCCTTGCATTATCAACTTCTGAATCCGCTCTTGGTTGTGATGATCATTTTCTTCTCTTTTGAGGTTTTATCGATATGTTCCCCGTCCTTTAGAATAAATAAAGTTCGGTGGTGACTCTTGTTAGAGCAGTAAAGCAGCAAGCAAAAATATTAAGTACATATTTTTGTTGTCTCCACATGGATCGGTGCGAGGGAAAAAATGTCATTCAACAATCTCTACGTCTCTAAGCTTGGTTTTAATGGTTTGGGATAAAAATGCAAAAAGGAAAAAACATAAAACAAGAAAATAAATACATTCTTAAGATATGAGAAAACTCTCTAGGAGTTATATTTTATTCTATCCATCATGCACTAAAAAATATATGGATCAAATGCACGCAACCTAAATCACTCGTCAATATCATCACGTATCGCTCACAACAGAGGTTATGTCTAACGTAAAGTCTAGATAGCAACCGTATCACCTCATCTGTGATGTCTCATGCAACTTGACAACACAGAGCATTAAGAATCAAAACCCACGTGAATATTAGTCCTAATCTATGTCTAGAGTTTAGAATCTAACAGATGTTCATCTTAGATCAAGTTCGAATCGTATATGTCTATAACAATCCAAACCCATTAACTAAAAAATCAAAGATAACCATCGATAAAGAGTTGTAAAAGAGATTTTATACAAAGAACCATAAGTATGCATATAATCAAGATAAACTTACATACAAAACCCCAACAAATGAAAAATACATATAGAAGAAGGAAGAAGAATACAAATCTCACGATTTGTCAACTCCGATTGAAGTGAATTCGACTCCGGATCGTCAAGATGCACCCTCCAATGTTGTTTCTAAGCTACTCTACTCACAAAATGTTTTTGATGAAGTTGGGGTAAAAAGTTCCCAACAACATAACCTAAAAAAATGATAACAAGTGACTTAAATAGGGGCTGAAATAACGCGAACCGTGCTAAGCACCTTATGAGGGCGCTTAGTGCCATCAACAAAATCACACTTCTTATTTTCTTCATAATTTTTGAACCGTAGCTCCAATTGACGCCCGATCGAAAGTGTTGGAAAACTTATTCAATGCTATATATGATAATGGAAAAATATCCTTGATTGAACACCTACAAAAATGAGATAAACAAAAATTGGAAAATATGATATCTATTTACAACTGCGCTAAGCACGATCTCACCTAAAATACACTTAAATCGCCTTAAAGCGCGCTAAGCGTGATCCTGCCCGCGCTAAGTGGGGTCAAGGGTCATTAGCTACTGCCTCTTTATCAAAAACATGTTGAACTCGTGCTGAAAAATGCGCTAAGCGCGAGTGTCGCAACTGCGAAAAGGGGCCGGCGGAAACAAACAAAAGAGTAGCCATCGAACGTTCTTTATTCCAAAGAAAGGGAAAGGAAACAATCGAAGAAAACTTGAAGAACGGGAAAAGACAAGGTCATCGCAACCAAATCCTGGGTTTGGGAGTCGGTTACGCAAGGGAAAGGTATGAGCACCCCTCACGTCTGTTGTACTCAACGGGATCCATGCTTGTTGTCTAATCTATAGGTGAAAGTTATCTAGAGCTACTACTAAACGGGAGTGAAAGGAAAGAACAGACTTGATAGGACATCGCCGCCCTATGCCTACGTATTCCCTCATGCAATGGGAAAGTCAGAGTCAACGTGGTTCGAAAAACAACGGGTGATGGGGGGAAGGTTGCTCGCCAAGACATCATCGTCTTGTGCCTACGTATCCTCATATGGTATGAGAAATCAGAGCAAATGTAGTTCGAGTAAACTAGACCACTCATTGGTTAAGTATTTTATACGAGCGACGTTAAATTCCCATTCCAGCAGTTAGGGTTGATGCCTGTTTGCGGTGGAAAGGAAAAATAACGTACTCTTTTCTGAAAGTGAATTTGAAACAAAAATCCCGAAGGATAAAAAGATTGAGTTTTGTTTAAGAGTTTTAAAGAAGTGGATTAAGTTAGTTTGAGACTCACGTCGCACTAAAACTATGACACGAGAGCGAATGCATCGCAAATCGCCTAAAGGGCATAAACTAAATACTCTAGGTAAGCGAGGAGAAACCCCCCACTCATCATTCCTCATGTACTTAAGGCTCGTAGCGCACGATGCTTATCATTCTTTATTAAGTGTCTTGAAGAAATTTGGGTGAGAAAAGAAGACACAAGAAACACTAAAAGGGAACTAAGAACCCTAATGTTATCATACAAAATAGCCCTAAATTTGAGGTGAATGAGGGACTATCCTAATTGTTATCATGCAAATGATTGAAAGCCTAGTGCCTCTCCTACTCCCATCTTAAATAGAGGGACTAGGAATTCTAAGGGATCATGTGAATAACACAAGTAAACACCTTACTAATCAATCACGAATAAAAAACAAAAGCAAAACTTGAACAAATCATGAAAGATGAGAATGAAGAAAAGAGAGAAATGGAAGAAACAACTATATCAACAAATATTGAATTTGATTATACACAAACACAAATCATACACACTGATACATTGAAGGAGAACATATATATCACACTCAAATCAACTATATTGAAAAGTCAAAACACAATGACAAACAAAGTGCCCACACATGACCAAATGTCCTAAACATCTTAGGAGGAGTGATGTCAATCACTAAACAACAAACAATAAAATGATGGGAGAGATAGAGTGGGGCAGCAACAACATCATGATTATCAAAAATCATACATTCATCTATGAACACACAAGGGAAACACCCCAAGCACACCTCAAAACAAATTCATGCATTCAAATCATTCTCAAATAAAAAACACATACCACAAAAATTAACTCATCAAATTTAGGAACAAATTCAAATGACATGATTAAAGTCCAAGCCAAGTCAAAATAGCACATCATCACATCAACAAAACAATTCAAGCTTCACTCAAACACATGTTATCAAAGTAGACTCAAACTAGGTCAAACCTCATGTATGTGCAAATCAAAGACGAAGTCATAATTAAGTATCAAAAATAGAAGAAATACCTAATAAAATCCTAATAAATACTCAAACTCAAGTTAAACCATCCAAGGACAAGTGTGCAAAAGATCAAGACATGGCATGCAAGGAAACACCATCAAATGTATCAAACAAAGCAAGGTATGCAAGGTATAGAGCTCATGTCGAGTGTCACACAAAATCAAATGAGAAATAATCAATTAAAGATCATCAAGACCTCAAACCAATACTCATATGACCTATACACATGTGCCCATGTGTAAGAGAAAAATTGGCTCAAAAAGCTCAACACATTGTCTTAAACATCAAGTTAAATTCAAAAGGTCAAACATAAAACCACTTTTCAAAATAAATTAATTAAAAATAATATAATTAAATGAAAAGTAAAATAAAAATTATAAAAATTAACCCAAGACATTGAAATAATAGAAAAGTATTTTTGGGGATTTTTAGAATAACTGGAAGTATTTTAAATAAAATCAAAACGAAAATAGAACAAAAATAAATAAAATAAAATAAAGAAAAAAAGTGGGGTCCAAAAGTAAATTCAGTATGAACTGAATTCACATTGTAAACACAATGGGCCCTCAAACAAGGTGGTGCGAAAAGCAGAAAGAACAAAGCCTAGTCCAAACCTAGACACACTCAGCCAGACACGTTGGAGCTCATTAATTGAGCTGGCAGTGACATGTAACATCTGTTGGCTCACATAAAAACACCTCAACACATTTGAATTCAAATAAGGGAGCTAAGGCCACCTCAGCTCGTCTCTCACCTTCAGACGCCGGAGCCCTAGCTTCGGTCATCTTCTTTGGCCAAACCTCACCGGACCTACCTCAAAAATCCCTAGAAATGGAAACAAACAAGACCCCTCCACTCAGAATTCCACATAGATCATAAACCCAACCTTAAATTTTAAAAACAACCATGTTTACATGATGAATTGAGAGAAACCTTTGAACACACAAACTGAGAATCAACCAAAACAATATATCATGCTATGCAAACATTTCCTACCATAGATAGGGCTTCAGATGTACCCAAAATGACCCTAGTATGCGTCTAGAATGAGAGGACAAAGGTTCTGAAAATTACATAGTGGAGTATGTCCACTGCTGCTTCAAAGCTTGTGGTAGAGCTTTGAAAAGATGCATAATGCTTCTTTAGAACTCGTATGACCCTAATCTGAGCTTGAAAGGCCTTGAATCTTCCCTTAAACCTCCAACCAAGTTTGAACAGGTGCGAAACACAATGCTTGCAGAAGGTTTTTATTGCAAACAGAAAAATGGCAAATGCTCTGAGGAGTGAAGTATGAGGTAGCATTGGGTGGAAAGCTCAAGAATAACCAAGTTTCGAAGGAAACTTTCAAAGAAAAAAGTCAGAGTTTAGGGTTCTGTTTGCTTTCAAATGGAGGCTGATTTCTTGCTAGGGTTTTGCTTTAGCTTTTATATGAAGTTCTGATGAGGTTAATAAAGATTTAACCGTGGTAAAACTTGTGGTAACAACTCTGCGGATTTGAGAGAGAAAATGGATTCAATGGTGGATGATGCATCACAGTATGAGTTGTGGCTTTGTGGCTGAGTGGAGAGAAGGACCAGAAGGAGTGTGTAGTGGTCAGACTTGTGGCTGCTTGCTTCTTTCCTTCTTTGGCCAAGATATTTCAAAAATGGCACAACATAGTACATGCCTTGTTGGTCTTGTTTTGGTAATGTTTTTGGGCATGAAGAGAGGCCTCATGTGTGTGAATTGAAACAAGAGAAATGCTGCAAGGCTAGGTTGAGAAACATACCAAAACCATTCATGAATCATGCCTTAAATCAACTCCCAAATCACCTACTTTGAACCACCATAGCTTGATAAAATTGGCTCCTCTTGATTGGAATTTGGGCTCAAATGAAAGTTAACATGATAAGTAACACTTCTCATGTTGATGGGAACTTGATTTGAACCTTGTAAGATCATGAAAATCAAGCTTGAAAACCATGCCTCAAAATCTGCCTTGACATAACTTAGAAAAATTCTAAGTTATGAGTTTTGTCATAATTGAAATCCCAACTTTGAATTCACATAACTTGAGCTCTAAACATCACATGATGATGAATTGGTACTCAAGAGAAAGCTCATAGGATGGGGAAATATTTTGATGTTGGACAAAATTCCATTTAGAACCTTGATAATGAAGGAAATTGACATTGAAAGTGGCTGATTCAAACATGAAACTTTCCATAAATGGAATGTTTCTAAAACCCTAACTTTCCCAAAATTGCAAGTTTCAAACTTCTTGATTTTTCATAATCCCTTTGACATTTCTTGATTAATCTTCATCCATTGGCCATGTTGAACATGAGGAACATGATCTTGACCTCAAAAAGTCAGGAGTTGACTTTTTCCCTGCACAGTTGAGTTTTCTCCAAATTCACCTGATTTGCAATTGACTGACCAATTAGAGTTCTTCTGGTCGAAATTGATGATCAATCCTCTACACATACATACCTTAGGACATATGAAGGATCATGAAATCAAGTCTTGCTCAAAGAAACAAGCCTAGACTGATTAGATGTGAAACCTTAGTTTCAAGTCATGAAGATAGGAGAAAATGACCCAACCTCAAAACCACATTTCCTCTGGGTAGATTGAAGAATCTCTTAGACAAAGATGATTGGTGAAGAGAGATGATGATGAAGCTTCAAAAACCTTACTCATGAAGACATCATATTCCCAAACTCCAACTTGAGAACCAAAAAGGGAAAACCATGATTCCCTTGTATGATGTCCCAAGTGATGTCACGACATGCTTTGACAATGAAGATGCATCCTTGTGTGAGCTTCAAAGATAGAGCTCCTTCTTTGAGTAAAATGAGATATCTTTATCCCCTTTTAGAACCAATGCTATGCACAAATGCTAATGCAAGATGATGTGAAACATAAGCCAAGATAACAAAAAAAGAGTGGGCAAATTTTGGGGTGCAACAACTGCCCCTATTCAATCTACTTGGACCTGAAGGTATGAAAAGCAACCGCTTTAAAACATTCAAGGTAAAAGGTGATTGAATACAAAAGAACTCAAAAATTTGCAAACTGCGGGGACGTACAGTGAAGAGGTTTCCAGTTGAAGGTGGACTTTAGAGCAGCGTGTACCAACCAAAAGTTGGGATAACCGACATAGTAACCGATCAGAATGATACCAATGGCTACTAACCAAAAGTCAGGATCGCCAGAGAATTATATCCGAAAGTTGTGAGAAACAAGCCACTAACCAAAAGTTAGGATCACCCAGAAGATTACCAACCAAAAGTCAGAATAAAAGCTACTAACAAAAAGTTAGGATTGCCAAGAAAAACTTACCAACCAAAAGTCGGAATTGCCAAGACGTTTAATGAATGCGAACTTGACTAAAAACAAGGCCTACCAACCAAACGTCAGGATAACGACTCTGAGGGGAATAAAAGAAGATCCACCAACCAAAAGTCAGGGTAAAAGCTACTAACCAAAAGTTAGGATCACCGGGAAAGGAGGCTACCAACCAAAAGTAGGGACAAAGGTTACTAACCAAAAGTTAGGATCACCAAGAAAGGAGACTACCAACCAAAAGTTGGGATGACGACTCCGCAGGGGAACACAAGAGGACTACCAACCAAAAGTCGGGATAAATCCAGGAAACAATGGACTACCAACCAAAATTCGGAATAACATCCAAGAAATAATGGACTACCAACCAAAAGTCAGGATAACATCCAAGATGGGCAGGAAGTAGAAACGACTGATTTACAACCACAATGGCTCATGAATTATGTCGTTATCTGCTGGAGAAATGTCTGGCGACAAACGTATCCAACCTGGCTTATGCTTCGCATGCATATGTTTGAATATGGTGTAATGCTCCATACGAAACGAAAATGCTACACGTTTGGGGAGGATGCTATGCAAAAATGCAAATACAGAGGAGCACCACTGAGAAGAACGACAAGCAAACTTATTGAAGAATATGCCCTGAACGGCCTTCCAGAATAGAACTCTTCTGGGGACAATTCCATTCCGCTGGGAATTGAGAATAACATCCATACGGAAAATTGTCCCAAAGATCTTACTTTGAAGAATACCAATGATCACTGGACTCTGTTGCGGATGCCTACCATTTCTTATTCACTCATTGAGGGTATCAACATTAATCTCTGCTTGGGGAGAG
The DNA here is from genome assembly GCA_963859935.3 of Lathyrus sativus. Taxonomy (NCBI): domain Eukaryota; kingdom Viridiplantae; phylum Streptophyta; class Magnoliopsida; order Fabales; family Fabaceae; genus Lathyrus; species Lathyrus sativus. The sequence continues at coordinate 543,562,024 of OZ012737.1, forward strand.
AAGTTAATAACGTAGATCCTATCAGGGGAACAACGCTGAGCTTACCCTGCTGTTGGGGAGTAAACTCAATCTTACCTTGCTGGGGATATGGACCCATCATTGCTAGTGAGACACTTTTGATCTGGAGACAGTACCGGGTGGAGAGAGTCTCGCTGAAAAAATGATCAATTATCCTGTAAACGACAAATAAACAGGATATGCGTCCTGTATACATAAATGGCTATTTCGGTCACCATCCATGATATCATTCAAGTAAATCATCGTTTTAAATATGATTAGCAAAGCCCCAAAGTTTTTGTATGCAAAGTTTATCAAAAATATGAGACGTCTTTTCGCAAACAAAATAGTAAAAACAAAAAACAAGAAAAGGAAAGCTCTTTGTGGAAAATATTTCATTGATTAAAAGGGCCTGTAAATAGGCGAATTACAACAGATGTGACTCCTGAAAAGAGAAAATTACGCAAAAAGCACAAATGACAAAGATATACAAATGTCGGCAATATGGAAATAGACAACCACCATGTGTCGATTTGGCTATGACCCGTATGTCTTCGATGCTTCACCAATGCTCTGCATTCTAAGGAACTGATTTATCAACCCTCGAGGTCTCTGAGAATCCAACTGTGTTCACAGATCAGATGCAGACCGTAGTCGTCTGCTTTTAAATCCCTAACTTTTGCTTAAATCACCCTTGCGAGTTTTTGATCCACCGAGATACCCATTTTTGCCAAAGTTGTCTTTTCAGGTTTTCAACTTCGCGGGTTTATTCATTTTTCTTTTATCCATAATTTTTGCCTGAACCCAATCTTTTTCTGGTTTGCCGGGATGCCCCATTTTTTCTTGGACTTTCTTTTTATGTCCAGCGGGTCTCTTTTTTTTAAGCAAAGTATTTTTTGACTACGTCTGTTTTTACAGGGGACGTAAAATCTTCATTGTCCATGGTTGATAGCAATAAGGCTCCTCTAGAGAAAACATTCCTTACTATATATGGACCTTCATAATTGAGAGTCCATTTGCCCCTATGATTTGTTTGTGGAGGGAGAATCCTCTTCAAAACTAAGTCACCTACCTGGAAATGTCGAGGGTGCACCTTCTGATCAAATGCCTTTTTCATCCTGTTCTGGTATAGTCGTCCATGAGCGATAGCTGCCAATCTCTTTTCATCAATCAGACTAAGTTGATTCAACCTAGCCTTTACCCACTCGGCTTCATCAAGCTTCACGTCAGACAAAATCCTTAGAGAAGGAATCTCGACTTCTAATGGTAAGACAGCTTCCATACCATATACCAACGAGAAAGGTGTTGCCCCAGTAGATGTATGCACCGACGTATGATAACCATGTAAAGAAAAGGGCAACATCTCGTGCCAATCTTTGTAAGTCACCACCGTTTTTCGCACGATCTTCTTGATATTCTTATTTGCTGCCTCAACAGCACCATTCATCTTTGGACGGTGCGGAGAAGAGTTGTGGTGTTCAATTTTGAAATTCTGGCACAATACTTTCATCATCTTATTATTCAAATTCGAACCATTGTCAAGTGATGATTCGTACTAGCACTCCATATCGGTAGATGATGTCTTTCTTTATAAAACGAGCAACCACTTTCCTGGTCACGTTGGCGAAAGAAGCTGCCTCTACCCACTTGGTGAAATAATCAATTGCCACCAAGATAAAATGATGTCCATTGGAGGCGGTCAGTTCAATCTTGCCAATCATGTCGATGCCCCACATTGCATAGGGCCAAGGAGACGTCAATACATTTAGAGGACTTGGCGGTACATGCACTTTGTCAGCACAAATTTGACATTTATGGCATTTCCTGGCATACTTAAAACAGTCAGAATCAATGGTCATCCAGTAATACACTGCTCTCAATAGTTTTCTAGACATTGCATGTCCTCCAGCATGAGTACCAAAAGAACCTCCGTGGACCTCTTCCATCAGCAAACTTGCTTCATTTTCATCCACACAATGCAGCAATACCAGGTCGAAATTTCTTTTGTATAGCACATCATCCTTGTTCAAGTAAAAGTTTCCTGACAGTCTCCTCAGGGTCTTCTTGTCTCTACTTAATACCCCAGACAAATACTATTGAGTCTTGAGGAAATGTATGATGTCAAAATACCAAGGCTTCCCATCCGGCGCTTCTTCCACTGCAAATATAAAAGTTGGTCTATTGAGGCGCATGATAGTGATTATTGGAGCTTCATTCCAGAAATTCACTCTATACATTGATGATAACGTTGCCAAAGCGTCCGCCATTTGATTTTCAGCCCTCGGTACATGATGAAATCCAACCCTGTCGAAGAAAGGTAGCAGTATTCTTGCATAGTTCATATAAGTCACCAAATTGGCTTGACGGATTTCCCACTCTCCTTTGATCTGATTGACGACTAAGGCCGAATTACCATACACATCTAGATTCTTGATTCTCAAATCAATAGCCTCGTCTAGAACCATGATGCATGCTTCATATTAGCTTTATTGTTGCTGCAGGAGAATGTTAATCGAGCAGTGAACGGTATGTCAGAACCTTGAGGATTCATAATAATTTCCCCAAACCCGTTGCTGTATGAGTTAACAGCACCGTCGAAAACCAACTTCCACTGAGACCCAATTTCGGGACCCTTGTCTGGCAGAGGCTCATCACAATCCTTCATCTTCAGAAACATTATATCTTCATCGGAAAAGTCAAATCTCATTGGCTGATAATCCTCAATCGGCTATTCTGCAAGATATTCTAACAACACACTCCATTTAATGGCTTTTTGAGAAACATATAGAATGTCATACTCTGTCAGAACCATCTGCCATCTAGCAATTCTCCCAAAAAGCGTTTGCTTTTCAAAAACATATTTGATCGGATCCATCTTTGAAATAAACATGGTTGTATGGTTTAACATGTACTGCCTTAAGCATTTGGCTACCCAAGCAAGTGCGCAACATGTCTTCTCTAGCATTGAATATCTTGACTCACACTCTGTGAACTTTTTACTCAAGTAGTAGATAGTGTGCTCTTTTCTTCCTGTCTCGTCGTGTTGACCGAGCATACAACCCATTTAATTCTCAAGAAGCGTCAAATACATAATCAAAGGTCTCCCTGCAACTGGAGGCATTAATATCGGAGGTTCCTGCAAATACTCTTTTATCTTCTCGAATGCCTTCTGACAATTTTCATTCCAAACAATCGCTTGATCTTTTCTCAACAACTTGAAAATAGTCTCACAAGTAGCTATAAGGTAAGATATGAATCTCTCAATATAATTTAGTCTTCCAAAGAAACCACAGGCTTCTTTCTCTATTCTCAACTCAGGCATCTCTTGTATAGCTTTTATCTTTACAGGATCTACTTCAATTCCTCTTTCACTGACAATAAAACCAAACAACTTCTCGGATCTCACCCTAAAGGTTCATTTGTTAGGATTCAACCTCAGCTTGAACTTTCTTAACCTTTCAAACAACTTGAGGAGATTGACCAGATGTCTTTCCTCTGTCTATGACTTCGCAATCATGTCATCAACATATACTTTGATCTCATGATGAATCATATCATGAAAGAGAGTCACTATTGCCCGCTGGTAAGTTGCCCCTACATTTTTTAATCCAAAAGGCATAACCTTGTAGCAAAAAGTCCCTCAAGGTGTGATAAAAGTAGTTTTCTCCATGTCCTCTAGGGCCATTTTGATTTGGTTATACCTAGAGAAGTCATCCATGAAGGAAAACACAGAATATTGAGCGGTATTGTCAACCAAATCATCAATGTGAGGGAGTGAGAAATCATCATTCGGGCTTTCTCTATTCAAATCTCGATAATTAACGCACATCCTGATCTTCCCATCTTTCTTTGGTACAAGAACAATATTAGCGACCCATGGAGGATAATTTGTGACGGCAAGAAAACCAGCATCCAATTGCTTCTAGACTTCTTCTTTGATCTTGACTGCCATATCAGGTCTGGTTCTCCTCAACTTTTACTTCACAGGAGCACATTCTTCCCGAAGAGGTAGGCGGTGCATCACTATATCAGTATCCAATCTTGACATATCTTCATACGACCAAGCGAAGACATATCTATACTCACAGAGCATTTCTACCAATCTTCTCTTGACATCATCTTCCAATGCGACCCCGACCCTGACTTCTTTCTTGTCATCTTCAATGCCCAGATTGACAATTTCAACATCCTCCTGATGAGGCAAAATAACCCTTTCTTCTTGTTTCAAAAGTCTGGCCAGCCCCTCAGGTAGGTCACAATCTTCATCAGTCTCTTCTTCGGCTTGATAAATAGGATTGTCGAAGTCATATCGAGCCATAGCCAGATCTGAATCGATGGTATCTGAGATACAAAACCTGCATGATTGATGTTTATGCTTATTATGATATGCAAATAGACACAAACACATTGCCATTTTTCTGTTTTTGTTAAAAAAATATAAGAAAATAAAAATAAGGATCTAAATATTTGAATGCAAAAAGGACGTCTTTCATTCATGATAAAAGTTTGAAAACAAACAGAGGGGCCCTACAAGGAAAATCCACTAAGTCTTGGGCAGAACGTAGGACTAGACATAATGAAAAACAAATGGAAATTACTCTTGTGATGTAAATTGGACGATTTCCTCCACAGTCTAGTTGCGAAGTTTCTGTCCGGGAACACATGGACGGATCCAAGCATCCATATCGCAATCATTGTCTCCTTCGTCATCCTCAACACCATTGATCCTATAAAAACTAACCCACCACTGGTAAACTGAAATGATCATTTATACTTCGGAGGATCCCTTGAAGAAGATGGGTTATGCCTCAGATCAAACTTATCGTGTTTAGCAGGAACTTCGAGCACTTGGCCCTATTTCTGAGAAGAGCCAGATTCCACTATAGCACGGGCTTCCTTGAACGACGACATCGAGACCTCAGGACCTTTGGCTTCTACAGGTGACATCTCCTGAATCTGCATTATTTCAAAAGCCTGACAAAACGTCTTATGAATCTAACCATCAACTTCTACATACTTGAAAGATGACAGATGATTGATCATAATATCCTCCTCTCCACAGACTGTAACAATCTTCCCCTCCATCATATACTTTCATTTTTAGTATAAAGTCGAGGTGACCGCCCCAGCGGAGTGTATCCAAGGCCGGTCGAGCAAACAACTATAAGCAGGTTGGATGTCCATGATATAGAAGACTGCATCGAAGATCTCTGGACCCACTTGAATTGGTAATGTGACTTCACCAAATACTGACCTCCTGGTTCCATCAAATGCCCTCACCACCAAATCACTTGGAGTGCAGATTAGGCCTTGAGTGTCTAGCTTCATCAGCGCTTTCTTCAGCAACACATTGAGCAAGGATCCCGTATCAACTAGCACATGGGATAGAATAGCTCCCCTACACTATATGGATATGTGTAGGGCGTGGTTGTGGTTTCTCCGAGCAGGAGTTAGATCCAAACCAGTAAAACCTAAACCATTACCAGCATTGACGTGAGCCACTACTCCTTCTAGTTAATTAACAGAAATTTCTTGTGGTACATAAGTCGTATTCAAGATTTTTAGCAGAGCATTTCTGTGCACCTCAGAGCATAACAACAATGATAAGATAGAGATTTTAGAAGGTGTCTGATGCAAGTGATCTACGATCTTGTAATCACTCTTGTGAATAAGTCTCATGAACTCTTTAGCATCTTTAGTCAAGGAGTCTTTCTCCCCCTATTGTTGACCTTCTCCTTCTACCGCAGCTTTACCTTTACCCTTGTCATTCTTTCCGGCATCAGTTTCAGGTGGAGATAAAACTCTGCCACTCCTAGTTATCCCCCCTGATCCAACAATATTGTCAACAGAACTGCTTCCAAATGATGTCTCAATCAGCTCTTGTTTGTGCCCATTGCAAACACCTCTGCCCCATAGTTCCAAGGAATGGCCATGGTGCTCTCATAGGGTACCGGTACTGGTGTATTAATAATAACAGGAGTTGGCCTCGGCAATGCTGAAATGTTAATTGTCCGGTGTGGGATTGAAATCGTTACGATTTTATCTTGCTCATTATTGACTTCCTTCACTTCTTCTTCCCCCACGATTTTGTCGAATTGTAAACTACCTTCGTCGATCAAACTTTGAATATGACTTCTCAAAGTAATACAACCTTCTTAATGCACACCACATTCTGCACATCCTTCCAAATAACCCGGATACACACCACCCTTTAGCAATCTGTCTTTCACATAGCTCAAAGGTGTCTTCAATTCCGCAACATTAGTTATTAGGTTTAACCTTTCTCCCTCATTATTTGGCATAGGGTTCTGATTCACATTCGGGGTCTCATTCGTGAATTTGATTGCTTTGGAGTCAAGTAAATCCTGCACTTTATGCTTAAAAGCTTTACAGTTATCAATATTATGACCCGGAGCACCAGAATGGAAATCACACCTAGCGTTTGCGTCGTAACCCGGTGAAAGCGTACCAGTGAGCGATGCCAAAGTCGTCTTCTGAATAAGTTGCAACTATAATAGATGTTGCAATAAGTGAGAGTAGAACATGGGAGGCGTGTCGAACTACCTATTGCCCATCCTTCCTCTGTCTTGATATCGGCGAGGCGCAATAGTCCGTTGCTACGGTACAGCCGAAATAGCTATACCAGCAACTTATTGTTGATGTTGATGCTGAGGTTGGTACTGATGTTGATGTTGCACTCGGTCTCTACTTTTATAAGCTGATATGGTGTTCATGTCCCCTTCCCTTTTCTTTGGGTTCCCATATGCTTTCCTCATACCTTCTGACGAAGACCCCTCTCCACTTTGTATCTTCCTTGTCTTAATTCCATTCTCCACTCTTTCCCATGCCATGACTAAGTCTAAAAAGCTCCTAGATATGCACCCAATCAATTTCTCATAGTATGTTCCTAGCAAGGTTGTCATGAACATGTCAATTAGTTTACGTTCCATCATTAGGGGTTGAACTCTGGCCGCTAACTCCCGCCACCTCTGGGCGTACCCCTTGAATCCCTTATTACTTCTCTGTGATAAATTCTACAATTGTACCTTATTAGGCACCAAATCACTGTTGTATTGGTAGTGACGCACGAAGGCTTCTCCCAAATCTCTCCAGCTCCTTATATGTGTCCCTTCCAGACCCATATACCATTCTAGAGAAGGACCCAACAGACTGTCTTGAAAGAAGTGCATTAAAAGTTTCTCGTCATCTGAATATGTTGACATCTTCTGAAAGTAAGCCCTAAGGTGTACTCTAGGATAAGTCGTCCCTTTGCACTTGTCAAAATATGGTACTTTGAATTTAGGGGGAAACTTGACCCCTGACACCAGTCCCAAATTCGACATATCGAGTCTCAAAGAATTTTGGTTCTCGAGGCTTCTCATCATTTCTTCGAGCATCTTGAATCTCTTGTCGACTTCTGTGGGGAGACCCATGTCCAAGTCTCTCATTGAAAATACATCGTCTTGATCATCTTTTTCCCAGTGAGGATCTGCAACTCTGTGTGTAGCACCCACACCGCCTCCAGCACCGGCTATATGAACTCCTCCCTAATGACCTCCGCCCGAAGGGTTAACAACAGTTGGAACAACGTTGGGCTGGGGAATTCTACTATCAACTGGAGGAGGAATAACAATAGTTCCTCCATGCAGAACACCACTGTCATCCACCCGTGCTATCAGTGGTTGAACCAAAGTTCTCAATTGTTCCTGCCTGTTGGCTACCCCTTGCATCATCTCCATGAATTGCATCATCTTGTCTCTGAACTCCTATAGCTCTTGTTGTACTGGGTTCGTGACTCTTCGTTGATTCCCTCTTGTAGAATATATATGGAAAGCTGGATCTGCTATCCTATTAACTGTTGGAGAAAACCAAGCAGAGATAAGATTGAAGGCCCCAAGAACACCTGCTATGCAAATGAGAATGATAATGCAAATATATATATATATATATATATATATATATATATATATATATATATATATATATATATATATATATATATATATATATATATATATATATATATATATATATATATATATATATATATATATATATATATATATATATATATATATATATATATATATATATATATATATATATATATATATATATATATATATATATATATATATATATATATATATATATATATATATATATATATATATATATATATATATATATATATATATATATATATATATATATATATATATATATATATATATATATATATATATATATATATATATATATATATATATATATATATATATATATATATATATATATATATATATATATATATGATTCAGGGAGATCTTCCCCTTGATTCTAGTTCCACGAACAAATAGCAAAACAGGAGAACAAAAGATAGAATCAAAAATCTTCTCTCATAAATAAAATGAGAGCGGAAGTTAGTGTACACAAAACATTGTCAAGAGATACAACTTCGAATAATCCTACGACCCCATCCAACAAGTCTGGTGATGGCCATAATACAAGATAAGAACAAAAAGAAGAAAAACTAAAGGAATATTGTATCAAATAACTCTCTTCAGCCACTATAATGAGTCTAAACTTCCTTTAACATCTCCTTTGTGTACGGATGTTCAGGCCTTGCAACCAACGCCTGTATAACCAAGTCTCTTTTGCATCTCCTTTGTGTACGGATGTTCAGGCCTTGCAACCAACGCCTGTATAACCAAGTCTCTTTTGCGAATAACATCTTTCAAGCTTTGAGCGTAATCTTCCCAAGCATCCTTTATGAAGGCATCTTCAAGTCTCGGTTTCTTCAATTCTGCCCTTATCTTGAACTCCTCCAATGCTGACAGGGTTTCTCGTAACTTCTTATTGCTTGCATACCAGCGGGATGATTCCATTGAAGCTTTTACATCCTTGATTTTGAGTTGTGTCTTCAATTTGTCAATTTGTCTATGGAGCTCATCTTCCCTTCCTTTGTTGGTAGTTAACGCAGCGTTCCACTGATCATTGAACTTAGATATCTCTAGGTATGCCTTATCCAGCTCTTTTTTCTTATGCTTAAAGACACTATCAGTGCTCTTCAAATCTTGACCGACTCATCCCCGCACTCGAATCTCCTCGGCTAACTCTTTTTCCATCTTAGCCAAAACTTATGTCTTCGTCTTTGCTAAGTAAACAACTTCATTCTTGTCACTCTTTAACTGACTAACCTCTTTTTTCGACTCTTCATTTTCCTTGCGTAATTCTTCTTTTTCCGCCCATAGCTTATTGTACCTTTGAATATCAACTGTCGTAGGCTCTTCAACGACTAAAGGATACAGAGGTTCTCTGACAGAGAAAGGTAGCAACATTTTCTCCACCCTTTTCTAGATCCAGTCCAAATAAGGTCCATAAGCTCTACAATCACTTTTTCCTAGAGAAAGTTTTCCTCTTCTATGAACTCTTCCCCAAGCTTCCTTTATCTTGGCCAAAGTATCAAAATCAACTGCACTTATGAAATACAGAGATTCCTGTATTTCTTCCTCCTTCGGGGGCCCTTTCAAAGCATAACCAAACTGTCTGATAGCAAGAGAAAGGTTGTAATTAATTCCACCTCTTCTTCCTATCAGAGGTACATTAGGAAAGTTCCCGCAACTAAAGACGATTTCCATGCCGAGAAGATATCGATTAAACCAGACAATATTCTTATATGTCAAACTCATAAGCCTTTCTGACCATTCAGATGTATCCTTTGTATCAACAAAATCTTCGATGTGAGGAAGATGATCCATAAACTACTTGCGAATGAGTCGTACACAACAAGAAACATTATTCCATATCCTCTTCTCATTTTTGTAATACATTAAATGGTACATATCTCCCAGAAGAGTAGGCACAAGAATCTTGGAAGCAAAGATGTAAAAAGCGTCCATATCAACAAAGTCTGGTATGTTAAGAAACAGAACTATACCATATATGCACAAGGCTAGAATAGCATTGAAGACTACCCAACAACCTTCCTTGGAAAAATATTGAGCCTTACCCACCAAGAAGGACAAAGGGAAACCAGAAGCTTCATTCCTACATGCCACATTACCCTCCAATTTAGATTTGCTCAAATAAAGAGTGTTGGCTAACTTTGTCAGGTCAGGTTCCTCCACGGAATGAAAGAAAGGCATTTCTTCGAATACCGAAACTTCCATCAGAAAAACGAACTCCTCCAAGGTAGGAACTAGGACATAATCAGGAAATATGAAACAACACAGCAGAGGGTCGTAGGACTGTAGCAAAGTGTGGATAGCTCCTTGTTCGTAACTTGAGATTTTGTGGACGAAACTCAGAATCTTCCCATAGTCTTTTTTGAAATCTTCAATGACACCAGAACCAACCTTGGAAATAAGACCAAATAAAGGTCTTAACTCTGGCAGCGGGAACTTGTAGGTGATAGTCCTCTTCACTTCAGGCTCCATGTTGATAGCGGATCAGATTACGAGAATCAAAGGGAAAACGAGAACCTGAGATCACACATACATGCAAATGTTAAAATGCCAATGCAAACATGGGATCAAGACATCCAAAACTGTTGTGCCGTTGACTGAGTTGAACCCGAACTTTGCTTTGACAAGAAACCCATAATACTAGAACACTTAGGACCAAAAATATGTTTTGATAGAAAACCAGGTCGGTTGAAAGTCAAGGTTTCCTGCAAAACCCTTCCCACTCACAGGAAGCACCTAGTCTCTAAAAAGGTACGTCATCCAATGCAGGTCGTCAGTATCACGGACTCTCAGGTTGAGAAACGATGATACGTTCACCATTTCTGGTTTGGCATCATGGTCAATCAAGGAGGTATCAACTGACTTCCCAATGAACGGTTTCCAGAGTCGTTAGTTTTCAGATCCAACACCCCTTCAACTGTCCAAAATGCACAGGATAGGATGTCTTCCAAGAAAACCTCGTCTGAACACGAATTTCATAAGATCTTTTGCATTCCAAACATGTAATCCCGCACTACTCTCCACACTAATACTAGGTGTGTACTCAAGCCTGTGTATTGGGCTTATATCTTAGTGGAACACCCCACCCAACAGCACAGCAGCAATATGATAATAATGATAAAGTGCGGAAAATAAAATGTAAATAATATACAAAAATATAACATACATACACACAAATATACACACCCAAAAATTTAGAGCAAACAAGCGCTAGGATTGACTCGCATAGGGAACAGTTCCCCAGCAGAGTCGCCATTTGTCGCAACTGCGAAAAGGGGCCGGCGGAAACAAACAGAAGAGTCGCCACCAAACGTTCTTTATCCCAAAGAGAGGGAAAGGAAACAATCAAAGAATACCTGAAGAACAGAAAAAGGCAAGGTCATCGCAACTAAATCTTGGGTTTAGGAGTCGGTTACGCAAGGGGAAGGTATGAGCACCCCTTATGTCTGTTGTACTCAACGGGATCCATGCTTGTTGTCTAATCTATAGGTGAAATCTATCTAGAGCTACTGCTAAACGGGAGTGAAAGAAAAGAACAGACTCGATAGGACATCACCGCTCTATGCCTACGTATTCCCTCGTGCAATGGGAAAGTCAGAGTCAACGTAGTTTGGGGGGAAGGTTGCTCACCAAGACATCACCGTCTTGTGCCTACGTATCCTCATATGGTATAAGAAATCAAAGCAAACGTAGTTTGGGTAAACAAGACCACTGATTGGTTAAGTATTATATATGAGCGACGTTAAATTCCCATTCCAGCAGTTAGGGTCGTTGCCTGTTTGCGGTGGAACAAAAAAGTAGCGTACTCTTTTCTAAAAGTGAGTTTGAAACAAAAATCCTGAAGGATAAAAAGATTGAGTTTTGTTTAAGAGTTTTAAAGAAGTGGATTGAGTTAGTTTGAGACTCACGTCGCAGTAAAGACTATGACACGAGAGCGAATGCGTCGCATATCGACCAAAAGGCATAAACTAAACACTCTAGACAAGCGAGGAGAAACCCCCCACTCATCATTCCTCATGTACTTAAGGCTCGTAGCGCACGACGCTTATCATTCTTTATTAAGTGTCTTGAAGAAATTTGGGTGAGAAAAGAAGACACAAGAAACACTAAAAGGGAACTAAGAACCCTAATGTTATCATACAAAATAGCCCTAAATTTGAGGTCAATGAGGGACTATCCTAATTGTTATCATGCAAATGATTGAAAGCCTAGTGCCTCTCCTACTCCCATCTTAAATAGAGGGACTAGGAATCCTAAGGGATCATGTGAACAACACAAGTAAACACCTTACTAATCAATCACGAATAAAGAACAAAAGCAAAACTTGAACAAATCATGAAAGATGAGAATGAAGAGAGAAATGGAAGAAACAACTATATCAACAAATATTGAATTTGATTATACACAAACACAAATCATACAACATGATACATTGAAGGAGAACATATATATCACACTCAAATCAACTATATTGAAAAGTCAAAACACAATGACAAAGAAAGTGCCCACACATGACCAAATATCCTAAACATCTTAGGAGGAGTGATGTCAATCACTAAACCACAAACAATAAAATGATGAGAGAGATAGAGTGGGGCAGCAACAACATCATGATTATCAAAAATCATACATTCATCTATGAACACACAAGGGAAACACCCCAAACACACCTCAAAACAAACTCATGCATTCAAATCATTCTCAAAGAAAAAACACATACCACAAAAATCAACTCATCACAGTTAGGAACAAATTCAAATGACATGATTAAAGTCCAAGCCAAGTCAAAATAGCACATCATCACATCAATAAAACAATTCAAGCTTCACTCAAACACATGTTATCAAAGTAGACTCAAACTAGGTCAAACCTCATGTATGTGCAAATCAAAGTCGAAGTCATAATTAAGTATCAAAAATAGAAGAAAGACCTAATAAAATCCTAATAAATACTCAAACTCAAGTTAAACCATCCAAGGATAAGTGTGCAAAAGATCAAGATATGGCATGCAAGGAAACACCATCAAATACATCAAACAAAGCAAGGTATGCAAGATATAGAGCTCATGTCGAGTGTCACACAAAATCAAATGAGAAATAATCAATAAAAGATCGTGAAGACCTCAAACCAATGCTCATATGACCTATACACATGTGCCCATGTGTAAGAGAAAAATTGGCTCAAAAAGCTCAACATATTGTCTTAAACATCAAGTTAAATTCAAAAGGTCAAACATAAAACCACTTTTCAAAATAAATTAATTAAAAATAATAAAAATAAATGAAAAGTAAAATAAAAATTTTAAAAATTAACCCAATACATTGAAATAATAGAAAAGTATTTTTGGGGATTTTAGAATAATTGGAAGTATTTTAAATAAAATCAAAACGAAAATAGAACAAAGATAAAATAAAATAAAATAAAGAAAACAAGTGGGGTCCAAAAGTAAATTCAGTATGAACTGAATTCACGTTGTAAACACAATGGGCCCTCAAACAGGGTGGTGCGAAAAGAAGAAAGAACAAAGCCTAGTCCAAACCTAGACACACTCAGCTAGACACGTTGGAGCTCATTAATTGAGCTGGCAGTGACATGTAACATTTGTTGGCTCACCTAAAAACACCTCAACACATTTGAATTCAAATAAGGGCGCTAAGGCCACCTCAGCCCGTCTCTCACCTTCAGACGCCGGAGCCCTAGCTCCGGTCGTCTTCTTCGACCAAACCTCACTGGAGCTACCTCAAAAATCCCTAGAAATGGAAACAAACAAGACCCCTCCACTCAGAATTCCACATAGATCATAAACCCAACCTTAAATTTTAAAAACAACCACGTTTACATGATGAATCGAGAGAAACGTTTGAACACACAAGCTGAGAATCAACCAAAACAAGATATCATGCTGTGCAAACATTGCCTACCATAGGTAGGGCTTCAAATGTACCAAAAATGACCCTAGTATGCGTCTAGAATGAGAGGACAAAGGTTCTGAAAATTACCTAGTGGAGTATGTCCACTGCTGCTTCAAAGCTTGCTATAGAGCTTTGAAAAGATGCAGAATGCTTCTTTAGAACTCGTAGGACCCTAATCTGAGCTTGAAAGGCCTTGAATCTTCCCTTAAACCTCCAACCAAGTTTGAACAGGTGCGAAACTCAATGCTTGCAGAAGGTTTATATTGCAAACAGAAAAATGGCAAATGCTCTGAGGAGTGAAGTATGAGGTAGGATTGGGTGGAAAGCTCAAGAATAACCAAGTTTCGAAGGAAAGTTTCAGAGAAAAGTGAGAGTTTAGGGTTCTGTTTACTTTCAAATGGAGGCTGGTCTCTTGCTAGGGTCTCGCTTTAGCTTTTATATGATGTTCTGATGAGGTTAATGAAGCTTTAACAATGGTAAAACTTGTGGTAACAACTCTGCAGATTTGAAAGAGAGAATGGATTCAATGGTGGATGATGCATCATGGTATGAGTTGTGGCATTGTGGCTGAGTAGAGAGAAGGATTAGAGGGACTGCGTAGTGGTCAGACTTGTGGCTGCTTGCCTCTTTCCTTCTTTGGCCAAGATATTTCAAAAATGACACAACATAGTACATGTCTTGTTGGTCTTGTTTTGGTAATGTTTGGGGGCATGAAGAAAGGCCTCATGCGTGTGAATTGAAAAAAGATAAATGTTTTAAAGATAGGTTGAGAAACATACCAAAACCATTCATGAATCATGCCTTAAATCAACTCCCAAATCACCTACTTTGAACCACCATAGCTTGATGAAATTGGCTCCTCTTGATTGGAATTTGAGCTCAAATGAAAGTTAACATGATGAGGAACACTTCTCATGTTGATGGGAACTTGATTTGAACCTTGGGAGATCATGAAAATCAAGCTTGAAAACCATGCCTCAAAATCTGCCTTGACATAACTTAGAAAAATTCTAAGTTATGAGTTTTGTCATAATTGAAATCCCAACTTTGATTTTACATAACTTGAGCTCTAAACATCACATGATGATGAACTGGTACTTAAAAGAAAGCTCAGAGGATGGGGAACAACTTTGATGTTGGACAAAATTCTATTTGAAACCTTGATCATGAAGGAAATTGACCTTGAAAGTGGCTGATTCAAACATGAAACTTTCCATAAATGGTTTCATGTTTTTGGCCTTGAAAGTGTGATTTGTCTTTTGTTTAATGTTTTTTTCATATTTTGTAGGGTTTGGTTGAAGAGAATATATTAGACATGTTTAACTTTCCTACATATCATTCTACCAAAGAGGAAGTAAGAAAAGTAATTGAGACAGAAGGATCTTTTACCATTCAAATAATAAAGACTTTTAAAATGGGATGGGATGCAAACATTAAAAAGATAATGTTGATTATGTTGTTGATGGAAAAAATGAGAGGGGAGTTCATATCCAAGTATCACCGAGCTGTTTTTGAACCTCTTTTAACAACTATATTTGGTGAAAATAACACAGATGCATTGTTTTCAAGATTTGCAAAGTTGCTTAACCAACTGATTGAGTTTGAGACATTGGAATTTACTAATATTGTATTGTTCTTGACGAAAGATTCTTGAAGATGGAAGATGGTATGATCATGCTTCTATGTTTTTCTTTCTTTCTTTATGATTTGTATATTATCTTAGCACATGTTAAGTTTGTTTGTATGATGTATTTTTGTAGCATTTGAATTATGATATTCTTAATATATATTTGTTTTATTAACTTCTACATATTCAGAAAACTCTATTTTAACGCAGACGCCTCCAACTTAGTGTTAGAAATAAGCCATTTTGTATTTAGAAAAATGTGTTGGAATATTAGAAGCTTGAATAACAATTTGATAAATATGATAATTTTTTATGAAAGAAAATTTTGTATTTTGCTTGATTCAGAAGTGTAGGATTACATCTGTATTTATAGTATTTTAAGGAGAACTCTAGACACACTAGTTCTAGAGAATTCTTAACTCTAGAAATTCCAAAAGTATTCTACAAAATATTACAACCCTAAGAAATATCTAGACACTACAAGAGTTTTCTTAAAACATTACTCAAAATTACATAATTCCAAAATTACTAAGCCTAAAAATCCAAAACACAAATAATAAGGTTAGGCCCAAATTAAAATTAATATTTCAACATCCCCCTTTAAACTTGATATGTGACTCCAACCATATTTCTTACCTTCACGAAAGTTTTCAGCTTGAGTGACTTGGTGAAAATGTCGGCAATTTGATCTCGAGACATCACATGCTTCAACTACACCTCCTTCTTCTCGATGCATTCTCTTATGAAGTGGTAACAGATGTCGATGTGCTAATTTCTTTCATGAAATACAGGATTATTTGCCAAAGCAAGCACTGATTTATTGTCAACACATATTTTCATAGGATCTTCTAGTGGCATTTTTAACTCTTTCAACAAGTTACTTAGCCAAATTGCATGACAAACACATGATGTGCTGGTGACATATTCGGCTTCACAAGTTGACAGTGTGACGATATGTTACTTCTTTGGCATCCAAGTGAAAGCAGTATCTCCCATACAGAATACAAAACCAGTAGTACTCTTTCTATCATCCAAGTCTCCACTCTAATCGCTATCACTATAGCCAACAATCTCATAATTGTTAGAAGAGTAATAGTGCAATCTAAAGTTTGTTGTAACTTTGATCTATCGAAAGATTCTCTTTGCTGCCTTGAAGTGAGTTATTGTTGGAGCTTCCATGTAACAACTTATGACTCTTACAACATTGAGAATGTCCGGCTTTGTACTTGTCAAGTAACATAAACTTCCAACCAAACTTTTATAAAGATTTGGATCCATAATCTCTCCACTTTCATGTTTACTCAACTTGCTACCACATTCCATTAGGTTGCCAACTGGATTGGCATCATCCATCTTAAACTTCTTAAGGACTTCTTTGGCATAGCCTTCTTGGGTGATAAAAATTCCTTTGACTTGTTGCTTTACTTCGATGCCGAGATAATATGCCATGAGCCCCATATCTGTCATCTAAAATGCATTTGACATGTCTTTCTTGAACTCTTCAAACATGCTTAGATTGTTCCCTCTGAAGATCAAGTCATCAACATACAAGCACAAAATAAAAATATCTCCACTTTGCACTTTAATATAAAGTGCATGCTCATATGGACACTTGATGAAGTTCTTTTCTTGAATGTACTTGTTCATTCAAACATTCCAAGCTCTCGGTGCTTGCTTAAATCCGTACCCCTTCTTCAACTTCAAGACTTTTTATTCTTTCCCTTTTACTTTATATCCCCGTGGTTGCTCGATAAACTTCTTCTTCGAAAAAACCATTCAAGAAGGCCGACTTCACATCCAATTGATAGATCTTTCATTCATTTTGGGGTACCAAAGAAATGGTCAGTCTAATAGTTTTAAAACGAGCAAGAGAGGCAACTACCTCATCGGAGTCAATTCCTTGTCTTTGATTATATCCTTTTACCATCAATCTTACTTTGTATCTCTCCATGTCTCCTTTTGCATTTTTCTTCTCCTTGTACACCCATATTTCTCCAATTGCTTCGTGTCCTCGTGGAAGTGTAGTAAGTTCCCATGTATCATTCTTTGTGATTGACTTGATTTCTTCATTCATGGCGTCTCTTCACTTCACGTCTTCAACCACTTCTTGATAGCTTAGAGGCTCAAAATCACCAAAAAGACAAAAGAGGTTAGTGTCATTTTGCTTTTCGGTTACCTCATAAAGCTCTTCAATGCTCCTTAGTCATGGTGTCCGCTCAATTGAGCTTGTTTTATCCAACCTTGGTGTCGGTGAGGAAGGTGGTGTAATATGTTCCTCTATCATTGGTTGCTCCATTCCGTCTTCTTCTTCAAAGTAAGGAAGAAATTTGTATCTATCTTCTTGAACACTCAAATCCCAACAATTTTCTTCTTTGAACTCCATGTCATGACTTATGACAATCTTTTCACTATTTAGACTATAGTGCTTGTATCTTTTAAAGCTTGATTTGTAACCCACAGATATATACTTTCACTTTTATCATCGAGATTTGTTCTCCTTTCATTTGAAACGTGGGTATATGCAATGCTTCCAAACACTTTGATGTAAGAGATCCCAGGCTTCCTTCTCATTCACGTTTCTTGTTGGGGAACAGTTTGTCAGGTAAACCGCACATGCCACTGCTTCGGCCCAAAACGCATTCGGCATCTTCTTTTTCTTAAGCATGTTTCGACCATATTGAGTATGAACCTATTCTTTCTCTCCACTACTCCATTTTTAGTGGTAATCTTGGCACTGTTAGTGGGTGGCGGAATAGTCTTCACAATATTTATGGAACTCATTTGAAACGAACTCTCCTCCTTGGTCAGATCTTATGGCCTTAATGGAAGGACCACTTTCCTCCTCCGCAAAGGCTTTGAAATTCTTAAAGTTTTCAAATACTTATGACTTCTCCTTCAAGAAAAAACGTGTGTTTTCCTGGAATAATCATCAATAAAAAGGAGAAAGTATTTACTATTACCAAAAGAGTTTGGATTGATTGCTCCACAAACATCAGTGTGTATGAGCTCTAGTGGTTTTATCGCTCTTGACATTGATTCCTTTAGAAAGCTTTTCCAGAATTGCTTCCCAGTTAGACATCCTTCGCAGGGTTGGTATGGATGGTTTATACTAGGCAAGCCTCTCACTATCTCCTTCTTTGACAAATGTTCTATACTGTCGAAGTTTATGTATAGAAATCCTTGAGACACTTTGCCACATCATTTTGAATGTTTAAGAGAAACATTCTATTCTTTGACATAGGCACCTTAGCAATCAAGTTATGTCCACAATCTCTTAAGAAAAGACTATCTTCTTTCAAGTGGATGTCATTGCCTTTCTCTAATAATTGTCCCAAGCTCAAAATATAATTCTTCATGTTAGGAACATAGTAGACATTGGATATGAGTTGATGATTCTCATTCTTCAAGTGTATGAGAATTTTACCTTTTCCTTTGAGCGGTATCTTTGAGTCATCTCTAAATGAGACATTGCCAGTTGTCGCTTCATTGATCTCTACGAACATGCTTCGATCACCGCACATGTGGATGCTTGCGTCGGTATCAAGGTACCACTTGTTTATTTTCTCTTCAACTTGGTTTTGGCACGTGAGCAGTAAAGTTTCTTCTTCACCGCATTTTTCTTCTACAAAGTTATCTTTCTTCACAACCTTCTTCGAGAATATACACTCAGATGTGTAGTGACCAGTCTTATTGCAGTTGAAGCACTTGATTTGTGATTTTCCGCACGTCGACCATGAATTTCATCTTCCACGACCTCTTGTTGCTTGTGGATTCCAACTTCTTTCTCCATTACTGAAGTTGTTGGAGTAGTTGTTATAACCTCCTCTTCCTTCTCCTCCATGTCCTCGTCCACGTCCACGATCTTTGCCACGACCTCGTCCTCTTTGGCTCTTATAGTTCACATAGTTTTCTTCTTTTGTGTTGTGTTGTAGTAGTTGCTCCATATCCTCCTTTTGTTTAATTTTTCTATTTTGTTTTTCTTTGTATGCTTGTAAGGAACCCGTGAGTTGCTCAATAGTCATGGTCTTTAAATGCTTTTTATTCTTCAATATTGTTGGTAACAATGAAGTCAAAACTTGGATTTAAAGTGCGAATTATTTTCTCCATGACTTTCACCTTATAAACATCTTCACCATTTCTTTTAAGTTGATTGACTACAGTCAATATTCGAGAAAAATAATCAAAATTGACCCGGACTCTTCCATAAATAAACGTTCAAAGTCACGTCTAAGAGTTTGAAGACAAATCTTTTTCACATGTTCTACTCCTTTGTTGCAAGTTTGAAGCTTGTCCCATACTTCTTTGGTCGTCGTTGCATTGGATATCTTCTCAAATGTATCTTCATACTATTTCCCTCGAAAATCGGAAAAAAACCGCTGATCTTCCAAATCTAACTTTGGTGACTCACAGGATCGATCAGATTGATCCTAGGACATGTGCTAAAAGAATTATTTTTGGTTTTAAGAGCTTATTCAAGTTCCACACTCGAAAAATATTGGGATAAACAGAATCCTAAAAGAACATCTATTCGACTACGGGTTAATTTAAAGGTAAAGTAAGGCTTCTAATAAAAGAGAAGAAAGTTTATTGGTAAAGGTGAAGTTAGATTGAGGACGAAGAGAAAAGAATTGCATAGGAAGGAGATAAATAAGGTAAGGAGGAACAATAAAGGCAATAAAAGACTTGGTAAAACTTAAAGTAAAAACAAGTAAATTTCATTAATTTAAAAGATGGTGTGTTTACATCACGTACATTCTCTTACAATACTCGCTTTCTCTATACTCGGATACTTGGAGTAGTTTCAAGAGTAATTTGTACACTAGTAAATTACAACACACTTTGGATATGTCTAAGATACTCTATTTATAGTAACAAAAAATAACCTCTCATAACTTCCACCATAATCTCCTTCCGCCACTTGTCTCAAATGCATGGATCCATTATTCATAAGGTGACACGTGTCTCACTCAATTTTCCACAAGCAAAACCGTTCCCTCCAACATTCAAATTTCAAATATTTCGACACATCATTCATATCAGCAGGAGGTTGAACCCTTGGCCTCCGGGTGAGTCCTTCGACTTTAGCTTTTTTCTTCTTTCGACCATTTTCTTGTATTCAAGTGATTCTCCATCCTTTTGTCTTAGATACCTTCTTTCTAGCTGAGGCGTCGAATTTAGGAGCTAACAAATTGCCCCCCAAAAAATGTCTTTTCAACTTCGACCGTGGAAAAGCACATTTTTTTGACAGCGTATGACCTTCGACGCCGCTTTGCCCTCATGAGTGTCGTCTGATACTCTTTCCACCAATGTAATCTTGAGAAGTTGAAAGGGAATGAAAGAGAAAAAGAAAGATAGCTATGAACACGCAAGCTACTGTTCCGTCGCCTTGATGCACATTTTATGACGTCATTATCATCATGGCTATTTCCTCGGGACTCAACAAAATCGTGGGCCATCATCACCCTACCATCCTCGGGGACGTGATTTGCAACTACTGCCTCTGCCATTCTAAATCCAAGCATACACGTGGCCCACTAACTCTAACCCCTTAATGATGGAAACTTTCAGTCTTCCACTCACTATATAAGTAATTTCCCTTTGTTGATTTCATTTTTTACAACTTCTCTAACTCCCCATAACTTTCCTTGCTTTTTCCCTAATTTTCTGCTTTCAAACAACCAACTCTTACTTCTTTTAACAATGGCTGGTCATCAGAAAAAGAAAATGCAACCTAAGGGACAAACTTCTGCATCCACACATCCTCCCTTTGCTAGCTTGAGCGGCCCCCAGGCGGTAAAGAATAAACATTTCATCCGTGAACCTCTGACGGAGGAGAAACGCCACATTTACGAATCTTAGGTAATCATTCCTGTTACTGTTGCAAGGAGACCTTTAGCCATGTCTGGGCCTTTACCCCCTCCAGGTCTCGACTACTCCGCCATCAAAGATTTCTTCCCTTCTTATAGAACCACTAAACCCCTAGGGCAAATAGACTTCAACAAAATTTCCACTGACGGTCCTGATAGCCTGAGCCTTTTCGACGTGGACTTTAGGTATCTTCATGATGGGACCAGATTTTTTAGGGCCACCCCCTATTTCAAGGATTCTGAACTCTATCTCAACTAGCTGACGAAAATAGAGAAGGTAAAAGCCCAAGAATGGAAGGACACTGAGATTTACGATCTGATTATGATGTCGAAGGTAGGTCCTTCATACTGCCCTCTCATGCTGGCCTCCTCCTTATTCTTCTGGGATAGTACACACAACACTTTTCACCTTCCTTGTGGGATGATGACACCCACTTTACTCGACGTAGCTGCCATTGTAGGCATAAAACCATACAGCCTTGTTTATGATCCCGAGATCGATAGTCATGACAGCATTGGTTTTGCCAATACTAAACACACTTATACAACTTTTTTCCAACACTACCACAATAAAACTAGTACCTCTGTTGATGATGAAGAACACATAGCCTTCTTGGGCATGTGGTTATCCCGCTGTGTATTTTGCACCAAATCTTTGCAGGTGGCAAGAAAGTATATGGTCCTGGCCAACCAACTACACACGAAGAGAGGCGTTTGTCTCAGTGAAATAATCCTGGCTAGTCTTTAAGAAGCTTTAGGCGAAGGTGCGGGTAAACTGAAAGATCCTGACAGTCATGGCAACTTGCTGTTGTCGGGCCCCTTCTGGCTTCTTCAGCTGTGGCTTAATGCCATGTTTGAGCACAGTCTTCCCAACAAAGGTGAAGTTGATGAACATTCGCCTGCAGTTGCTGAGAGGAGAGTCGAATGGCCTCGCCTGGCTCAACTTACTCCTAGCGAAGAAGGTCATTCCCTTCGTTCCAACTTGTCTAGCTTTGTTCATATGTTTGCAAAACGGCACGAGTTTACCGTGAACATGGCTCCCTTCGCAGAACGAAAATGTGGGCCATAATGGTTTACTAGACCCTTCCCTGCTCCCTTAAGGAAACACGAGGAGGACTCGAAGCTGATCTGGGAGAGGTTCCTCATTCCCCGCCTACTGATTCACAAACTAAACCTCGTAAAAGGTCACTCCAGCATGCTAGTCTATCAGCCTAACTTGGTCTCTAGGCAATTTGGGTTAATTCAAACCTTGCCCAAATGCTTGTACGATAAGAAGTCACATATCATCCTTTCTTTTACTGTGCTGTCTCCTCTAGATTGTTCGACGTAACTGGCACGCCATGCTCACAAGTCCTACCTCACACCTGTTCACTTTGAACCTTCTTATTTTTGCTCTCAAAATTTCTATGACTGGTGGTCGAAGCATTATGCTTCAGAATTTCTCGATGCTCCTAGTTTTACTCGCTTGATTGACCAAGCTTTCATTGATGTGCAGGAGAAGGTTAAGAAAGGTACGTCTACTCATATCAAAGAGATCCAAGCCTTCCAGAAATATTTCGAAACTGCCTATCGACCAGATGATGTTAGTCGAACCATCCGCGAGGCTGTTGTTACCTTAAAAGAAAGATTTTCCAAAAAACTGGAAATTTTAAAGATTCCGTCTTCTGTTCCTCGCGAGAAACGGTATGAGGTTGCCTTTAAACTTTTTCCCCCAAAAATCCCTCGACTACCAACTGCTAGTTTTGGCGTGGCTCTTGCCCCTCCATTTCCAGATTGGTTTATCTGTGGAGATGCTATAAAAATTCTTCGACAACAGTCTAAGCCCAAGGCACAGCGGGTGGTTCCGACTAAACATACACTCGATACGTTTAAAGGGCACCTTCATGTCACTATCGAAGATGTTTGCATCGAATCCTACATTCTTGAAGGTTCATCCCCCTTTGATTTGGACTTCCCTCTCTGAGCTTTATTGTTGCTAACTGTTTTAAATATCATCTATTTTTTCAGCTGCTCCAAAACATGTTGCCCCAACAACCAGGACTGAAGTCAAGGACGAAGGTCAAAAGGTAGCCTTCCGCAGCTTTTACTATCTCGATCTCCTTACTCAATCTCACCATTTCATGTTGTTTTCAGGCTAGTCGAAAACCACCTACTCCTCAAAGGAGATTAAAAAGGGCTTCTCCCCAAATTATTCTTGATTCTGATGACGAAGACGAGTCTCCTCGTGAGAGTCTTCAAGCGAAAAGGAAAAGAAAGATTATTCATGATGTGGATGCTCCTGATGCTCCACCTGCTCCTATTGCTCCAACTGCTCCTATTGCTCCAACTGCTCCTGTTGTGACCAACACACCTCAACCTAACAATCCTACTCCAGAACCTACTCCTGCTCCCGTAGGGGATGCTTCGATCCAAGCGGATGTCCCTATGGAAAGTGATAATTCGAGTCCCGCTGACGAAACTGTCAAGGTATGTTACACATCCACCTTTCCTTGGGTCTTTGCATTGATTCTTTAGTCTTCATTCTTTCTAATGTCCACCTTTTCTAGGATGATGCTGGAACTTCAAGATCTAATCCCACTGTGATTCCTCTGTCGTTATACTCCTTGAATAGCCAAGGTGAACCTACCTATCATCCCACTTCTGATTTGGGTTCTGGTGTGAGTTCACTTGGCGAAATTAATAAACCTGATTCTTTCACAGCCCCTCCATCTCCTGCAAAGACCACTACCCAGCAGTCTCAGACTGACGGGTCTGATCATGAAGATGACAATCCTCAGGTTGATCCTATTACAATGGATGATGAGTTTGACGCTTCAGAGGAGAAAACAACTCTGGCTGATACGACCAATTCCCCTTTGGGTCAGACAGTAACTGTGGATGGAACAGTTGTCGAGGGTAATCAAGCCATTGAGGATCAGGCTAAGCTCCAGCCTGAATTGCATGAATCAAGTGACAAAAGCACTGGGGATGCCATGGAGGAGGATGTTGACAACACCAAGGACAGCAAAGATAAAGAATTACAAATTGTGGACACTTCCGTCAAGGAACCTGAAACAACAAGGACTCCCGTTCCTCCTACCCCAAAGGATATTCCAACAAACTTCTTCCCAGGCGAAACTCAACTGACTCCCGCCGAACTGGATGCATTGAAGGTTTCCAACCCTCGACAGTATATCAGGCTTTTGTTGAGTAGGAGAAGTCGTTCTTCTAGCCATACTCCTAGTACATCGACTTCCGAAGGGTAAACCTCAAAGCCACCAACTGACAGTGCCCTCGACAAGGTCAAGTAAAAAATCTTCAAAGGGGATCTTTTTACCCTCCTGCAGATGGGTCCTGCCAGCCATTTTCCCTTCAAAGCTCTCCTTCAAAGCTCTCCTTCATAAAGTGGACATTAAATCCCTTACTCCTGAGGCTGCAAGCGTTATTCGAGAGGTTGATACCCTGATCGACCAAGTTTACAAAGACTATCGACTGCTGCCCCAGATTGAGGGTGAGATTGAGACGAAGGTGATGCCGCTTGGAGCGCCGTTGTCGACTCTGAGGAGAAAATTGCTGAGTTGGAGGAAACCAAGGAGAAGAATAAACAAGAGGTCCTGATTAACGAGGCGAACATCCCTTGTTGGGAACGGAAGATTAAAAAGCTCCGTAGTAAGATAGTGAAGGCTAAGAAAAAGAGCGCTGAATTATCTTCCTTCGAGGATAACTCCTTAATAGCTGAGCTTGATCATGCCGTCACCTATGCTGAGGAAGCCCGTCGTTTGGAATCTGAAGTTGCCCAGCTAAGGGCAGATAAAGCTCAATGCCAAAGCCGTCTCGAACTTCAAAAGTCGACTTACCTTAAGATGAAGGTGAATCTTCCTTTTTGATTTGTTGGGTTTTTGTAATAGAGCAGATTATGCTGGCCTTTATGAGTCTTTTTTTTTTGTTTGTAAGACATTGGGCCATTTTGGCATATTTTAAATTACCATTTATGGCTTCGCTTTATCTTTAACAATTATTCTGTTGATATTTTCACCTCTCGAAGTGCAGGCTTATACTTCTTTAGATATTTGCCATTTACTTTTAATACTCTCTCATCCTTACTCAACTCTGTCACTTCATATGCCCCATTGAAGACTACCTTCGGTACCTGAAATGGTCCTTCCCACTTCGGGGACCACTTACCTAGGAATCTCACCTTTCGATCCATAGGCAGGATTACCATCCATACCAAATCTCCAACCAGGAAGGTCTTCACTTTGACCTTCTTGTTATATGATTTCTCCACTCTCCTCTTTTGTCTTCTCAAGAGTTCTAGAGCTTTTATTCTCTCTTCGTCTAAGTCGACTAACTCATCAAGCATCATGTCCCAATAAATCTCTCGAGGGATTTCATGATGCCTTTGAATTCTTACCGACTGTATGTGTATATCGACTGGTAATACTGCGTCATGTCCGAAAGTAAGTCGATAAGAGGAAGTGTTGGTTGCTTCCTTCGGGGATGTTCGACATGCCCGTAGGCCTTGATCAATGTCTCGTGCCAATTCCTAGGCTTGCTTCCAATCTGTTTCTTTATCATGCCAATTATTACTTTGTTTGCTGCTTCGACCTGGCCATTGGCCTGGGCATAGTAAGGTGTCGAGGTAAGGAGTTTAAATCCCATTTCTTTAGCAAACTCCTGCATCTTCCTACCCATAAATACTGACCCTTGATCTGTCGTTATTGTCTCTAGTAGGCCAAACCTGTAGATGATATACTTCTGAATGAATTGGATAACATCTTCTTGCTCTACCTTCGGTAGAGGTATAGCCTCGATCCATTTGGTAAAGTAGTCTATCCCTACCAGAATGTATTTATGGTTTTTGGAAGACGCTGGTCGAATCTCTCCTATAAGGTCTAAAGCCCAACCTCTGAATGGCCATGGCTTGACTATGGAATGCAACTCGCTTGCTGGGACATGCTGTATGCCAGCATGAATTTGGTATTCCTGACAACCTTTGGCGAACTCGATGCAATCTTTCAGCATCGTAGGCCAGTACATCCCCTGGAGAAACAACAACCATTTCATCTTATGGCCCACTTGATGCGCTCCGCATGTCCCACCATGGACTGAGGATAATGCTAAGTATGCTTCAGATTCACTGAGGCATTTGAGTAAAACTCCCTCAGAAGTTTTCTTAAATAACTCATTCCCCAACAGGACGTAGCTTAATGCTTGGTATTTTATCTTTCTTTCTGTAGTCGATAAAGGGTTCTGAAGGTATTCGACCAGAGGTTTCCTCCAATCTTTGTCTGTCAAACCTTCGACTGTAAAAATCTCAAAGGTTTCCTCGTCGGCGTAGCCAAATTTTGTGGCTTCCAAATCTGATGGTCTCAAGCCTACGGACACCACCTTACCTCTGGCCTCGATTGCCTCTTGTAAGTTCTCCTTCGAGACCTTGTATCCTGAGGCAACTTGCACCAGGTCGTTGGCTATCTGATTGTGTATTCGTGGTATGTGTCGAATGGTACAGACTTCAAATTTTTTGAGCAGTCTGTTAGCTATTACGAAATACATGATGAGATTTTCTTTAACGCATTTGTATTCCTTTGTTAGCTGTTTTACAACCAACTCTAAATCTCCATTTATTTCGACTCGGGTTGCCCCCAATTCTAACAAAATTTCAAGTCCGGCGATCAAAGCTTCGTATTCAGCCTCATTATTAGAACATAGGCCCTCGACCCTATACTTGAATTTTGTTGGAATTTTGTCAGGCGAAATGATCAATAGACCTACGCCTGTCCCGTTCTTGTGGCTAGACCCATCAAAGTATAGCTTCTAAGGCTCTAGTTCAACCACGTTCAGGGTATTTTCATTTATGGAGTGGTCGACAATAAAATCTGCCACTATTTGCCCTTTGACCGCTTTCAAAGGTCTATAAGTCAATGAATACTCAGTTAATGCTAATGCCCATTTACCGATTCGACTATGCAAAATAGGTTTGGACAACATGTGCTTAATAACATCAAAATGTGAAGACACGTAAACATCAACTGGTTTTATATATTGCTTCAACTTCATACATGAGAAATACAAACATAAGCATAATTTTTCTATTTCACTATACCTAGTTTCTGCATCATTTAAAACTCTACTAAGGTAGTAAATGGCTCTTTCGACGCCACTCTCATCCTCTTGAACAAGCATGCTCCCTAGAGTTTTGTCTGATGCTGCTATGTACAATCTCATGTTTTTGGTTCGACATGGAGGCGCAAGGACTGGAGGATGAGTCAAGTAGTCTTTGATCTTTTCGAAGGCCTCTTGCTGATCTTTCGTTCATTTGAACTTCTCTTTAGTGGCTCGAAGCAATGGCGAAAAGGCTTGTGTTTTTTCGCTGAGATTCGATATGAACCTTCTTAGGAAATTTATTTTGCCCAGCAAGGACTGAAGTTCCTTCTTGTTGGATGGCGCTTTCGCTTCCATGATGGCCTTCGTTTTGTTTTGGTTGACTTCGATCCCCTTCTTGTGGACTACGAACCCAAAAAATCTCCTGCTTGCACACAGAACGCACACTTGAGGGGATTCATCTTGAGTCCAAATTTCCTCATTCTCATGAAGGATTTGCACTGGTGTTCCACATGAGCCTTTCCTGACACAGATTTTATCACAATGTCATCAATGTAAATTTGTATAAAGGACTCAATGTAGTCATGAAAAATCGAATTCATCACCCGCTGGTACGTTGCCCCAGCATTCTTTAGGCCAAAAGGCATCACTACCCATTCGTAAGTGCCTAAGGGCCCTCAACGGAACGCTGTTTTAGGAACGTCATCCTCAGCAATGAAAATCTGGTTGTAACCAGAATATCCATCTAGCATGCTAAGGTATTCGTGGCCAGCAGCTGAATCGACTAACATTTCTGCCACTGGCATCGAATACTCATCTTTAGGGGTTGCTGAATTCAGATCCCTAAAGTCTATACACACCTTTAACGATCTGTTTTTCTTTATGACTGGCACAATATTTGCTAACCATTCGACATACCTGGTCGTACGGATGAATTTGTATCGGAGGAGTCTTTCGATTTCCTCCTTTATTTTTGAGAGGATCTCAGGGGCGAAGCGCCTTGGATTCTGCTTGACTGGTTTTTTTTCCAGGCTTGATTGGTAGCCTATGCTCGACTAGATCTCTCTTTAGACCTGGAATTTCATCATAGTCCCAAGCAAAACAATCTTTGTACTCTCATAGCAACTGAATGGTTTCGACCCTAAGTTGGGGGCGCGGCTAGCGCTAATATAAGTTGGCCTTTTGATTGCTCCATCTCCCAGGTCAACTTCCTCCAGTGGATCTTGCGCCAACATTTTGGCATCGCTGGCCAAAGGATCCTTTTCGAAATCCAAAGGCTCATCGTCATATATGGCGTCGAGTTTCTGTCCCTCGTATTAAATCTTAGGGTCGGAATACCCAACTGGACCTGCTTGTTTGGATTTTTCATTGGCTCCTTCAGCCATTTTGTTATTAGCGGCCTCCGAGGCCGTTTGTAGTTTAGTCTCGACCACGTAGGCCGAAATCCTTTGAAGCGATGCGGCTTCAGTCATCATCATCAAACTCACTTCCCCAGCCAGTAGGGTCCACGAGAAGTTCGCCAAGGTATGGTAACCTTTCTCCTGGAACTTCCTTGTCCTATCGGAAACCCTTGACGGGATGCAGGTATAACGAACAATACACTTCGTCATTAGGTGTAAAGTCGAAGTCTGCAGGTTTACATGGCCCTATAATGGCCAAATGTTTGTCAAACTGTCCTCTATCAATTTGATTTATAGGTGCTTTAAAGTATCCCTGATCCGCTTTGATGTTTTCGACAATACCATCTGGTCTCCAGATGGCGATCCTCTGATGCATCGACGATGGTACTG
Organism: Lathyrus sativus; assembly: GCA_963859935.3. Taxonomy (NCBI): domain Eukaryota; kingdom Viridiplantae; phylum Streptophyta; class Magnoliopsida; order Fabales; family Fabaceae; genus Lathyrus; species Lathyrus sativus. The sequence continues at coordinate 543,591,268 of OZ012737.1, forward strand.
CCCCCACTCCATGGATCCATTCTCTCCCAAGTAATAGATTATAATTGGCGGTGGTCTCCACCACCATGAAGACAGTCGGACGGGTGATGGTTCCGACCGTGACATTCACCTGAATGAACCCCATAGTCGAACCCACCTTCCCTTCATAGTTTGATAGCACCATGTTGTGTGGCTTGGTGTCCGTCTCACTTTTTCCAATTTGTTCAACAGAAAATGCGGCATTAAGTTTACCGTAGCGCCGCAGTCTACTAGTATTTTGTTAACTAGGACCTTCTCTATTTGTGCTGTAATATAAAGAGGCTTCAGATGGTTTTTCATCGCCTCCGTTGGCCGTTCAAAGAAAGCATTTTGCTCCTTGACGCAGCCGTTGTTCATTACATAATAGCATACCGGCTTATGAGCCGTTATTTCCCAGTCTGTATATGCGTCTGAGTTCTCGACTACTGAAACCCTGTCGAACTCCCTGAGCATTACTAATACTATATTGACCAGAATATCCAACGTATCATCAGAATCTTCATCAAAGTTATCGGTCATTTCATCGTCGACCGACTTTATTTGCTCTTCAATCCGTGTTGGAAACAACTTTCTTCCTACAGGTGACTTCCCAAAAGCCTCTGTTCGACCCTCCTGTTTTGTGGGAATATTGGTGCTGGATTGTGGTTGGTCTTTCTGTGCACCTTCTCTATGTGTTTTCCTTCTTCTCTGCTCACGTCTCCATTGGGATCGAGACATGGGATTTTTCCCTTTGTAATTTTCTAACACGTGGGCAGCCTTCGAAGACTAAAATTATTTTCGATAGCTTAACAAAGATCCCCTTTGTACTTCGAAATTTTTCCATCTCTTCTGCCCTTGCTGCTTGTCTTCATTGGGCTTCGTCCATTTTCCATAAGTGGCCTCAGCATTGGGCTTAAAGCTAGTGGGCCTGTTCATTGGAGGCCTTATGCGAGGGTCAGATCTCTGCTGAAGGCCTCTTCGAGGGTCGAATCTTGGCCTTTCGCTTTCTTGCTTCAACCTTCGTGTCCCTTCCAACTTTTGTGCAGCCTTCTTGTCGAATATGGCGCTGCATCGGGGATAGAGCATCACACTAGAACCCTTCTTCTGGCAGCGGTGAAGGAAAGAAATGATGGATTCCTCCTGCTCTGGGTAGGCTTCCTTTGTGTGTGTTTCCTGGTAGTTTGACTCACTATCCGCTACCTCCTCATGTTGAGTGATTTGAACCATGTTAATCTCCATTTCTTTGGCCAGGTTAAGCTTCTTCAAGCTTAACTCCACGCCTTTGGTGGCTTCATTGATCTTAACGAAATCATCAGATGTTTCCTTGGTCACTATCTCCCAACCCAGATTGTTCCTGTTGCTTGGGCCTTTGGTTTCACCCCTCTAGTCACAGCTATCAACTTCCATTTCGACACAACTCTCCTATCCGAAACTGATGGTAACTTTCGCCATTACAGCTTCGTCTATGGGATTGCCAGCAGCTTCTGTTACTTCGATTGAGAAGTCGTAACCGCTGGCAACTTCGATCATATTGCGTCTGTCGTTTGCAGAAGATCTGAGTCGACCTTCATTTGGCCACCAACTTTCTATCCGAACTTTAGACGTCCCTCTTAGATCGCATTTTGAACGAGGTCCCTGAAAAGAAAACATTGAGATGTTTTATGACCCACGAAGTTATGATATTTACAAAACCCTCTTTTCTTCCTTTGCTCTAGGGACGGAATTTTGGCGCCAGGAGGCACTATCATTTGTCCATCCTTAACTAACAAATCGAAGATTTCATCACATTTTGTGATGTCGAAGGTATATGTTTTCTTTGGGAACCTATCATTCTTTTCAGATTCGAAATAACTCTTCCCTTGTGGGGGAGCTAATACTTTGCATAAGTAAGGTGGTCCTTGCTTGAGTTCAGCAAGATCCACTTCACCATCGTCGAAACTCATGGACTCGTCACACAGACCTTCGACGTTATCATTAAATTCGACGAAAGCTATCTTTTTATTTTTATTAAACTTAGCCTTTTCGTCTTTGAGTCTTTCGAGTTGCCGAACCCGATCGGCTAATTGGGCCATGTCCCTTAGATACTGGATGTCCAACTTTTTCCTAATAGAGTAGTCGAGACCACCAGCGGCCATTTTGACCAACTCATGTTCAGGGACCTGCGTGAAGCATCTGGCCTTGAGCAAACGGAACCTATTAAGGTACTCCTCTATTGGTTCAGAGAATTTACGCTTCACACTAGCTAGTTCCTTCAAGCTAATTTTAGTCTGACCCATATAGAACTGTTCATGAAACAAACGCTCTAACTGGGTCCAGTTACATATCGTGTTAGGGGGAAGCGTCGTGAACTAGGTGAAGGCGTTCTTAGTAAGAGAACTTGGGAAGTATTTTATCCTAAGGCTTTCGTCGTTCGCTATCTCTCCAGCCTCAATTAAGTAACGAGCCACATGTTCGACGGTGGATTCCGTCGTATCTCCTGAAAACTTGGTGAATTTAGGTACTTTCGTCCTAGGGGGTAACTCCGCCTAAAGGATATAGTCTACTATAGGTGAAGTGTAAATTGGCTTAGTAAAACCGGTGTTTAACCCATTTCTGGCCATAATTCTCTCGACCATGGCCGCTAGATTATTGTCTACGGCTATGTTGTTTCGACGAACACGCTGGACTACATTATCTGCGTCTTGGTTTCGATTCACAACCACCACTCCTGGATTTCTTTCTCCCAAGCCACAGGGTTGGTTTTGCAAAGGCTCTTCCCTAAGCCCTTCGACTACTAGAGGGACTATCCTTCCTTGGTTTCCTACGTCGACTTCTACCATATTCGCCATGTTGTCTCGTGGGACATCTGCTACTGCGGCTTGGTTTCTGGCTAAGGGAGGTACCCCCATGAATTCAGCCAATCTTGTTAATTGTACCGCCAATTGTTGATTGGTCTGGGTTGTATTTTGGGTTAATGGTTGAAATATTTCGCTCATGGTTTGTGACAAAGTCTGAACCATCTGTAGGTTACTTTCATCCATCTGCTGTCTCAAACACGCAACTGAGGTGTTGGTCAAATTGGGGCCTTGTGTCGAATACCCTAAACTCTGGGGGTTTCGACTCATGTTCACACCTGACCCCGACCCTTGTAGTGGCGAAGCCATCGCCTGATCTGAGAATACAGGGGGTGCACTTTAGAGCCCTTGCATCATAGCAGTGAGCATCCCATATGAGGGGTTTCTTGGTGACTGTGAAAAACCAGGGGGCACAAACTGCCTGGACGTCGAACTTCCTCCTAACAAAATCTGAGGATTCGACGTTTGGTGACAAATGTATTCCAACACTGGCTGAGTATAATGCCTTATCACTGTCGATCCCACCCCAAGTACTGAAAGCGTCAGCACTGGCCTCACAGGAAGCACCGTTTGTTCTCCAGTTGACGGTATTTGAGGGGGAACTCCCTCGTCTCTTATTCCTTCGATCGAACTGTCTCCTTGTTGGTTGGAGTTATCTGGCTGGTTTGTATCCGTAGCCATGTTCTTACTGCTTCGTCTTGATCGCGTCTCTTCGTTTATAGCGGTAATTTTACCACTTCTCAGTAACATAAAAGTGTACCTTCCCACGAAAAGGGACCAGTATAACTGCAGAATTTTTATAAGTTTAGTTTTATAAAATAGATTCTCTAGCACTGTCCCAATGGCGTGCCATTTTGTTTCCTTCGAAAATCGGAAAACAATCGTTGATCTTCCAAATCTAACTTTGGTGACTCACATGATCGATCAGATTGATCCTAGGACATGTGCTAAAAGAATTATTTTTGGTTTTAAGAGCTTATTCAAGTTCCACACTCGAACAATATTGGGATAAACAGAATCCTAAAAGAACATCTACTCAACTACGAGTTAATTTAAAGGTAAAGTAAGGCTTCTATAAAAGAGAAGAAAGTTTGTTGGTAAAGGTGAAGTTAGATTGAGGACGAAGAGAAAAGAATTGCATAGGAAGGAGAGAAATAAGGTAAGGAGGAACAATAAAGGCAATAAAAGACTTGGTAAAACTTAAAGTAAAAATAAGTAAATTGCATTAAGTTAAAAGATGGTCTGTTTACATCACGTACATTCTCTTACAATACTCGCTTTCTCTATACTCGGATACTTGGAGTAGTTTTAAGAGTAATTTGTACACTAGTAAATTACAACACACTTTGGATATGTCTAAGATACTCTATTTATAGTAACAAAAAATAACCTCTCATAACTTCCACCATAATCTCCTTCCGCCACTTGTCTTAAATGCATGGATCCATTATTCATAAGGTGACGCGTGTCTCCCTCAATTTTCCACAAGCAAAACCGTTCCCTCCAACATTCAAATTTCAAATATTTCGACACATCATTCGTATCAGCAGGCGGTCGAACCCTTGGCCTCCGGGTGAGTCCTTCGACTTTAGCTTTTTTCTTCTTTCGACCATTTTCTTGTATTCAAGTAATTCTCCATCCTTTTGTCTTAGATACCTTCTTTCTAGATGAGGCGTCGAATTTAGGAGTTAACTCATACACCGAATGATAAATGAGGAATAGAGCTTTCTTGTCTCTCTTTCTTGACTCCTTTAATGTCTCATTTACACCTTGGCTTAGCGAGGTTTCATCTTGCCCCTTGAAGCCTTTCTTAACGATACCTCACACATCTTGAGCTCCTAATAGAGCCTTCATCTTGATACTCTAATTGGCATAGTTGTTCTTTGTGAGCATCGACATTTGAAAAGGAAAATCTCTATTCTTCATCTTTTGAGGACCTTGAAACTCTAATGTCAGTTTGTTGGAAATAAAACTTTTTGTGTTTAGGAAAATATATGGGCATATTAGAGGCTTTAATAAAAACTTGATAGATAGGAGAATTATTTATGGACGAGAGAACTTTTTCTTTTGCTTGATTCAAAAGTGTAGGATTACATATATAGTACTCTAAAGAAAACTCTAGACACACTAATTCTAGAGAGTTCTCAACTCTTAAAATTTCAAGAGTATTCTAGAAAATATTACAACCCTAAAAAATATCTAGACGCTCCAAACACTACAAGAGTTTTCTAGAAGCATTACTCAAAATTATCTAAACCCAAAATAATTAAGCTCAAAAATCTAAAACACAAATAATAAAATTAGGTTCAAATCAAGTTTAATATTTCAACACCTAAAAGTTAGCTTTCGTCTAACGCTAGGTAGTGGTGGCTTCTTAAAAAGCTACATCGAATCTAATAAACGATTAGAAAATCTATGCTATTTAGGCATTAGGCGTCGTCCATTGGAAATGTAAAAATGTTGATTCATTTAATGTTAGTGTTATCTTTTTAAGACGCAAACTTGTTGTAAGCATTTCAGTAGTGTTAGAGCATCCACACTCATCAACCACATTTTGGTTCTTTAAACGGGACCCACATAATTTTTTATATTATATTACACTTCTATATTTTCTAAACAACTCAATTACATATTTCAAATATCCATACAACTCATTAAAAACTCTAAAATGGGTCCCACCAATTTCCAAAACAAATGTCCATATAATTATTGACCTTTGAAATATAATATTTTAATATTAATTGAATAGGAAAGTACAGAAAAGAAACGTTCTCAAATGTGAGAACGTATGCAAATGTAGGAACGTTTTTTTTTCTCAAATATCCATTTAATTCTGACATGATGACTTTGGAATATGTGTAGAAATGATTTACATCCACCGATAATTATGCTCTTAGTTTTTGCTGACACTAACTGTATTTTTTTAAATGCTCATATCAGAATGCATCTGAACCTGTTTAAATTCTATAATATAATTTGTAGTCATGCTATAGTACAATTTACAGTCATTTACACCATACAAACTTATTTGAAATTCTCTATATTCATAATAGCTCAATTATTATGTTATAATAACAATATGAGTCATTCACAATCTACATTTAGTTCAGTAGTTCAATAATACATGAATAACAATCAACTAACTAAACTACCCATAATAAAATGTAAGTATCATCACATAAAGATCATCAGAAACAATAAAATTAGATGTTTCCTTAACAAAACCATTTACACAAGCACATAGTAATGATATTCAATTATGCAAGAACTAAATAATGTTTTCCTTCCCAAACAATCAATTATATAATAGTAATAGATAACCATAACGGCCAACACATTCAATTTACACAAACACACAATAACAGACAATAAACAAAATCCTTACTAGTCTCATTACAAGAAAACAAAAGATTAGCTACCAAAATTTTACTACAAATTACTTTCATAGTTAATCTCAATTTAAAAGACAGCTATTTAACTCTAACTACATAAATGAAAATCAAAAGATTAAACATTATTTACCCTTTTAAAAAATTAGGTAAAAAGATACTATTGTTTTTGAAAAAATTCATTTTTTAATAAAAAAGACACTTATCATAAAAAAAACTCACATAAAACCCTTTTCTCCAAATCACTTTTTCTCCATCCAAAATCAGTTTTTCTTCAGATATCGAAATCACTTTTCCTCCACCGATCGAAATCATTGTTTCTTCGATCAAAATCGTTACTTCTCCGTCATCGAAATCGCAAATTCTCCTTCATCAATCGAAATCATTGTTCCTCTGTCATTGATCGAAATCCATGCTTCTCTGTCATCAATCAAAATTGTAGCTTCTTCTTCATCAATCGAAATTTCTACTTCTTATTTTTCGTTGTAAATCACTACTTGAACTTTCTGCTCGTTGGAAATCACCGCTTCAACTTTCTCTTCGTTCGAAATCGCTCATGCATTTCTCAAAACCTAATACTTCGGTAGTTGTTTTTCCTTGATAAATAATAACCATTTCAAGTTTGTATGCAATAATTTTTATCTATTTCATTTTGAATATTAATGCTCCTTATGCTTCATTGATATTTTTAAAACCATATTAGATGTATTACCGAATTACTTAGTCGGTATGACCTCTGTTGCAATTCCACATGTGTACTAAATGTGAAATACGTGATTAATACTCCATTAATTGATTAACATTTTTGGTCTGGTTAACTTCAAGTACCTAGCATTACGGCAACAAGGTATTGTCCGATTTGGGTGTGACAATTCTCATGTCTTTGTCTTTTAGAAAAGACATTTTGTTGAGCTAATGGAAAGGGGACGTTGGGTCTACCGTTAAGCGAGATGTAATTATGTCTAATTTCCTTTTCATTATAACTGTAGAGAAGATTCAAGGTTGAAGTTGTAATTCTTTTGATTGCTACAAAGAATACAAAAAACTTCAATGACTCTAATTTAAGATCTCCAACAAGGTATGATTGAGATTTGATGTTTGGAGTTATTTTTTTACTATTGTAGGGCTTAAGCTTGATGAATTTCTGAATCCTAGACGCGTTTCTTGTATCGCGCAGTAAATCTATAGCTCTCATGTTAATAACAGAGTCAATAACTCTCCAATTACCTTTATCTTTATCACTAAACCATATTTTATACCCTGGCTTTGTTCCTTCTTCATAAGTGTTGTAATTACTTCCTCCTCTATGCTTGTTAGATTTGAAAATTTTGAAAATAAATATAAAAAAATGAAGATTTTCTTTGCCTGTTTTTGCCTCTGATTATATGAAAAACACTAATCGCTAGCTTTCTTGATTACAATGGTTTTTATGAGTTGAAAGGAACTTAAATTAGCATGTCTCACTTTGAGACAAGAGAATATGATTCAAATTATTTTCATGATTAATAATGTCGTAACCCGAAATTTGACCTTCCGTTTTGTCTTTTTGCATGAGTATGTGCATTTGCATTGCTGGCATACACATTAGCATTTTTTCTATGTGGTTTTGTTGTAGGAATATTCAAGTTTTGCGAAGCTCGATTAATCACATTCTCACAAAGTCATCACATCATCAATGCAAGCAAAATACAAAGGTTCTCGTACCTATTCATCAAAGCAAGGAGTCGAGGTTCAGCGCCACAACCATAACACCTCACTTCAAGCCAAAAAAATCTCATTTTTCTCTGTGTTAATCGATTAACGATATATGGTTAACCGATTAACACCATGTTACAGCGTCAAATTCAGCTTTTGAACAGCTGTTAATCAGTTAACCTTATTTGGTTAATCGATTAACACTTGCTATTTCAACAAAAAAAATCATCATTTTCATCACATGACAACAACTCTCTACATTCTTTTGTGGTCTATTTTATTCTAACGTTGTGTAGAACATTCTAGATATTTCAAGACCTTTCAAGGCATTTATTCTAACACATTATTTTCAATCAAGACTACCATGTAACTTCATTTGCAAGTATGTGAACCATTGAATTTGGACTTGCTTTGGGATTGCTCCACCGAGTTAACAAATAACTAACTAAGTCAACTTCTCAATCAGTGAGTTAGATGTAAATAACTCTAAAGCTAGCTCCAAAGCAAACTTCAAAGCAAACTCCAAACCTAGCAACTCCAAACTTCCACTCTATATAAAGAAACCTTGGCATTTTTTCTTGGGACCTTCAACCATTTTCACAATTCTCTCTCAATTTTCACTCTTCTCTCTCACATTCTCTTTAAAATTTCGGCAACTTTTTCTCACATTCATCTTCATCTTCTTCCCAAACCACACACAAAAGCTCAATTTCCATCATTAGAGTGTAACAACCTTCACATCGAAATTGTTATCCTCTTGAGCTAAACCTCATTTCACTTGGATTTCTGGATTTATAGTAGCTTCTTCTCTATTTCAAGTAATCATCTCAAGTTTCTCGGTAGAAAATTGGAATTTCGAGCATATATTTCATTTTTATTGGTTTTGCTACGATTTGATCTCAAGCTTGGAATTCTCTGGTTTTCTTGACTTATTCTCATCACACATCACTTGCAACAATCACCAAGGAAATTCTCCGCCTTTTAGGTTGGTAATTCGCATTCGGTTTACTATTTTTGATCACTTTCGTGCGTTTACGGTGTAGATTCGATAGTTTCTCGATGTGAATTGATCTTTTGATTATTTTGATTCTTGATATTGATGATTAATTGATTCTCTTGATGCTTAATTGTTGATTTTGGACTTAATTTTCGTGTACAATTGCATGACATAACATGTGAGAGATTAGATAAGTGATTAATTGTTGGAAGTGCTTTTGAAAACTGTTTTCCTGCCACTGTCCTAGTGTTAATCGATTAATCCTATATTCAATTATCCCCAATGTTATAATTTATTATTTCAAATTTTATTACTCACAATCAATTGAAATAAGTCTCTTAATTGTTGGAAATAGCTAAAAATCAAAGCATTTGATTTTTGGGTCTAATAATAGATTAGCATAATCAATTATGAGATTTATTTCACCCATCGAATGTTTCTAAATTTAAACCTCACTTTGGCCTATAAACAAAGATCTCGTATGTCATTTCAAATCACTTAGAAAATGATCTTTGATCATTCTTTCTCACTTTGATGTTTTACTACAAATCTCTCTTTTTCACACTTAAATTTCTCCTTAGTGCTCTGAGAGTGTTCTTGTGCTTAAGTGATCATGACCTTTATTTTGAGTAAAAGACATATTTGTAATTTACCCAAAATTGTATTATCTCTTGAGTAAAGTTCATTTTGTAAAAAGTTTTTTGGTTGCAAGATAAACCAATAAAAGCTCTTGTTTGGTTTGGAGATGGGCTTAGGAAGTCTCAATTTGGTTAGTGAATTTCGGCTACTATAAAAGCTCTCTTTTGGTTCATGAAGATCTGCCATAAAATCTCTTCAAAGGATCTTGAGCTTAATCTAATGTAAAATGTATGTCAATTCGATATCATCCTGTGTTAAATCTCATCTTGATTCGAGATTAGCCTATGTAAAATCTCATCTTGGCTTGGAAGTCAGTTGTGTAAAACCTTGATTCAATTTAGAGGATAGCCAGTATAAAATGTGAATCTATGTGTTTGCATGCTTGAAATTGATAATCCTACTGAAAATCTTCCTTGTGATTTAATGACGACAACACTAATGTTTGTTGAAGTAGAGGGTAATATCCTTCTAACTCTTTGATGATAGTGACTGACTTGAAGATATCTTAATCCTTGTTAAGTAAAAGATCAAAGTTCTTGTAAAAGGCTTATATGAGTGATGCATCTCATCACATTTCAAAAAATACGATCCTTCCCGAAGCGTTCGCGCACTCGCAAAAAATGGTTCGAACAAAGTCGTCATCGAACATTATTTATCCCCTAAGATGGAAAGGGAAAATATTGATAAAACTATTAAAAGAAAAGAAAATGTTTGTCGCAACCAAATTTGAGTTTCGGAGTCAATTACGCAAGGGGGTAGTATTAGCACCCTTTACATTCGTTGTGCTGAACGTGAACCTTTTAGTTAAATTCACAATTGAATGTTAGCTTACATTAATTATTTTCTTTGAGTTATTGAACGAGAAAAAGAAATGAACGATTTTTAGGATTTTTTATTAATGTGCCTGGTAAGATTTCAAAATCCTTCTCAAGGGTACATAATTCTTTGTAGCAAATAATTGTTTGTTGGTTGCTTTTATAGAGTAACTCTATAGACATATCGAGTGATTAAACATTTGCTTGTTGCTCGCTCTTGGAGATTGAAGCTTTTGTTTTTTCACGTCGATATGAATAAAGCATACTTATTTTTAAAAATGATTTCGAAATCGCGCAAGGGCGGAAAATAAGTTTGATTCGTTTGAGTATGTTTTAGGGTTTGAAAGACGAATAAGAACTGAGTGCCAACCAAAGTTCCATAAGACCAAAGAGAGCGAGTCAAAACGCTGACTCCACTCCTACGGAAAACCCATTTAACAACGGTTGGTAAAGATATATAATCACGCGGACCCAGTGTTGCACCCTAAAATTTGCCCAACCTTACTCCTTGGTTTATGTTTCAATGTCATTAGCATTTGCATATAGAGTCATGTACATAGACTAACCATCTGCATAGCATAAGCATAGCAAACCATTCAACAGGGGACCAATCATTATGCTCATCTATAGAAGCCTATCAAGAGGTTATTATCCCAATTCAATCTCATTCAAGTCATCAGGAAAGAATTTGAAAGCAAAGAGTTCAGCAGATCAAGCCTTGAGTCCATCTCCTAGCTGAGGGTGTCTGAGGGTCAACAAGGGGGTTGTGAGCTGTGAGTTGAAGGCATGGAGAGTATCTAGACATTATGAGAGACTTAGAAAGTCATTTGGAGAAGGAGACAAGTCATTGAGGAGAGCACAAGAGCTATAGTTGAAGGCAGTCAACTAGGGTTTCATCTGGGTCAACCCTAGGTCAATTGACTGATTTAAGGGGCATTCAAGTCTAGTGGAGAGATGTGGGGTTCATCATTGGACATATAAAGAAGGATATGGAGATATGCCAAGGAGAATTCAAGAGAAATCAAGGAGAAGAGGAGTTTCTAAATTAGGGTTTCTGTGTAAAATCCCCTAGTTTAGGTCAAATTTCCAAGCAAGATAAGTCAAAATGCTAGCTTCAAATGGCTTCTTGGCCAACATGAAACTTGTAGAGGATCTCAAGACCTTTAATTTGAGTGGTGGAAGACATCAAGGAGATTTATAGAACTCAAGTTATGGTCCTTGCAAGTTACAGGTCATCTGAGGTATCTGAATTTTTGTCTGTAAAAGTGACTTGACTTCCAAGCTATTTTTACCCCTCAAGGAGATTTCAAATGAATTCTTGGTCAACATAAGAGTTGTTCCTCATTGTCTTAGCTTTCTAGAATGGTATAGTATGCCTTCATATGATGTGTGGAACTCAACTTATGGTCTTGGCAAGCAAAGGGTATTTTGGGCATTTGTGAATTACAGGTCATTTTAACCTATGTCCAAAACGCATACAAGGAGGCCTCAAATGGAAAAACTTACAACATCAAACTTGCTCCAAATGGGATTTTAAGTCTAGAAAGAAGGTCACAAATTGTTGGAAAAGCTCATATCATGAAGTTGCATAATTGGTCAAAAGTTGAACTAAAATGGCTTATAATTCAAAGAAATTCAAAGTGAAAAATGGTTTGGGAGATTTATGAGTCCAAATGGAGACTTCCAATATATGATTTTGAATGGAAAAGGCATTCTAAAGACAATGGTTCAAACACTTTTTTGAGTTTAGAAGGAAAAAAGAAAGATATTCTTGGTTGCTTGCATTTTAAGAAACACTTCAAAAATGGATCAAAGTTGGAAGGCAAGGGAATGTGTAAGATGGATCTAGAATGTTCATATGAGGTCTATATATTCATGAAATGCAGATTGATCAAGGGTTGGCTTCATTTTCACCAAGAATCTCCCAAATTCTCTCATTCTTTTTCATTGAAGTTTCATTCCAATTCCTCAAATTCTTCACCAAATCATCATCAAAATCAACTTCATTATATTGTTTCATCATCATGGATCATAATTCAATCAAGAACCAAGTGTGATTCCTCCATTTTCGAGCACTTCCATCATCAACATCAAAATCACAATCTCCATTGGACAGCACAATTCAAGCCAGGAATCATCAAAGCATTGCATACAGAATTGAGTATTGAGTTAATTGATCAAGATCCAAGCCTTGGAAGCCTCAGATCCACAAGTCTCCATAGCTGTTTTCAAGATTTTACACCAGGTGTGTTTTCATTCACACAGCTTGATCTAGTTGGTTTAGCATGTTGTTGTTAGTTTAGATATGATCTAGGTGGTTAGTAGCGTAATTAGGATGAATTTGAGGCTGAATAGAGACCATTGTTAGCAGGTGTATCAAACTGTTAGGAGGTAGAACTCGTGGCTTAATGCATTAGAATTCTAGGTTGTTAGCGCAGGTTAATCACCATTAGTTATGGAAGAGTTTAGTCTAGGTTTGAGGGAGAATTGTGATGATGAGTTGCAGAGTGCATTCATGGTGATCAGACCTTGTAGGTATCGGGTTGAGTGATCTAGTGAGTTTCAGATTGAACTAGTGCCACAGGATTATAGAGGGAGAGATCCTGAGCATTTTTCATGTTGGGATCGAGTTGATTCGTGGCTTGTAGAGTGCGAACAGAGTGGTGTAAGTTTGGTTCGTGCATGGCCATTCATGGTGTAAACCCTAAGTTTCAGGATCAAAGGAGGAAGACATAATCGTGTCCGTTTATTTCATGGTAGACCTTTGACTTGTGAGGCCATCCTAGGGCTGAGATTCAATTCAGAATTTGGAGGGAGATGAGTCAGGTGCCAAACGCACCGTTTCATTAATTGAAACGGGGCGGGCCTGAGTGGTATTGCTAATCCCCCCCCCTATGCCAAGCCCAACTCAGTTTTGAACATGATTCTGCTTCTATTCTCACCCCCCAGCGTCCTTCTATTATTTCACTAAGTCTGAGTGATGCTGGGCCTTGACCAATGTGCTACGCGCACCCCCTATCTGCTTGGCCCATCCAGAATATAACTAGGGCGCCTGCTATTCATACCCCCCTCCCTCATTTTAATTCAATTTAATTTCTTAATTCACTTTAATTTTTACCAATTTTCATAAATTCATAACAAATTCATAAAAAATTATTTTCACTTCATTCTTTTTACATCATTTTCTTTAGGATGTGTAGAAAATTATAGAAAAATAAAATTGCATTTTTATTTTCATTTCATGTTTTTGCCATATTTTCTAAATAAATGTCATTTTAAATAGCTTCATTTCATGCATGATTTTAATAATTTTTGTTCTATTAAATGCTTTCATATTTTTTGTTCATTCTTTTTAGGGTGTTTAGATTAGATGTTGAACTTGTAGAAACAATTTAGTTCCCATTTTTAGGAGTTAATTTTAGGTGATTAATGTAGGCTTGAACAACATGAAATAAACTAGGGTTTTAGGTGATGACTTAGGAGTTTGATTTCATTTCCCTTAGGACTTAGGGTTTGAATAGATTAGTTATGGGACTATAGGGGCTATGGGTAGCTATTAGATCCCTTAGAAAAAGTCAGGATTCCCCTACTGCTATTAATACTGTCTGTGTATCTGATTGTTTGGTGTGGTGTGCCCTCTGGGGATTATTGCTTGCTTGCTGGGGTATTGGGATTGTCTGGGGCCTTGGGAGAGCTGAAGACTTGAGGAGATGAAGACCATTGGAGATCCAGAGATTGGAGATCAACTGCCAGAGTTGGAAAGGAGGTTCTTGCTAGCAGCTGCTGAGGAGACTAGGGTTTAGGAGCTAGGCAGAGCTCTAGGTTAGAAATTTTGTTTCTCAAACATGGATTGCCTTGTCTGCATCCATTCTTCTCTGTGATTCAGAGTCTCTCTAAGACACTCACCCCCTTCCTTTGGAAGGCTTGGTGATAGTGTCTAAGAGATAGAACTCTTGAGAGAAAATGTCTCTTGTGTTAGAAGCAGTCTGTTCACCACCCTTGGTAGTCAACTGATTGCTTAACACCCAATTCACTCTTATGACTGATTCCTCATCCTGGAGGTTTGAACTTGAAGAAAAGCCATTGCAGATGGAAGAATGATGATCAAAGCCCTTGCCTGAAGGCCATGAAGATGGAGATTGATGCTTGTTGAAGCCTGTAGCTGATTGGAGATTACTTGAAGCCAGATGTTGATTCAGAGCTGCTGAAGCTGTTTGTTTATTATTGTTGTATTTCATTTCTGATGTATTGATTGGTTTTCTGGACTGTATTGTTTGCTGTTTACCCTGCTGGGTTGAAAGTGAAGCTTGTTCACTTTTGCCTATTGTTTTCTAGGTTCGAGGTTGAGTGGGACTCCCTTGCCTCGCTTGTGCTGTTGCATCCATGCATTTTACTGTTTTACTGCTTTACTGTATATATCTGATATTGTTTCTGTTTTTGCCTATCCCGTAGGATCTCTGTTTCTCTCTATGCAAGAGAGGAGCATGATAGACACTAGGTCTTAACCCATGCATGATAACATTAGGATAGTTTGATTCCCTTCGCAACCGTAGGTTAGAGTTCTGTCTCTTTCTTTCTCAAAACAAACAGAAAAACACGTAAAGATTTCAAACCCAATAAAAGACACTTCTTCCGTAAAAGAATGTGAACTCATCAAGACGTCATTTTTGTCCGCCGGGACTGCTAATCAAAAAACCCTTTTTCAGAAGGAATAAAAACAATCAAGACAAGCTTGTGTCGTACGTGGCCCGAACTACGTTTGCTCTGATCTTTCATGCCGTGTGAAAGTACGTAGGCATAGGATGCGATATCCTAGCGAGCAACCTTCCCCTCCTTTCCCGTAGGTAGGCGAACTACGTTGACTCTGATTTCTCGTTCCAGGCGAGAATACGTAGGCATAAAGTGCGATACTTTGCCGAGTCATTTTTATTTTCATTTTATTTTCTTTTTAACCCCTGACCTGTAGAGTAGATAGAATAACAATCCATACCCGAAAACAAGCGTGGATCCCGTCGAGTACGACGGACGTGAGGGGTGCTAATACCTTCCCCTTGCGTAACCGACTCCCGAACCCCGGTTTTGGTTGCGACGACCATACCTTTCCCGTCTTTGCGAGGTTTACTCTGGGCGTTTCCTTTCCCTCCCGTGGGATAAATAACGCACGGTGGCGACTCTTCTGTTTAGCCGGCGCCGATTTTCGCAGTAGCGACAGCTGGCGACTCTGCTGGGGATACAACGTCCCCTGGCTGCTAAGGACTGCGATAGTTCTTATGCATTTGGGATCCAACGTCCCTTAAGAGAGTCAATCGTAACGCTTGTTTTCCCGTCGAGGATTTTGTATGGAGTTATTTTTATATTTCTAACCTTGTATTTTCAGCTTTATATATTATATTATTATTGCTGTATGTTGGGGTGTGATGGGTGTTCTGATATTGAGAGATAAGCCGGACCTGGGCTTGAGTGCACCTAGAATTAGAGTAGAAATTAGTGGGTGCCCGCTTGCTTTGCTTGCTTTGGTGTCCCATGAAATCTACACTCAGACGAGGTTCCTCTGGTTGGCCTCCTGCCCCTTCCTTTGGTTGGCGTGGGTTGCTGGTTAGTTGGATTGTCGACTCTGGGGACCGATCATTTGGAAGTTGGCTAAGTGAGGCCTCTTCAGGAATTGATGATGCCACTCCTTCTGGGAATCGTATCATCAACCCTGAAAGTCTGTGACGCCGACGACCGCATAGGATGCCGTACCTTGTGCCAGTTATAGGGCCACCCACCTGTGAGGGGATTCAGGGTTATGCAGGTAACTAGACCTTCAGACCACCGGTTTGTTGATCAGGATCTTGGATATTTATGGAGGGTTCTAAGGTCTGTCAGAGACCAGTTGGTGTGTTCCGAGGTCTGTCAGAGACTATTTGGAGATGTGTTCTGAGGTCTGTCAGAGACCAGTGGGGGATATGATCTGAGGTCTGCCAGAGACCATTCAGGTTATGATTATGGGGTCTATCAGAGACCAATATTGGAGCTTTGTTTGAGGTATATCTGAGACCAGGGCTTGAGGACTTCTGGATGGTCTATCTGAGACTTTTCTTGATTGGGTTCAGGCTATTCAGCTACAGCTTTGGTCCCTGTTGCATGTTACTTGCATTGTATCACTGCATATCCATTACCATTTGCATTTCACTAACGTGTGTCTGTGCTGCAGGCGCATTTGCATTTCCCTAGTTCTAGTACCCAGACTTCTGAGTGTTTGATCATGACTAGCTTAAGGAGAACGGTTGCTTACAAATTGCCTACGCCTGATATTGTTCCTCTACTTGGGTTGATCTCTCTTGCTGATGAGGGTGTTCGTAGGAGCTTCCGGATGAGCTATGGTAGACTACTGAGATTGGTGTGCAAACCTACAGAGGTAGAGTTAGATGGGCTGTATGCTTTGATGCAATTCTACGACCCTGCTTTGAGGTGCTTTACGTTCTCTGACTTTATTATGGGACCAACCCTGGAGGAATACGCTGAGTATGTTGAGCTGCCCGTGCAGAACCAGGTTCCATTCATTCATTATGACGCCAAGCCCAAGCCGGAGGATTTGGCAAAAGCCTTGCATATTGATGCTTCTGAACTTGTGACTACTGTTTCCCGTGGAGTTCCAGGCTTCTCACTCCAATTCTTAGTTGGTAAAGCCCAAGAGTATGCTAAGAGCGGGTGCTGGGTTGCTTTCAACGCTGTGTTGGCCTTGTGCATTTATGGCATAGTACTGTTCCCCAATATACCGGATTTTGTGGACTTTGATGCTTTCTACTTGTTTGCCGCTGGTAATCCTGTACCTACTTTACTCGGAGATCTCTACCACTCACTGCATTACAAGAATGAGAAGGGAAGAGGGAAGAATGTTCACCTTTGTGTACCCTTGTTGAGTATGTGGTTTGAGAGTCACCTTCCTAAGAGAAGATCTGTTGCAGAGACTACAGTTTCAGCTGGTTGGCCAGAGCGCCTGATGAGGCTATCGTCGGAAGATATGGAGTGGTTTGATCGAGACCTGTTGGGATCTGAGCTCATCTTCAGTTGTTCTGGGTACCCTAATGTGCCGTTGATAGGAAGAAAAGGGTGTATCAACTACAACCCTTCTCTATTCATTCGTCAATTCGGATATGCGCTGAAGAATCCACCCCAGGAGGAAGAAGTACAGGAATCTCTGTACTTCACAGGTGACGTGAAGGGGGAATTGTTAGCCAAGTTGCAACATGCCTGGACGCGTATTAACCGCAGAGGGAAGCCACTGTTAGGTAAGAATGATTGTCAGGCCTATGCACCTTATAGAGTTTGGATTCAGGAGAGGGCTAGTCAGTTGAGGATGCCGTTTCCAGATGCACCAATTCTTGTTCCCGTCCCGGTAGCAGAGCCAACTACTGTTTCCAGGGAAGTCTATGAGCAAGTTGTGAAGGAAAAAGAAGCCTTGATGAGGATTAATGAAGGGTTAGAGCAAGAGTTAGCCCAGGCACGCAGTGAGAAAAACAAGGCCGTATATGCTTTCCAACAACAGATCGAGCTGGTAAACAGGTTAGGAGCTGAGTTGACCGAGGAAAAGAAAAAGCGTGAACGTCTGGGGCAAGAGTTCAGAAGTTCCCATGACATGCTGGAAGCCAAAAAGAAGGCGCTCGACGCAGCTCACCGAGAGATATCTTCTTGCAATAAGACTTGGAATGCTACGCTCACCAACAACAAGAAGAGGGAAGATAAGCTGAAGCAGCAAATTTCCGACCTCGAAGAGAAGTTGAAGTCTAGCATCAAGAAGTGTGAGGAGGAAGTGATGACCCGGTATAGTGTCCAGCATGCACTGAACAAGGCAATCAAGTCCAGAGATGAAGCAGTGTCTCAGAAGCGAAAGTTAGAAGATTGCTTCGGAGAAGCAACCTGGGAAGAAACTGCTGAAGACGTACGCCGTGTCCTTAAGAGGAGAAACCAGCTTGTTGAAGGGCTGCTTGATCGACCAAGCCATCCGGAGACCAAGAAGTTGATAGAGGAGTACCAGACTTTTGGGAGGATTTGATCATTTCATGTAGTAACTTGGATGCTTTATTTGCATAGTGCTGACCATCACCAGGATTGTTGGTTGAGGTCATGCCTTCTTTGTACTCTCAGTGATATTGTATCCCGGGCTTATTGATTCTCCCTGCAATATATGAGGCTTTCTATGATTCAGCTCCGATATTCCTATTGTCAGCACTGTCACTGCACCGGCACCTTCGCACTAGAACTGGGGGAATGAATTTCCCTAATGCACAGGCACACACGTTGCATTGCATTCATATTCATATTGCATTACAGGTAATTATCAAATTGTATCTCATCTCCTGTATCCATCAGGTCTTCCAAGATTAGCGACCGAAGAATTCCCTGGCAGCAAGGAAGTCATGAGTCAGGATCCGACCGAGATGCAAGAAGTGCGCGACCACATAACACGGATCATACAGGTAATGGAGGCCATGGCCGAGAATCAGAAGCAGTTGCAGGATACGGTGCAGCCTCTGATGGCACGGGCTAATGATAGAGCTGCCGGCTTTGCTCAGCTAGAGAATCAAGGTTTTCTCCCAGGCCGCATACGCCAACTTGTGGGGGTAGCCATAAAACAGGTTCAAGCAGAATTAACGGATGTTCGAGGCCAGCTGGGGCAGTTCACGAAAGATATGCAAGAATTGCGCTCAAATCAAGAGACGCTAGAAGAAGAGAACTGCCGACTGAAGGCACAGATAGGGTTGATGGCTGAAGTATTAAGGAACGTACTCCGGAGAGAAGGAGGGCAAATGTCGGAAGACGCAGCTGGCTTATCTGTTCCTCAGGGGTCTGAAGAATCGGCACCCACGCATGATAGGCGTAAGAGACCCTCCCCACGATTCGAAGCTCAGAATTCTCCTCGTCAGCAGTCGCAATTGATTTTGCAGGATAACTCAAGGAGGTGGGGTAAGAGAATGAGGTTTTCTAACAGAGTATTTGATGAGATCCCTGTGGATTATGATCAGCTGGTGCAACTCTTGTTCCAACTTCAACTGGTTGAGCCCCGCATTTTGGTTCCATTAACAGGGCAGCCGCCACCAGACTATGACCTGAACGCCCATTGTGCCTTCCACTCCGGAGCACCGGGGCATAACATTGCAAACTGCAAAGCTTTTAAGCATAAGACTCAAGATTTGCTGGATGAGAAAATAATTGAGTTTGTACCGGGGGGCATAAAAGTTGCAGGAACTGATATTCCCATTTCCCCGCCAGAGGTTGCAGATGAATCGAGGTATATCCCAGAGCCACTGGAAGCTAAGTCTCCATGTCCACAACAGTTTCCGATGCCAGGGTTGAACTTAAGGATGATAACGCGTGAGCCCAAGGAATCGCCCGAGCAAAGCCAGCAGCATGCAAGATGCCAGTATACGACTCAGCAAAGAATTCGGGGAAAGAAGCCGAGGAGGGTGTTTGAGAAGCCTCCTTCAACGTACGCAGATTTGTTACAGACACTACTAAGATTGAACTTGGTGGAGAAAAGAACTCTGGCACCAATAACCGGCACTTTGCCGGATGGCTATGATGCAAGCAGACACTGTGAATTCCACTCCGGGGCTCCCGGACATGATATTGAAGGTTGTCACGCGTTCAAGCATAGCGTCCAAGATTTAATCGACAGCAGGGTCATTAACTTCTCCGATAGGGTCCCCAAGGTGGTGCAAAGCCATAAACAAGCAAAAGCCGGGGTGATGAAAAGGTTTCCCAGATTTGATCGGGCTGGTGAAAGAAGATCAAGACAGCAGTAGGCTACCCCTGATGATAGCTTCTGAGGATGGTTGACTCGCCAATAAGTCAGAGTGCAGGAAGTCCAGTTCCGAGACGCCGACATTTTTCATGTTATCTTGTTCATGTCCTCGCATTTGTAGTTTCTTTTCTGTGTAATTGCAAATTTCGCTCTTAACACTTGTTGTTTTTCAATTGATATTGATAAACGAAATGAATATGCATGTTTTGAATTAATCCAGTCGTGTTCACTCTTTGTTTTTCTTTAATGCTTAATGCTTGTTTTAGCAGGAATCTGGGGAGGATGACGAAAACAGATGACGAGTAATATTCCGATTGTATGCTTTTGGATAAAGAACCTGTTGATGAGATACAGGCATTGTTTCAATCCATAAACACCGGAGATATAAGGAAGATAATCCCTTGATAACCCCTTTGAGCCAGTAGTAGAAGTTTCTTTTGAAAATGAAAAAAAACCTAAATCTCAACCCGGGGCAGGGTAGGCGTCAGTTAGCTCGGCCAAGCGTTCGAATCGTGAAAGGAGTGTCCGGTTGAGGATAAATCACACTTGTATAAGTCGTGCCTAAAGAATCGCAAGGGTTAAACCTTGCCGACAAAGAGTGAAACAGTCATATTACTCCACAAGAAGTCAGACAAACCAGTGTCACACGACTTGTTCAAAAAAAAAAAAAAAAAAAAAAAAAAAAAAAGAGAACGAAAAGTGAAAAGAATCAAGAGCCCGCTAAGTCAAAACTTGAAAACAAATGACTTAGGCAAAAACAGGGGCATCCCGCTGGACTGGAAAATCAAAAGAATCTCAAAAGATACTCAGTCCAGGCAAAAGTTAGGGAACGGAAAAAAAACGAAAGACGAAAAGGATTGTCAAAGAAAAGAACAAATCCTCGAAAAGGACAAAAGTCGTGTGATTCTAGGTACCCAAAGACGAAAAGCAAATGACTGTCACTCAAAAACAAAAAATGTGTGGTATCCTGAACCATCACTCCTATCATTCCACCTCTAATAGGTGAACGCCGAAGTCAGATTAGCTGAACATAGGATTGGAGAACATCACGAAGAATGGGTGGGTCGAAATAAATTTTGAGCCTATATCTTTCCTTGTTAACCGTGAACCTGACCACGTTACAACCCGAAAAAAGTCCTAATTGAAGCAGGTTTTGTCCGAGGGCATACGTCAGTAAAGATCTCGTCGATTCTGACTCCTAAAAGGGTTCCTCTTACCAGCTTTCATATTGACATTTTGATAATTGATTCATTACATGTCACAAAATTTTTTAGTGAACAGACTTGGGTTTTGAAACTGTCATATGCATTGCGTTTAATATATCTTTTATGCAGAACAACTTGTGTTACTTGCGAGTAAGCGCATGCCGACAGGAAAGATTCCTACAGTGGAAGGTATGATCAGGATAAAATGCAGAATGCCCAAATATTTCGTGAACTGGGGCAAGCTATACTAATTAATTCAGGTAGAGTCGGTCATCCTAGAATCAGTAAATCCGGGGCAGTCGGGTCAAGATTTGGCAAATCTCTCATAGCTATGGGCAGTACTCCACGACACAGTCGATCAGAGACAAAAGATTGTTGCGAGACCGGGGCATGTCACCCTAGAAGCACGAAAGTTATGTTCTTGAAACACCCCTTCGAGGTCCGAAATGTAGAAGCCGTCCATGTCTGGTTGTCAAGATACAAAGACTGTAGGGTCCATTCCAGAACTGTTGCAGATTCAGGGGCAAGCTGGGCATGTTAGTATCCCCGAAGCGGAGTTCTCTCTTTTCAGCAAGTGTTCTTTCCTCCCAGTGGAACTCGAAGATCAAGACTCTCCCCAGCAGAGTTGGTGGTGGGTCCTGTCATTTATTTTGTCAGGGATACTGTGTAATATCAGTTCACTCTCCAGCAGAAATCCAATCGTACTGTGCACATCTGCTATTCCCCAGCAGAGTTATATTCCCCAGCAGGATGCTACTTCAACAAGGTGTTTGGTTTAAGTTCCTAATTTCCCAGCTGAGTCGACTTCACTCTTACAGCATTTATTTTGCGGGAATAATTCTGTAGCACCTGGCTATCCCCAGCGGAGTTGGCATTATCTTCAGCATTTATTTTGCTGAAGCGGTTCCTGTATCCCAGCAGGTGGAGAGAACTCTTGCTCAAATGAATTACCAAACACTCAAGATCTCGGCATGAGATATTCAATGATAATGTCAGTATTCCCCACAGAGTTACCAGGATAAGTCTCTCTTTATTCCCAAGCAGAGTTATTTGTCATCAAAAGGTTCCATGAATCAGAATTTCAGAGGCCACCGCCGATTATCAGAACAGGCGTCCGGTAGTTTGGTTTCCAAATACCCCCAGTAGAGTCCATCTCAAAGTCGCTGTCACGTCAGTGCTAAGAAGTTTGTGGGTTGGGATCAATGGAGAACTAAGTCCTGACATGGACAAGATTTATTCTCTCAGCAGAAAAGATGTAGTCCTTACGTGGACAAATCAAGACGAGATCAGTGTCCTGACGTGGACAAATCAAAGAGATTATTATTCCTAACGTGGAGAAGTGGGTCCTAACGTGGACGATGTAGTCCTTACGCGGACATATCAAGCCAGAGTCCTTACATGGACAGATTGATAACGTATTCATTACGTGGAAAAAGATCATTCCTTACGTGGAAAGATTGGAGTCCTTACGTGGACAGATTAAGATTGTATTCCTTACGTGGAAAAATGGTGATTCCTTACGTGGAAAAAAGATTGATTCCTTACGTGGAAAGATTAGAGTCATTACGCGGACATATCAAGAGGAGATTTCTAACGTGGAAAGAAGGTAGATTCCTTACGTGGAAAGTTTAGTCCTGACGTGGACAGATTCAGATCAAGATCATTCCTTACGTGGAAAGATTGGAGTCCTTACGTGGACAGATTAAGATGGTGTTCCTGACGTGGAAAGGTGGGTCCTAATGTGGACGATGTTCTCCTTACGTGGAAAGACAATGTTTCCTTACGTGGAAAGAATATGGTTTCCTTACGTGGAAAGACGAGTTTATTCCTTACGTGGAAAGATTGAGTCCTTACGCGGACATATCGAGATGGATTCCTTACGGGGAGACAAGTGCATTCCTAACGTGGAAGAGTTTAGTCCTGACGCGGACAGATCCAGACGAAGTCTTATTCCTTACGTGGAAAAAGGGTGATTCCTTACGTGGAAAAATGGTGATTCCTTACGTGGAAAGATTGGAGTCCTTACGGGGACAGAGAAAGTGATGACTCCTTACGTGGAAAGATTGAGTCCATACGCGGACATATCAAAGGTTATTCCTTACGTGGATAAGAGCATTCCTTACGTGGAAAAGAAGTTATTCCTAACGTGGAAGAAGGAGAAGTATTCCTAACGTGGAAAGAAAGCGTGTTCCTTACGTGGAAGAGAAAGAAAAGTTTCAGTTCCTTACGTGGAAAGATTGAGTTTCCTTACGTGGAAAGAGAAAATGATTCCTTACGTGGAAAAGAGACGGAGATTCCTAACGCGGAAAAGATTGAGTCCATACGCGGACATATCAGAAGAGGATTCCTTACGCGGAAAGAGGTGATTCCTAACGTGGAAAGAGTGGAGTCCTTACGTGGACAGGTTAAGATGGCATTCCTTACGTGGAAAAGTTTAGTCCTGACGCGGACAAATCGCAAAGAAGTTGGCATTCCTTACGTGAAAAGATCAGAGTCCTTACGTGGACATATCAAGAGCATCCCTTACGTGGAAGAAAAATGGTTTCCTTACGTGGAAAGACGAGTTTATTCCTTACGTGAAAAGATCAGAGTCCTCACGCGGACATATCAAGATTTATTCCTGACGGGGAAAGAAATGGGTTATTCCTGACGTGGAAGAGTTTAGTCCTGACGCGGACCGATCAAAGAAATTATTCCTGACGTGGAAGAGTTCAGTCCTGACGTGGACAGATTCAAGAAAAGTTGATTCCTGACGTGGAAGAATGATGTACTCCTTACGTGGAAAGTTGAGTCCTAACGTGGACAGGTTCAGAACCAAAGTTGAATTCCTTACGTGGAAAAATTGGAGTCCTGACGCGGACATGTCAAGTGGTATTGGAGTCCTTACGTGGACAGATTGATATAGTTCTCCTTATGTGGAAAGAAGATTGCTTCCTGACGTGGAAAGATGAAAGGTTTAGTCCCGACGTGGACAGAGACAGAAGAAATGACTCCTAACGTGGACAGGTGTTACTCCTAACGTGGAAGAGTTTTATTCCTAACGTGGACGATTCAGTTTATGGAAATACAGACGAATTATCCCCAGCGGAGTTGCCGAGATTTTCCTGGGTTAACAGCAAGTGGAGTCCTAACGTGGACAGGTTTTAGTTGAAATTTCTTCATATTGATGACGGACAGAGTCCTAACGTGGACAAGCAAGCCATCTGTTATGACAGAATCCTCTTTCAGAACGATGAAGACAATCCCCAGCGCAGTCGCACGAGATCAGTGGGTTACTGTAGCAGTCAGATTCAGCTGATGAGTGTCGTTCCCCAAGCAGGAGCGCAATTTAGTTTTGCGGTTGGCAAATTTCTGGTTTCACTAGTATTCAACTGTCTCGTACCGCGAATGTCTGAAGGCTCCGGGCTCTTCACCCAATCGGGTCCAAGCCGCTTGAATAGGGGCAGCTGTTGCACCCTAAAATTTGCCCAACCTTACTCCTTGGTTTATGTTTCAATGTCATTAGCATTTGCATATAGAGTCATGTACATAGACTAACCATCTGCATAGCATAAGCATAGCAAACCATTCAACAGGGGACCAATCATTATGCTCATCTCTAGAAGCCTATCAAGAGGTTATTATCCCAATTCAATCTCATTCAAGTCATCAGGAAAGAATTTGAAAGCAAAGAGTTCAGCAGATCAAGCCTTGAGTCCATCTCCTAGCTGAGGGTGTCTGAGGGTCAACAAGGGGGTTGTGAGCTGTGAGTTGAAGGCATGGAGAGTATCTAGACATTATGAGAGACTTAGAAAGTCATTTGGAGAAGGAGACAAGTCATTGAGGAGAGCACAAGAGCTATAGTTGAAGGCAGTCAACTAGGGTTTCATCTGGGTCAACCCTAGGTCAACCCTAGGTCAATTGACTGATTTAAGGGGCATTCAAGTCTAGTGGAGAGATGTGGGGTTCATCATTGGACATATAAAGAAGGATATGGAGATATGCCAAGGAGAATTCAAGAGAAATCAAGGAGAAGAGGAGTTTCTAAATTAGGGTTTCTGTGTAAAATCCCCTAGTTTAGGTCAAATTTCCAAGCAAGATAAGTCAAAATGCTAGCTTCAAATGGCTTCTTGGCCAACATGAAACTTGTAGAGGATCTCAAGACCTTTAATTTGAGTGGTGGAAGACATCAAGGAGATTTATAGAACTCAAGTTATGGTCCTTGCAAGTTACAGGTCATCTGAGGTATCTGAATTTTTGTCTGTAAAAGTGACTTGACTTCCAAGCTATTTTTACCCCTCAAGGAGATTTCAAATGAATTCTTGGTCAACATAAGAGTTGTTCCTCATTGTCTTAGCTTTCTAGAATGGTATAGTATGCCTTCATATGATGTGTGGAACTCAACTTATGGTCTTGGCAAGCAAAGGGTATTTTGGGCATTTGTGAATTACAGGTCATTTTAACCTATGTCCAAAACTCATACAAGGAGGCCTCAAATGGAAAAACTTACAACATAAAACTTGCTCCAAATGGGATTTTAAGTCTAGAAAGAAGGTCACAAATTGTTGGAAAAGCTCATATCATGAAGTTGCATAATTGGTCAAAAGTTGAACTAAAATGGCTTATAATTCAAAGAAATTCAAAGTGAAAAATGGTTTGGGAGATTTATGAGTCCAAATGGAGACTTCCAATATATGATTTTAAATGGAAAAGGCATTCTAAAGACAATGGTTCAAACACTTTTTTGAGTTTAGAAGGAAAAAAGAAAGATATTCTTGGTTGCTTGCATTTTAAGAAACACTTCAAAAATGGATCAAAGTTGGAAGGCAAGGGAATGTGTAAGATGGATCTAGAATGTTCATATGAGGTCTATATATTCATGAAATGCAGATTGATCAAGGGTTGGCTTCATTTTCACCAAGAATCTCCCAAATTCTCTCATTCTTTTTCATTGAAGTTTCATTCCAATTCCTCAAATTCTTCACCAAATCATCATCAAAATCAACTTCATTATATTGTTTCATCATCATGGATCATAATTCAATCAAGAACCAAGTGTGATTCCTCCATTTTCAAGCACTTCCATCATCAACATCAAAATCACAATCTCCATTGGACAGCACAATTCAAGCCAGGAATCATCAAAGCATTGCATACAGAATTGAGTATTGAGTTAATTGATCAAGATCCAAGCCTTGGAAGCCTCAGATCCACAAGTCTCCATAGCTGTTTTCAAGATTTTACACCAGGTGTGTTTTCATTCACACAGCTTGATCTAGTTGGTTTAGCATGTTGTTGTTAGTTTAGATATGATCTAGGTGGTTAGTAGAGTAATTAGGATGAATTTGAGGCTGAATAGAGACCATTGTTAGCAGGTGTATCAAACTGTTAGGAGGTAGAACTCGTGGCTTAATGCATTAGAATTCTAGGTTGTTAGCGCAGGTTAATCACCATTAGTTATGGAAGAGTTTAGTCTAGGTTTGAGGGAGAATTGTGATGATGAGTTGCAGAGTGCATTCATGGTGATCAGACCTTGTAGGTATCGGGTTGAGTGATCTAGTGAGTTTCAGATTGAACTAGTGCCACAGGATTATAGAGGGAGAGATCCTGAGCATTTTTCATGTTGGGATCGAGTTGATTCGTGGCTTGTAGAGTGCGAACAGAGTGGTGTAAGTTTGGTTCGTGCATGGCCATTCATGGTGTAAACCCTAAGTTTCAGGATCAAAGGAGGAAGACATAATCGTGTCCGTTTATTTCATGGTAGACCTTTGACTTGTGAGGCCATCCTAGGGCTGAGATTCAATTCAGAAT
This sequence comes from Lathyrus sativus, assembly GCA_963859935.3. Classification (NCBI taxonomy): domain Eukaryota; kingdom Viridiplantae; phylum Streptophyta; class Magnoliopsida; order Fabales; family Fabaceae; genus Lathyrus; species Lathyrus sativus. Next base: position 543,618,416 of record OZ012737.1, read on the forward strand.
TTGGAGGGAGATGAGTCAGGTGCCAAACGCACCGTTTCATTAATTGAAACGGGCGGGCCTGAGTGGTATTGCTAATCCCCCCCCCCCCCTATGCCAAGCCCAACTCAGTTTTGAACATGATTCTGCTTCTATTCTCACCCCCCAGCGTCCTTCTATTATTTCACTAAGTCTGAGTGATGCTGGGCCTTGACCAATGTGCTACGCGCACCCCCTATCTGCTTGGCCCATCCAGAATATAACTAGGGCGCCTGCTATTCATACCCCCCTCCCTCATTTTAATTCAATTTAATTTCTTAATTCACTTTAATTTTTACCAATTTTCATAAATTCATAACAAATTCATAAAAAATTATTTTCACTTCATTCTTTTTACATCATTTTCTTTAGGATGTGTAGAAAATTATAGAAAAATAAAATTGCATTTTTATTTTCATTTCATGTTTTTTCCATATTTTCTAAATAAATGTCATTTTAAATAGCTTCATTTCATGCATGATTTTAATAATTTTTGTTCTATTAAATGCTTTCATATTTTTTGTTCATTCTTTTTAGGGTGTTTAGATTAGATGTTGAACTTGTAGAAACAATTTAGTTCCCATTTTTAGGAGTTAATTTTAGGTGATTAATGTAGGCTTGAACAACATGAAATAAACTAGGGTTTTAGGTGATGACTTAGGAGTTTGATTTCATTTCCCTTAGGACTTAGGGTTTGAATAGATTAGTTATGGGACTATAGGGGCTATGGGTAGCTATTAGATCCCTTAGAAAAAGTCAGGATTCCCCTACTGCTATTAATACTGTCTGTGTATCTGATTGTCTGGTGTGGTGTGCCCTCTGGGGATTATTGCTTGCTTGCTGGGGTATTGGGATTGTCTGGGGCCTTGGGAGAGCTGAAGACTTGAGGAGATGAAGACCATTGGAGATTCAGAGATTGGAGATCAACTGCCAGAGTTGGAAAGGAGGTTCTTGCTAGCAGCTGCTGAGGAGACTAGGGTTTAGGAGCTAGGCAGAGCTCTAGGTTAGAAAGTTTGTTTCTCAAACATGGATTGCCTTGTCTGCATCCATTCTTCTCTGTGATTCAGAGTCTCTCTAAGACACTCACCCCCTTCCTTTGGAAGGCTTGGTGATAGTGTCTAAGAGATAGAACTCTTGAGAGAAAATGTCTCTTGTGTTAGAAGCAGTCTGTTCACCACCCTTGGTAGTCAACTGATTGCTTAACACCCAATTCACTCTTATGACTGATTCCTCATCCTGGAGGTTTGAACTTGAAGAAAAGCCATTGCAGATGGAAGAATGATGATCAAAGCCCTTGCCTGAAGGCCATGAAGATGGAGATTGATGCTTGTTGAAGCCTGTAGCTGATTGGAGATTACTTGAAGCCAGATGTTGATTCAGAGCTGCTGAAGCTGTTTGTTTATTATTGCTGTATTTCATTTCTGATGTATTGATTGGTTTTCTGGACTGTATTGTTTGCTGTTTACCCTGCTGGGTTGAAAGTGAAGCTTGTTCACTTTTGCCTATTGTTTTCTAGGTTCGAGGTTGAGTGGGACTCCCTTGCCTCGCTTGTGCTGTTGCATCCATGCATTTTACTGTTTTACTGTATATATCTGATATTGTTTCTGTTTTTGCCTATCCCGTAGGATCTCTGTTTCTCTCTATGCAAGAGAGGATCATGATAGACACTAGGTCTTAACCCATGCATGATAACATTAGGATAGTTTGATTCCCTTCGCAACCGTAGGTTAGAGTTCTGTCTCTTTCTTTCTCAAAACAAACAGAAAAACACGTAAAGATTTCAAACCCAATAAAAGACACTTCTTCCGTAAAAGAATGTGAACTCATCAAGACGTCATTTTTGTCCGCCGGGACTGCTAATCAAAAAACCCTTTTTCAGAAGGAATAAAAACAATCAAGACAAGCTTGTGTCGTACGTGGCCCGAACTACGTTTGCTCTGATCTTTCATGCCGTGTGAAAGTACGTAGGCATAGGATGCGATATCCTAGCGAGCAACCTTCCCCTCCTTTCCCGTAGGTAGGCGAACTACGTTGACTCTGATTTCTCGTTCCAGGCGAGAATACGTAGGCATAAAGTGCGATACTTTGCCGAGTCATTTTTATTTTCATTTTATTTTCTTTTTAACCCCTGACCTGTAGAGTAGATAGAATAACAATCCATACCCGAAAACAAGCGTGGATCCCGTCGAGTACGACGGACGTGAGGGGTGCTAATATCTTCCCCTTGCGTAACCGACTCCCGAACCCCGATTTTGGTTGCGACGACCATACCTTTCCCGTCTTTGCGAGGTTTACTCTGAGCGTTTCCTTTCCCTCCCGTGGGATAAATAACGCACGGTGGCGACTCTTCTGTTCAGCTGGCGCCGATTTTCGCAGTAGCGACACCCAGACGTTAGAGTGTCGTTGTATATATGACACTTACAATAACGACCCAGTAACCATTGTAATAAACTGAAAAGCGTGCGCCCTATTACAACAGATTTTTCAAAAGGCCATTATGATAAAATTATTTTTTTCTAGTCAGCGCACGAGATATTACAATAATTATGATATATAACCGTTATTAAATTTTCTACAAAATTAACAAATTCCTACTTTTATAATTAATTCCATTTTTTATATAATTGTATCATATTGAATAATACCCGTCATGACCATTAGATGTGCATACCGAACAAATTAAGGGAAACCAAAGGCCGTGGATCTAAAATGCACGGTAAGCCCTTGGACAAGCATGTCTGTTGAACTAATAAAACCTGGGCTCATGCATGGTTGACAAGTGTCTGGGATTGCCACTTGTCCAGAAGCCAAACGGCCATCAGAAATCACACCAATCTAATAAAACAAAATATAATTCAAACACTCTCCATTCTATCTACTTCTCACTCCTCTGTCTACAAACTGGGGTGATTTCCGGTCATCCCTTCAAACAAACCTCGCCGAAGAGAGGTGGCGGACGGCTTCGGCGCCACCGTCTTGTCTAGAGGCTTAATACCTCAAACCTGAGAACTCATAACACGAACCCCCTCCAAAATTCATCCTCTCTTCGAATCCTCCCTCACCTTCCTCAAAATCTCCCTTAACTACTCGGATTGGAACCCCCAAACTCCAAACATGAATCCATGGTCAAAATGAAATAAAAAAACAAACCAACCATGGATCGGAATTTTTCAACTCCAAACCCTACCTTTACAAGAACCTCACAAAAAAAAAAACCACAAACGAAACTATGACTCCAAAAAATAAAAATTTCAAGCACAAAAACAAAAATAAAGCAAATAGATAAGCAAAATAAGTTATTCAGAAGCAAATCCAACTAAACTCGGTCAAGTAGTAGAGCAATAACAACAAGAAGGATGACACTAAAGAATAAGACGATTCACCTGTTCTGAATGTTCAGAGGAACGAAGCCTTTAAGGTAATCTCTAATCTCAATTGCTTGTTCGTTTGTCCGCTTCTCCTCTTCCACTTTTGTTGATGCCTCTGTGTGGATTATTGCTTGGTAGTGTAGGCTAGGTGTGGAAATTTTGCAGCATAACAATAGTAAAAATGGTTGATCCAAACGAATTTTGGTGTGATTGATATTAACAGAATTACTCTCGTTCTTCTTTCCTTTTGTCTCATTGCATATCAGCTAATGGCTTGGAATATAAATATAAATAAGACTTATTCTTTTTGTGTATTCTTCTGAAATAATGCAATTATGTACGCAGACAAAATAACATGTCGAATATGGTTAACGTATGCATTATATTAGTATGTACTTTTTAATGTAGAGAAAATTGATTAATAATAAAACCTCTTTGTCTTATTTCCACATTTTTTTTCTAACTTTATCCTATTCAAAATATTAATAAAAATATTTTATATAAAGTATATAAAATTTATTTGAATTAAAACAACATAATTATGATCAACAAAATAAAATCAAAATGAACCACTTTGACTTTTATCCTTGACCTCTGATGTGTATTAATAAATGGTTAGAGGAAATGCTAATCATATGTTAATATGAAAATGCAAAATGGAAGTAAAGCAAAATTAGCCAACAACCAAGGTCCAAAGAAAAGTCCAACATGACCTTTGACTTTTTTTATGCTCCAATGGTGCAATCCATTTTTAGGTTTTTTGTGGGACCTATTCTTCTAAAATAATTTATTCAATTTTCACTTTAATAGTGCAACTTCAAAGAACTCATATTAGGTCTCACTACTTTACTTAAATATATTATTTATATTAAATTTATTTTATTTAAAATTATAATTTAAATATTTAAATTTTAATTACTATAAATATAAACTAAACCTAAAATTGAAAATAATAATTTATGAATAAAATGATGAAATTGTGAGAGAGAAATTTAAAATTAAAGAGTAAATAAAAGTGAGAGAAAATAGGATTGTTATAAAATTTTGCAACAAACTTATATTTATAATAAATAAAAAAAGTTAAAAAAAAAAATAAAACCAACAAGTTAAATAATTATTTTAATAATAAAAAAAATGAAGAACCATTCCTTATGCAAGGAACATTCACCAGCTGGAACAACTTTTTGTTGACAATTTTAATACCAAGTTGGCAAACCAATTTGAAGAACCACCGTTGGAGATGGTCTAAGATGCTAATGAAACATTGGTGCAGATGAAATATGGGTAAAGAGAAAGATGCAAGTAGTCATTCTTTGACTATTTGCCTAATTCTCATTAACAAATGATAGTATATGAAAATGAATGATGTCCAAAGGCTAGGGAATATTCTTGATTCCTCAACCCACAACTGAATGAATGAATGCATGCCACTCAAATTCTATGCAATGCCATAATCCTACTTCGACTCAGGCTCACCCTGAATCTCAGACCTTTCACTTAAAGTTAAACACATTCCCTAGTGTATGCAAGAAAATAATTATATGTGATGTGTTTCAAACACAATTAAAGACCAAATATTCTATCTTTATAAAATAAGAAAAGGTCTTAAGAATAGAGTATCACAACGAAAATATAAAGACCCACTGAAACAAAATATGACACACTAAAAAAAGAAATCAACTCCTTAAAGCAAGGGGAATCAACTCCTTAAAAAAGAAATCATGATCCAACGGAAAAGTACATTAGGGTTTTATCAATAACCAACTGAGACCAAAAACTGCATGTTTAATCTTCACCCAGCATTAACCAGACTTTTGATTGAACTAAAATAAATAATCTAAAAATAGATGCTGAACTGACAAAGTAGTGCTCGCCAAAGTTAAACATAGACAAGATGATTTAGACTAAGTTAAGTAGTAATAATAATAATAATTAAACTAAGATTACTATAATTATATCACTAAATTACGCTTAAAAATCGTTCAATAAAAATGTATCTTCTATTATATCAATTAAATCTTATATTATATATTTTTATTAATCAGTATATTATTCTTTATCGATTTTATTAACATTTAACCAAACTACAGATAACATTCAATATAACTTTGGTCAATATACATTGATCTAGTAGATGATGCATTCTTAAATTAATACTCTTCTATTTCAATTAATACTCCTTCTATTTCAAAATAATTGTCTTATTAAAAAATTTATATGTTCATATTTGTCACTTTACTTCACTAATGCAATTTTAATTTTAATTTTTGTATATACTCTGTAATTAATACTTTTAATTTTGCTAACTCAAATACATTAATAATTGATAAGAATACTTTGATAAAATAATTATTCTCTTTTTCATTCATTAATGTTTTTTAATCTGTGTGAAAATGGTAAGTATGGCACTTATTTTAAAAAAGAGGATATAAAAGACAATATAACTTTTCCTTTCAATTTGTAACAAGGCAAATTTGACCAAACTCTATGGTACCAAAAACTACTTTGTCACACAACCTCCAAATTCAACTCCTTTTGTCATAAATGCTTACCAACTTTGGCATTATTCTGACATTATAATGCTAATGGATCTTGTCTAGCACCTACGTCGATCCAACTTCTCAATCTCAATAATGGCAATGGAACATGTCCTTCACATGAAGGGTGGTGTAGGAGAAACAAGTTATTCAAATAACTCATTACTTCAGGTATATTAATCATCTTCTCTTCTACCTCAACCTAAATAATTTGAGTAGATCTGTGATATTCACCTCAAATTAATTTATTTTGTGCAGAGAAAAGTGATAATGAAAGTGAAAACCATACTTGAAGAAAACATGATATTGGTGATGTCCAACAAAAGTGTAAAAGGTTGTTGGAAAATAGCTGATTTAGGTTGTTCTTCAGGACCTAACACACTTTTGTCCATCTCCAATATCATGAACATCATCCATAAAATTAACATGAAACTAAATCATGGAAAACCTGTATTTCAAATATATCTCAATGATGTATTTGAAAATGATTTCAATACCATTTTCAAGTTACTTCCTGATTTCTACCAACAAGAAAAAGAAAAGAATAGTGGAGAATGCTTCATAAGTGCAACACCAGGAAATTTTTATGGAAGGCTCTTTCCAAATAATTACATTGACATTTTTCATTCATCCTACAGTCTTCATTGGCTATCTAAGGTTAGCATACCTCAATTTTATTATAAATATATTTAATGAAATATTTAAAGATAATTATTTTATGTCATAGGCACCAAAAAATTTGGTCAAGAATGGAGAACCACTCAACAAGGGAAATATTTACATATCCAAAACAAGTCCTCCGTGTGTTTATGAAGCATATTTTGAGCAATTTGAGAAAGATTTCAGCTGTTTTCTAAAGTCACGCTTCGAGGAATTAGCATTGGATGGTATGATGGTAGTAACACTCATGGGCAGAGAATCAATTGGTGCAATTACTTCTGTTGAAGAGGTAATTGGCATGGTACTCAACGAGATGGTTCAAGAGGTAAATACGAATTCATAATTACTAATTATGTTAAAACACTCTTAATTTAAAAAAAATTGTTGCTAATCTTAAATTAATCTAAAATAAACTCCTTTAAAGTGAAAAACAAAGACAATGACAATAAAAAAGAAGAAGAAAGAAAGAGAAGAGAGAAAATTCATAATCACTTTAGCAGATTTTATTTAATGATCTTCTCGAACGTTTGGATCTACACATTGATGAATCAAGAATAGATGTTTTTCGTCTTTCTTCCTTTGTTGCTTGTGCGCAGCCTTACAAGCATCATATGCATCCGCTTTCAATGTCGGATTTCCATCATTCACTATTTGAGCTACATCTTGAAATTTGAAGATGACCTTCATTTGCACAACCGATCTCTCGTAGTTCTCACCTTTGAAAATCAGAGATTAATTAGGAATTTCATTTATGTTGTATTTTCGTTTTCCATTGTTTTATTCTCTTTGAATCGCAAACCTGACTCGTTGATACCAATTTGTTTGAACAATTAGGATTTAAGGGAGAATGAATGAAAAAAAAAAGAATGAAAAAAGAAGAGAGAAAATTGTATTATGAAAAAGAAATATTCTATTAACTATAAAATTGTATTTTGAATTACTACATCATGCCTATTTATAGGCAACCAAGACCCAATTCTGAAACATACAAAATTTAAAAGTTGTATTCGACTCTGGCAAATACAATTAGTTCCTACTTCGACTAGATCGAACACACCTCAGTCGAACGCAACTTTCTACAGAACACTAAATTACAACTTCTAACATTTACATTACTATCTACCTATCAATTTTTAAAAAAAATTGTTTAACATGTGATTTGTATTTTGTTTAATTTTTGTTTAATATATTTTTTAGGATTTGGTTGAAGAAAATAAATTGGATATGTTTAACTTTCCTACATTCCATCCGACTGAAGAGGAAGTAAGACAAGTAATTGAGGCAGAAGGATCTTTTACCCTTCAAATAATAAAGACTTTTAAAATGGCATGGGATGCAGACCTTCAAATTGATAATGTTAATTATGTTGTTGATAGAAAAATGAGAGGAGAGTTCATATCCAAGTATCACCGAGCTGTATTTGAGCCTCTTTTAATAGGTAAGTTTGGTGAAAATATCATGGATGCATTGTTCTCAAGATTTGCAAAGTTGCTTACACGACTCATTGAGTTTGAGACATTGGAATTTACTAATATTGTATTGTTCTTGACCAAAGATTCTTAAAAATGGAAGATGGTAAGACATTATTATTAGAAATATGCAGATTTTTCTGTGGAAATTTATCTCAGATGTACCTGCGTTTTGACCATGGAATTTATATTGTGAAGTATTATTTCCTGCGAAAATTGTGGTAGCAGCAAAGTTCGCAGAAATTCTTGAGACTTTACCTACGAAATTTTTCAGCGAAATTTTCTTGCTAAATTAATTACCCATGAAGGTTTTAGCTGGGCACAGAAAATAGCAAGAAGAATCACATGTAACACGTTTCCTGCGGAAACTTTGTCAAAATCCGCAGAAAAACAGAGTTTTTCTAGTAGTGAGATCTTGCTTTTATGATTTTTTATTTTCCCCTTTGATTTGTGTATTGTCTTAGCATATGCTTTGTTTGTGTTTTTATATATTTTTTTAGCATTTGAATTATGCTATGCTGAATAGACATTTATTTCATTGACTTCTTCATCTCTACTTCTTGTGTTTGGGGTCATCTTATTGAATTTGCGTATTAATATGTAAACACATAAATTTACCATTTTAAGTCCAAAGAACGAATCGACTTGTTTGTAGATTCAAACTCCTTCTCACTCTGATGAATTCTCGAATTTGTGATAAATTATAATGAATTTATACATCTTTTGTGTTTTGCCTGATTTTAAATATTGAGCTAAGATTTATTAATACCTTAAGTAAGGAAAAAGGAGTCCCTACACTTTACACTGGAATATTGAGAGTATGTTGAATTAACTCCTTTATTCATTAAAAATTTTCATAACACTACAATAAATAATTCGAGATCATATTAGTTGAAGAACTTTTATATGCATTAGATTTATAGTCATTGTAAAATATGTAAGAATGTGAAATTCTAGGAATATAAAGACAAGGTTCTTTTTTAAATAAGCAATGCAACTTCTTATTAAAAATACGAGTATAAGAGATCCTCGAACCCGATACAAAAGAGACCCAAATGAACCTCTCTTTTTATAACATGATAAAGGCGAGGTATACCAATTGTAAAAGATACAAAAAGAATATGGGTTTCAACCAACACATATTCACTTCCAAGCTTGGAATTTAATAGCCATCATACAATCCTAAAAATTAGGAACAATACATTTAAACATAATAGCATTAGGCATCAACCAAATGTTTCAACTAGCACCCAACCAGTTCACACTTATGATTTTACGATCGTCCTCATCTTTCACCTTCTGAAAATTAATAATAAAAGAAGACAAAACCTCTAAAGTCAAGTCTATGTTTGATCCTAACCTTATTCAGAGCATTATAAAAGGATAAAGTGTAAATTGGAATAGAGTTCAATACTGATTAATCAAGACAACTCTCCCACCCAAAGAAAGAAATCTCCCATTCCACGAAGATAGTCTACTCCTTAGCTTTCTTAACAAATCCTTCCATATAAACATTCTTTTAGGGATATCTCCAACCATCAAACCTAAAAACTTAAAAGGAAAATGATCAATCCCACAATATAGAAAAGAAGACGTCGCATCCATGTTACAATCACACACATTAATACCATAAATGTTGCTTTTTCAGAAGTTAACTAGAAGCCCTAAAATCATCTCAAAGCCTCTGAAAATAGCCTTCACGCTCCATAATTTATCACTTCCACCATCTTCAAGAATGATGGTGGCGTCAGCGAACTGAAGAATATTAACAGATCTTCATCGTTAATCTTAAAATCTTTAAATTCTCCTAACTCCACTGCTATTTCCATCAAACCCGTCAGACCTTCCATTGTTACCACAAATAAAAACGGAGAGTGAGTCCCAATTTTTTTGTTTTTTTTAATGTTTTGAATCTTTGATGTTAACGTTCAGATCACTTTTTGACATTAGATATTTATTGTTGTGTCTTTATTTTATGAATTGATTTGTGATTTTTTTATGTGATTTAGCTTTTGAATGTTTTCGTTGGTTACAATATTCTGGGAGATTTGTTTTGTTAGTCTTGTGTTTTTTTTTCTTCTTGACTTTTGTGTGTTTGATGAAAGATCGAAAGCAGTTATTAATGGTTTTGATCTTACCGAAAGATCATGATTTGATATGGGCCGAAGATCAACGTCTGTGATGCTAAGTGTGAAAGAGGAGGAGGGTGTATACCTATAAGGCACTCTGATGCTAAAGTAAAAAAAGCGAGCAAGTATAGAATGTGTGTTTCTAGGTAAGAAATTGGATACCTGACCCTCTCAAGTGAGAAGGTTTTTATAATGCCTCCAGCGTTTGGCCATTGGTCCCTATTTTCGGGGCAAGATAGTTGTTTCCCGAAGAATAGGTAACTGCCAGAAATAACCGTTAGGTTAGACAGACGTGCCCATAACTAGCCGTTACAACGGGCCGAGATGCAGTCACGGGCACAAGCGTCTTGGTTGTTTCTGGATGGTGGAACCGTGCATGACGTGCAGGGACTGACGGGGAGAAATGTTGTGACCAAGGTTAAATGAATCATCCTCCCCTATTGAAGGGGCGGAAAGGTAAATTCTCACCTAAAGAGGTTGGACATAGGCAATTGGACCGTTATGGGAGAAGAAGTGAATTGGGTCATGCATGGCCATCAGGCCAGTCCGAAACAGTAGCCCTTCAGGTTGTTGCTACCGAGTATGGTAGTGATGACTTAAGACTGGCCTGCTTCCCGGGAAAAGTCGTCGTATGTCTCCTCGTGTTCTGGTGACCACTTGTCTGTGGTTGTTGGAGCCGGGGATCTTGAGATCGGGGAGCCCAACGGTTGATGGGATCTGAAGAGTAGGGATGCCATGTGTGCCTCGAGCCGTGTGCTGCATTAAATGCATGGTGATTGCTAGGCTAGGGTCATGGTGATGCCCTACGCGCGCGTGCTCGCGCACGTTCCTAGAGCCTGCTTATAAATAGTGAAGGAGTTCCTTCATTCAGAACTTTTACTTCCTTCTTCTATTGTGCTTGTTTTTGCAACCGTCGTCCGCTACCGTCAACCTTGCTCCGACCACCGTACGAGGCCTAGGCAGAACCACATTCCTTCCAGTTCATCTTCCTCGACCATGTAAGTACCTCTATCCACTGCTTGTTTTCTATTTTAACTTATTTAAACGCCTTAGATTGCATGTGGTTAAGATTGAACATCTTAGTTAGGGTGTATTTAATGGTGGTGTTGGTGGTAGACGGTGGCGCAGCCATCTATCTACCGTCGGCGGCGTAGTTGGCCCCTTTAGGAGGGGTAAGTTACCAACCCTTAGACTCAGGTGATTCGTGGTTGCGTCATTGTTAGGTTACCGTGATTTCTGGTGGTTTCCTTGTGAGGCCATTAGGTTTTGTGATCGGGGGCTATCCCTAGATGCCTTAGGTAGAACAATCGGGCACCTCCCCGCTTGTGTAGCTGTGCCATTTGAGTAGGTCTTAGGTCGAGGATGCTCTTCCTCGGCCCTTCGTGTGCCCTTTCACTTGACTAGCGGTGGAAGGGTGGATTTGATTTGGCCATTGAATTCACTGTTTTCGTCTACTTTTTAGGTAAAAGAGATGTCGCCCCGGGAAGAAGAAGATCGCCATAGGGATTCATCCGAGGACAGCTCCTCGAAGAGCACAAATACAAATGATAGTTCCTCGTCGCTCGATATTGTGGGGACGTCAACGGCGTTGTCGCTGGTAGACAAATGAACCATGGCCGAGCCTATGGAGAACGCATCCATCATTGCCTCTTATACCAGGGATGCCTTTATGATGGTGGGACCGGAAGAAGAACGAAAGGTACATTTCCCTTCTAGAGAAGATCGCATTTGCTCAGCTTACGGGGAGTGCTTCCCTATGTATGAATACGTCTTCAAGGTGATAGGGTTAAGGTTGGCTTTCACCGATTTTCAGCAGGCTGTCTTTGTCCATCTTCATCTGGCGCCTTCACAGCTGCATCCAAACTCCCTCGCCTTCATGCGGGCATATGAGTTAGTATGCGAGCATATGCAGATCAGTGCCACCCTTCCTCTCTTCTTCACTATTATCCATCTTCAGCGACAGGTATCAGGGAAGAGGTTTGGTTGAGTTTCCTTGAAGCAAGGGAGGAAACTGTTCAAACGTTTCTCTGAATCCATTCAGACGTTCAAGGAGAGGTTCTGTGTGATCGAGCCGGTTTCGTAGGCGGCCATTGATTCGACGTTCGTCTGGGAGGTCTCCACAGCTAAGAATGGGGAGGACTTATTATATGAGGAGGGAAAAATAGTCGCTCAAAGACTTTTTACTTTTCCTTTTTGCTGAAGTGGGGCTCACTTTACCCGCTTGACCGGCGAGTACATAGTCGCCCCTCACCAAATCACGGAGGATGATAAGGTCAGTTATGCCAAGCTGATGGCCTACATGGATAGCTTCCTTCCTCCTCGGTGCGTGACTCGCGCCGGGTAACTTTTGTACGAGGAAGACGGTGGGCTACAGGTGGAAGCCCGATACATCAACACAAAGGAGCTCCTCGAGTGCCGTACTCGCGAAGAGGCTCTTGAACTCTTGGGTAGTTGTTGCTTCTTTCACACCCTGCCCAAAATCTTTATTTTTTTGTGCTTATGTGTCTACTATTTTGCAGGTAAAATATCTTCAGCGTAAGAATGGATGATGAAGCATACCCTAGGGAAGATGAAAAGTGGTGCTGCCCTGGGTAAGATTCATCTCGGCCAGCGGACAGTTCCTCCTACGACTGGCTCAGGGACATCATCCTCTACTCCTTCGCCCACCCAGACATCAACCTTGCCTGTGAGTTCTAGGGCCAAACGTCTTCGGGCGAATGAGGTTGTGGACCTCAATCGGGAGTCTGCTAAGAGTAAATATGAGCTTCCCCCCTTATTTTCTTGACAGGAAGTTTTTTGAGGGGGCCTCCCTATCCGTTCCTCGAGCGGAGTCTCTGAGACTCGAGGAAATGGATCGTCCTACTAAGCGGGTCAGTCTTGCCCATGATGCCTTTGCCTTAATGAGGGTCTTGGAGATGACTGTGGTCTATGTTAAAGAAATACTTGGCCTTGGTGACGGCTCTAGAAGAAAAGGTCAAGAAGCTCCAGGAGGAGAAAGAGAAGGAGCTTGGGGATGTCTGTAAAAGCCGCGAGGAGGTGGTTCAAGAGAGGGATGTTGTGGCCGCTAAGCTGAAAGCCTCTGAGGACCTGGTGCAGAAACTGCAGACCGCGGCTGCCCCTGCTAAGGATGAGCTCGAAGAGACAAGGCAGCTGGAGACTCGCTCATAATTAGTTGTCCAATTCGCCCAGGATTCTGACGACTTGGTGGCTATCGCCGAGGAAGCCTTCCAGAATGCGGTGAGCCATATAAAGGTAGTGATCCCGGGGGTCGAGCTAACAACTGAGGATACTGGGTTCCTCTACACGGTTAAGGATGGCCATATAGTCATCCCAGAGTTCCTTCGCTTCGACGCCGGTGAGGGCGAGCAGGGGCAGGTGCCGCACAAGGACATCCAATAAGAGGAGTAGTCGTATTCGTTGGTCTGCATGCCACTTGTGTAATTTTGTTGTAATCCTATTTGTGGGGCATGGTCCCCTTTTTATTGTACTATGCACAATCGCCGATCTTTGTGGCCATTTTTAAATTATAAGTACGTAATTATATAGTATATTCGTCTGTTTGTATGTTTATGTTTTGCTGAAATTTTCCTAAGTGTTTTGCACCGTCCAATGCGATTGTCAGAAGTACTTAGTCGTATGCTATGTTAGATGTTTCACAAGTGCTCTGCACCGTCCAACACGGTCGTGAGAGATACTTAGTTGTATGTTATGTTTCGGGTCTACTCGAAGGATGATGTTCGATAGTGCGGGGAACTGATCGAAAGACCGGGGTTGTTTACGAGTAGGACGAAACTCAGGTCACATTTATGGACTGAGTCCGCAACGTGAACCTCCCATCGCGAGCTAGGGTTTTTTCTGTTTACAGTACTATGTCGACGACGGGATCGTTCGAGGAACCGTCGTCGAGCATGGGTAGGCATTTTTTCCAGACCCTTGCTTGGATCCCTTGTTGGTGCATCGCCTGTACTTGCTAAATTAATTACCCACGAAGGTTTTAGCTGGGTACAAAAAATAGCAGGAAGAATCGCATGTAACATGTTTTCTACGGAAATTTTATCAAAATCCGCAGGAAAGCAGAGTATTTCTTGTAGTATGGTTTTCTGAAATAATATCAATTTGCAATATGCGTCCGACATCAAAAGGTTCGGGTGCATAAACAAATTTGGTTGCTCCTGAGAGAGATAATTGCATTATCAAGGATAGAAATGGATTGATTAGGCTCGAAGCTATTGGTACTTTGCGACATAATGGTTGCCTCGACTCAGCCAAACTACAAGATCATGAGAATAGAATTAAAGAAACACATAAAGCAAGAAAGTGCATTCTAATTTACATAAAGTAGTAGCATTGAATCAATGATAGAGTATTTGAGAGAAAACAAGTTACAGGAATTCATCCTCTCCTATGTCGTTGCTCATTAGACTTCTCTTTTCTTGATTTCCTTTCCCTTTCTCTTCATTATAGTTAAATGGTTTCTGCTCTTCAAAATCATTACTGGCTACTACAGAAGAGCTCAGAAAATCATGCAAAAATTATTTCAATATCAGAAAGCTCCAGAAGGAGAAACAAACATAACAAACAACTTTATTTTTCATTCCAAAATTAAGTTAACAGAAAAAATGCTCATTGCTCACCACTTCCAGCCAAAGAAAAAGCGCGATCATTATGTTTCCTTTGCTATTGAATATTGCAGTCTCCATTTTCCAGTAAAAGACACAGCACAACATCAATCAAAGCCTTCATCTCATTTAATGATGGTGTACAATGACATTGCTTTAGGAATTTTAGTGCATATGAATGTGTAGATTCATTAAATCAAATCTTCTCACTACATTTGGTTTGTTAACGAACCAACTCATGTTGTTTGTCCTGCTTATACTACACAAGTTTCAAAATATGTACAATTGCAAATTCATGATCTCAATTTCCACCCTAGTCCGATAATAGGATATGCCCAGTTAGCCAAAGACTAGTGCATAATCATTGTAAATGGTGGGAAACTGGGAATCAAATAGCACGCACTATATTAATAACCACAATTTACGTTTGTTTATAGTTGTTAAAATAACGCACCTGTTCAATTTTGTTAAACTGTTCTCTCTTATCATCTTCAAAAGAAACACCACTAAGAACTGCCTCCTTTATTTGGGCTGCAAAGGCATAAATACAACTGTTATGAACAATGTAAAATGAAGGGCCATAGATAATGAGTTTGTCTTAAATCCCGTAGAAAGTAAATGAAACAAAAGTCTGTTATTTGGTAATTGGCATGAGTTTAAGAGTAAAGTCATAAAAATATTTCACATTTCCAGTCACACATCAACAAGTGAAACACACACAACATCTCTCTCATGATAAATCAGAAAATTAGCAAAAACAGTGGAACCCTAAATCAGAAAACTTTTCACCAACTACACATCCATCATCTTTCACAATCCTCTATCTTACTAAATAAAAATCTAGAAGCTGAGAATCAGCATCAGAATGCAACACAAAGCAACTCAAGCAATTTAAGAGTATGAAATAACATGCCAATACAACAACATAAACAATAAGACATTTGGCAACTTACTTTCAACAATTCGCCTGCGAGCATCACTAAGTGTCATATCATGTGCTAAAATCGATCCCAAAAACCACTATTTACCAGAGCTACATACTAACATGTAGATCAAATTCCACTATGCTACACAATACTATAGCCCTGCTATAACCACTATCTGTCAGCGCTACGTACTAAATTGCATATCACATAACAATAGGAGGTTATAGCCTGAATTTAAAACCATGCAATTCACATAGAGCATTGCCCTACATCCCAATACATAAACAACCATATTAATATGAAAATTCAACAATTACAGTCCCATCAACAGAATCGAAGATCGCGAAATGCATAATGACACATAAAATATATATACCTGCACATCTTCAATGGCTGAACAGAGCTCAGCATTACCCTTAACAACTTTAAGATGATTAAGCATACCCCAAACAACAACCAACCGGTCGACAATCTTCTCCAACGACTCTATGAGGATAGCTTGTTATTTCTTAGTAGAATCATCGGTGCATCGATAAAAGCTTCGACATATATGAAGAATCACAAACAAGTAAAAATGAAAAGATGTCCATACAAAAGCTTCGACATATACGAAGAATCTTCTCCAACATGCATGTACACCATATATAAATATGTCCATACAAAAACTAAACATCATAGAATTGATAGGAACACATCCATACAGAAACTAAAAATCATAGAATTGATAGGAACACATCATCACGCAAATATGTCGGAGCTGTAGAAATTGGAAAGTCTTATATAGCTAGTTTAATTTCTAACAACATTATGGTGATCAATTACCTTGCCAAGAGTGTTTGCCAATAATGGAGCAATGACCATGATATCAGCCTAATTGTGAAGCTCAATGTGAAGCACACTATCTCCTAGTTTCTTCCAACTAGAATATTCATCGTTGTCTGTATACAAAATCACATCCTTGAGAAACATTGTTATGTCAATAAAATACAAGGATGGATTTGTGGCAACTGCTCTTACTTCAGCCAATTCACAGAAACATTGACAAAGATTTGCAAATTTAACAGCAGCAACACTCCCACTAGTAGCAAGTAAAATCCTATTCTTCGTGGGTGCAGTAGCCACTGACATATTATCTCCCACTGAACTCACAGGTTTCGAGCAGGCTATCATCAACCAAAAATTTCAACAAAGATCTTAAATATCCATCATTCAAACAGGAGTTTCAGCTTACCACGTGCTACACACCACTCCCCTGCTAGAAACCACAAACTCTCTTTCTCAAGCTACAACATCGAAACAATATCATAATCATTCAAAATAATTAACTATTTGTTTCTTTGAGGCATTTAATCGAACATCTAACATACATATCAATTATAAGAGCAAAAAATATCAATTCTAGTATGCTTAAGAAATACATGTGCTTTCCTTCAAAATAGTGATTCTGAAGCTTTAAAGAGAGACAAAGATTTGAAGTTAAAGATGCACAATGTTCTTCTCATTAAAGTGGCGTTGACGCATAACTACAAATATCCAAATGTAGAATCCTTCACTCAAGAAACCTCATCGTGCAAAGGATGTTTTCAAAAACGATTTAGGATCGAGGATTACCGACATGTGAGTTTCTGCAACTAATTATGTATAACATCTACATGATTGAACTATGACACAAGAAGAAATCAGAACGACAAAGTTGGCCCAAAAAATTACTAACACCACAAGAGTTTGTGATCGAGGATTACCGACATGTGAGTTTTTGCAGATGTTGTGATTGAATTCGCGGATGATGTCAGATTCGTAGTGACTAGTGATGTTGTTGGCACTTGTGTCAATGTTGTCACCACAAAGTCTGATATATTGTTGCGTTGTTGATGTAATGTCGTAGGCCGCATTACCAGGTCATCGAGAACGAACTCGGACTACAACGAATCTTAGTTGGATTTATGGTTGTGTTCATCTATGAGAAACGAACACACAAGCATTCTACAATTAGAAATGGCGAATGACGGCGAAGTTGCGGTTGACGAGTTGCTGAAATCTGAAGGTTGAAGATGGGTCACGACGATGAAGATTAGAGGGTTTGTGGCATGGTTCGCTTGAATCGGTTGACGTGGATTCGTCGACTTCAAGTGGTTAAAGATGGGTCACGATGAAGATATGTTATTGAAGGTTGAAGATGGGTCACGATGAAGATATGTTATTGAAGTTTAACAATAGCGTTTTTTAATAAAGTGCTATCAAAATCGCATTGTCTATACTCTATAATAGCGCCCGACCATAAAATGCTATTATAGATATGTTTGTTTCTTTTTTAATAACACTTTTTTTAAAAGTGCTATTATAGATATGTTTGTTTCCTTTCTAATAATAGCATTTTTTTAATAAAGTGCTATAAAAATCACATTGTCTACACTCTATAATAGCGCCCGACCATAAAGTGCTATTATAGATATGTTTGTTTCCTTTTTAATAGAACTTTTTTAAAAGCGCTATTAAATTATGTGATACAAAATATCAATTTTGGCGTAGTGAATTTTGACTGTTATAGTGATTCTACTTGATAAAACTAGTTAAACTATATATTCTGATAAATATTCGTTTGTTTTTTCCATTTATAGTGTCCTCGTCAGCGCAATGGGATTGATTGCGGATATTTTGTATTGAGGTTTATGAAGGAAATTATTCATTCGGGTCAAATAGAGATTTCAACCATGGTATGGATCAATTTATAACTTATATGATATATTTTAATATTTAACCGATATTTCATCTGAGTAATTAGTTTTAAAATTAAATCATGCATGTTATGTTATATTATGTAGTACTTTGATGAATTCAAGTGTGGTACTTACTCGAAAGACAGATTGGAAGAGATTAAGGAGGAATGATGTCAATACATTATTGAGTTGAGAATTGTATAAGGTATATATATTGTCAAATATTGATACGGGATAATTATATTTTTGGAAGTCATATGTAGTTTTGGCGTTATATGTGTAGTACTGAATGTATTTGTAAAGTTATCAGTTTTGTAATTATATGTATAGTGACTGTATTTGTGAAGTTGTTCTGATGATCGACTTGTGTTGAATTATAAGCAGGTTAATTTATGTGTTGAATTACAAAGATTATGGTATATATAAGGACAAAATGTTGAATTAAAGGTCTGAATTATAAGCAGGTGAATGTAATTATTATAAGCAGGTTTACCAGGAAAAAAAATAAAAAATGGTGCAACATAATTCAAAAAACTCGTTTCTAAAAAATATGAAAAATAGACAGCGCTTTTACCAAAAAACGCTATGAAAAAGTGATTTTATTTTAAATTTTTTTTAAAGACGTGAAGAATAGACAACGCTTTTATTAAGAAAGTGCTGCTAAAGGGTGGGGGGGAAGGGAGGTAAAGACAACGCTTTAAAAAGCGCTGCTAAAGGGGGTGGGGGGAATAGATAGTGCTTTTCTTAAGAAAAGCGCTGCTAAAGGGGGGCGAATAGAGAACGCTTTTATAGAAAAGCGTTGCTAAAATTGGGCCTATAGCAGCGCTTTTTCCATAAAAAAAGCGTTGTCTTTACCTTTAGCAACGCCACTTTAGGCAGCGCTTTTAAGTGCTGCTAAAGGCCAAAAAAAGTGCTGCTAAAGGTCTTTTTAAACGTACCAAAAAATAAAATAAAAAAATACTTAGCCACGTGATATTCACGTTGCAAGTTGTGAAGTGAAAATCACGTCGCAAGTTGTGAAGTGAAAATCACGTTGCAACTTGCCACGTGAATATCACGTCACAAATTGCCACGTGAATATCACGTTACAACTTTCTTACACACGTCTGCCACTTTGTCTGCTACGCTTGTTGTGACTGAAACTATGTTTTATTTGTTGTGACGTGATTTTCACGTGGCAACAAAGTTGCCACACGTCCTCCTGCCACGTGAATAATTACGTTGCTAATATCAGTTTGTGAAGTGATTTTCCAAGTTGTGAAGTGAATTTCACGTGGCAAGATTCAGTTTATTTTATAGTGAACTAACACAAATGATAGGTAACTCAATTTGGTGAAATATCACCTACTTCTAGAGGTCTATAGCCCAAATTAAAGGTAATTCATTTATTCAAGTAGTCAATAGTATACAACGGTATCATATGAACTCTCTTAACTCAATCCTCTCACTTTAACTCAAACGCTTTCCTAAATGTTTTGCAAGAAACAATTATATGTTGAGTATTTCAAATCGCAGTTACATGTCAAAGACTTTAACCTTATATAATTAAGACAGACTATCAAACATATAGTATTACACAAGAAAACACAAAGACTCTTTTAAACACAAAATATGATGATCAATTAAAATTTTCTTCAAAATAGGCGAGTCTTCAAACAAAAAGAATCTTCTCCTTAAATAGCAAAAGCGGTCCAGCCGAAAAACCCAATAAAGTTTAGCCAAAAACCAATTGAATTTGAAAAATAGCAAATCAAATCTTCTTTAATTAATAAAATCAAATTCAAATCTTTTAATTAAATCATAACAAATAAAAATCCTTTTTCAATCTGATTTGGATTTAAATACTTTAAGGTGTAATAAAATCTTTATGGTGTAGTAAAATCCTCTTCAATATGATGGGGATTAAAATACTTTTTCCAAACACAATCTTTACAAAATTCTCCTTCAATTAAAACAGAAACAAATCTTATAATAAATGTTAAAGATATAACACGCGTCAAGTCAAACAGAGAAAAAATGTCTCCCAACAAGTTAAGATTGTTTACAAAAAAAAATATAGTCAATCAATTGTATTACCATGAAGATTTTATTTTCTTGTATGTAAATCGTATCTTGGTAGATCAACGGCCTACTTTTGCTTTTCCTCTGAATGACTTGAAAATTTTATTTTTTGTTTGAGTCAACAGTGATTTGAGAGTATTTGACCTAGTTCTTGGACCAGAGTATTCATGTTACATTGCTGGAGAATTATGCTTTATTTGATGGTAGTTCCTCATTGTTGAGATCTACTCTATTTTCTCATTGTGGTGTGATAGCTTATGGTGTAAGTTTCTAAGTGAAGTTAAAGTTCTAGAAGGATACTCTTCAGATATTAGAAGACTTGTTTCTATGAAAGACCTCAAGTTAAAGAGTTAAAAGACACATGATTGCCATGTTATAATGGAACACTTTCTACCAATAGGTATACGTTCTATTTTGCCAGAAAAAGTGAGAAGCGCAATAACTAAATTGTGTTTTTTCTTCAGGTCAATTTGAAGTAAGGTGATCGATCCTGCGATCTTACCAACATTGCAAAAAGAAATAGTTATTACTTTGTGTGAGCTTGAAATGTATTTTCCTCCATCAATTTTTGACATAATGGTACATCTAGTTGTTCATCTTGTGAAAGAGATACAATTGTGTGGACCAGCTTATATGAGATGGATGTACCCTGTTGAACGTTATATGACAGTATTGAAAGGGTATGTGAAAAATCGAAGTCGACCAGAGGATTGTATTATTGAACGATACATTGTTGAAGAAGCAATTGAGTTTTGTACTGAATATTTGTCCAATGTTCAATCCATTGGCCTCCCAAAATCTCATGTTGTTGAAAAAATAGTAGGAAAATAGTTAATTGGAAATAAAGTTGTGACAGTTTCAAGGGATGAACGGGAGCAAGTGCATTTGTATGTTCTGCACAATGACATGGAGGTTGAGTCGTATGTTGAAATGCACAAGGACTTTCTCTAAGGTTTAAATTTGAATAGAAATGAAAATTGGATAGTACGTGAGCACAATCGAAGTTTTATAACATGGTTCAAGGATCATATATTTTCAAATTTTTATTATGATCCCGCGTCAATAACAAAAAGGTTGAGATGTTTAGCATATGGTACAAGTTTGCATGTGTTTTCTTATAGTGCATACGCAATTAATGGATACACATTTTATACCAAAGAACAAGATGATAAAAGTACAATGCAAAATAGTGGTGTCACCGTGCTTGCTGAAGCAATGCACATTTCAAGTGTGAAGGACTTAAACCACAAATATGAAAAACCAGTCGTATTTTGGGGTTATCAAGCGCATTTGGGTGTTTGATTTTGAGAAGTTTCAGATTCCTATATTTGGATGCAAGTGGGTTGAAAATAATAGTGGCATACGAATGGATAAGTCAGGATTTTTGCAAGTGGATCTTAATAAGGTGGGGTACAAAGATGAACATTTTATTATAGCCGTGCAAGCTAAATAAGTGTTCTATGTTACTGATCCGACAAGTACGAAATGGTCTATAGTTCTTTTTTCCAACAAAGTAATCGATGATAACATTGGAGATCAGGGTGATGTTGATGTTGAGAAGGAATCTTATATTATAGATGATCAAGATGAGAATATTAGAGCGGACGAATTATATATTAGAAATGATCATAACGAGGGAATTTTGATCAATCCAACCATCCGTGTTGTTAAGAGACAAGTAAACCACGTTCCAACGAAGAAAAGAAAGAGATGTTAGTGACAAAGGTACTTGTAAAATTACATATTGTCTCATTCAATAAAATTACATATTATATCATTCAATAAAATTACATATTATGTCATTCAATAAAATTATATATATGTTTTTCTTATTTATATGTTTTTCTTTTCATATATATTTGTCATTCATTTCATAATTTGGCTTTTCTGAATTACAGGTATTATGGCCACCATCGAGGAAAAATCACATGATGGAAACGAAACAGCACAAGACGTGGAACGCAATATTACAAGAGGAATAACGATTATAAAAAAAAATCATCCGTGCGAGAGATAAAGGTATAAAGTATGATGTGCATTGGAATGAAACAGATCAATTAATTGAGCCTAACGGTGCAATGCTGACAAGTTACATTGGAGCACTTGTTCGTTTGCAAATTCCAATTACTTGCGATAATTGGAGAATTCCTTCGTTACAACCAACTAAAGGCAAATTTGGAGCGAGATACAGGTATGATATTTGATATTTTTTAATTATGTCAACGGTTATGTCTTTAAATTAATTATACTAACATACTATATGTATGTTTATTTGTTTGCAGAGATCTTTTAATATTGATGATTGCAGGAGAAAATATTGTCTTCAATTGGCCGAAATCTAGCAAGGTGCCCAACAGTTGCAACAAGTCAGCAAGGGTAAGATGCCTGAATCTAGCAAGGTACCCAACAAATAAAAGGCCGAGCCAAAAAAAAGCATTTGTTCCTCGATTTAGGTTGTACCTTGAAACATATGTAGGAACAACAGATGTGACTGAAGGTGGCATCCGTCAAATACCTATGGAGGAAGGTATTTTCGGTTTTGAATATGTCGAAATAATTGCAAAAGAGGATTTGGACCAGATTTTCCAACATTCTGAATTGGGCATCGGTGTTATGCATTCCTACATCAGGTACTCCGATCAATTTTAATTAAATAATTGAGCAATTTATTTGCTCATTTAAATAAATATTCTAATGTTGATTATGTTTTTATTTAAGGTTCTTGTGTGACAAGTTGTTGGTCCCGCATAATTTGACTTCAAGATTCGCATTCTTATTTGCTAGTTGTATCAACTAACGGTCAACCGATCACACTCCAGATATAGTCAGAGATTACATGGTCCAAGCATATATGACCGCAGATACAGAGAAGTTGTATTTTTTGCCATATAATACTGGCCATAGGTTATATTTCATTCTAAATTCATTTATTATAATTATTCGTTTTTTGCCATTCTATATAACATTTCCGTCTAAACTTTTGTCTTATTTTACAGTGGACATTGATTGTTGGTTGTGGTTAATCCGATGAAAGAAATAGTGTATTATCTGGATTTATTGGATGGTGATCAAACAAAATATCTTGATATGAAGAAAATGGTTGATACGTAAGTGATGAGATATATTATATTGTTCTGAATATATATCTTTATTTATTATGTAAGATTGTTCTAAATATTCGTTTATGTTATGTTAGAGCTATACAAATATTCTGATCACAAAGAGAAGCAACAGTGCCAAAAAGGAAGGCTAACAACATTAGCTGGATCAGAGTGCAGGTATATTTTCACAATTTTGACTATTATAGTGATTCTACTTGATAAAACTAGTTAAACTATATATTCTGATAAATATTCGTTTATTTTTTCCATTTACAGTGTCCTCGTCAGTGCAATGAGATTGATTGCGGATATTTTGTATTGAGGTTTATGAAGGAAATTATTCATTCGGGTCAAATAGAGATTCTAATCATGGTATGGATCAATTTATAAGTTATATGATTTATTTTAATATTTAACCGATATTTCATCTGAGTAATTAGTTTTAAAGCTAAATCATGCATGTTATGTTATATTATGTAGTACTTTGATGAATTCAAGTGTGGTACTTACTCGAAAGACAGATTGGAAGAGATTAAGGAGGAATGATGTCAATACATTCTTGAGTTGAGAATTGTATAAGGTATATATATTGTCAAATATTGATGCGGGATAATTATATTTCTGGAAGTCATATGTAGTTTTGGCGCTATATGTGTAGTACTGAATGTATTTGTAAAGTTATCAGTTTTGTAATTATATGTATAGTGACTGTATTTGCGAAGTTGTTCTGATGATCGACTTGTGTTGAATTATAAGCAGGTTAATTTATGTGTTGAATTACAAAGATTATAGTATATATAAGGCCAAAGTGTTGAGTTAAAGGCCTGAATTATAAGCAGGTGAATGTAATTGTTATAAGTAGGTTTATCGAAAAAAATATAAAAAATGGTGAAACATAATTCAAAAAACTCGTTTCTAAAAAATATGAAAAATAGACAGCGCTTTTACCAAAAAAACTCTATGAAAAAGTGATTTTCTTTTAAAAAAATATTTTAAAGACGTGAATAATAGACAACGCTTTTATTAAGAAAGCGCCGCTAAATGGGGGGGGGGATTAGGCAAGAAAAGCGCTGCTAAAGGGGGGCAAATAGAGAACGTTTTTATAGAAAAGCGTTGCTAAAATTGGGCCTATAGCAGTGCTTTTTCCATAAAAAAAGTGTTGTCTTTACCTTTAGCAGCGTCACTTTAGGCAGCGCTTTTAAGTACTGCTAAAGATCTTTTTAAACGTACCAAAAAATTAAAAAAAAACACTTAGCCACGAGATATTTACGTTGTAAGTTGTGAAGTGAAAATCACGTCGCAACTTGCCACGTGAATATCACGTCACAAATTGCCACGTGAATATCACGTTACGACTTTCTTACAGACGTCTGCCACTTTGTCTGCAACGCTTGCCGTGACTGAAACTATATTTTATTTGTTATGACGTGAAAATCACGTGAAAATCAAACATATAGTATTACACAAGAAAACACAAAGACTCTTTTAAACACAAAAAATGACGATCAATTAAAATTTCTTCAAAATAGGCGAGTCTTCAAACAAAAAGAATCTTCTCGTTAAATAGCCGTCTTAGTCAAGTCATTATATGCTTTTATGTTGATGATTTACTTATTACAAGTGCAGATGAGGCAGAAATCAACAGTGTCGAGTCAAAGCTATTTCATGGATTTGAAATGTCCAACCTAGGAAACTTATCATATTTCATAGGATGAAATTTAAAGACACAAGTAAAAGAGTGTTTCAGTACCACGCGAGCAATGTCTAAGACATGTTTAAGAGGTTCAAGATGAGTAATTGGAATGCAGTTATTACACGATTGGAGACTGGAGGAAAGTTGAGAAAGGAAACAAATGATAAGTTATTAAGTGCAACACTATCCATATAAATCATTGGATCCTTGAGGTATCTTTGCAATAGCATGTCATACATTTGTCAAAGTGTTAGATTGTTGAGCAGGTTCATGGAGAAGCCTCAAGAATATCATCCAACAATAGTTAATAGAGTGCTTCAATACATCAAAGAAACGATTGATCATGGTGTGTTGATGGCAAAGCATAAGAATACCAGCACAAATGCATAAGCACACGGTTACACTAATTCAAGTTTCATTGGAGATCAAGACGAGAAGAATAGTATTGCAGGCTACATATTCAAATAAAAATCTTTTTTCAATCTGATTTGGATTTAAATACTTTAAGGTGTAACAAAATCTTTATGGTGTAGTAAAATCCTCTTCATATGAAGAGGATTAAAATACTTTTTCCAAACACAATCTTTACAAAATTCTCCTTCAATTAAAACAGAAAAAATCTTGTAATAAATGTTGAAGATATAACGCGCGTCAAGTCAAACAGAAACAAAATGTCTCACAACAAGTTAAGATTTATTGTTTAGTAAGTTGTTTACAAAAAAAAAAAAATATAGTCAATCAATTGTATTACCATGAAGGATCCGAAAGAAAATATCATTTTTCTTGCATGTAAAAGGTATCTTGGTAGATCAACCGCCTACTCTGAATGACTTGAAAATTTTATTTTCTGTTTGAGAGTATTTGACCTAATTCTTGGACCAGAGTATTCATATTACATTGCTGGAGAATTATGCTTTATTTGATGGTAGTTCCTCATTGTTGAGATCTACTCTATTTTCTCTTTGTGGTGTGATAGCTTCTGGTGTAGTTTTTGTTGTGATAGCTTCTTTATTGTTTTTATGCTCTTTTCCTCTACTAGCTATTTTGTTTTATTCGCGGGGTTGATTTGTTAGGTCTTGTATATAAAGCTCGATTCCGTAGTTTTTATATTTTTTGGATCTTTTTATTGTCCCTCTTTTATAGCTAATGATTCTTATCAGTTTGGTCCCCACCTCCTCAAAATTAACGTCGGTCTTACCCTGAGATTGTTATGCTATTGGATCTTGTCTAGCACCTACATCGATCCCACTTGTCAATCTTAATAATCACAATGGAACATGTCTTTCACATGAAGGGTGGTGTGGGAGAAACAAGCTATGCAAATAACTCCTCACTTCAGGTATTACTTAGTTATATTCATTTGTACCTCAACCTAATTAGTTTAGGATGGATTGAGTAGACATGTGATAATATTCACTGGCCTCAAACTAATTAATTTTGTGCAGAGAAAAGTGATAATGGAAGTGAAAACCATACTTGAAGAAAACATGATATTGATCATGTCCAACAAAAGTATAAAAGGTTGTTGGAAAATAGTTGATTTAGGTTGTTCTTCAGGACCAAACACACTTTTGTCCATCTCCAATATCATGAACATCATCCATAAAATTAACATGAAACTAAATCATGGGAAACCTGTATTTCAAATATATCTCAATGATGTATTTGAAAATGATTTCAATAATATTTTCAAGTTCCTTCCTGATTTCTACCAACAAGAAAAAGAAAAGAATAATGGAGAATGCTTCATAAGTGCAACACCAGGAAATTTTTATGGAAGGCTCTTTCCAAATTATTACATTGACATTTTTCATTCATCCTATAGTCTTCACTGGCTATCTAAGGTTAGCATACCTCAATTTTATTATAAATATATTTAATGAAATATTTAAAGATAATTATTTTATGTCATAGGCACCAAAAATTTTGGTCAAGAATGGAGAACCACTCAACAAGGGAAATATTTACATATCCAAAACAAGTCCTCCGTGTGTTTATGAAGCATATTTTGAGCAATTTGAGAAAGATTTCAGCTGTTTTCTAAAGTCACGCTTCGAGGAATTAGCATTGGATGGTATGATGGTAGTAACACTCATGGGCAGAGAATCAATTGGTGCAATTACTTCTGTTGAAGAGGTAATTGGCATGGTACTCAACGAGATGGTTCAAGAGGTAAATACGAATTCATAATTACTAATTATGTTAAAACACTTTTAATTTAAAAAAAATTGTTGCTAATTGTTGCGGTGGAAATAGGATATCAAATATTAATTAATTTGAATCACAATTCAGTTCACAACCGCTCTTTGATTTATCCGAAGGAAAAGGTCAAAAGAGGGAAAACCTATTTTGCATCATAAACACAATGCGGGGAAAGATCTAGGGTTCGGGGGTTGGTTAAATTTAGGGAAGGTATTAGCACCCTAAACTTCTGTAGTACTCTACAGGAACCTTTTGTTCAGATGTTTACTATTTGCTTTATTATTCTTAAGGTATATGTACAAAGGATTAAAAGTGAGAAAAGAGACCTAAGGGGTTAATTCTAAGTTTACTCGGCAAGACATCGCATCTTGTGCCTACGTATCCTTACGAGAGTGGAATCAGAGTAATCGTAGTTCCCCTCAATAGGGAGGTTAGAAACTTCTTGACTGTGGTCAAGGTCTCAAGGGGAATAAACGCATCTTAAGGACACGCTTACGTGGAGTGTAGAAACTCCAAATCTCTACGTTGAATTGTTAAGTTGTAATTAGGGTTAAATTAGGTTAGGTTAGGGATTCCGCGGCGGGAAACCCTAAAATGAGCGCGGCGGCTCTTTGACCTAATGCTAGGGGTAAAATTGTAATTTTGCCTGCGGCGAGGCATTTGTGAAAATTAGGGTTTGTGAGGTTGTAAGGGTTGAAGGTGAGGATCATTGACACGACGGTCAAACGGCTAGACCTAATTCCTTCGGAGGAGTGAAATTAATTATAAAGATGCGATGAAATTGAATATACATACAACGGCAGAAAATAAAGTGCGGAAAGATAAATGCGACAATTGTCTCGCACAATTACATCCCATAAGCAGTTACAATTATAATAGCTAAATATAAAACCGAAAATAAGTTTCAAATTGAACATAATAGCTGCAAGAAACAAAACAAACAAAAAATGTCAGTATGTGGGGTTAGACGAAAACGAAATCAAAATTGAACGAGGAACAAACCGTATGAATTTTGGAGGACTTTTATGGTCTTTTTAACCAAGGATTTAAATTTGTGAAAAGAGAGATTGATTTTAATTAAAAGAGTTTTGAGTTTTAAAAAAATTTATTAATAAAAAAGTGAAAGTTTGGTTAATTATTCTAAAAAAGGAGTTTTAGTGATAATATTTTGAAAAAAAAGATTTAATCATTAAAAAAAAAAACAATTGGTTTAATTTAAAAAATCTTAATGTTAGTTAAAAACACGTTTTACTTTAAAGTTATAAAAAAGTTTTATTATTTGAAAAAAACATTTGATTATTTTATTTAAAAAGAGTTTTAATTAATTTGAAAAAGGTTTTTGATTATAAAAAAGAAAGGGTCTTCTTGATTTTTTTTAAAAAAGATAAACAAAATAAAATAACAAATGGAAAAACAATAAATAATAAAAAAGAGGGTTGGGCCGGTCATCACTCTTCTTCTCTCTGCTCTCTGAGTTTGCGTGTGTTCCTCTCCTTCTTGTTTGCCTCTCACGGATGTTATCTTCTTCTTCTTTTGCATGACCGCCGATTTGTCTTCTTCATCTCTTTTTCCTGAAAAACATGAAAAGCAACACAAAAATTGTAATTATATTTTTTGATCCTTACGGAATGATGATGGCCGATGATGCTTTGTCCTGAGGCTAGAGGATTTTTGACGGAGTTTGCTTGGATTTTTCGAAAAAAGTTCTCCCTTTCTTGCTATGATTTTCGTCCCTTTTATACTTGATTTTTAAATCTTTTTTAATCTCAGATTTAATTTGAATATCTCAATCTTTTTCAATCTCGGATTTGATTTGAGTAGATTTTTATGATGATTTCAGATTTGATTTGATGGTGATGCTGATTTTCTTATGATGATGATATGATATGATTGATTTGATCTGGAATTCATTAAGATTGGATTAGATTAAAAAAGTGTTGAGATTTAAATTTAAAAAGTTAGCAAAGAAGATTAGAGTTTCAAGTTAAATAAAAAATTAGAGTTTTAAAAAAAAAAATGAGTTAGAGTAAAAAAAAAAAAAATATTTGAATGTTGGTTTTAAAAAATGTTAGAATTATTTTAAAAACTGTTAGAATTTAATTTTAAAAGGAATTTAAAATTTTTAAAAAAAAAAGGGCGTTAGAATTTAATTTTAAAAAGAATTTAGAATTTTAATTTGAAAAATAAAGGTGTCAAAAAAAAGATTTAGATTTAATTTTAAAAAAAAGGTTAGAAAAAAAAAATTAATTTTAAAAAGAAGCTAGAGAAAAAAAGATTTAATTTTTTAAAAAAGAAGTTAGAGAAAAAAGATTTAATTTTTTAAAAAGAGAAGTTAGAGAAAAAAAGATTTAATTTTTAAAAAGAGTTAGACAAAAAGATTTAATTTTAAAAAAGTAGTTAGAAAAAAGATTTAACTTTATAAAAGTTAGAAAAAAGATTTAATTTTAAAAAGAAGTTAGAAAAAAATATTTAACTTTAAAAAAGTTAGAAAAAAGATTTGATTTTTTTTAAAAAAATAGAAAAAAAGATTTAACTTTAAAAAAGTTAGAAAAAAAAGATTTAGTTTTAAAAAAAGTTAGAAAAAAATATTTAACTTTAAAAAAGTTAGAAAAAAAAAAGATTTAGCTTTAAAAGGTTAGAAAAAAGATTTAATTTTAAAAAGTTAGAAAAAAAGATTTAATTTTAAAAAAAAGTATTAGATTTTTATTTAAAAAAAAGTATTAGAATTTGATTAAAAAAAAAAGTGTTAGAAATTAATTTAAAAAAGGTTATGAAAAATTTACTCTTTAAAGAAAAGAAAAAAAAAAAAAAGTTAAATTTTAATCTAAATCCTAAAAGTTAGTAAGAAGAGCTTTAAATAAATAAACTAAATAGAAAAAAAAAAGTTAATAAAAAATATTAGTAAAGTTATAAAAAAAAAATTAATTAAATTATTATTAGTTAAAAAAACAAGATCTAAAAAAAAGGTTAATTTATTAGGTTAATAAGAATTTAAAATAAAAATAAAAAAGAAAGGGTAAAATTTGGGGTATTACAGTTGCCCCTATTTAAATAGCTACACCAGATGATTTGAGTGACGGAGACTCAAGGAATCATGGTGGAGGGATTTAAATATAGATAACCGAAAATTTTGCCCTTATATGCGGCGATATGCAATGCTATGGACAAAGCGAGAACAGATTAATGCAGATGATGCCGTGAATATGATGTGATGCGTATGCTGGAATGATGAATGCGAAAATGCTGACGAATACGACGACACAGATGCTACGAGAAGAACACACTGGGGAAAACGACGCGCTGAGACACAGTACATCACTGGGGAATTCTAAAAATGATAGTCAACTGGTGCGAATGACCAATTGTCACTTTTAGAAAAGGAACGAGATCCTCGAATGGAGATGGTACCTATGAGACGGCCTCCACTGGGGAATCTAAAAATAAAACTGGATCACATACGATTGTAAGATCGATTACAGAATGCTGGAGCATTGAGCAAGGAATAACATCCAAGCTTCTGTAAACTACCCCTCGTGACAGGATCAAACGGACTTTTCGGAACTCCGTAGCAGATATACAGGGTAAAGACCGACTGTATGCCAAAATAAATGGACTTTGATGGGAATTGCCCTGATAAGCTTCTCGAGGGAGAACTGTCACTTATCGTTGGAAGGGACTTATGTGCAAAAAATGGATAAGCACTCAAATAAAGAGGCTGCTGCTTATCTGATAAATAAATCTTCTCGCATTTAAGGTCGGCGCCTGGAATACGATTCTGATTCTTCTCTTACTGAAGGATAAATAAACTGCTTCATGCTTCAGAATCGTGCTCTCCTGAACATGAAAAGGGTAAACTGAACTTCCTCATACTTCAGAATCGTGCTCTCCTGAATATGATACTGGATGACTGAATTTCTTCATATTTCAGAATCGTGCTCTCCTGAATATGAAACTGAATGACTGAAGATACTCATATTTCAGAATCGTGCTCTCCTGAATATGAAACTGGATGACTGAATTTCTTCATATTTCAGAATCGTGCTCTCCTGAATATGAAACTGAATATACTCATACTTCAGAATCGTGCTCTCCTGAATATGAAACTGGATGACTGAATATACTCATATTTCAGAATCGTGCTCTCCTGAATATGATTTGGTTGTAAATGAATTTTTCCATACTTCAGAATCGTGCTCTCCTGAATATGAAACTGGATAATCGAACTTCCTCATAACTCAGAATCGTGCTCTCCTGAATATGATTCGGTTCCTGAAATTTCTTCATTCTTCAGAATCGTGCTCTCCTGAAAAACGGCCAACTGAACTTCCTCATAACTCAGAATCGTGCTCTCCTGAATATGATTCCGTTCCTTCTTTTACTAAAGGATAAATGAACTTCTTCATAACTCAGAATCGTGCTCTCCTGAATATGATTTCGCTCAAACCTTCCCGTAACTCAAGATCGTGCTCTCCTGAATACGATTTGGTTCAAACCTCAAGACGGCAGGTAAATGGAAGCCCAACTGCTCCATGGAGATGGCCATTTGCTGCGAGTCATAACGAGGATATGATCGACTTCTTAGGTGAGAAATGTCGTATGTTGATGCTGTAAAATGTAAAGTGTAAAGGGTTGTAACATGTAGGATTGTAAAGTGTTGTACTGATATATTTTCCAGGCGTGAACTGGCGTGTATCTGTAAAGGATTGTAGTTGATTTTCTTGAAAGATAGTGCAAAATAAATGCACGTCCGGGTACAGTGATAAACTTCTCGGGCGAGAACAGTCGAACATCTGTCATGGTATGGTGAAAATCTTTAGATGGTGCAAAATAAATGCACGTCTGGTTGGGCTTGACGACCGACAAGACTGAGATTCAATCTAGGATCGAGCTAGAAAGAAGACTGGTAATCAAGACTCCATCGAGGGAAACGATCTTGAAGGGTAAATATCTTATCCTGGTAAGGAAAGATAGCTGAGGTAACCGTCATCCACGAGGATCGAGCTCCGTGGGGAAACTGGAAACAAGTAAGTATTTTATGCTTAGGGCTGACAATCTATTTGGAGAGAATGGACGAACCCAGTTACTAGGTGGTGACGACCAGTGATAGAGACACAATGAACCTGTGAATGCTAATGCATATGTTAATGCGTATGTTAATGTGAATGTATGTTAATGTCTATGTATGTTAATGTTTATGTATGCAAGATGTTATGAAATGAGTATGTAATGAGTATGTAATGAATATGTAATGAATATGTAATGAAAATGTAATGAAATAGGCATGTGATGCTTATGCCCTTGCGTATGCTGACGAAACAGACTAGAGACGGGACGAGAGATGAAATAAACATCTCGACGGAAATACCCTGCGTTCTCTGCAACCCATACATCGATCATGGGTAAGAAAGATCAATGGTAGAACCGGATCTGGTTTTAAAGTTCTGAATTCTCTGAGGAGAAGGTAATCTGCTTGGGTGTACAGTATCACGTCTTCACATGGGGAGAAGAAAACCTGAGGGACACTTTTGAGTTACCCCAAGAAGAAGTTGTCAGCTTATAGTCTCGCTGGGGACTGTGATGAGGCGATAGTTTAGGAGCCTGTTGCAACACTGAGATTCATTGGGGAATGAAGGCCGCTGCGAGTAAAATCCATTGGGTGTATGAGGAAAAGTTGTGAAACCACATAATTTTGATCTTGAAGGATCTTGTAGTAGTCGCCATTTGTTTCCTTTAAAAACATGGTGCCCCAGGATACTTGCGTTGCGAGGTAGGGTCATCTCAAGAGGATTTTATAGAGAACACCGAGTCCAGTTGCCCCATTGTTCTCAAACTCTTTGAGAGATTTGTCAGGTCTCGACGTAACTGGCACAAATTAATCGTGTTACGACGAAATGTTTGGGAAATAGCTCTTAAGAATGTCAGACTCGCGTTGGTAAGCGAATTGGGAAACTGCCTGCCCCTGTTCAGCAGGATCTTCAAGTTCCACGGGTTATGTTCATATGTAAATCTCTAAGATATCAAGCAAAGTTGTCATGCCTGAAATGCCTATCCTGAGCTTGTCAATGTACACATATATTTGTCTTGAATTTTTGTTTTGAAAAAAAGATATCGCAACAACTTGTGACCGAAATCACTAGTCAGGATATAAGTTTTAATTATAATGCCATCATGAATTTTTTCTGAGCATAGCTCGTAGGAGTCAGGAAACGTGATCTTGTCAAGTATGCTTTCAACCGAAGTCCTACTTCAATTAGGTCTTTTAAAGGTTGTATCGTGGCTCAGTTCACGGTTTAAGAAACAAAAGGATAAAGGCTCAAAGTTATATTTGTACCCACCCATTCTTCGTGATGTTCTCCAATCCTAATTCAGTTAACCGGATACGAACGCTCATATCTCAAGCGGATTTGCTATGGTCGAGAACTTATCAAGGCTTTGGACATGGCAGTCGCTCACCTATTACACGATCTTGTTCTTTACTAGGGACTATTTATTGTACCCTCTTGTTTTGCTTTTATTCCCTAACTTTTGCCTGGACAGCGTCTATTGATTTGACTTTGGAGTCCAGCGGGATGCCCCAGTTTTGCCTAAGTCTCCTTCATAGGTTTTTGACTTAGCGGGCTCTTATTTTTTGAATATTCTTTTATGCACAAGTCGTGTAAATCTTTTGAAGGGCTCGTGACTGCCCCACTCCTTAGGTAACCGAGTGATAGTCATTGTATTGGACTTCTTAAGATGCTAAGGATAAATTCTCGAAGGTTTGCTCTTCCTTTTTGAGGATCTAAGCGCTCGATCGGTTTAACTGAAACTACCCTACCCCAGGTTAGGATGAAGGTTCTTAAAAAGAAAGAAAAACTCCTACTTCAAGGCTCAAAGGGGTTGACTAGGGATTAACATCCTTATATCTCCAGTGTTTGGGATTTGAAATAATGCCTTACATCATCAGCAG
This sequence comes from Lathyrus sativus, assembly GCA_963859935.3. Taxonomy (NCBI): domain Eukaryota; kingdom Viridiplantae; phylum Streptophyta; class Magnoliopsida; order Fabales; family Fabaceae; genus Lathyrus; species Lathyrus sativus. The sequence goes on from OZ012737.1 coordinate 543,652,859, forward strand.
GTTTTAATTGAAAGCATGCGACAAGAAATCTGCCGTTTTGGGTTCGTCATCCTCCCCCCAATTCTCCATCAGAACAAGAGATCGGGTAAAGTTGGCATTATAATTTATGAAAACGTTTTTGAATGAGTGAAGCGAATGGATTTATTCAAGAAAAACATATGTGTTGCATCAAAGATAAACAAGTTCGTGCATGCTAAATATGCTTAATCAAAGAGAAATGCATATAAATAAACAAATGAACTGTCGGAAAAATCCTTCTAAATGTTTATGAAATCTTGCATTCAAGAGTAACAGTTTCCTTTGGCGGAGCCTCAATGGAAAGGACGTCTGGTTTATGATCACTGTGAGTCGTCATGGCTTACCCCAGTTATGCTGGTCACATCTTCAACAGTTTTCAGTCGTTGCTTCAAAATAAATTTCCCAGATCCTTTGTTGATCCCGGTCATATCACCTTGAGGGTTACTGAAATGAAGCGGGCTAGGCCTTTGAATAATGACTAGATTCGGCTGATAGGCGTAGCATGCTTTGCAGAATTTGCACTTGACGAGTGAGGAACCCCGAAAGGAGTCTCGATCTTCAGCTGAGCATCGCCAAAAGACAACTTCTTCGTTTCTAGCAAATTTCTGACAACTTTCTTAAGAGCATAGCAATTCTCTAGATCATGGCCGGGCGCACCCTCATGAAATAAACAATGAGCGGCAGCGTTGTAACTTGCAGGTAATGGATTAGGTGGAGGATTAGGAGGCGGACCCAAAGCCCGAGTAGTGATGAGACCTTGCCTGACCAAAGAGGGACACAACTCGGTAAAAGTCATCGGGATCGGCGGACAAGGTTTATACGTTCTTCTGTTTGGCATATTCTGGCGAGGAGCCGGACTCTTTGGCTGTTGAGGAGCAGGAGTATTGGGTGCCTGTAGGTAGTTGACAGGAGGCGGATAAACAGGAGGTTGTTGCATAGGTTGATACATGGGAACCTGTTGATTGAAAGAAGGTGTAATAGCTGCCACATAGGGTTGTTGAGCATATTGGACCGGGTACCCTTGAGGTTGAGCATAACCTTGCAGATGCCGGTAAAAGCGTTCCCTTGGTTTACCAGAGGATATAGCATTAGTCTCACTCTCCTTCTTTTTCTGGGAGCTATAAGGAGGTTTCTTCGGCTGATCCTTAGAAGCGCCATGATTATTTGTCATTTTACCACTCTTCATACCCAATTCAATCTTGACACCCACAGCAACGATGTCGGAGAAATTTGAAGTCACACTACCCACCATTCTCTCGTAAAATTCTGGACGGACTGTGTCGACAAACCAATCAGCTAACTCTTTCTCGGTCAAAGGAGGTTCTACCTGCGAAGCAGTCTCTCTCCACCTTTGAGCATACTCTTTGAATGACTCAGAATTCTTTTGTGACATACTCAGCAATTGTCTTCTGTCAGGAGCCAGATCCATATTGTACTTGTAGTGTTTGATGAAAGCGTCAGATAAATCCTGGAAACTCTTAATGCGAGACTGGTCTAAAGTTAAATACCACTTGGAGGAAGCACCCTTCAAACTATCTTGGAAGCAATGAATCATCAGTTTATCATTCTCAACATGGGCAGCCATTTTGCGATAATACATGATCAGATGACTCTTAGGACAGGTGGCACCTTCATAACGATCGAAGTTCGGAGTTTTGAACTTTGGGGGAATAACCAAACCTGAAACCAAACAAACATCCCTTGCAGCAGTCCCAAAAATTTGATCACCCTCTACCTTTTTCAATCTCTGGACGATAGTGTTTACTTCCTCACGAAGCTTATCATGTTTCTCATAACCCTCAACATTCTCATCAAGATTATCAAAAGCTGTCTCATTGAAGTACGGTTGCGCACGAGTGTGTACAACAGGTGGTGCAAAGATAGGAGCCCCCCTAGAAACTTCAGAAAACAAGGGCACGGCTTGCTGAACAGGTTGATTAATCGGAACAGTGGCTTGAGGAGGCACAAAACCGGGAGCAAGACCATAAGGTGGGTCCCTTGCTACGGTCACACTTGGTGGAGGGTCCACAGTAACGCCGGTAATCTCAGAAACAACAGTGGGCTGGGTATCCATCTTAGCATTCATGACACGTAACAATTCCATCATACGCTCCATACCCCCTCGAAGGTCTTCGAGTTCATTGCTAAGGCGATCAATCTCTTTTGCCTGATCCTCCATTCTTTTCCGAGTTTGAGCTCTGGTGTTGTATTGGTGCCGAGAACTCAGGGTGACGAAACTGGAAGGTGAGAGAACCGAGTGTGAGAAATCGGGAGACACATGTAATGCAAAAGTATGATGCTAAAATGTGAATGTAAATGAAGATTTCATGGAATTCAAAACATTTACGAATGTCGTGGGGTACCAAAGAAATCTTTTTCTTGTTTTTTCATTTTATATTTTTTATTTATTTATGGTATCCCGCGATATCCATAAATGATGTTTGAGCTCCATGAAATACAATGCAATGAGATGCTTTATGGATGCAATGCATGAAAACACACAAAGTCCTAGGTTAAAAGCTTGCATGAGGTTCAAAGGCAAATACCCTCCCCTGAAGTTAGATGGTTCATCCTGTCCTATAAAAGTAACCAGGTTCTAAGGGATCTCAATATCATTGATCTTTCACAAGGATGGTTGTTCAGAAGGCAACTTACTTGCCAACCAAAACCCTCCAAGTTTAAGATCTCAATGAGCGTAGTATCGAGTGTCAACCAACTTCAGTCTGCACCAAAGCCGGTTACCTCACTACTTTCTAAAGGCCAAGATGAGTTAACTAGGGTTCTAAAAGTCAGTTAGTGCGTTGACAACATATGGCAGCCTCAATATTATCCTCAACTTGACTTAAGGAATATAAGCACCAACCAAGAAGTCGCACTAACCATGGCCACCAGATCAACCGTATCGATATACGTCGTACAGTTTCCTTGGTCTATTGCCATTTACCTAAGGTACACTAGATCCGGGTGTAGGACCTATCTCACAGCACAAGGAACAGTCCCACAATCAAAGCACAAATATATACATGCAAATGAATAATGACACAGATAGTAATAAATATGAACAAGTTAGGGATAACCCTCAAAAGTTAGTAGTCAGTCCCCAGTGAAGTCGCCATTTTCTGTTGCGGTGGAAATAGGATATCAAATATTAATTAATTTGAATCACAATTCAGTTCACAACCGCTCTTTGATTTATCCGAAGGAAAAGGTCAAAAGAGGGAAAACCTATTTTGCATCATAAACACAATGCGGGGAAAGATCTAGGGTTCGGGGGTTGGTTAAATTTAGGGAAGGTATTAGCACCCTAAACTTCTGTAGTACTCTACAGGAACCTTTTGTTCAGATGTTTACTATTTGCTTTATTATTCTTAAGGTATATGTACAAAGGATTAAAAGTGAGAAAAGAGACCTAAGGGGTTAATTCTAAGTTTACTCGGCAAGACATCGCATCTTGTGCCTACGTATCCTTACGAGAGTGGAATCAGAGTAATCGTAGTTCCCCTCAATAGGGAGGTTAGAAACTTCTTGACTGTGGTCAAGGTCTCAAGGGGAATAAACGCATCTTAAGGACACGCTTACGTGGAGTGTAGAAACTCCAAATCTCTACGTTGAATTGTTAAGTTGTAATTAGGGTTAAATTAGGTTAGGTTAGGGATTCCGCGGCGGGAAACCCTAAAATGAGCGCGGCGGCTCTTTGACCTAATGCTAGGGGTAAAATTGTAATTTTGCCTGCGGCGAGGCATTTGTGAAAATTAGGGTTTGTGAGGTTGTAAGGGTTGAAGGTGAGGATCATTGACACGACGGTCAAACGGCTAGACCTAATTCCTTCGGAGGAGTGAAATTAATTATAAAGATGCGATGAAATTGAATATACATACAACGGCAGAAAATAAAGTGCGGAAAGATAAATGCGACAATTGTCTCGCACAATTACATCCCATAAGCAGTTACAATTATAATAGCTAAATATAAAACCGAAAATAAGTTTCAAATTGAACATAATAGCTGCAAGAAACAAAACAAACAAAAAATGTCAGTATGTGGGGTTAGACGAAAACGAAATCAAAATTGAACGAGGAACAAACCGTATGAATTTTGGAGGACTTTTATGGTCTTTTTAACCAAGGATTTAAATTTGTGAAAAGAGAGATTGATTTTAATTAAAAGAGTTTTGAGTTTTAAAAAAATTTATTAATAAAAAAGTGAAAGTTTGGTTAATTATTCTAAAAAAGGAGTTTTAGTGATAATATTTTGAAAAAAAAGATTTAATCATTAAAAAAAAAAACAATTGGTTTAATTTAAAAAATCTTAATGTTAGTTAAAAACACGTTTTACTTTAAAGTTATAAAAAAGTTTTATTATTTGAAAAAAACATTTGATTATTTTATTTAAAAAGAGTTTTAATTAATTTGAAAAAGGTTTTTGATTATAAAAAAGAAAGGGTCTTCTTGATTTTTTTTAAAAAAGATAAACAAAATAAAATAACAAATGGAAAAACAATAAATAATAAAAAAGAGGGTTGGGCCGGTCATCACTCTTCTTCTCTCTGCTCTCTGAGTTTGCGTGTGTTCCTCTCCTTCTTGTTTGCCTCTCACGGATGTTATCTTCTTCTTCTTTTGCATGACCGCCGATTTGTCTTCTTCATCTCTTTTTCCTGAAAAACATGAAAAGCAACACAAAAATTGTAATTATATTTTTTGATCCTTACGGAATGATGATGGCCGATGATGCTTTGTCCTGAGGCTAGAGGATTTTTGACGGAGTTTGCTTGGATTTTTCGAAAAAAGTTCTCCCTTTCTTGCTATGATTTTCGTCCCTTTTATACTTGATTTTTAAATCTTTTTTAATCTCAGATTTAATTTGAATATCTCAATCTTTTTCAATCTCGGATTTGATTTGAGTAGATTTTTATGATGATTTCAGATTTGATTTGATGGTGATGCTGATTTTCTTATGATGATGATATGATATGATTGATTTGATCTGGAATTCATTAAGATTGGATTAGATTAAAAAAGTGTTGAGATTTAAATTTAAAAAGTTAGCAAAGAAGATTAGAGTTTCAAGTTAAATAAAAAATTAGAGTTTTAAAAAAAAAAATGAGTTAGAGTAAAAAAAAAAAAATATTTGAATGTTGGTTTTAAAAAATGTTAGAATTATTTTAAAAACTGTTAGAATTTAATTTTAAAAGGAATTTAAAATTTTTAAAAAAAAAAGGGCGTTAGAATTTAATTTTAAAAAGAATTTAGAATTTTAATTTGAAAAATAAAGGTGTCAAAAAAAAGATTTAGATTTAATTTTAAAAAAAAGGTTAGAAAAAAAAAATTAATTTTAAAAAGAAGCTAGAGAAAAAAAGATTTAATTTTTTAAAAAAGAAGTTAGAGAAAAAAGATTTAATTTTTTAAAAAGAGAAGTTAGAGAAAAAAAGATTTAATTTTTAAAAAGAGTTAGACAAAAAGATTTAATTTTAAAAAAGTAGTTAGAAAAAAGATTTAACTTTATAAAAGTTAGAAAAAAGATTTAATTTTAAAAAGAAGTTAGAAAAAAATATTTAACTTTAAAAAAGTTAGAAAAAAGATTTGATTTTTTTTAAAAAAATAGAAAAAAAGATTTAACTTTAAAAAAGTTAGAAAAAAAAGATTTAGTTTTAAAAAAAGTTAGAAAAAAATATTTAACTTTAAAAAAGTTAGAAAAAAAAAAAGATTTAGCTTTAAAAGGTTAGAAAAAAGATTTAATTTTAAAAAGTTAGAAAAAAAGATTTAATTTTAAAAAAAAGTATTAGATTTTTATTTAAAAAAAAGTATTAGAATTTGATTAAAAAAAAAAGTGTTAGAAATTAATTTAAAAAAGGTTATGAAAAATTTACTCTTTAAAGAAAAGAAAAAAAAAAAAAAGTTAAATTTTAATCTAAATCCTAAAAGTTAGTAAGAAGAGCTTTAAATAAATAAACTAAATAGAAAAAAAAAAGTTAATAAAAAATATTAGTAAAGTTATAAAAAAAAAATTAATTAAATTATTATTAGTTAAAAAAACAAGATCTAAAAAAAAGGTTAATTTATTAGGTTAATAAGAATTTAAAATAAAAATAAAAAAGAAAGGGTAAAATTTGGGGTATTACAGTTGCCCCTATTTAAATAGCTACACCAGATGATTTGAGTGACGGAGACTCAAGGAATCATGGTGGAGGGATTTAAATATAGATAACCGAAAATTTTGCCCTTATATGCGGCGATATGCAATGCTATGGACAAAGCGAGAACAGATTAATGCAGATGATGCCGTGAATATGATGTGATGCGTATGCTGGAATGATGAATGCGAAAATGCTGACGAATACGACGACACAGATGCTACGAGAAGAACACACTGGGGAAAACGACGCGCTGAGACACAGTACATCACTGGGGAATTCTAAAAATGATAGTCAACTGGTGCGAATGACCAATTGTCACTTTTAGAAAAGGAACGAGATCCTCGAATGGAGATGGTACCTATGAGACGGCCTCCACTGGGGAATCTAAAAATAAAACTGGATCACATACGATTGTAAGATCGATTACAGAATGCTGGAGCATTGAGCAAGGAATAACATCCAAGCTTCTGTAAACTACCCCTCGTGACAGGATCAAACGGACTTTTCGGAACTCCGTAGCAGATATACAGGGTAAAGACCGACTGTATGCCAAAATAAATGGACTTTGATGGGAATTGCCCTGATAAGCTTCTCGAGGGAGAACTGTCACTTATCGTTGGAAGGGACTTATGTGCAAAAAATGGATAAGCACTCAAATAAAGAGGCTGCTGCTTATCTGATAAATAAATCTTCTCGCATTTAAGGTCGGCGCCTGGAATACGATTCTGATTCTTCTCTTACTGAAGGATAAATAAACTGCTTCATGCTTCAGAATCGTGCTCTCCTGAACATGAAAAGGGTAAACTGAACTTCCTCATACTTCAGAATCGTGCTCTCCTGAATATGATACTGGATGACTGAATTTCTTCATATTTCAGAATCGTGCTCTCCTGAATATGAAACTGAATGACTGAAGATACTCATATTTCAGAATCGTGCTCTCCTGAATATGAAACTGGATGACTGAATTTCTTCATATTTCAGAATCGTGCTCTCCTGAATATGAAACTGAATATACTCATACTTCAGAATCGTGCTCTCCTGAATATGAAACTGGATGACTGAATATACTCATATTTCAGAATCGTGCTCTCCTGAATATGATTTGGTTGTAAATGAATTTTTCCATACTTCAGAATCGTGCTCTCCTGAATATGAAACTGGATAATCGAACTTCCTCATAACTCAGAATCGTGCTCTCCTGAATATGATTCGGTTCCTGAAATTTCTTCATTCTTCAGAATCGTGCTCTCCTGAAAAACGGCCAACTGAACTTCCTCATAACTCAGAATCGTGCTCTCCTGAATATGATTCCGTTCCTTCTTTTACTAAAGGATAAATGAACTTCTTCATAACTCAGAATCGTGCTCTCCTGAATATGATTTCGCTCAAACCTTCCCGTAACTCAAGATCGTGCTCTCCTGAATACGATTTGGTTCAAACCTCAAGACGGCAGGTAAATGGAAGCCCAAATTGATAATGTTAATTATGCTGTTGATAGAAAAATGAGAGGAGAGTTCATATCCAAGTATCACCGAGCTGTATTTGAGCCTCTTTTAATAGCTAAGTTTGGTGAAAATATCATGGATGCATTGTTCTCAAGATTTGCAAAGTTGCTTACACGACTCATTGAGTTTGAGACATTGGAATTTACTAATATTGTATTGTTCTTCACCAAAGATTCTTAGAAATGGAAGATGGTAAGACATTATTATTAGAAATACAGGAATTACCTGCGGATTTTTCTGTGGAGATTTATCTCAGATGTACCTGCGTTTTTACCATCAAATTTATATTGTGAAGTATTATTTCCTGCGAAAATTATGGTAGCAGCAAAGTTCGCAGAAATTCTTAAGACTTTACCTGCGAAATTTTCCAGCTAAATTAATTACCCCGAAGGTTTTAGCTGGGCACAGAAAATAATACATTTCCTGCGGAAACTTTGTCAAAATCCGCAGAAAAACAGAGTTTTTCTAATAGTGAGATCTTGCTTTCATGATTTTATATTTTCCCCTTTAATTTGTGTATTATCTTAGCATATGCTTTGTTTGTGTTTTTATATATTTTTTTAGCATTTGAATTATGCTATGTTGAATAGACATTTATTTCATTGACTTCTTCATCTCTAAATCGTTTGGGGTCATCTTATTGAATTTGCGTAGTAATATGTAAACACATATAAATTTACCATTTTAAGTCCAAAGAACGAATCGACTTGTTTGTAGATTCAAAATCTTTCTCACTCTGCTGAATTCTTGAATTTGTGATAAATTATAATGAATTCATACATCTTTTGTGTTTTACCTGATTTTAAATATTGAGCTAAGATTTATCAATACCTTAAGTAAGGAAAAAGGAGTTCCTACACTTTACACTGGAATATTGAGAGTATGTTGAATCAACTCCTTTATTCATTAAATTTTTTCATAAAACTACAATAAACAATTCGAGATCATATTAGATGAAGAACTTTTACATGCATTAGGTTTATAGTCATTGTAAAATATGTAAGAATGTGAAATTCTACGAATATAAAGACAAAGTTCTTTTCTAAATAAGCAATGCAACGTTCTCATTAAAAATACGAGTATAAGAGATCCTCGAACCCGATACAAAAGAGACCAAAATGAACCTCTCTTTCTATAACATGATAAAGGCGAGGTATACCAATTGTAAAAGATACAAAAAGAACATGGGTTTCAACCAACACATATTCACTTCTAAGCTTGGAATTTAATAGCCGTCATACAATCCTCAAAATTAGGAACAATACATTTAAACATAATAGCATTACGCATCAACCAAATGTTCCAATTAGCATCCAACCAGTTCACACTTATGATTTTGCGATAGTCCTCATCCTTCAACTTTTGAAAGTTAATAATAAAAGAAGACAAAACCTCCAATGTCAAGTCTATGTTTGATCCTAACCATTTAGCAACAGCTACCCAAGTTTTGGTGTTGAAATCACACCGACCAAATAAATGCTACTTTGATTCATCTTCTTTGAAGCATGAAGCACAACACTTATCTCTATCATCAAACAAAATCCTCCTTCTAACCAATTGATCTCTAGTTGGAAGTCTATTAAGAATCAATCTCCACCCAAACATTTGAATATTCGAAGGGCCTTTATCTACCATAAGGAATTGACATCCATTATCACTTCTTCCGTGACCAAAACATCACCGGTTCTGGATTCTACAACTTCAAAAGCATATTTAACAGTAAAGAGTTCATTATCTTCCCACATCCAAGCAAAACCATCACCCTCATCCAACACAAGTACCATGTTCGAAATTAAATCCTGCATTTCTTCCCTCTGCAAACTAGAGAACTCATTCTAGTTGTTCCTCATTGCCTATGAATTCCATCTCCAAACACCATCATCCCACCAACCTTATTATGACATGCTACTTAAAGGGGCTGCAGCCGAAACAAACACTTCCGGATAAGCATCCTTCAACGATTGGTTGCCAATCCACTTGCTATGCAAAAGGAAATTCTTTTTCCATCTTTAAATCTACAAAACATGTTGTTAGAAAAACAATTTTGGTTTCCATCCAAATTGATGTTGGCCAAAATTAAATCCTTACACCAAATTAAATATCCTTTTTTAATCACACTTTTATTGCAAATGAACACTGTCACTTCATGGTTCTTGTACCTATGTCGCAGCAACCCACTCCATAACAATGTTTTCTATTTCACAATCCTTCATTTTCACTTCAACAATATGGCTTTGTTGGAAACCTATATTTCTTTGATACCAAGACCTCCACACTCTTTGGATTTACACACTAAATCCCAGCTAACCCACTGAGTTGTTCTCTTATCCTCTACCCCTTTGTGACAAGAACTTACTTTGAATGCTATGAATCTCTTGCAACACCTTATTCAGAGAATTATAAAAGGATAAAGTGTAAATTGGAATAGAATTCAATACTGATTAATCAAGACAACTCTCCCACCCAAAGAAAGAAATCTCCCACTCCACGAAGATAGTCTACTCTTTAGATTTCTTAACAAATCCTTCCATATAAACATTCTTTTAGGGATATCTCCAACCATCAAACCTAAAAACTTAAAAGGAAAATGATCGATCCCACAATATAGAAAAGAAGACGTCGCATCCATGTTACAATCACACACATTAATACCATAAATGTTGTTTTTTCAGAAGTTAACTAGAAGCCCTAAAATCATCTCAAAGCCTCTGAAAATAGCCTTCACACTCCATAAGTTATCACTTCCACCATCTTCAAGAATGATGGTGTCCTCAGCAAACTGAAGAATATCAACAGACTCCTTATCGTTAATCTTAAAACCTTTAAATTCTCCTAACTCCACTGCTATTTCCATCAAAACAGTCAGACCTTCCATTGTTATCACAAAATAAAAACGGAGAGTGAGTCCAAATTTTTTTGTTTTTTTTTTGATGTTTTGAATCTTTGATGTTAACGTTCAGATCACTTTTTGACATTGGATATTTATTGTTGTGTCTTTATTTTATGAATTGATTTGTGAATTTTTCTATGTGATTTAGCTTTTGAATGTTTCCGTTGGTTACAATATTCAGGGAGATTTGTTTTGTTAGTCTTGTGTTTTTTTTTCTTCTTGACTTGTGTGTGTTTGATGAAAGATCGAAAGCGGTTTATTTCATAATTATTTATTTTTGTTGAAATTTGGTATTAAGGTATCTATTTTGTTCTGATTTTTCCATTCTTTTTTAATGGTTTTGATCTTACCGAACGATCAAGATTTGATATGGGCCAAAAATCAACGTCTGTGATGCTAGGTGTGAAAGAGGAGGAGGGGGTGTACCTATAAGACACTCTGATGCTAAAGTAAAAAAAGCGAGCAAGAGAGCGAGCAAGTATAGAATGTGTGTTTCTAGGTAAGAAATTGGATACCTGACCCTCTCATGTGAGAAGGTTTTTATAATGCCTCCAGCGCTTGGCCATTGGTCCCTATTTTCGGGGCAAGATAGTTGTTTCCCGAAGAATAGGTAATTGCCAGAAATAACCGTTAGGTTAGGCAGACGTGCCCATAACTAGCCGTTACGACGGGTCAAGATGCAGTCACGGGCACAAGCGTCTTGGTTGTTTCTGGATGGTGGAACCGTGCATGACGGGCAGGACTGACGGGGAGAAATATTGTGACCAAGGGTAAATGGACCAGCCTCCCCTATTGAAGGGGCAGAAAGGTAAATTATCCTTTAAAGAGGTTGGACATAGGCAATTGGGCCGTTTTGGGAGAAGAAGTGAATTGGGTCATGCCTGGCCATCGGGCATGTCCGGAACAGTAAGCCCCTCATGTTGTTGCTACCGAGCATGGTAGTGATGACTTAAGAGTGGCCTGCTTCCCAGGAAAAGTCGTCCTATGTCTCCTCGTGTTCTGGTGACCACTTGTCTGTGGCTGTTGGAGCCGGGGATCTTGAGATCGGGGAGCCCAACGGTTGATGGGATCTGAAGAGTAGGGATGCCATGTGTGCCTCGAGCCGTGTGCTGCATTAAATGCATGGTGATGGCTAGGCTAGGGTCATGATGATGCCCTACGTGCGCATGCTCGCGCACGTTCCTAGAGCCTACTTATAAATAGTGAAGGAGTTCCTTCATTCAGAACTTTTACTTCCTTCTTCTATTATGCTTGTTTCTACAACCGTCGTCCGCTACCGTCAACCTTGCTCCGACCACCGTACGAGGCCCGGACAGAACCACATTCCTTCCAATTCATCTTCCTCGACCATATAAGTACCTCTATCCACTGCTTGTTTTCTATTTTACCTTATTTAAACGTCTTAGATTGCATGTGGTTAGGATTGAACATCTTAGTTAGGGTGTATTTAATGGTGGTGTTGGTGGTAGACGGTGGCGCGGCCATCTGTCTGCTGTCGGCGGCGTAGTTGGCCCCTTTATGAGGGGTAAATTACCAACCCTTAGACTCAGGTGATTCGTGGTTGCGTCGTTGTTAGGTTACCGTGATTTCTGGTGGTTTCCTTGTGAGGCCACTAGGTTTTGAGATCGGGGGCTATCCCCGGATGCCTTAGGTAGAACAATCGGGCACCTCCCCGCCTGTGTAGCTGTGCCATTTGAGTAGGGCTTAGGTCGAGGATGCTCTTCCTCGGCCCTTCGTGCGCCCTTTCACTTGACTAGCGGTGGAAGGGTGGATTTGATTTGGCCATTGAATTCACTGTTTTCGTCTACTTTTTAGGTAAAAGAGATGTCGCGCCGGGAAGAAGAAGATCGCCATAGGGATTCATCCGAGGACAGTTCCTCAGAGAGCACAAATACAGATGATAGTTCCTCTTCGCTCGAGATTGTGGGGATGTTAACGGTGTTGTCGCTAGTAGACAAATGAACCATGGCCGAGCCTATGGAGAACGCATCCATCGTTGCCTCTTATATCAGGGATGCCTTTACGATGGTGGGATCGGAAGGAGAACGGAAGGTACATTTCCCTTCTGGAGAAGATCGCATTTGCTCAGCTTACGGGGAGTGCTTCCCTATGTATGAATACGTCTTCAAGGTGATAGGGTTAAGGTTGCCTTTCACCGATTTTCAGTAGGCTGTCTTTGTCCATCTTGATTTGGCGCCTTCACAGCTGCATCCGAACTCCCTCGCCTTCATGCGGGAATATGAGTTGGTGCTCATATGCAGATTGGTGCCACCCTTCCTCTCTTCTTCACTATTATCCATCTTCAACGACAGGTATCGGGGAAGAGGTTTGGTTGAGTTTCCTTGAAGCAAGGGAGGAAACTGTTCAAACGTTTCTTTGAATCCATTCGGATGTTCAAGGAGAGGTTCTGTGTGATCGAGTCGGTGTCGTAGGCGGCCACTGATTCGAAGTTCGTCTGGGAGGTCTCCACAGCTGAGAACGGGGAGGACTTATTAGATGAGGAGGGAAAAATAGTCGCCCAAAGACTTTTTACTTTTCCTTTTTGCTAGAGTGGGGCTCACTTTACCCGCTTGACCGACGAGTACATAGTCGCCCCTCACCGAACCACGGAGGATGATAAGGTCAGTTATGCCAAGCTGGTGGCCTACGTGGATAGCTTCCTTCCTCCCCGGTGCATGACTCGCGCCGGGCAACTTTTGTACGAGGAAGACAGTGGGCTACAGGTGGAAGCCCGATACATCAACACAAAGGAGCTCCTCGAGTGCCGTACTCGCGAAGAGGCTCTTGAACTCTTGGGTAGTTGTTGCTTCTTTCACACCCTGCCCGAAATATTTATTTTTGTGTGCTTATGTGTCTACTACTTTGCAGGTAAAATATCTTCGGCGTAGGAATGGATGATGAAGCATACCCTAGGGAAGATGAAAAGTGGTGCTGCCCTGGGTAAGAGTCGTCTCGGCCAGCGGACGGTTCCTCCTACAACTGGCTCAGGGACATCATCCTCTACTCCTTTGCCCACCCAGACATCGAACTTTCCTGTGATCTCTTGGGCCAAACGTCTTCGAGCGAATGAGGTTATGTACCTCAGTAGGGAGTCCGCTAAGAGTAAGTATGAGCTTCCCCCCATATTTTCTTGACAGGCAGTTTTTTGAGGGGGCCTCCCTATCCGTTCCTCGAGTGGAGTCTCTGACACTCGAGGAAATGGATCGTCCTACTAAGCGGGTCAGTCTTGCCCATGATGCCTTTGCCTTAATGAGGGTCCTGGAGATGACTGTGGTCTATGTTGAAGAAATCTCAGGCCATGGTGACGGCTCTAGAAGAAAAGGTCAAGAAGCTCCAGGAGGAGAAAAAGAAAGAGCTTGGGGATGTCTGTAAAAGCCGCGAGGAGGTGGTTCAAGAGAGGGATATTGTGGCCGCTAAGCTGAAAGCCTCTGAGGACCTGGTGCAGAAACTACAGACCGCGGCTGCCCCTGCTAAGGATGAGCCCGAAGAGACGAGGCAGCTGGAGACTCGCTCATAATTAGTAGTCCAATTTGCCCAGGATTCTGACGACTTGCTGGCTATCAACGAGGAAGCCTTCTAGAATGCGGTGAGCCATATAAAGGTAGTGATCCCGGGGGTCGAGCTGAAAATTGAGGGTACTGGGTTCCTCTACACAGTTAAGGATGGCCAGATAGTCATCCCAGAGTTCCTTCGCTTCGACGCTGGTGAGGGCGAGCAGGGGCAGGAGCCGCACGAGGACATCCAATAAGAGGAGTAGTCGTATTCGTTGGTCTGCGTGCCACTTATGTAATTTTTTTGTAATCCTATTTGTGGGGCATGGTCCCCTTTTTATTGTACTATGCACAATCGCCGATCTTTATGGCCATTTTTAAATTATAAGTACGTAATTATATAGTATATTCGTGTGTTTGTATGTTTATGTTTTGCTGAAATTTTCCTAAGTGTTCTGCGCCGTCCAATGCGGTCGTCAGAAGTACTTAGTCGTATGTTGTGTTAGATGTTTCATAAGTGCTCTGCACCGTCCAACGGGGTCGTGAGAGACACTTAGTTGTATGTTATGTTTCGGGTCTACTCGAAGGATGATATTCGATAGTGCGGGGAACTGATCGAAAGGCCTGGGTTGTTTACAGGCAGGACGAAACTCAGGTCACAGTTGTGGACTGAGTCCGCAACGTGAACCTCCCATCGCGAGCTAGGGGTTTTTCCGTTTATGGTACTGTGTCTACGACGGGTAGGAATTTTTTCCAGACCCTTGCTTGGATCCCTTGTTGGTGAATCGCCTGTACCTGGGAGTGCAACCTTTAATCCTTCATCGTGCCTGACACTTGGTCTGGAAACGTCGACACTGGGGGCCTTAGCTGTAATATTGCTTCAACTTTTCAGCGTTCCATGGTCGAGCTAATTCTTCCCTGGTTAGGTATTCTAGGTAGTAGGCCCTGTTCCCCATTTTCGCTCTAACATGGTAGGGTCCTTCCCATTTTGCGGCGAGCTTGCCTTCTCGGGAATCTTTGTGATTCCTTGTTATGACGAGGCTGCCTACTTGGAATTCTCGTCTGATGACCTTGGCGTTATGCCTAATTGTTATTTTCTGCTTGAGTGAGGCTTCGTGGAGGGCTGCCCTTGTCCAAACCTCCTCGAAGAGGTTGAGTTCTTCTCTCATGGCCTCGTCGTTTGTCTCTTTGTCCAAATGTGCCTCCGTTCGTCTGGTCGGCACGTGGATTTCGATAGGGATCACCGCCTTTGTCCCATATGCTAGGCGAAAAGGGGATTCCCTGGTGGACGAATGGGGTGTAGTGCGATAGGCCCAGAGCATGTTGTGCAGCTCTTCGACCCACTGTTTCTTCGTTTTGTCCAGTCTTTGTTTGAGACCTCGTAAGATTACTTTCGGCTTGCCCATTAGTATGAGGGTGTTCGACGGATGCGAAATGTTATTTTGTGCTTAGCTGAGCGATGAGTTCTTGGAATTTTCTGTCTGTGAACTGTGTCCTATTGTTTGTCATGATCGCTTAAGGAGTGCCAAAACGGGCAAGGATGTTTCTCTTATAGAAGCGAAGTATGTTGTGGGTTGTTATCTTGGCCAGTGCTTAAGCTTCTATCCATTTGGTGAAGTAGTCCACGCCTATTATTAAGTACATATTTTGGTTGGAGCTTACGACGAAGGGTCCTAAGATGTCCAAGCCCCACCAGGCGAAGGGCCACGGGGAGGAAATTTCCCTAAGCTCGTTCGGCGGCGCTAGGAGCATGTTCCCGTGCCGTTGGCATTTGTCGCATTTCTTTACGTGTTCTTTCATGTCGTTTTGCATGGTCGGCCAGTAGTAACCTGCTTGTAGATTTTTCCTCACGAGGGACCTCCCACCTAGGTGTTGGGCGTTGATCCCTTCGTGGATTTCGCGTAGGATGTGGACGATCGTTTCTTCCTTGATGAACTTGAGGAGAGGTATGGAGAATCCTCATCTGTACATTTTTTTTCTGACAAGGACGTAGGAGCATGACATGCGCCTTATAATGTTGGCTTCCTTTGGATCAGATGGTAGCTCGTTTTTAGTGAGGTAGTTGTATACTGGAGTCATCCATCAGTGGTCGTCGCCGACGACACGCACATCGAGTATTGAGGATGCTCTCTCGATGTTGGGTCTGGGGAGTATTTCCTGGATGACGAATTTGTTCCCCCCTTTCTTCTTCATACTGACTAGCTTTGACAAGATATCTGCTCGAATGTTGTGCTTGCGGGAAACATGTTTGACTTCCAAAGGGGATAATTTCTCCATATTCTCTTTGACCAGGGCTAGGTACTCGAGAAGGTTGTCATTCTTGAACTGATACTCTCCCTAGACCTGGAGGGCCACTAGTTGAAAATCAGTGCAGATGATAACTTTGTCTGTTCACAAGTCCTCGACGAGACGTAGACCAACCAAGAAGGCTTCGTACTCAGCTTGGTTGTTGGAGGTTGGGAAGGATAGTGTAAGGGAGACTTTGATAAGGATTCCTTCCTCGTTTTCTAGGATGACGCTTGCTCCACTACCGACCGAGCTGGAGGCACCGTCGACAAATATGACCCACCTGCGGGCACCTTCGTTAGGTTGCACGGGTAAAGTCATTTCTGCCACGAAGTCAGCTAGTGCTTGAGCCTTCAGAGCCTTTCTTCTCTCGTATCAGATGTCGAATTCGGACAGTTCTAGTGACCATCTGAGCATCCTTCCGGCCATATCTGAGCAACCCAGTAGTTGCTTTATGGGCTGGTCTGTGCGTACCATAATGGTGTGGGTCAGAAAATAATGCCTTAGTCCCCTTGTAGCATTGATAAGGGCGAGAGACATCTTCTCTGATATCGTAACTTTGGCCCTTGCAGCGCCTTGCTCGTGAAATAGATGGGCTTCTTCCCCTTATGGGTTTCACTGGTGAGGGTTGTCACACCCTCATTTTCATATTTAGCCTTTATACCCTACATTCGCCATATCATACATCGTTCTATTGCATATCGAACATGTGAGTTCATAAGGTATAGATTGGGTCAATTTGTTATTTTCTATTTCAAATGAGGTAGATTGCCTATCATGGAATACATGG
The DNA here is from genome assembly GCA_963859935.3 of Lathyrus sativus. Taxonomy (NCBI): domain Eukaryota; kingdom Viridiplantae; phylum Streptophyta; class Magnoliopsida; order Fabales; family Fabaceae; genus Lathyrus; species Lathyrus sativus. Next base: position 543,669,975 of record OZ012737.1, read on the forward strand.
AAGAAAAGGTTCATCACCTAAGGCTTGGTCTAAGTTGGAAAGTCTACTCATGTAGATTGCTTCAAGAAGAAGTTACTTGAAAAATATTGGGATATTCAAGATAAATATTCCTAATGAACATGAAATGCAAGGCCAAATTCAAGTTTGCTTCACCTAATTTTGTTTCAAATTCTTGGTCAAGTGGAGTTCAAATTTGCAAAGCATAAGTCAAGATCACAAGTGCATAATTCAAGACTTCACTTTATATAATGGCATAAGAGAATCCATCATTCAAAGTCCAAGATTCATGAATTCAAGATTAGAGGCAAGAATGTTACAAAGAGAAATTTCATGACATTACAAGAATGTCATGTGTTACAAGATTTCCAACTCTAAGTAATGTTTAGAAATTAGTCTATTTCTAATCTTCATTCAAGTTTCTAATCAAATTCGTGCCAAGATCAAGACAATGCATGCTTGGCCAATGGTGATTTGAATATAATCCAAAACAGCCCCATGCAAGAAGTAACAATTTGCCTCATGTCACAAAACATACATGTCACAAGACCAAGGGAATGGCATATGATAATACATCTAAATATCAGATTTTCAAAATGTTGTCAAAAGGTAGTAGCATAGACCACCAACACAACCCAAGAACAAATGGATAAAGTAGGGAAATGCTGAAAAACAGCACTAGGGAAGTGCAGCAGCAAAAGCAAAAAGACAACATGGTAGAAATGGAAAAAGGTAGGGGATGCACCAAGAAAGTGGTAATAAGTGTTGCCAAGAATGGAAATTCTGAAAATGGAAGCTTGTGCAAGAGCTATTGTTTTGGTACAACAGAAAAAGTGGGATAAGAAGAGGAGAGGGGCTGCAAAAGATATTCATTCATCATTCACTAGACATTGAGAAAAAAAGATAGAAAGAGAACAAGAAACCCTAGAGAGAAAACCAGGAAAAAAAAAAGAGTGAGAAAGAAAACCAACAAAAATCAAGAGAGTTCCATAGAAACCCATAGAGAACCTTTGAGGAAAAGCACCTACAAAGCATAGAAGGAAGAAGGAAGAAAACACACAACCAAACCAGTGGAAGCTTAACAAAGAAAGAGGAAGTTCTTGGGTATCCATTTCAAACTTTTTCTCTCTTTATATTTCTGCACTTGCCATTTATTATCATTTGTTAAGTGTGTTTGTGATGGGTATATTGTGTGAGGTCCCAAGGGAACCAAGAAACCATTTTTAAGAACCAATAGAAAGGAAAGAAAACCACAAAAGACAGCAAAAAAAAAAAAGAAATATTGCATTTTTCGCTTCAGGTCGCGGCGCGACCCATGTTCGCGGCGCGAACATGCAATAAACAGAATGACCATTTTTCTCAGTTCGCGGCACGAACATCCTTTGCGGCGCGAACATGCAAAAAACAGAATGTCCACTTTTCTCGATTCGCGGCGCGAACTGATCAGTTTGTTTATTTTTTGCTATTTTTACCTTAAAAAAATTTTTTTTCAAGGAGTTCGTCGTGTCATTTTTTTTTGCATGTCTCGATTTTTTTTAGCCGACTAACCCCATATGTTTGTATGATTTTAGTATGTGAATATTGTTATGGTCTTTGTTGACCTTTGTTTCCAAAAACCATTTCTAAAAGTAAACTCTCGATTTTATCGAGCCATTTTCAACCATGTAAGTCGGTTGCCTTGTGCACCGCCATCGACCTTGATCGCATCACTTCAAATATATATTTACAAACAATAAACCTTGATCCAACATCAAGTGATCCTTTTTCTCATAAAAAACCCAAAATACAATAAATATATGGTTAGGGTTGTACACCATGGATTTTAAGGTGGTGGAGAAGGAATGAGAATGGAGTCTTCCTACACTCGTTTCGAATGTTTTGGATACAAGGCGCTCGACTTGGCTATTCAAAACATTCATCTCTGTCCAAAGTCCTTTTGTGTAATCCTAGTCAAGAACTATTTCTCTTCAAAAACCAAAAAATAACACCAACTCATCAAACTATTTTTTTTTGCCTTAGGGCATCAATCAAAAACCCTTTTTCAAGGTATAAAATCAACCAACAAACAACTATTTCATAAGCCTCCGAACTATGGAGCTCTGATTCTTCACTTCTTTCAAGTGAGGATACGTAGGCACAAGGGCCACAATCCTTGGCGAGCATTAAAATATAAAACCAACCCCTCTTTCTTTAAGCAAGCAAACTCTTAATAAAAACACCCATTCACGCCCAAACAACCTAGAAGGTTCCCATCGAGTACGATGGATGCGAGGGGGTGCTAATACCTTCCCCTCGCATAACCGCCTCCCGAACCCTAAGACTTGGTTGCGATGACCATGCACTTTTCCCAAATGTTTTATCGCTATTTCCCTTTCCCTCCTTGGGATAAATAATATCCGGTGGCGACTCTGTGTCATTTTTCGCGTAGCGACAAGGGTTGCGCTCATAGCCTCGGTTGCAACGGCGAGGTAGAGAAAGAAGGTTTCCCCGTTTTTCGGTTGGGAGAGGACTGAAGGTGCAGACAGGGCCCGCTTTAAGTGGAGGAGAGATTTGTCGCATTCTTCTGTCCATTCGAATGTGGCTTCCTTGCGGAGGAGTTTGAACAAGGGAAGGGCGTGCTGGGCAGATTTGGCTACGAAGCGGGAAAGCGATGCGAGCATCCTATTGAGGGACTGGATGGACTTTTTTGAGTTTGACGTGGGAAACTCGGAGAAGGCTCTGCACTTATCGGGGTTAGCTTCGATTCCCCGTTCGGTTACGTAGAAACCGAGGAACTTGCCCGCTCGCACCCCGAACGTGCACTTCTCCAAGTTGAAGCGCATCTTGTACCTCCTGGCCTGCTCGAAAACCTTCTTGAAATGGATCGTGTGATCGATTTTGTCGTGGGACTTCACGATCATGTTGTCCATATAGACTTCGAGCATGTCCCCAATTTCTCCTCAAAAAACCTTGTTCATCATTCTTTGGTAGGTGTTGCACCCTAAAATTTGACCAACATTTATTTACCAAGCTTGTGTTCACTAGCATGATCATCTGTTTTTCATTGATATGTGGGCAGTAGATCAAAGGGTATGATTATCCAGCAAGAGTTGTATGAGACTATGAAGCTAGCCAAGAAGGTTGTTCAAGTGTTCAAAGGTTGATACCTTTGTCATAGAATTCCAGAGATCCTCAGAGAGATTGGTTGAAACCAAGGTTGTGTGCCTCATAACTTGAGAGTTGTAGGGGTTCCTCAGATGACTCTGAGACTATGAGGATGGACTTGAAGCTTTGAGAAAGCTTATGATATGTCTTGAAAGCCATCATGAAGCCTAGATAGGTCATTGTACAGGATTCAGAAGATTCAGCCATGAGTGGTGGAATTAGGGTTTGACTGGGTCAACCCTAGGTCAACTGATGATTTGGAGAGGGTTGAGACCTAATCCAAGAGCCATGTGATCATGGATTGATACATTGAGATTCTATAAGGATGATTCCTAGACCAACTCATCATGATTGAGGAGTTTGAGAAGTTTTAAGCTAGGGTTTCTAAGGCTTGACAGTGTAAAATCTCCTAGTTTGATCCCTGTCTTCAAGGCAGTTTAGCTCAAGATGTGATTGTCATATCATCTTCCCCACAACATAAATGTTATAGAGCTTGTTCTTAGCTTTAATTGGAGTACTAGAAGTCCTTGATAGGATTTGTAGAGCTCATGTTATGACTTTGACAAGTTACAGGTCATCTGAGGTATGTGAATCTGGGTCCTTGAAAGACACCCAACTTGCATCCAAGCTTTGCCCTAGTAGGATGATTCCTATGAATTCTTGGTCAACATGAATGTTGTTACTCATCTTCTTAGCTTTCTAGAGAGTACTAGTAGTCCTTGATAGGATTTGTAGAACTCAACTTATGGCTTTGACAAGTCAAGGGCATTTTGGTCATTTTGACATTATAGGTCTTTTCAAGCATAAGGCCATATCTCCTAGTTCCAAGCTTCAAATGGAAAAATCTTCAACATAAAACTTGCTTAGAATGACGTTTTAAGGCCAGTAAGGAGGTCATGAGATGTTGAAAAGGCTTGTATCAAAAGTGATAAAAATAGACTAAAATGGAGGCATAAGTTAAATAAGTTGGAATTGGAAAATGGAAATCCCAAGTTGCACATCCAAACCATGGCATATGATAGGTCATTTTGACTCTAAAAGACATTCTAAAAATAATGGTTCAGCCACAATTTTGATTTGAGGCCTAGATCATGGGGCTGCTTTGGAAATGGCTTACTTGCATCTTAAGGCACAAAAGCAAAACTCAACAAAACTCAATGTACAAGTTAGTTATGTATCTCAACACATCATATATCTCATATGGGGATAATTTCAAGTCAGAATTGGTTGGTACAAGGGCTATGGCATGAGATAGCACATGATGAGAAGTGAATTCATAATGTCATGACATGAGATTTCCAATTTCTCATGGAAAGGTTCTAGATGGTTCTAGATGATTCTAAACCACTCTATATAACATGTATAACTTGCTCAGATGCAAGGTTGGTGTAAGATTTGAGAGAAAAGAGAGTTGGCCATTTCACTTGCCTCCATTGCAAGCCCTATTCTGAACCATTTCCATTCATTCTTTCCATCTAAACACATTCCATTGATGATAGTGAAGCTGTGCAGAGAAATTTGAGAGCAAATCCATGGTGAATTGAGAAGTTAGCATTTGAATTTTCAAGGTTGCAAGTCAGAATCGAATTCTGAGATTGAAGCACTCTCCCTCAAATCTTTTGCAAACAGTAGCAAGATCATCATCCAAGGAAACTTTCTGAAGAGTTTCAAGGCTTGAAGTGAAGGTTTTATCATCTATTCATCAAGATTAACCAGGTTTGCAAATTCTCCACTACACCATAATTTATGCATTGCTAGGTAGAATTGTTAGTGTAGAAATGTTAGAGACCAATAGGAGATGGATTTTGGAGAGTTAGAGAGCAATTGATGAAGATTGAACATTGGACACCATTTCTTTGATGATTAAGAACTCGTGGTATAATGAGACATAGCATGAATTAGATAGCTAATTTCATTCAGTGTGAGTTGGTGAGTATTCTGATGCAAGAAAATCCAAGAATAGTGGAGGCTGATGATTGAGCACATCTTTGATCTTGGATCGGGTTCAGTGATTTAGGATGATTCAGTTGATTTTAAGATCATGGTTGGATTCAGCATAAAATTCTGGACAAGATAGGGTCTTGAATTTCTATTTTCCATGAAGAATTGATGGGGTTCGTGTTTGAGGAAGAAAGAGCTTGAAGCTCTGCATTTTCATGGATTCTCCAAGAACCCTAGCTGGAGGTTAGTGGTGAGTTCATAGCCACTAGATCGTGAGAGGACCATTGACTGAGATTAAGATCTGACGGACCAGATTTAATTCCAATTTGAAGAGGGAAACCCTGAGTATGATGAAACGCGGCGTTTCATTAAAAGAACTTTGGGCTGGATTGCTTCCCACACCCCATCTTCGTGGCCCACATGGTTTTGAACTATATTTCATTACTTCCTGCACCGTTTTATTTTCCATTTTCCATTCATTTTTTAATTGTTTTTCTGATTGAATTGGGCCCAGTACACATGACTATCCACACCCCCGTTTTTAGCCCATATGGAAAATGAACTGTCCATAGTTACTATTTGCACCTAGGTTTTTATATTTTCATTTCATTTTCCCTATTTTCCATTAATCTTTGAAAAATCATAATAAATAGGAAATTAATGATTTTTGCATGGGGAATTTTTCTCCCATTTCATGTTCATGTCTAGAAAATTATCAAATAAAAATATTTGCATTTCATACATTTTTAATATTTTTTGTGTATTTTTCATTTTAATGGCTTTTTAATTCTTTTATGTTGATACATGAATTTGTAGAATTTTGTTTAGGTAGTTCCATTCATATTTTTAGGCCATTCTTTTTAGGATAGTTAGATATAAGCTTTAGCTTCCCCCTGGATTTATTCCATAATTTTGTGATGAATTTTAGGATAGTTTTAATTATATGACATTAGGTTGTGTAGAATTAGGTTAATCCTTAACATAGGTTCACAATAACACTAGAATTTTGGGTTTCTAGGTCAAGTTAGACATTGGGGCATATAAGGGTGTTAAGGGTAGATATCTAGGATCCCCTAGAAATTATATTAGATTTTAATATAGTAGTATACTATTTTTAGATGATTTTTGTATTTGATAATTGTTTGTGTTGCCCTTGTGGGCTTGTATTTTTGTTTGCTTTGCTTTGTGGGCTTGGAGAGCTTGGTCTTGCTTGGAGGAGCATTGAGGAGCATAGTAGAAGACTTGAAGATTGATTGAGGAGATTGAGAGCTTGTTCTTGTTTGTTTTTGTTGTTGTTTTAGGGTTAGGGATTAGGAAGAGTTTAGACATAGTTAACTTCTTTCTTAAACATGGATGGTATCTTTCATCTCCATTCCTCCCTATGATTCAAAGTCCTTCCATGGTATTCACCTCTCTCCTTTGGAGGGATAAGTGATTGTACCTAGGAAGTAGAACTTTTGAGGGAACCATCCTTTGATGTTGAACCCTTATAGGTCACCTTTGGTGGGCAATAAGCAGTTCAACACCCCAGCTTATCCAGTTAAGTGATTTCCTCTGGTTTGAGTATCTTGAGAGATGTTGAGCTTGAGTGTGAAAATGAAGACTTCATTGAAGAGTGTAGAAGAGGATGGATCCTTGAGCATTTCCATTCCAGCTGAAGCTTGAAGAGCAAAGGAAGTTGATACTTACTTTGAAACTTGAAGGTCCTGAAGGAGATCAAGTTGATACTGGTGGTCAAATGGTGAAGCCTGAAGGTGGAACTGATCAAAGAGCTGAAGTTCAGGGAAGAAGATAAGTTGAGACTTATGTTGAAGGGTTGAAACCTGGGAAAGCAAATTGATATTTGTCAAGAGTGATTGAAGTCTGAAGACTGAATTGCTGTTGGAAAAGCTGAAGCTTGAAGTTGAGAGAGGGGTTGCTTTCTTATCTTTTTCTTTTCTGTATTGATGTGTTTTGTTTGACTTGCTTGATGCATTAGAATAAGCTCATATCTAGAATAGATAGAATTTAGGAGCATGATTGCTCTAGAGGTTGAGTTGCTCCCTCTGCTTGTATTGTTACTAAGTGGCTTTGCTTGCGGGTATTCGGTAGAGCCCAGCTCCCTTGCCCATGTGGTTTTTGTTTGCCTGATGGCATTTTTATTTCATTTCTTCTGTATGATTGCAGTTTACTGTATTTTGCTTGATAGCATGTTGTTTTTATTTCAGTATGATTAATGTTATCCATTCTGGCTTGAGGTTGAGATGAGCTTGTGGAGGCTGAAGCCCCACACACATTTCCTCCCTCACTTGCATTGCATGCATTTTACTGTTAAGTTGATGCTTTGTCTGTTTGGTGTATCATTGACATGATCCCTTAGGACTCTCATTTCCTTTGATAAGGAATTGATGATAGAACTTTAGGTTGAAACCTATGCATGACAATTTCTAGGAGTTCCCTGTTCAAACCTTGACCATAGGATGAATCCTTGGCATGACAACAGTAGGACTTGATAGTCTCCCTCCTAGTTGGGCATGTTCTCTTCTCATCTCAAAACAGTTTAAGATACAGTAATCATGAATGATTTCTTTCGTACGTTACGAGCCTTAAGCTATCTGAGAAAGGATTGTGGGAGAGTTTCTTTTCCACAGTCTGGATGTTTAGTATGGTACCCTTTGGGTGACATGCGACGCATTCACTCTCAGGTCATAGTCTCTAGTGCGATTGAAATTGCAAACACAATAAAAAACACTTCTTTCGTAAAAGATAGGAAATAAACCGTAGTATCCCGAACTACGTGAGCTCTGATCTCTCATACCTATTGAGAGTACGTAGGCACAATACTGATGTATTGGCGAGCTACCTTCCCCCATAACTCGTCGTAGGCCGAACTACGTTGACTCTGATTTCTCGTTCTCTGATGAGAATACGTAGGCATAAAGTGCGACGCTTTGCCGAGTCATTTTCTTTTCTGTTTTAGCCAGCCTTGATAGGTAGATAGATAAAACCAACCCGTCCAAGTAAACACCACAAGCGTGGATCCCGTCGAGTACGACGGACGTGAGGGGTGTTAATACCTTCCCCTTGCGTAACCGACTCCCGAACCCAGACAATGGTTGCGACGACCTTGTCTTACCCTTTTTCGTCAGGTTTTTCCGATCGTTTCCTTTCCCGCTCCGAGGGATAAATAACGAAAGGTGGCGACTCTTCTGTTGTGCCGGCACCTCATTTTCGCGAAAGCGACAATAGGTAGCGCCAACATTCTTCAGTCCGAAGGGCATTACGTTGTAGTAATAGTTTCCTGATTCAGTCATGAAGGTCGTGTACTTCTTGTCTCTTTTAGACATGGGTATTTGGTTGTAGCCTGAATAGGCATCCATGAACGATAGCAATTTAAAACCAGCAGAATTATCTAGTAGTTTATCTATGTTGGGGATGGGTATGCGTCTTTAGGGCATGCCCTGTTAAGATCGGTATAATCAACACACATGCGCCATTTTTCATTGTTCTTTTTAACGAGTACAACATTTGACAACCAAGTGGAGTACTTGGCTTCTAAAATAAAATTTGCCTCTAAGAGGTCCTTTACAGCTTGCTCAGCAGCCACCGTTTTCTCTGGGGACTGTCGTCGTCTTCGTTGGGAAACGGCTCTGACGACGGGGTCAATGGTGAGATGGTGACATGCTACTTTAGGGTTTAATCCGGGCATCTCTGCACTGCTCCATGCGAACAGGTATGCATTCTCCTGGAGACATGCTCTCAGCTGTTTCCTCGCTAGTTCGGGGAGGCTGGCTCCGATCTTCACTCCTCGCCGAGGGTCGTCACTGAATGGGACAAGCTCGAATTCTCCATCTGAGATGGGGCACATAGGATGGGCAGTTTCGCCGCTACCAGAAGAGGAGTCCGAAGGTGACTGAGTCTCCCTTCCCTTTGCCTTCTCGATCTCTTGGTCGTCTTTTGAAAAGAGGCTATCGAGGTCGATGGAGTCGATGTGAGGGAGTGGATTTGCTTCATTGGCGCTACTGGGCAGAGGTGCTTGGGCAGGAGTCTTCGGTCTAGCGGAGATCGCGTTCAGTCCCTTTGATGCTGCTTCAAAATATCTCCTCGCGGATTTTATATCCTCGTGTAGAGTTGTGACGAGGCCTTTGGAAGTGTAGTATTTCATCTTCAGGTGTACCGCCGAAGGTACGGTCACCAGTTCGGCTAGAGTTATTCGACCGAAGATGCATTGGTACAGAGACGAGAAATCTATTACGAGGAACTACACTTTGATATATCTGGCCGTCTTCGCAGATCCGAAGGTAATGATCAGCTCGACATACCCCAAAGGCTTTGTCGTTGATCCATTAAACCCTTAGAGGTCAGAGCCTACGTAGGGTGTCAGATGTGACTCGTCCAGCTAGAGAGTGGAGAACATCTGGGAGTACATGATGTTGACGGAGCTTCCTTTATCGAAGAGGATCCGTCAGACATTAAAGTTCGCCATTTGAGCCTTGACGATCAGAGGGATGCTGGAGTTAGGGGCTCCGCCGAGGAGCTCTTCACGGTAGAAGCAATTGGGGACGGACTCTCCTCTGATCTTGTCAAGGGTGGAGTTTCGATTCAAACTGCTGCTTGTGAGGTGCTCGAACTTCCTCTTGACAGATCCTACTATTACTTTATTGAAACCTCCCCCTGAAATGACCATGGAGGAGGGGAACGTCTCCCACGGGCTGTGCGCAGCAAAGTAGGGAGGGGCGGTGAGCCCCTTAGGGACGCAGAAATCTTCAGGTCATGAGACGCTGATGGCAACCTGGAGGCTGGTTTCCCCAGAGGCGGGTACTTCTTCCGCAAACTTCTGGGCTTCTTGGTCGTTTCGTCGAGGGGCTTCTTTTCGCTTGGCGAACTATTTCAGGTGCCCGTCCCTGATGAGTATTTCAATGGCATCCTTCAGGTGGATGCAATCTTCTATTGTATGGTCGTGACTTTTATGGAACCAGTAGTATTTGGACTTGTCCATATTGGGCTTGGTCGGTATCTGCTTTGGTAAACGGGCCATTACTTGGTGGAATTCTGAGTTGGTGCACTCAATGAGGATCTTTTCCCTTGAGACTGTCAGGGGGTGTACTCTTAGAACTTGCCTGAGGGCCCTTTGTTGTCCCTGATCTCTCGAGGACGATCCTCCCATTTTCTATCTCCTCAACGGGATGTCGAGGATTCGTCGGTTCTGTTAGACTGGGCATTCTCCCGGTGTCTGGACTCTTTGGCAGAACTGGCAGCATCCTTCTCCTCGTACATAATGTACGATGACTAAGCCCTGAGGAGCAAAGAGTCGAGCGTTGCAGGGGGCCTGAGGCCTTTAGCTTTGGCGAAGTCTGTGCAGGGACGGAGCTCGCGTTCCAGCTGGAATCTCTTCATGTCATCAGTGGTGGAGACTTGGACAACCTCCTTATTGAACCTTTCAATGTAGGCTCGTAGAGTTTTGTCCCGGCCCTGAATGATGGCCTCGAGGGAGGCTTATGTCTTCGGGTGTCGACGAGATGTCGTGAAATGTCTAGAAAAGAGTCTCCCCAGTTGCCTCCATGAGGTGATCGAGTCGTCCGGGAGTCCATTGTACCAGGTCATGGCCCCTTTCCTGAGAGTCGTTGGAAACAATCTGCATTTGATGGCGCCCCGAACGTCGTGGTAGTCGAGCAGCGCATCGATGTTTTCGATGTGCTCGTCAGAGTCAGGTTTTATGTCGTATATGCCCAAAGAAGGGTTTTTTTTTAGTTCTTTTGGGAGGCGCATGTCTATGATTTCATGGGATAACACGCTGCAAGGCTCATCATTGCTGCTGCTATCGATCCAGGAGGGAGAACATACGTTACGTCCATAGAAAGGACAGTGGATGCATTGCGGAGACGGGGTTTATGCCCGGCCCCTGGGTCTGGGTGGTGAGCGTGGAGATTCCACCTGGTGTTCTCTTCGGCTTCTCTTGGGCTGCGGGGATTGATGGTTCTTGGTAGAATTCTGGTCGCGTTTGCGGATGACCATGGTTTCTAGCTCTAGAGGTGTTCGACAGCTCCTCTCGCACCGAGGAGAGGGACTCCATTGTTGTCTTTCTTTCCTCAATGGAGAGGATCTTGGACGATGGGAGTCTTCCAAAGCTTCAATCCTTGCGCTCAGGTTGAGGATGAGGAGGTTGGTCTTGTTAAGAACCTCGAGGTGGTCCTCCATGGTCGGGTCGCGTTGGATGGAACTGGGACCGGCAGGTGCTGCTGGTCGAGCGAGACTTCGCTGCGATCTGCACGAACAGGGGATGGAGAAGTTGTGACCCTGTCTCTTCATCGGAGAGCGTCGGCGGCATGAGAGGTGGAGGCCTCTTCAGCGCCAGTCTTGCTGACGGGGAGGAAAGCAGAGTTGTGAGCATCAAGATTGTTGTTACGGGCAGCCACGATCAGAAAGTTGAAGGATTGTTTTGGTCTTGTGTCTACGAAAGGAGAAAATACGGGGATGACAAGTTTCCCACAGACGGCGCCACTGATCTTACCGGACGATCAGGATCTGATATGGGCTGAAGACGAACGTCTGTGATGTTGGGTGTGAAAGAGGAAGAGGGGGTATACGTGCAAGGTACTCCGATGCTAAAGTAAGAAAACAAGCAAGAGAGTGAGCAAGTACAAAATGCGTGTTTCTAGGTAAGAAATTGGATACCTAACCCTCTCAAGTGAGAGGGTTTTTATAATGCCCCCAATGCTTGGCCATTGGTCTCTATTTTTGGGGCGAGATACCTGTTTCCAGAAGAATAGGTAACTGCCAGAAATAGTTGTTGGAACGGGCAGACATGCCCATAACTAGCCGTTACGACGGGCAGAGTGTAGAAGCATGCTTCAATCTCAAGTTTTGATGATGTAAACACTACTCAAGCTCATCTCTTGGTTGCAAAAAGTCAAGCCTTTCAAAGTTATCAAGACTATGCAAAGTTATCTTTCAAGTCAAGCTACGTGTGCAAATATTATTCTACACCTGTCAAGACTTGGACACAAGGCTAGTATATCAAAGTTCCCTCTCTAGATTGATATACAAGTGTTCCATACTATCAATTATTTTTTGCATACTGCATTGACATGTTTTTAAACTATGTGGAATTGGTATAACACTTTTAACTTAATTATTTTTCAAAGTTTAAATTCTTTGGGCCAACATTACAGTGTTAACCGATTAACCTATATGGTTAACCGATTAACACTGAACGTTTTCTGAAAAATTGTTTCCTTTCAAGTTCAAAAATTGTTTGAATGTTATACCTTTCCATGTGTTAACTCATACTCAATTATACCCTTTTGAAATGGTGTTTTGGCTCATATAAATTCTGATTAATTCAAAATTGAAAAACACCTCCTACAATTTTCAAAAAGTATTCATTGAATCAAATTCACTAAAATTCAAATATTTTCAAATTTTCTCAAAGTGTTCATATTGATCATACTTTTTCATATCCATAGCATTGAACACTTGTATTGACATTAAAGAGTGAATTCTGATTAAAGGAGAAGATCAATCTGTGTATTGATATTATTACTCATTTCTCTCAAAACAAAAATTACAGTATTATCTGTGTTGTGACTTGTGATCCATGATTGTTGGACACAAGGGTAAGTGTCTGCAGGAGGATTGTTCTTGCACACTTGTGATTGTATAGTTGTTAGAAAGTAGGCCTCACCGGTTGATGGTGTGATAGGTTGTACAATTCTAAAACTATAGTAAATTCTCTTTCATGTTGAAAGGGGAGTGGAGTACTCTCGGATTGTGAGGGGAACCACTATAATTCTCTGTGTCCTTTTATTTCTGCTTTTACCACTTTCATCACCAACAATCATAACCAAGGAAAATTCAAGAATACCAAAAAACCGGAAAAAGTTTCTAAAGCCTAATTCACCCCTCCCCCCCCCCCTCTTAAGCATACTCTGTACTTACAATTGGCATCAGAGCAGGTTAAGGTAACCTGTTCCTAACGATTCAGTATGGCTTCTGCTAGTACCAACCCAGTTTTCAAAGATGGTGGAAGCAATAACAAACCACCACTCTTTTCTGGAGAATACTTCGATTTTTGGAAAATCCGTATGAAAGCACATCTTGAGGCTCAAGGAGATGGCATATGGGAAACCGTGGAAAATGGTCTGCATGTTCCTATGAGCGTCATAAATAACGTAGGCACTCCAAAGATAAAATCCTCTTATGATGAAGATGACAATAAGAGAATCTTAAATGAAAAGAAGGCAATCAACATACTTCAAAGCGCTCTCAGTATGGACGAATTCTTCCGTATATCACAGTGTAAATCGGCAAAGGAGATTTGGGACACCTTGGTAGAAACGCATGAAGGAACAACCGAAGTAAAAAGATCAAGACTTAATACTTTAAGTCAAGAATATGAAATGTTCCGTATGCAGCCTGGTGAATCTATTGTTGCCCTACAAAAGAGGTTCGTTCATCTAAAAAATCATTTGATTGCTCTCGGGAAGACCTTCACCAATGATGATCTCAACTTAAAAGTCCTAAGATCCTTAACAAGAGAATGGCAACCAAAGGTGACCGCTATTTCGGGAAAGAAGAGCCTTTCAATGATGACATCCGCTTCTTTATTTTGAAAATTTCAAGAGCATGAATTGGAACTTGGAAGGCTTGAGAAACATGAAAGTCAAGATAAAAAGTCCAAAGGAATTGCCTTGAAGATTGACACAAAGGATGACAAAGACGACGAATCTTCCGAAGATGAGAATTTCATGCTTCTAGTAAAGAAGCTTGGTAAGTATTTTAATAATAATAAGAATTCCTCTTTTCCTAAAAAGAATAGACATTTCAGGAAAAAGGATGCATCCACATCAAATCAAGAAGTCACATGTTACGAATGTGGGAAGCAAGGTCACATAAAGCCGGATTGCCCGAAACTCGCTAATAAAGGAAAATTCAAAGGCAAAAAGGATTTCAAAAACAAAAAGGCTTATGTTGCTTGGGACGATAACGAGATAAGTTCATCATCGGAGTCGGAAAGCGATGAATGTGCTAATATGGCTCTTATGGCGTCACATCATTCCGATGAAGAAATTGATGAGGTTAGTAACAATTATTCTATTTATGAAAATGATGCACAAGAAGTCATAGATGAACTTCTAAAAGAATGCAAGACTTTGTATAAAATCATCTCATCCCAAAAGAAAAGAATTTCATTTTTAGAAGAACAAAATACTGTTTTTATAAAAAATATTGAAAATGAAAAACAAAAATTGATGGATGAAAAACAAAGTCTTGTATGCAAAAATTGTGAATCTTTATCTTTTCAAATTGTTCAACTTAAAAGAGTTTTAGAAAGATACGAGAAAGGCCAAATTGGCTTGGAGGAAATACTTAGGCACCAAAGATATTCTAATGATAAAAGTGGACTAGGATATTCTAAGTTTTCCAAACCAAGCACAAATGAAACCATTTTTGTAAAAGCAAGTGAACAAGTTGTTAAAGAAAAGGTAAACAATTCTAATGTTGTGCATCAAAGTCATAAAAAGAAAAGAATTGTGAAGAAAAAGAATTATGTTCCTAGATATAGAAGTCATTTTCAACCTACTTGTTTTTATTGTGGAATCAAAGGCCATACACCTAATGCTTGCTATGTGCACAACTTTGGTGTTGCTAAAGGGCATTATGTGTGGGTTGAAAAAGGTACTAACTATCAAGGACCCAAAGCAATTTGGGTACCTAACACTACTTGATTTTGTGTTGTAGGTATGCTTGAAGACAACTTCTAATCAATGGTATCTTGATAGCGGTTGTTCGAAGCATATGACGGGAGATATAAACAAATTTTCAAGTCTATCATTAAAGGCCAAAGGATACGTTACTTACAGTGATGATAATCAAGGAAAATTCTTGGAGTTGGAACCGTTGGTGCACCTCCATGTACAATCATTGAAGACGTTCTTTATGTGGAAGGCCTTAAACACAACCTTCTTAGCATAAGTCAATTGTGTGACAAAGGGTTCCGAATCAACTTCACGAAGGAGGAATGTTTGATTGAACATGAAGTCACCCATAACATCTTGCTAAAAGGTAAAAGATATAATAATATTTTTATGATCTCTTTTGATGACTCTTCCTTGAAGGTAAAATGTATTATGGCGAACAACAACGAGGCGTGGCTTTGGCACAAAAGATTTGCTCACATTCACAGGGAGCATTTAAACAAATTGATAAAGCATGACCTAGTTGTTGGACTCCCGAAGATAAAATTTATCAAGGATAAATTATGCGATGCATGTCAAAAGGGAAAACAGACCAAGACAACTTTCAAATCCAAGCAAGTGGTTTCTACATCAAGACCACTTCAATTGTTGCATATGGATCTTTTTGGTCCATCAAGAACGAAGAGTTTCGGAGGTAGTATTTATGCTTTAGTTATTGTTGATGATTTCTCTCGATACACATGGACAATGTTTTTAGTGCAGAAAAATGATGCTTTCAAAGCATTCAAAAAATATGCGAAGCAAATTCAAAACGAGAAGTCACTCACTATAGCCTCCATAAGAAGCGACCATGGTGGAGAATTCCAAAATTCAGATTTTGAAGACTTTTGCGAAGAGCATGAAATTTCTCATAATTTTTCCGCACCAAGGACTTCTCAATATAACGGTGTCGTAGAACGGAAGAATAGGTCACTGGTGGAGCTTGCAAGAACAATGCTCAGCGACTCAAATCTTCCTAAATATTTCTGGGCAGAGGCGGTAAGCACAGCATGTTTCGTAAGCAACCGTGTGAATATTCGACCAATTCTCAAGAAGACTCCGTATGAGTTGTTCAAGGGTAGGAAACTAAACATAGCATTTTTCCACATATTCGGATGCAAATGTTTTGTTATCAACAACAATAAGGACAATCTCGGTAAGTTTGATGAGAAGTCCGACGAAGGTATATTTCTTGGTTACTCTCTTTCTAGTAGAGCTTTTAGAATTTTTAATAAAAGAACTCTTACTATTGAAGAATCCATTCATGTTTCGTTTGATGAGAATAACCCCTCGAAAGAGGATAATATTATTGTGGATGATGATGATGATATAGTAGGTTCTTCACAACAACAAGAAGAGACTTCAAAGAATCAAGCAATACCACAAGAAGATGTCACTCAAATCATTGAAGAAAATCAAGATCTTCCGAAGGAATGGAGAACGCATAGAGATCACCCGATAGATAAAGTTATTGGTGATATTAGCCAAGGCGTTGCAACTCGACTAAATCTTAAGGATGCTTGTCTCAACATGGCTTTTGTGTCTCAAATTGAACCAACCAAGATTGATAAAGCCTTAGGCGACGACCAATGGATTGTAGCAATGCAAGAAGAACTCAATCAATTCGAAAGGAATCAAGTTTGGAATCTTGTACCAAGACCAGACAACAAGCACATCATAGGAACAAGATGGGTGTTCAAGAACAAACTTGACGAGAATGGGATCATAGTTCGTAACAAAGCAAGATTGGTTGCACAAGGCTACAACCAGGAGGAAGGAATTGATTTTGATGAAACATTCACTTCGGTATCAAGGTTAGAAGCAATTAGATTATTACTTGCTTACGCTTGTTCTATGAATTTTCAGTTGTTCCAGATGGATGTCTGTTAGATGTCAAATTTCACTTATTTGATCTATCATATATTGGCATCTTTCACTCATTTTTGTCATATAAGTGTTGAAAACCACTCTGGTTTTGTTTGGTTTGCAATATAGAGTGAAAATATCTTAGTACCTTTTATTTGTGTGCTATTGTGTAGGAATCAGGCACAAAACAAATGGAAAAGTAAGACATAAGAAATGGGCAAAGGAACCAAGAAAACAAGCAAACAAACAGCAAGCTCGCTAGGCGAAGATGCAGCGAGGAAAGGTAGCGAAGCACTCGCTAGGCGAAGGCGCAGTGAGTCTCCAGCAAACACTTCCAGTAGCAAAATGTTGTCAGCTCGCGAGCAGGTAGAGAACATTCGCTAGCAGCTCGCCTAGCAAGTAGGTAGTGAACGCTCGCTAGCAGCTCGCCTAGAGAGCATGTAGCGAACGAGCCCAGAATTGAACAGATCTGAAAGTGCCAAAAGTTCGCGTTCGCTAGTTGTTCGCCTAGTGAACGTGACAGAACCTGAACGTATATTTAAGTGATTTTCTTGTATTTTTAGGTCATAACTCCATTTTTGGGAGAAAACTTGAGATAGTAACATTTTGGAACATCAGAACTCATCTCTCTTCATTTCTTTAGAGAGAGAAACATAAAACCCTAAGAGGGAGGAGGTAAGATCTTCGATCTCTTGTTGGGGTTTGGATTGTAATCTTTTGATAACTTATGTATTTCATCTAGTTTATGTTTGTGAACTATTTTGGATTCTCTATTGAATGTTTATCTTTGATTGCTTGTTTGTGGGTCTTGACAAAACCATTTCACATCTTTGATCTCAGATTTCCTTCTATCAATGAACAAACTTTTGACATGGTTTTGAAGTTGATATTCATTGTATCTTCTATGGTGTTGTGTTGATTAAGTAGCATGGGTAGGATCGATATGATATTGTATGGGTATGTGATAATAGTGATGAAGAACGATGTTCACCGACATTTGGCGGATTAGATGAATACATGTAAAAAGGGTTAAGCGTGTGTATGTATTCTGATCATTGTGTTTATTGCAAAATAATTGTTTATCCGATATGGGTGTTATCTTTGTTTACCTGTTTATCTTTGATTTGAATCGTGATAGAGATATACTTTTCGGATCTGGAACTAGGATGATTACTTGTTAGGTTCTAATTGCTAGAGATAGTTTTAGACTTAGCATTTGTGTTAGTATCGATTCTTAATGCTCTGTGTTGTCGAGTTGTGTGAGAGATCAACAATGAGACGATACGGTTATTTTCTCGACGTTGTGTTAGAGATAAGCTCTGTCGTGAGTGATACGTGAGGATATTATACGAATGATTGCGCGGTGTTTAATTTGATCAGAAGAATGCACATGTTATCAATTGATGAAATCCAATCCCAACAAGGCTCCGTTTATATTTCAGTCTTTATTTTATATTTTCTGTTTTTATTTATGGTTCTTTGAACCTCTTTAACCAAACCTTTTGAACAAGAAGCTTGGAAATATGGAAACCATTGAACGGCGTTCAAGTCGCACTAATCCCTGTGGAGACGACAAAACTGGGTTACTTAATATTTTTTGCTTGCTGCTTTACCGCATTAACAAAATGGAAAAACCTTTTTTGGCTTATTTTCTTTATCTCTTAACATAATCAAACAAAAAGAAGGTGGGTTCTCATCAAAGTTGGATCATTCGACTTGGATGTTCATCAACCTTCTTCCGAAACTTCTTTTGCAAGCTCCCATGAGAATGAGTAGCTAAGTTCATCTTGTTGTCAAAGAGAGATGTAGGTAATCATTAAACTTTGTATGTATATGGATGATCATCATTTGTAAACTCTTAAATGATTAATAGATGATGAAAACCTTGTTTCATTTATAATCTTTTGTGTTGGTTGATGATTGAGAAATATTTACCAACTCTTGACCTAGGTTTTCATCCTTCTCTTTTCTTGAGCTAGAAATAGTCTTGGATGGTTTTGTTCACTTAAAATGTTAGACTTTAAAGTTGTCATTTTGATAGATTGTGTGAGAGATCAATAATGGATCAAAATGGTAAACATCATAATATGAGTTAGAGATAATCATATTGAGAGGATATTGTGAATGTGTTAATCATTAAAAAGAGTTTATTAAAATGTTGATTGGAAGTATGCATGCACAGCGATTACCGAAACCTAACTTTGGCAATCTTAATTTCAAACCGTCAAACCCTAACTTTTACTGTTGTTTATAACTTTTCATGCAAGATACCGATTCTAAAACCAAACCCCTTTGATACTATAAAACTACAAATTTAACAACTATTGAACGACAGCAAAAATCTTATATTCCCTGTGGAGACGATAACAAAAACCCGACACTTTACCACTGTCCTAACAATGTCAAAAGCGCTTTCCTAAATGGCTACATCAATGAAGAAGTCTACGTTAAACAACCTTCGGGTTTTGAAGACTTCAAGAATCCCTCGCATGTTTATAAACTGAAAAAGGCACTCTACGGGTTAAAACAAGCACCAAGAGCACGGTATGACCGCCTTAGCAATTTCTTATGTGAAAAGGAATTTACAAAAGGAAAGGTTGACAAGACGTTGTTCATAAAGAAGATCAAGGGTAACACCTTATTGGTTCAAGTCTATGTCGACGACATCATCTTCGGATCAATAAACAAAGAGCTTTGCGAAGAATTTTCACTTATGATGCAAGGAGAATTCGAGATGTCCATGATGGGAAAATTGAACTATTTTCTTGGACTACAAATCAAGCAAACAAAGGATGGCATCTTCCTCAACCAATCCAAGTATTGCAAGGAATTGTTGAAGAAATTCGATATGGATAGTTGCAAGGTGATGTCCACTCCTATGGGATCCGGAACGTACATTGATCAAGATGAATCCGGTACTCCAATTGATATTACAAAATATCGAGGTATGATCGGTTCATTATTATATTTGATGGCAAGCCGTCCTGACATTATGTTTAGCGTTTTTTGTATGCACGCTTTCAAGCAAGTCCGAAGGAATCACATCTCACTGCCGTGAAAAGAATCATAAAGTATCTCAAAGGAACAACGAACGTCGGATTATGGTATCCTAAAGGTAGTACTTGTTCTTTAGTTGGTTATTCTGACACTGACTATGCAGAATGTAAGACCGATAGAAAAAGCACAAGTGGTACGTGTCACATTCTCAGGAATGCATTAGTGTCATGGGCCTGCAAGAAGCAAGCGTGTGTGGCACTCAGTACAGCCGAAGCAAAATATATTGCAGCAGGAAGTTGTTGTGCACAAATTCTGTGGCTCAAGCAATAACTCCTCGATTACGGTGTAGACCTTGGTTGCATCCCTCTTCGATGTGATAATACAAGTGCCATCAACATTACAAAGAACCCGGTCATGCATTCAAGAACAAAACATATAGATATCTGGCATCACTTCCTTCGAGATCACGTATTGAATGGAGATGTAGATGTTACTTTCGTCGACACACACAATCAACTCGCCGACATCTTCACCAAACCCTTGGCGAAAGAACCGTTCTACAAAATTCGGCGAGAACTTGGGATTCTTGATGAAGGTGACATCTGACCTTTTCTCTAATATGTGTATGCATTATTTGTGTTATGTTTTCATGTGTATGCATTCTGTTTTTAAGCATTTTTCCAAAATTCGCATGTGTTAATTGATTAACCATATGGGTTAACCGATTAACACTGTAAGTTTTTCTGAAAAAATTAAATTTTTTAATATGTTAATCTATTAACCTATATGGTTAACCGATTAACATTGTTAAAATGGGCAAAAATCAAAAACGAAAAATCCTTTTAAATTTTGGAAAATTGTGTGTTTTTAATGTGTTTATATGTGGTCAAAGGTTTTCTTAAAAATACAATTCAATATATCCTTGGAACTCTATTTCTTCTTCTTTGACTACAACAACTTTTGGGATTCCCTCTTCAAACCCTAACATTTAAAACCCACTACAAACCCCTTCCTATATATTGTGATTTCACTTCATCTCTCTCAACATCTCAAACCCTAAAAACTCAGCAACCCCAAAACCTTCAGAATCTTTCAACAACCTCCATGGCTTCTTCTCACAAGGGAAAGGGAAAGCTTCCAGAATATGACTCTGCATCAGAGGAAGATAGCATCCCCATGGAGACCACCAAGAAGCGTCACATGGACTTCAAGGTTCACGTTCGCCACATCCTATCAGTAAAATATGTCAATCTTAAAGCTTTTCCGGTATCCTCTTTTGATTTTCCTGCTTTGTTGAAATACCAAAAGATAGATAAGTTTGTCTCTGACTCTGGTAACTGCTACCCGGATTTGGTTAAGACTTTCTTGAATAAACTTTCTGTATATCTGGATGGTAATGGTGAACATGTTTTGGAAACGGTTATTCACGACTGTCTGTTGAAGGAAAAATTATCTGATATTGCTGTGAATCTACAAATTCCATCTACCGGATATTTTCTCCGAAAAGGGGTTAACCACGATGAAAGACCGTGGGCTAACTATGACAAAATGTAATATTATTAACGGATTTGCAGGTTTCCAAAAGAAACGATTATTGCTAATCAGAGGACTGCCCGCATGCTGTGTTACGCAAAAAATTTGACGGTATCTGACAGGATGTTACATTATATCATCTGCTACGTTCTCATTCCGAAAGACTCCAATCACGCTCAGATCAACGACTTGGAAATGCAACTTCTGTTTGCTATCAAGAACAAGATTCGTGTAAATTGGATTCTAACTATAATGTATCATCTTCGGCAACAGCTTGATCTTCAGACGCGTCTTCCTTGTGCTCGGCTGGTGTCAAGAATTCTTGAATTGTCGGAATTGGATCTTAAACGATAACCTTGTATCAAGATGAAGTCTACAACAAATGAAATTAATGAGATAACAACTGTAAAGAACACCGGCATCATCAAAGACACTGATGGCACCTACAAGTATGCTGATGAAGGAGCAGCCCCGAACCAAGCCTATCCCGTACCAGAAGGAGGTATTACCAATGAGTTTCTCTACTAAACTATGATGACCCAACATAGAGAAACCTCCCGGGCTATTGCTTCTCTCCGAAACCTTGTCCTTACCTCTCGACGTACCAACACCGGCAACGACATTGATGAAGAGGATGAAGAAGGTGAAGAAGAAGAGGAAGTAGAAGAAGAGGATATGGCTGATGAAGTTTTTTAGAAAATATTTGCTGATGTTGTTTATTTTCGTTTTCATTCCGTATTATGTTTATGTTGCTTAGTTTCAATTATATGTGTAATCGTACAATATGTTTTGTCGCATTTTATATGTGTGCTGCATTTTTATATATGATATTTGCTTTCTTGGTTACTTGATTGCTTGCTGCCATATATGCTGCTATCTTGTGTTTGTTTGAAAGCTCTTTATTTTTGCTGATGTCAAAGGGGGAGAAGAGCTTGGTTCTTTTAATGTCTCTCTGTGCATAATTTTTTGCCTCTGTTTAGATAGGGGGAGTTGCTGGACATAGGGGGAGAAGCATACCAAGAACCAAAAGATATCGCGCAGATGCTTTTTGATTGCCATCATCAAAAAGGGGGAGAATGTAGAAGCATGCTTCAATCTCAATTTTTGATGATGTCAACACTACTCAAGCTTATCTCTTGGTTGCAAAAAGTCAAGCCTTTCAAAGTTATCAAGACTATGCAAAGTTATCTTTCAAGTCAAGCTACGTGTGCAAATATTATTCTACATCTGTCAAGACTTGGACACAAGGCTGGTATATCAAAGCTCCCTCTCTAGATTGATATACAAGTGTTCAATACTATCAATTATTTTTTGCATACTGCATTGACATGTTTTTAAACTATGTGGAATTGGTATAACACTTTTAACTTAATTATTTTTCAAAGTTTTTACAGTGTTAACCGATTAACCATATGGGTTAATCGGTTAACGCCCTCAAATTTTAAATTCTTTGGGCCAACGTTACAGTGTTAACCGATTAACCTATATGGTTAACCGATTAACACTGAACGTTTTCTGAAAAATTGTTTCCTTTCAAGTTCAAAAATTGTTTGAATGTTATACCTTTCCATGTGTTAACTCATACTCAATTATACCCTTTTGAAATGGTGTTTTGGCTCATATAAATTCTGATTAATTCAAAATTGAAAAACACCTCCTACAATTTTCAAAAAGTATTCATTGAATCAAATTCACTAAAATTCAAATATTTTCAAATTTTCTCAAAGTGTTCATATTGATCATACTTTTTCATATCCATAGCATTAAACACTTGTATTGACATTAAAGAGTGAATTCTGATTAAAGGAGAAGATTAATCTGTGTATTGATATTATTACTCATTTCTCTCAAAACAAAAATTACAGTATTATCTGTGTTGTGACTTGTGATCCAGGATTGTTGGACACAAGGGTAAGTGTCTGCAGGAGGATTGTTCTTGCACACTTGTGATTGTATAGTTATTAGAAAGTATGCCTCACCGGTTGATGGTGTGATAGGTCGTACAATTCTAAAACTATAGTAAATTCTCTTTCATGTTGAAAGGGGAGTGGAGTACTCTCGGATTGTGAGGGGAACCACTATAATTCTCTGTGTCCTTTTATTTCTGTTTTTACCGCTTTCATCACCAACAATCATAACCAAGGAAAATTCAAGAATACCAAAAAACCGGAAAAAGTTTCTAAAGCCTAATTCACCCCCACCCCCTCTTAGGCATACTCTGTACTTACACAGAGATGTTATCACAAGCACAAGCATCTTAGTTGTTTCTGGATGGTGGAACTGTGCGTGGCGGGCAGAGACTGACGGGGAAAAGTGTTGTGACCAAGGGTAAATGGGTCAGCCTCCCCTGTTGGAGGGGCTGAAAGGTAAATTCTCCCCCAAAGAGGTTGGACATAGGAAATTGGGACGTTCTAGGAGCAGAAGAGGATTGGCCCATGCTTGGACATCGGGCCAGTCCGAAACATGTTTATTTACTAAAGAAACAAAGAAGAAAATGACAAAAATGGTAAGAAAAGAAGAAGCATAGAATTTGAGTTTTGTTTTAAAGCTTTGATTTTGTCATGCTATTTGGGTTGTTAATTGATAACATGTTTGATTGATGCTTTTATTCATGCGGTATTTTCAATTTGGTTGTCGTCACGTTTTATTCTGGTTCGATGTAATCCATAAACAATGCAAGAACATTTTGGTTGTTGTTGCCTTTTATTGCGTTGTAATTTCGGATTTTAAAATCAATTTAGCTTTTGGAATTTTTTTGGACGCATAGATTCAGTTGCCCGGCTTCTTATAGAGTGATTCCTACATGAATCCACTCTAAATTAGCTTAGAGCTAATTTCAATACTTTAAGTTTCAGTTTATTTTTCCATTATAAATATTGTATATAGTTTATCGAGTTGCTAGATTTCTCATTGCGTTGTAATTTCTAATTCGCAATATCGTTTTTGCTCGGCTTCTTATAGAGTGATCCCTACATGAATCCACTTTAAGTTAGCTTAGAGCTAAATTTAATACTCTAGATTTCAGTTTATTTCTGGTCCTTTGGCTTTTTCTTGGGCCTACTTACAATGAGCTCCTTGTTGTTTACATTTACTTGTTTAATGGGCGCGCATTTTAATCGCTTTATTATATCCTCATTTGACAAAATGTACACTCATTCCTATGACATGTAATAATTTTACTGCTTTCCCTTTATTTTCTTCTTATTCAATTAGTTAATTGTCAATTCAAGATTAGTGTAAAATAAACCTTATTTCAAAATAAGAACAAATATAATGCTTGATCCAACACTGTTAAGGTCCAAATTGTGCATACATTTAACTTAATTTTATGGCCCTTTCAATTGGTTTTCTTGATAGTTTAGTCTAATATCTAGTAGTTTAACATGCATTTATGTTAATTTCCGATTTTAGTATAAATATTGTGAATTATGAGCATTTTGATGTTCCTTGACAGTTCTTTTGTTTATTTTTGATGATAGGAACAATTGGTGAAGGAAAGAAGGACTGAAAAGCAAGTTTTGAAGTTTTCGTGTCGGCATAGTGCGCTAAGCCAGCTTTTCAGCGTGCTCCTGAAAAGTCTAGTAGCTAAAGTCTCACACCACGCTAAGCGGGCTCCTACCCTACTTAGCGCGCTTCTTGGGAAATGAATTGTATTCTTCTAACCGTGCTTAGCGTGCCTCTAAGGATGCTTAACATGGTGCCACTTATCGCACTACGTGGCCTTGTCTTTAAATATCTCACTTTGATGATATTTTCCACAATTTATACTTTTTCACACTTTTCAGCATTTGAGAGAGAGAGAGAGAGAAAGAAAGAGAAAGGATTTTCTAGGTCAAAAACCTTAGAAACTCAAGGAGAAGTGAGAATTAAATCTTTGGAGCATCAATCCTCGATTCTTCGACTTTGATGCTAGCAAACTTCTTTTCTTACTTGTTGATCAAGCTACCATAGTGATGCGTAGCTAAACACTTTTGTGTCAAGATTAGAGGTAGTTAATTTTGCTTTTATGTATTTCTTTTGATCTTTTGTATGTGAACAAGGTTATAATCAATAGATGATGAAGATATTTGCTTTTAATGATGTATTTATGGTTTGAATCACTCTAGACATAGATTTTCCAAGTCTTGATCTAATTTCTTCATCTATTAACCAACAAACTCTAGACATAGATTTGGAAGTTAATATTTGCTTTGTATCGATCTTTATGTGTATTGTTTCGGTTTCTATTTAAAACGATAATATTCACAGACCAGCTTTAGAAATAAACGGATTCGCGAGGATACACGATTGTATTATTGAAACTAAGTTCACATGATTGATTAATCGGATATGTTTAAAAAGGATTAACGAAATCTAATCTTGACATGCTTTTCCTTGAAACAAAACATCTTTGCCCTAATTTACTCTTTGCAACAAACTTATGTTACAAAACAAACAATCTTCTGAAAACTCTTACTTAGAAAGTTAAACTATTGAACACCTAGAATCGACATATCTTGCATACAATCTCTGTGGATACGATAAAACACCCCCAAAAATAATTTTCAACAAAATGGCGCCGTTGTCGGGGATTGTTAAGTAAGATATTACGAGTGTTGCAATAGTTTAGTGATTTTAAGATATTTGTATTGTAAATCTGTTATCTTTGTAATTCTCTTGTGCTTTTTGATTTGTTTGGCTAGTTTGCATAATCCGTTTATGCGAGGGAGGGTATCTGCAGAAGAACTTATTTTTTATCCAAAGATTGAAAGAACTGCTCGTAGACTTAATAGCAAAACAAGGCGGAGACGGGAATATGCTAGGGAAAGACAAGAGAAAGGAGAATCTTCTTCATCCACACCACTTGTTATGCCAATCATGGCAGTTCCACCACCACCACCACCTCCTGCTTCAATCCCATGCACCAACTGTCCGAGACATAATGCTCAGTTTGCACACAACGCCCACAGTGGGAGGCATTCTGAGATAAAGACCAGAATTTTTTCACTTTTATATCAAAATCCTTTCACCGTTATGGATCATGAGGATCCTTTCACTCATCTAACAAAATTCTATGAAATTGTAGGTGCAACGGGAGCACCAGAAGCTGAAGAAAAGTCGTTGTTCAAGAGACTATTTTCGCATTCCTTAATTGGAAAGGCAAATGAGTGGTATCTTGATCAATCAACTACGGTTATGACAAATTGGAACGTGTTAGAAGAGAAATTCCTTGAATGATTTTTTTCCACATAATCGATTCATGGAGGCAAAGACGGCAATCACAGTTTTCTCTCAAGGCGGAAATGAATCTCTCAGCAAAGCTTGGGAGAGGTTTAAATCCATGTTACGCAAATGCAAGGGTCACGGTTTTGATGACCTTACACAAGTCCACATCTTTAGAAATGGTCTCCAATCGGTCCACAAGACGTTATTGAATGCTACTTCGGATGAATCGTTAATGTCCAAGAGTTCCGAAGAAGCAATAGCTATTACTAATAAGATGACACTCAATAACCACCAAGGGAATCATAATTATGGAACAACACAAAGGAAGACGGGTATGATGGAATTGGAAACCAACGATGCAATTATCGCTTAAAATAAGCTAGTTTCACAACAAGTGGAGTAATTGACATAACAGATGTCAAAACTACCACGGCAAATCAAAGAAATGCAAGAAGTTCCCACCAACAAAATACAAATGGCGAGTTGTGAGCTGTGCAAGGGAGATCACCCTACCGGATATTGTCCTTCGGTTGTGGAAGAGGCGAATTATGCGGAAAATCAAAATCAAGGGTATCAACCTAGACTTCCTTACCAACAAGGTTATCAAAGAGGCAATCAAGGTTATCAACAACAACCATGGAGGCCTCAAGAAGCCAGTACTTCAAATCGTCAACAACAATACCAAAACTACACTCAACCTCCACAAGCTCAAAGTGGAACTTCAAAAATGAATGACACCCTCAATCAATTCATGAAAATGTCAATTTCTAATCAAAAGAACACTGATGCAGCTATAAAGAACCTTGAGACACAAGTGGTGCAATTATCAAAACAATTGACCGACCAACACAAAGGGCCATTTCCGACTAACACTCAAGTTAATCCTAAAGAGTATTGCAAGGCTATTCTTACTAGAAGTGGTAGAGAAATTGAAATGGGTATTGCTAAGGAGGTAGTGAATTAAGAGGGAGTAGTTTTAAAAGAGAAAGAAGTAGAAAAAAGTGTTAAGGGGGAATTAATTGAAAAAGAGAAATTGAGAAAAAGTGAGGAAGAAGAAAAGAGAATGAGAGAAGAAAAAGTGAAATAAACTAGGAAAGGGAAAGAACAAGTGAGCAATATTCCAATTCAACACTTCTCATATCCACATGTTCCATCAAAGAAAGATAATGTGAGACACTATGCTCGGTTCATGGATATTTTTAAACAATTGCAAGTCAATATTCCCTTTTCCGAAGCATTGGAGAAAATGCCAAAATACGTAAAATTCATGAAGGATATTCTCACGAAACAAAAGAGGTATATGGATCAAGAAACTATCATGGTGGATGCTAGTTGTAGAGCTATCATTCAACAGACTCTCCCGTAGAAAGAAAGTGACCTAGAACGAGTCACTTTGCTGGTTACAATTGGAAACATCTATGTTGGCAATTGGTTGATCGATTCAGGCTCTTGTATCAATTTGATACCTTTTTCCATTATGAAAAGGTTGGAACATATGGAATTGAGAGCTACTCAAATGACATTGCAACTTGCCGATAAATCTACTACTCGCCCTCACGGTGTAGCAAAAGATATATTCGTTAAGGTAGACAAATTCTTATTTCCCATAAACTTTATGGTAATTGATATGGAAGAAGATGAGGACGCTCCAGTGATTCTTGGAACACCTTTTATGAAAACCGCTCGAATGACCATTGATATGGATGACGGTCTCATGAAAGTGAAAGTACAATATGAGGAGATTTGTTTTAATCTATTTGAAGCCATGAAACATTCAAAAGACAAATGTGATTGCTTTATAATCGATGCAACGGAAAAGGTGATTGAAGAAGTAAAATGGCAATTACAAGTTCCCGCCAAATTGCAAAAAATTCTTACAAATGCTCTTCAAAGTATCAATGTGAATGAATAAAAAGAGATTGAGAAATGTTTGCGAGAACTTGAAGTGAAATTCCTCCTTTGAAAGATAGGGTGGAAATTTTGAAGAAGAAAATAATGAAGAAATCAAACTTGAATTAAAGTTGTTGCCCTCTCATCTTAAATATGTCTTTCTTGATGATGAGGGGCATAAACCAGTATTCATAAGCAAGGAGCTAACCAAGAAAGAGGAGGAAAAATTGATTGGTGTTTTCAAAAAGAATCAAGATGCAATGAGGTGAACTCTTTTCGATTTGAAAGGAATAAGTTCGTCATATTGTATGCATCAGATATTCATGGAACACGATTTCAAAGCAGTGACTCAACCACAACGTCTCTTGAATCCTACCATGAAAGAGGTGGTTAAGAAGGACGTGGTGAAAATGTTGGATGCCAGAATGATTTACCCAATTTTTGATAGTTCATGTGTTAGCCCGGTGCAAGTGGTACCGAAGAAAGGAGGGATGACGGTTATCCGAAACAAGAAAAATAAGTTGATCCCTACAAAAACCGTGACCAGGTGGAGAATATACATCGATTACTGTAGGATAGATCAAGCTACGAGGAAAGATCATTTTCCTCTTCCGTTCATGGATCAAATGCTTGAGAGGCTTTCTGATCAAGAATTTTATTGTTTTTCGGATGGTTATACGGGTTACAATCAAATTATTGTGAACCCGGAGGACCATAAGAAAACATCTTTCACTTTCCCTTTCGGAATCTTCGCTTATAAGAGGATGATGTTTGGTTTGTGTAATGCACCGATAACTTTTCAACAGCATATGTGTCATACCTCAAATTCGTCCTACCTGTATAACCTTCATCTGTACATCTGTCCATCAACCATTATTTGAAAATCCAAAAAAAGAACATATTGTTGCCTTCATCTAAATCCAGGTTTCAGTTGAAGATTTCCGATCAGTTGTGTATCCAGTATTGATTGAAGATCAGTTAGGTCTAACCTAATCTTGGTCAGACAAGTTTTGTTTCAAGATATAGATCAGAGGCGTGATTCAAGTGATATGTGTCTGAAGTCAATCAGGGTTTTGAGTTATATTCAAGACAGTTATGTTGTCAGGGTACATAGGTGTGGTGATGTTTGAAACTCAAGAGGATTTTAACCTGATCTTGGTTAAACAAGTAATTTTCTTCATCCTCAAGATATCAGGCTATGGCAGGATCTGGTATTAAGTGAAAATCATCAATTGATCAAAATCAGGGTTTTATGCAATTCTTTGAAGTCCATGTCTCAATTCATAGTCTTATAATTCCAAGGCACTTTGATGGCTTTGTCTTATCATGATTCAAGTGGAAAATTCAGAGGATTCATGATCGATTCTATTTTTTAAGTTAATTCAGGTTGCATCTGTTTCAAGCAAAGAATTTTGGGATTTACTTCCAATATAATGTCATTTAAGTTTAATCGTCATGGTTTTAAAACCGAAATTTTAAAATAATGTCGAGTTTTATTCTGGAGTGAGGTGCAAATATTACTTCAAGGCCCATTATGATTCAAAATTCATTCATCAAAGAAAAACAAAATAAAAGGGGGGGCCATGAGCCCACTACCAATTGCCACCAAAAATACAAAAAATGAATGATACCAAAACCCATTGGCGAAGTCTTTTTGTTAGATCCAATTCATTACAAGAAGAAGGATACAAGAAACTCATGTTATGCTAGTCCACATTCATATCAAAGAAGAATCTGAAAAAGTTAATAAGAAGAATCAAAGCTCGTTTAAATGTACACAATAAAGGCCCATAATATATTACAAAAAACTGCAAAAATAATATGGGGTAAAGGCCTTCATGAAGCCACAGGCCACTTCAAGACCAACACACCAAGCTCATGAACAAACTTCTAACCTGCAAAAAAAGAACTATGATTACTTTAAATATCCTCATATGCCAAGCCACGACTTTCCAACATACTACCTTACCAAACCATACCCGACACAGAAGGGAGAAAATACTTGTAATGAATCGCAACAAATTTGCAGCCCACCACAATACACAATCCGCATATTCACAATGACTGACCAACAAAAAAAAATGAAAAAACAGATCACATGATTTATGACCACTTTCTTCCCATTTCACCCTTTGCTCTTCCTATAAAGAAGAACCATATCCTGTGAAACGAGAGAAAGAAAAGAGGAAACAAAGGGGATGTTGTCGTTATTCCTCCAATCTCAAAAACTTTGATCTCTCTCCTCACCTCAAACCCACTCATTACTCATCTTAAATAACCCTAAAAAACAAAATCCGGACCATAACCTTCTCGATCTAACTCGTACACACATCCATCCAAAAACAGAACAAGATAAAGAGAAAATGAGTGACGAAAATCATGAGTCAAAAAAAATAGGGAATGAAGCAGAAAGAGTGAACGAGAGTGAACAAGTATCAAACCCACCAGAATCAAAGCAAACCAGAGTAGAGAGAAATTAGGAGATGAAGAATAGTGAAACAAATCCAAAACTTAAAACTCGAAACAAGAAAGAGCGAGTGGGACGAAGAGAATGAATGCTAACCTGATTCAAGCTGTGTTTTTGGAGTGAAACGAGTCGTGACGAGAAAGAGAAAGGTCGAGTTGACGAATTTCTTTGCTTTTATGTTGATCTGGTTACATCGTCATGCTTGTTTGTTTCCATGGTGAAGGATGAAGAAGAACGATGGTGGATTTAGAACACCCTTTGTTTCTGACTCTATTTTTCGTTTTGAAGAAGATTAGTTTGGGTTTGTTTTCTTTTTTTATTTCATATAAATTGGGCCTAGCCATAGATTCAGATGATGAGGCCTGTTTTGCTTTTGCTTATTTCTTTCTCATCCGAATTTTGGAGAGGTGATGGGCCTATGACCTATATGATCCTCTCCTATTTCGATTATTTTCACACCCACCTCCCCGCCTTATTAGTGTACCCCCATTTGTTTTTTTAGTTTAATTAGTATTTTGATAAATTTTTATTATTATTAATCATGCCTGTTAATATTTTATGACTTTCTTATCTAAATGTTGTTAATGATCTCTTTTGGTTTTTGCTAAATTCTTTGTTAGAATTTTTTGTCACATTTTGATTTTCTTTGCATTTTAATTTTATTCAATTTTATTTTCATTTTATGGTCGATGGCGAAACCACAAAAGTCGCCACTAGTTAAATTATTGATAAATGGTGACGAAACTGAGACCACTTCTTTTTATATTTTTATTTTCTTCTACATCTCGATTTTATTTTATTTTTATCGATTGATGAAGTCTTTACATTTGTAAACGCCGGTTTATCGAAGTCGATAACCTTCATTATGTCAAATCTGTGGAAAAAGACCATTTTGGTCATTTTTTATACTTTGGGATCGTGATAGGCTACCTTCGATTAATCGACACAAGTTTTCGATTAAGATGAGATATCCCTCTCTTTTTTGGTCCGTGTGACACGATTAAATTGGAGAATGGTCTTCAATATCATTTCTTTATCTTGTTTTTTAGCACGGATACCAACTTGCGCGATCTCCTATAGTTCAACTTTTGTCATAAGTCGAGCTACAACGGTTTAGCGCTACATTTCGTCCCGATTCAATTCACAAATCGACTAACCACTAACTTTACTTTCCGTCAATATACAATTGCTTTATTTTTAGTCAAATATACCGTTGATTTAATTTCAGTCATTATATCTCGATTATATTATCTTGTTCATATACTTGTTAATATTATCTTGATTATATTATTGTGAATATTATTCTGATTATATTGTTATATATCTTGTCATATTATTCATAATTATTCGTATTCATATTCATCTTGTTTATCTCCTATTCATATTGTATTCGAAAACACTTAACAATTATCGATACCTAAAAGCCTAAATTGGTGGACTGTTAGTTATTTGTCCGAGCAACGGATTATTGGACTTTGTCAGAAACCCTAGCTTGGAGTTTTATTCGACTTTTGCTCAAGGCTTAGTTTAGGACACTTCGCACACACACGACTTTCTCTTGGGCTACCTTACAACGAGACCTTTTATTTCGTGCAATCCCGTGTAACTCACATGTATCCCTCTCTCATTTCGATGTATGCATTCGTATTTCTTTGATTGTGGTTTATCTTCTAGGAGCACCCTTAGGGATTAACATAGACTAAACCATTTTCAAACTAATTCTCGATTCATCATCGAGCCATTTTCAGACACCTTCTATAAGTCGAGTGCTCGTCCGCATTCGCCATCAACCTATTGCATACACTCTCACATTTCATCGTGGTTTAGATATTGGGGGCACCCTCAGGGACTAGTATCGTTTCTCGCAACCTAACCATTGATTCATCGTCAAGCTGGTTCCATTTTCAATCAAACCCTCGAATCGTCATTGAGCCATTTTCAAACCAATTTCATTCCACCACGTCTTTGCACGCAACATAAGTTAAACCCTTAATCCAAAGTCAAGCGGTATTTTAAACCAAGTTGTAAGTCGGGTGCCTTTTGCCTCGCAGTTCACCTCTTTTTGCAATGTATTCGACTCAATCTTTTATTCAAACGCATTTTATTAACAAATAACGAAAGAAGAGGATTCTTGGAATCTAGCGTTCCTTGGATCTTCGAAGGAATGACTCTTGAGGCGCACGCTTTAGGTTGTCATTCATTCAATCTTTCGTCTTAAAATACCTAATCCTTATTCAGATACTTTCGTAATCAAACTTACAAAAGAAGGAAATTCTTGGAGTCTAGCATTCCTCGAATCTTCGAACGATCAACTCTCGAGGCACGCCCTTGAGTTGTTATTAGTTCACTCTTTCAAACTCAAAACGTTAATATGTTCTACAACTTTTTTCAATTAACTCCCGAAAGAACTGAGTTTTTGGAATCTTGCATTCTTTGAATTCTTGAGTGACAGCTCTCGAGGCACACCCCTTGAGTTGTTTGTCAATCAATCTTTCGTTCCCCAAACTCCAAACCCAAACTTCGATTCAATTCAACCCTTCATCTTTTCATGGTCGTCTCCAAGAACTACAGACGCTCTGATTCTTCATTCTCGTCTGAATGCAAGATAAGTAGGCACAAGATTGCGATGATCTTGGCGAGCTACCTTCCCTCCATCTTCCGTTCCCCCCATCCTTTCCCGTAGTCGAACTACGAGAGCTCTGATTTCTCATTCTCGTTCGAGTGAGTATACGTAGGCACAAGGGCCCCAATCCTTGGCGAGCACCCTTAGCGACTTTATCCTTTTATCGTACCATTTAAGCATTTACCATTGAGAAGAAAACAAGTAATTTTAGATAACGCCCATCGCAAATCACCCTTAGAGGTTCCCGTTGAGTACAACAAACGTGAGGGGTTCTAATACCTTCCCCTCGCGTAATCGACTCCCGAACCCAGAACATCGGTTGCGACGACCCTATTCCTGTCCTTTCGTGTTAAGAGGTTTTCTCGATATTTTTCTTTCCTGTCTCTTTGGGATAAATAAAGTTCGGTGGTGACTCTATCGAACCGCATTCTGCGCCTTTAGCACAAGGGTCGTATGTTCGAATTAATTTTCAAGGTGCGACAGCTGGCGATACTGCTAGAGATGTTTGCTCCATGCAAGAGAGAGTCGAGCCTATCTCAGGGTTTTATGAGGAGTGTTATATTTGTTTGCTTATTTTCTTCTTGTTTACATATTTGTTCTCTGGTGGCTTTTATATATGCTTGATATCTTTTTCGCCTGTTGGTTCTTTGGATGACATCATGAGTAAAGCTCTACGCCCGAGCTTTGGTAAAAGCAAAAAGAAGACGTATTTTAGAATTGGTAGTAGAGTAGTGTTAGTCCCCAAGGACTTGGTCCTTGTATGCCTAGCATGAAAGCTCCCCTAGAGGAGACCTATTCGTAGATCTGGTTGTAACACAGCTAACTTGTTGCACGACTTGATTAATGAAGGGTCCGTGATTCTGGGAACCCTTTTTAGCACCAGTTCTATATTGGTGGTCACATAGTGTTAGTCTCCTAGGACTCACACCTTGTGTGCCTAGCATGAAGACTTCGCTCAGGAGAGACCTTGTCATCATTATCATCGTAAAGCAACTAGCATGTCGCGTGACACTGATATGATTAGTGTCTGTGATCTTAAGAACCACGACCAAACGTAGAAACCATCCCATGAGCAGGTTTATAGGTAAAGAATCTAGATCTTATCATATAGGATCTACCTGTAGGCGTTTGAGTGGTAATGATATGATCAAGTAAAGGTACCATGCAAGGTACGCTTTTATCGCTTTCTAAACTAAGCATGGAAATGAAACTTGTGATGAGTGTGAGAAATTGTAATCATTACTTCTTTTGAAATATTTGTTCATTTTTGAATCATTTAGAACATTGTCTTTGTGAGGAAGCTTTCATGGTAGAATATATGCAGGATACCGACATTCATTGTTGACTCGTCCTTATTATGTTGAAATCATGCTTGTGTGTTAATTTGTGGAACAGCAAGAAAAGGATCAAGGCAATTTTTTTGCATTTTGAGAAAAACCACTTGACCAAATAATAATGATCAATCTACCATGCGAGTGAATGCGTATTTGATACCCCCTTTTGAGCCTTAACTTCAAGATCCATGTAAACAAGTAGAATGTGCAAATATTGTGCATGAAATAAAAAATTTGGAATGGATCTTGGATTTTTGTTGTGAAAATTTTTGAACCCAATCTTAAGTGTGTGAGAGCATTCCTAATTATCATGTTTGGTTATGTTCAAAGTTGGGGAGGAAAAGGTGGATTGAGGCATCATGAAAAAGAAGAAAAAATAGAAAAATAATAAGGTGGTTTTGAATGATGAAAGAGCTTGAAAGAAAGAAGCAAGTGGAAAGATAGGAATTTGGGCATGAATTGCCATTAAATAAGCTCAAGGTTGTAATGATGCCTCTAAAGAAAGAAAGAAAGAAAGAAAGAAAGAAAGAAGGTCAAGGTCTTGAAGTATTTTGATATTGATATTGGAATGCTCTCTAGAAATAGGAAATTTTATTTCAATGACTTTGATAAATGAACCTTCCTAGTAACCAAGCCAAGTTACAACCCTAAAAGACCTTTTGATTCCTTCTTTTTCACTCATTGATGCATGTTGTGTGTTGGATTCATAATTGCTTCCGGATGTCTGTATGATTGTTTGGTGAGTGATAAAACCTTGTTTTGTTTTCATCCATTGATGAATGTGTGCCTAGGGGTGATTCAATTATGAACTTGTATTGCTCAAGAAGTCTTGAAGTGTGTTTTTTACACTTTGCTTTAGTTTCATCTTCATGAAGATTTTGGAGTTTGATAAGTTACCTTATTGTTACTTTTGCTTTTTGAACCATGAAAGTTGTCATTATGCTTTTGATTTGGTTTTGATTTCTTGTGCAGGTTCTCGAGTTCGTGTTCTAGTTCGAGACACTTTTATTTGAGGAAAAACAAAATTATAAGTTGGGGAGAGCTGTTAAAGGCCAAATTGTGCATACTTTTAACTTAATTTTATGGCCCTTTCAATTGGTTTTCTTGATAGTTTAGTCTAATATCTAGTAGTTTTACGTGCATTTATGTTAATTTCCGATTTTAGTGTAAATATTGAGAATTATGAGCATTTTGATGTTCCTTGACAGTTCCTCTTGCTTATTTTTTATGATAGGAACAATTGGTGAAGGAAAGAAGGACTAAAAAGCAAGTTTTGAAGTTTTCGTGTCGGCATAGTGCGCTAAGCGAGCTTTTCAGTGCGAGACCAACGCGCTGCTGAAAAATCCAGTAGCTAAAGTCTTAAACCGCGCTAAGCGGGCTCCTACCGCACTTAGCGCGCTTCTTGGGAAATGAATTATATTCTTCTGACCGCACTTAGCGCGCCTCTGAGGATGCTTAGCACGGGGCCACTTACTGCACTAAGTGACCTTGTCTATAAATATCTCACTTGGAAGATATTTTTCACAACTTGTACTTTTTCACACTTTTCAGTATTTTAGACAGAGAGAAAGGATTTTCTAGGTCAAAAACCTTAGAAACTTAAAGAGAAGTGAGAATTAAATATTTGGAGCATCAATCCTCGATTCTTCAACTTTGATGCTAGCAAAGCTTCTTTTCTTACTTGTTGATCAAGCTACCATGGTGATGGGTAGCTAAACACTATTGTGTCAAGATTAAAGGTAGTTAATATTGCTTTACTATATTTCTTTTGATCTTTTGTATGTGAAAAAGGTTATGATCAATAGATGATGAAGATATTTGCTTTTAATAATGTATTTATGGTTTGAATCACTCTAGACATGGATTTTCCAAGTCTTGATCTAATTTCTTCATCTATTAACCAACAAACTCTAGACATAGATTTGAAAGTTAATATTTGCTTTGTATCGATCTTTATGTCTATTGTTTCGGTTGCTATTTAGAGAAATCATCTAGCGATTAAAACAATAATATTCACAGACCCGATTTAGAAATGAATGAATTTGCGGGGATACACGATTGTATTGATTGAAACTAAGTTCACATTTTTGATTAATCAGATGCTTTTTAAAAGGATTAACGAAATCTAATCTTGACATGCTTTTCTTTGAAACAAAACATCTTTGCCCTAATTTACTCTTTGCAACAAACTTATGTTACAAAATAAACAATCTTTTGAAAACTCTTACTTAGAATGTTAAACTATTGAACGGCTAGCATCGATATATCTTGCGTACAATCTCTGTAGATACGATAAAACACCCCCAAAAATACTTTTCAACAAACACCAAGCCCCTTTTGTTAAATAAAGACCAAACCATTTCAAAT
The DNA here is from genome assembly GCA_963859935.3 of Lathyrus sativus. Taxonomy (NCBI): domain Eukaryota; kingdom Viridiplantae; phylum Streptophyta; class Magnoliopsida; order Fabales; family Fabaceae; genus Lathyrus; species Lathyrus sativus. Next base: position 543,707,055 of record OZ012737.1, read on the forward strand.
CTTTTCCACTATCTCAACTTCTCAAACATTTCACTTTCGATCATTTTCAAACCATCAAACCAACCTTTTATAAACGATAATCAAATGCTTGAACCAACGTCAAGCTCATTTTTCCAAATAAAAAAGAAAAAACACTTAATTCTTACTAAACATGTTTTAATAAAGATGGAAAAGGAATGAGTTGGATACCACGAGCTCTAGAGGCTAGGATTCGAGATAGATATCTCGCTCTTCCAAGCTTCCGCCATCATTCAAAATACACCAAACACATCAAACCTCTTTTCTCGCCACTACGCGGTCTTTCAAGCCCTTACTACTACAAAAAATTCATATAACAACGGTTGCAAAAGATCTATAATAACGGGTCAACAGTCGTTGTTAGGTAGGGTGTAGTTGTAACTGGGTTATTTACAATCACGATCTATTTCCCGTGGTAGTAAACTGGATAACGCGCTTCATACAACCACAATTGTATTAAACAACCGTTGTTGTATATATTTTAATAAATAAAAAATACAGCAGTAAAAAACAACTGTAGCAAGAATAACAATAACAATAAAAATAACAACAAGAACAACAAAAACGAGAAGAATAACAACAATAACAACATCAACAAGAAGAACAAGAAGAACAACAACAAGAAAAACAAGAACAACAACAAAAATAACAACAACAACAACAACATCAAAAAAAAAAAGAACAACCATAATAACAAGAACAACAAAAACAACAACGACAATAACAAAAAAAAAAAAGAACAACAACAACTAACACTGCTAACTTGAATCCATACTTTCTTTGTCTCATTCAAGTTGGAGAAGAGATGATGAAGTAATGAAATTTGTTAATGAAAGAAATGATGTTTTTGAGTTTTCTTTATGGAAGAAATAATATTTTCGAGTTTGGTTTAGTGGAGAAATAGAGTGTCATAAAAGATGATGTTTGGATGTAGAAGATAAAGTTTGTATAAGTTGGAAGTTCATCTATGTTTTAGGTTTCACGCGGATCACTAATGATAGTGTTTTGAGCATTGATAATCACTAAATGGACGTCAAAGATTTGTTTATGGCTGACAAAGATTTATATTAAATAACGCACAATGTTAGTACAACTTGGAAAAACAAAACTGTGAACAACGTGTTACCTACAACAACGGTTGTATTAAATAATCGTTGTTGTATGTCTTTTAATAAAATAAAATAAAATGTTAGTACAGGTTGGAAAAATAAAACTGTGAACAATGCGCTACATATAACAACGATTGTATTAAATAACCGTTGTTATATGTATTTTAATAAAATAAAATAAAATGTTAGTACAGGTTGAAAAAACAAAACTATGAATAAAAAATGAAACTTTATGTGTTAGAATTTAAACCCATGACCAAACGTCATTTTTCACCACGGTTAGAAGTTCCAACCCTGGTGGAAAGTGACCTTAAAAATGAAAATAAAAGGAAAGTGCCTAATTGAATAGATTCTACAACTGTGAATCCTTTGGTCGTAGTGAAATCGGTGGCGTTACGAAAGGTAATTTATGTAGTACTGCCTTTTCACAAACGAAACATTTTTTTTTCGAGATGATGCAAAACAATGCTTCGTCCACTACATGTGAGTAAGCTAGTGACATTTTCCCGCGAATGTTGATATATCTATTCATTCGGCCGGATGCAAACATTCCATTCTTCACTTTTTTTGGGTAGCATGCAATATTTTTTCATCGATTGAGATAAAACAACTTTCCCTAAAACTGACAAACAAACAAACAAACATTTTCTACCCAGAACTACGTAGTCTTAAGTTCTCCATCACACCTGTAGATACGTAGGAGCGAGATTCAAAGTCTCGTCAGACACCGTAATAAAAAATAAACCTTTTTGTTATATTCCTTTTCTTTCAATAACTCGAGATGCCTAACATTTTTAAGCTAACACTAATCCGCATAACTAACCAAATGGTTCCCGTTGAGTACAATGAATGTGAGGGATGCTAATATCTTCCCCTTGCATAATCGACTCTCAAAATTTGATTTGGTTGCGCCAATCATATCATTGTCGTTCTTTTAAGGGTTTTATCGATATTTTCTCTTTTCCTATCTAGGAATAAATAAAGTTCAGTGGAGACTCTATTCAACCCATCCTGCGAGCAAGCGATTATGCTTCACAAGCGTCATGTTCTATTTTTTTCGAGGCGCGACACAGGCCACCTGCGACTACCTTCACACAGCTACCGCCGACCACGACCCAATGCCGCCGAGTCGCGACTTCTGCCCTCAGCATGAAATCGCGTCGCGCTACTGCAACCCCATTGCTACGTGCATATCGGTCATTGCTGAGTCGTGCATCCTGGCACCGCCGACCGCTGTCCAGCCGCCGCCAACCAAGCGCAATCCCACGTGCACTAACCCGCATCTGCGCCACGAAAATATCAAATGACATTTTTCTTGAAAAATCAAAATTTATCATGATCTAATTATTGAAAAAAAATTCTTAAAAAACGCAAAACATAAACCATCACAATAGATTCCCATTTCATACCTTTCCAAAGAAACCTCCTAAATCTTCGCTATCTTTATTAGAACATCTTTAATGTAGGTTTTTAATAGTTAAATTTTTTATAGTTAACGATGATTATAAAGAATTTGCATTGGAATGGCTATGACATGACATTTAATTCACTAACTTTTAATTTCCAGCAATTATATAGCTAACGTATGCTATTTATTTTGAAACATATAATATTATTATTTATATTATTAAAAAAATAATATAGGGTCAAGTTTTAGTTTTTTATAAAACATATAGGGTCAAGTTTTAGTTTTTTATAAGCAACTATCATTAAAGTAAAAACAACTCAAATCAACTATAAATATTTTAAATCCTACATATCACTTTGGGCCCACAAAAAATATCTTAGTTTATCCACTTAAGATACTCCCACTAAAGGGAAATTTTACCCCATACCCCTACAATACTTATATCCATACCCCTACATTAAAAAATATTAGACCAAAATACCCTTGTATAAATAGTTATAATTTTAGAAATTTTACACTTTCATTTCATTTGCACTTCAACACTTTCGGAACACCCTTTTTTCACATACAAACCGGAAGTCTTCCAACAAGTCATCTGAAACTATATTTTTCACCTACATATACCGGAACTCCAATAGTAAGTCTTCCGGTTTATTGTATTTTTTTCATTTGTTCACCGGAAAACTTTATGTATGTCTTCCGGTTCATATTTTTTTTCGTTTGTTCACCGGAAGTCTTTGACCAAGTCTTCCGGTACATGGTTTTTTACGTTTGTTCACCGGAAGTCTTTGATCAAGTCTTCCGGTTCATGTTTTTTATTTTAATTTTTAATTTTTAATTTTTAATTTTATTTATTTTGGCAGTGGTGCGCACACGAGGCAAAGGTGGTAGGATCCCTTCTCGTGGACTAGGACGGGGCGAGTCATCGAGAATGGCTGAAGAAGAGCATTTTGATGCATCTGCATCAGCATCCGAGCTTGTTGGATATCCAGGAGGACTGTACGATACCTCTCTTTTAGTTAAGTACGAACATCATGTTGCTAGACATATATGGTTCGGTGAGGTAAGTAAACGAAAATTATTTAATATTGAATAAATTTCGAATTTTTAATATTGAATTTTATAATATATTTACTTTTAATTGTTTTCAGGAGAGAGGGTCGAAGAAAGAGTTAAAGGTAGCGGGACATGGATTAAAGTTGATTCAGAGGGTTCCACTACAGCTACCTAGAGAGATGGAGGGTTGGATATCTAGGTCTGGTCTAGCTTCACTCTAGTGAACCAGTTTAACAAAGATAGACACGAATCTGGTTTCCGCATTTGCAGAGAGATGGCATCTAGAGACATCTTCATTTCACATGTCGTTTGGTGAGATGACGATTACTCTAGATGACGTATCTTGCCTGCTTCACTTACCCATCAGGGGAGTCTTCTGGTGCCCTCAAGATATCAGTGAAGCGCTCAATGCATCTCGAGACACTGAACCACGTAAATTATTGTAAAATGGACTTACGTGGGCGTGCTCAACTTCATTAAAACTCTTTTGAAAAGAAGCTATAATATTTCCCAATTGTAACTTTAAGTTGTCATTCATAGCCTCCCAACATTTGACCATGTCACCAATACTGTTCCCCAACATTTGCTTTAACTTCCAATGAGCAGACTTAACCCTAAAATTAATACATATTAAAAATATTTTTAAAAAATTCAAAAAAAAAATAAACAATTTAGAAATACTAAAAATAAATACATACCGATTAGTCGTGGTGTTACCCAAATGTAGCACTCGATTAATCCATGCTCCAACAAATCTTTGTCTATGTGGTGTCAACCATGTGTCCTTCACATAATCAATAAATTCATTACAATCAACACACACCTGCTCAAGTTTGTTCAACCTTTGATCATACTCAACCTCATCACTAACTCATACAACATCCGTCCATAATTCATCAATTTTCTTTTGCATGTCACTAGCCACATATTGTTTCCGTTTTGCACCAACATTCTTGTTAATATGAAATCGACATAGCAAATTGATCGACCTTGGAAACACAATTTCAATGACTTTCATCAAAGCAAGATCTCTATTTGTCAAAATCACTTGTGGACACAACTCTTTCTTCACAAACAATTGTTTAAGCTTATCTAGCACCCAACAAAAAATCTCAGTCTGCTCAACTCAATATAGGCAAATGCGAGAGTAAAAGTCAACTCGGTTGATGTCATGCCAACAATTTCAAACAGAGGTTGCCTATATTTGTTTGTCTTGTAAGTGTTGTCCATAACTAACATAATAGGAAAAATATTCAACAACTTAACTGAATCTGGATGAGCCGAAAATATATCTCTAATAACTTCAGAGTCATCTCTTTTTCTACTCCAATAAACATAACCTGCATCCTCAATAAGCTTAAACAAATGTTGTATCTCACTTCTAAGACCTCTTATATTTTTTTCTATCATACTCTTCTGCTTGTATATTTGCGTGATCCGAGTGACATTATTTGGATCTTGCTCTTGCAATGAAAGCAATATATGTCTAGGTGGAACCTTTCTCTTTGTCAAATCAACAATGTGTTGCTTCTGATCCGCTGCCAACCTACCAACAAATGCGTGACCTTCTAATCTATCAAGTAAATCATGGTTATGAACTCCACATTTTACATCAATCTTCCATCCAGATCCATCAGTCGCTGGAATTGATCTGATTCTAAATGGACATCCATATTTTTTCGTCGCACTCTGGGTTCCACTATCAATATCTTTGTGTTTTCCTCCTTTATCACATCCAAATATTAATTTGTTACTTCTTCCTCTCTTGTCTGTTTCAATATCTGAACGAGTGATGATAATCGTTACTTTATTTCAGATTCCGATCTCTTTAATCCATCTTATCACCTCTTCTCGTGTACCAAATCTTTGAGTAGTTGAAAAAACATCAAACGTATCTACGCATATCTGATCTTTATCGCATATTTGTAAAGAAATATTTGTACCTGCATAAAAATAAAATTACAAAAAGAAAATTTTTAAAAATTAAAAAAAATTACAAATGCAAACCGGAAGACTCAGGAAAAGAGTTTTGGTAGCCAACGTTACCAAACCAGAAGACTTGTAAAAAGTGTTTCGGTACACTTTTTACAAGTACCGGAACTCTTAAGAAAAGTGCTCTGGTAAAATTCTACGAAAAACGCAAACCGGAAGTCTTTGATAATCTCTTCCAATATATATTGTGTATAAACCGGAACTCTTTACCAAAGTCTTCCGGTTTGGAAAAAACAACATATCGGAAGTCATTTTAAAAATGTTCCGAAGACTCGAATGGTGAATTTCTCGAAACTCTAAAAACCTGACACAGCACAATAAAAAGTTATAAAAAAAATATAATAAAAAATATACAAGAATAAAATTGGTATTTTTTAAAAAATGTAGAAATATAAGTATAATTGTAGAGGTATGGGGTAAAATTTCTCCACTAAAAATGTTCTTAGGTGTTTATGTAATTTCAAATTCTTGCATGTGGTCCCTTAGAGTGGTTGTCTTGTTTTTTGTCGTTTTCTAAAAGGCTGTCATGGTCCTTTTGCTTGATATTTTCATTGAGTTACTTGTTTTTTCCATGTATTTGGGGTGGTAGTTGTTTTTAGTTGTTGTTTTTCTTTATTTGGGGCTTACGTACCCTTATATGTCTTTTACTCTTTAATACTTTTTTTTAAAAAAAATTTCTTATATATATATTTACATTTTAAAATTTTTAATAAATTAGATATGTCTCATATATATATATATATATATATATGAGACATATCTAATTTATTAAAAATTTTAAAATATATATATATATATATATATATATATATATATATATATATATATATATATATATATATATATATATATATATATATATATATATATATATATATATATATATATATATATATATATATATATATATATATATATATATATATATATATATATATATATATATATATATATATATATATATATATATATATATATATATATATATATATATATATATATATCAGATGACCAATCATGATTATTCAATATACTAAGTGCTATAATAATGCAAAATAAATTTTGTGCAGAAAAAATCAATAATGAAAGTGAAAGCTTTACTTGATGAGAACATGAAAGTGATGATACGAAAAACAACGTTTAATAGTTGTTGGAGAGTAGTCGAGTTGGGTTGTTGTTCAGGAGCAAATGCACTTATGGTCGTCTCAAATATCATTAACGTGATTGATAAAATTAGCTTAAGCTTAAACCATGAGTCACCACCAGCTTTCCAAATTTACCTCAATGATTTATATGAAAATGACTTCAATACTCTCTTGAAATTACTCCCTGAGTTCCATCAAAGCATACAAAAAGAAAGAGGAGACAATGCTGGAGGATGTTTCATACATGCAACACCAGGGAGCTTCTATGGAAGATTGTTCCCCAATAATTACATCAACATTTTTCATTCTTCTTATTGTGTTCATTGGCTATCCCAAGTAAGTAGCATATTAGTTTTAAATCAATGGTTATATGTTATCCATAGTTCAATCTATTTTAACAAACTAGCATATGAATTATACAAGAATATACTTCCTTAATACTAAGACTTTGTAAAACGAATTAGTTGCAATTAGTTAAAAAATTAGAAACATTAAATCAAATTTTAATGGTTAAAAAGTGAGATATAATAGGTGGTAGGAAATTCGAAAAATATTGATAATTGTAATTTATTCTTTTAATATAATTCATTTTTTTATATTATTAAATTTTAAATTAGATTGAAAGATTATAAGTTTATTGAACAGTTGGTGAAATAAACTTTTCAAATAAATTATAATAAACTCAACTGAACATATCAGCATGATTGAATGGTTGACTCGAGGTGAAAAGTTGGATGGTTGACTCGAGGTGAAAAGTTGTACGTTAAGTCTTTCACTATGGTTAGAACGTTCAACTGTGATGAAATGTCTAAAATTCTCTCAAAATGTTGATTTTGAGTAAGAAACACATGACCTCCACATTTTTACTATGGTTGATTTCTACAATCGTAGTGATATATCACCCGATTTTATGTTTTTACCACAGCTACCAACCCTATGGTAGTAAAGAGAGCACATACAACCACACCCTTCGTTACCACTGTAACACCTTAAGGGTGTCACTCATTCTCAAATAAAACACATGTTATTAAATTAAACCGCTTGCAGCGAAAAAATAAAACATTCAAATAACACATTCACATAGTCTTATCAAATGAAATTAAATAACATCAGTTTCTGAAATGAACACGGTAATTCTCCAAATAAAAGAAATAATGGCTCGTCCCCTGTATTACAATACCAGAGCGACACAAAAGGTACAATACAAAGTAGAAAAACAAAGAAGAAGGCAAAGACCGTCATTCTTCCACACAATGACGCTATATTAAAGAAATTTTTTTTACTTTATTTTTTAAAAATAATTTAGACTCCGCATTTAAATTATCACTCTTCTAATACCCTTTTAGAAGTTGTGACATTTAGGTTATTTTCATTTAACTTTTCTGATTTCATTCTTGCATGACATTAGGCACCAAAATATTCGACAAAGAAAGCAGAACCACTCATCAAGAGAAATATTTACATAACAAGAATGAGCCATCCATCAGTGTATGATCTATATGTTGAGCAATTTGGAAGAGACTTCAACAGTTTTCTAAAGTCACGCTCTGAAGAACTAACAATTGATGGTGTGATGGTCCTGACTTTAATTGGGAGAGAGAAAAATGGTGAAATCACTTCTTATGAGGTGCTAGGCATGGTACTCAATGAAATGGTTCAAGAGGTAATGATAAATTGATATATGTTTGATAACTAATCAATTTGAAAGTTTAAATAGTTAAATTATTTTTTAATGTTTTTTTTTTAATTTAAAACAAATTTTTAGTATTCTTTATTTTTCAATTTGGATTTGATGCGGTTATAGTTTCAACTTGATTCGAATACAGGTTTGATTTAGTTCGGTTCGGTTTCAATTTTGATTCAATTCTAAAACTAATTGCAGAATGGTGTCTAAATTGCAGAATGGTGTCTAATTTCACAGGCATGAAGTTGAATAGGCAGAACGATTAAAGTAATTCTTATCTGAAATAAATCTATATTCATATTCTTAATAACAATCCATAATATAAAAAAATTAAAATTTAATTAAAATTTATTTTTCATGTTTTTTATATTAGGGTATAATAATGAAATAAAATTAAGTTTTGGTTTGAGTTGTAATATTTTTATTTATTTATATAATCCCTTTCTAATTATTTGTAGGGTTTAGTTGAAGAGGAAAAGTTAGACTTGTTTAATTTGCCTTTATATCATCCTACTATAGAGGAAGTGAAACAAATGATCGAAATCGAAGGATCTTTTACCATTCAAATATTGAAGACTTTTAAAATTGGTTGGGATGCAAACCTACAAGAAGATATAGATGATTATGTTGATAGCAAAATGAGAGGAGAGTTCATAGCCAAGTACCATAGAGCTTGCTTTGAGTCTCTTTTAATACATGAGTTTGGTGAAACTATCATGGATGAATTGTTCTCAAGGTTTGCAAAGCTTATTGCACAATTCATTGAATTAAAGTCACCAGATTTTTTCAATATTGTGTTGTTGATGACCAAGTGTCCATAGAGATGTTGAAATGAATGTTGTGACATTCATATGGGGAATAGAGATATTTCTAAGGCAGAAAAAAAAAAGGAATGAAGGTACTTGCTTAAGTAAGTGTTGGTTTAACTCGAAGTAAGACATTTCTAAGACATTTCTAATGTTATTATTTATTTAACAAGATTTCAGTGTGACGTTTTAAGAATTTGAATGTCAATGTGAAATTTTTTGGCGCCTTTTAATATATTATATATTTTTTACTATATTTTTGGTCTCTCAAAATTAAATTAAGTTATTATTACAAAGAAATATTTCTGCCATAAAAAGTAGGATTACAAGATATGTTGTTTTACGGTTTTAAATATTAGCCGTAGAGGAAATTATCAAGTTGAGTCACAAATTATGTTGTTTTTTTTTTAAGACGTTTCACGACATTGTCCAACGTTATGCAAAATAGTCGAACTTTTGTGACGTCGTTAGGATAAAGCGGTCAAGTTTTATATTGTACGATTACTACTTGCACGGTAGATAATCGGTCTCGAAATACACTTTTTGATCGTACAAAGATCATTCGAATATGGTATAAATACCACTCGTAGTATCTGATATAATGACCAATCGTAATAATCTCTTAAACCAAGAGAAATTCCAATAATTTTTCAAAGAGAATTCAATAACAGTCATTTGACCACTCAAAATGATTTCTCAAGCAAAGTGAAATTCGAATAATTCTCTAAAGAGAATCCAAACATTATACTTGATAATTTTTCAACTTAAACGAGGAGAAATTAATATAATTCTTTAAAGAGAATTCAAGAAAATACTCGAAAAACTCAACGAGTAGAAAGAAAAGGGAAGAAGTTGGCGTTTTGACAATTCAAAAGACGCGGAGTTATGAGAGTGAGGAAGGAAAAACTCAAAATAAGTTTTTGGTGTGTTTTGGAATGAAATAAAGAACTTCCTTATATAATGAAGTAAGGTATCTCACCTAAGTAATGTGGGACTAAGGAGTTTTTCAACTAACACACAATGTGAGACTTGACTTAAGGAACTTTTCAAATTCATCTCAATATATTAGAATATTTACATAATGCTCCAACAATCCCCCACTTGAATTTAAAAAAAGTGTTTTAGAAGTAACGCCAAACGCTTCTAAGATTGTGCATAAACAGAGGTGTTTACGACTTGAACCTTTGCGTAGCAAGTAGGAATTCTATTCAACAAGAGTGACACAATTGTCTTGAACTCTATCTCAGACATCAAACTCATACAATTTTTCGTATGGTGTATTCTAATAACTCGTGCATTAATGACCCTACACGTGTATCCCCGGTTTAGTGAAGGCTCTAGAAATTCGGCCTCAAAATTCCATAGGAACCGACCTAAGTTCCACAATCACATAGGTGAGTCTATCAAGAGTGCTCATGTAGTCTAGGTACTCTCTAATACAGAGTATAGATCTCATTAAGAGTTTCTATCATCTCATCCTCTTATTACTTCAGGATTCATGATTCACTTGCATGATCATCTCATATTGCTCAAAACTTATTATTATTTGTTCCGGTCTGGGCCCGACCTCGGCAGGCCCAATACCACGCACGACCCAACGAGCGAATCGGGCACGTCGGGCACGTGCGTCCCGCAAGACGAGCAGAGCACGCCACCGGACACAAGCAGCACGTCCAACAGCATCTCGTCGTCCTCTCTTATCAGCCGAACAGAACACACCCCGGCGCATCAAAGCACGACCTTGGTTCCCCCCCTCCGCGGGGAGAACAACCTGCTTCCGGGGAACCTCCCGAGCTCCCCTCTGCGGGGAGAACAACGTGCCCGGCGCACGTTCTCCACGTGCTCCCCTCCGCGGGGACACGTCATCAACCAACTGCCCACCTCCGAAAGAGTAGGTCAAACCCATTTTCCGGAGATATAGGAGCGGTTGGACTAGGGCGAAGACCACGTCCTGGTCTTCATTACGCCACGTAAGCCCTAGCAGTCATTAGGGTTGGGCCTGGTCATCCAGCCCATCTCAAATGACCGTTGGCCCAGCGCTGGGGTCTCTCTATAAATACCCTCTTCCCCAAGAGGGTCGGGTAACACACTTCTTATCCCTTTTTCTGTACTTTGCTCTCACTCTGCCCAATTCCTTACTTTGGCATCGGAGTGTCTTGCAGGTACATCCTCCTTCTCCTCCTCATCACCGGTGAACAGGTAGCAGTCCAACAGCGTGTGGGCAGCCCGTGATCCCCTTCTGATCAGGTCAGATCAGTGGCGCCGTCTGTGGGAACAGAAACTTCCCCGTTACTCCGAGCAGAAAACCAAAGTTTCACCAATACACCACGATCATGGCTAGCCCACACCGCGACGGCACTCCACACGACCTCGCGCTCAACGTCGGCACCAACGGAAGCAAGCAGATGGAAACGACACGTCCGGCGGAAACCGGTGAGAGGGACGGCCAAACTGCCTCGCCATCATCCGCGGAACGGCCCCTTCAGGCCGATCACCGGCCCCCAGGTCCGCCGGCTTTCCAACCCGTCCCCATCCCGTCGGGAGCAGACCCGATGGTGGCCGCCCTCTTCGCGGCCATCAACCAGACGAACCAGCTGCTGGCCCAGCAAAACGCGAGAATTGGAGCATTGGAACGCGTCGACCCTCCGAGGTACCCCCCGCGGGAAGACCAGAACGGAGGTTCGAGGAGTCCCTCACCTCAACCCAGAAATAGTCGGCCACGGCTAGAGAGGCACCGCGCACAAGTAGCGCGAGAACGCACCAGGTCCCCAGCAAGACAAGTTCGCGAGCGGAACCAAAGCACCGCGGCGATCCCGACCGGGGATCCCCGAGGCGAAAACTCAGGCAGGAGGTCGAGGACCCGAAACCAGGGCCCTGTGTTGAACGGCTCGTCCCCCCATCGATCCCCGGCACCCAGCGACGAGGACGATTACCGCACCCCGCTGTCCCGAGAGATCATGGCTGCCCCCATACTCCAAGGGATGGAGAAGCCCCCGACGCTGTCGACGTACGACGACACGTCTGACCCGGACGACCACCTAGAGGACATCGAGGCCATGCTCGATTACCGAAACGTCCGGGAGCCATCAAGTGCAGACTCTTCCCGACGACTCTGAAGAAGGGCGCTATGACCTGGTATAAAAGTCTGGAGCCCGAATCAGTTACATCATGGAGGGTCTTGAAGGACCTGTTCTCCAAACACTTTACGGCGTCCCGACGCAACCCGAAGACGGAAGCAGTCCTCGGGGCGATCATCCAGGGCCCCGACGAACCTCTCCGAAAGTACATCGAGAGATTCACTCGGGAAGCGGTGCAGGTGACGACGTCAGACGAGATGAAACGCTACTTAATGGAACAAGGTCTGCGCCACGACTCCAAGTTCTACGAGGCCGTAGGCATACACCGACCAACGTCCCTCCAAGATTTCCTCGACAGAGCCGCGCATTACATCTGATTCGAAGAAACACAAGCGGCCAACTCCGCTCGAGACACCAGAGACAGGGAGGCCCCCTGCGGGCACCGAGACGACGGAGCCTCGAGCCATCGACGAGGAGGAGACCGCCGTCGAGAAGACCGCCCCGGCGAGCCCCGCGAACAACGCGAACCGCGTGGCCCGGCCGGCAGATTCACGGAGTACACAGCCTTAGTCGCTTCCCGCGAGCGCATACTGGCCGAATGCGCCAAAACCGAATTCGTGCAGGGAGGTGCCCGTTTTCCGCGACCAACACCCCCCAAACCTAACATGGACAAATCGAAATACTGCCGATTCTACAGGAGCCACGCGCACGTGACAGAAGACTGTATCCATCTCAAAGACGCGATCGAAATTTTGATCAAAGACGGTCACCTGAAAAGATACACCCGAGGAGGCGAACCGCTTAGGCAAGAGGCTCCAGAGGCCAAGAAAGTCGAGGAACTTCCCTCTCCAGAGGGCAACAGCAGGCTCCAGGTCGCGCTGTGTGTCAGCCGCCCTGAGGATTGGTTCGCGGGCAGAGAATTCGGTCTCCCCGAAGGCCCCGACCTACTCGACGAGCCAATCCGACCAACCAGCCGGTGGGAGTACTTCCCCAGAGCCATGGTCATCTCCGATGGAGCCACGAGGAGTCTGTCCATAGGATCCGTGAAGAGAAAATTCGACGAGCTCATCACGAAAAACTCCGGCAAAATGAGCACGCTCGACAAATTCCGAGGCCGCTCCAGCCCGATCACATTTTACCTCGAGGAACTCCCCGGGGGATCCCCTAACTCCAACATACCCCTGCTCATACGTACAAGGATGGCAAACTTCGACGTCAGACGCCTCCTCGTCGACGGCGGAAGCTCGGTTGACATCATGTACTCACACCTGTTCACAACTCTCCAGCTCGACGAATCCAACCTTTCCCCCTACGTCGGCTCCGATCTTCAGGGGTTCAACGGGACGACGACGAGACCTTAGGGATACGTGGAATTGAGAGTCACCTTCGGAGAAGAGGAAACAGCTAGGGAAATCAGCATCCGCTTCTTAGTCATCGAATGCCCATCCCTCTATAACTGCATCCTGGGCAGGACGACGATAGCAGAACTCACCGCGGTACCCTCCACCGTCCACCTGAAGATGAAATACTACACAAGACGGGGGGTCGTGGTGACCCTTAACGGAGACATCGAGGCCTCCAGAAGATGTTTTGAGGCCGCGCTGAAAGGCCTAGACTCCATCGCTCCAGCGACCAAGAAGAAAACTTCAAACACAACGCCAAAGGGCGAACCAACAGAGCTGGTCGGATCCGTTGAACTCGACAGCCGCTTCACCGGCGAGCTCGACCACGAAACGAAGACCAGCGAAGTCAAAGGGAAGCCCTCACACCCAGCGCGCCCCATCCCGGACGGAGAATTCAAACTCATCCCCCTCGGGGAAAACACGAGCAGAACCGTGAGGATAGGCGCCGGACTCCCAGACTTTGCGAAACGACAGCTCAAAGCCTGCCTCCGCGAGAACGCCGACCTCTTCGCCTGGAGCGCCGCAGAAATACCCGGACTCGACCCCGAGGTCGCCTGCCACCAGCTGTCCCTCAACCCGACCGCAAAGGCCGTTGTGCAACGCCGACGTCGCCAATCCCCCGAAAAATCGGCAGCGGCCAAAAAAGCTGTAAAAGACCTCCTAGAGGCAAACTTTATTTCGAAAGCTCGGTATTCAACCTGGTTGTCCAATATTGTACTCGTTAAAAAGAATAATGGAAAATGGCGCATGTGTGTTGATTATACTGATCTCAATCGGGCATGTCCTAAGGACGCCTACCCCCTCCCCAACATCGACAAGCTCGTCGACAACTCCGCGGGCTTCAAGCTCTTGTCCTTCATGGACGCGTACTCGGGATACAATCAGATCCCGATGGCCGAACACGATAAACAGGACACATCCTTCATGACGGTGTCGGGCAATTACTATTACAACGTGATGCCCTTCGGCCTCAAAAATGCCGGGGCCACGTACCAGCGGATGATGAACCGTGTCTTCCACGACGAAATCGGAGACATGCTCGAAGTATACATGGACGACATGATCGTCAAATCTGGCGCGGAGGACGACCACACGGCACACCTCCGGAAGGTCTTAGAGACCGCAAGGTCATGCCGCATGCGTTTCAACCCGGAGAAGTGCACCTTCGGCGTCTGCGCCGGTAAATTCCTCGGCTACTACTTGACCGAACGGGGGATCGAAGCCAATCCGGATAAATGCCACGCCTTCTCCAATATCACCACGCCCACCACGAAGAAGGCCATTCAGTCCCTCAACAGCGTGCTTGCCTCCCTTTCACGATTCATTGCCAAGTCGGCCCAGCACGCCCTCCCATTTTTCAAACTGCTCAGGAAGGAGACCAAGTTCGAATGGACGGACGAATGCGAGAAAGCCCTTTGCCACCTCAAACGCGTCTTATCCGAACCATCAGTGCTGACGCGTCCCGCGACGGGCGAAACCCTGTACTTATATCTGGCCGTAGCCAACGAAGCCGTCAGCGCCGTCCTCGTCAGCGAATCCGGGGAGGGCCAAAAGCCCATCTACTTTACCAGCAAAGCTCTCCACGGCCCAGAAATCCGATACCAGCTGATCAAGAAGGTCGCCCTAGCCCTCATAACAGCAGCACGCCGACTCCGACATTATTTTCTCGCACACGCCATCGTGCTCCGCACCGACCAGCCCATCCGCCAGCTCCTCGGCCGCCCCGACATGGCCGAACGTATGCTGAAATGGTCGCTAGAACTCTCCGAGTTCGACATCACCTACGAGGGCCGGCACGCCATCAAGGCTCAAGCCTTGGCCGATTTCGTCGCCGAGATGACCACACCGCCCGACCCCACCGCCAGGAACCACATTTGGACCATTTTTGTGGATGGCTCCTCCAACTCCACAGGGAGCGGCGCCGGCATCGTCCTCGACAACGACGAAGGTACGGTCATCGAAGTCTCCCTCACACTGGCCTTCCCGAAGACCAACAACCAGGCCGAGTACGAAGCGTTTCTAGCCGGCCTTCGCCTGGCATCCGACCTAGGAGCCAGGGACATCCGAATCTACACGAATTCTCAGCTAGTCGCTTCGCAAGTCCGAGGCGAATATCAAGCAAAGAACGACAACCTCGCCGAATACCTCGCGCTCATCACCGAAAAACTGCGAGGTTTCGACACAGCAGAGATTCAGCATGTCCCTCGCGAGCAGAACACCCGCGCCGACATCCTCTCCAAACTGGCAAGCACCAAAAAGCGAGGCGGCCACAAGTCGGTCATTCAAGAGATCTTGTCGCAACCAAGTACCAGTGCGACCACCACCCCCCTCAACATCAACATCGTCGGGGATACTGACTGCTGGATGACCCCGCTCCACACCTATCTCAGCACCGGCCACCTTCCGGCCAACCCTGGAGAGGCTAGCACAACTAGGCGACGCGCCTGCTTGTGCGTTCTCCTCGAAGGACGACTGTACCGCCGAGGCTTCGCAATCCCACTTCTCAAATGCATAGATAAGTCCCAGAGTGCAGCCGTTCTAGAGGAAATCCATGAAGGCATCAACGCGCAGCACCTCGGCGGAAGATCCTTCGCACGAAAGGCCCTACGAGCAGGCTATTACTGGCCATCAATGCAATCCGACGCGAAGGAACACGTCAAACGATGTGACAAATGTCAACAACACGGGGACATGTACCTCTCCCTCCCAACCGACCTCACGCCCCTCTCATCTCCATGGCCATTCGCCTGGTGGGGGCTGGACATCCTCGGGCCCTTCCCCCTAGGGTCCTACCAGAACAAGTACCTCATCGTGGGAGTTGACTACTTCACCAAATGGATCGAGGCCGAAGCTCTGGCCAAAATCACCGCCCACAACATACTCCAATTCTACAAACGCAACATCCTCGCCAGATTCGGGGTCCCACTCGCCATCGTCACCGACAACGGCACACAATTCACGGACAAAAACTTCCGCGACTTCGTCACCAAACTCGGAACCAAACACCACTTCGCCTCGGTCGAACACCCTCAGACGAACGTCCAGGAGGAATCAGCGAACAGAGTCATACTCAGGGGACTCAGACAACGCCTCGGCGACGCCAAACGAGCGTGGGTCGAAGAGCTCCACAGCGTCCTCTGGGCATACCGCACCACTCCCCACTCAACCACGGGGGAAACCCCATTTCGCCTCACATACGGAACCGAGGCCGTGATACCCGTCGAAATACGCGAACCATCCCGACGAACGGAAGCTCCCCTGGGCACCGACGATAACGACGGTGCCCTCCGAGAAGAGCTCGACCTCGTCGAGGAAATTCGGTCAGGGGCAGCCCTCCGAGAAGCCCGGCTGAAGCAACAAGTCACACTTCGCCACAACAACAAAGTCCTCAAACGCGACTTTCAAACAAGCGACTTAGTTCTCCGCAGAAACCAGAAAGACTCCCACGAGGGCAAACTGGCTACGAATTGGGAAGGCCCTTACCGAGTCCAGGACAAAACGGCGCACGGGGCCTATTACCTCGAAAACCTGCACGGGGAACAACTAGCTCGACCTTGGAACGCCGCGAAGCTTAAGCGGTACTACAGTTAGAACACTGTTCGCGACGACCCGTCGTCCCGACCACTGGGGGGGCGACATGGTACCACCGCACACCCCCGTGTCCACCAGCGACCAAAGAAAAGCAAGCCCTGCCTCTTGTGTGCGCGGGCAGACGGCCTTGCTCGGTAAGGAACACCTCGACCGAGATTCCCCGCTGCCGTACCGAAATCGGCAGGACACCCAGCTCGCGATGGGACGTCTGTTAAAATAGTGGTTGAGTGTCGGGTTTTTGTTATCGTCTCCACAGGGAATATGAAATTTTGCAGCCTTTCTACAGTTGTTAAATTCGTAACTTTGTAGTAACAAAGTGTTTGGTTTTAAAACAATGGTAACTTTTGCATGTGAGTAATAAATGCGGTAAAATAATGATTTGAACGGTTTTAATAAATATTGCCAAAGTTAGGGTTCGGTAATCACTTTGCATGCATATTTCCAATCAACATTTAACAAACTCCTTTTAATGATCAATACATCCACAACATCCTCTCAATATGATTATCTCTAACTCATATTGTGAGATTTACCATTTTGATCCATTGTTGATCTCTCACACAATCTATCAAATGACAACTTTAAAGTTCAACATTATAAGTGAACAAAACATTTCAAGACTATCTCTAGCTCAAGAAAAGAGAAGGATGAAAACCTAGGTCTAGAGTTGGAAAATATTTCTCAATCATCAACCAACACAAAAGATTGTAAATGAAACAAAGTTTTCACCATATATTAATCATTCAAGAGTTTACAAATGATGATCATCCATACACATACAAAGTTTAATAATCACCTACATCTAACCTTGACAAAAGATGAGTTTAGCTACACATTTTCATGGTAGCTTTAACAAGAAAAAAGGAGAAGATGAAGAACATCCACTTTGAAGAAACAATGAAGGATGTGCTTCCACTTCTCTTGATTACCAAAATAGTAAAGATGAAGAAGAACTCAAGTATTTAGGGTTCTAGAGCTATCCAATAATGTCTTCTTTCTGATTTTGCAAGCCTCCTCCTTTTTTTAAGTACCAAGTATGGGCTAAATAGAGCAACAAATAAAGTAAAAATGATGTGTTGTCTGCGCACATTCGCCTGGCGAAGGCATTCATTCGCCCGGCGAACCAACTTAACATGGCACTTCAAAGTGCCTTTGATCAGCAAACCGCCCTTAGGAATCGTGCATTCGCCAGGCGAATAAATACTCGCCGGGCGAACATTCGCTGGCTTCACTCGCCAGGCGAACTTTGGGTGGTTTTGCTACTGGAATCTGCATGAGGAAAGCTACCACTTCTTCGCCAGCACCTTCGCCAGGCGAATGGTAGCTAAGCTTCGCTGGAACCTTCGCCTGGCGAACTTCCTATCCTTTGGGTCTGGGAGTTAAATCTGATTTATTCGCCCCAGTTCGCCTGCACTCGCCTGGCGAATATTCGCTGGCACTCGTTGTGGCTCGCCAGGCGAATGTCTTGATTTGCAACATCTCCCAACTGCTTTGCCTTGATCCCAAATGCTCTTAATAGTGTCAATCCTGCACACTAACAGCAATATTACAAACATTCTTCGCTTGGATCGCATAAAATCAAACTAAACCAATTCAACTACGAAATCAAACATTATTAGATAAAATTGAGTGAAAATACTACCAAAAAGAAACCAAATATCTAATCTAAATGGGATCTAACAACTCTCCCCAACTACCTATTTGCGTGCCCTCAAGCAAAGTATGCCTCTCAAAACAAAATGAGGATTTGCTCAAGACCAATTCAACTCAAGTGAAACTATATGGCTCAAATACACAATATGTGCAACAAGGTCACAAAATATTACATAATTCCACAATAGATAATGTTTAAGAACTAAATTCTAAGAACAAATTTTAAACAATGCTTCAAGCAACAACTAAATCTCATGACAAGTCATTCTAACACTCCACTTCGAAAAAGGATTGAAGCAAAAACACGTGCAAGCGTGGGACAAAAATTCACTCCAATGATGAACAATGCAATACTACATAATTCATAAAATATCTACATATTCACCACAAAATTATGGAAGTTCAAGATCACAAAGGTCTTCAAAGGTTATAGCTTGGCCGGGTTAACAAACAAGGGACATATATAAAGCCATTGAACGAAATTTCCGATGTAGGAGAGACATTCACTCTACACTTATTTACACATCTTCACTTTGTTTAACAAGTTCCTCATTTGAAACCCTTCACAACTCATATTTCACAACTAACTTTGTTTTTCAATACTTTTCTACCAAACAAGCAAATATTTTCATATATATATATATATATATATTTTTCTACACTGTAATCGCAAAAACGAGTGTTTTTTTTTTTTTTTTTTTTTTTTTTTTTATATATATATATTTTCTTTTCAATGCTTGCTTGGTTTCTCAATAGTTATGAAAACTTGACCACCTTACTTTCATTCTCCCCAACTTGTCTGTCCTCGTCCCCTAAGTGAATGCTCTTACTTTTTTTTTTTTTTAGCAAAAGAACAATGAATAAAAATCTCCAAGGTTTTAAGAACAAGATTTTTGAACTCTTGCTTTTTAAGCAAGGATTCAACTGTTTAGGCTCAAAATGGTTTACGAATGCTCACAACTCACAGGCATATTTGAATTTAGAACTGGTTGTGCTCAACAGAAACAAGTGTCTTGATCCTCTCAAGAACTTCCACAAAATTATACGAAACAAAAGACAAAGTATGAATTACAAGTATACACAAAATTCACCATTCATCCATAGCATTTGTACATAGAACAAGAAGCTTCTTACATTTGTGGTAAGGGACCTAAATGACATGTCAATTAATAAAGTTGCAAAACGAAACAAAGTTTCAAGAGTTGTTCCTAAACTAACAAGTTCCTCAACATTTTCTAGAATAAAGTCACTAAATGCCTTGTTAACACCTTTGTGGTAACGATACTATCATCGCCGTCCCACTTGAGAGAATTCATGCACAACATTAAACTAAAACTTGAAAACTTAATATCAAAGATTAAATAATTAAAAACTCAAACCAATTAACTAAAAATAAAATGCATAACCATAAAAAAAAACTGAACACCAATACTGTCGGAAGTACCTTGAAAGGTACAAGTACAACAACATCACAACAAACAAAGTACACTGCAAAATAACCGAATGACTATAACATAAAAAAGGAAACTTCACTTTGTAGCTCAAAGTGAATCAACGAAACAAACGAGCAATCAATCCTCCTCAGACAAATCATACTCATCTCCACCGTCATCATCATTCTCAGCATCATCATCATCATCATCATCATCATCATCCTCATCAGCATCATCCCCAGCATCATCCTCCCCACCGAAACTAGGCCTGTCCACAGGCCATCCAGCGTGTGCAAGGAATTGCTCCCTTGTCATCATAGAGTGGGTGCCGGCGGGGTCGCGAATCTGAAGCTGCAACATCTGCATCGAGTCATGAATATCACACATGGCTCGCTGCTGAGCGGCCATCCAATCCCAGTTATAGTTGCAGACTTCCTGATGGAAAGGGCTAAAAGAAGAATATGCCTGATCAGAAACGGCAGGACCACTGGCCTGTCCACCAGCAGTAGTATCGGCACCAGAACTCGCACCAGCTACGGGTTTGACTCTACAGAACTTATCCACATATTTGTCGTCGATCGCGGCTGGAATAGTAACCTGTCTTCTCTGAGGAATGTCTACCCTAGCTTCAGCACATAAAGACATGATCAGACAAGGAAAAGCTAGCGGGGCATTTTTGCGAGCCGCTATCCCGCCCCGTCCACTAAGCACAACAGCCCGTAATTCATCCGCAATGATGCGGGCAATGTCGATCTGAACGTTCAGCAAAATGGAATGGATAAGATGTGCAATAGGCACGGGCACCGAGCTATGATGGGACCTTGGTACAACATTTGTCAGCACAAACAATAAGATCAGCTGTACCAATGGTTTCATGTCAGCTCTCAGATATCTGACAACAACCCCAGATGAATTGCGCACTGGCTCGCGACCTTCCACTAATAGGTCTCTGGTCATGGCCTCTTGATCACGATGCTTGTTAAGGTCCCGGTGGTAGTCATCAATCTGGCTACCTGTCAATGTCAGAGGGTCACCCAAAACAGCATTAATCGATCGTCGATCGAATCTTACCATAACGCCTCGGACCATTGAGGTCCAACTGAAAACTTCACCATCATCCGGGAGGGCATTTGCATAAAACTCCCGCACTATCTCGGCGTTGTATCCGTCAAGTGGAGTCATCACCCGGTGCCACCTCTTTGCCGCGAAAAGAGCCTCAATGGTGTGGTAGTCGCCGGTGTCACTCAGATTAAACCTTTTTTCAGGGACAATGTTCCGCTTCTCAAGAGCTTCGTAACGGGCAGCGTGCGTGGCTCCTCTGAAACGGTCCTGATCGAAACGGATCGGAACCGTGCGAGAGGTGGTGGCCTTCCTTTTTAGAGGGTTGGTCATTCTAGGTCCCATTCTGCAAACACAACACAACAAAACAGCCAACAACACAGCAAACAAACATGTTAAACGAAATAAAACAAATCACAGTAAGAAAAGAAAACATACTGCAGCGTTCGCCTAAGTTCGCCGGGCGAATCCTGGCGAAGCTTCGCTTCCCTTCGCCAGGCGAATGCCAGCGAAGGTGCAAAAATGCACACACAACCAGAACTTCTGCAATGGTTTTATTCTTTAAAACAAGGATGTTCTACCACTATCTCATTACCAGATGTAATTTTGACATGCAATGGCAAATTTCCACAGAAAATCGAAAAGGGTTTAACATGCAAACACTAATTTCCCAATGCAGAAGTTCGAATCCTAAACAAATTTTGAACAAAAATATATTTGCCTAGAAGTACAAGAACAAGACCTAACAAATTACAAATTGAAAAAGGGAAACAAGAACACTTACCTTTTGGATTGCTAGTGATGAATCTGCAGCAAAGGATTGAAAGAAGGTTGGAAGGGATTGTGAGAGTGAGGCAGAAGAAAACCGTTTAGGGTTTCTGATGCAATGAAAAGGTGAAACGGTTTTTGGGCCCAGGTGGCCCTTTATATTTTTTTTCTGATACCGTATATTCGCCAGGCGAATGCCAGCGAAAGCTCGCTAAGGCTCGCTAGGCGAATACTCGCCTTCATTCGCCAGGCGAATGCTAGCGAACATGACAGGTTTTGCTTAGTTCCACTGCATTGCCCACTTCACTAGTCCACTTCCAACACTTTCCAAAAATGCATAAAATGACATAAAAAAGGGTAAATACTTACAATGTTGAGGTGCCTCTCAACAAGCGCTTGTTTAACGTCGGATAAGCTCGACGGTCCATGATGCTCACAACGGACCATCAAGAAGATACGCACAGCTGTCTCGGTTCACCTGACCGCCGAGATATATCTTGAGGCGCTGACCATTTACAGTCCAACTGTCTTTCTTTTCCAAATCCTCAATTACCACCGCTCCGAAAGATTTGACTTCTTTGACTCGGAAAGGTCTGGACCACTTGGATTTTAATTTTCCAGGGAAAAGCCTCAACCTGGAATTAAACAACAGCACAAGCTGCCCGGATGCGAATCCTTTCTTGCGGAGCTTTTTGTCGTGGTACTCTTTCACCTTTTCTTTGTACAACCAACTTGAGTGGTATGCGGCATTGCGCATCTCTTCCAGCTCAAGAAGTTGCACTTTCCTTTTATCACCGGCTAGCTCATGATCAAAATTTAAAAATTTTAAAGCCCACAAGGCCTTGTGCTCCATTTCAACCGGTAAATGGCAGGTTTTACCAAAAACCAATTGAAATGGAGTTAGCCCAATTGGAGCTTTATAGGCCGTGCGGTACGCCCACAAAGCTTCATCCAATTTTTGTGACCAATCCTTCCTAGAGTTAGACACAGTTTTTTCCAGAATTTTTTTTATCTCTCTATTTGAGACCTCGGCTTGACCATTAGCCTGTGGGTGATACGGAGTTGTCACCTTATGCGTTACACCGTAATGTTGTAAGACTTTTTCTAACGGTGCATTGCAGAAGTGTGATCCTCCGTCACTTATCAACACTCGAGGGGTACCAAAACGGGAAAAAATATTTCTTTTTAAAAAAACTTATTACCGTCTTAGCATCCGCTCTCGGTGAAGCAATCGCCTCAACCCACTTAGACACATAATCAACAGCCACCAATAAGTATTCATTTCCAAAAGATGGTGGGAATGGTCCGACAAAGTCAATGCCCCAGCAATCAAACAACTCCACCTCTTGAATATTTTGAAGAGGCATCTCATCTCTCTTTCCAATACCACCTATCCTTTGGCAACTATCACAATTTTGCGCATGAGCATTTGCGTCTTTAAAAATAGAAGGCCAATAGAATCCCGATTGAAGGACTTTATTCGCCGTTCTTGCCCCATTAAAATGCCTGCCATAAGGCGAATTGTGACAGTGCCATAGGATACTTTGGGCCTCATCACCCGTAACACATCGCCTCAACAAATTATCACCTCCCAGCTTAAACAGGTATGGATCATCCCACACATAGTACTTGGCATCCGATAAGAATTTCCTTTTTTGGTTGGGAGTTAGGTCGAGCGGCACGAAACCACTCGCCTTGTGGTTTGCGAAATCCGCAAACCACGGTCTCACTTGCACTTTAAAAAGTTTTTCGTCTGGAAACTCTTCTCGGATGTCCTGTTCTAAGGTAGTCACCTCAGTGTTGACAAGGCGAGACAAATGGTCTGCTACCACATTTTCGGATCCTTTTTTGTCTTTAATTTCAACATCGAATTCTTGCAATAAAAGGATCCACCGGATAAGCCTTTGCTTAGAATCCGGCTTGGTTAGCAGAAATTTGATCGCTGCATGATCAGTGTAAACAATAACTTTCGAGCCAATGAGATATGACCGAAATTTTTCGAGAGCATACACTATTGCGAGCAATTCTTTTTCTGTTGTGGCGTAATTAACTTGAGCCTCATTAAGAACTTTGCTCGCATAGTGTATGGTATGAAATTTTTTTTCTTTCCGTTGGCCAAGCACCGCTCCGATAGCATAGTCGCTAGCGTCACACATCAGTTCAAAATTGAAATTCCAATTTGGAGCGACTATGATTGGAGCGGTGACTAACTTTTTTTTTAATATCTCAAAGGCTTCTAAGCATTCATCAGTAAGGAGAAATACCTGGTCTTTGGCGAGCAAATTGCTCAAAGGTCTAGCCACCTTTGAAAAGTCTTTGATGAATCGCCGGTAGAAACCGGCATGCCCTAGAAAGCTTCTGATTCCCTTTAAGTTAGATGGAGGAGGCAATTTCTCTATCACAT
This sequence comes from Lathyrus sativus, assembly GCA_963859935.3. Lineage (NCBI taxonomy): Eukaryota > Viridiplantae > Streptophyta > Magnoliopsida > Fabales > Fabaceae > Lathyrus > Lathyrus sativus. The sequence continues at coordinate 543,731,661 of OZ012737.1, forward strand.
CTACCTTTGCACGATCCACTTCTAGTCCTTTTGACGAGACTTTGTGGCCGAGAACAATCCCCTCCGTAACCATAAAGTGGCACTTCTCCCAATTTAGCACTAGATTGGTCTTCACACACCTTTCAAGGACAATTTTCAAATTTTCCAAGCATAAACCGAATGATCCTCCAAACACCGAAAAGTCATCCATAAAAACTTCCATTGTCTTCTCTATAAGATCGGCAAAAATGGCTTGCATGCATCTTTGGAAAGTTGTCGGCGCATTACACAATCCAAATGGCATTTTGCGGTAGGCAAATATTCCAAATGGACATGTGAATGCGGTCTTCTCGTGATCGGCCGGGTCAACCGCAATTTGGTTGTATCCGGAATAGCCATCTAGAAAACAATAGAATTCTTGTCCCGAAAGTCTCTCTAGCATTTGGTCCATGAACGGAAGTGGGAAGTGGTCTTTTCTAGTTGCGGTATTTAACCGCCTATAGTCTATGCACATCCTCCACCCCGTTGCTATCTTTGTGGGAATCAACTCATTTTTCTCGTTGCGGATTACGGTAATGCCTCCCTTCTTAGGAACCACATGTACCGGACTCACCCAAGGACTATCCGAGATCGGGTAGATCATTCCCGCATCCAAAAGCTTTACAACTTCTTTCCTAACAACCTCTTTCATTGTAGGATTCAAACGGCGTTGCGGTTGAGCTACCGGCTTGAAATCCTCCTCCATTAAAATTTTGTGCATACAATAAGAAGGACTAATTCCTTTTAGATCGGAAAGAGTCCATCCCATTGCTTCTTGATTTTTCTTCAACACATCAATTAAAAGAGTTTCTTCATGTTTTGACAAGAGGTTGCTAATGATAACCGGCTTCTCCTTGGTTTCATCTAAAAATGCATATTTCAAATTACTTGGTAAGTCCTTCAATTCAATTATTGGCTTTTCATCCTTGTCCTCTTTTTTTAAGACTTCTTCCTCCACTTCCCATGGGTGCAAATCCTTAAGACTATCTAGCTCTCTCAAACATTCATCTAGAGCTTCCTCTTCTTCAAGAGTGAACACTTGAAAGGAGTCATTAAGGGCTAGCTCAATAGGAGTGATGTTGTGAGCATGCTTTGCAACTTCATCGGTTGCTTCCTCAATTACGTCAACTCGGAAACTATCATGCTTGTCCTTTGAATGCTTCATTGCTTCAAAAAGGTCAAAAGTGACCTCTTCGTTTTGTACTCTCACTTTCATCAAACCGTCATCTACATCAATCATCATCCGAGCGGTTTTCATGAAAGGCCTTCCAAGAATCAAAGGCGCATCATCATCTTCCTCCATATCGATCACGATAAAATCCACCGGAAAAAAGAACTTGTCCACTTTTACCAACACGTCTTGAGCTACTCCATGAGGATGAGTAGTGGACTTATCGGCTAGTTGTAACGTCATTCGGATGGCTTTAATCTCAATGTTGCCAAGCTTTTTCACAATAGACAAAGGAATAAGATTTATGCTTGACCCCAAATCAATTAATCCTTTTCCCACATAAAAGTCACCAATGGTAACCGGCAATGTGACTCTCCCCGGATCAACTTCCTTTCTTGGTAGAGTACGTTGGATGATGGCGCTACAACTTGCATCTAGTACTATTGTTTCCGGCTCCGTGTACCTCCGCTTTTTCGTAAGTATGTCCTTCATGAATTTGGCATACTTCGGCATTTGTTCCAAAGCTTCGGCGAACGGAATGTTGATTTGCAATTGTTTGAAAATATCCATGAACCGGGCGTAATGCCGTTCATTTTCTCTCTTAGATGGGGAATGAGGATACGGTAAATTTTGAATCGGAGTAGTGCTCACTACCTCCTTCCCTCTAGACACTCTTGCGTTTCTTTCTCTCTGCTTTTTCACTTCATCCACTTTCACTTTCTCACTTTCGTTATTTTCTACTACTTCATTTGTATTGTTTTCAACTTCAACCTTTTTTTCTTTTTCAACTTCACCATTTTTTTCATTATTTTCCATTTTCTCCTCACTCCATTCACCAACCTCTCCATCAAGTTTCTCATCAATTTTTTTCTCCACCTCTCTTTTTTTACTCTCGTCAATCAACTCCCTCCCACTTCTCGTCCTTATCGCCTTACAATGCTCCTTCGGATTTGTTTGCGTATTTGCCGAGAAAGATGGTCCGGCTTGTTGTTCCGCTAATTGCTTAGCGAGTTGCCCAACTTGAGTTTCAAGATTTTTTATCGCCGCATCATTACTTTTTTGATTTGCTATAGACATTTGCATGAATTGCGTCAATGTATCTTCTAGCTTAGAAGTTGCAACCGGCGGTTGTTGAGGTGCATACGGATTTTGACGGTTAGAGTTACCACCTCCATAACCTTGGTTATTTTGGTAGTTACTTCTAGATTGGTATCCTTGATTACCTTGATAGTTTTGTTGGTGTTGTTGTTGAGGATGTTGATATGGTTGTTGTTGTTGAGGTTGCCTTTGTTGATAATCTCTTTGGTTTGCCATGTAGTTAACTTCTTCAAATCCGGGAGGCGGACAATATCCGGTATCGTGTTCTCCTTTACAAAGTTCACAACAAGCTATTTGTTTAGCTTTTGATGGTTCTTTCAACCCCTTGATTTGTTGAGTTAAAAGTTCCACTTGTTGTGAAATGAGCTTGTTTTGGGCAAGAATTGCATCATTCGTCCCCAACTCGAGCACTCCCGATTTTCTTTGAGTTACCCCTCGATTATGGTTTCCTTGATGATCATTAAGTGCCATCTTTTCTATAATAGATGTTGCATCATCGGCACTCTTTGACATCAAAGATCCCCCCGCCGTGGCATCCAATAAGGTCTTGTGAACCGAAAGGAGTCCGTTGCGGAAAATATGCACTTGAGTAAGCTCATCGAAACCATGGCCTTTGCACTTCCTTAACATGGACTTGTAGCGCTCCCAGGCTTCGTTTAGCGATTCATTCGCTCCTTGGGAAAATACCGCGATTGCCGTCTTAGCTTCCATGAACCGGTTATGTGGGAAAAACCGTTCAAGGAACTTCTCCTCCAATAAATTCCAGTCCGTCATAATTGTCGTTGATTGATCAAGATACCACTCTTTCGCTTTCCCAATTAGGGAGTGAGGGAATAGTCTCCTGAACAATGACTCTTCATCAGCCTCAGTAGCTCCAGTTGCGCCCGCAATCTCATAGAACTTGGTAAGATGTGTGAATGGGTCCTCGTGGTCTAATCCTGTGAAAGGATTTTGATAGACTAGAGCAAGGATCCCCGTCTTCATCTCCGCTTGTCTTCCATTTTGGAGATTTCGTGCGAACTGAGCCGTGTGTCTCGGACTATTTGTACATGGAGTTGAAACTGGAGGTGGTGGTGGTGGTGGTTCTGCCATAACTGGTGTGAAATGTATTGGTGGTGTTGTAGTAGAAGAACTTTCTCCTTGTTCTTGGCTTTGCTTCGCAGGTTGCCTCCTTCGTCTTGTTTTGCTATTCAATCTTCTCGCGGTCCTCTCGATTTCGGGATCAAAAAGGAGTTGGTCCTCGGGAATTTGTCCTCGCATAAACAAGGGCTGCACACTAAACCAAACAAATTACAAGCACAAGTCAAAAATTCAAAGCTAAAAATTCAACAACTATTGCGATGCTTGCAATATCAATTTATATTCCCCGGCAACGGCGCCATTTTTGTTAAAACAGTGGTTGAGTGTCGGGTTTTTGTTATCGTCTCCACAGGGAATATGAAATTTTGCAGCCTTTTTACAGTTGTTAAATTCGTAACTTTGTAGTAACAAAGTGTTTGGTTTTAAAACAATGGTAACTTTTGCATGTGAGTAATAAATGCGGTAAAATAATGATTTGAACGGTTTTAATAAATATTGCCAAAGTTAGGGTTCGGTAATCACTTTGCATGCATATTTCCAATCAACATTTAACAAACTCCTTTTAATGATCAATACATCCACAACATCCTCTCAATATGATTATCTCTAACTCATATTGTGAGATTTACCATTTTGATCCATTGTTGATCTCTCACACAATCTATCAAATGACAACTTTAAAGTTCAACATTATAAGTGAACAAAACATTTCAAGACTATCTCTAGCTCAAGAAAAGAGAAGGATGAAAACCTAGGTCTAGAGTTGGAAAATATTTCTCAATCATCAACCAACACAAAAGATTGTAAATGAAACAAAGTTTTCACCATATATTAATCATTCAAGAGTTTACAAATGATGATCATCCATACACATACAAAGTTTAATAATCACCTACATCTAACCTTGACAAAAGATGAGTTTAGCTACACATTTTCATGGTAGCTTTAACAAGAAGAAAGGAGAAGATGAAGAACATCCACTTTGAAGAAACAATGAAGGATGTGCTTCCACTTCTCTTGATTACCAAAATAGTAAAGATGAAGAAGAACTCAAGTATTTAGGGTTCTAGAGCTATCCAATAATGTCTTCTTTCTGATTTTGCAAGCCTCCTCCTTTTTTTAAGTACCAAGTATGGGCTAAATAGAGCAACAAATAAAGTAAAAATGATGTGTTGTCTGCGCACATTCGCCTGGCGAAGGCATTCATTCGCCCGGCGAACCAACTTAACATGGCACTTCAAAGTGCCTTTGATCAGCAAACCGCCCTTAGGAATCGTGCATTCGCCAGGCGAATAAATACTCGCCGGGCGAACATTCGCTGGCTTCACTCGCCAGGCGAACTTTGGGTGGTTTTGCTACTGGAATCTGCATGAGGAAAGCTACCACTTCTTCGCCAGCACCTTCGCCAGGCGAATGGTAGCTAAGCTTCGCTGGAACCTTCGCCTGGCGAACTTCCTATCCTTTGGGTCTGGGAGTTAAATCTGATTTATTCGCCCCAGTTCGCCTGCACTCGCCTGGCGAATATTCGCTGGCACTCGTTGTGGCTCGCCAAGCGAATGTCTTGATTTGCAACATCTCCCAACTGCTTTGCCTTGATCCCAAATGCTCTTAATAGTGTCAATCCTGCACACTAACAGCAATATTACAAACATTCTTCGCTTGGATCGCATAAAATCAAACTAAACCAATTCAACTACGAAATCAAACATTATTAGATAAAATTGAGTGAAAATACTACCAAAAAGAAACCAAATATCTAATCTAAATGGGATCTAACAACGTCCACGCCACGGGGAGAACTACCCCGAAACGGCCCGGCTACGTCGCCGGCCAAACCGGCCAGTTCCCTTCACCACCGGTAACAAGTTTGTCGAGCTAACACCCGAACAGACCCAGAGCATATCGAGGCACGCACGTCAAAAGCATTCGAGTAAACAAATAAATATGAAAAACGAGCATAAACATCATGCAAATACCGAGCGCACACTTAGAAAATTCGCAAATTTCACAAAAATATATTAAGCAAAAAACGGGCACCAGCCCAGTAGTTAATGTTACACAAACAGAGCACGCAGGCCCAAAGAAAGACAAGTCACAAATGTCGGCACGCAGGCCATAAAAACAACGCGCACGCAGGCCCGACAATTCATGCTACCTCATCCGCCTGATCAGCAGCCACGGGGTCCTCCTCAGGAACAACAAGATAGGGATCGACCACCTTCCTGTCAACGATCTCGTGGTACGGCCCGATCCCATCCACGACCAGCGCAACGTCGGGGTTGGCGACCTGAATCTGCTCGACGACATTCTTGAACCCAACCTCGACGGCCTCCAAACAATCACCTTCCAGCACCCGGATACGGGCGACCAGATCAGCACGAGTGATTAACCGTTGATCCCCTTCTGTCTCATCCTCGGCGGGACGAAGTGCGCTATCCAAAACTTCCATACGAACCTTCAGGGCCTGCACCTCGGTCGTTGCCTCCCCCAATTTCTCCTCCAGCGAGGTCACTTTCCCTTCGATGCCCTCTGCTCGTTTGCGCTGATCAGCGACATCCTTCTGGCTCTTCTCCAATTCCTCAGTAAGCTTGGCCAACCGTGACTGCATAAAGTTAAGGTCCCCCTGCAATTTGGACAGCTCGGCGGCGGAACAGCCCTCCTCGTTCAGCACAAGAGCCGTCGTGAACGTCCGCATCATTGCAGCCAAATCCTCCGCCAGGACACGTCGACGAGACTCTCGATCGGCCTGGAGGACAGCCTTCCCCTCCCCGGTGGAGACGGTGGGAGAGCGAGCACCATGAAAATAGCTCGGATGCTGATGGCAGGGCGGAACGACATAACCTTCCTCGGCCGAACCAACCGTCAGATCTACCACACCTCGGGGCTCCTCGGACCTCTGCCTTTTCGATGCTCCTTGAGACGTAGGAGACTGACTCCCTTGAGGCGAAGAAGACGAACTCTGCCCTCTCGGCGTCGCGACCTCCTGTCCGACCAGCTGACTCACCCGCGTCCTCAGGACCTCGGCATTCCTGGTAGCGCGCAACTGCTTCACCCGCTCCTCGACAGAAGACATGTTCGCTGCAAAAACAAAGAAAGAGTTACCGACAGCCAGAACCCCGACCACAGGGAGAAAATGAACATTCCTACCTAGATAATCCAGAGCGGCCGCCCCGGTCGCACAACCGAGCAGGGTCTTGGTATTAATCAGTCGCTTCTTAGTTCGCACATTCCCCTGCGCGTCAAGGATATACCGACCGTCGGGCGTCACCAGCTTCGACGGAGGAAGAGACCGCACAAAGGCGACTATTTTCAGATAGGCGGCCATGTCTTTCTCCTCGAGGGTCCCTGCTCGTACGATATACCTGTCCGTACCTCGGTTGAAGTGCTCTGCGGTCTACAACAGATGTATCTTGGGAAGCCACGCGAGGAACCGTTGGCCGTCCACCATTCGCTCGCCCTCGTCGAAGAGAGTATCCGAGCCCTGCTGTGTGATCGATTTAACGAGGAAGAACCGGTTTTTGAAATCCTTGACGGAATCACTATACGCCTTGAAGAGCTTGGTCGACTGTTTAAATGAGACCCATCTGTGGCGGTCATTCACCATCTGCCGCTGTAAGTGGAAGATACGGAAAAACAACGGTACCGTCGGCTCCACCTCGAGGTAGAAGCACACCACCTCGAAGGCGCGGATAAAAGCCAAGGCGTTGGGGTGAAGTTGGGACGGGGCCAAGCGCAACCAATCAAAGATCCCCAGATGAAAGGCAGAGAACGGTAACCGGAGCCGAGCCTCTTTAAAGTAGAACTCGTGCATGGGGAACATCCGCCGCCCATATCGCGAGCAGATGCGATGATGCTCTTTCGGTCGGTACACCTGCCAATGCTGTGACTCCCCGATATGCGTATCCTCGACGGTGGCGTACACGTCGGATGCATCAGCCACAAAACAAGATGGGGTAGACAGTGGCTCCTCAGCCGCCCATTCTTCGGATGGGGTGATGCGCTCGTCGTCAAAGTCCGGGACCTCGGGTTCGTTGTCTTCGACCATCGTCCCCGGTACCAGAGCCGACATCTACACCTGAAAAGCAGAGGACAACGGTGAATTCGATAGCCAGGATCAAATCCACCCTTCCACCGCAGGTCAAGTGAAAGGGCGACAAAGGCCAGAGAACGGCGAGCAAACATGCGCTCCCCGCCGATCCTCCTCGGGGCGCCCAAAGCCGACCCACCATCCCTCCACGGGGCGGTCACCGGAAAAAGCACGCATTCCCGGGGCATTCATCGGACAAAGCACCCGTCCCCGGGACATTCATCGGAGAAAGCCCCCGTCCTCGGGACATTCATCGGAACAACCGATTCTCCCCGGGACATTCACCAGAAAAATCGCCAGATACGGTGGATCTTGCGTCCCTCCTCGGGGCATTCATCATGCCCCGACCACGCACTCTAATCAAACGGCGGAAATAAAGGAGAAGAGAAAGAGGAACTCACTTGTAACGACGGCGAACGGAGGGAAGGACCAAACGGTGCGGCGGCGATCGGCGGCAAACAGCGGACGAGCAAAGATATCAGAGCTTCGCAGGTAAAATAGCAGAGCGAAAAGTGACAAAATGAGCAGGGACCCCCGTATTTATAACCCGGTGCGGGATTCGAAGCGACGCTAGGCTCATTAATGACATAGGGTATCCGCCCCTACGACCGCTTAACGCACGACACGTGGCAGCAACCTGACAGTCGCGCCCCTTCACTTGCTTTCACCCCGCTCCGCCGACGACCAGGAATCCCCGCGCGAGCGCCCGTTCCGCCACGCACGAATCCCGACGAACCTCCCGCTTTGCTACCTCTCTCCCCGACACAGCGACCTTAAGTCCTCGCTCTCCCCTCAGAGCTTCGACTTGGGGGGCTCCTGTTCCGGTCTGGGCCCGACCTCGGCAGGCCCAATACCACACACGGCCCAACGAGCGAATCGGGCGCGCCGGGCACGTGCGTCCCGCAAGACGAGCAGAGCACGCCACCGGACACAAGCAGCGCGTCCAACAGCATCTCGTCGTCCTCTCTTATCAGCCGAACAGAACACACCCCGACGCATCAAAGCACGACCTTGGTTCCCCCCCTCTGCGGGGAGAACAACCTGCTTCCGAGGAACCTCCCGAGCTCCCCTCCGCGGGGAGAACAACGTGCCCGGCGCACGTTCTCCACGTGCTCCCCTCCGCGGGGACACGTCATCAACCAACTGCCCACCTCCGAAAGAGCAGGTCAAACCCACTTTCCGGAGATATAGGAGCGGTTGGACTAGGGCGAAGACTACGTCCTGGTCTTCATTACGCCACGTAAGCCCTAGCAGTCATTAGGGTTGGGCCTGGTCATCCAGCCCATCTTAAATGACCGTTGGCCTAGCGCTGGGGTCTCTCTATAAATACCCTCTTCCCCAAGAGGGTCGGGTAACACACTTCTTATCCCTTTTTCTGTACTTTGCTCTCACTCTACCCAATTCTTTACTTTGGCATCGGAGTGTCTTGCAGGTACACCCCCCTTCTCCTCCTCATCACCGGTGAACAGGTAGCAGTCCAACAGCGTGTGGCCAGCCCGTGATCATGTAGTCTAGGTACTCTCTAATACAGAGTATAGATCTCATTAAGAGTTTCTATCATCTCATCCTCTTATTACTTCAGGATTCATGATTCACTTGAATGATCATCTCATATTGCTCAAAACTTATTATTATCCATTAAACCTATCCCTTGAGATCTCTAGTCATTTAGGTTGTGTTACCATCATGAGCAACTCACTTCTTTATAGGCATTAGTCTCATCTTCTTGAATGTATTATGGATTTTTTCTCAAACTAATTATTTTGTCAAAGGATCTGCTAATTTTTCATCAACGTGTACATGATCCACTCTTACAGCTCCTTTATAGATACAATCTCTGATGGTGTCGTGCTTTCTTCTTATTTGATGTCTTTTACCATTATAAATCAATTCTCAACTTTTTATCTAATGGTTATGTTAATCATTTATGCTAAACCATTTATTTGAGGATTCTTAAGAGGTACTTCCACTGTATAACCTCATGGGTCTTCCAATATCACTCAAAATTTCCATTTTTCTTTCGATTGTTCATCACTCTATGAAAATTTTAAAAATTTGATCGTTCAACTTCAATGGATACACTAACAATTTTCTTAAATGGTCTTAGTTTAAGATAATCAAGTATTTAGTCCCGCCAAGGGAAGTTTCATATGTTGACCACACATCTGAGTGAAGAAGGTCTAGAATTTTCTTTCTACCTACAAATTCTTGTTTAAAAATGTTACATTCATAATTTCATTTTTTTTTTACTTTTAACTTTATTTTCTTACAATCTTAACTTTACAACTTCACTTTATTTTTTTCTTTCACAATTTCATGTTTTTGCTCTTAATTTTATAATTAATTTTATCTTCACATTTTTAATTTAACCATTTCATCTCATTGATCTGTATTTAATAATATTGATTAATTTTACTTCATTTTATTATTTTAAATTACAATAAGATAAAATATGAATAAAGTTTTAATATGTGATATAAATTTTTGGGTCAATAAGATTTTTTAGAACTACACAATTAACATTAAAATTAAATGAATTGCTTTGAGATAATCTGACTTCTTAGACCAACTCTAATGGGAGTTTTTAATGTGGGTTTGCCAACATGGCACCCATATTTGTTGTTTTCAAGATTGCCATGTTGTTAAACGGTTCTTAATTAAGCAACGGTTCTTCAACGGTTCTTATATTAAAATATTAATTTTATAATATAAAAACTATAAAATATAAATAAAATATTAATATATAAAATTTAATAAAATAAAATAAATGATATAAAATTTAATATAAATAAAATATTAATATATAAAATAAAGTTGTGGGACCTAATATGAGTTTTTCATAGTTGCACCATTGGAGTAAAAAATTAGTTGAGTTACTTCAAGCTGACGTGGCTTAATAGGTCCTACAAAGAACCCAAAAATGAGTTTGTGGTTGGAGATGTTCTTAGGACATACACAATATTTTTAAGATCTTAGAAACTCCAATGTGGATGCCACATGATCTCTCCTGTGGATTAATACAACTTCATTTCTATCTTATCCCTCCTACACTCTAAAACTCAACATCACTCCATCTTCAACATTTTATCCATATACTCAACATTAATTCTATTTATTTTCCTCCATAAGCTTATCAACAACAAACACAAAGTAATCTAAAGCATTTAAGAGCATCTCAAATTTAATAGATTTTTCAATAATCTTTTTATTAATTGTCTTTGACAGAAAAAATATGTCAGACTCCAAAAGAGAACACTATAAAAACTAAAAAACATAATTAAAAACTAGTTAATTGCGAAATGCCTCTCATTTCCTTTTTCATTTGAGGTTTAATTGCGAAATGAAAACATTAAAATTACATTGATTCGAGAACATATTAGAATTTACATCAATATGAAGTTAATCGAGTTTTAAAAAAGTCACTTGGTGTTGGACCAAAATTTTGATGTGTTTGAAAATACCCCCTTAACTATTTATCTATAATAATAATAATAATAATAATAATAATAATAATAATAATAATAATAATAATAATAATAATAATAATAATAATAATAATAATAATAATAATAATTATTATTATTATTATTATTATTATTATTATTATTATTATTATTATTATTATTATTATTTAATTGTAACTATTAAAGAAATAAACAAATAAAAACCAATAATAATAGAATAAATAAATTAAGGGGTTTTGAAAATTCAGTTGGCGTTAGACCAATGGTTTTAATCGTATTTGAAAATATTATTTAATAATATTTAATATTATTATTATTATTATTATTATTATTATTATTATTTATTTATTTAATTGCAACAATTAAATAAGTAAACAAATGAGACTAATAACAATAAAAATAAATAAAATTAAGATGTTTTTAATTATGAGAAAATATTTATTCAATTATTATTTATTTATTTTTTAATTATGTTATTAATTAAAAATAATTAACAAAATAAAAATAAAATAAATAAAAAGGATTAATAAAAGAAAAATAGTGTGAAAGTAGTAGTAAGGGAGAGCAAAGGAATCAAAAGAAATTAAAAAGAATAACCAAAAAGAATGGTCCAAGGCCTACTTTGAATGAACAAAACAAAAGTTAAAAAAAGAAGACATAAAGTAGAGAAAAAGGGGTGGTGTTAGCAATCTGGGCCCAATAGGGAGTTCAAGTGTTGAACCACTTAGCATGTGCCATGGAAAGATTAAGATACTTTAAACTCATCTACTCGGTCTCACGATCATCATGGAAAGATCATAACTAAAAAACAAGCCACGAAAAAAACAAAAATTAAATCACATTTAATCGTTTTTACTCGTGGAGGTTTAAAAATACTTTAAACTCTTGATTTTGAATTAATGGAGTTCCATACAAATTAGAGGTGATTAATATACTAATTAAGTTCAGCAAGAATAACAATACAAAGAAAATTAAATAAACAAAAAATAAATCACATTTAATCACTTTTACTCATGGATGTTCAAGAACGCTATAATCTCTTGATTTTGAATCAATGAAGTTTCCTTGTAAAATGGTGATGATTAAGATACTAAATAAGTGTAACAAAAATAATAATACAAAGAAAATTAAATAAACGAAAAATAAAAGCCTACCTAAATAAATAAGAATAAAAAGTAACTTAAAAATTGGAGAGAAATTTGTGCAAAGTTTTGACTCTATTTTTGTGAATGATTCTTGGTGAGATTTATGAATGAGAATGATTTTATTTATAGGCTCTAAAAATGATAGTTTAGAAATTATGAAAAAGAGGTGAGAGTTGTGTGATTGTCGTCTAAAAACTTATTTAATTAAATAGTGAATAATGATGTAATATATGCATGAAATAATGATGTAATGAATGATAGATATTTTAGACCTTGTTGAAACATTAATTTTTGTTTTATGATGCATGAAAATGACTAATAAAATTCAAATAGATATTTTGATGATAAATCAAATGATCATGAATTTATTTTTCAAAATGCATAATGAAATAATGCAAATTTAGTCAATTTATTCAACATGTAAAATGTTGAGTTTTTTTTACTATAATGCAAACATGCATGATTATGGTGGCTTTATTTGATGATAAAAATGAATATAGTTAAAAATGCAAAACTTGACGAATGGGCATGTATCAAATGAATTTAAAATGTCTAGACAAAATTGGAGTATGACAAGGTGTCAGTCTAATCCTCTTATTTTTATGTTCGGCTACCAACCTTCACCTTTTAGTCGATCAGTTGACATTTGAAGTTGTATCTACTTTTATAGATAAATTTGATAAGCATGTACACGAGGTTGATCTTTCTGATAGTCCTCATGACTATAAATCTAAGTAAGACTAATCACTCATGATAAAAGTTAATAAGTTAAAATTTAATGCACATCATACATGACATTGAACTTTTATAAACAGAGCATACAATATATATGAAACAATAAAAAATACATATAAGGTAAAAATTGCATATAAGGTAAAAATTGCAAAAAAATCTAAAGTTTATGCTTAAAATATAAATTGTGCAGAATGTGTAAATTGATATGACCTTTTATATATATATATATATATATATATATATATATATATATATATATATATATATATATATATATATATATATATATATATATATATATATATATATATATATATATATATATATATATATATATAATGATAGGTAATTACACAAATTTAATCCATGACCTTTCAGTACAAAACATCGGAAGGAAAGAACAAAACGGTTGAAAGATGAAAAGATAAGACCCTGGATATTTTACAAGTGTATTTAGGAAATATGGGCCCACAGTAAAACCAAAATATTATCGTATTTGGGAAATATGGAGAGGGAGTGACCCTTATATTTCTAACATGTTTATACTTCTGATCAACTTTTGGCCTATAGAAAGTAAGGTGTCTTTTAGAAATACGGACACCCTTATTTCTTCCTGTTTCTAGCTAAATTTCTCTTTTTCTCCACTTTGCTTCAGGAATATCTTGTCTTGGCATCAATTACTCTCATATATATTGACCAAATGACTCCAAACACAATAGAGGGGGTGAATTATAATGGTTGGAAATTGAAGTTCAATTACAAAAACTTTAATTTATCAAAACGTTTAAATTTATTTTACAAAACAAACTAAGATTAAGCAACAAAATAAGAAAATAAGAGACTATCAGAGAAAGATGAAGAGAAAGAAATGTAGCATAAAGAAACAAAGAACATAAAGATAAAGATATAAAGGAAGAGGGAAATGTACTAGAGATTTATATATGTTTCGGCTAACTACTTAGCCAAGTCTTGTCCATGAGTTTTCTCTTGAGCTTTTAATTTCTCATGAACATTCTTAAAACCAAACAAGATATTTTACAGAGGTTAATCTCTAAACTAAACATAGATTTTAATAAACTAATCTCACTAACCAAATATAGCTCTTACCGGGCAAAGCTCAGAAACCAAACAGAGCTTTTACATAACAAGGCTTAAGAGCTAAATAAAGATTTTCACAAGCTATACTCGATAATCAAACATAAATTCTAATAGGATAATTTTAAGAACCAAATAGAGATTTAAATGCTAATATCAAGAACTAAATAGAGCTATTAAAAGGTTAAGCTCAAGAATCAAACAGAAATTCTTATAAAGATATTACATAAGAGGAAATACCTTTTTGAGTAAAACATAATATTAGCACAACACCAGTACAACAAAATTCTCACAAATATTTTTCAATTCCTTGATACTAAGGTTACTTTGGTGAAAGAATAGAAAAAATAGAATAAGGAAGTAGAAGTGAGAAAGAGAGATTTAAAATTTGAATTTGGATGTGAGATGAAATTAGGAGAAGCCTCTTTTATATTGGAAAAAAAATTGGTTCAAAGAGACAATCTAGATATGAAAAGTTTTTTAATTTTTCCATCATTAATTGATTAAAGATTTGTGTAATCGATTGGAGACATTACAAACATGTTAATAAATTTCAAGATTGAAGTGTTTAAACTCTCAGTCACACATAAAAAGAGTATAACTCACTTCACCTGAAAGTATACTTTACCCTTTTAGAATTATCAAAAAGGCAGAAAAAAAGATAGATGAAAGCCAAGCACATATGCCACCATAAAAGAACAGGAAACATTTAACAACAAGAAAGACAATAACCAAGAAGCATTTTAAAAAATATCTTAATCATTCATAGAAGAAAAATTACACATATTAAATATTCATATAGAAAGGGAAAAAATAGAAAAGCAAGGAAAACAATAAGAAAATGAGTGAAGCGCACAAGGACTACTCAGTATCTTCGTCAGCATCACTAAAAACCCGATGAGGCAATGACACTCCGATTTCGGAAAGCTTGTAAGCTAGGTATTCGATCTTGGAATTTGTTTGGTTTTGTGCTTTGGTGTGAGCTTGCTAGTTTTGAATGATGTTGTTGTGAATAGCTTCAATAGAAAGAATTTTAGGGATCTTATAATTAAAATCCTCTAATATTGAAGTTTCAGCATACTATGGTGCCTATTACTGAGTTGGAGCTTACTGACTCTGAGCACCTTCCCTTGTGTTGAGAGGTTTCTGAATAAAAAAATCCTTTGTTAATGGTCATATGCATCTATCTTAAAGAGTGTTTCCTTATCCTTGTTGAATTCTCTTCTAACTATTCCTTCTCAAGATTGAATTAGGCATTTGACTAAAAGTCAATGCAAGATGATTTGAATTAGAAAATTTATGATTATAATTAAGAAACTCACACAATCATCATTTGAATCATGAAAATTCTTGAGTTAATTAATGAATTTTTTTTATGTTCTAGAAATTTGATACTAGATTCATGACTTGAAGCATGAGCAAGTTTTAAGAAATAGGATTTTAGTCTAGGAAGCATGATCAAGTCATACCCTTCCTTGGCTCGAATCAAAAGGTCTCTGGCTCGAATCATGCTACACTTGACTTAAATCAAACCTTAACTTTTCAACTTTGAATTGTTATCTCAAAGTGTGACTTGAGTCATACCTTCCTTTGACTCAAATCAACCATAAATTTTTCTATTTTAATCTGTTCTCTAGAACTGTGACTCGATTCAAGCTTATTTTCTGACTCGAATTATGTGACTCAAGTCACAACTTCCTTTGACTCGAATCAACCACAAACTTTTATTTCTTAATTTATTTTTTAGAATTGTGACTTGATTCAAGCTTATTTTCTGACTCGTATTATATGACTCAAGTCACAACTTCCTTTGACTCGATTCAAACATGTTAAGATTCGATTTTTCTCATCTTAACTCAAATCATTTTCTTACAAGATTCAAATCATCAATTTTCATCTTGACTCGAAACAAAGCGTCATTTTTTTTTCTATTTTAGTTCCTTATCTTTAGCACATATAAAAACTATTTTTTTTCTCTCTAGCCTTAAATTTGCAAATAAATTTTGCAAAAAACTTTAATAATCTTTGAAAACCCTTCGAATGTTTTGTCAATCGCACAAACTTTCTCTCAAATTAACCTTAAATAAATAAAAATTAGTATTAATTTTTTAAATGTGAACAAGTGTTAGTGTGACATTTAAAAAAAAAAATCATATTTAACCTTGAGCCAAAATACCATTGCTAAATATTTTTTAAGAGTGCGAGTTGTAGTTATGAGACGTTTCTTGTGCAAATTATTTGTTTTACGGAAAGAAGAATCACATTATGATTGTTATTTTTAGAAATTGACATCTAGTGAAGAAAAATGAGAGTTTCTTCTCCAATAGTTCTTAGAGTTTCTAGCTAAATCAACAAACTTAAAGATTGCGAAAGAATTTTGGTAGGTCAAGAGAATATAGTTGCAAGCAAAATCTTAGAAGGAGAATTGTGTGCAGTAGAAGGAGAAACAAGATTCAAATATGTGTTTTTTAATAGTTGATTTTAAATTTTTACTTTGTCTGTGATAATTTATTGTATCAACATATACTTGTATATTTTTTATTAGGAACAAAATTTAATAATTTTCAATAATTTATTATTGGAGATTGAATTAGGTACAAGATAAAACATCACATGTATAAACTTGGTTTTAATTTATCTATAGAATTCAAGTCTTTTTAAATTTTAATTGCTTTCTAGTTTGATTGTGATTAGAATTTATTGTTTATATTGCTTGTGATTAGAATTTCTAGTTTGCTTAGATTTAATAGCAAGACCAAACTCATCCACATTGTCCAACGCCCTGACGTAGCCTAGCGGTCTCCTCCTAAAGGCCATGCTAGAATTATTTCATGTATAAGTAACACTTTTAAGTATGAGACATTTGGTCAAAGATCCACTACCAGGTGCTGCAATTAACTTCCATTACTTAATTAAGAATTAGCTACTTATTGTTCTCCTCAAGAAAGGTACACCCTAGCTGTTTTTCTCACATGCTGTCCATTATATATTTGGGTTAAACCTTTTGATTTAAAAAAAAAAAATTCATATATAAACAATATATAAATTTAAATATAAACATATTTTTTCATTTATATGAAATGACCAAAAGAATTTAAAATGAAAATAATAATTAATAAGACTTTTCATGTGCCTATTATGAGGAAATTAAACCATAAGATTTAGGATGACTTGGTAGTATGCCTTTTGAATTAAAATATAAAGAATAGACTTAGGCATGGTTTTTTTTTTTTTTTGGTTCTAAATCATCCATGAAAATATATTATAAATTAAATATGGACACTAAAAAAGTGAACTTTTGTTGATAAAAAGAAGAGAACACTGTGGAACTTATCATTGACTTTATGACTCAAATTGGTTGCACATGGCTGAGTAATCATATTCTTAAACACCCTATTATTATAATTAAAAGGTTACTATAAGTTAAGCTTCTACAATAATCTAATAAACTGCTTGAATTCCCTTGATAGATTGTTACCTTGAAATTACAATCACACATACTTTACTCATTCCATATATCTTAGGCCACACAAATAAATTCAGTGGAACTAAGTTAATTAAGGCAGTAAAATTATTCTATAACTGATTTTATTGATTTTGGAGAAAAGACTATAACAGAAATTCATGAGTACAATATCCATTATAATGGTTGATTTTTCTAACCGAAAATCGTATTAATTATTTGTGCAACCATATTAAATATTTACATTCAAAAATATTAATTATTTATGTATGATTGTACACCCATATAGGAGTACCAAACTATTTATAACTATTTATTATTTTCCTTTATTGATTTTTAAGTGTTATAAATACTTAAAAATACTATTAACAAATAGTAATTGATGTTATATCTAACTTTATAATTGATAAATAAATAAATGATATATTTTGTTGAGCTTATATATCTTATAAGTTTATTTAATAATAAACGGATTATTTAGTAACATGACAAACTTATATATAATTTATTTTACTATTTATTTTCGGACTTTATTTTAAATAATATTTTACAATATAGTTTATTTTTTATTATTTTTTTCTTCTATTTTTAACCTTATTATATTAATTAAAATTCATTTGTATCATTTATAATTTATGTTAATTTAAAACAAAATAATTATGTTTTAAATACAACGAAAACCAAAGATTAATTTCCTTTTACAAAAAATGGAGAGAAAATTAATTCTATTAAAAATATAAAATTTAAAAAAAAAATTAAAAATAAAATTTTAGCATATATTAAAATCAATTTAATAAAAATATATAAAATATATTTACACTAACAATCATAAATGACTAAAATCCTAAATATATATTTTTTATTAATTAAAAAATGTCATTATATGTCATTCAATATCTATCTGAACCACAATTTTTTTCTAAACACATCAACTAATTTATTAATTATCGATAATTAACTATAAATTATAAATTATCAAATATATATTTGATAGGTTATAATTTATAATTAATTATCCATAACTAATAGTTGATAAATTAATTGTTGTGTTTGAATATATATATATATATATATATATATATATATATATATATATATATATATATATATATATATATATATATATATATATATATATATATATATATATATATATATATATATATATATATATATATATATATATATATATATATATATATATATATATATATATATATATATATATATATATATATATATATATATATATATATATATATATATATATATAACTTACAATTTATTATATTTTAGTTTGAATTTATGATGATAAAAATATTTCAATATTAATAATACTAATAATATTAATAATAATAATAATAATAAGATTAATTTGTTAAAATTATTATTATATTTTTTCCATTTAAAAATTCTATTTTATTTCTATAAGATGACTTATTATATGAGTAATTACGGGACAATGGTTTTTTTATATGTTATATATCACTCTATTCATAGTGAATTATCAAAACAATTTGTCTCATATATATATATATATATATATATATATATATATATATATATATATATATATATATATATATATATATATATATATATATATATATATATATATATATATATATATATATATATATATATATATATATATATATATATATATATATATATATATATATATATATATATATATATATATATATATATATATATATATAATTACATTTTTTATATTAATTATAATATTTCTAAAAAAAATTAATTATTAGTCATGACGTATAGATTGAAAAATATATTTAATTTTTTTTTACATATGAACAACTATTTTCATTATACTACAATAAAAAACATTAACACCAAATTATATGTATCCATAATATAAACTTCAAAATTTTACGTGATTAAAATATTTATCTTAATGTAATTCTTAAAAAATAACAGATGTGTGGTACTCCTATGCAGGTAGGTGTGGATAGAGACAAAGAAATCTCATAGATTTTAAGGCTAAGCTCATGATGATGAAGAATCCTGTTTGAGGTGATTGCGGTGAGGTGAGAAACCTCATATCTTTGGAGTACTTTTTGTGTATATATGAGTTGTCTCTTCAACCCTACAGTTGAGGTATTTATAGAAACTTATGAGTCTGGATGTATGGAGACTCCTGGGACGTAGTAATTGCTCCCTTTTGACGGGGGAAACTATTGAGTGCTTACTTCCTAGGGAATCGTGACCATGACTTCTAGTGTATGTTGTTACGGGTTATGCACACGCGACCATCCACATTTCTCATTAAGGCGAGTATTCTATGGAGTGATGGTTATATTTAGGCGTCATACTCTAGGGTGATCACCTTATGAGGCTTGGCCCAATACCACATTTTCATAAATATTTACAAATATATCACTACATAGTCCCTGAAGCACGAATATTTGGTAAAGTGCGAAGTGTTTTAGACTCATCATTTCTTTATATCAAACCCCTCGGCTGAGGTAAAGTCATCAATTAGAGGAGAGTCCCTCTATTACGGGCATATTCCTCAGTAAGGGGTGAGTCCCTCAGTTAGCGACGAGTCCCTCAGCAAGGGGAGAGTCCCCGAGTTAAGCGCGACTCATCAGTTAGGAGTAAATCATCTCCTCTTACCATGTGTCTCTTGAGTAACCTGTGTATCAACAGGGGGATGTCAAACATCAATTACTCAAATGAAAACACTCGATTTCATTTAATGTAAGCAATGATGATTTGTTTTTTAGACGCTAAACAATCTAAGTCTTCACACGTGTCAGAAACGTGTTAAGCTCTTTTAAAGCTTTCGGGTGAGCTAAAAAGTTTTTAAACCCTTGTAGGTTTAATTCCTTCATAAAATGCTTACTTATTACCTTTTCCCAATTCTTTTCCCATTTTGCTCAAATAACTTTCTGCAAGCTTATTCTGTTTTTTTTTTGCTTGCACGGTCTTTTACAAGCTTCCTCCGGCTTTTTCCTTATTCATAACCTTTTTAGGTATTTATTCCTTCTATATTTCCTATTCGTAACAGTTATGCTTAGGGATTTTAGACAAAAGAATTTTTAATAGGGCTTTAGGTTGTCATAAAGTTTTTGTTCTGTGAGATCGGGGACTTTAGTCGTTATATTAGCGATTGTGATGGTGGTAGTGATTTATTTTTGTTCTTTTGTGTTCCCAAGAACAAAGATAATGGTTCCCCCCCCCCCCCCTCTGTAGTGTCTAAAGAGGTCATAGATATTAGGTCATATGTGGACAGAAAGAGCCTCTCAAATGCATCCTAATATATGATATCTATATAACACCCTTGATCTACCAAAATATTTTTTATTTCCTAGTCATTGCACCTCACAGTGATGACCATGGGGTTGTCTTTATAAGGGCGGATACCTACTACATCTTTCTTTGAAAAAGAGATCTCGACCTCTAGTGTCTTGGTCTCCCTTTCCTTCAGTATCGTGGGGAGATAATTTATATTCAATAACTAGAGGTGTGTCTTTTCCAAATAGAGCTAGTCTCCCTGTCTCCAACAAATTCTCCTGCAATAGTATTGAGTGTATGCAGAGCCATATTGCCGCCCACTTATTTGGATGGTTCCTTTCTCTTCTGGACTGGGCTGAGATCTGCCCCACAGTCGGACAGGCTCAACCCAATACTATGTTGAGGAGGCCCAACAAGGCCAAATTCTACCATGTCGGGCACACTCAACTCTGTCGTCGGGCAAACTACTACCTAGCAGAGGGAGAGCTCACGCGTCTACCCCACGTTCTCCACGTGTTCCACACACGGGGACACATCATCAGGCAACTACCCATTTCCGAAAGAGCTGGTCAACCTACCTTTCGAAGATCACAGGGCAGTTGATCTAGGGCGAAGACCATGTGCTGGTCTTTCCTACGCCACGTAAGCCCTGACAGTTACTCTATTGGGCCTTGCAATCCAACCCAGTGCCAAGTAACCGCTGGCCTTGCGCTGGGGGCACATTATAAGTACCCTTTTTCACTAGAGGGTCAGGTAATCCATTCTACATACCTAATCTCTATGTACTTGCTCTTTCTAAACTCTGTTACTCACTTAAGCATCGAAGTACCTTGCAGGCACACCCCCTCCTCCTCTTCAACACCGATGAACCCAGGAGCTCACGACGCGTGGAAGGTTACTGATTCCTTTCTGATCAGGTAAGATCACTTTCCCTTTCGGGTTTGTGGGTTCTAGTATCGTCATTCCTACAGAATCCGGTCCCACTTGACCCTTGAGAGAAGTTTCCTTTTACCTATTTCTTAAGGCAACCTTCATAGATCAGGGGCTCTATCTCCTTCTTGAGTTTGCAGCAATCTTCGGGGTGGTATATTTTCACTCTATAGAACTTACACTATCTGCTAGGTTCAGGTCCTATAACATATGCTTTTAGAATGAGAGGTGTATGCATATCATGTAAGTGTAGAACTTTGCGCTAGATTTGCTAATGAAGAGTGTTCAAAGGTTTGAAGCTCTCTAAAGCCTTTCCACTTCTCTTAAATACTGAATTGTCCCTGACAGGAAAGATGTAATTGCTCTTCCATATATGTTATGTGCTTTGGAGTTAGGAACTCTCTCTTTCACGTCACGACCTTCTTCTCAGTGTTACTCTCCTCTCTTTATATATAACATTCTGCCCTTGTGACTACCTCTTCTATCAAAGAGACTGGCCAATGGGCGAGGAACTCATTAAAGTGCCTTGCTTTGAGACCATTTTGAAATGTTCCTATGAACGCTTCTTGGTTTGGATGGACGAATCTTATGGTGACTTCATTGAAACAGACGATGTATTCCCTCAGTGACTCTGAGGGTCCTTATTGAATGGTAAATAGGTTGGTGATGGACATCTTTCTATATAGAGTGACTACAAACTGGTGCACGATTTTCTTCACCAGCTCCTGGTAGTTAGTGAAGGAAGTACGGGGTAGGTCATATACCAACATAAGTTTACATCTTTGGAAGTTCCAGATAAGAGCTTGCACTTCAGCGAATCGATAGCTCATATGATGGCTATCTATGTGTGGATGGAGTGAAATTATCGTAAGGCCACTACGTCTGTCAAACTTCTCTAAGGAGGGAGGCTTGAAACCTTCGAGAACAAGTGTTTGTCATATCTTATCTGAAAATGGCTAAGGTCCAACATTTCCATTTCTTCTGTGGAGGTGGTTTCTTGTTAGTGTTGTTGGATATATAGGACATTGTCCTCTAGATTTTGATTTTGACTGCGCATTTCGTAAAAAACGGTGCAAATCTTCGCCATGGCGTTGGAATCACTACTACCTTAAGTATCCTCCTGTGTAGGTGATTATGCTCTCCTAGAAACCATGGTTGGGAACAAGTAGGTCTAAGAGTGGAGATTTTGGTGGTAACAAATGAAGGTGTAACCTAGGTTAGTTTTATCGGGGTCCCATCGTGAGCACTATTGTATTTGTCAAAAGTACAAATTTGTGGCCCTCTTGTGCTAGTGGGGGTGGCCAGAGGCTTAAAGGAATTTTAGTGGTTTTAGGGCTATCTCACAGTGGTGAGAAACCCTATTTTGTGGTGATTATAGTGAGGAGAGAGCAAGCTCACGCGAGGTGAGACGTATTATATCTTTAAGGCATGTCATGTGTATATATGAGTTGTCCTCTTCAACCATAGAGTTTAGGTATTATAGAGACTCGTGAGTCTGAATTCAGGGGACTCCTGAGATGTAGTAACCCCTCCTCTTTGATTGGGAAAGCTGTTGACTCCCTACTTCTTATGAAATTGTGATTAAGACTTCCTATGCATACACTTATAGGTTATGCACACACAATCCCCCAAGATTCTTATTAGGGCTAGTATCCATCGAAGTGGGGGGTTGCATCTAGGCGTCATACTCTAGGGCGATTGCCTTATAAGGCTTGGTCCAATACTGCGTTGTCATGGACCTTTACAAATATATCAATACACTTAAAAATATTATTTTATTATATGAAATGATTAAACTTTTCTATTTTATATGAAGAGTTTTTTTCTTCTTAACAATTAATTCTGTTAATTTCAAATAAGAGTAATAATTGATAAGATTCATTTGATTTAAATAGGTCTCGAGTTTAAAGTAAAAAAAATAGAATTACTTTTCTTTGTTCGATAAGCAAAATTTATTAAAAAAATCTCAAAACTCACGTTGATAAAACATAGTGTTCAAAAAAATTTATATAAAAGACACTCCTCATTTAAATTAATTTCGTAAGAATAAATTTGACTAAACTATAATTTTATATGATATGAGATTATAAATTAAACCATGAACTACCCAATGTTTATATATACGTATACAGTGCCACCACTTATCTTAAATGATAGTATTTTAGTAAGGACAAACTCTAGTTTTAAGATTGTATCAACATCTAGTTAAAGATCCCTTGTATTATTTACTATTAAATTTACGTTATCAAATCTTCTTTCATTTATATCTATGTATTGACTCTACGTTAGATAATATATAACCTGAACATATATTTATAAATAAAAATAATTCTCATCTAAAAGTCGGTTTTTATAAAATTGTATTAGGTCACACCACAATTTAAAAAAAAAAATTAAAAGGAAAAATATGTTAAACTTTTTAAATAAAAAAAATACAATACTAAATCATATTAATTGAAATGTGTTTGAATGAGATGAAAAAAAAATCATATAAAACAATAAAAATTTTCTGAATTCAAATTCGACTATGATATTTCAACAATATTAAATTATTTCAATATTTTTTTTCATTGACTATAATCTTCTTCATTTTGGGCAAAAGATAACATATTCATATAGAAAAATAGGAGAATGCATTTAAAAATAAAAAATAAAACAAAGTATACATCTTAAGCATGCAGCCAATGAAGAGTAATGTGCAGATTAGACATAGCACCAACATAATTACTAATAATCAATCTAAGTACTTTATTCTAAAAGATCTTAGGTTATAACCTAATAATCAAAAAAGGCATGGAGCTCCTCTCACCTATAATGATGGTTAGAATGTGCAAATTCATATGAACCTTTTTCTCATTATCATCAAATTTAATGAGAAAAATCTTTGAAGATAAAATTAAATTAAACTAGTATATAGATATTCTATAACTTAATAGATTGTGTGTGATTAGTTCCTCATTCATGTACAATCCCATGATTTGATAGAAAAGTCACATGCAGCAACTTTGGACTATATGCCCCTTAATTATTCCCCATGATTATTATTATTATATGGTCACAATACTTAAGTTTAACTAAGGCAGAACTAAGTTGATTAGGGAATAATCATGAAATGGGGTATCTAAGAGAACATGCTTATCATGGACCATTTACATTTCTAATTATGCGACCCACTAATTAATTACTATACAACTATTATATTTCCTTCTCCTTATATAATATATTACATACTAATTATTTATTTTACATATCCTTTCACCATCATATGAAACTCATCTCATGCAATAATTATAAGTAAAAAATAAAATTTTAGGCAATAAAATATTTCAAGAGTCAGTGATGGATTCTGTTGCTCAGTGTATTAATTCTCCCCTTTTTGATAGATTA
Source organism: Lathyrus sativus (assembly GCA_963859935.3). Taxonomy (NCBI): domain Eukaryota; kingdom Viridiplantae; phylum Streptophyta; class Magnoliopsida; order Fabales; family Fabaceae; genus Lathyrus; species Lathyrus sativus. The sequence goes on from OZ012737.1 coordinate 543,756,598, forward strand.
GATTACTCAATTATTATGAGACCAGTGAAGCATATTATTATAAGAAAGTTTACATTATACACATTTTACATATCTTTGGATAAAGTTACAGAAAGCACGTGTCAACACAAGGCTAAATATGGAAAAACAAAAAAAAAGCAAGGGTAAAAAGGAGAATTCAAACAACCAGAGTCTCTCTTATTTAAACCATGTATTCACATGCAAAACGAAACAGAAACGAAACAACACAACACAAAACAAAACAGTTACAAAAAAAAAAAACTCTTGCATTGCTTTGCATTTACAATGAGTTCTACGAAAGCAAAGAAGAAGCAAACGACAGGGACAACCAGCGAAACGACAACAACAACTACAACGACACAAGAACAGCAACAAACGGCATGGGGAGGAAGGTACCTCGGAGTTCGAAGAAGACCATGGGGACGATACGCCGCTGAGATTCGCGATCCTTCGACGAAAGAAAGACACTGGTTAGGAACATTTGACACTGCTGAAGAAGCTGCTTTAGCTTACGACAGAGCCGCACGTGGCATGCGTGGGTCACGTGCTAGAACCAATTTTGTTTACGCCGATACACCTCCTGGTTCTTCTGTTACTCCAATCCTCTCCCCCGACCAACAACAACGACAAGAACAAGCTTTTCATGAACTTTCGTTTGTTCTTCAACATGAACCGGAGATGTTTCCGGTTCAACGTAACCCGGTTCAGTCTCTCGACTCGGTTTCTTTCCTAACATCCTCCGGTAATTACGGTTACGGTTATGGTGAGGAAAATAATAATAGTAATTATTTTAATAGTATTAATTTTAATAAATATAACCTTCCTCCTCAAGTTCCTCTTGCTACATTGGAGGCCAGTATTAATAATAATACTCATGGAAATGAAAATTCCCATTTTAACCAACAAGTGTTTTTTGAAGACGTTGTTGTTAGTAGTAGTAGCAGCAGTAACAGCATTGAACTTCCTCCTTTGCCGCCGGATATTACTAGCTCCGCGTGTTATGATCCGGCGTTCAACGGCGGTGATAATGATCATGGGTATTATTATTCATCATGGGAGCAGAATGTTGGAGGTGATTGTTATAATAATCAAATGGTGGGTACAAATATTGGAGGTGCAGAGAATAATGTTGTGGCAGGTTCTATTGATGGTTTTGATTTTGGAGGCTCTTCCTTTTTCTTTTGAGTTATAGATATTATCATGTATGTTTTATTTCTTTTTTTTTTTTTTTGTGAGTGATGGTTTGTATTGTTGTTTTTGTTTGTGCATGTAGTGGAATGTGTATAGTAGTGTTTGTGTCCCATGAGAATGGGGAAATTATGTTACGTTAGAGGCATGAGAATATGTTGTTGTTTAATTTGTGTAATAGTGTGTAAAGTGTTTTACATTCCGGTGATATTTGTGTTGCGGCGCTTTTGGAGACAAGTGCAAGGGGTGCGAATACCAATGAATCAAATTGTTTAATATCATGTTTGATTTTGTTACTTGTAAAATAAGTGTTGTTGTTTTTTTTTTTTTTTGTCAAAAGTGTTCCTTGTCTCCTTTTTGGTCAAAAGTTATTTCTCTCTTGCTATTGAGATGAAGTTGTTTTTTTAATTGAATGAACAAGAATGAAGATGAAATGAACTAAAGAGAGAGAAAAGAAGGACTCTATTATTCAACCTTGTGTTACAAAAATGGAGGGAATTGAAAATATATGCTGATAAGTCAAAAAGGAATGGAAGGGAAAGTTGGTTGTAAAAAATTAATCAACCAATAACTAATTAATTAGTTTAATGAACTTAAATTAAACAAGTGTTTAAACTAGCTAATTTTAAGAGTCTCTCAAGTTAAGCATGATGAATTTTAATCATGTCTAAGTTTGAAAATAAACTTGTTGAAAATGGATTTTTGTAGAGTTTTGGTCAAGAAATCGGCATGTTTTTTATGACGGGAAATGAGAAGGAGACGAAGTAATCCTTGTCGAAGCTTTTCATGCACCAAATGACAGTCGACCTCGAGATGTTTAGTACGCTCGTGGAAAACTAGATTAGAGGCAATATGCATTGTGTTATAACTATTGTTGCACCCCAAAATTTGCCCAACCTTTTTCTAACTTGGTTTATGTTTTATTGCATTTTCATAGCATTAACATTTGCATACCATTGTTCATTTATAGGGGATTGAGGGAGGTGTGCCTAGCAAGAGGAGTTCACCAGAGATTCCAAGCCTAATCAAGAGGTCTTGTTCAAGCAATCAAGTGCTTATCACCATCAGAAGCAAGTCAAAGTTCTTTGAAAAAGACAGATGAATGAATATGGTTTACCTCCTATCTTGGAGGCCATGACAAGTTCATCAGATGATGCTGAGTCCATGGTTATGGATGGAGAACATTATATAAGCTCATTGGATGTCTTAAGGGTCATTGAAGAGCTTGTTCAAGTCATTATATCAAGTGCAAGAAGTCACAGTCAAAGGTGGTGCAGCTTGGGTTTTCATCTGGTCAACCCTAGGTCAACTGGGAAATTGAAGGAGATTAAGACTCATTTCCAAGTCCTTATGATCATGGAATGTTGTGTTGAGGCATCTAAGAAGTTCAAGATCAAATCAAGAAAATTCAAGAGTGTGAGAAGTTGCTAAGCTAGGGTTTCTAAGCTTGTCAGTGTAAAATCCCATATTTATTGTCTAACTTCAAGACCGCATATCCCAAGATACAAGTCTCATCTAATCTTAACTCCAACATGAAACTTGTAGAGCATGTTTATAGCTTTATTTTGAGTACTATAACTCCTCCATCTGATTTCTGGAACTCACGTTATGATGCTAACAAGTTATGGGTCCTCAGATGAATGTGATTTTGGTCAACAAAAGTCAACCAACTTCCAAGACATTTTTGACCTAGAAGGATGTTTCTCCTCACTTTGATCCAAACATGAAAGTTGTTCCTTATGATCTTAGCTTTCCAAAAAGTACTAGAAGTCCTTCATATGATTTATGGAGCTCAAGATATTAAGCTTGCAAGGCAGAGGTATTTTGGGAAACTTTGATTATAAGTCATTTTGGTTACGGGTCATTTTCATGACTTTGCACACTTCAAATGGAACTTTGTCCAACATCAAACTTGCTCCAAATGACATCCTTTTCATCATCAAATACCAACTTATCATGGGCTTGGATTGAATTGAAAGATTGGTGAAATAATTTCCATGAAAAAGTACTTAAAAGCCATAACTTGAATGAAAGTCATATTAAACCATATCATGTCATGTTTATGCATTTTTTGAGTGCCTTAAACATAACAAATGCAACGCCAAATTCAGAAGTGAGTTTTGGTGAGCAAAGGCATGCCATTTTCTAAGTTGCTTCACCATGAAGCTACACATCCAAAATCAACCACAAGATTGTTTCAAGGGATTGATCTCATCCCTCTGATGAGAAAGAAGCACAAGCAAGGTGTATGAACCAATTTCAGAGCCATTGGAGCAGTTTCATGCGCGAATTTGCAAGCTTCAAAGTTCAAAATTGGATTTTTTTCAATTGACCTTAAAGGGCCACAATATGGCCTCCAATTGTACTCAGATCCATTGAATATATTCTCCAGATGCTTCACAAGTGCTCAGTGTGGATTTTTGGTGGAATTTGGAGCAGAATTCAGTTGCAAAAGTGAAGAGAAAAGTGAGATCATGTTTTCAAGAATCAAGCAAATTCAATCTAATTCAAGGTGATAACAAGCTCCATTGAAGTTCTTTGAAGCTTTCTGGTTGGTTTTGCATGAGTTTCATTAACAAATCAAGGCCTAATGGAGGCACTCCGTTAGGTAAGTTATCATTCACGATTTCTCTCTGTTCATGCATCAATCACATGCCATTTTAATGGATTCTTGAACCCCTAACATCATAGACCATTTTTTGATTAGTTTGATCATTGTTCTTGATGATTCTTGGATATTGCTTGAAACTTGTTCAATTCGTATTGCATGATTTAGGAGTGATAAATTAGTTTGGACCATAGATTAGTGATCAGTGTGAGATAAGGATGAATTTAGACTCAAGAATTATAGGTTTTGGTTGAGTTTTGAACTCCCTTCACCGGAGGTTGACCGGAGAAGACGACCGGAACACAGTGGCTCCTGCGTCTGGTTTTAGTTCAGATTAGCCTACATGGACGCCACCTCATGCTTTGACCTTTTGACTTATCTATTCCCTTTGACTTGGCCACGCGTATCTTGACTGCCACATGTGTTTAGTGAAACGGTGAGTTTCACTCACCCAGGCTGATTCATGTGGATCTTGGGCCTTGTTTCATACTCACACCCCTCTCAAAGCACAACCCAAAGAATAACTAGATATATTTGCTAAATGCCACGCTCTTTTTTCATATTCTTTTCTTTATTTCCTTTTTCTCATTATTTTGCTATTTGAGCTTTAATCCAAATAAAATGCCTCAATTAATGATAAAAATCCAAAAAAAAATATTTTCTAGACATCATAGGATGTTAATTGATTTTCTAAATTTTTACTTAATTTTTTAAGCCATTTTCCAATTAAAATTGATTTTTTACTTTTGAGGTATTTTAATTGGATTGAAATTGCATATCTCATGTATTTGATTTTATTTCTTGATGAATTCCTTATATTAATGGCTGATAATTGTTGCTCATATTATTGACATATTAGTTGATTTTTTTTTGACATTTTTACCCCTGGTTTTATTGACAATTGGTTAGGGTTTTAGATTGATTTTTAGGACCCTTGATTTACCCTTGTTTTTAGGGTATCCCTTTGAATTTCAATTATGTTTGCCTAGTTGTGTTTGGACTTGGTCTCCATAATTTTGACCCCTGGTTCCTAACACCTTAGGGGTCCTCTAAGATTTTATTTGGCATTTTTTTTGATATGTTTGCTATTTTTAGTGTAATTTCCATTTTTGGTCATCTTTGTGTGATGTTTACCCTAATACATGAGCTAGTTTGTGCTCTAAATGGTTATTGTGCATTAGTTGAGCCTCTAATTTTGGTGCATTCATATTATAAGCATAATGAGGTGTTTGTATGTTGAATTTTAGGTCCTAATTTGGTTTGCAACTTGTTTAAGTTTGTACTTCTTTTGACCTATCTTTTAGGATTCCATATGTGCATGTATGTGAATGTTTACACTCTTTTGTCATGATTTGTTTGCATTCTTTGGTGCATCTCTTTTCATTTACTTTGTATACATTCTTCCCTCATCTCTTTCTGTCCTAGGACTTTAGGATCCTACTTATGGAAGCTTGGTCCCTCCTTTGGAGGAACTTAAGGCATGCCATAAGTAATGAGCCTTTGAGGACCATTTGTGTGATTTGTGTGCATATTAGATGTAGTATGTTTGGTTGAGTAGCCCTTGTGAGTTCCCTTGGTTCTCACTTTGCCTCCCATCATCTCATTCAATCCTCTCCTTCTTTCCCTTTCATGTTGTATGATTTTGTGCATTAGGATTGAGGTATGCATGTTGTAAGCTTTTATCCTCCTTTTCTTCCCTTATGCATTAATAAAGGTTGAGATGAGCTTGTGGAGGTGTTCACCCCACACGTTTTCCTCCTTTGCTTGTGTGTTGCATAACATATGCATTCATTCTTATCTCATGTTTTATATCATGTTCTGTTCTTCTCTTTTCTTACCATGCTCCCTTAGGACTTCCAATCTCCTTATTTAAGGATGATTGTGATAGACACTAGGTTTCAAACCATGTATGAGAACATTAAGTAGATTCCCTTTAACCTCAACTATAGGTTCATCTTGCATGACAACTACTAGGTTTGAACTAGTTCCCTTTAGTTTGTCCTCTCTCTTTCTCATTTCAAAACAACTTCAAAATACTTAATAAAGGCTAATGAATATTGTACGCTATGAGCCTTAAGTACTTGGGAAATGGTGATTTGGAGTTTCCTCTTAATGGCCTAGAGTGTTTAGTGTTCACCTTTTGCGTTAGTAGTTGTTAGTTTTCTATCTGAGTAGACATCTTTTGGGCATACATTATTAGATGAATTTGAGGGCAAGAGTTGCCTTTATATTTTTCAAAGTCGGGCACCTTGAATTTAGGCGGTATTTTTACATTAGGGACCAGACAGAGGTCAGCGGCATATTTGCCAAACAAGTCCTGTCAGCGAATGGCATGCAACTCTTTCTGCATTTCCAAGAACTATTCTTGGAATTCATTCATTCTTTCGTATACTTCTTCATGCTTCCCTATAGTGGTTTGAAGAATCTGTTCCTCTGGGATAGTATGTATCACAGGTTGTGGTATAGACATTACAACAATAAATCTTGGTGCTTTAATGACCTGAAGTTTTTAACCTTCAGGTACGGGAGTCTCTGTTGTAGCTCTTGCATCTTCGTTCATCTGAAGTTTGTAACCTTCATATTTGGAGGTTCTGGCTATGGCTTCTGGGTCTTCAGCGACCGATGGTATGTATCTTTCAGGTATAAAATTGAAAGGCATTCCCTAGGGAAAACCTTTAGGCATATTGTACTGAGGAAGACTGGTGGGTACCTCAAATATTGGTGCATACACAATTTCTGAGATTACTGTCCTTTGAGCTGGTTGATCCTGAGCTGCTGCTAGGGATTCAATCATGCCGTTGAGTCTCTCCATAACCTATTTTAGAACAGTGGCCTCCTCTCTCAACTCTCTATTCTCTTCCTCAAGATCGCCCATTTTCTTCTAGCGATTGGTCCGAGTATTGTACGAATGAGATTGTTTGACTCTAAAGTGCGACACATGTGTGAGACTCTATGGCAAATATGTGTAATGCAAGAATGATGAATGATATGCAGAGAAATTAGAGTGATTTTTTTTGTTTTCAAAAGAACTTTTAACAATTATGTTGCAAATATCATACAACGATGAAACCTTTTATTGAACTCAAAGAAATACAATACCTTACGGGGAAAAGTACATACTTTTACAAAGGGCAGGGAGGAAAACTAGGGCTATGAATCTTAGGGAATTCCTGGTGAAGGTCTAGATGCTAGTTGCTGACTCCCTTTTCTCTTCTTTGATTGTGCCCCTTCATTTGTTGTCGGCTCAATGATTCTTTTTCAAATGAAAGGAGAGGGCAGGCTTCTCCGTTCCTCTTGACTTTCTATAGTATTTTTCTCTAATATCTCAATTAGAGCATCCTTCTCTTTTAATAGTTCTTGGATTTTTGTGCATTCCAAACTGACAATCTGGTACTTGTTCTTCCAAGAGTTCTTCTCGCGTTGGACCTTGCTGAAAGCGACCTGAGGTTTTTCTGTGTCAATAATGAAGTAGAGAATAGACTCTTTTAGGGGGAAAAATTCCTGACGAGGGTAAGGCATCATCAATTTGGTGGCTCTGGTTTGCACCCATCGGAGATAAGGCTCTATAGAGGCGCAATTTGGCCTTCCTAAAGACTCTCTTCCTTTTCTATGAACATGTTGCTAGACATGCACAATTTCCTTCTTAAGTGCTCTGTGATTTTCTCCTTCCTTGAAGAAAATACCTTCTAGATGAATTTTATATGATATGTCCTTCATCGGGTATCCAAGCTGACGGCGAGCTAACGTTGGATGATAATTGATCCCTCCTTTGGTACCAATGAGAGGCACATTAGGGAAACTTCCATTTTTTTCAATGATTATTTATTCCATTATAGACCCGATTATACCAATCTATGTCATAACTAGTGAGAGACATAATCTTTTGCGACCATCGCATACTACTCTTGGGATCCCAAAAAGCAGCAGATTTGGGTAAGTGGGAAATAAACCATTTCTAGAGTAATGGTACACAACATGTAATCATCCTTCCACTGTACAAATTCCTTAAATGTACTGAGTGATAAGCATCTGCGAGCAAAGTTGGGACTGGGTTCCCGTTTCAGAATATCTTGAAAGCGTTGATATCAACGAAATTGTCAATGTTGGGAAAGAAGAATAACCCATAGATCAGCAGAATAAAGACGTCCTTGATAGCAGTTATGTTTCTTATGCTGGCAAAATATAAGGATTTCTCCATCATAAACTTAGCTGGTAAACCCTGAATTCCTCCTTTGGCGGTCATGTGAGCTTTGATATTTGACTCTTCCAAAGAGGTAGCTTTTGCAATGGTTTGATCTTTGGGAATTTCTTCCAGTCCAGAAAATGGATCTTGATCAGTGATATGTAGATCAATCAGATGAGAGTACTCTTCCAACGTTGGTGTGAGCTTGTAATATGGAAATGTAAAGCAGTGGTATACTGGATCATAGAACTGAACCAATGTAGACAGAATTCCCTCTACCATATTGACTTTCAAAAGAGACAACAATCCTCCGTGCTTAGCTCTGAAACCCTCTGAATTAGTAATCAACCTTCCCAATTTCCTTAGGTCTTCCCAGTTTTGGAATTTTGAAGGTGTACTTGTGTGTTTTTCTTTTACCAAAATCCATAGCACAACTTCTAATATTTGCAATGATTGTTTCATTTCTTTTAGAAAAAGATTTTTTTTAGTTTATTTTTTTTAGGAATGAATGAAATGCATGAATGCATGAATGCAGCAAACAAAAACATTTGAAAACATGAGTTTAAGGGTTCATTGTCACGAGCATGGAGCCACGGATCTACCCATCCCCAAGGTTTGTACTAGGGTTTAATTTGTACCTGTAGAACGAGTTCTAACAAGGTTCCCAAAATCACTAACCCCTCTTAAGAATATTACCAGCAAATCGACTGACTTATGAGAGCTGTAATATCCCTAGGATGAATCTCATTTGAATGTAGTATCGCCTATCAACTATTTTCGACAGTCACGGTACTACCTAATGGTTAAGTGGTTAAATGCTTATTAATCCTCAATTTTAAGGGTGCCTAGTAGAAAAAGTAATGTTTTCACGACTTTCTCATTCAACATCAGTAATTTCGAAAGGGCGCCTCCACTGATTCGGTGGACTTTCAAGTTAGTTTGGTCGGGAATCACTCCTTATAAGCCATCCTGAGTTTACCACCTTCTATCTTAATAGGTGTTCTCTGACTCATCATATGTGTATTAATTGCATTCCCATATAACAATAATTTAAACAAGTATAGTAGATAAGCAGATAATATGACAACAAATGATAAAAAATGAGAAAGCAAATAAACAACAAAAAGAAAAAAGTAATGCAAGGCTTAACCCTCTTAGAGGATGGGAAAGTCCCAGTGAAGTCACCATTTTTCTGTAGCGTCGATTTTTGTGGCGTGACCACTACTGCTCCTGGTGCTACTTTTTTATTTCTATATTTATCCTCTGAAGCTTAAAAGGAAGGGGAAGATATCTTAAACTAACTCTGTGCGCAAGTGTTTTCTCTACAAATGCAAAGAGATCTGGAATCAGGGGTTGGTTATACTAAGGGAAGCTATTAACACCCTAAGTATCTATAGTAATCTATAGGAACCTTGATTGCATTTACTTTTACTATTAGAATTGCTTTCTGGGTTGAGTTTATTTGCTGTCAGGTGGGGAAAGTTTCTCCTTTGAGGAAATGTTTTTGTTTTTTTTAGGATTTTAAATTGTTTATGTAAAGTTATTTGGACCTAAGGTTTTTGATTAATGCGCTCGTTAAGATTTCACAATCTTATGCCTACGTATTCTAAAAAAAAGGAAATTGAGAAATCAAAGCATTCGTAGTTCCTCCTATTCTATGGGAGGAAAATTGTTTGGTGTCTTGTTCAAAGCCCAAGATCTAAGCTAAAAGAGTGTTTGGGTCTTGTTCAAAGCCCAAGACTGAAGCTAAAAAAGTATTTGTGTCTTGTTCAAATCCCAAGATTGAAGCAAAAGGAGGTTTTTGAGAGAGAATTTGTCATCTTTAAAAGGAGATATCTCACTTATTCATCACAATTATTGAGGATTTGATTATAAGAGAAGTTTCTTTAACTGGGATGTGTGGAATCCAACAATGCCACATCTTCCTTTATAAGAGAGTTGAAGTGTCATGAAGGAAGAAGCTTTAACTCAGTGTAGAGCAATGCCATTTTTTCCTTTATAAATCTTTGCATTCTAAGAGAGGTACATTTGCTTGGATATGTTCTAGAGGCTTTGGACTTACATCACTTAGATGAAAGAGAAATTTGGCCATGATAAAGGAGGGACTCCAGCTTGGAGTGAAAAATTAACTATGACAATCGATTAATACTGGGAATTAATCGATTGTATGCAACCTAGAAGCGAAATTTTGAAAAGGTAATGAGAAAATGGTTTTGATATCAATTGATTGACGCTAGCTTATTTTTGAAAATTTTATGAATTGAACCGTGTTTTATTATCCGATGATTTTTGTCGTAAGTTTCGTTTTGTAGGTCCAGTTGAGGTGTCATTTGAAGCGTTAGAGAGCTAACATGCAGGGCTACCTCATGGTAAGGCCTTATGAGTCAATTTATGTGTGAACCTATATTCAATTTGTGAATATATGTGATGAATTTTATATATAATTGGTGAATTATAATACATGCTTGTTGATGATTGATGAGGCGAGTTGTTCGGAGTGAGAACTACTTGTAATATGTTGAACGCATGATGGATTACAGTCAGAGTGATGCTATAATCCTTTATATGTTGTTGTTGTTAAATTGTTTACAATCATAGTGGGGGTTGTAATCATCGATTGTGTTGTTATCATTGCATGATTAAATGCCATGTAAAATATATTGTTGTTGTTGTGAAAGAGACATGGTCACTTGTTCAAAAGGGGGGATAGGTAACTTGTCCCAAGGTTAGAGTGATGGATTAGAGCTCAGAGTGAGGGCCCGGGGTTCACTGTTAATTGGAACTCGATTCGTATGAAGAACCAAATGTTGAGTCGATACTGCATGCATATAGAGTCGAGTTACGAGTCCGGTTCAAAGTGAGGATCGTGATAAGCATGAGTTGAGTCAATTGTTGCATCGCATTACATGATGATGAGATGTTTGTGTAATGATATATGTTAGATGCCCAATTGTTCTTATTTGAGCTATCAAATGTGGGCATCTTTCACTCCTTTTTGTCAAGAAAGTGTTCAAAATCGCTCTTGCTTTGGTTGGTTTGCAATATTATGTAAAAGGATCTTGGTGCCTTTAATTTGTGTGTTATTGTGCAGGAATTAGGCATGAAAGAGTAGAAAATTAAGACACAAGAAAGTTGGCAAAGAAACCAAGAAAGCAAGCAAACAACAGCAAGTTCGCCTAGCGAGGGAGGCAGCGAAGCACTCGCTAGGAGAAGACGCAGCGAGATTCCAGCGAGCACTCCCAGACTTCGGGCAGAGGTAAAAGGGGCATAAAATCGCTAGGCGAGAAAGGTAGCGAAGAGCTCTCTAGGCGAAGCAGCAACGAGCACTCCCAGACTTGGGACAGAGGCGAAAGGACCATAAATTCGCTAGGCGAAGTTCACAGCGAAGGCTTCGCCTAGCGAACATTGGCAAACTGATCTGGTGAGAATCCTCATGGAAGAGGCACTTCAAGTGGCACATTTTGGGGTTCGCTAGGCGAACCATCTTGTTCACCTAGCGAGCATGACAGCTGATCCGCTGTCGCGCGCAGATCAAAACGAGTGTTTTTGTAAAAATGCAGTATATCAACATTACTCGGAATATCGTTCTCAAGGATTCTTGATTATTACTAATCGTATAAAAAGGGGGTTTGTTTGGTTATGATCAATTAAATAAAGAGATTCCAATTAAGCGGTTAAAATAAGTGATTATCAAAATAAGCCAATCTACTGTTTTCAGTTCCGGCTTATCACGGGTTTCTACCTTACCAATTTCTTAAGCAGCTTCGATCTCTATTCAATTCCTATGTCAATTGACAAACGCAAAAGATATAAACTAGATTGAAAATCCTGTATTCCGAATTAAGCAAACAGATTAAGTTTTCGTGAATTAAGCAAACACGAATTATAAACGCGAATTAACGACAAAGCGACGTAACGACGAATAAATGTTAAGGATGCAATCATATGAATTTACTCAAAAGAATTCTATAAACTAACACATTAAGCAAATGCAATTCATAGAATAGTGTTGAAAGAAAAACGAATTAAATTGATAAAGTATAAACCTCAAAGCGTTGGAACGCGATTATAGCAGATTGACTCTAAGGAATTAGTTCTCCATTCCAATCGTACAAGCTTCAACAATATTTTCGTGAATAGTGACTAATGTGAACAGTAACATGAGCTCTCCTTAAAAAGGCAAACAATAGATCCGGTTCAAAACCCAACTGGGTCGAAAATATAACTCAGGCCCAAAACATGACCCAAAACTAAAACAATATCCTAATGCTGCAACTTCAACGAATATTATGAGAAAATATGTTCTGAATCTGACTTTGACTCCAACACGAAAGTTGTAGCTCTATCCCTTAGCTTTCCGGTGATTTTTAGAATACCTCAAACGGATTCCCGGAACTCCAATTATGATCGTTTCCGTGAAGATTGCTAAAGCTGAAAAATAAAGTGCGAAAATCAAATTAAACCAAAAATAAAATAAAATGTAAAAACATAATAAAACATAAAAATAATCAAAATAAAGTAAAGAAATGTCTAAGTAAAAATATAGGAGAATGTGCATAAATATGCACTGATCAAATTCCCCCACACTTGAACTTTTGCACTCCGAGCAAAAATTAAAATGAAAAACAACAAAGAAAGCACAAACACATCAACAGTTACTCATTCCAGGATGTAAGTCTTCTTCGGTTAAGTTTGCATCGATAGGTACTAATCTTACACACTAAGGATATTGTAGGAATACTAATCCACAATTGTGCAGACATAAACCTCCTGAATATACAAATCAACTCGAATCATGTTATTATGCTAAAGCCTAACTTACTCTTCCTCCTTTTTGCTTTTTTTCATTCAGGCGCAATCACATTAAGCCCGTTATCTCCATACACTCATAGCAAGACGACCGGTTAGTGACTCTGATCCTTTTTGTTTGGGGTTCTGGTACTTACGTGGCATAACCCTTTGCCGACTCAATTGTAGTTGCGGGGGATCGGACCGTAATCCGCCCTACCAAGTTCAGCACCAGAAACCGCTGAACCAACTAATGAGTAAATTTTTTTTTCAACTTTTTCTTTTCTTTTCTTTTTCTTTTTTTTTTCTTTTTATTTTTTTTCTTTTTAATTTGATCACTCACTTATATTCATCGACTTCCCTGCGTAGAGTGTGTATGAGATGGTGCTGACTGCTTAAATAAACTACTCAAGAGCTGTCAGAGAATGAAAATTCAAGGCTAAACCATAATAAGAATTCAAATCAATTTCCATATGTAGGAGACTTACGATGCTAAGATGATACTGATCTTGTGAATTTTTCCCAAGTCTCCGCAAACTAATCCCAAGTTAGACTATAGCCCAGAACTTTCAAAAAGATGCAATTTTTTTTATATTTTTATTATTATAACTGAAAACAAAAAAAAACAAAACAAACAAATAAAACAAAGATTTCCCTCCCTCGGACTTAAAACAAGCATTGTCCTCAATGAAAGGACATAGTTATTAAAGTAGAGAGAAGGAAAGAATAACTCCCTGATCAAGTTGTAGTGTAGTTAGGCGCTTCCAAAGAAAGCTCCTCTATACCGACATGATGCCTGAACTTTCATATAATAATTTCAAACGCTACCCATTAACCTTGAAAACTTTTTCAGTACCTGCACTTTTAATTTCTACTGCACCATGAAGGAAAATATTAGTAACAACAAAAGGGCCAATCCATTTGGATCGAAGTTTCTCAGCCATAAGCTTAAGGCGGGATTTAAACAATAAAACTTGTTGGCCCACAGAAAACTCTTTCCTAGAAATCATTTTATCATGGAAGTGCTTAGTTTTTTCTTTATAAACTCTAGAGCTTTCATAAGCCTCTAATCTAAGCTCTTCCAGTTGTTGTAATTGGAGTTTTCTTTCAATACCTGCTTGTTGCATCTCCAAATTACAACTTTTCACCGTCCAATAGGCACGGTGTTCTATCTCAACAGGAAGATGACACGCCTTACAAAAAACAAGTCGATAAGGAGACATCCCAATGGGTGTCTTGAAAGCTGTTCTCTGAGCCCAAAGTGCGTCTTCTAGACGACGGCTCCAGTCCTTCCTGTTTGGTTACACCATTTTCTCTAAAATTTGTTTGATCTCCCTGTTTGAGATCTCAGCTTGCCCATTAGTTTGTGGGTGATATGTAGTAGAGACTCTATGCACAACTCCATACTTTCGGAGCAAGGCTTCCATGGTGCGGTTACAGAAATGAGTGCCTTGGTCACTGATGATAGCTCGCGGTATTCCAAACCTGCAAAAGATATTAGACCTGACAAAATCTGCAACAACTCTAGAATCATTAGCCCGAGTGGGGATAGCTTCTACCCACTTTGAAACATAATCAACAGCAAGCAAAATATAAAAGAAACCAAACGATACAGGAAAGGGACTCATGAAATCGATTCCCCATACATCAAATACCTCACAGAAAAGCATAGGCTGCTGAGGCATTTCACTCTTGCGAGTGATGTTTGTACCTGCTATCTGGCACTCTTTGCAAGTGCGGTAAGTCTCATAAGCATCTTTAAAAACAATTGGCCAATAGAAACCTGAGTCGAGGACTTTTCTTGCAGTTCTTTGAGGGCCAAAATGTCCTCCGACTTGAGACGCATGAGAAAAATTTAAAGTGGATTCAATCTCATAGTCAAGAACACATCTTCTAATAACATGATCACTACCAAACTTCCAAAGATATGGATCATCCCAAACATAATATTTGGAATCACTTTTGAGTTTATGAATCTGTGATCTAGATGCACCTGTAGGAAAAACACCAGCAACAAGATAATTAACAATATCAGCAAACCAAGGTGTAATGCCATGCAAGACTAAAAGCTGCTCATCAGGAAAGTCATCCTGAATAGGAAAAAGATCTGCATCTCTCTCTATCCTACTCAAATGTTCAGCCACTAAGTTCTCAGCTCCACGTTTGTCTTTAATCTCTACATTAAACCCTTGGAGCAACAACATCCACCGAATCAATCTCGGTTTTGCATCCGACTTCTTCAAGAAGTACTTTAAGGCTGCATGGTCAGTAAAAACAACAACCTTGGAACCTAGTGTCGCTACCGCGAAAATAAGGTGCCGGCAAAACAGAAGAGTCGCCACCTTTCGTTATTTATCCCTCAGAACGAAAAAGGAAACGATCGGAAAAACCTGACGAAAAGGTATAAGACAAGGTCATCGCAACCATTGTCTGGATTCGGGAGTCGGTTATGCAAGGGGAAGGTATTAGCACCCCTCACGTCCATCGTACTCTATGGGATCCACGCTTGTTGTGTTTATCTGACGGGTTGGTTTACTATCTACCTATCAAGGCCTGGTCTAAAAAGAAAAGAAAATGACTCGGCAAAGCGTCGCACTTTATGCCTACGTATTCTCATCAGAGAATGAGAAATCAGAGTCAAAGTAGTTCGACTAACTACGGGTAACGAGATGGGGAAAGTGGATCGCCAATACATCAGTATTGTTCCTACGTACTCTCAACAGGCATGAGAGATCAGAGCTTACGTAGTTTGGGATAATACGGATTACGGGAATTCAGATTCGTCTGTTTTTTCGAGTAGGGTTAATAAACAGTTCCAGCAGTTTGGTGTATGCAGCTCGACCCTCAGAGACTTAAGCGTTACCGTTTGCGGTAGAACTGGGAGTTAATGACACTCTTTTCTTCAGAAAAGCTTCTTTGAATTACGGGCCCACGGGGCAAACAGGTTTGAAGTTTGTTTTCTGTCTTTTACGGAAGAACTCTTTTTTATGGTTGTATGTAGTTTGTACAGTACTAGAGACTATGACCTGGGAACGAATGCGTCGCATATCGTCCAAAGGACGTATACTAAACATTCTAGACGATTGAGAGGAGGCCGCTCAATTATCATTACCCAAGTAGCTTAAGGCTCGTATCGCGCTTATACTAACTTGCCTTTATTACGTTTTTTACTGTTGTTTTGAGATGAGAAGAGAACAAACTCTATGGGGGAGACTATCAAGTCCTAATGTTGTCATGCCAAGGATTCATTCTATGGTTGAAGTTTGAAACAGGGAACTCCTAGAAGTTATCATGCATAGGTTTCAACCTAAAGTTCTAATCATCACTTCCTTATCAAAGGAAGTGAGATTCCTAGGGGATCATGCCAAAGGGATACAAAAATAGATAAAGCATCAACTTAAACAGTAAACATATATACAGAAGAAAGATGTAAATAAAATGCATGCAATGCAAGTGAGGGAGGAAATATGTGTGGGGCAGGAGCCTCCACAAGCTCATCTCGACCTCAAGCCAAGTATGAATAATTACAAAGATAAACAGCCAAACAGAGATAGACGGACTCAACCTCTATTACTATCACACAGATGAAAAGAAAAACAACACACAAGCAAGGGGAGCACCACCTCAACCCTTAATGCAAACAAGCAGAGGGAGACCCACTCAACCTCTAAGCAGTCATGCTCCTAGCTTAAAATAATCTAAACATGATCCTATTCTAATGCATCAAGCAAATCAAACAAGGGAGAGAAACCACAATGAGCAACAAGGAAGTCATCCCAGGCTACATCAGGTTGGAGGTAAATCAATACCAGAGTCCATCATGGGCTCAACCTCTTGAGGAATGCACAGAGTCCAACCAAAGGAAGGATTAGGCTCTCCTAAGAGGGATCCTATGCCAATAGGACAGAAAAGACTGGGTATTAGTCCTAGATATCAAATTAAGGGTAACTGATTGTAGTGTATCAACACAGAATGTCCAACCCAGGCTCAACCTATAGAGGAATGCACAGAATCCAACCAAGGGAAGGATTAGGCTCTCCCAAGAGGGATCCCAAGAAAAGGACTTTGAGATGGATGACAGTGTATAAACCAAGGGAATATACCATGCCAAGAATGTCAATCCAAGGCTCAACCTCCTGAGGAATGCACATAATCCAACCAAAGGAAGGATGAGGCTCTCCCAAGAGGGCTCCTCTTCAAGACTTGAAGGATAAGATAGTACAAACCAAAGGAATGTACTATACTGGGGAATGTCAATTAAAGGCTCAACCTCTCGAGGAATGCACAGAATCCAACCAAAGGAAGGATTAGGCTCTCGCAGGAGGGTTTCTCTTCAAGACTTGAATAAAGAATATAGGGCAAATCCCAAGGAAAACACATAGGGGACAGGAGGCAACACAGCACTCAAGAGAAACCCTACAAACTAGCTACAAGGTTCACCTAAGATAGGGGCATCAAAAGCTCTATCAAGGCTATAGCAAAGTTATAATGAGGTCTCTACCTATTTGCCAATCTATCAAGAAAGGACTACACTATTTAGAATCATCTAATGACTATTTACAATATTAATCTATGAAACTTTCTAAGTTAGAATCACCTAAACTGAAGTTACTTTGTAAAATGGGGAACTAGTTGAAAATCACTCCTAAACAACTACACTAAAAGCATATTTACAATCATCTAAAAATCATGATAAAAATCACAAGGCAACATTAATGTGTACTAAAACAGCATACAAAAATCCAAGATCAAATTCAGAACCATGAGGGAGAAAGAAAATGGACAAAATCACAACATCAATATTTCACCATTAAGCACATATTAAACCAAAAAAAATATGCAATAAAATGAAAATGCATGAAAAATGGAAAATAAAATCATGACAAAAATCTAAACATTTTAAATTGTATCTACAATTTTTCTCAAGATTTAATATCAGTTTTTACTATTTTTTTGGGAATTAAAATCAAACAATATGAAAACAAAAATTAAAAGAAAACAAAATAAAAGAAATAAAGGGAGGGGGTGCAGTCAGCAGCAAAATAAACTGGTTTCCCTTGGGCCCAGAAAAATGGGGGTGTTAGAAGCAACTGGGCGCTAGGCCCATCTGAGTTTCAACTCAGCCAGGAAAAAAACCCAGGGGAGGGGTGCACTAAGCAGCTGATTCACGTTGTAAATCCACATTGGTCCTGGATGGGGGGTGTTGAAAGCAATGAGAAATTGAGGCCCAACGCTTAAACAATTCATCAGTTCACTTCAGTTCAAAAATTAAAAGAAAAAAGTAGTACACGCGAGGATTCGAACTCGCTCTTGCTTGGTTCACCCAGCGAAGAAACAAAGCATGAGTTTTCATTAATCAAAACGCTGCATTGTGGGGGGGAGTATACGTGGCTCAACGAGGACACTAGGATTGCTTGACCAAGTCAAGTCTTCAACATGAATGGATGGACGTGATTTCGTCTTCGTCATTTTCAAACTTCTGCAAACAACAAAACGCGCGCGCAGCCATGGCCCTCGCCGGTGACTTCTCCGGTCACCCCTGCGCAACCCTAAGTTCATCTACACTCAACCATTCGCCACGATTTCTACATGAAACTTGTCCTAAATTTCACCAGGAATTCAACCATGCCATTCACTCATTCTAAAAACGCAAGGATCGTGAGATATCAATCTCAACCGAAAATGGTGTCAACCCTAAATTGTCACTAATGTTCGAATTGATCATCCAGAATCCATCTAGACCAATAGGGGAACCTAACCGCATGCTTCTAGTTCATTAAAAATACATAATCAGAGGGAAATTTCAAGAAGTTAAAACCTGGCTTTGATCTTTGATTGCAGTGGATTCAAGCCTCAGTTCTCTTTCAGATCGTGCAGAAACCTTCAGTGATCAATGGTGAATGCTTCTTGATGCTCAATTCTTGTTGAAAACCCTTGATTATCCAAAATGAAATCTCAATTTCAAGCTCTTTTATTCACTTATCTCCAATGGCTTCTCCATGAAAATTGGCACTAGAAGCTTCCTAAACTGATCCAAATCATATTTATCTTCTGTTTCAATAAGTTAGAGGCCCAAACCAAGCCCGTTTGTGAATTTTGGATTTTCACTCTCTTCTAAAATTTCAATGTTGATATGTGAATTCTAGCCTTGTTCACTCTTAAAATTCATTCCAAATCATTCACTTAACCCTTGTGGAAAGTAATTAAGTGGTTTCCCTCCCTTGATTTCACTCCATGGAATGTGTTGGATATGTTTCTTACTTGTGAAGTAACCTTCCAAATGGCCATGTTATGAACTTCAAATAAAAAATGTGACAATGCCAATCTCTTTAGAATATTAATTCCATTCAAATTGACTACAAATTTGACTTTAAAACATGTTATTTCCAATTATTTTGAATTTTCACCTTTTAATTCATTAAAATGGCCTTTATATGAACTTTCTTCCACCAATGCTTGATATAATCCATATCAATGGACTCTTGTTACTTGGACAAGCTAGAAACATCATTTTGAGCAACTTTCATGTTGAAAAAAAATCCATTTGAGGCTTGCAAGATGGTGAAATTGGCTTATGATTCAAAATGACCTGTAATGCCCAAATACCCAAAATACCCTTGACTTGTCAAAGCCATAACTTGAGTTTCACACAGCCAATCATGGACTTCTAGTACTTTATGGAAAGCTAAGAGAATAAGGAACAACATTCCTGTTGACCAAAAGTTCATAAGAATCATCCTTCTAAGGAAAAAGTGTCATGCAAGTTGGGTAACTTTCAAGCTCCAAATTCACATGCCTCAGATGACTTGTAACTTGTCTGGCTCATAACTTAAGTTCTATAAACCCTATCAAGGACTTATAGTACTCAAATTAAAGCTAAGCGCGTACTCTACAACAATCATGTTGGGGTCAATATGAGATGAAGATCATATCTTGAGTTAGATGGCCTTGACGTCAGGGGTCAAACTAGGGGATTTTGCACTGTCAAGTCTCAGAAACCCTAGCCTGAAACTTCTCAAACTCTTCAATCATGATGAGTTAACCTTGGAATCATCCTTAGAACATCTCAATGCATCAATCCATAATCACATGGCTCTTGGATTAGGTCTCAACCTTCTTCAAATCCTCAGTTGACTTAGGGTTGACCCAGTCAAACCCTAATTGCACCACTCATGGATGAGTCTTCTTAATCTTGCATAATGACCTGTCTAGGCCTCAAAGTGATCTCTAACACTTCTCATGAGCTCTCTCAAGACCTCAAGTCTATCTTCATGGCTTCAGAATCATCTGATGGCTTTCCACAACTCTCAAGTTAGGAGACCTACACACTTGGCTTCAACCACTCTCTCTGAGGATCTTTTAACTTCTCTGACAAGGATATCAACCCTTGAACATCTGAATAACCTTCCAGCTAGCTTCATAGTCTTGTATAGCTCTTAATTTGTAATTATACCTCTTAATCTCCTGCATATATGTCAATGAAATGCAAATGATAATGCTAATGTGAATGAAATGAAACATAAGCTAGGTAAAGAAATGTTGGGCAAATTTTGGGGTGTAACAACTGCCCCTATTCAAACGGCTTGGACCTGACTGGGTGAGAAGCGAACGACTCTCAAAAAATCAAGGTAAAAGACGGTTGAATACCAACAAACCCGGAAATTTGCCAGCTGCACAAGTACACGGTACTCTGATGGGGACAAATCTTCGGAAACTGAAATAATAGTTGTACGACAACTAGCTGGAGAAATACTGATCTGAACCTCCTTCAGGATGATTCTATGATTTATCTGATATTATTGCATCCTCGAATCATCGAGGGATCACTGGTTGCACGGTAACTGGTGATTTGCCAATCGCGCAGGTAAACGATACCCTGATTGGTAGGAACATCTTCAAAACTGAAAATGACAGTTGCGCGGCAACCTGCTGGGGGATTGGTCACACGGTAGTTGGTGAAGAGTCTAATCTTCGTCAGGATAATTATCTGATTTTACTATAGATCTTCGTCCTCAAGTCATCAAGGGGTCACCGGTTACACGGTAACTGGTAATGAATGGTTGATCATGCCGTCAGGCATTCTGCGTCATAGCATAAGAATTCCTTATCGTCGCCTATGGACTCATCATGTCGCTAGGAACGTCGACAACTTCTTCGTCGAACTTCATCAGTAAGTCAATAAGGGATCACCGGTTATTCGGTAACTGGTGAATGATGGCTGATTCTGCCGTCAGGCATTCTGCGCCATTGCAGAAGAATTCCTTATCGTCGCCTATGGACTCATCGTGTCGCTAGGCACGTCGACAACATCTTTGTCGGACTTCATCAGTAAGTCAATAAGGGATCACCGGTTATTCGGTAACTGGTGAATAATGGCTGATTTTGCCGTCGGGCATTCTGCGCCACTGCAGAAGAATTCCTTATCGTCACATATGGACTCATCGTGTCGCCTGGCATGTCGACAACATCTTTGTCGGACTTCATCAGTAAGTCCATAAAGGATCACCGGTCATTCGGTAACTGGTGAAATATGGTTGATTTTACCGTCGGGCATTCTGCGCCACTGCAGAAGAATTCCTTATTGTCACCTATGGACTCATCGTGTCGCTAGGCACGTCGACAACATCTTTGTCGGACTTCATCAGTAAGTCAATAAGGGATCACCGGTCATTTGGTAACTGGTGAAATATGGCTGATTTTGCCGTCGGGCATTCTGCGCCACTGCAGAAGAATTCCTTATCGTCACCTATGGACTCATCGTGTCGCTAGGAACGTCGACAATATCTTTGTCGGACTTCATCAGTAAGTCAATAAGGGATCACCGGTCATTCGGTAACTGGTGAATAATGGCTGATTTTGTCGTCGGGCATTCTGCGCCACTGCAGAAGAATTCCTTATCGTCACCTATGGACTCATCGTGTCGCTAGGCACGTCGACAACATCTTTGTCAGACTTCATCAGTAAGTCAATAAGGGATCACCGGTCATTCGGTAACTGGTGAAATATGGTTGATTTTGCCGTCGGGCATTCTGCGCCACTGCAGAAGAATTCCTTATCGTCACCTATGGACTCATCGTGTCGCTAGGCACGTCGACAACATCTTTGTCGGACTTCATCAGTAAGTCAATAAGGGATCACCGGTCATTCGGTAACTGGTGAATGGCTACTCTCAAATCTCCGTCGGGATGATTATCCGATTTCGCTGCAGCTTCTTCCTCAAGTCATCAAGGGATCACTGGTCACTCGGTAACCGGGGATACATAGCTGATATTGCCGTCAGGCATTCTGCAACACTGCGGAAGAAGGATTCCTCGGGACTCATCAGGTCGTTAGGAACTTTTTAACAATCAAGTTAATTACGCCATCGGGCATTCAAAGAAATTTTCGGGCGTTAGCCGGACTTCGTCAGTAGGTCGGGAATAGAATTCTTGGTCAATCATGAACCCAATAAGGATCTCCAAACTTCTTCCATCAGGCACTCCGCATCAGCTGAGAGAACCGCGTCGACATCACAGTTGGACTTCGTCAGTAAGTCTTGAAATGGAATCCTTAATCCATCACAGACCAATAAGGATATGCAATCTTTTTGCCGTCAGGCACTCTGCGTCAGCTGAGATAACTGCTTTGACATCGCAGCTGGACTTCATCAGTAAATATTCAAATGGAATCCTTAATCAATCATGGACCAATAAGGATATACATTCTTTTGCCGTCAGGCACTCCGTGTCAGCTGGGAGAACTGCTTCGACATTGCAGCTGGACTTCATCAGTAAGTCTTCAAATGGAATCCTTAATCAATCACAGACCAATAAGGATATACATTCTTTTGCCGTCAGGCACTCCATGTCAGCTGGGAGGACTGCTTTGACCTTGCAGTTAGACTTCATCAGTAAGTCAGGGGTTTTGGCACCGCTGCCAGACTTCAATCATCAAGTCATCAAGGAAATTTCAACTTCTCTGTTGAAAACATGTCGGGGATGACACATCTCCGCTGGGGATTCTGGAGAACTATCAAGTAACTCTGCTTCGGGGATCCAGAAATCATTCTGGGTGAATCAACTCTGCTGAGGACTTCAAGAATCATCTTGGACAAATAACTCCGTCGGGGACTTCAAGAATCATCCTGAACCAGTAACTCTGCTGGAGATTTCAGGAATCATCCTGAGCAAATGCTTTGCCGGGGACTTCAAGCATCAACTTGAGCAACCAACTCTGGTGACTTCACTGGGGATTTTAAGAATCATCTTAAACCAATAATTTTGCTGGAGATTTCAGGAATCATACTGGCACACAACTTTGCTGACTTCACTGGGGATTTTAAGAATCCTCTTAAGCAATCAACTTTGCTGGGGAATTCAAGAATCATCTTGAGCAAATCATGCTGCGGAGGAACACCTGCAAAACAAGAACGGTAACGACCTAGCCCATGTTTCATATGCATATGATTGTCAATGGCTTAATGCTCCACACGGTGGAAATGCTACGCTTTTAGGGTAAATGCTATGCAATCATGCAAAATGCTACGACCCCATCAGCAAAATAAATGCTGAAGGAAGAATCCTCATGTCAAGGAGAAAGAACCACTTTGGTGGAGAGGAGGAATCATCCTGCCGAGGAGAAGAAGTTACGTCGATCTCAATCGGACTAAACCTGGGGATACGGACTCCAGATGACTGCTGCAGGGGACGAAGTTCTTCGAGAACCTGTACTAGCTCAACTGGGTACACAAACCACAAACTGCTGAGGACAAGACGATGTCCATCGCAGAACTAAACTGCACAGCCTTCACGGCTAAAACTTTCCTGGAGATAACGACTCCGATGGGGAGGTACAACATCAACTATTCAACACTCTACTGGGGAAAACCAATCATGGCCCACACGGCTTCCAAGGACTCGGCTCTCTTGGGGAACTGCAAACTCGGCTGAGGAGGGTAACCAGACGCTGGAATCAATCTTACCTGCCGGGGAGAGTACAACTCTATGGGGGAATCTCAATTCCGCTGGAGACTTCAGTCTGAACTATCGGAAGCTGCACACTTGCGAATAGTCTTTCGTGAGAAAACTGCACATTGACTTAGTGCTGGGGATGAACATACGCTTCAGCGCGTGACTCAGCTGGGGAGATGACGATCCTTCCTCAGGATGCATCAGGTTGGGGAGAATCTTCTCTGCTTGGGGAGACATATCAATGCTCGCGGTCCCATATTCCGACTCTGTGGGGAAACACTGCTGAACTTGCTGGGGAAGAAGGAATCATCCTAATTGGAAAACATGCCACGAAACGAACTCGAGATGGCTTGCCCTAGAATCTTCCGACAACTTCTGACAAACCCTGACAATCTATGCCAACACGGGGAGGAACGACTCCTTCGCTTTCAGCTTTTGCCCCAACCTGGTGGGATCTCTTTAGGTATGTCCCTTGAAAGGAAATCTGCAATCTCTGCACCCGGATCTGCCTCAGCATCTTGAACCTTGCAAAGGCGCTTCAAGTTAATAACCTTCAGGATAAGGGAGGCTTCGACGCTCTCGGGGTGACCTGCCCCAGTCTTGTCATGACTTTATCCCTCATGGGCTGATCTGTGGGGAGTAGTACCCTTGGCTGCGAGAGATTCATCAAATCTCAACCTGATTGCCCCGAATTAACGATTTCTAGATGGCTGACTCCCATACTGTGATCATTTGACATAGCTTGCCCCGGTTCACCGGAATACTCAGGCGTTCTGCATTCTATCCTGATCAGACTTTCCATTGTGGAAACTTTCCTGCTGTCAAGCGCTTACTCGCTAGTAAAACAAACTGTTCTGTATAAAAGACATATCAAATGCAATGCATATGGCAGTTTTCAAAATCCATTCCTGTTCACTGGAAAAAATTTTATGACATAAAATACATGAAATCATTCATCAACATGTCAACATTAATACAATGCTGTATCGGGAATCCTATCTAGGAGTCAGTTCCGATGCGATTTTTATCGAAGTATGCTTTCGAAACAAACCTATTTCAATTAGGACTTTTAAAGGTTGTAACGTGGTCAGGTTCACGGTTTAAGAAAGAAAGGATAAAGGCTCGAAATTCATTGTAACCCACCCATTCTCCTTGATGTTATCGGGTCCTACGTTCAGCTAATTCGACCTTAGCGTTCACCTTTCAAAGGTTGAGTGACACTTCAAGGAATCATTCTTTTTCGAAGTGACAATCACTCTCTTTTCGTCTTTGTTTGGACACCGGTAGCCACACGATTTCGCTGTTGCTTAAGGATTTTTTTTCGTAATCTTTTGCGTTTTTCGTTTTTCATTTTTTCATTTTCCCCTAACTTTTGCCTGGACTAACTCTCTTGAGTTTCTTCAATCTTGAAGTCCAGCGGGGTACCCTAATTTTGTAAGTACAGAGTATGCCTAAGAGGGGGGGGGGGGGTGAATTAGGCTTTTAGGGACTTTTTCCGGTTTTCCAGTATTCTTGAAATTTTACTGGTTAGGTTCTTGGTGATTAATGCAGTAGAAAGTAAAAGGACAGTGGACACCAAGATTTATAGTGGTTCACCTCACAATCCGAGAGTACTCCACTCCCCTTTCAACACGAAAGAGAGTTTTCACTATTGTTTAATAAAGTACAACCTATCACACCATCAACCGGTGAGGCCTACTATCAAACAATAAAAATCAACAAGTGTACAAGAACAATCCTCTTGTAAACACTCACCCTTGTGTCCAACAAACCTGGATCACAAGTCAAAAAACAAGTAATCTGAATACTTTGATTTGAGAGTAATAATGGTAATGTCAATGCTGAGATTGATCTTCTCCTTCTGATCAAAATTCACTCATTTAATTTCAACATAAGTGTTCAATGCTATGCATATGAAAGATATGATCAATATGAACACTTTTGAAAATTTTGAAAAGTATTTGAAAGTGGTGAATTTGATTCAAAGAATGTTTTGGAAATGATTATTGGAGGATTGTTTTTCAATTTGAAAAAACTCAGAATTTATATGTGTAAACACACCTTTTCCAACAGGTATATTTGAGTATAATTCAAAATATGAACTGGTATAATTTTCAAACCATTTTTGAACTTGAAACAAAGCCATTTTTCAAAATACGTTCAGTGTTAATCGGTTAACCTATATGGTTAATCGGTTAACACTTGAACGTTATACCAAAATATTCAAAATTTGAAATGGTTAACCGGTTAACCTATATGGTTAATCGGTTAACACTGCTATTTTTCAGAAAAATGCTTATAAAAATAGTGTTATACCAATTCTAATAGTTTAAAAAGTATGCTAATGCAATGTGATCAAATGATAAAGATGTTGAACACTTGTATATCAATTAAATTAATGGATTTTGATATACCATAGCTTGTGTCCAAAACTTGAAAGTTGATCAGTCAAATGTTCATGAAGCTTTGAATGTTGATCACTTCCATTCCACTTGATCTTGGTCTTTTGAAAGCGTTTACCTTTTTGCACAGATGAATTATTCTTGATCTTGATGTTGACGTCATCAAAACTTTGAGATGAAGCTTGCTTCTACAAATTTTTGCCTAAGCCGCTTGCTTTCAAGATTCGACTTAGCGGGCTTTTTCTTTTCGATTTTTTTTTCTTTTTTTTGAACAAATCGTATGGCATCGGCTCGTATGACTTTAAAGAGATTATGACTGTTTCACTCCTGATCGGCCAGGTTTAACCATCATGGTTTTTTAGGTACGACCTATGGCAGTGTGATTGATCCTCGAACGGACACTCCTTGCTGTAATTTGAACACTTGGTCAAATTAACTGACACCTACTCTGCCACGGGTTAAGATTGAGGGTTTGTCTATCTTCAGAAAGAAACTCCTACAACTAGGCTCAAAGGGGTTAACAAGGGATTCTCTTCCTTATATCTCCGGTGTTTGGGAATTGAAACAATGCTTGTACATCATCAACAGGTTTTTTGTTCAAAAGCATAGCATCGGAAGCTTACGCATCATTGGATTTCGTCATCCTCCCCGGATTCCACTTAAACACGCGTTTGAAAAAAATAAAAGAGAGCAATAGAGTGAACACGAATGGATTTATTCGAAAACATGCATATTTATTTCATTATCAATATCAATTGAAAAACAATCATGCTTTACAAACGAAATTTGCAATTCTACAGGAAAGAAACTACAAATGTAAAGAAATGACATCATAAAATGCAGATTGCCAGCTTTCGGGGAACTGGGCTTTCACACTTATTTGCTGCTGAGGGGAGCTACCCTTGAAGTCTTCAGACTCATTCAGAAGAACGATTGCTGCGAGGTCGACTCTGATTCGGGCTCTGGTAGGTTCGCTGCGACGGAGTGAGAGGTTGCCGATTCTGTATGGCAAAAACAATCTGAAGACGAGGATCCTCTTTGTTCAGGGGTTTTCATCCTGGAGCTCGACCCAGGAACATGAAAGAGTTGCGGGCAAGGCGATTCAGACCTCAAAGACCGCGGGATATACTCTTGATCCTTCTCATCTTCAGATGAGATCATGAGAACATCCATCTCTCTTGCACGATAAGAGATGAATTTGCCTGATGCTTTCATGCCGCCCGGCACGAATTCAATTGTTCTTGACTCAATCATGTCTTGAACCTTATGCTTAAAAGCTTTACAGTTCAGTATATCGTGCCCCGGCGCTCCAGAGTGGAATTCGCAACGGGCGTTTGCGTCGTAGTCGGGTGGCAGCTGTCCAGTCATGGGAGCCAACGTTCGAAGTTTAACCAACTGTAGTTAGAGCAGGAGTTGCAACAACTGGTCATAATCCATTGGGATTGGATCGAGGGTTCTTTCAGATAGTCTCCCCTTTTGACCCTGCCCTCTGGGGTTGTCTTGCGGAACCGGACGTGGCCGCTGACGGGAAGCGTTCTGAGCTTCAGGCTGAGCAGAAGGTCTTTTAGGCCTATCATGCCTAGGTGCGGGTTCGTCAGATACCCGTGGAGCAAGTAGGTCGGCTACAGCCTCGGGTTTCTGCTCACATTCTCTTCGGAGTATGTTCTTTAGTACCTCTTCCATCAGGCCCACCTGATTCTTCAGTTGCTCATTCTCCTCTTTAAGCGCCTGCTGATCCCTCATAACCTGCCTCAGCTGGCCTCGGACCTCTCTCAGCTCCGCTCGTACCCGTTCCATTGCTGGGATCAACCTGAGATAAACCTGAAACAACCTGTATCAACAGGGGGTTAGAAAAAACGGCGAGGCGCCTGTCATGCAAATGGTTCATGCAAATGCAAATGTGTGTCTGTGCCTTGGGGAGATTCCCTCCTGATCCTAGTTTCCGAGACAAATAAAGTCTAACATCCATTCATGGAAAGAAGTCCTCATAGATTTATCCAAAAAACCCGCGCGAGTAGCGTACAACTGTGATCACATACAACTCAAGGCATGACCCCAACCAACAGGCCTGGTGGTGATCAGCATATCAATGCATAAAATGTACAAAGAAAATACAAAAAGATCAGGTGCAGCCACGGGCCCGAAAATCCTCTAGTAGCTTCTTCGTAGCGGGATGATCAGGTTGGGTGAGCAGTCCCTGGATCAGCAGATCCATCTGCCTAATGGACTCTGGGAGGTTCTCGGTAACGCTCTTAGAAACACCTTCTTCAGAATGGTTTTCCACCCTACTCCTCTTAGCGTCAGCCCGGAGTTGACAATCCATCCGGTTTGCCTTGGCCTCGACCAACTTATACTGGACATCTCGTCGCAGTGAGGCTTCAGCCTCTATCTTCTTGTCTTTGACCATAATCTGAGCTTCTAGCTCGGCTACTTGCTGCTTCATCTTTTCTTCCCGCTCTTTGTACTTGGCTAGGGTGCTGCTCCACACCTTCTCGTACTGGGTCAACTTCCGGTATACTCTATCCAGATCCTGTTTCTTGGTGGTCAACACGTCAGGTGCTGACTTCAGGTCCAACCCCAGATGTTCCCTAGAATCAGTTTCTTTGGTCAGATTAGCGCCCAGATGGTTGATCATCTCAGTCTGCTTCTTGCAGGTATAAACGACTTCACTTTTCTCTCTTCGAAGTTGAGTGATATCTTTCTCCAACTCTTCGTTGGCTTTTCGTAGCTCTTCCTTCTCTTGGAGTACCTGGTTGAATTTATGAATATCAACTGTGGTAGGCTCTTTGTACACGGGAGGATACAATGGTTCCACAGCAGGAAACAACATTAGAAACTTGGTGGCTCTTTCTCGGACCCAAGCCACATACGGATCAAAGGCCTTGTTGTTGCTTTTTCCTAGCAAGACTTTCCCCTTTCGGTGAATTTTGCTCTAAGCATTCTGTACCTTAACCAAAGTATCACCTTCAAGCAACCCTGTGAGGTACAGAGATTCCCGTATCTCTTCCCCTTCAGGAGGACCTCGTAGTGCATACCCAAATTGTCGTACTAGCAGAGAGGGATTGTAGTTGATACACCCATTCCTTCCGACCAGGGGGACGTTAGGAAAGCCACAACAACTATGTACAATATCTTTGCCCAGTAGATCTCTATCAAACCAGATAATATTGTCAGCAGTTAAACCCATCAAACGTGCAGACCAGGGTGAAGACTTAGCAGAATCAATGAACGGCCCTGACTTAGGAAGATGGCTAGCAAACCACTTATACAGTAAAGGAGCACAACATGCCATGTTCTTCCCCTTTTCTGTTTTTATTTTTGCTGTGAACAAAATGGTAGACGTCTCCGAGGAGAGTGGGTACTGGATTTCCGGAAGCAAATACATGGCAAGCATCCATGCTTATGAAGTCTGGATGACTTGGGAATAGCATGATCCCATAAATGCAAAGGGCTAAGAAGGCGTTGAATACATCCCAGCGACCCTTCTTGGCAAACTTTCGGGCCTTTTCCATCAGGAAAGGCAAAAAGAAACCATGAACTCCAATCTTTCTGAATACCATCCCTTTCAACTCAGACTCATCTACATGAAGAGCGTCAGTCAACTTACTCAAGTTAGGTTCACCCTCAACACGGTAATAAGGCATTTGATTCAACAAAGGCACTCCCAACAGGTCAGAGTACTCCTCTAGAGTCGGAGCTAGGACATAGTATGGAAACACAAAGCATCTGAGCTGTGGGTCGTAAAACTGCAGCAGGGCGTAGAGGCCATTCAACTCGTATGTAGGAAGCTTATACACAATACCCAGAAGTCTCCCATAACTCTTTCTGAAACTCTCCATCACTGTCTTATCAGCCAACAAAATCAAAGCTCGTAATTCTCGGATGTCAGGTGTTGGTAGCTTGTAAGCCACAGTCTTCTTTAGAGATGCCATATCTTCCATGAGGATCAAGATCACTAGAACCAGGGGAGAAATATGCACCTGCAACACAGACACACGTTAATGATATACAAATGAGGATGCAAACAATGCAACATGAAATCATGCAGCAGGAGATCAAGATGACTGTGCTGTTGAGGAGAAGAACCACAACTCTGCTCTGTCAAGAACAAACATATCTCTGATGAGAAGAACCCCTGATACCAGACCATAAATCTGATCTGTCAAGAACAAACACATATCTGATGATAAGAACCTCTGATACCAACAAAACTGATTCACTGTCAAGAAAACCAGGTAGTCTAAAGGTTAAGGTTTCCTGCAACAAACCCGACCCTGCTCATAGGTATGGACCTAATCACGGAAAAGGTTCGGCATCCTATGCGGTCATCAGCGTCACAGACTTTCAAGAAACGATGATACGATACCCAGGAGGTGTAGCATCATCATCTCTTGAAGCGGCCTCACTTAGCTGAATCCCAAATGATCGGTTCCCAGAGTCGACAATCCTCAGATCCGGCAACCCCTCGAGTCCAAAGGACCGATAGGAAGTCATCAAAGAGAACCTCGTCTGAGTGTGGATTACATGGGAACTGATGCAAGCAAAACAAGCACGTCCTCCACTAACCCACTCTAATACTGTGTAGCTCTCAAGCCTGGGTATGGCTTCTCACTCATCAGAATGCCCCTCCCACAACAACACAGATAATCATACCATACTGAAAATAAAGTGCGGGAAATGAAATGCGATAACTAAACACAACCCAACAGGTAAACATGCAAGCGCTAGGATGGACTCGCACAGGGGACGGGAAACGGTCCCAACCTAGGGGATGGGAAAATTCCCCAGGAGATATACATCCCCAGCAGAGTCGCCAGTTGTCGCTACCGCGAAAATAAGGTGGCGGCAAAATAGAAGAGTCGCCACCTTTCGTTATTTATCCCTCAGAACGGGAAAGGAAACGATCGGAAAAACCTGACGAAAAGGTATAAGACAAGGTCATCGCAACCATTGTCTGGATTCGGGAGTCGGTTACGCAAGGGGAAGGTATTAGCACCCCTCACATCCATCGTACTCGATGGGATCCACGCTTGTTGTGTTTATCTGACGGGTTGGTTTACTATCTACCTATCAAGGCCTGGTCTAAAAAGAAAAGAAAATGACTCGGCAAAGCGTCGCACTTTATGCCTACGTATTCTCATCAGAGAATGAGAAATCAGAGTCAACGTAGTTCGGCTAACTACGGGTAATGGGATGGGGAAGGTGGCTCGCCAATACATCAGTATTGTGCCTGCGTACTCTCAACAGGCATAAGAGATCAGAGCTTACGTAGTTCGGGATAATACGGATTACGGGAATTCAGATTCGTCTGTTTTTTCGAGTAGGGTTAACAAACAGTTCCAGCAGTTTGGTGTACGCAGCTCGACCCTCAGAGACTTAAGCGTTACCATTTGCGGTAGAACTGGGAGTTAACGACACTCTTTTCTTCAGAAAAGCTTCCTTTGAATTACGGGCCCACGAGGCAAAAAGGTTTGAAGTTTGTTTTCTGTCTTTTACGGAAGAACTCTTTTTTATGGTTGTCTGTAGTTTGTACAGCGCTAGAGACTATGACCTGGGAACGAATGCGTTGCATATCTTCCAAAGGACGTATACTAAACATTCTAGACGATTGAGAGGAGGCCACTCAATTATCATTACCCAAGTAGCTTAAGGCTCGTATCGCGCTTATACTAACTTGCCTTTATTATGTTTTTTACTGTTGTTTTGAGATGAGAAGAGAACGAACTCTATGGGGGAGACTATCAAGTCCTAATGTTGTCATGCCAAGGATTCATCCTATGGTTGAAGTTTGAAACAGGGAACTCCTAGAAGTTATCATGCATAGGTTTCAACCTAAAGTTCTAATTGTCACTTCCTTATCAAAGGAAGTGAGATTCCTAGGGGATCATGCCAAAGGGATACAGAAACAGATAAAGCATCAGCTTAAACAGTAAACATATATACAGAAGAAAGATGTAAATAAAATGCATGCAATGCAAGTGAGGGAGGAAATATGTGTGGGGCAGGAGCCTCCACAAGCTCATCTCGACCTCAAGCCAAGTATGAATAATTGCAAAGATAAACAGCCAAACAGAGATAGACAGACTCAACCTCTATTACTATCACACAGATGAAAAGAAAAACAACACACAAGCAAGGGGAGCACCACCTCAACCCTTAATGCAAACAAGCAAAGGGAGACCCACTCAACCTCTAAGCAGTCATGCTCCTAACTCAAAATAATCTAAACATGATCCTATTCTAATGCATCAAGCAAATCAAACAAGGGAGAGAAACCACAATGAGCAACAAGGAAGTCATCCCAGGCTACATCAGGTTAGAGGTAAATCAATACCAGAGTCCATCATGGGCTCAACATCTTGAGGAATGCATAGAATCCAACCAAAGGAAGGATTAGGCTCTCCCAAGAG
The DNA here is from genome assembly GCA_963859935.3 of Lathyrus sativus. Lineage (NCBI taxonomy): Eukaryota > Viridiplantae > Streptophyta > Magnoliopsida > Fabales > Fabaceae > Lathyrus > Lathyrus sativus. Next base: position 543,789,126 of record OZ012737.1, read on the forward strand.
GGATCCTATGCCAATAGGACAGAAAAGACTGGGTATTAGTCCTAGATATCAATCTAAGGGTAACTGATTATAGTGTATCAACACAGAATGTCCATCTCAGGCTCAACCTGTTGAGGAATGCACAGAATCCAACCAAGGGAAGGATTAGGCTCTCCCAAGAGGGATCCCAAGAAAAGGACTTTGAGATGGATGACAGTGTATAAACCAAAGGAATATACCATGACAAGAATGTCAATCCAAGGCTCAACCTCCTGAGGAATGCACATAATCCAACCAAAGGAAGGATGAGGCTCTCCCAAGAGGGCTCCTCTTTAAGACTTGAAGGATAAGATAGTACAAACCAAAGGAATGTACTATACTGGGGAATGTCAATTCAAGGCTCAACCTCCTGAGGAATGCACAGAATCCAACCAAAGGAAGGATTAGGCTCTCCCAGAAGGGTTCCTCTTCAAGACTTGAATAAAGAATATAGGGCAAAGCCCAAGGAAAACACATAGGGGACAGGAGGCAAGACAACACTCCAGAGAAACCCTACAAACTAGCTACAAGGTTCACCTAAGCTAGGGGCATCAAAAGATCTATCAAGGCTATAACAAAGTTATAACGAGGTCTCTACCTATTTTCCAATCTATCAAGAAAGGACTACACTATTTAGAATCATCTAATGACTATTTACAATGTTAATCTATGAAATTTTCTAAGTTAGGATCACCTAAACTGAAGTTACTTTGTAAAATGGGGAACTAGTTGAAAATCACTCCTAAACAACTACACTAAAAGCATATTTACAATCATCTAAAAATCATGATAAAAATCACAAGGCAACATCAATGTGTACTCAAACAGCATACAAAAATCCAAGATCAAATTCAGAACCATGAGGGAGAAAGAAAATGGAAAAAATCATAACATCAATATTTCACCATTAAGCACATATTAAACCAAAAAAAAAATGCAATAAAATGAAAATGTATGAAAAATGGAAAATAAAATCATGACAAAAATCTAAACATTTTAAATTGTATCTACAATTTTTCTCAAGATTTAATATCAATTTTTACTATTTTTTTGGGAATTAAAATCAAATAATATGAAAACAAAAATTAAAAGAAAACAAAATAAAAGAAATAAAGGGAGGGGGTGCAGTCAGCAGCAAAATAAACTGGTTTCCCTTGGGCCCAGAAAAATGGGGGTGTTAGAAGCAACTGGGCGCTAGGCCCATCTGAGTTTCAACTCAGCCAGGAAAAAAAATCAGGGGAGGGGTGCACTAAGCAGCTGATTCACGTTGTAAATCCACATTGGGCCTGGATGGGGGTGTTGAAAGCAATGAGAAATTGAGGCCCAACGCTTAAACAATTCATCAGTTCACTTCAGTTCAAAAATTAAAAGAAAAAAAGTAGTACACGCGAGGATTCAAACTCGCTCTTGCTTGGTTCACCCAGCGAAGAAACAAAGCATGAGTTCTCATTAATCAAAACGCTGCGTTGTGGGGGGAGTATACGTGGCTCAACGAGGACGCTAGGATTGCTTGACCAAGTCAAGTCTTCAACACGAATGGATGGACATGATTTCGTCTTCCTTTTTTTCAAACTTCTGCAAATAACAAAACGCGCGCGCAGCCACGACCACCGCCGGTGACTTCTCCGGTCACCCCTGCGCAACCCTAAGTTCATCTACACTCAACCATTCGCCACGATTTCTACATGAAACTTGTCCTAAATTTCACCAGGAATTCAACCATGCCATTCACTCATTCTAAAAACGCAAGGATCGTGAGATATCAATCTCAACCGAAAATGGTGTCAACCCTAAATTGTCACTAATGTTCGAATTGATCATCCAGAATCCATCTAGACCAATAGGGGAACCTAACCACATGTTTCTAGTTCATTAAAAACACATAATCAGAGTGAAATTTCAAGAAGTTAAAACCTGGCTTTGATCTTTGATTGTAGTGGATTCAAGCCTCAATTCTCTCTCAAATCATGCAGAAACCTTCAGTGATCAATGTTGAATGCTTCTTGATGCTCAATTCCTGTTGAAAACCCTTGATTCTCCAAAATGAAATCTCAATTTCAAGCTCTTTTCTTCACTTATTTCCAATGGCTTCTCCACGAAAATTGGCACTAGAAGCTTCCTAAACTGATCCAAATCATATTTATCTTCTGTTTCAACAAGTTGGAGGCCCAAACCAAGCCCATTTGTGAATTTTGGATTTTCACTCTCTTCCAAAATTTCAATGTTGATATGTGCATTCTAGCCTTGTTCACTCTTCAAATTCATTCCAAATCATTCACTTAATCCTTGTGAAAAGTAATGAAGTGGTTTCCCTCCATTGATTACACTCCATGGAATGTGTTGGATATGTTTCTTACTTGTGAAGTAACCTTCCAAATGGCCATGTTATGGACTTCAAATCAAAAATGTGACAATGCCAATCTCTTTAGAATATTAATTCCATTCAAATTGACTACGAATTTGACTTGAAAACATGTTATTTCCAATTATTTTGAATTTTCACCTTTTAATTCATTAAAATGGCCTTTATATGAACTTTCTTCCACCAATGCTTGATATATTCCATATAAATGGACTTTTGATACTTGGAAAAGCTAAAAACATAATTTTGAGCAACTTTCATGTTGAACAAAAATCCATTTGAGGCTTGCAAGATGGTGAAATTGGCTTATGATTCAAAATGACCTGTAATGTCCAAATACCCAAAATACCCTTGACTTGTCAAAGACATAACTTGAGTTCCACACATCCAATCATGGACTTCTAGTAATCTATGGAAAGCTAAGAGAATAAGGAACAACATTCATTTTGACCAAAAGTTAATAGGAATCATCCTTCTAGGGAAAAAGTGTCATGCAAGTTGGGTAACTTTCAAGCTCCAAATTCACATGCCTCAAATGACTTGTAACTTGTCTGGCTCATAACTTGAGTTCTATAAACCCTATCAAGGACTTCTAGTACTAAAATTAAAGTTAAGCTCATGATCTACAACAATCATGTTGGGGTTAATATGAGATGAAGATCATATCTTGAGTTAGATGGCCTTGAAGTCAGGGGTCAAACTAGGGGATTTTACACTGTCAAGTCTCAGAAACCCTAGCCTGAAACTTCTCAAACTCTTCAATCATGATGAGTTAACCTTGGAATCATCCTTAGAACATCTTAATGCATAAATCCATAATCACATGGATCTTGGATTAGGTCTCAACCTTCTTCAAATCCTTAGTTGACTTAGGGTTGACCCAGTCAAACCCTAATTGCACCACTCATGGCTGAGTCTTCTTAATCTTGCACAATGACCTGTCTAGGCCTCAAAGTGATCTCCAAAACTTCTCATGAGCTCTCTCAAGACCTCAAGTCTATCTTCATGGCTTCAGAATCATCTGATGGCTTTCCACAACTCTCAAGTTAGGAGACCTAGACACTTGGCTTCAACCACTCTCTCTGAGGATCTTTTAACTTCTCTGACAAGGATATCAACCCTTGAACATCTGAATAACCTTCCAGCTAGCTTCATAGTCTTGCATAGCTCTTAATTGGTAATCATACCTCTTAATCTCCTGCATACATGTCAATGAAATGCAAATGATAATGCTAATGTGAATGAAATGAAACATAAGCTAGGTAAAGAAATGTTGGGCAAATTTTGGGGTGCAACACCTAGCAAATAAGATCTGAATTTATCAAGAGCAAAAGCAATAGCTAGAAGTTCTTTTTCAGTGGTAGTGTAATTTGACTGTGCAGAATCTAAAGTCCTAGAAGCATTGTAAATAACATGGGCAGCCTTGTCAACTCTTTGTGCAAGGACATCCCCAACAGCATAATTCGAAGCGTCACACATAAGCTCAAAAGGGAAGGTCCAGCCAGGGGGCTGGATTATGGGAGCGGAGGTCAATGCTTTCTTTAAAAAGTCAAACGCCTGTTTGCATTTGTCATCGAAGTGGAAGGTGACGTCATTCTTCAACAAGTTTTACAGCGGAAGAGCTATCTTGCTGAAATCTTTGATGAAACGCCTGTAAAAATCTGCATGACCAAGAAAAGAACAAATCTCGCGAATGCAAGATGGGTAAGGTAGTGTAGAAATCATATCAATCTTGGCAGGGTCAACAAAAATTCCTTTTTCAGAAATTATGTGACTAAGAACAATTCCCTGCTCAACCATAAAATGACCTTTTTCATAATTTAAAACAAGGTTTGTTTCAATGCATCTTTCTAAAATCAAGCTTAAACTGCTAAAGCATGCATCAAAAGAAGAACCATAGACAGTGAAGTCGTCCATAAAGACTTCCATGCAATTTTCAATAAAATCAGAAAAGATACTAAGCATGCAACGCTGGAAAGTGCCAAGAGCATTGCAAAGACCAAAAGGCATCCGCCTATAAGCAAAAGTACCGAAGGGACAAGTAAAAGTGGTTTTCTCTTTATCTTCCGGTGCAATATGAATCTGAAAGTAACCTGAAAAGCCATCAAGAAAACAATAATGTGATTTACCAGCTAGTCGTTCAAGCATTTGGTCGATGAACAGTAAAGGAAAGTGGTCCTTTCTAGTAGCCTGGTTTAGTCTCCTGTAATCGATGCAAACTCTCCAGCTATTCTGCACTCTAGTGGGAACAAGTTCATTCTTTTCATTTTTGACAACTGTAAGTCCGGATTTCTTAGGTACTGTAACGCCCATTTTAATTATTTTTTAGTTTCCAGTGTTATTTCGTTTTCGGCGTGTTTTGTGTAGAAATTGTTGAGGAAATGAGGAACATAATATTAATATTATATAATTGATAATGATAATAATTAATATTAATATTGATATTAGTATTATTATTATTTTTAATATTAATATTGTGAGAATTAATATTATTTTGGAATTAAAAGAAATTGCGGAAATAGTATTATTGGAATTAAAGGTGAATTATTTGGGATTAAGGGTAGTGTTGGCATTTTTGAAAAAGAGAACAAGAGGAGAACACGCTTGGAGGAAGAGGGAGAGCAAGAACACGGTGAAAGTGAGAAGTAGGAGGATCACGGTCAAGAGAAGAGGAATTGGAGCAAGAAGAAGCCGAAGATCATCTTTGGAGCATCACAACCAGGGAACACCCCCCTTTCAGCAATCTGCTCTTGACATAACCCAGAGGCGTTTTCAATTCATCCACCTTCATAATCAGATTCAGACTAGCATCCTCCAAAATTGCACCCACCTGCGCAGATCCATGAGCTAGCATCGGATTCTTCTCAATATTGGGTGCCTCATTACCAAAGTTTATAGCTTTTCTATCTATCAAACCTTGCACCTTGTGTTTGAATTCTTGACAATTCTCGATGGTATGACCGGGTGCCCCGGAGTGGAAGTCTCAATGCGCATTAGCGTCATACCCATAAGGAGGCGTGCCTTTCGGCGGAGCTAGCGTCCTTTTCTCAACAAGCTACAATTGTAACAAAGTTGGAAGAAGCTGAGCATACGGTAGTGGAGGTGCATCAAATACTCTTTTCACAGCCCTATCCCGACCTTGATATCTCTGCTGAGCGGAATTTTGTTATCCCTGTTGTTGCTGTGGCTGTTGTTGTTACTGTTGAGGTACAGGAATTGTCACACTGGCGACCTGCTGCTTGTGCCAATTCCGACTTCTACTCCTTCCTCGGGAGCTGCATACTGAATTAGTATCCCCCTGTCTCTTGTTCCCAAAAGCCTTTTTACCACCTCCAGCTGAGGTTGATTCACCCGCTTGAATCTTACCAATCTTAACACCATTCTCGATACGTTCCCCCAAGAGTATCAACTCAGAAAAATTAGCCGTCGTACAATTGATAAGCCTGTCATAGTACAACCCAGAGAAAGTGCCCATAAACATGTCCACCAACTCACGCTCCACCATGGGTGGGTGCACCCTGGCGGCTAGTGTTGCACCCCAAAATTTGACCAACCGGGTCTCGTATCTGGCTCGATGTTTCGACGCATAACCGCATTCGCATCTGCATATTGCATACATTGCATTTTGCATTGGTATTGATTTTATCAGGGATCACAGCTCTCGTCTCGTGTTTCAGATGTCTTTTATCAGTTTGAATAGGTAGAATCGTATTTTTGGGATATTTCGGTGCGCGTTTATTTTTACCGGTTATTTTGGTGCGCTCTCGCAGTGTTATTTGTCGTTCGGTGTTATTTTTGTTCCCTCGAGAATTATTGTGATTTTTCTGGATTTTATTGGCCATTTTTAGATTTTTAATAGCTTTTAAATCGTTTTTAGAATTTAATAGGATTTTTAATAGCTTTAATTCTTTTTAAATAGGTTTAAATCATTTTTTAGCATTTTTTAGAATATTATAGATTTTATTTTGGTTTAGATTTTCTTTTAATTAGTTTAATAAGAATTTAGATGTTTTAGGATAATATAGCATTTATAGAATATTAATAGATTTTTTCTAGAATATTAAATAAATAGTTTTTTTAGATATAATGTTTTAGAATAATAAATAATTTGTTAATAGAACTTAAATGCTTTTATTTTAGATATAGTTTTCATAGAATTTAATATAGTTAATTAGAGTTTAATAAAAGTTTAAAAGTTTAGATCAATAGAGATTTATTAGAGTTTTTTAGGTTTAATCATTAATTAGTTGGTTAATCATTCCCATCTTAATCCAGCTTTGCTTCACTAATCCATTTTCATGCAGGTTTTAGGTTTTGTTATGCAAATTCGGTGGGCCTTATTGTCCTAATTCGCAGGCCCAAATTCAGCATCAATCCAGTTTTTGTCCAGCAATTTTCCAGCCACGTCCAGAAAGTTCCAGAAGCTTCCAGAGTAAGCTCAGTATAAAGCCTCAAGCGAGCCACGTGTTAGAGGAGGATGGCCCCACGTTACGCTGCCATCACACGCCACCTCACCCTCACGATTCCTCTCCCACTGCCACGCCAGGCCCCGCGTGTAACCCATGCATCTGTCCTCTCCACTACCTCCCCCACGCGTCACACCACCAATGCCCCACCGGGAACACCCACCGGCCGGCATGCATGGCCGGCGGCCACCGCACCCCTCACCGGAAACAAAACTTCTCCCCAGAAACCTCCTATCTTCATCGTCCTCCTCTCATCACCACCATCAGCCTCGCCAGAAAACCTCCAGAAACCCAGATTCCGGCCAACATTCATCTTCCTCCTCCAATCTCCGATCAACACTCAACCAGATTTCCTCCAACGTTCTTCCATCTCCTTCAACCTTCATCTCATTCCCAGAAACTCAACCTTCGACCTCCTTCAACATGAAACCACCATCGACGATCCCCAACAACCATCAGTCTTCCTCATCTCCAGATTCATCATCATCATCACGTTCATCCCTGAGAACGCGCCTCCGTTCTTCATCAAGAACATCACGATCCAGTTTCCCAGATTCGAGACCTCTTCAAGATATCCAACCACCAGAATAGGCATCAATCTCCACTGTTTTCCAGATTCTTGATGAAGGTCATAGGGTCATGGATTTACGGTTCCTTCTCCAGTTCGTGCACCAGTTTCATCAATATCATTACCAGAATCCTCTTTCGTTCAAGATTGGCGAACCTTCAAGTCGCTTCCCAGAAGAACATGCAAGAACTTCATCTGATACTTCTGTTGTTCTTTCGCAAATCTCCAGATCTATAATGAACACCATGGATGGTCATCAGAGCTTCGAAGCTTCGAAGCTTACTCAGAATGAGAAATTGCGAATGCCGTGATCTTGATGATTCAATGTTTGAGGCTTGTTTGCAGGAGATGATGGTGGAAGAATAATTGAGTCTGGGAAGAACGAAGACGGAGGAGATTGAACGAGTAAGGTTCAGAGAGGAGTTGGAAGCTGCGCGATGAACAGTGCCAGCAGAATTAGGGTTTGGGTGTGTTTTTTCTGAAGTTGGATTCCCATGGCTAATGGGCCTCAAGCCCAATTGATTCTGACCGTACGCCTCACTTTTCCATTATCCCCCCCCCCCTCGTGTGGTCTGTGGGCCAAATCCACCAACTCAAGCCCAACGAGCATACACTGCATTCTGGCCAGCACACCCCCCCTCCGGGTTCTACAAGCAAACAGATGGGCTGGGCCCAGCTGCAGTTTTTCCATTTATTTCTTTTAATCTCCCCCTGTAATAAGTGTTGTAACCCCCATCCCCTTGTACATTTTCTTTTATTTTTTTTTAGTTTTTTACATGAAGAAATATGTGGAGAGTATTATGAAAAAAGAATAAAAGAGAAAATATTATGAAAAATAGTGAGAAAAAGAGGAGAAAAATAAAGAGAAAATATTATGAAGAAATAGAGAGAAAAATATTATAAGAAAAAGAAAATAGTGAGAAAAAGATTATAAGAAAAAGAAATAGAGAGAAAAATATTATAAGAAAAAAGGAAAATAGTGAGGAAAATATAGAAAAAATATATTGAAAAAGGAGAGAAAATATTGTGAAAAAATACATAGAAAAATAATAGAATATATTTTGAAAGAAAAAAGAAGAAAATAGTTGAAAAATAGCAAAAAATATTAGATGTAATATTTTTTAGGATTTATTTTCTTTTTAGGGATAGTTTAGAAGTCCACTTGTTAGGGGACTATTTCCCATTCGATTTTTTCAGGATAGAATAGGATAGTATTTCCTAGGAATTTATTTTCAGTATTCACTCATTGTAACCGTTTTTCAGAGATTAATAAAACGAGATTTGAGTTGTGGTCCCGATAGTAGCCGAACTACAGCTGCTCTGATTTCTCGTACCAGACGAGAATATGTAGGCATAGGATGCGATATCCTAGCGAGCACACTAACAACTGACTTTTTGTTCTCTCGCTGCTGTGCGATCGAGACTTTCCCGCTGACGATTAACTGTAACCTTTTTTCTCTCTTGCCCAAGTGCATTTGAGACCAAACCATAGTTTTGCCCATAGGTTCCCGACCCTGTGAAGCCAGTTGTTTTTCTCACTGCTGTGTGAGAATACCTTTGTTTAGCCGTAGTTAGCCTGAACTACGTAAAGCTCTGATCTTCCATGCAGTGGAAGTACGTAGGCACAAGACGCGAGGTCTTGGCGAGCCAATTTCCCTGTAGTCCCGAACTACGTTGACTCTGACTTTCTCTCTTGAGAATACGTAGGCATAGAGTGCGACGCTCTATCGAGTCAATTCCCTTCTGTTTAGATTTAGCAACCGTAGATAGATTGTTTTGCATCCTTTAGACAACCCAAGCAAGCGTGGATCCCGTCGAGTACGACGGACGTGAGGGGTGCTAATACCTTCCCCTTGCGTAACCGACTCCCTAACCCAGGTTTTGGTTGCGATGACCATACCTTTCCCCCGTTTTTTGCGAGGTTTACTTCGAGCGTTTCCTTTCCCGCTCTGAGGGATAAATAACGCACGGTGGCGACTCTTCTGTCAGCCGGCGCTGATTTTCGCAGTAGCGACAGCTGGCGACTCTGCTGGGGACTTGATAGTTTCCTAGGGATCCAACGTCCCGAAAGCGAGTCAATTTTGGGATTCAACGTCCCTTAAGAGAGTCAATCCTAGCGTTTGTTTGCTTGTCTATTTGGGGCTTATTTATCGATATTATCTGTTGCTATTGGGGTGTTACGGGTGTTCTATGATTGAGAGATAAGCCGGACCTGGGCTTGAGTATGAGTATGCACCTAGATATAGTTGCGGAGAAGTAGTAGACGAACCTGTCTGCTGAGCAGGCACAGTTCCCTACGAAAATCTGCGCTCAGACGAGGTTCTCGCAGAGGTGCTCCTTTCCGGTCCTGAGGATCTGAGGGGAGTCCAGACGTGAGGATTGTCGACTCTGGGAACCGATCATTTGGAAGTTAGCTAAGTGAGGCCTCTTCATGAGATGACGATGCCACTCCTTCTGGGAATCGTATCATTCCTCATGAAAGTCTGTGACGCTGACGACCGCATAGGATGCCGTACCTTGTCAGATATAGGTCCACACCTGTGAGTGGGGGTTTTTTTTTGTGTGCAGGAAACTTGACTTCCAACCTACCCGTTATTTTGGTCTTCTCTTCAGAGCAACCGTACTCCGTCAGCAGTGCAGCAGTATTTGGATTGTGTGGGGGCTGTGATCCCGTGTTTGTTGCATTGCATTGCATTTGCATAGGCATCTTCGCATCATATTGCATACCATTCGCCAGCTAGTCAGAGCTCTTATCCAGTCATTATTTTGCTTCTGAAGGTGAGTGTTGAAGACGACCAAGGGGTGGAAGCAGATTTGATCAGAGTCAAGCAGTGAAGTCAGCTGACAGTTGTTGGTAGCTATGTCAGAGAGCAGCTTCCAGTTTGTTGATACCTTATCAGGTTTCACCGTGACGTCCAATCCTCTGTATGGATCTCCGCACGACGAAGACTTTCCGCAAGTAAACAACCTTACTGCAGCTCAGCTTGTGCAGCCATCTGTTGAAGACCAAGGTCTGCGTGAGCAGTTTGTTGCCCGAGGTGAACGTTCTCCTTCTGTTGATGTCTCAGACTACCAGGGTTTTACATTCCCTGTGCCTAAGCCCCGAAGAGAGGTCCCAACAGCAAAGAATGAAGACCCATTAGCTCCCGTGTATGCTGAAAGGTTTCGTGCATTAGAAGAGAGATTCAAAGCCTTGAAAGGTAAAGACGCTGTTACTCCTAGTGCTGCAGATATGTGTCTGGTTCCTGGCCTAGTGTTGCCTCCGAAGTTCAGAATGCCGAGGTTTGAAAGGTACAAAGGAGATAGTTGCCCGAAGCAACATTTGGTGATGTTCTGCCGAAGAATGACTTCATTTGTGCACGACGACAAGCTGATGATCCATTGCTTTCAAGATAGTCTGACTGGGGTACCTCTGAGTTGGTATATGCAGTTAGAGCGTGATCAGATCCGATCATGGATGGACTTAGCCAATGCCTTCCTGAAGCAGTACGACTATAATCTGGACGAAGCTCCTACTCATGTGCAACTGCAAGAATTGTTTCAAGGGAACAATGAATCTTTCAGAAAGTATGTTCAGAGATGGAGAGAATTTGCTGGTAGAGTACAACCACCGCTCCTGGACCAAGAGCTGAAAGGCATGTTTGTAAACTCCTTGCAGAGTCCGTACTTCGAAAGAATGCTTGGAACCGCACCAAATTTCTCTGAGTTGGTAAGGACGGGAGAGCACATCGAGTATGGTGTAAGGACTGGAAGAATCCCGTATGTTTCAAGAGGTCAGGCCAGTGAAACTGAATCTCTCTATGGCTCTCAATCTGAAGATGAAACTATGATCAATGCGGTCCTGACAGATGTTGGATATCCTCAAGTCGAATCGGTGAAATCTGTTGGTTCTCCGTCTTCTCAGCGGTCAGTATCTTCTGTGTCTCGTTATTCTGGACAGACAGCCGTGCCTGGGGCACCATATCAGGAATCTTATGTCGCTTCCATTGCAAAGCAGCAAACTCGTGCCCGAGGTTATCAGCATCAGCGTCAGAATCAGAGCAGACCTCGCAACAACTTGGAACGAAGGAAAGCTCCTTTTCATCCAGTGCCTATGCCGTATAGCCAGGTGCTACCATCTTTGATCCAGAAGTCTTTGGTGGAACCTAAAGCTCTTAAGCCAGTCCCAGAACCTTACCCTCCTGGGTATAATCCCCACGTTCAGTGTGGTTATCATGGTGGCTCTCCAGGGCATTCGACGGAAGATTGTAAAGCATTTCAGGCGAAGGTACAGCAGTTGATTGACCAGGATCGCATTTCCTTTCGAGAAGGGTTTCTGTTTGTTCATCCCAACCGCTCAGCTGGCTAAGCCCGTAGACTCGGAAGGTATTCCCCAGCAAAAAGAAGCCAGTGATCCAGACAGGCGGGCGCCTCAACATTGGCAGTTCTCAGACCTTTATGTCATTTGCATTTGTAGTTTTTTTTCTGTTAGTTACTACCTGCTTTTAAACATTGTATGTTTCGAATGGTGATAATAATAAAGTGACTATGCATTTTTCTGAATTAATCATGTCGTTGTCGCTCATTTACTGCATTGCACTGACACTTGCATTTTATTCACTCCACTTTATCCCTGTGACTAGCAAAGTTAGGAGAGGGGATGATGAAACTGAAACTCATAACCGATGATCGTATGCTTTCAAGATAAGACCGTACCGATGATGTACAAGGCATTGTTTCAAATCCCCCAAACACTGGAGATATAAGGAGTTAGTCCCTTGTTAACCACTTCGAGCCAGGAAGTAGAAGTTTTTCGGACTTTTTAAACCCTCACATCTTAACCCGGGGCAGGGTAGTTGTCAGTTAGCTTGACTGAGCATTCAAGTCTTACAGAGGAGTGTTGTCTTTCAGGGACCAATATCAGTTTATACCTTTCAAGAGGTCATACCTCACTAATCAGGAGTGAGACAGTTACAATCCTTTCGGAGCAATCAAGGCAACCAGTGTCACACGACTTTGTTCCAAAAGAACGAAAAGAAAGCCCGCTAAGTAAAAAGAAAAAGCTAGGAAGCTAATACTTAGGCAAAAATCAGGGCATCCCGCTGGACTTCAAAAGAAATCGAGAAAAATCGAAAAGAACTCAAAATGAGTCGGTCCAGGCAAAAATTAGGGAATCAAAAGAATGAAAAAGAGGGATTAAAAAGGAAATTTTCCCCAGCAAGTCACAAAGTCGTGTACACAGACACCGAAAGCGAAGAAGGAGTAACTATCACTCTAGAAGAAAAGCTTTATGAGTTCCTTAACTGTGGGTCTTACCATTCAACATACCTCTCGAAGAGGCGAGTGCTTGTGCCAGGTTAACTGAACCTTAGGATCGGAGATCATCACGTAGAAGGGGTGGGTACAAATCAAAATTTGAGCCAAATATCCTTTGTTTCACGAACCGTGAACCCGACCACGATACAACCCTTAAAAGACCTAATTGAGGTAGGGTTAGTCTGAAGCGCATTACGATAAGGTTGAGTAACCTGACTCCTTCTTGACTTGCTAGTCACATCCTTGTTGTATTTTCACTGACCACGTAAGCACTGCGTTTGAACCTCGGTTCACTCGTCACTCACAATCATAGCATGTAAATGAGTGACAGCTCAAAATTTTTTCAAAATCTGCATAACCATCGCATTAAGATTACCATTCGTAAACAGACGATTCTAATTGCAGGTTAGTAGTTGGCATGAAAGAAATTCCACCAGGGAGTAATCGAACAGGACTGAGTAATTCAACAGTCTGAACCAGAATGGTGTATGTTGTGAAGCCCAATGAATCAGGGGCATTATCTTCCGGTGAGTTCGGAATCAGTCAGTCTGAGGACAAGTCCCGAAGCTCCAGTTGATCAGGGGCAGTTTGTTTGAGAAGCAGTTGATCAGAAATGAGTTTTCTCGAGAGCCAATCAGAGGCAATTATGCAGAATGCTGAGATTTGAAGACAGATACTTCAGGTGGATAATCAGACCGGGTTAAGTCGCTAGAACGCTCATTCAGGGGCAAGTCATCGCGGAGAATGTTGAAATCAACTGGGTTGTTAGGTGTTTAATTGGAGATTGAATTCTTTTGTCGTGCAGATACCGGGGCAAATATTCTCGAAGTCTTCTCGTAGCAAGCTGTTCAGAGCAGGTATTCCCAAGAGTTAGATTGGGGCAAGTTGAATTGTACTGGGGCAAGTTGTGCAAGCCAGTCTTTTTATCCCCAGCTGAGTGTAATGGGGCAAGTTGTTCAAACCAGTCTGTTTATCCCCAGCCGGAGTGGAGTATCGGGGAATCATGTCAACACCCTTGTCAAAAACCTTAACATTCCGAAAAAGGCCTTGCTGTCGTTGGATCATTATCCTACAGTTTAAACCTGTTGCGTGTCAGTAACCAGTCATTCCCAAAGTCCAGTTCTCGCCTGGCAAACCGGTAACCAGTTCTCGTTTGGCCCACCCTTCCGTAAGCATCAGTTCCCGTCTGGTGCAGTTTATTGTAACCAGTTCTCATCCTGGTCACCGTTTCTTCAAGTGTTGTATCAGTTCTCGTCTGGTACATGTCATCGCGTAACCAGTTCTCGTATGATCATCGTGTGTTTTAACCTACGTGTTATACCAGTTCTCATCTGGTGTACGTCAGCTTTCAGCCAGTTCTCGCCTGGTTGTCTATGCCTCAGTCTGTTATTCAGTCAGCCCGTCTGATATCCAGAACCCGTAAGTCAGTTCTCGTTTGACCACCTAACATGTTTTCCTATCAGCTCTCGTTTGGTAGTCCACCCTGAATGCTAGTTCTCGTCTAGTATTTCTCATATCTTCCACTGTGTACATAATCCGTGTTTATTCTAAACCAGAAAAAACAAAAAAACCTAAAGGTATCTGACACAGTATTTCCCAATGACCCGCATGTTGTCATGTTCCCCGATACGAAGCTCGACGGATACCAGCGCTCCGAGTAATGTTTGAATTCCTTGTGGACGTTGTTAAATCAGAATTGCCACTCTTCAGCAGATGAACGTTGCTTATTATCCCCGGAAGAGTCGAGATCGTATTTTACCCCGTATCAGAGTAGGATCAGGAGTATCCTCAGCAGATTAAGATTGACATCCTTGATAGTAGGGGCATTTCCAGCAGTGTGCCGCGCGCAATCAACCTCAGTTTAGGTCAATCCCCGTATAGTACAATCAGTTGTCAATGGTTTGAAGGAAGCATCCCCAAGTAGAGTTGTTTTCTTCCCCCAGTGAAGTCGTCAAGCAGGGTTGCCTTTTCATTTCTCCAACAGGGCAGTTATCCCCAGCGGATTTGATTTCCTGTTTCCAGCATTTATTTTGCTGAGATGATCCTGTGACTTCAGTTCATCCCCAGTAGAGTTGGCATTGCCTTCGGCATTTATTTTGCCAAGCGGTTTTCAGACCTGGTGATCTCTGGCAGCTCGAGCCTGCATTAGCATTCGCATATATAGTCATTGCATTTATACAAACATATAGTATTTCCATGCCATCTGGGCATCACATTTTCAAGCAAAACGCATAGCATTTAACACTGCATAGCATTTAACATTGCATAGCATTGTGCATGATTGCACAACATTTAGCATAAACGCATATCATTCCCACCGTGTGGGTCATGGCGCAGAAGCATACGCATCATAAACATGACCTAGGTCGTTGTCATTCTTGTTTTACAGGTGTTCAGCCGAAAGACCAGTTGCTCAAGATGATGCCTGATATTCTCCCCAACGAGGTCATTTTCTTAAGATGATTCTTAAAGACCCCGGTGTAATCTCCACAGTCGCTCGCTCAAGATGATTTTTGAGATCCCCAGCGAAGTCTTCAGTTCAAGACGATTCTTGAATTCCTCAGCAGAGCCGTTTGCTTAAGATGATTCTTAAGACCTCAGTACAGCTTCCCGAGTTGTTCGCCTAGTATGATGCTTGAGCTCCCCGGTAGCGTCCCCAACAAGAGTTGCCCAGGAAGATTCCTGGAATACCCAGCAGAATGAAGTCTCCAGAATGGTTATCGGTTCAGGATGATTCTTGAAGGTGCCCGACGGATATGTTTGATTCCAAGCTCAGGTTTCGTACCTTTGGATATGCAAGATTCCAAGCTCAGGTTTCGTACCTTTGGATATGTTTGATTCCAAGCTCAGGTTTCGTACCTTTGGATATGTTTGATTCCAAGCTCAGGTTTCGTACCTTTGGATATATTTGATTCCAAGCTCAGGTTTTGTACCTTTGGATATGTTTGATTCCAAGCTCAGGTTTCGTACCTTTGGATATGTTTGATTCCAAGCTCAGGTTTCGTACCTTTGGATATGTTTGATTCCAAGCTCAGGTTTCGTACCTTTGGATATGTTCGCCTCCAAGCTCAGGTTTCGTACCTTTGGATATGTTTGCCTCCAATATTAGGACGTGTACCGTTGGAAGTGTTTGTTTCCATCCCAAGCTCAGGTTTTGTACCTTTGAGATGTATACTTCGGATTCCCGGACCGGGTTTGTGTTCGACGGCGAGGTTGAACGTTTGGATTTGACGGCGAGGTCAGATCATCATTTGTTCGACGGCAAGGTTGAATGTTTGTTTGACGGCGAGGTCAGACTCTTTAAATCCCCATCAGAGATGATGTTTGTACGACGACGATGTCGAGTGTCTCTAAGAGGATGTTTGTTTCCGACGGCGATGTCAGATTCAGTTTTCCAGCGGCGATGCGGGGTATTCTGTTAGATGTGTTTCTCCAGCGGCGATGCGGGGTATTCTGTCAGATGTGTTTCTCCAGCGGCGATGTTGGGTGTTGTGGTTGTCTGAAGGCAATATCAGAAGAAGTTAATGTGGATGACTGACGGCAATGTTAGATCAGTATTTCTCCAGATAGTTGCGTGCAGCTATTATTCCAGTATCATGAGTTGAGTAGTTGGCAAATTTTCGGGTTTACCGGGATTCAACCGTCTCGCACCTTGATTGGCTGAGAGCCGTTCGCTCCTCACCCAGTCAGGTCCAAGCCGCTTGAACAGGGGCAGCTGTTGCACCCCAAAATTTGACCAAACGGGTCTCGTATCTGGCTCGATGTTTCGACGCATAACCGCATTCGCATCTGCATATTGCATACATTGCATTTTGCATTGGTATTGATTTTATCAGGGATCACAACTCTCGTCTCGTGTTTCAGATGTCTTTTATCAGTTTGAATAGGTAGAATCGTATTTTTGGGATATTTCGGTGCCCGTTTATTTTTACCGGTTATTTTGGTGCGCTCTCGCAGTGTTATTTGTCGTTTGGTGCTATTTTTGTTCCCTCGGGAATTATTGTGATTTTTCTGGATTTTATTGGCCATTTTTAGATTTTTAATAGCTTTTAAATCGTTTTTAGAATTTAATAGGATTTTTAATAGCTTTAATTCTTTTTAAATAGGTTTAAATCATTTTTTAGCATTTTTTAGAATATTATAGATTTTATTTTGGTTTAGATTTTCTTTTAATTAGTTTAATAAGAATTTAGATGTTTTAGGATAATATAGCATTTATAGAATATTAATAGATTTTTTCTAGAATATTAAATAAATAGTTTTTTTAGATATAATGTTTTAGAATAATAAATAATTTGTTAATAGAACTTAAATGCTTTTATTTTAGATATAGTTTTCATAGAATTTAATATAGTTAATTAGAGTTTAATAAAAGTTTAAAAGTTTAGATCAATAGAGATTTATTAGAGTTTTTTAGGTTTAATCATTAATTAGTTGGTTAATCATTCCCATCTTAATCCAGCTTTGCTTCACTAATCCATTTTCATGCAGGTTTTAGGTTTTGTTATGCAAATTCGGTGGGCCTTATTGTCCTAATTCGCAGGCACAAATTCAGCATCAATCCAGTTTTTGTCCAGCAATTTTCCAGCCACGTCCAGAAAGTTCCAGAAGCTTCCAGAGTAAGCTCAGTATAAAGCCTCAAGCGAGCCACGTGTTAGAGGAGGATGGCCCCACGTTACGCTGCCATCACACGCCACCTCACCCTCACGATTCCTCTCCCACTGCCACGCCAGGCCCCGCGTGTAACCCATGCACCTGTCCTCTCCACTACCTCCCCCACGCGTCACACCACCAATGCCCCACCGGGAACACCCACCGGCCGGCATGCATGGCCGGCGGCCACCGCACCCCTCACCGGAAACCTAACTTCTCCCCAGAAACCTCCTATCTTCATCGTCCTCCTCTCATCACCACCATCAGCCTCGCCAGAAAACCTCCAGAAACCCAGATTCCGGCCAACATTCATCTTCCTCCTCCAATCTCCGATCAACACTCAACCAGATTTCCTCCAACGTTCTTCCATCTCCTTCAACCTTCATCTCATTCCCAGAAACTCAACCTTCGACCTCCTTCAACATGAAACCACCATCGACGATCCCCAACAACCATCAGTCTTCCTCATCTCCAGATTCATCATCATCATCACGTTCATCCCTAAGAACGCGCCTCCGTTCTTCATCAAGAACATCACGATCCAGTTTCCCAGATTCGAGACCTCTTCAAGATATCCAACCACCAGAATAGGCATCAATCTCCACTGTTTTCTAGATTCTTGATGAAGGTCATAGGGTCATGGATTTACGGTTCCTTCTCCAGTTCGTGCACCAGTTTCATCAATATCATTACCAGAATCCTCTTTCGTTCAAGATTGGCGAACCTTCAAGCCGCTTCCCAGAAGAACATGCAAGAACTTCATCTGATACTTCTGTTGTTCTTTCGCAAATCTCCAGATCTATAATGAACACCATGGATGGTCATCAGAGCTTCGAAGCTTCGAAGCTTACTCAGAATGAGAAATTGCGAATGCCGTGATCTTGATGATTCAATGTTTGAGGCTTGTTTGCAGGAGATGATGGTGGAAGAATAATTGAGTCTGGGAAGAACGAAGACGGAGGAGATTGAACGAGTAAGGTTCAGAGAGGAGTTGGAAGCTGCGCGATGAACAGTGCCAGCATAATTAGGGTTTGGGTGTGTTTTTTCTGAAGTTGGATTCCCATGGCCAATGGGCCTCAAGCCCAATTGATTCTGACCGTACGCCTCACTTTTCCATTATCCCCCCCCCCTCCGTGTGGTCTGTGGGCCAAATCCACCAACTCAAGCCCAACGAGCATACACTGCATTCTGGCCAGCACACCCCCCCCCTCCGGGTTCTACAAGCAAACAGATGGGCTGGGCCCAGCTGCAGTTTTTCCATTTATTTCTTTTAATCTCCCCCTGTAATAAGTGTTGTAACCCCCATCCCCTTGTACATTTTCTTTTATTTTTTTTTAGTTTTTTACATGAAGAAATATGTGGAGAGTATTATGAAAAAAGAATAAAAGAGAAAATATTATGAAAAATAGTGAGAAAAAGAGGAGAAAAATAAAGAGAAAATATTATGAAGAAATAGAGAGAAAAATATTATAAGAAAAAGAAAATAGTGAGAAAAAGATTATAATAAAAAGAAATAGAGAGAAAAATATTATAAGAAAAAAGGAAAATAGTGAGGAAAATATAGAAAAAATATATTGAAAAAGGAGAGAAAATATTGTGAAAAAATACATAGAAAAATAATAGAATATATTTTGAAAGAAAAAAGAAGAAAATAGTTGAAAAATAGCAAAAAATATTAGATGTAATATTTTTTAGGATTTATTTTCTTTTTAGGGATAGTTTAGAAGTCCACTTGTTAGGGGACTATTTCCCATTCGATTTTTTCAGGATAGAATAGGATAGTATTTCCTAGGAATTTATTTTCAGTATTCACTCATTGTAACCGTTTTTCAGAGATTAATAAAACGAGATTTGAGCTGTGGTCCCGATAGTAGCCGAACTACAGCTGCTCTGATTTCTCGTACCAGACGAGAATATGTAGGCATAGGATGCGATATCCTAGCGAGTACACTAACAACTGACTTTTTGTTCTCTCGCTGCTGTGCGATCGAGACTTTCCCGCTGACGATTAACTGTAACCATTTTTCTCTCTTGCCCAAGTGCATTTGAGACCAAACCATAGTTTTGCCCATAGGTTCCCGACCCTGTGAAGCCAGTTGTTTTTCTCACTGCTGTGTGAGAATACCTTTGTTTAGCCGTAGTTAGCCTGAACTACGTAAAGCTCTGATCTTCCATGCAGTGGAAGTACGTAGGCACAAGACGCGAGGTCTTGGCGAGCCAATTTCCCTGTAGTCCCGAACTACGTTGACTCTGACTTTCTCTCTTGAGAATACGTAGGCATAGAGTGCGACGCTCTATCGAGTCAATTCCCTTCTGTTTAGATTTAGCAGCCGTAGATAGATTGTTTTGCATCCTTTAGACAACCCAAGCAAGCGTGGATCCCGTCGAGTACGACGGACGTGAGGGGTGCTAATACCTTCCCCTTGCGTAACCGACTCCCGAACGCTAATACCTTCCCCTTGCGTAACCGACTCCCGAACCCAGGTTTTGGTTGCGATGACCATACCTTTCCCCCGTTTTTTGCGAGGTTTACTTCGAGCGTTTCCTTTCCCGCTCCGAGGGATAAATAACGCACGGTGGCGACTCTTCTGTCAGCCGGCGCCGATTTTCGCAGTAGCGACAGCTAGCTCACGCCACCTCTGGGCAGACTCTTTGAAACTCTCGTTATTCTTCTGAGAGAGATTTTAGAGTTGGACCCTGTTCGGCGCGAGGTCGCTGTTGTATTGGTAGTGTTTGACAAAAGCTTCTGCTAACTCCTTCCAGCTACCAATTTGAGTATGCTCTAACCCCATATACCATTCCAAGGACGGTCCCGAAAAGCTGTCCTGGAAAAAATGCATCAGCATCTTTTCGTCATCAGAGTAGGCGGACATTCTCCGGTAGTAAGATTGCACGTGAACTCTCGGGAAAGTATCCCCCTTATACTTGTAAAATGTGGGCACTTTAAATTTGATTGGTACCCTCAAGCCAGGGACCAATCCCATGTTAGCCACGTCCAGCCCCGTGGAGTTCTGATTAGCAAGATTCCTCATCTGTTCTTCCAATAACCTGAACCTTCTATCACTGTCAGGGGGCATCTCAAGATCCCTGCCTGGAGGAGGGAAAACATCTTCCTGACGGTCTTCACCCTAGTGAGAATCCTCATTACCATAACCAACATAAGCAGTGTTAGGACCAAAACCAGCCTGATTGATCCTGGGACCATACCCCGTGTTACCAAAACCCTGATTTCCGGTGCCTGGCCCAAAACCAGCATTGTGAGCACCCATTCCAACACCATTGTGGCTTGCATTGCGAAAACCTGCGTTACCGAAGCCCTGATTGCCGTAACCTTGATTTCCATAACCCTGGTTTCCATAGTCTTGATTACCACCAAACCCAGTGTTGCCAACACCAACACCCATACCAGTATTCCCAGCACCAAGACCAGTGTTTCTAACTCCACCATTGAACCCAACATTTCCAGCACCAATGTTTCCATTAGTTTCCACATGCCCATTTCCGTTACCAGTGACATTTTTGTTCCCAGCTCGGTTACCATTCTCAGTCGCATTGAGGACAACCACTGGTACAACATCACCAGCTTGGAGAGTTTCACCATGAGGAGGATCAGTAGCAATTCCGCCATGTAGTACACCCTGACTGTCGACCCTAGCAATGAGGGGCTGCACCAGAGTTTGCAGCTGCTCCTGGCCCTTGGCCATAGTCTCCATCATCTGCATGAACTGCGCCATCCGGTCGCGCATCTCTTGCATCTCAGTCTGCATCTGGTCCATGGCTTTCTTACAGTTGCTTCTAGTAGAGTAGTGATGAATACGCTGATTGGCAATCCTGGAACCTGCATCAACAGAGGGTTAGGAAACACGGTACAAGGTAGCTGCTATGCGAATGATTTATACAGATTCAAACGTGTGTTTGTGCGTTAGGGAGAGTTTTCCCCCGATTCGAGTGCCACAGTGCAAGTGCTGATAATAAGAAATCCGGGTCTAGTCACTGGAATAACATCTCATATATAGATAAGGCCCATAAGGAAGTAGTACAAAGTCAATGAATACATGGGGAATCAATAGCATGACCTCAACCAACAAGCCTGATGATGGTCAGCCTACAGCTAAAATCAGAAAAAAATACAAAGAGTTACATAGATAATCAAGTGCGACAACGGGCACGAAACTCCTCTAGCAACTCTTTTGTCTTGGGATGATCAGGTCGAGTGAGTAACCCTTTAATGAGCAACTCTCTCTGCATAATAGTACACTGGAGACCTTCAACTGAATCTTCCCACGCTCCCTGGCCAAAGAAATCTTCTAACTTTCGCTTCTTGGACTCGAACCTCTGCTTGCGATCTTTCAGGTTAGCGATAGCTTTGTTCAGCATGTCCTCAGTGGCATATCTGCGAGCGGTTTCCTCATCAAACCTCTTCTCACTAGCCTTCACCCGAGCCTTCAGTTTGGAGATCTGTTGTTTCAGTTTGTCCTCCTTTTCTTTGTTGTTGGCTATAGTGGCATTCCACTGCTGATAGAACTTGGATATTCTTCGGTATGCTTCATCCAAATTCTGCTTCTCAGTAGCCTGATTATACTGCTGAATAGGTGCGGTAGTAGGCTCTTCCACCACTGGAAGGCACTCCTGCTTAGCAGGTGGAAAAGGCATCCCTATAGTCTCTGCTCTGGTCTTGATCCAGGTCACATACGGAGTGTAAGCTTGGCTATTACTTTTCCCCAACAATGACTTCCCTCGTCTACTGATATCATTCCAGGCATGCTGAAGCTTAGATAACATATCCCCCTCTAGAAGACCGGTGAGGTACAGAGATTCCTGCACCTCTTCATCCTTTGGCGGAACTCTCAAAGCATAAGCAAACTGTCTGACAAGTAGAGACGGATTATAGTTGATACAACCCTTTCTTCCAATCAAAGGCACATTCGGAAACCCACTGCAACTGAATATAACCTCAGTACCCAACATATCTATTCAAACCAAACAACACTCTCTGCTGATAAACCCATCAATCGCTCAGACCACTCAGCTGTGGCTGCAGATGAAGCAAAAAGACCCTTCTTGGGTAGGTGACTATCAAACCATTTGTATAGTAAGGGTACACAGCATGATACATTCTTACCCCTTCTATTTTCATTCTTGTAATGCACGGAATGATAGACATCGCCAATCAAGGTAGGAACTGGATTCCCTGATGCAAAGATATGAAAGGCGTCAAAGTCTACAAAATCAGGCATGTTAGGAAACAAAATGATACCATATATGCAGAGAGCAAGAATGGCGTTGAATACAATCCAACAACCGTCTTTGGCACACTGTTGGGATTTCCCAACTAAGAACTGCAGAGAAAAACCTGGAACCCCATTCCAATTGGACAAGATCAACTCAGAGGCGTCCAGATGAAGAGAAAAACCTAGATTATCCAGATTAGGCTTAACATCCATATGAACGAATGACATCTGACTCTTGATAGGCACACCCAATAACTCAGCATATTCCTCTAATGTAGGTGCAAGAATGAAGTCCGGGAAAGTGAAACATCTCAAAGGAGGATCATAAAAATGCAACAAGGCATACAACCCATTCAACTCATACACAGAAGGCTTACGGACCAAACTGAGCAGCTTCCCATAAGATTTTATGAATTCACCTCTCACAGTATCATCTTCCAAAGCAATCAAACTGGATAACTCAGCAACATCTGGAGTAGGGAGCTTGTATGCCACATTCTTCCTCAAAGAACCCATAATAACACAACGGAAGGCGAGAAAACCGGAACCGGGGGATAATGTACCTGCAACACAGACACGCGTTAATGATATGCAAATGAGTATGCAAAATGCAAAATGCAAACATGCAACAGGGTATCAAGATGGTGCTGCTGAGAAGACCAAGATTCTGATCCAACATAATCACAACACTGCTCTGATAGCACAACCCTGAAGAGGACCAATAAATATGAACTGTCGAGAACAATCACATCTCTGACGATAAGAACCTCTGAACCCAACAACACTAATTCACTGTCGAGAAAACCAGGTAGTCTGAAGGTTAAGGTTTCCTGCAATAACCCGACCCCGCTTACAGGTATGGACCTAAATCACAGACAAGGTATGGCATCCTATGTGTTTCCCAGCATCACAGACTTTCAAGAGCGATGATACGATACCCAGAAGGTGTGGCATCATCATCTCCTGAAGTGGCCTCACTCTGCTGAGTCACAAATGATCGGTCCCCAGAGTCGACAATCCTCCAAACCAACAACCCCTCAAGCCCAAAGGGCCGTAAAAGAAGTCAACCGGGAGAACCTCGTCTGAGCGTGGATTTCATGAGACACTAGTGCCTGCAAAGCAAGCACGCGCCCACTAATTTCCACAACTAATGCTAAGTACACTCAAGCCTTGGTCTGGCTTCTCACTCATCAGAGCCCCCTTCCCACAACAGCACAATAATAATAATATCATACTGAAAAATAAAATACGGAAAGTGCGATAAATAAAACCCAACAGGTAAACACACAAGCGCTAGGATTGACTCGCATAGGGAACCAGAGTCCCCAGCAGAGTCGCCAGCTGTCGCTACCGTGAAAAACGAGGCCGGCAAAACAGAAGAGTCGCCACCTTTCGTTATTTATCCCTCAGAACGGGAAAGGAAACGATCGGACAAACCTGATGCAAAGGTATAAGACAAGGTCATCACAACCATTGTCTGGATTCGGGATTTGATTACGCAAGGGGAAGGTATTAGCACCCCTCACGTCCATCGTACTCGATGGGATCCATGCTTGTTGTGTTTATCTGACGGGTTTGTTAAGTCTATCTACACTAAAGGTCTGGTCTGAAAAGAAAAGAAAATGACTCGGCAAAGCGTCGCACTTTATGCCTACGTATTCCCGTCTGGAACGAGAAATCAGAGTCAACGTAGTTCGCCTAACTACGAGGGAAGGTTTCTCGCCAAGATATCGCATCTTGTGCCTACGTACTTTCACACAGCGCGAAAGATCAGAGTAAACGTAGTTCGGGACACGAGAGACACATTTTTGTCTTTTTTATCCGAGTAAGGTTAACAGACGGTTCCAGCAGTTTGGTGTATGCAACTCGCTCGACGGAGACTTAGGCGTTTACCGTTTGCGGTAGAACCGAGAGTTAACAGAACTCTCCTTCTGAAAAAGGGTTTCCAAGAATTAAGGGTCCAAGAGGACAAAAAGAGTTTGATCTTTGTTTTCTGTTTTTTAGAGAAGTATCTTTTATGGATGTTTGCAATCGATATCGCACTAGAGACTATGACCTGAGAGTGAATGCGTTGCATGTCACCCAAAGGGTGCCACACTAAACATCTAGACTGTTGAAAAGAAACTCTCCAACAATCCTTTCTCAAGTAGCTTAAGGCTCGTAGTGTACGACGTCAATTAACCTTTATTACTGTATTTTGATTTTGTTTGAAGATGAGAAGAGAAAAGACGCACTAAAGGGGAACTGATCCAATCCTATAGTTGTCATGCAAAATGAACCTATGGTTGAGGTTAGGAGGGAATATACCTAATGTTATCATGCATGGTTAGAACCCTAATGTCTGTCATAACTTCTCTTGAACAAGAGAAGTCAGAGTTCCTAGGGGAACATGGCAAAGGAAAACAAATAGCAAAAGAAATAACTGTACAGAAATTATTGTAAATAAAATGCATGCAATGCAGCACACAAGCAGAAGGAGCCAAGCTCAACTTCTAGAGCAAGCAAGCCCAAAGGCAACACACAAAACACAGGCAAGGGAGACAGACTCAACCTTAAGCCAGCAAGCAACGCCAGATAATAACAGTCAAGCAGAGGGAGACAACCTCAACCTCTAAATGTAGACAAGCAAAGGGAGCTATTCTCAACCTTTAGGATGCTCTTAAGCCTAGATCACTATATGAGAAACCTATTCTAAATGCAACACACATTCAATCAGTCACAAAACAAAGTAGAGCAGCCAGAGAAACAGCAGACAAACATCAGATAAACAGCTCAACAGCAAAGCGGATAAACAGCAAACAATCAAACAGTCTGCAAACAAACAACTTCAAGCCACCTCAAGAGAAGCCTTCATCTTCATGCCTCAATAAGCTTCAACAAAAGGAAGAGAAATAACATCAAGAATATTGGATTGATGATGGGAAGCAGGAAGGAAACTAAGGGAATCCTACCTGACACTCAACCAGTCATCTGAGAAAGGCATCCTCAAAGGTTCTACCTCTTGTAAAATGCCACACATCCTTCCAAAGGAAAGATGAGGCTTTCACATAGGGACCTTGAATCATAGGATGAGAATGGAAAGCAATCAAAGCAATCCATGTTTGAGGAAGAAAGAAAACTACTTCTAAGCTCTTTCCTAAACCCTAATTCCTATAAGCTACAAGAAATCTATCAAAAGGAAAGGAGAACTCTAAGCCAAGCTCCACAATCAACTCCAAAGAAGCTACAACATGCCCATAACATCATCCAAGAAGAATCACAAGCTCATCATGCACCCAAAGCCACCATTGAAGGCAATATAAAGCAAGCACCAAGTTAGGAGCACCCATTGAACAACCTAATTGTAAATTCTATCTAAAATAGCAAACTAGATTCTAAAAATCTATAAATTTTCCTAACGGAACATGCAAATGTTAAGAACCTATAGTCTAAATATCAGAGCCTAACTCAATTTCTAAGGCAACTAATAAAAACCTAAATTATAAAGTGTCAAGGGAAACCATGAAAGGGAAGGCTCTAAAAACCTAATCCAAAAAAGAATCTATGATTATCTAAAAATCATGAGAAAATTCCTGAGGGAACATACATCTCTAATCTACAATCTAGCAAAAAATCAAGTCAAGATTCCATACCAATTGACCAAACAAAAATCAGCAAACAGATGGAAGAAATATGCAAAAATAAGGAAATATCAAAAAATAGAAAAATACCAATTAAATTGCAAAATAATCAAAAATTAAATCTAATAGCATAGAAAAATCACAAATGAAGAGAGGATCATGGAGATATTTTTAGTTTATTTTTCTGATCAAAAAGGGATTTAATATGAATTTAGAAATGAAAAAGGAATTAAAATAAATCCAAAACTAATTAAAAGTAATTAAAATGCTAGGAATTATCACAGCCATGGGATCCTAAGACTAAGTATGCTGATCAGAGGGTAGAGCGCATGTCCACATGAGGTGTTGAGGTGGCAGCCAGGTCATTTAATGAAAACGCCGCGTTTTGGCATTGGAGGCAAGTCCTCAGTTCAAATCTCAGCCATCAGATGATCCTACCGAGTCAAGCCATTCACACGATCTAATGGCTCTCAGACATTCTTCTTCCTTTGAACTCAGGTGAGGGAAACGCAGAACACGGCCGTGAATGGCCAGAGCTTCGCCGGCGACTTCTCCAACATTCTATCTCTCTCATAACTCAATGAAATCGCTCGATTCTTGAATGAAAGTTGGAGAAAATTTCACCAGGAATATGAATATGGCACTCAATAGCGTTGAAACTCCAAGATCAAAGAGATATATCACTAAACAGAAATCGTGTCCATTCCTAATTTGTCTCTAAACCTCCAATTTCTGATCCAGAATCCATCTAAGGTCTTCACTAAAGCCTAACCACATGCCATTTCTACATAAATCATGCTACAATAAGAGAAAAGTTGAATTACACCAACCTGACTTTGAGCTCTGAATTGAAGTATCTAGGGCACGATTCTAGCTTCCAAACACTGCAGATCTCTTCAATGGAGTGTGAGGAAGGTAATTGAATCCTTGATTTGCTCTGAAACTGCCTTGAATCCAAAACACGAATTGCACTTTCTTGCTTGAAACATCAATGGCTATCTCTGAGTTCTTCCCCAAATGAGCACCAACCTTGCTATGGAAATGATTCTGAACTCTTATAGAATTGATTGGAAGGTTCTAGAGGCCCATCGAAAGCCCAAATCAGAATATCCAAAATCCAATTCTTCTTCAAAAATTTGAACATGCCATGCACGGATTTTGCTTGTTTCTTTCTCCAAGAAGCTTCTGGTAGCTTGCACAACACACCTTGAATGCAATTAGATCAGAAGGAGCTCTCGATTTAGCCTTGTGACTGATTTTTGATGTGTTACTTATATGTGAAGAAACCACTTGAAACTCCATGAATTATAGGTCAAATGCAAATTCCACTAATGCCAATATTCTCCAAATGGTTTTTCTGATCAAAATGAGTATTCATTCGCATTGTTTTAAGCACATATCAATTAATTTGAATTTTTCAATTAAATGCCTTTAAATTCCTCCTTTTTGCAAAATTTCTCAAACCAAGTCTCACCCTAAGCCAAATCAATTCATCATGAGGACATGGTTGACTTGAAAACATCATTTGGAGCAAGTTTTGTGTTGAACAAAATTGCATTTGAAGCTTGCAAGATGGAGAAAATGACCTATAATTCCAAATGACCTATAATCTTACTTTCCCAAAATACCCCTAACTTGTAAACCTCATAACTTGAGTTCTACAAATTATATGGAAGACTTATAATACAATTTGGAAATATAAGATCAAGACCTACAACTTTTATGTTGGCCAAAAGTTCAAGACAAACACCTTTCTAGGTCAAAAGTTCCTTGGAAGTTGGTGAACTTTCACAGACAAATTTCACATTCCTCAGATGACCTGTAACTTGTCTGGACCATAAATTGAGTTCTATAAATCCAATGGAGGACTTCTAGTACTCAAATTAAAGCTAAGAGCATGCTCTACAAGTTTCATGTTGGTCAAAAGTGGAAATGAAACTTTCATCTTGAGGTAAGTGGTCTTGAAGTTAGGCACTAAATAAGGGATTTTACCCTGAGAACCCTAATTTAGCAACTCCTCACACTTTGAATTCTTCTTACATAGATCTTGGAATATCATCTCATGTGTCTCAACACAACTATCCATGATTGAAAAGACTTAGAATTTAGCTTTGGTCCTCTTCAATTGCCCAGTTGGCTTAGGATTACTCAGATGAAAACCCTACTTACAACACCCTCAACTGTGGCTCTTCACACTCGGCACAATGACTTGATTGAGCTCCACCATGACCTTCAAGACACTCTATGATCTCTAACCATACACTCTCTCCTTGATTAAGACCTCACAATCCACTGATGATCTTCAATTGGTCCTCAGATTAGGAGATTAACCATATATAAACAACTGAATTCCTCAAGAACCCAACCCTCTTCCTGATGGTTATGGTGACTTCTCAAGCTTGAATAAAACCTCTAGATAGGCTCCTCTGGATATAAACCACACTTGATCCCCTGCACAAATGAACAATGCTATGCTATGCAAATGTTAAATCAATGATATGCTAAGGCATTGAAACATAAACCAAGTAAGAAAAGGTTAAGAAAATTTGGGGGTGCAACACCGATGGTACAAGGAATAGAAAAAGTTCTCGGGTCTTTGCACTTTTGTGGCAGGACCGGAGTAGTGAGGAGGACTGAAACATTTTCTTGGCCTGTAAATTTTCCAGATGGCTTGGGCTGAATAAAGGAAGAAATATTTCTTCCCAAATTCACTCTCTCACTTCCCTTCATCCTCCTCTTGTTGGTGCACAAATCCTTCAGAAACTTCGCATACTTAGGAACCTGCTTAATCACATCAAGTAACGGAATGTTTATCGCAACTTTTTGGAAAACATCTAATATCTTGCTTTCTTTGTCTCCCTCCTCAATTCTCTTATTTTTCAGAACTCTATGTGGGAAGGGAACTGGTGGTACATATTCTTTTTCTTTATTTTTTTCAGTTTCGACCACAACAGAAGAAGGGGAAGAAAGTTCAGTTGGGTGAGGTTCAGAAGTAGGAAGTTCAGAAGTTACCTCAATGATTTTTTTTTATTTTTTTCAGGGGATGGTTCTGTAACTTTTCCGGATCTCAAAGAAATTGCACTCACATTAGCATTAGGACCATTTGGATTGAAAACTGTTTGGGCTGGAAGTTGGTTCGACCCTTGGGCTTGCATGTTATTTATTTGAGTAGCAAGTTGTCCCATCTGTGTGTTCAAGGTCTGGATGCTAGCATCGGTCCTTTGTTGGAACTGAAGGTTGTTGACGGCCATTTGTTTAACAAGTTTCTCTAAAGAAGGTCCGGAAGGTGCAGGGGCAGCAACCGCTTGAGGTGGGTTAGGTTGTTGGCTGGTTTGTGGGTTTCCATATCGGAGGTTGGGATGGTTCCTCCAATTCGGGTGGTACTTATTAGTGGACAGGTCAGGAATGTTGTACCGGTTCTGGTTGTTACTTTGATTGTAAATGGTTGCAGCATAAGCTGGGGGTAATTCAGTAGGCTTATTATCTTGTAGAATAGGACATGTATCAGTAGGATGATCAGAAGAAGTAAAAATACCACATAACCTTGGTGGTTGGGTTTGATGGGCTGCTTGAGCCTTACCTACGACTATCAACTATTGCACTAAATCTTTCAGCTCACTCATTCTGTTTTTGAAGGCTTTGTCGGAATGCGCAACATGAGAAGATACATAAATTTCATTCACACCCTTTATTTGGATAGAATTATTTCTTGTTATGAACTGTTGGGAATTGAGTGACATATTCTCAATTAAAGCCTTGGCAGCGGCTGAAGTCTTATCAACAAGCGCTCCACCACTAGCAGCATCAAGAATGTTCCTATCCATCGGTAACAACCCCTCATAAAAGTACTGGATGAGTAGTTGCTCGGTGATCTGGTGTTAAGGGCAGCTGGATACCAAATGTTTGAATCTATCCTAATATTCGGTCAAAGACTCATTACCCTGTCTAATACCACAAATATCTTTTCTTATCGAGGCAGCTCTAGAGGCAGGAAAATATCTCTCTAAGAACACTTTTTTCAGAGCATTCCAGTTTGCAATTGAATTTGGTTCGAGGGAATATATCCAATCCTTTGCCGCACCCTGCAATGAAAAAGGAAAAGCTCGAAGTTTGATATGATCTTCAGTTATCCCTTCAGGCTTCAATGGCGTAGAACACACCACTTGAAATTCCTTCAAATGCTTATGAGGATCTTCACCTGCAAGACCACTAAACTTGGGCAACAAATGGATTAAACCCGATTTTAATTCAAAAGGAACAACATCAGCAGCATACTCAATACACAAACCGTTATAATTCTCATCAGGAGCAGCTAATTGCCTTAAGGTTCTATTGTCAGCCATTTCAAAATCAAGTGCAATGGTGGGTGGTGGTGGTGAACTAGTGGAAACCTGGACTGCTCTACGTCGTGTGTGCAGAGTTCTCTCTACTTCAGGATCAAAAACAACAAGCTCAGAACAGGATGACCTAGTTGCCAGGACTAATGCATAACAATGCAGCAACAATATTCAAAATGCCAACAATGTCCCTAAAAGTAAAAAACAAACACAAATAAGGAAATCGATCAAAAAAATAAAATAAAATAAAATAAAATAACCGAAAAAAAAATAAATTGACACCGAAATTAATCTAATGACTTAAAAATAGAATTTTGAGAATTTTTTCCGACTCTATGAAAACAGTAAATAAATCATTAAAAATAGAAAAATGATGAATTACTCCCTTAAATGATTAATCTAATAATTTTGAAAGCACACCTCCCTTAAATACTCCGTAGTAAGGGACAAACGTTTCTAGAATTTTTCTGCTTCAAGTGCCCAGAACAGAATTCGATTCGAAAGCAATTTTCAAAAAAACCAATTTTTTACGATTTGGACTCTAAAACACGAATTCGACGAAATCGCGAGGAAAGTAAGGTCTAGACTCGAGGACACTAACCCTATGACACTAAAACTAATTAATAATGACAAGAATCCCCGACAACAGCGCCAATTTGACCCGCTGTCGCGCTTGGATCAAAACGAGTGTTTTTGTAAAAATGCGGTATAACGACAGTACTCGAAATATCGTTCTCAAGGATTCTTAATTATTACTAATCGAATAAAAGGGGGGTTTGTTTGGTTATGATCAATTAAATAAAGAGATTGCAATTAAGCGGTTAAAATAAGTGATTATCAAAATAAGTCAATCTACTGTTTTTGGTTCCGGCTTATCACGGGTTTCTACCTTACCAATTTCCTAAGCGGCTTCGATCTCTATTCGATTCCTATGTCAATTGACAAGCGCAAAAGATATAAACTAGATTGACAATCCTGTATTCCAAATTAAGCAAACGGATTAAGTTTTCATGAATTAAGCAAACACGAATTATAAACGCGAATTAACGACAAAGCGACGTAACGGCGAATAAAAGTTAAGGATGCAATCATACGAATTTAATCAAAACAATTCTATAAACTAACAGATTAAGCAAATGCAATTCATAGAATAGTGTTGAAAGAGAAACGAATTGAATTGATAAAGTATAAACCTCAAAGCGTTGGAACGCGATTACAACAAATTAACTCTAAGGAATTAGTTCTCCATTCCAATCGTACAAGCTTCAACAATAATTTCGTGAATAGTGACTAATGTGAACAGTAACACGAGTTCTCCTTAAAAAGGCAAACAATGGATCCAGTTCAAAATTCAACTGGGTCGAAAATATAACCCAGACCCAAAACATGACCCAAAACTAAAACAATATCCTAATGCTACAACTTCAAAGAATGTTCTGGGAAAATGTGTTCTGAATCTGACTTTGACTCCAACACGAAAGTTGTAGCTCTATCTCTTAGCTTTCCGGAGATTTTTAGAACGCCTCAAACGGATTCCCGGAACTCCAATTATGATTGTTTCCATGCAGACTGCTAAAGCTGAAAAATAAAATGCGAAAATCAAATTAAACCAAAAATAAAATAAAATATAAAACATAATAAAATATAAAAATGATCAAAATAAAGTAAAGAAATTCCTAAGTAAAAATATAGGAGAATGTGCATAAATATGCACTGATCAACAACACATCAGACCTTTATATAAGTAGCATGGGCTACTTTTTGGAAAATATCTAATTTTGTTTTGTACTTGCATTGAGAGGATTTTTCTGGCCTAGAAACTCATTCCTTCATTCTTCATCATCTCTTAGCAACATTTCACAAAAAGAAGGTGGATTCCCATCCATTCTCGATTATTCAACGCGGATGTTGATCAACCTTCTTCCGAAACTTGTTGCTCAAGTCATCATGAAAATGAGTAGCTAAATCTCTCTCTTGTCAAGGTTAGGAGTAGTTAGTTCAAATTTTATGTATTCTTCTTAATCTCTTGTATGTGAACAAGTTCATAATCAATATAGGTGAAGTTATTTGCCATTATTTGTATATTTATGGTTTAGTTTGTATTAGAGATAAACTTTCCAAGTCTTGACCTAATATCTTCATCTATCAACTATACAAATGCTAGAGATATATTTGAAAGTTGATATCCGCTTTGTATCGTTCTTAAAGCTTATTATTTTGATCCGTTATTTAGAGAGATCATTTAACGGTCAAAACAATAACATTCACGAAATTGATTTAGAGATGAACGTTTTTGCAAGGATACGTGGTTATGTTGGTTAGAAATTCGTTCACATATTTGATTGGTAGAATACGTTTAGGACGAACTAGCGAACCCTAATCTTGGCATGCTTTTATCAAACTTAAGACCGATTTTTATTACGCTTTATTTCTTGCAAACTTTTGTTATAAGATTGGAACCATTAAAAACCCCCATTTTCTTAAGTCATTGAACCGTTGAACGGCTAGCATTTATATTCTCTTCAATCTCTGTGGAGCCGATAAAACACTACCGAAAAATACTTCTAACAATATGTAATCTTATATGATTTGTATGAGTTTGACCCTGATATCGGTGAGATGTGATTACATGATATTGGGGTGCATGTTTGATATGTGTATGACTATATAGTATGTGAACCTATCCTGATTGTTTTGTGCATCATTTATCATTTGAATGTACTCTCACCCTCCCCCCCTTTTGTGTTGTCACGTCTGTGCTCCTCTGGAGTATAGGTAATTAGGTACCTGAGAAGGAGCTTGAGATTGAGGATGATGTTGTGCCTCTTTAGTTGCTCGTCGATCAAGTCTTATAGTTTGAGTCGCTCTGATATGTAACACGAGGGGACAAGGTGTTCATTAATTTTTTTTCTTATATTACATATCTTTTCTTTAATTGGATATTAAACCACTTTTTCAAACTTATTGTTATTAAGGCTTTTTATGCCAACTATTTC
Source organism: Lathyrus sativus (assembly GCA_963859935.3). NCBI lineage: Eukaryota > Viridiplantae > Streptophyta > Magnoliopsida > Fabales > Fabaceae > Lathyrus > Lathyrus sativus. The sequence goes on from OZ012737.1 coordinate 543,822,672, forward strand.
ATAATTTCACTGCTTATCAAATGAATCAATTTTTATTATTATGTGGTTCATGCATGTTTTATTGATGTTGAGTAGCATCTTTCTAGGAGAATATATGTGCTATACATGTTTTATTTATTTAATTGTTGAGTCGAGAAGTAGGGTGTTACAAGTTTCACATAGGAGAATTAGATGATGTGGCACACATGAATTAGAAATTTTAGCATGTGTCGTTATATAATCTGCCGCTTCATATTTAATATATATTATATAGATATAGATGAGGGTGCCTAATTTTCAAGATGTCATAACGGTCTTTCATACAACCGGTGAAATGGGCGTCATAGTGATAGTATGTATTATTTATAGTAGTTATCATGATGTCCATTTATTAGATGATTACTCAACACTTATAAACTTTTATATATTTCTAAGATGATCAGGCAAAGAAACAAATCTATAATAATAATAATGCAAATGAGAAAATAAGTTACTAAAATCAATTCAGATCACACAAAATAGTTAATTTTTAATTAAAGTTCATATTTACCAACATAAGGGTTTTAGCTCATGTGAGAAAAAGAAACAAAGCATCACATGATCCTAAGCTTAACATTTATAAACAAAAAGAAAAAGAAAGATAAACTTAAGAATGATACTTCTATTACATCCATGATTTAACAAGCAAGAGGAGAATTGTGTCTCACCTAATTGTGTAATATCTTTTAGGAGTGGCAGGGCAAGAGACGCATTAGACTTTGATTCAGTTTTCCTTCTTTTTATAGACTATCATTCTCCAAGTATTTTTAACTTTTGAAGCCTTTTTCCATTTCCCAACACAAATTCTTCTATGTACTCATTCAAGTGTATACTTGTCTTTAGACTTAAGTCTTGGGCCTTTTGTCCCTTAGTACTAGTAATGGCAATAGTACACAGCGCATGCAGGAGATAACACGTCTCAGGATAGTCATGCTCTACTGGATCGCTGTAGCAGCGCTCGAAAAACAACAGAAGAGAACACCCAGTATCTATTTAAGCAGAGAACATAAAAACACAAATAAATATATCTAAATAAGCATAACTTTGCCAACTAATTCAAATATAAAAGGCTTAAATATCTAACGTATAGTTTATGATTTATCGCATGCCTTCTTTGTTGATGACCTCTTTCTTTTTTTTCAAATACATAGAGAGAAGTAGTCATATTATGCATCAATTATTGCAGGAGCACGTTCAAACTCTAGTCAACACATTAGTCCAAGCAAATAAAAAAAATTGGAGGGGTCATCTCTAAGACTCATGCAAATAAATTACATTTTGGGTCTAACCATTAGTCATGCTCTTTTTGAGCACCTAGGAGTTCCAATCTTTAAGGGAAAACCTATAAGGCATCACTTGCAACACATATCTAAAAAGTTTATTACCAAACTACCGAATTGGAAAAGCCCATTGTTATTGTTATCTATGATGTGGAGAATTCATATGGTTAAATCCATTATTCATGGTATGCTCCTTTATAGCATGAGAATTTATGAATGGCTTGCCTGTCTTCTCAGGATGATGGACACCTGGATCAGAAATTTTGTTTCAAATGGTAGCATAAATCAAAGGTAACTAGACATTAGTTTTTGGAACATTGCTCACACCACTTGTCCTGCAGGTGGTTTAGGTTTAAGAGATATTAAATCAATCAAAAAATTAGGTTGCCTAACTTTTGGTTCAAAATTTCACATACTTTAAAGAGTAGATACTTCATGAACAAGAAATCTAATGTAATACCCTAAATTTTGTTATAAGATTTGTCAGTTTTATTTTGCATTCCATTGCATTAAGACATTGCATTTAACCAGTCGCTAACAGGTTTGTGTAGCTGGTTTGATTTTGAAGGAAAATATCATGTGGTGCACTCTTTAGTTCATGAAGGGTAAAATGGTCATTTGTTTACAGCCGGCTGTCAGTTTACGAATTTTGAGCTGTAGTCAGGAGATTTGAGGCGTTTGGTATTGTCGATATGAGTCGGGGCCGAGGTGTAGTTGAAATTGTTTGATTGAGAAGGATTTGAGCTGTTCGAAAATAAATCGATTTAAGCTATTGGATTGAAGGTAGTCGAAGGATATGTTCATTTTGAGTTTAATCGCCAAGTTGGATTTATTCCGATAAAGTTATTCGTTGCCGAAAGGTTTATTCGGAGATTTTGTCGGAAACGAGATTGATCGATTAATTTGGAGAAATTAGGAATTGATTAAAAAAGTAGAATTTCATTTCATTTCATTTTATTTTTCACTTTTATGTTAAATCAATTTTATTCTATGTCATTTGCATTTCATTTTAAATTAATTTTAGCTCATCTCAATTTTTATTATCATTGCATTTTTTAAATAATTTTGTTTTATTCTAAATATTGTTTCCACTTCTTTTTTTAATAATTCTTAATATTGTTCTCATTTTTAAATAATTTTATTTTGATTTTTTTAATTTGGTCTTATTTCAGTTTCTAACTTATATTCATTTCATTTCATTTAAAAAAAATAAAATAATAAAAAACATGCATTTTTGAATAATAGTTTTTAATTTCATTTAACCAAAATTAATTTATGTTTTCATTAAAAAAACAAATAACTTTACAATTACACTTTTCTTAAAAGTCCTAAAAAATTTCTAAATTTCTTCCGATTCTCCGACTTTTCCGATTTCTCCGAACCTGCAAAAAAAAAAGCAAAACAACAGTTTAATCTATTAGTTTTTCCGACACCCTCAGAGTAGTATCATCATCGGATGTGTCGGAGGGTAACGGATTATTCCGAAGCCGGCTCCCGACTTTATTTTCGCGATTTTGAGAAATAAATTGGTTTGAAAAGTGCTTATCCAGAAAAGTGCTTATTGAATAAGCGTTTATCTTTTAAAAAAGTGATTTTTCCGGAAAAAATGTTTTGCCAAACGTGGCCTTAACGCTTTCTCCCAGAAAATTCTCGTGTTCAATGGATAAACTCAACAAACAATCCAAGCGAATAGCCAGCAACAAATTTCTCAAAAAAAGCAACAACATTTTCGCAACAGATCAAGCCAACAAAACAAGCTCAACGGCAACAATCAGCTAACAAGTCAAAAATCTGGAAACCGTAACCTCCGAGAGCCTGGCAAACCCACGTAAAGATTGCCCCAAAATAGAACAAATCGAGATCAAAAAGCCCACAAGTAAACCACATATAAAAAGAGGTTCTCAGGTTGAAAACCCTAGAACAAGGACGCCGCGGAAGAAGAAGAAGGAGGTTCAGAAGGATTTCACCTTCATCATCACCTCAGTCCAAGAAAGAGGAAGAGAGATATCAAGAAGCTATCAAGAACCGAAACCCAGAAAACTTCTTCATCAATCGGACTCAGAAGAGGTAGATTCTTCGTCATCGTCCATCATCCGACGAGTTCCACCACCACCAAATCCACGGACGGCGGTGAAAGCCCAGATCGAACAACATCATCCTCATCCATCAACAACAACAGCCAAGCGCAACTGGCGGCCCTCATCTAAACAGTGAACCATCGGTAGCAAAAACGGAAGGGTAAGGATGCATCATTGGTTTTCGATTTCGTGTTTTTCAGGTGCGGCGAAAAGAAGGAAGGGAGTGGCCAAAAGCATGCAAGCGAAAACGAAAACGGAGAGCCTCTAGATACGCAAACATGGCCGCCAACCGCGTGAAGGAGAAGAAGAAGGTTGAAGTAAACCCTAAATCATTCAGACAACTCACGCCCCAGCCCCTTTAATTTGTTTCTCTGTTTCTTTACTTTTTTTTATTATTTCATTATTTAGTTTACTTTTTTATTATTTTATTTATTTGTTTTAATATTATTAATTAATCTAACATTCTGGTTTAAATTAGTTAGTAAATTTCATTTAATAAACCTAAAAACATAAACATAAAATCATTCTTTCAAAAAAAATTTTAAAAAAATGCATTTTAAAACTTAAAAGTAAAAATAAAATTTATTTTTAAAGTCAAAAGTCATTTTTAATAAAAATTTAATTCAGGAATGTTAGTTTTTGATTAAAATTTTAATAAAAATGCAAAATAGTAATTTTTAGATTTAACATTTCTTTTAATAGGAACCCCAGTTTTAAACCCATTTTAAAATTAAATTTTTTTTTTAACATTTAAATTAAAACATAAATATAAAACAAACTTTTCTTTATTAAAACCTTAAAAATCAAAACAAAAATTTTTCTTTATTAAAACAAGTTTTTTTTACAAAAAAATTCCAAAATAAAGAGCTCTTGGATTTAGGTCGTTTTAATTTTCATCTAGCAATCACTTGATCCTTATTTATCTCTGCATACTTATCCATGACTTTTATTTATATTTCAATTTTTCGGTTTGTAATTACGAGAGGCTATTGTCGCCTTATTCTGTTTTTTATGGCTTGTAATTTATGCGAGTAATCGTCGCAGTTATTTATTATTATTTGCATTTTTGGGATTTGTAATTTACGCGAGTGACCGTTGCGATGCTTTTCTTTACCGCTTTCTTTATTTACGTATTTTAATGCTGCCATATGATAATATTCGTTATTTGCGTTTCATTTACCGTTAGGACCCTCCGAAGGATTAGGTCTAGTCGTTTGATTGGCGAGTCAATAACCCTAATCTTTGACCGTTTCAAAATCCTATTTGACTAGGTGTCCCGCCGTGGACAAGTTTACCCTTTACTCTAGCATTAGATCAAAGAGTCGCTGTACTCTGTTTTAGGGTTTCCCGCCGTGGAACATTTGGTCAACCCTAATTTTCAATTAACAATTTTAACGTAGAAATAGGAGTTTCAGGACTCCACGTAAGCATTTCCTTAAGAAATGTTTACTCCCCATTTGAAACCTTGACCACAATCAAGATGTTTCTAACCTCCCTTTCAAGGGGAACTACGATTACTCTGATTCCACTCCCTATCCAGGATACATAGGCACAAGATGCGAGTCTTGTCGAGTAAACTTAGGACTAACCCTTAGGTCATTTAGTCACTTTATCCCTTAGCTAGTTATATATACTTCAAGCAAATAATAAAGCAAAATAGTAAAATTTAAACAAAAGGTTCCTGTAGAGTACTACAGAAGTTTAGGGTGCTAATACCTTCCCTAAGCTTAACCAACCCCTTACCTAGATCTCTCCCCGCATTGTCTTTACGATGCAAAATTAGGTTTTCCCTCTTTTGACCTTTTCCTTCGGATAAATCAAAGAGCGATTGTGAACTAAAGATCACTACAAGAAAAAATGAGATTTACGACACTTGAGTTGCGACAATTATCATAAAACTGTCCTTATTTCTAGATTGCGACGGTTGTCACGACCAGATAGGCAACCATTATACTGGAGTGCAACGTGGCCAAAGGATGTTGAAGCTTTGGCAAGACAGTTTCTGCACAACCCATATAAGGTTACTTGAATAGCATTCCTGTGTCATATGTATACTATCATTTATGTATAAATATTTGTAAATGAAGTATTAATTTTTTAAATATTATTGTGCTACAAATTTGCTTAATTAAACCTTATATATGTGATTATTGATTAGTGTGTTTTCCTGTGGGATATCATGGCCTTTTAGGTGATTATTGGGTCACCATATCTAAAAGCAAACCAATCTATAAATCAAGTTGTTGAAGTTGTCACTGACATGGAGAAATATAACAGGTTGGTTTCCTCAGTCACAGTAATAAATAGTGACCAATGTTTTTGCTTTCCGAATTAACACTTTGATGTTGCTAATGCAGATTGATCAAGCTGCTGAAAGAAGTGATGGACGGGAGCCGAATTCTAATATTTACAGAAACAAAAAAGGGATGTGACCAAGTTACAAAGCATTTGAGAATGGATGGATGGCCAGCATTATCTATCCATGGTGATAAAAACTAGTCTGAAAGGGACTGGGTTTTGGCTGAATTTAAGAGTGGCAGAAGTCCAATAATGACTGCCACTGATGTTGTTGCACGGGGTCTTGGTAGGATCACTGTGTGTTTAGAATCTTAGGATTTTTGATATAGGTCTAAAACTTAACCAAAGACGAGTTGGCCGGCTGCTTTCCAGTTCCCCTTGACAACAATTTATGGTATGGGTGTGTGTGGGTGGGGGTCATATTTTGAGTTTGTTGGAAGTGCCTGAAACTTGACCAGGGATTAATGAGATGAAATTGTTTCGCAGCTGTGAGTAGACTGTAGACCGCCTGATGGAGTTAATTGGGAACTATCCTTTTAAAGATGTCAAGTTATATTGGATGCCTAGGACTTAGGGCAGAGTTCCTTTGATATGGCTGGGATATTGATCTATAATTTCTGATGTAGTATCCCATGTATGATCCTGTATTTCACGGGGCAGGTTAAAGTATGGTGATTTACTTGATTGACAAAACAAGGTGAGTTTATCAATAATTTTCCAGTGTTGCCTGAAGTCATGTCATACTAGTCATACCACTGTTGGGAGTTTTCTTAAAAATAGTCAAATTCATTGATCCCCATCCACAGTTATGGAGCTGGTTCTCTATGCAGCCCGGTTGACTCATACATGCTTTGTTGATAATTGGATGTGTTAGATGACGGTGACGATGAAGCTGCTCCTTATCCCTGAAAGGTTCAGGTGGGCACATTGATGAGATAAATGTGTTGACTTGAGTTTGATCTCTAGAATATTAAGGGGAATGGATAAGGATATATTCAGTTTTCTTCTCTAACCTTGCACACAATTCCTTATGATGTATTACTTCTTGCTTGCAGATGTGAAGGACATAAAATGCATGGTCAATTATGACCTTCCATCAAGCCTCGAAGATTATGTCCACAGAATTGGTCGAACTGGTCGTGCAGGAGCTAAAGGAACTGCGTACAGTTTTTTTACCCGTGGCAATGCCAAGTATGCTAGGGATTTGATAAAGATCTTACAAGATGTTGGTCAAGTTGTTAGTCCTGCACTGTCTGAATTGACTCGGTCTGCTGGTTTTGGTCAACATGGTAATTCTATTATAATTATACATTGCATTACAAGTGTTTTGTTTTTTGGGATTATGTGTAAGTTGTTAGTATCCTTTTATAGCATCAAGAGGAGGTTTTCGCTCTAGAGGACATGGAGGAGGCTATGGCAATCGGGGTTCAACAGGATCCAATGACATTCCTGTAGGCGGGAAGAGGCCGTGGCAGTATGTGTAATTGGTGCTAAGTTAGTTAATTTTCGAAGTTTTGATTTTTTAGTGTAGCCACAGAAACATGTTTATTTTTTAACTACATATACTGCACGTATTAGCCAGCATTACATTTGAAAAAACACATTAGCTGTTAGGTTAGGAAGAAAAAGAACTAATCTTCTAGTGACTGAAGTCAACGAGGAATGGGCTGTAAATGATTAGTTGGAGTGACCCACAAGGCATCTGCTAATTTATGAATTGTTAGCTACTGTTCCCACCATTCAAATGTTAGTAGAGTTGAAATCTTTTTATTGTCTAAGACTTGTACTTGTGAGTTATGATCTGCTAACATAAGTTATGAATCAGTTGCAATTTAAATGAAGTTAGTTACAATATCAGTACGGCAAAGTTTTATATATAAGAGACTTGTGTACTTCATTTTAGTTTTCTGTTTTTTATCAGTAAATACAATGTTACTTTCATAGTTTTAATGTGCTTTATATATCATGCACACAGCTTTGCCTCATTTTCGTTTGATCCATAAATTTGTAACCATTGCATGTAGGAGATGGAGGAGGAGGTCGAGGAGGACGGGGGGGATGCCCTTTTAGCACAGGTCTCTTATCGTAGGAAAGATGTCTTTTCTAGGCCAACCATACCCCTCAGAGTACGACATGTGAGGATAGTAGACATCTCTGGTACCAGATCTGAATTAGCTTTAATCAAATCAAACTTGTTGTCTTTTTAAGTTAAAATTTGGGTTGTTATGGTTCTGCGGATTCATATGTGAGAAGGTTGAATTGTGAAGTAGACATTCATATGTTCGTATGCTGCACTGCAATAGTATATTAGTGTTGTAGTGTTTGATGTTGTTATTAGATTAATTGAATTTCAATTGAGCATTTTCTGACGAGTTGGTTTTGTTTCAATTTAAATGTTGGTGTGAATTATAGTTGTTGTGCTATATGTTTGAATATGTGGACTCAGTGACGTTCCATGCAAAGAGCTTACGTATTTCTTTTCTTTCCATTTTATTTTGTTAAATTTCTTTAGCTGAGGAAGGCATATTGTTGACCTTATGTATGTGTTGCAATGTATTGCGGAGTTGTTTTGCATAATGAGTGAATTTTTTTTATATGAATCACATTTTGGCAGCTTTACTTTGAAAAAAGGGATGGGGATGGTACTGAAGAAATGACTCTTTTATTGGTGGTCGAGAATTTGCAGATTTTTTTAAAAAAATATTTGCAACTTGCGGCGGTTCAAACCGCCACAATATACCATACTATTTTTTTAAAAAAATTATTTGCAACTTGCGGCGGTTGAAACCGCCACAATATACCATAGTTATTTTTAAAAAAATATTTGCGACTTGCGGCAGTTCAAACCGCCACAATATACTTTCGCAATAAAACAAAAATCATTATGCAAGTTAAGACGGTTGAAAACCGTCACAATATGGAGATTACGACAGTTAGCTATCCGTCGTGAAAATAATGACGGTTTGTACGACAGTTTTCACAACCGTCGCAATACGGCCTCGCGACGCACGTTTTTGCGACGGGATTGAAACCGTCGTAACTTACAAATTGCGACGGTTAAAACCGTCGTAATCTATTAAAATGAACCGTCGCAATTTGCCAATTTTCTTGTAGTGGATGCGATTCAAATTAATTAATAATTTGATATCATATTCTAACCGCAACACATACCTATTCCCATATATCATCTTCCATATGGTTTGTCACTAAGCATCAACTTTCACTACATTGAATAACACATTAAATGGCTCATAAGGAATGGTAGGGACATATCTATACGGAATGATAATTGGCTAGGCTTCAAGATAAAGGATTTCCCTTTGGTAATATGGCATCTTTTTATACATCTGGATAAATATCTTTTCACATGGAGGAATGTGCACAGTGTGCTAGCCACAGATGATAACTTGACGAGGAGAGGCATGCACATAGTCTCTATGTGCTTCCTTTGTAACATAGAAAGGGAAAGTGATCAACATTTGATATTGCACTGCAGTCATACTAGGAAGTTCTAGAGATAGATGGAGAACTTAATTGACACGAGGCTAAACATCACTAACCTAAAGTCTCTCTTTTCCATTGTTTCTCGATGGTGGATCACTCAACTTAAAAACCTAATTTTGGATATCATTCTTTTCATTATATGGAAAGCTTGAAACACAAGAAATGACATTCGATCCTAACAAAGGCATGATCAACTTTTTTCATGAGCTAATACAAATTTAAAATGGGGTACAAATGACTTATATTATTTATCACGGTTGGATATATTCAATTGTCAAGGAGTTTGTCATCCTCAAAGCGTTTAATATTAATTTTTGTCCTTCTCCTTCTCCTAAAATCATTCAGATTAGTTGGTGCTCCTTTGACCCCTATGGGTAAAATATAATAGAGATGAATCATCTAAAGATAATCTCGGATTATCCATATGTGTTGGTATTTTCACATATGCTATTGACAATTACTTGGGAGCTTTCTCATCAAATCTTTGCATTTCCACATCATTTCAAGCTCTAAACTTCGTGGTATTATGAAGTTCATTCACTATGCTACTTCAATAGGATGGAGAAATCTTTGAATCGAAAGTGACTTCCTCATTGCTTTTAGAGTCTTCACTAATGTTACTGCTGTAAATTGATGTCGTTAAGAACAAATCAAAATATGAGAAAGATTTAGTTTCTTGAACAAACACGAAAAATTCTATTAGGAGAGAGAGAGAGAGAGAGAGAGAGAGAGAGAGAGAGAGAGAGAGAGAGAGAAGAAGAAGAAGAAGAAGAAGAAGAAGAATCAGGATTGGTTATAACTATTGTAGTATTCACTTTCTCTATTAGAATTCAAATATTACAAGTGAATATTAACAACCAAAAACTCTCTCTACAACTAGAGAGAAAACAATCTATTTATAGACTACAAAGTTAACTTAAACAATTGGGCAAACAAACTGACCCAATTCAACATGCTTAAATAAACTTCGACTACAAACATGCACATCTTTGATTTCGACAGAGTTTTCTACAACACTAGCTTATAACCCATAATATACAAATCTTCACCTTGAAATAATCTCTGAACTACGAAACCAACTAGCTATCATCATGCAGCTTTATCAACTGCATACAGTGGAAGAATTTGCTACTTGGCAATGTCTTGGTTAATATATCAATAGTATTGTCATCAGTCAAAACCTTCAACACTTTGACCTCTCCACGCTCGATTATCTCTGATGAAATGCAGTCCCACATTGATGTGCTTGGTTCCCTCATGATAGGTTGAATTCTTTGACAAGTGTATTTCAAATTGACTATCACATTTAATAGTGATTATTCGACCTTGAAGTTTTAGATCCTTAAGAAAAGCTTCAAACCACAATACTTCTTCCAGAGCTTTAGTTCGGAAAATATACTTCGCTTCATGATAAGTGCTAAATTATAGTGATATTGAGTGTAAATAATTGGTATTTATTGGCTTAATTCAACCAATAAACCTCAACATTTGTGCATATGTTGTATAGTTTACGTTATAATGTATATATTGCGTATCATGTAAATATCATTGAGTTTAATTGTTTTTATCTCATTTTTGTAGGTATACAAGCAATGATATTTTGTCACTATCTTATAGAGCATTGAATAAGCTTTCCAACGCTTCCGACCGCGCGTAAAACGGAGTTACGGTTCAAACGTTATGGTCAAAACAAGTGTTGGTTTACTGTCATGTCCGCTAGGCGAATAAGAGTTTGCAGTGCGAACAGGAAGTTCTAAAACGCGTGAAAAAAAATGTTTTGGCAGTAGCAAAAGATGCATAAGTTCGTTGTGCAAACGGGACTTCGCTAGGCGAACACGTAAAACCCATTTTGCCTATTTAAGTCATTTTTTCAGCATTTTTTAGGTTATGTTGTTGGGAAACTTTTTACCCCAACTTCATCAAACACATTCTTGAGTAGATTTAGCTTAGAAACAACATTTGAGGGTGCATCTTGACGATCCGGAGTCGAATCCACTTCAATCGGAGTTGACAGACCGTGAGATTTATGTTCTTTTTCCTTCCTCTTTATGTATTTTTCATTTGTTGGGGTTTTATATGTAAGTTTATCTTGATTGTATGTATATTTATGAATCTTTATATAAAATCTCTTTTACAACTCTTTATCGATGATTATCTTAATTTTTTATTTAATGGGTTTGGATTGCTATAGACATATACAGTTCGAACTCGGTCTAAGATGAACATCTGTTAGATTCTAAACTCTAGACATAGATTTAGGACTAATATTCACATGGGTATCGATTCTTAATGCTCTGTATTGTTGAGTTGTGTGAGACATCACCGATGAGACGATGTGGTTGTTCTCTCGACTTTGCATTAGACATAACCTCTGTTGTGATCTATACGTGATGATATTCACGAGCGACTTAGGTTGCGTGAATTTTATCCATATATTTTTTAGTACATGATGGGTGGAACAAAATACAACTCCTGACGAGTTTTCTCATTTCTTAAGAATGTCTTTATTTTCTTGTTTTATGTTTTTCCTTTTGCATTTTTATCCCAAACCATTCAAACCCAAGCTTAGAGACGTAGAGATTGTCAAACGACATTCTTTCCCTCACACTGATCCCTGTGGAGACGACATAAATCTCAGAGGAAATTCTTCCAAAAATAATATTTTTGCTTGCTGATTTACCGCTTCAACAAAATGGTGTCGTTGTCGGGGATTGGTTATGATATTGAATTGCATTGCGTTAATTTCTATGTTTTTAAGCTTTTTATATACATGTTTATAGTTGTTATCCATAAGTGATTATATATATGTGTTTTCTATCATGTTTATGTGTTTGTGAATTTGTTTTTACGTTTTCTCAAGTATTGTGTAGGTTTATTTGGTAGTAGTCGGTGAACCAAGCAACATAGAGAAGCATATGCATAAATAAAGGTGTCGAGCTTACGGCGTGAAACAAGCGTTTGTTGGGAGGCAACCCAACGGTTTTTGAGTTTGTATAGTTTTATATTTAGTAGTATAGTTAATATAAAGTGAAAATGGATGGACCACGTGTGAGAAAAAGAATATGAAAATTGAAGTTTTCTTGTCCGCGCTTAGCGCGCCTTGTTTTGCAAAGACAAATATCTCATTTTCCATCCACTTTCACCAATTTTGGTCTTTGTGTTTAGTTAGTTTTAATTCAATTTTGTTAGGTTGTTAGACTAATGTTTGTCTTTACTCTCAAGTTTGTTTTTGATTAGCTTGAGGATGCATTTTGTGATTTTCCAAGTTTGATCGTTTCAACTTGCGAATGTATGGTTTTGATATTGTTTGAAGTTGATACTTTACAAGGTACTCATTTATCGCTTTCTAAAACATAACATGATTAGGAGACTTTTTATTTGTACAATTTTCATGTCATTCATTCTTTTGACATACTTGTTCAGTTTTGAATCACTTTAGAACAAAACCTTTTTGTGAGGAGCTTTCCATTTTTTACTATATGCAGGAGACCAACATTCTTTTTTAACTCGGTTTTATTATGTTTAATCTTGTATTTGTGTTGACTTGTAAGATAACACTAAAATGATCAAGGCATTTTGTTCTATTTTGAGCATACCCACTTGACCAAATAGTCAATCTACCTTGTGAGTGAGTGAGAATTTGCTTACCCCCCTTTGAGCCTTTGTTAGAATCCATGTTGGTGTTAAGTTCATTTTTGTATGGATTCGAATACTTTTTCTTGAACTCTAACCATGACTTACTATTTGAGTTTTTTACCCTTGCCTAATAAGTTTGGGAGCATTTAGTTCACTATGTGTGGTTGTATTCAAATTGGGGAGAAGAGGTTGGTTGATAAGAGGTTGAGAAAAAGAAAAAGTTTGAAAAAGAAAGAAAGGAAAAAAAAAGAAAAAGAAAAAGGAAAAAAAGGGAAAAGAATTGAAAAAAAAAAGAAGAAAAAAATAGAATAATGTTATGCTAATAAGTTGTGTGGAATGGTGTAACAATATGGAAAAAAGGAAAATGTGGTTGGAATTTGTGAGTGCTTGAGATTGTGAGAAATGATCACTCTCATTTGATTAGGCAAGTTTTTGTTTCTTTTACCTTGACAAAAACAATTGTTTGTTACCCAAGCCACATTACAACCCTTAAAGCCCTTGTGATGTTTGCTTTTATATTGTTCAATATGAGTTTTTTCTTGATGAATGCTTAATTTAACTTGTTGTTAGCTTGATTGTTAGGTGAGAGTTAAGTCCCTCGTGTTTCTTTATTCATCTATCGATGAAGTGTGTGCTAGGTGTGATTCATTTTTGAAAATTATATTGTCTTAGAATTTTTGACACGTGTTTTGTATTTAGGAGTTGTTTCGTTTTCATGTTATTGTTGTAGTTTAGTGGTATGTTTTTCTTTGCATGTACGTTTTTGTGTTGAACCATACATTTGTTTTTGTTTTTCGAAACTTGTTGAGTTGTGATTGCTTGATTGTTACTTTTGTTTTCTTGAGTTGATTGATTCTTGTTTGAGGGCAAACAAGTTTAAGTTGTGGAGAGTTGATATGTGCTAAATTGTAGTGATATTGAGTGTAAATAATTGGTATTATTGGCTTAATTCAACTAATAAACCTCTACTTTTGTGCATATGTTGTATAGTTTACGTTATAATGTATATATATCGTATTATGTAAATATCATTGAGTTTGATTGTTTTTCTCTCATTTTTGTAGGTATACAAGCAATGATAATTTTTCATTGTCTTATAGAGCATTGAATAATCTTTCCAACGCTTCCGACCACGCGTAAAACGGAGTTACGGTTCAAAAGTTATGGTCAAAATAAGTGTTGGTTTGCTGTCATGTTCGCTAGGCGAATAAAAGTTCGCAGTGCAAACCAGAAGTTCTAAAACACGTGAAAAAACTGTTTTGACAGTAGCAAAAGATGAATAAGTTCGTTGTGCGAACGCGACATCGCTAGGTGAACACGAAAACCCATTTTGCCTATTTAAGTCATTTTTACAACATTTTTTAGGTTATGTTGTTGAGGAACTTTTTACCCCAACTTCATCAACCACATTCTTGAGTAGATTTATCTTAGAAACAACATTGGAGGGTGCATCCTGACGATCCGGAGTCGAATCCACTTCAATCGAAGTTGACAGACCATGAGATTTGTGTTCTTCTTCCTTCCTCTCTATGTACTTTTCATTTGTTGGGGTTTTGTATGTAAGTTTATCTTGATTGTATGTATATTTATGAATTTTTGTATAAAACTCTTTTATAACTCTTTATCGATGATTATTTTGATTTTTTACTTAATGGGTTTGGATTTTTATAGACATATACGGTTCAAACTCGATCTAAGATGAACATCTGTTAGATTCTAAAACTTTAGAGATAGATTTAGGACTAATATTCACATGGGTATCGATTCTTAATGCTCTGTGTTGTTGAGTTGTGTGAGACATCACCGATGAGGTGATGCGGTTGTTCTCTCGTCTTTGCGTTAGATGTAACCTCTGTTGTGAGCGATATGTGATGATATTGGCGAGCAATTTAGGTTGCGTGCATTTGATCCTTATATTTTTTAGTACATGATGGGTGGAACAAAATACAACTCCTGACGAGTTTTCTCATTTTTTAAGAATGTATTTGCTTTCTTGTTTTATGTTTTTCCTTTTGTATTTTTATCCCAAACCATTCAAACCCAAGCTTAGAGACGTAGATATTTTCGAACGGCATTCTCTCCCTCACACTGATCCCTGTGGAGATGACATAAATCCCAGAGGAAATTTTTCCGAAAATAATATTTTTGCTTGCTGCTTTACCGCTCCAACACTTTATTGGTTGATAAGGCAACAACATTCTTAACTATTGTTTTATTATTATGCCAAACATAGTGAAAACATATCCAGAAATATATTTTCGGAAATTCATATAACCTGCATAATAAGAGTCGACTAATACTTAGATTTTGACTTTTCTATCATCACCATTGGTTCCACTATAAATCATGACTCTGCTTAAATACCCATTTATGTACCTTAAAATCCACTTTAATGCTTGCTAGTGCGTGTTCCCAGAATTGGCCATATACCATCTAACAAGGCTCACTTTGTATGTTATGTCTGACCTCGTATAGACCATAACATACATCAAAGAACCTAATATACTAGCATATGGAATGTTATTCATATTGGATCTTTTGACTTAAGTACTAGGACTTTGAGTCGTACTTAGCTTGTACTGAGGATTAGTAGGTGTTAAAATTGAGTTGAAATTCAACATACCAAACTTGTCGAGAATCTTCTTCGTATATGTCTCTTGAGATAAGCATAATCTTGACTGCTTTCTATCTCTCCATATATCAATCTCAAGAATCCTTGATGCAGCTCCCAGATCATTGTTAGATGTCAAACTTTGCTTTATTTCTCTATCAAATGTTGGCATCTTTCATTCTTTTTGTAGATAAATTGAATTGAATCGCTTATGTTTTAAATGATATGCTTCATTGCTTGAAAATGCCTTGGTTGCTTTGATTTGTGTGCTATTATGCAGGAATTAGGCACAAAATAAGAAGAGAAAGACACAAGAACATTGACAAGGAAATCAAGTCAGCAGCAAAACATCATGACAGCGAACTTCCCAGCGAATGTGCCCAGGAAAATCATCAACAAGTTCGCACAGTGAACTTACCAGCAAAGACCTTTGAGAGCATGGTATTGTTCATCCGGAGAGAAAAGAGACTGAAACTCATTGTGCGAAGGAGCTAGCGAATTGTTCGCTGGAGCGAAGACATAGCGAAGACATTGTGAAGTGCTAGCGAATGGCCTCAGACTTGAGGCAGTAAGTATTTGAATAAGAATTTGTTGTGCAAAGTGGCTAGCGAAGGCTTCACAATGCGAAGGATTGTTCACACAGCGAATATGTGGAAATGTCTCAAGGCGATTTAACTATACACTGGCAGTTTAAGTGCCTCATTTGGATGTTCGCTAGGCGAAAAGAAGCTTCGCAGTGCGAAGGTGACAGCACAACAGCATGTTTATAAGTACTTGAGACCGCTTTTTGGCACTTACCAACTTTTTATACCTTTTCATATTAGATACTTTTCAGCAAGAAAACCCTAGCTCTCCCATTTTTTATCATCTCTTAGCCATCTTTCACAAAAAGAAGGTGGATTCCCATCAATCTCGATTCTTCGACTCGAATGTTGATTAACCTTCTTCCAAAACTTGTTGCTCAAGCTACCATGGAAATGGGTGGCTAAACTCGTTTTGTGTCAAAATTAGAGGTAGCTAATTCTGATTTTATATATTTCTTTTGATCTTTTGTATGTGAATAAAGCTTTGATCAATATAGATGAAGTTATTTGCTATATTTTGTTGTATTTATGGTTTGGATTGCTTTAGACATAAACTTTTCAAGTCTTGACTTAATTTCTTCATCTATCAACTAACAAACTCTAGACATAGATTTGGAAGTTGATATTCGCATTGTATTGATCTTTACGGTTATTGTTTTGCGTGTTATTTAGAGAGATCATTTAACGGTCGAAACAATAATATTCACGAAATAGCTTTAGAGATGAACGGTTTTGTGAGGATACGCGATTATATTGGTTGAAACTAAGTTCACATATTTGATTGATTGGATACGTTTAAGACGGATTAGTGAACCCTAATCTTGGCATGCTTTTTATCAAACAAAACCCAACTTTTACCTTGTTTTACTTCTTGCAAACTTATGTTAACAAATAGAAACCATTTGAATACCCCTTTTCTTAAGTCACTAAAATATTGAATGGCAAGCATCGAATATTTTCTTACAATCCCTGCCGATACGATAAAACACTCCCGATAATATATTTCTAACAATCATTCATGTCAAACTCTTTATCGAGTTCAGCGTTCACCTTCACAACATCCTCGACACTGTTATTTTCTATGAGGATGTCATCCACATAAAGCAACAAAATAAAAAGTGAATTTCTAGGTCGAAATCTAAACTAAACACCATGGTCAAACTGACTCCTAATGAAACCTATGTGTGTCATGAACGTGTCAAATCTCTTATTCCATTGTCGAGGAGATTGTTTCAGGCCATACAGAGACCTATTCAGCTTTCACACATAATCTTCCTTTCCCTCTTCTCCATACCCTCTAGGTTGTCTCATCAGGATTGTTTCATCTAGATCACCATACAGGAACATTGTCTTCACATCCATTTGTTCAAGTTTTAGGTCGAACTTTGCGACCATGGCTAACAACATTCTAATGGATATGTGTTTTACAATAGGTAAGAACACATCATTGAAGTCGACACCTTCTTTCATAGTGAGCACCCTAGCAACAAACCTTGTCTTAAATCCCTTCGACATCCTCATTTGATTCCTTCCTTAACCTTGAAAATCCTCTTATAGCTAACTAACCTTGCCCTGCATGTTTCTCGATTAGCTCTTAAACATTATTATCATGAAGAGGTTTTATCTTATCATACATGGCTTTCAGGTATTCAGTCTTGTTTCGACTCCTCACGACTTCCTTGTAATCTCTATATTCTTCATCAAGGACCTCACTTGTAGAAATTAAGACAAGAGCTATTAGATATACATAACCAAGTTTATGAGGTGACTTTATGACTCTTTTTGACCTGTCTCTTGCCAGCAGGTAGTCATTTTCAGTCTCCTCATCTTCATCAGCAACTTGTGCATCTTCTTTGAATTCTTCTGGGTTATGAAATTCAACATCACTATGCTCCACCTCAATAAGAATATCTTCTTATTCCAGCTCTTTTCCAGAGATTTTGATACTTCAACCAACATCATTAGTTTTCTTGAGGGCTATTTTACCTTCATTGAAAACTACACCTCGACTTCTGATACACCGCCTGTGATCTAGCTCTAGGTACCACAACCTATAGGCTTTGACTCCTCCAGTGTATCCAAGAAATATACATCTCAGAGCTCTTGGTTCAAATTTGTATTGCCTAATGTGAGCATATGCTACATATCCAAATACTCTAAGTCTTTCGAGATTAATTGGATGTCCTGACCATACTTCTTCAACTGTCTTCCTTCTAAACAAAGTCAGGAACACTTATTTATCATATATACTACAGTCACAATAGCTTTTTCCCAAAACACCTTCTTCAATTCTACATTAAACAACATGCATTTAACACTTTCAAGAATGGTTTGATTAAACCATTCAGCTAAACCATTTTGTTGGGGAGTACCTACAAAAGTTGTGTGCCCTGCAATACCAGACGTGGCATAATAGTTGCCAAAGGCCTCATTGCAAAATTCAAGACCATTGTTGATCCTTAACCTCTTGACCTTCGTGCCAGTTTGGTTTTCGACCAGGGTCTCCCAACATTTGAAATTTTCAAAAATTTCATCCTTTGTCTTTTGGATGAATATCCATAACTTTCTAGAATAATCATTTATTATGGATATGAAATACTTTGCACCTGAGTGTGAGGGATTCATTGCAGACCCCCAAAGATTAGTGTGAATGTAATCAATGGATCTATTTGTTTTTTGTTTACCTATGTTAAACTTCACCCTACAGGATTTACCAAATACATAAGGTTCACAAAACTCCAGCTTTTCGACTTTATCACCACACAGTACATTTTGTTTCGACAATTCGAGTAGGCCTCTTTCACTGACATGGACAAGTCCCTTGTGCCACAATTCAGTTTTTGACACAAGATTTGTGGATGCCACATATGCTGAACCACTTAAAATCTTAGCCTCAAGGGTATACAAGCCTTATTTTTTTCACGCCTCTCAAGAATTGCTTCAACTCCTTCATTAACATTAGAATACTTTGCTCTCCTTTGAAAACATATTCTTTCTTTTCGAATTCACCAAGAGAAATCAAATTTATCTTAAGACCAGGTACATACCTGACATCATTCATTAGCCTTATTGACCCATCATAGAGCTTGAATCTCACAGATCCAATACCTGCAATCTTGTAGTCTTTGTTGTTTCCCAGCAGTAATGATCCACGATCTTGATTGCATAATTCCTCAAACACGTCTTTATTTGGATTCATGTGCCAAGAACAACCTGAATCTATAATCCACTCCTTGCTAGAGTCGCTACTTGAAACCACTAGGATGTCAGATGAATCATAATCATCTTGCACAATGGTTGCATTACTGTTATCCTTTCCACCATGACTATTTACCCGATCAGGGCAGACTTTTCTTATGTGGCCCTCATTCTTACAATGATAACACCTATTTGCAGGAGTATTACCACCATAAGAATTTTGTAGAACCTTGCACTACTTTTTCTCAAATCTACCATCTTTCTTTAAGAATTTTCCTTTGACGGACAATTCTTCACCAAAAGAATATGGTTGATGCTCCTTTCTTTTATTCAGGCCTTTAGAGTACAAGGTTTAACTACTACATAAAACATATACAACAACGGTTGGAAAAGGGATAACATCACGTGTGATCTGCCGTTGTTACGTAGGACGTGGTTTTATATGCACAACTTACAATCACGGTCTTACGACCGTTGTAGAAAACTTGAAGGCGCACTATATATGATCATGGTTTCTTTAACTAATCGTGGTGGTATATACCTTTAGGAAAATAACATTTTATAACAGTTATTATAAATAACCTTTGTTAAAAGTACCCAGGGTTTATTATATAATATGTAGATTGCTTATTTTTCAATAAACCTCACAACAACATACATCCATTCAAATTGATGAAGAAGTATATAATCTGAAAATTAAATTATTCTTGAAAACCAACTTACACAAACCACTATTTCCAAATTGCAAGTGTCTCTTCATTCATTTCTCGCTCTTTAACATATAGAATGTGGTTCAATGGTCTAAGTCCTTCATCACATCAATTCCTTCTATTCTTGTTTAATTTGAATAATATCAATAAATTGTTGTTATTCAAATTAAACTACAAAAGGGGATATGGATGTGTTGAAGGAATCAGGTCATTAAACCACATCCTATATGTTAAAGAGCGGGACATGAACGATGAGACGAATGCAATTAGAAAAACATTGATTTATATAAGTTGGTTTACAAATAAAACTTAATTTTCAGATTATAAGTTTCTATGTAAATTTAAATGAAATGTATTTTCAGTGAAGGGTTAGTGAAACAAACAATCTACATAGCATATGATAAACTCAACTTCATACAACAACACAAGGTATTATGTAATGTTTTAAGAATTTTATAAAGAAAAAAACATTTCTAAGTCACAAGAAGCTTCTTTCTTGTGACTTGGGAATGTTTTGTTCTTTAAAGTCTTAAAACATTAATCAACAACAACATACAACAATATTTATCAACAACACAACAACATACAACAAAATAAGGTTCAAGGACAACAATAGCAACATATAGTAGATGTAAGGGCAAACTGTCACACAACATATGTTCTCAAGTTTCGATGATGACAAAGTACAACCTCGGACCAATTGGAGTTGTCAAGTTCTACCCAGAAGACAATTGCAATACTTAACATATCATATCCTTCCTATATCTCTTTAAATCGTCATATTATCATTGGCAATACACGTGATTAATAGTCAGTCGTGACAAAACGCACGAAACAACAAATATATCATTTTTGCAGATTTTGAAGCTATGAGTCGACCACCAGTCAACGCATAACATAGTTCACTTTCCCACGGGTCAGCGCATGGCAACCTTGAGTCGACCACCAGTCAGCGCATAACATAGTTCACTTTCCCATGGGTCAGCGCATGGAAACCTTGAGTCGACCATCATTCGGCGCATGAAGACTTCACATTTCCCACGGGTCAGCGCACGCCGACCTATGGTCGACGCATACTGTTGGGTTTTTCATATTGCCAAAAACTGCAAGCTATGTGTCGACGCATCGACCTTCTATGATCCGCCGTTCGCGCGTTGGTATAGTTAATGAAGTATTTCCGCTGTGTTTGAAATCTTATTGTGCTAGTTGATTGGCTTATTACTATAAATAGAAGGTTGTTCATTTTATCAAATTAACAATTGAATTTTGAGTAAATTGTGAAAACAAGAAAAGTGAAATAGGTGCCTACATTTCTCTTCATCTTCATCCTCAAACAACACACAACACTACAATTACACACAACCATTCTTGGAGTGCTTTGTGTCTCGTTCAAGGTGATAAGGTTCGAATCCGTTGATTGGAGATCTGGTTCGGGTGGAGAATTGTGGAAAGTTTTTCTTGAATAAAACCTTGAAGGTTTTTCCCTCCAAGATTCTACGAATTTGGGGGTTTTTGGTATGGATCGTCTCTACCAACATTCAGCGGTGCGAAGGTGATTGAGAAATGGAAGATTTCATCAATCTAGTAGCTGGGGCTGCGAAGTGTTGAAGGGAGTTCCGGGTTCGATTCGTTGGTGTCTAAGATCAGCCGGGCCGAGGGTTTGAAGAACTGAAAGTTATTCAACAAAGGGGCTGGAATCGGAGGTCAATTCACAACAATCGAAGGTCTTGATTCAACTCAAATCAAGGAGCAAGAAGTGATAGCATTATCAACATTGATAGGGAGTGTTTGTATTATTGCTTATCATCTCTTATATAAACTACTACAACTCTACAGGTGATATCTATTATAAATCATCTCAATTCTATTTTTAGAATTGAGGGTAGACGTACCCCGAAGCGAGGACGACGAGGGAACTGCCTCAACAAATCTTTGTCTCCTTTATTTTTCAGCATTTTCATTTTCAGCTTAAAAATTAAGTGATTTTAGTATAACCAATTATATCAAATTTAAACATTGAATTGAGTAAGTAACTGGTACTGTTTACACTTTAGTAAAATAAACATTGTACAAGGATTTTCGAATTACTTACTTAAGTCAAAGTTCACTTGGAGTGTTTCGCATACCAATTATTTGATAAATTGCCTAAACCAAAGCTTACTTAGTTTACTTGCTGTGTTTAGTGGGTTGTGTTAAGCATTGGAACTAGCACTACTAATTAGTGGTGAAATCAATTGATTAAGTGTGACTAGTGTGTTGAATATAATAGTTCATTATCTTAATCCATAGGCTAAGAGGCATATCCGTGAAGGTGAGAAAAACACTTAGAAGGGGGGGTTGAATAAGAGTTTTAAGAAATATGGCAATAAAAACAACTCAAGATTTTTATCCTGGTTCGTTGAACTCAACTACTCCAGTCCACCTTATCAAAGATGATTTGCGTTTCTCCACAAGGACTTAATCCACTATTGATCAACTGATTACAATAGAAAGCACTAAGAACAATTGTCTTAGTCTTCTCAAGAACTACTGATCACACCTTGGTCTTCTTAAGGAACTTCTTACAAATTAATGTAAACTAACAAGTGTTTGAATGCTTCTAATAAGTTGTATCACAATTGTGATGTTTACACTTAAGATTAAGTACAACAACAAAAACTATACAGTTTTATGAGAGATCAAATGAAATAGATCTTTGTGAGATTTTCACTTTTATGAATCAAGCGTGTATTTCTTTCTGAGTGAACTAGCAATGAGAAAATGGTGAGTAGTGAATTAGCAGCATCAAAATGTTGTAGAAGTACTCCTTTTATAGCTTTTCCAAATTGCTTTGAGTGATGTGCAGCTGTATATAATATTAGATTATAAGACTTTTCATTACCCAAAAAGTATGGGCAGAGATATGCTTTATGCAGAAAGGTATGGTTGTAGAAGCCTTGGGATTTGCATCACGTCACTTCTTTGGACAAAATAGCCGTTGGTTACTTTGGAAGTAGCACCACGTCTAATCAAGTTTACAGCTTCTTCAACAAGCTTCCTTCAGGATGAAGTCTTCATAATCTGCACTTCAGAGCAAGCTTAAAGGAATGAAATATTTTTAAGATGATCAGAGCTAAAATGAATGAGATGATCAGAGCCTTGATAGATGATTAGATCTTAATATATCAGAGTCTCAATCTTGATTAGAGTCTTCATCAGAGTATGCAACATTATATGCTTGAGCGTGAATATTAATGATAAGAGTCTGGTTATCAAAGCCTTTGAACTTGCAGTGAAAAGAACTTCAGAGTTTGATTAGATCAGAGCTTTCAAATTTTGTACACTTCTTTCATTGATGTTTCAGATCATTCTGTAGCTTCTGCTTCAGATCCTTCTGGCAGCGCTTCAGAATCTTCCGATAGTCTTTCATCTGATGCTTCAGAGCCTTGCATAGTTTCTTTGTACTTATGTATTTTGCTTCTTTAAGAGTTTTCAATTTTATACCTGAAACAATAATACTTGAACAAATTTTAGAGTGTATATTTTCTTAATACAAAATTCCATAAAAGTTATCATCAAAACATAGAGATATAAGAAACACCAATCTGTGTTCTAACAATCTCCCCCTTTTTGATGATGACAAAACATAGTGAATTTTGTTCAATAAAGAGAAATAAAATATATAACTCCCCCTGAGATTAAGAATCTCCCCCTGAAATGAATACTTTAATAGAAGAGAACACTTCCCTTTTTGCTTGAGTATATTTCAGAACCTGGTAGAAATCCTTGTTGAGAGAAAGAATTAGAGCTTGGATGCTTTCCAGAATTAGAGTCTGATGATTTCTTTCAAAATGAAGAGTCTGGTATCTCTTCCAGAATCAGAGTCAAATTTGCTTCAAGGATTAGAGCCTGGTTGGGTAATTCTCAGGGTAACTTCAGATCATTTTTGTCAGATGAATTAATAAGATCTTAAAGTCTTAAGATTCAATGTTAGATTAAAACAATGTCTGAATTTCATTTTAGTATTGCTTATGGATTGAACAATCAAATTCTCTTTCTCCCCCTTTTTGTCATAATCAAAAAAAAAAATTTAAAGACAGAAAAGATAACAGAAGAAGAGAAAAACACAACACATAAATGAAAAACATAACTGCCAGATTCATATAGATCAAAATAGAACAAACAGATAAGATGTTCATACAGCAGATGACAGATAAAAAAAACAACAGAAAACAAGTGCAAAACAAGAATGCAAAGACAAGAAAAAGAAAACTAGGGTTGGCGAGAAGCAATCAAGGTCAGAAGATCAATAATCTTGGCAGTGGACTCTTCTTGCTTGGCCATCCAAGTTTTGATCTCTTCAGTAGTTTGTTCCTGTTTTATCATCCATGTTCTGATTTCCTTGACTTCTTGGACAATATCTGGAATCTCAGTCTTCATCTCAGATGCAGAAGGTTCAGAAGCAGATGCAGTTGCTATTGGATGATCAATCTCCATGTCAGATGCAGGAGTATCTTCTATCATTGCAGAATCTTCAGCAGGAGCATCTTCCAGAAGAAGCATTGGGGTAGTGATAGTGCTCAGCAGAGTCTGCCTGACCATTTCAGCAAACTTTGCCTTTGCATCATCAGCACAGAGTATTCTGAGGTCAGATGCAGCAGAGTTGAACTTTGAGATGAATTTGTTCCAAGAAGCTTCAGATTCAGCAGGATCCATACTAGCCATCACTCTTTCTTCATAGAAGCAATCCCCATACGTATTTCCTTCTTGAAATTCTTGAACAGAGTAGAAACATCTGATCTGGGTTTGGGGTTCAGAAAGTCTTCTGTGGTGACTTGTTGTGATGGTTCAGGAGGTGTTTGGTTTTGTTCAGGAGGTGGGTGATCAGATGATGGTTGTTCAGATGGTGGCTATTCAGATTGTTGGGGTATGGATGGTTGTGGTTCAGATGTTTGTGGTATGGTGAGTTGAGGACTAGAGGTGTCACCATCAGATGGTGTTGATGTAACAACATCAAATGAGGGTGGTATGAAATCTGTGAAGTTGAATTTGAAGCGAAGAGGGTTGTCAGATGCAGGTAGATCAGATGGTAATGGTTTATAAGGATCAAGAATTGTTAAGCTAGTTGGTGAGGGGACTTCAGATTCATCAGAATCAGATGATTCAGTTGAATGACATGAAGTTGAAGAGAGGACATACATGGTTGCAATAGGTTGCACATCCAGAATGTCTTCAGATGGTTGTTGGACAGATGGTTCAGGATTTTGGATGGTTGGTTCTTCTGGTGGTTGAGTAGAAGATAGTGGTTCAGATTGTGTTTGTTTTTCAGAGGATTGTTGTTTTTGTGGTTCAGATTGTGTTTGTTGAGGGGGTTGTTGTTCAGAAGATTTCTATTGAGGGGGTTCAGATGGTAGTTGGACAGAAGATGGTTGAGAATCTTTGTGAGGAGATGAAATGGGTTCAGATGAATGAGTTTCAGATGGTTGAGGAGGAGATGGTGGAGGTGAAGGTGAGGGTGAAGGTACAAATGGTTTGGGATCAGATGTTAATACCTGTTGAATTGTTTCTCTAATTTCTTCCACAGTAGCTTCTGGAGGATTTTCCTTCTGCTTCTTGTCCTTCTCAGGTTTGTCAGCGGCATCAGAGGCTTTCCTCTTGGGCTGTGCAACAGATCCTTCCTCAGCTTTCCTCTTCTTGCGCCTTTCTCTCAGAAGATTTGGCAGTACTCCTCCTTCCTTCTGAACTATGTTAGCAGGCAGAGGGATACCATTCTTCAGGCAATCAACAATGAATGTTAGAATGATGTTCCTAGGTTCATCAGCACTGAACATAGGAAAATCTGCCAAAGGAATTCTCCTTCTGCTGACTTCCTCAGAGTTAAATTTCTTGGGTTTTCCAGCAAGCTCTGAAATGACCTTCATTCTTTTCAGAGTGTTCCCATTGATGACAGATCCTATAACATAAGACAGATCATCTGTCACTCCATCATCAAACAGATGTTTCACAAGACCATTCTCTGTTAGAATGTCTGATATCAGTCTTCCCATAGGGATCCAAGTTTTGATTTTTCCAGCTTTAACCCTTACTTCTTCTCTTGTTTCTTTGATATGGTTCAGAAGATGATTGAACAGAAGATAAGGTAAATCCACCTTCTTGCCTTTACTCATACAGAACATGAAGTACATTTATTCTGAGTTCACATAATCTGGTGAGTTAGAAGATTTCCTATGAAAGATAGAACTCATGAAAATCTTGGCCCAGATTCTGTAAATAGGCTTCAGATCTCTTACCTTGTTGGATGGTTCCCCAGAAACACAAACTTCTTGAAAAATGTCAGCCAAATCCAAACGATCAGTAGCCATACTTGTGATTTCATCAGTTTCCTTATACTCAAGTAGTTGTCTGGTTAATTTTTCAGTGATGACAATTTCCTTCCCAAGAACAGAAGAATGAATGATCTTAGGGCAAACTTGAGCGTGTATCCAGAATTCCTTCACCAAGGTTGGATAAACAGGACCCATCATCCTGTCAAAATACTTTTCCCAGTTCTGAGTTTTGATGGTTGAATAGAGATCAAAACCATTTTCTTTGATGGATTCAAAATCCACAAAGTTCTCACACAAAACTTCAAGGTCTTTGATTGGAGTGAGAAGAGTTCTCACAACTTCCTTGTACACAACAGCAGTTTGGGATGAACCAGCAGCATTTGGAGATGATGCAGCAGCATTTGAGGTTTGCATCTGAGCAGGTGTTTAAGATGGTGAAGCCATTGATGTTCTTGAGATGCGTCTGGGTTTACGAGAGGTTTTGGGTTTTGAAATAAGATGGAAGCAATAGAGAAGACAAAAATGCATATGAGAAGTGAAAAGAGTGTAAAGTGTGATTTGTGAAGTGTTGTGAGATTTTATAGAGCAATTTTGGGCATGCAAAAGGACACAC
The DNA here is from genome assembly GCA_963859935.3 of Lathyrus sativus. Taxonomy (NCBI): domain Eukaryota; kingdom Viridiplantae; phylum Streptophyta; class Magnoliopsida; order Fabales; family Fabaceae; genus Lathyrus; species Lathyrus sativus. The sequence continues at coordinate 543,849,507 of OZ012737.1, forward strand.
AATCTCACGCGTACACACAAGCATTGAATGAAGTGAAACATAATCATATCAAGCAATTAATGCAAGGAATAAAATCATATCAAGCATTTAAGATTCTGACAGAAGGGGGAAAATTAAGAGATTTTGGATTTTCAAAGCAATACCTCAAACGTCACTTCAGTATGGTGCACTCTACCTTTCCAGATTTTGAGCTACACGTGTTTGCTTGCATGTGCCTCTGAAACTCTTTGAGAAATGAAACGTTAGGCAACGTTCAGATCTTCTGAGCCTTGTTAGTTTAGATTTACACACAAATAAATAAACACAGAATTGAACAGAAGAAATACTTCAGAGTTTAGACATTTATCATCTGAGAAAAAATTTCATCTGATGAATATTTTATTCTGGACAGAAGTCCATACTTATATTTTTCAGAATAAATTTAAATCTATCTTCAGCAAGGGGTTTTGTAAAGATATCAGTCCACTGATGATCTGTATCTACAAAGTTTAAATTGATAATTCCCTTTTGAACATAGTCTCTGATGAAATGATGTTTAATCTCTATATGCTTAGCTTTAGAGTGTAAAATGGGGTTTTTAGATAAGCATATAGCAGAAGTGTTATCACAGAAGATAGAAATGTTACTCTCAAAAATCTGATAGTCTTCCAGTTGACTTTTCATCCAGAGCATCTGGGTGCTACAACTAGCAGCAGCAATATATTCTGCCTCTGTTGTTGAGAGTGCAATTGTGGGTTGCTTCTTGCTGAACCAAGAGATCAGATGACTTCCAAGAAATTGACAGCTTCCAGAAGTACTTTTACGTTCTACTCTGTCTCCAGCATAGTCAGCATCACAGAATCCAACTAATTTATACTCATCAGATCTTCTGTAACACAGACCCACATTAGTAGTACCTTTCAGATACCTTAGAATCCTCTTAACAGCTGTTAAGTGAGATTCTCTAGGATCTGATTGGAATCTAGCACACAGACACACACTGAATAAAATATCAGGTCTTGAAGCAGTCAAATATAAGAGAGATCCAATCATACCTCTGTAAAATTTTTGATCAACTTTCTTACTTACCTCTTCCTTACCAAGTGTGCTTGTAGGATGCATTGGAGTCTTTGCCAATTTGCTTTCATTCATATTGAATTTCTTCAGAAGCTCGTTGACATATTTAGTCTGGTGAATATATGTGCATTCTGGAGTCTGATTTACTTGGATTCCCAGAAAGAATCTAAGTTCTCCCATCATGCTCATTTCAGATACAACCTGCATAGACAAAGCAAACTCCTTTCCCAGCATAATATTGGTAGATCCAAAAATAATATCATCCACATAAATTTGACACACTAGTAAATCTTTCTTAAATGTTTTACAGAAAAGAGTTGTGTCCACTTTGCCTCTGATAAAGTTCTTTTCTAGAAGAAAATTACTTAATCTTTCATACCAAGCTCTGGGAGCTTGTTTCAAACCATAAAGAGATTTTTTTGAGTTTGAAAACATGATCTGGAAATTTATCACTTTCAAAACCAGGAGGTTGATGGACATAAACTTCTTCTTCTATAATGCCATTTAAGAAGGCACTCTTAACATCCATCTGATATAGAGTGATGTTATGTTGTACAGCAAATGAAATAAGAAGGCGTATAGATTCTAACCTTGCTACTAGAGCATAAGTTTCAGTATAATCAATTCCTTCTTGTTGACTGTAACCTTGAGCTACCAACCTTGCTTTGTTCCTAACAATTTCTCCTTGCTCATTTAGTTTATTTCTGAATACCCACCTTGTTCCAATAATGTTGAAACCTTTTGGTCTAGGAACCAGATCCCACACATTATTTCTTGTAAATTGATTCAGCTCATCTTGCATTGCAAGTATCCAATCATTGTCACTCAGAGCCTCATCCACAGATGTTGGTTCAATAATAGACACCAACACAAGAAGTGATGTTCTAGATGATCTGATAAATGACCTTGTTCTTATAGGGTCATCTTTCTTCCCAATAATCATTTCTTCTGGATGAGAAGCTTTGATTCTGGATGATCCTTTAACTGTTGGTTCTTCAGAAATATTCATGTTATTCATCTGAGCAGCTAATAGAGTTGCATCTAGTGTAGCTTCTTCTTGAGCTTTCTCTACCTCTGACTTCTCAGATTCTATGAGAATAACTTCTCCATCTGCAGAGTTTTCAATCTGCTTTGGCTTTTGATTGCCAAGCTTATCATCAAATCTAACATGTATAGATTCCTCCACAATCTGTGTCTCAATATTGTATACTTTGTAGCCTTTAGAGCGTTCAGAATATCCAAGCATGAAACACTTTTGTGCTTTAGAATCAAACTTGTTAAGATTCTCTTTAGTGTTCAGCATAAAAGAAATACATCCAAAAGGATGGAAATAAGAAATGTTTGGCTTTCTATTCCTCCACAATTCATAAGGAGTCTTTTCCAGAAGAGGTCTAATTAACACTCTGTTCTGAATGTAACATGTTGTGTTAATTGCCTCTGCCCAAAAATGTTTTGCCATGTTAGTCTCATTGATCATGGTTCTGGCCATCTCTTGCAAAGTTCTATTTTTCCTCTCTACAACTCCATTCTGTTATGGAGTTCTAGGACAGGAGAAATCATGAGCAATGCCATTTTCATTAAAATATTTTTCAAAATGTTTGTTTTCAAATTCACCACCATGATCACTTCTGACTTTAATAATTTTGAAATCTTTTTCAGTTTGGACTTGTTTGCAGAAGTCAAAGAACACAGAATGTGACTCATCCTTGTGTTTTAGGAATTTTACCCATGTCCATCTGTTGTAGTCATCAACAATGACTAATCCATACTTCTTGCCTCTGATGGATGCAGTTTTCACTGGTCCAAACAGATCAATGTGAAGTAACTCTAATGGTTTTAAAGTTGAAACAACATTTTTGGATTTGAAAGATGATTTTGAAAATTTTCATTTCTGACATGCTTCAAAAATAGCATCTGAGTTGAACTTCAGATTAGGAAGTCCCCAGACCAGATTAAGCTTATTAATCTGAGATATACGTCTCATATTAATATGACCCAATCTTCTGTGCCAGACCCATTGCTCCTCATTAACAGACATAAGGCATTTAACATTCTGAACCTTAAGTTCTGAAAGACTAATTTTATAAGTGTTGTTTTTCCTTTTACCATTAAAGAGGATTGAGCCATCCTTTTGACTAACAGCTTTGTAACACTTTTGATTAAAGATTATGTCATAACCACTATCACTTAATTGACTTATGGACAATAGATTATGAGCTAATCCTTCAATAAGTAAGACATTAGTTATGGAAGGAAGTTTACCATTGCCTATGGTTCCAGAGCCAATTATCTTGCCCTTCTGATTCCCTCCAAACTTGACATCTCCTCCAGATCTAAGCTCCAGACTTTGGAACATAGGCCTTTTTCCCGTCATATGTCGTGAGCATCCAGAGTCCAGGTACCATGACTGGAGTCTTGACTTTGCTGCTAAGGATTTCTGCAATATAGATTATCTTATCCTTAGATACCCAGATTTTCTTGGGTCCTTTTTGGTTAGTTGCCTTAAAGATTTTTCTGAACTTCTGTCTTTCAACATGAGACTTGTTATAATTAGCTTTAGATTTATTAAACACAGGTTTGTTCTGATTAGAACTTATGTGTTTAATATCATTTAAGTGACCAAATGTAAACTGAGAATATAAAGGAGGATACTTGATATCCAATTTATCTACAGATTTTGGATTTGAATCTTCATAAGAGAAAGATTTATATCTAACACCTTTTCTATAGTTTCTGCTAATACCATAGATCATTGAAGCCATTTTGCTTCTATCTAGGCTTTTAGTTAGAAATTTCCTGAAACTATAGTCATACTCTTGTAAAATATTTTTAGAGCATGGTTCAGATTTTGAATCAGAGTTTGGTTGAGCAGATTCTAAATTATTTTTCAATTGAAGATTTTTAGCTTTTAGTTCAGCTATTTCTAATTCAAACTTGTTACTCTCAAATTCAATATGCTTTAGAAGCGTTTTGTATTTGAGTTTAACTTTGCTATAGTTTTCAAGAATATCAGATAGACTTTCAACAAGTTCCTGTCTAGAAAGTTCAGCAAATACCTCCTCAGAATCAGATTCTGATTCTGATCCAGATGATTCAGCATTGTCTTCAATGTCAGCCATGAATGCTACATTTGCACATTCCTCTTCTGACTCTGATGACGAATCAGATGCATCTGAGTCATCCCAGGTAGCCATTAGAACTTTCTTTTTGTGATATGACTTTCTTTTTTGGTTCTCCTTCTGAAGCTTTGGACATTCACTCTTGTAGTGCCCAGGTTCTTTGCATTCATAGCAAACAACCTCTCTTTTTCCAGATCGTCTGTGTCTAGAGGCTTCTCCAGATCTTCTGTATCCAGAGTGTTCTCCAGATCTTCTGTGCCCAGAAGAATCTTTGTGTTGATCTGGTTTTCTAAAGTTCTTGAACTTCCTTTTCTTATTCTTCCAGAGTTTGTTGATTCTTCTGGACAACAAGGATAGTTCTTCTTCATCTTCATAAGCAGACTCTTTAGAGCTTTCTTCTAATACTTGCAATGCTTTAACAGCTTTATTAGATTTTAAAGCAATTGACTTACCTTTCTTTAGAGGCTCATCTTCCTCTAGTTCAATCTCATGACTCCTTAGAGAACTGATTAGTTCCTCCAGCGTAATCTTGTTCAGATCTTTTGCCAGCTTCAGAGTAGTGACCATGGGTCTCCATTTGGTTGGCAAGCTTCTGATTATTTTCTTGACATGATCTGCTGTAGAGTAACCCTTGTCCAGAACCTTTAGGCCAGCAGTGAGAATCTGGAATCTGGAAAACATTGCTTCAATAGATTCAGATTCTTCCATCTTGAAAGCTTCATACTTCTGGATCAGCGCCAGAGCCTTGGTTTCTTTAACTTGAGAGTTCCCTTCATGAGTCATCTTCAGGGATTCAAATATATCAAAGGCAGTTTCTTTGTTGGTTATTTTCTCATACTCAGTCTGAGATATAGCATTTAGCAAGATAGTTCTAGCCTTGTGGTGATCTCTGAATTCCTTCTTTTGCTCCTCAGTCATTGATTTTCTGTCAACTTTCTTGTCATTTCCATCAGTGGGATGAACATATCCATCAATAACTAAGTCCCAAAGATCAGCATCAAATCCTAGAAAGAAACTTTCCAATCTATCTTTCCAATAATCAAATTTCTCTCCATCAAACATGGGAGGTTTTATGCTGACTCTTTCTTCATATTTGTTGTTGTTGGGCGTTGAAGTTTCAACAGCCATAATGAATATCAACCAAGAGTATCAAGAGTTTTTCCCACTGGATCTTTTCTGGTCACGGTTAAGTGATAGCACAAACAGAACCGGAGCTCTGATACCCACTGAAGGTGAGAAAAACACTTAGAAGGGGGGGTTGAATAAGAGTTTTAAGAAATACGGCAATAAAAACAACTCAAGATTTTTATCCTGGTTCGGATAACTCAACTACTCCAGTCCACCTTATCAAAGATGATTTGCGCTTCTCCACAAGGAATTAATCCACTATTGATCAACTGATTACAATAGAAAGCACTAAGAACAATTGTCTTAGTCTTCTCAAGAACTACTGACCACACCTTGGTCTTCTTAAGGAACTTCTTACAAATTAATGTAAACTAACAAGTGTTTGAATGCTTCTAATAAGCTGTATCACAACTGTGATGTTTACACTTAAGATTAAGTACAACAACAAAAACTATACAGTTTTATGAGAGATCAAATGAAATAGATCTTTGTGAGATTTTCACTTTTATGAATCAAGCGTGTATTTCTTTCTGAGTGAACTAGCAATGAGCAAATGGTGAGTAGTGAATTAGCAGCATCAAAATGTTGTAGAAGTACTCCTTTTATAGCTTTTCCAAATTGCTTTGAGTGATGTGCAGTTGTATATAATATTAGATTATAAGACTTTTCATTACCCAAAAAGTATGGGCAGAGATATGCTTTCTGCAGAAAGGCATGGTTGTAGAAGCCTTGGGATTTGCATCACGTCACTTCTTTGGACAAAATAGCCATTGGTTACTTTGGAAGTAGCACCACGTCTAATCAAGTTTACAGCTTCTTCAACAAGCTTCCTTCAGGATGAAGTCTTCATAATCTGCACTTCAGAGCAAGCTTAAAGGAATGCAATATTTTTAAGATGATCAGAGCTAAAATGAATGAGATGATCAGAGCCTTGATAGATGATCAGATCTTAATATATCAGAGTCTCAATCTTGATCAGAGTCTTCATCAGAGTATGCAGCATTATGTGCTTGAGCGTGAATATTAATGATAAGAGTCTGGTTATCAAAGCCTCTGAACTTGCAGCGAAAAGAACTTCAGAGTCTGATTAGATCAGAGCTTTCAACTTTTGTACACTTCTTCCATTGATGCTTCAGATCATTCTGTAGCTTCTGCTTCAGATCCTTCTGGCAGCGCTTCAGAATCTTCTGATAGTCTTGCATCTGATGCTTCAGAGCCTTGCATAGTTTCTTTGTACTTATGTATTTTGCTTCTTTAAGAGTTTTCAATTTTATACCTGAAACAATAATACTTGAACAAATTTTAGAGTGTATATTTTCTTAATACAAAATTCCATAAAAGTTATCATCAAAACATAGAGATATAAGAAACACCAATCTGTGTTCTAACAATCCGGTCTTCTAATAACGGTTCGTTATAGACGTGATTTTTCCTCGGCCGCTTCCGCAACTTTTTAAACCAATTTTAATTGGTAAGCGCCAATTCAATTTTTAAGTAGGGATCTATTCAACCCCCCCTTCTAGATCCGCGCCATCGTCTAACAAGTGGTATCAGGAGCACCGGTTCACTCCGTGCTTCAAGTATAACTTTGATAGAAAATGGCTAACGAACCTAAAGGGGCCTATAATAGAGCTCCCGTTTTTAATGGGGAAAATTACAGTTATTGGAAGGATTGTATGCGGGTGCACATAAATTCCATAGATAGAAAAGTATGGAATGTTATTCTCAATGGTCCAATAGAAAGCACTATGACCAATGCGAATAATGAAACTGTGCCTAAGCCCGAAGCCCAATGGACCGAGGATGATGAAAATAAATATAACTATGATTGGAAATCCAAGATTATTCTAATATCTTCATTAGGTGTTGACGAATATTATCGGGTTTCCCATTGCTTAAGGGCGAAAGCCATGTGGGACTCTTTACAAATCGCCCATGAGGGGACTAACGACGTTAAGCTTGCTAGAATCAACACACTAACACAAGAGTTTGACCTTTTCTACATGGAGCAAGGGGAAACCATTGCAGACATACAGAAAAGGTTTACTCATCTTATCAATAGGTTACATTCACTTGGTAGGCCGGAGGCCAATGACGTTGCTACTAATAAAATTTTAAGATATCTTAACAGGGAATGGCAGCCCAAAGTGACCGCCATAAAAGAAGCAAATGATCTTACTATTTTGGACCTAACAACGTTATTCAAAAAGCTACAAGAGCACGAACAAGTGCTCCTAAGCCTCGACCAACATGAAAAGAAAGAAAAGAAGGACAAAACAAAGACTGTTGAGAAGAAATCCATTGCTCTCAAGACTTCCTCCTCGAAGTCTCAATCTAAGGAGCACAGCGATTATTCATCAAGTGACGATGAAGAAGATGACAAGAGTGAGGATATGGGGCTGTTCGTAAAGCGCTACAATCGGTATGTGAGAAAGAACGACATTCAACACTCAGAAAAGAACCTTGTCAACTTCAGAAAGCAATCAAGGAACTCTCGAAATAATGACACCAAAGGAAGTAAAACCAGTGGATCGTGCTACAAATGCGGAAAGCCCAGTCACTACAAGCCAGATTGTCCTTTAAACAAAAAGGGCAAAGAAAAGGAATTTGTTAAATCACATAAGAAGTCATCAAAGCCGAGAAGAGCGTATATAGCTTGGGAAAGCGATAGCGACTCCTCCTCCTCTGATGAAAGCTCAAGTGATGAAGAAGAATCTGTGAACCTATGCCTTTCCGCACATCAAAAGAATAAGAAAATCAGGTACGTCACTCTAAATATGAAAATTCCTCAAAAATGTCACATTTCGAATTACAAGCCGCATTTAATACTTTACACAATGAAGCAACAGAAGCCTTTAAGAGACTTGCCTCTAATAAAAGAATTTTTACTTACCTAGAGCACAAAATTAAAGAGTCCGAAAGGAAACTTGAGGAACTTAAGGCTTCCATAGTGGAAAGTAATAAATTGGATTGTGAGGACCATAGCAAATTCCTCGAGTTTGGATGCGCTACTTGTTATATTTGGCAAGGTGAAGTTAGAAACCTAAAGGCCAAACTTAACAAGGCTCTTGAGCCTAAAATTACATTTGCTATTGATAAAGCTGATTTTAGAAAAAGTATGGTGAATCCATATCAAAAATATACATATGTAATTAGGGATCAAGAGAGCAAAGGCAATTCTAAAGTTGACTTTTCATGCTTATATTGTTGCAAGAAAGGCCATTCCATTGCTAAATGCCGATTTAGGAGATTTTTGGTTCCTAAAGGCATCTATCAATGGTTGCCCAAATGAAACCACTTTGTCACTAATAAATTAGGACCCAATATGCCATTGGGTACCTCCTCTTGTTGATTACTCTTTCATAGGTACAATGTCTCGAGACCACCGAGAGAAGATGGGTTCTCGACAGTGGATGTTCAAGACACATGTCCGGAGACATATCCCTATTCATAGGCTTCGTGGCAAAGAAGAAAGGGTATGTAACATATGGTGATAACAATCGTGGAGTAATACTTGGTAAAGGTAGTGTAGGTAACCCTTCTTCCACTACTATTTCCGATGTGTTGCTTGTCGAGGGTCTTAAACATAATCTACTTAGCATTAGCCAATTATGCGACAAAGGATACAATGTATCGTTTTCAAAAGAGTGTTGCAAAATTGTGCATAATAATGACAAGAAGAATATGTTTAATGGCCTAAGAGTGAATAACGTCTATATGCTAGACTTGAATAAGGTATCGTTAACAAGTGACAAATGTCTCATGACAATGAGTGAAGATTCATCGTTATGGCATAGGCGTTTAGCACATGTTAACTTTGAATTGCTAAATAAAGTAGTTTCAAAAGATCTAGTCTTAGGTCTCCCCAAAATAAAATTTACCAAGGATCATGTTTGTGATGCTTGCCAAATAGGAAAGCAAACGAGGATCTCTTTTAAATCCAAAAATATTGTCTCAACTACGAGACCTCTCGAGCTTCTCCATATGGATCTATTTGGGCCATCTAGAATTAAAAGCCTAGGTGGAAACTATTATGGGTTTGTAATAGTGGATGACTTCTCTAGATTTTGTTGGATTATCTTTTTGGCTAGCAAGAGCGATACATTCGCCGCCTTTGAAAATTTTTCCAAACTTTCCCAAAATAAATTAAGCACAAACATTGTGTCAATTAGAAGCGACCATGGAGGTGAATTTGAAAACCATTTATTTGAAGAATATTGTGGTAACTACGGTATTGATCATAACTTCTCCGCTCCACGGACTCCTCAACAAAATGGGGTGGTGGAGCGCAAAAATTTCATTTTAGAAGAGTTGGGAAGGACAATGATCAATGAAAGTAGACTACCGAAATATTTTTGGGCCAACGCCATAAGTACGGCTTGTTATGTTTTGAATAGGGTGCTCATCCGCCCCATTCTAAATAAAACATCTTACGAACTTTTAAAAGGGCGCAAGCCAAACGTGTCTCACCTACATGTTTTCAGTTGCAAATGTTTTGTCTTAAATAATGGAAAGGAAAATTTGGGTAAATTTGACTCTAAGGCTGACGAAGGTATTTTCCTTGGATACTCTCAATCGAGTAAGGCCTATAGGATTTACAATAAAAGATTACTTATTGTCGAAGAATCGGTACATGTAACATTGATGAATCTTATCCGAGAAATGTCGGAAAAGGTAGTGTGTTTCATGGTGCAGGTACATCTACTGAAGACATACTCAAAGATGCAGAGCTGGGAATTGATCAGCCCGACAAAGCAAAAGTTAAGGAGGAAAAAGATGTCCAACATGAAGAAACTGAGGTAGATCATCCATTTACAAGTGATGCTCTCCCTCAAGCTTGGAAGTCTTCTAAAGATCATCCAATAGACAACATTCTCAGAGACATATCCAAGGGTGTTACTACCCGATCTAAGATAAGTAATTTTTGTTATCATTTCGCTTTCGTTTCACAAATGGAACCTAAAAACCCTAAAGAAGCCTTACTCGATGAAAACTGGTTTTTGTCAATGCAAGATGAACTTAATCAGTTCACGAGAAATGAGGTATGGGACCTTGTCCCTCCTCTGCGAGGACATCGAGTAATCGGCACCCGATGGGTGTTTAGGAATAAGTTGGACGAAAACGGAGTAATAACTCGTAACAAGGCGCGTTTAGTCGCGCAAGGGTATAACCAAGAGGAAGGCATCGACTATGAGGAAACTTATGCGCCGGTTTCCCGACTCGAGGCTATATGCCTTTTGCTTGTCTTCGCTTGTGCGAAGAATTTTAAGTTATTTCAAATGGACGTTAAAAGTGCATTCCTTAACGGATACATAAATGAAGAAGTATATGTTGCACAACCTCCGGGTTTTGAGTCTCATGAGTATCCTGATCATGTCTATAAACTAAAAAGGGCTTTATATGGACTCAAACAAGCTCCTAGATCTTGCTATGAGCGACTAAGTAAATTTTTACTTGATCAAGGTTACTCTAGAGGAAAGGTTGACACTACTCTCTTCATTAAACGTCAAGGAAAGCACTTGATATTAGTACAAATTTACATTGACGATATTATATTTGGATCTACTAACATGAATCTCGTGAGAGAGTTTTTTGACCTTATGCAGGGTGAATTCGAGATGAGTATGATGGGTGAACTCACATACTTTCTCGGATTGCAAATTAAACAACTTAAAGAAGGAACATTTGTGAGCCAAACAAAATACTGTTTGGAACTTCTCAAGAGATTTGACATGGCAAACTCGAAGGCCATTGACACTTCTATGCCAACATGTGTAAGCCTGAATAAATATGAAAGCGGTAAGGACGTAGAGGTAAAAAGGTATAGAGGTATGATTGGTTCTCTTCTCTATCTTACTGCTTCTCGACCCGACATTATGTTTAGTGTGTGCATGTGTACAAGATACCAATCATGTCCCAAGGAATCTCATCTAAAATCTGTCAAACGTATACTTCGATACTTATCTGGTACTCCGAAGTATGGATTATGGTATTCCAAAGGTAATGATTGCTCATTGGTAGGTTTCTCCGATTCCGATTTTACCGGTTGCAAATCGGATAGGAAAAGCACTAGTGGTACTTGTCAATTTATTTTCAAACTCCTTGGTCAGTTGGCACAGCAAGAAACAAGTTTCAGTTGCTTTGTCAACCGCCAAAGCGGAATACGTTACCGCCGGTAGTTGTTGCGCTCAAGTCCTATGGCTTAAGCAGCAATTATTGGATTTTAACCTAAAACTAGATCGTATTCCCATTTTCTGTGACAATACAAGTGCTATTAATCTCACCAAAAATCCTGTGTTACATTCTCGCACCAAACATATCGAAATTCGACACCATTTTCTTAGGGATCATGTGGTGAAAGGTGATGTTGTTTTTGAACACGTTGACACCAAAAATCAATTAGCGGACATTTTCACAAAGTCGCTAGCCACTGAACCTTTCTTTCATATCCGCCGAGAACTTGGCATTCTCGACATTTCGGATCGGGTGTAATAATTGCTTGTTTCGTCTGACTTCATTTACAATTATATTCTTGTACTTCTAATAAGTTAAGTTTTGTTGCAAGCACAAGTGTATTGTTATCAAGCCTTTCCAGTATAGAGGTGATGTTGTTCCATTTGTTGTTCTCTCTCTCACAATATTCATGATTCAATTATTGTATCGTTTAACCAATATTGTATATATATATATATATATATATATATATATATATATATATATATATATATATATATATATATATATATATATATATATATATATATATATATATATATATATATATATATATATATATATATATATATATATATATATATATATATATATATATATATATATATATATATATATATATATATATATATATATATATATATATATATATATATATATATATATATATATATATATATATATATATATGACATTTGCTACGAGTGTTATTTGTTTAGATGCAAATTGTTTTGTGGCATTGTAGGTAGGCATCAAATGTGGCATTATATGTGACATAAATTGAAAATCTGCATTTTTGCTTACTTTGATTCGACCAAAACAGGGCAGAGGTTGACGCACGCTGTAAACTTTTGTATTTGTCAAAAATCAAACAGTATGCGTCGACGCATGCAGAGGTATGGTCGACGCTTCGCACAAAAATTCAGTTTTTTTTTCCTTTGAAAATTGTTCCATCTTCCTACATTATACATTAATTGTGCATTATACATTAATTGTGCATTTGTATCATATTTCTAGTAAGTTGCATCTAATCATTCCTATTGTCCCTTGTCTCCTCCACTTCCCTAAAACCCTAATCTCCATCTATAAAAGGGTAATCATCATCTCTTCCAAATTACTTCAACAATCTTCTCCAAATACTTGCTTCCTACCTCTACCAAATCTCCAAATCATCATCCATGGCCTCATTATTCCGCAGAAATACCGGCAAAAGATCAAGGGCTTCATCATCGGCGTCCCCACCCATTACTGTTGTGCCTTTGCTTCCACCTTCTCTTGTTGACAACTTCTACAAAGATATTGGCAAGAGATCCGTTGTTCCGCAACATGCATTCTACAAAGCAACGGCGGAACACATTCATCTCACTCAAGTCATGGCTCTGCTGGAGTTTCAAGGCTTCGTAAACTTTCTTGAATGCAACACCAAATACAGTGAATACTTGGTGCGTGTGTTCTACACTTGCCTGCATGCCAAGTTTCAAGGTCAGGATTTTCACACCACGATCGGCACAACACAGGTAAACTTGAATTCTGAAGTGTGGAGTAAATATTTTGATTTAACAGTGGATGCTGATGAAAATCCTCCTCATGAGGTAACTGATTCTCGCACCGTCCCTGAATATGAATTTAAGAGTGCCTTAAATGATATGCTGAAACGGCCTTATCCGGAGCAGATTATAAACAATGATGCTTTTCCCAGAACTGTTACGGCTGGTAAACTATAAACAGGGGAGCGCATTCTTCAATGGATTGTGGCTCGCATCCTGCGGCCAAAGAAAGGAGGTATGTCTCGAGTTGAACATGTTGAGGTGCATCTTATATACATTCTGAAAATTAGGATTAAAATCAACTGGCCCGATTACATCGCCAGTCGAATATTTGCTTTGAGAGATTCAGGCAGAGGAACTGCTCTTGCTTATGGGTCTTTTATTTCAGAGGTTCTCACTGCGGATAACGTCGTGTATCCATCATTTCCATGTATCTCCATATCTTCTGACAAAGAATTCAGCACGAAAACTTTTTCCATGATGGGCTACTTTTGGTGTGATGCGCGACGAACCTACAAGTTTATTCGCAGGGCAAATATTCCTCGGGTTGTTGAAGAATCTGATGGAAGTTCTGAAAGGGAGGATGAAGAACAAGAGGAATAGGTAGAAGAAGACGAAAACAAAGCGGAACAGGTGGAAGAACCAGCATATGAGGCACATGATAATTATCACCAACCAGGCCAACATGAGTTCACAAATACTGATTGGCTTCATCACACAACTCAACATGGAGAAGAAGAAGGATACAATAATCAAGGATGGGGTGAGTGGCAGTACACAGGCTGGACCACTCTGGGTAAATATTATAACCCATATCATGGATATCCTCAAGACCATTAACCTCCTCAATCTTCACCATCTCCTCCGCAGTCAGACAACTCTGAACTTCTCAACATACTACAGTCCATGCAGTTGGACCAACAAAACTTTATGAGAAATCAAGATGAGCGGATGGAACAAATCCAAACTGAGATACATACACAAAATGAACGGTTCAATTCCTTTTCCACAAGGATGGATGCCCGTTTTGAGGCTCTCGCTGCATCAAACAAAAGCCAGGAAACAACCATATCTAACAGCCTCAGTCGTCTAAATTTGTCTGTGGAAGCATTTGTTGACTACACTGATCCTTACCGCAATCCGGATGTTTAATACAAGGGGAGGGGTCGGGGATATTAGTTTCATGTTTGCTTATACTCATTGTTTATGATGTGTTATTTTTATGTTGTTATGGTTTTTGGAATATTATGCCCATTTGAGTTTTTCAATATACTTTATCTATTAATTGCTTTACTCTTTCATTATCAATATTATGGGTGAATATTGGTAAATGATTACTTATTACCTGCTGAGTGTTTTGTTATTTGTTATTCTGTCAACCTTTACCTTCTCCATCTCTTTTTGATGTTGTCAAAGGGGGAGAAAAGCCAAGTAGATCACAACAGCTCTTCCACATTATTCTTCCATGAAAGTACAGGATTACAAAAGAAAGGGGGATTTTATGCTACTATGTTAATAATATTGCAATGTTGTTCTCACTAGCTTCACGCAGGTTGTCATCATCAAAAAGGGGGAGTATGTGAGGGCAAACTGTCACACAACATATGTTCTCAAGTTTCGATGATGACAAAGTACAACCTCGGACCAATTGGAGCTGTCAAGTTCTACTCAGAAGACAATTGCAATACTTAAAATATCATATCCTTCCTATATCTCTTTAACTCATCATATTATCATTGGCAATACATGTGATTAATAGTCAGTCGTGACAAAACGCACGAAACAACAAATATATCATTTTTGCAAATTTTGAAGCTATTAGTCGACCACCAGTCAACGCATAACATAGTTCACTTTCCCACGGGTCAGCGCATGGCAACCTTGAGTCGACCACCAGTCAGCGCATAACATAGTTCACTTTCCCACGGGTTAGCGCATGGCAACCTTGAGTCGACCATCAGTCGGTGCATGAAGACTTCACATTTCACGCGGGTCAGTGCACGCCGACCTATGGTCGACGCATACTATTGGGTTTTTCATATTGCCAAAAACTGCAGGCTATGCGTCGATGCATAGACCTGCTATGGTCGACCGTTCGCGCGTTGGTACAGTTAATGAAGTATTTTCCACTGTGTTTGAAATCCTGTTGTATTAGTTGATTGGCTTATTAATATAAATAGAAGGTTGTTCATTTTATCAAATTAACATTTGAATTTTGAGTAAATTGTGAAAACAAGAAAAGTGAAATAGGTGCCTACATTTCTCTTCATCTTCATCCTCAAACAACACACAACACTACAATTACACACAACCATTCTTGGAGTGCTTTGTGTCTCGTTCAAGGTGATAAGGTTCGAATCCGTTGATTGGAGATCCGGTTCGGGTGGAGAATTGTGGAAGGTTTTTCTTGAATAAAACCTTGAAGGTTTTTCCCTCCAAGATTCTACGAATTTAGGGGTTTTTGGTACGGATCGTCTCTACCAACATTCAGCGGTGTGAAGGTGATTGAGAAACGGAAGATTTCATCAATCTAGTAGCTGGGGATGTGAAGTGTTGAAGGGAGTTTCGGGTTCGATTCATTGGTGTCTAAGATCAGCCGGGCCGAGGGTTTGAAGAACTGAAAGTTATTTAGCAAAGGGGCTGGAATCGGAGGTCAATTCACAACAATCGAAGGTCTTGATTCAACTCGAATCAAGGAGCAAGAAGTGATAGCATTATCAACATCGATAGGGAGTGTTTGTATTATTGCTTATCATCTCTTGTATAAACTACTACAACTCTACAGGTGATATCTATTATAAATCATCTCAATTCTATTTTTAGAATTGAGGGCAGACGTACCCCGAAGCGAGGACGGCGGGGGAACTGCCTCAACAAATCTTTGTCTCCTTTATTTTTCAGCATTTTCATTTTTAGCTTAAAAATTAAGTGATTTTAGTATAACCAATTATATCAAATTTGAACATTGAATTGAGTAAGTAACTGGTACTGTTTACACTTTAGTACAATAAACATTGTACAAGGATTTTCGAATTACTTACTTAAGTCAAAGTTCACTTGGAGTGTTTCGTACACCAAGTGTTCGATAAATTGCCTAAACCAAAGCTTACTTAGTTTACTTGCTATGTTTTGTGGGTTGTGTTAAGCATTGGAACTAGCACTACTAATTAGTGGTGAAATCAATTGATTAAGTGTGACTAGTGTGTTGAATCTAATAGTTCATTATCTTAATCCATAGGCTAAGACGCATATCCGGTCTTCTAATAACGGTTCGTTATAGACGTGATTTTTTCTCGGCCGCTTCCGCAACTTCTTAAACAAATTTTTTAAACCAATTTTAATTGGTAAGCGCCAACTCAATTTTTAAATAGGGATCTATTCAACCCCCCCCCCCTTCTAGATTCGCGCCATCGTCTAACAGTAACAACAACAACAACATACAACAGCATACAACAACATAAGATATTATGTAATGTTTAAAGAACGCGCCTTTTTTTAACTAATTGTGGATCTGGAAAAAATATGATTTTCATATAGATTATGAAGCTATGAAGAAGAAGTAAAATGTGAATGAAGTTAACACAATAACTTCATACTTCTTGTATTTTTCTTCATAGCTGCACAAACCATATGTATCATAGTTGTTCTGGGCTGGACTGGCACATGCCCCACAGTTGGGTAAGGCCCAATTCAGTTTAGCCTAAGGTCAGGCCCAATAAGGAGATTGAGCACAATATAGCCGTTGGGCACGATATAGTTGTTGGGCACAATATAACTGTTGGGCACATAGCCGTTGGAACACATAGTCGTTGGGGACATCCCCCTCACGCGCTTGATAGTTCACACGGCCAACTTCCCCTTTGAAATTCATGGAGAAAGTTGGGCCAGGTCAAAGATCACACGCTAGATCTTCCACCTGGCAGTCTCCCGTTAGTTGGCCAGATATTTCAGCCACATGGGAGACCTTGGCCCCGCGTTGGGGGGAATCTCATAAATACCCTCTCTTGAGAAGGTATAATATTCTAATCATTCTAACTCATACCTAAATACCTGTACTTGCTTTCACTCTAGTCCAAACTTACTTTAGCATCAGAGTACCTTGCAGGTACACCCCCTCCTCTCCCACAAACATTGTTGTTGCCCTACATTGAAGACCAAGACGATCCATTCTGATCACTCCAGATCAGTGGTGCCGTCTGTGGAAACACCAGCTCCCCCATCTTTTTGAACCAAGATTCCTCAATCTTCCCGAACAAAAGACCAAAGATCTCTCTGAACCTTCATCGTCATGGCTTCTCATCATAATGACGTCCATCAAGATTCCATCATCGTTATTCTGGGTTGCAGCGAAACCCCCATTCTCGGAGCTGCCACCAGAGAAACTGAGCACAAGGACAGAAAACCGGCATCTCTTGACAACGTGAAACCCTCGTGTCCAAAGTTCTGACCATGTATACGATCATATCATCGTCCCAAAAGATGTTGACCCTTGCACGGCGGTCCTTATTTCTGCTCTCAACAAATCTAACTATTTGTTCTTCCAACAAGGGGAAAAATCCACATGCTGGAGAACACCATCGGAGACCGACCTCCCCCGCGGGGATCATTTCGCCGGTCTCATTCCCCTCTTCAAAGGCGTCGCCCGAATTAATCCAAAAGCATCTCCCTAGTCAAAGAACGGTCCAAACTGAAGAAGCATGGACACGAGATCACTAGAAGACGCAATCGTACCCTTCCCCGGAGGTCCAGGAACTCCCTAGCACCCAAAAGGACCAGGCCTTCTGAAAAGCCTCACGAAGAGCACCGAAGCCGACACGAACGTTCTCCTTAGTGCAGCAGGAGCCGGTGACGCATTTATTCTTTCAGCAGGTCGCCAAGCACGAGCGACGAAGACAACACCCACGGTCCCCTGTCCCAGGAAATCATGGACACCCGCATTTCTCATGGGCTGGAGAAACCTCCCCCTCTGGCTCTCTATGATGGTACCACTGACCCCGACGACCACATAGAAAACATTGAGGCCATGTTGCATTACCATAATGTCATTGGGGAAATCAAATGCAGGATGTTCCCCATCACCCTCAAGAAGGGGGCTATGGCTTCGTATAAGAGCCTTCCTCGGGGCTCAATCACATCCTAGAGGAGTCTGAAGGAGCAGTTTTCCCGGCACTTTACTGCCTTCAGGCGTCATCCGAAATCTGAAGCCACACTTGAGGGTATCATCCAGGGCAGGGGCGAGCCTCTTCGCAATTACATAGAAAGATTAACTAAGAAAGCGGTTGAAATCCGCACAACCAACCACATGAAAAAGTATATGCTAGAAAAGGGACTGAGACCGAAAAGAGACTTCCGCAAGGCGGTAGGAATCGACCCTCCTCATTCTCTAGCCGAACTTCTCTGCATGGTATAATCATATATTCAATACAAAGAAAAGGAATCTGCGTAACAAGCCAGAGACTCGAGGGTCCAAGAGAGTTCTAAAGCATCAAAGAAAGATGAAGAAGAAACTTCCAGGCGGGATCGAGATAGGCGACGAGACGACCAATCCCGTGATCATAAAGGACCTGCAAGTCGATTCACCGAATACACCCTGCTAACCACTCCCCGCGAACATATCTTGTCTGAATGTACCAAGCTGAATTCAAGCAAGGAGGCATGCAATTCCCCAAGCCAACAGCTTCAAAGAGCAACATTGACCTAAGCAAATATTGTCGCTTCCACCGCAGCCATGGCCACATAACAGAAGACTGCGTCCACCTGAAAGACATCATTGAAATCCTCATCAAAGAGGGCCACCTAAATCAATATATGAATAAAGGAGAAGCCCCTTGAGGAGAAACGTCGGAATCTAAGAAAGCAGATACAAGAGCTTCGACTTCTAGCCCTCCCCTGTTGGTCGCCATGTCTGTCTCCCGGCCAGAGGACTTTTTCATCCTCAGCGGTCTCGAGGAGCCTGCATATTTTTCAACACGCAGCCCCTGGTAGGCCTTCCCCGGCATAATGGTTATTTCCTGTGGCAGATACGACGAACTCACAGTAGGATCAGTAAAGAGAAAATTCGACCAACCGATCGACTGTAGCCCAGATCGTCTATCTACGCTCGAATTTTTTTTAGGACAATATCAGCCAATCACTTTCTACCGTGAAGAGCTCCCTGGTGGCTCCCCCAACGCTCACATTCCTCTTCTCATCAGAGCCAGGTTAACTAACACTGATGTCCGCCGAATCCTTGTCAATCAGGGTAGCTCGATAGACATCATGTACACCAGCCTATTCAGCGCCCTCAAACTCGACCAGAAGAACTTGTCCCCTTATGTAGGTTCAAATTTGCAAGGATTTAACGGGGCTACTGTTAGACCATGGGGATACGTGAAGCTCCAAGTTACGTTTAGGGAGGAAGATGCTACTAAAAAAATCAAGACTCAGTTTTTAGTCATAGACTGCCCCTCGCTATACCAATGCATCCTGGGGAGGCCGACACTTGTCGAGCTAATCATTGTTCCATCCACAGTTCACCTTAAGATGAAGTACTATACCGAAAAGACGCATGTCGCCACTTTGCACGGGGACATCGAGGTTGCAAGACGATGCTTCTAGGCGGCTACCAAGGGTTAGAGTTCAATCGGTGTAGCACCACAGGCCTTCAAACGGGAAAGAAACAAAGATTTTCCCAACGAAGAAAGCCAGCCCGGAAAGAAGTCAATGCTCCAGGTTTATGCCATCAACCTCGACAGCCAGATCTAATAAGAAGGCGAAGAAGATACTCCAGTTTCAACGGGAAGCACATCCTCTACGACTATTATGCACCCTACACCAGATGGGGAATTTGAAGTGATCACCTTTGAAGACAACCCCAACCGAGGAGTCAGGATTGACGCGGCACTCCCAAATGAGGTGAAAGAGCATGTGAAGACTTTCTTGAAGAACAAAGTTGACTTGTTCGCCTGGAGAACCGCGGGAATGCCTGGCCTCGACCCAAAAATCGCTTGCCATCAACTCACCGTCGACTCATTTGTTCGAGCGGTAGCATAGCGCAAGCGCAAGCAATCCGACGAGAAGACTGAAGTGGCAAATAAACTTGTAAAAGACCTCTTAGAGGCCAAATTTATCTCGGAAACCAGGTATACAACCTGGTTGTCCAACATTGTATTAGTCAAAAAATATAATGGAAACTGGCAAATGTGCATTAATTACACCGATCTCAATCGGGCTTGCCCAAAATACGCTTATCCTTTTCCTAGCATTGATAAGTTAGTAGATAACTCCTCCAGTTTCGAACTTCTGTCCTTCATGGATGCCTACTCGGGATATAACCAGATTCCCATGGCGGAGAAGGACAAGACGTACATCGCTTTCATGACCTTGTCGGGAAACTATTACTACAACGTAATGCCCTTCGGTCTGAAAAATGTTGGGGCCACGTACCAGAGAATTATGAACAAAGTCTTTCGATCACAAATCGGAGACATGCTCGAGGTATATATGGACGACAAGATCGTGAAAGTCTCAAGAGAAATTTGATCATACACTCCACTTGCAAAAGGTCTTCAACCAAGCTAGGGAGTGTAAAATGCGATTCAACCCAAAAAAAATGCACCTTTTGCAGGAAAGTTCCTCAGATTCTACCTCATTAAAAGGGGGATTGAGGACAACCCTTACAAATTTTGAGCGTTTTCTGAATTCCCCTCACCTAATTCGAAGAAGTCCATAATGTCCCTCAATGGGATGTTTACCTTGATGTCTCGCTTCGTGGCCAAATCCGCCCAACACGCCCTGCCTTTCTTCAAGCTCCTTCGGAAAGAGACAATGTTCGAATGGACAGAGAAATACAAGCAAGCTCTGCGCCATCTCAAGCAAGCCTTGTCTAAACCATCTGTTTTTTCACGACCAGACAGCGGGGAAACGCTTTACCTTTATCTATCCGTCACTAATGAAGCCATCAGTGTTGCCCTCATTCGAGAAACCCTCGACGAGCAAAAGCCAATATATTTCACAAGCAAATCCCTACAATGGCCAGAAATCAGATGCCAATAGATCGAGAAGGTCGCCCTGGCCCTCATCAATGATGCAAAAAGACTAAGGCATTACTTCCTGGCCCACAAGATAATAGTTCGGACAGACTAATCCACCAGGAAACTACTCGACCGACCAGATATGAGCGGTAGGATGCTCAAATGGTCTCTGGAACTGTCAGAATTTGATATCCATTAAAAAAGCAGGAAAGCCCTTAAGACACAGGTCCTGATCGATTTCGTGGCATAAATGACGCCCTCGGAATCCCCTCCCCCCCCAGTAGGGCGCACAGGTGGACAATTTTTGTTGACGGAGCATCCAGTTCCACGGACAGTAGGGCATGCATCATCCTCGAGAACTAAGAAGGGATCCTGATCTAAGTATCGTTGGTCTTGTCGTTCCCAACCTCGAACAATCAAGCTGAGTACGAAGCATTCCTCACAAGCTTACGACTGGATGAGGACTTGGACACAAAGAAAATAAAAATTTTCACGGACTCCCAGCTCGTGGCCTCCCAGGTAAGGGGGAAGTACCATGCCAAAAATGACCTTCTCGTCGAATACTTAACGCTCGTGAAGGAAAATATAGCAAGTTTCGAAGCATTGGAAGTCCAGCACATCCCCCGCGAAAGAAACGCTCGTGCTGACATCCTATCAAAGTTAGCTAGCACAAGAAGGAAAGATGGTAACAAGTCCGTTATACAAGAGACACTTCCTCGTCTTAGCATCACGAAACCAACAGGACAGTTTGACGTCAACAACATCGACGACAGAAATTGTTGGATGACTCTGGTGCATGACCATCTCACTACAGGGAAGTTGCCCAAAAATAGTAAAGAGGTCAACGTAATTAAGTGAAGGGCTTGCTCCTACGTCCTAGTCGAAGGTAAACTCTACCAGCAAGGATTCTCCATTCCCCTTCTTAAATGTGTTGAGGAGGACAAGATATTAAACATTCTCCAAGAAATTCACAATGGGATCAACGCACAACACTTAGGAGGAAGATCCTTGGCGCGAAAAGCCCTTCGAGCAGGATTCTATCGGCCAACCATGCAGCATGACACGAAGGAGGATGTCAAGAAGTGCAACAAATGCCAATGCCATGTGGACATGCACCTAGCCCCCCCCCCCCCCCCAACTAATTAAAGACCATGTCCTCCCCTTGGCCTTTCGCCTGGTGGGGAATAGATATACTCGGCCCCTTCACCTTAGGATCTTATCAGAACAAGTTTCTGATCGTGGTCGTCGACTACTTCACAAAGTGGATCGAAGCTGAGGCCCTCGCCAAAATCACGGAATTTAACATACTTGACTTTTACAAAATAAACATCCTCACGCGATTCAGTGTGCCTTAAGCTCTCGTAACCGACAACGGGACACAGTTCATGGACAAGAAATTTCAAGATTTCGTTGCCAAACTAGGCACCAAACAACACTTCACGTCCGTCGAACATCCCTAGACCAATGGGCAAGCAGAAGCCGGGAACAGGGTGATCCTCCACGGACTAAAACGAAGGTTAGGAGAGGCCAAAAAGAGGTGGGTTGAGGAGCTACATAGTATGCTCTAGGCATACAGAACAACCCCGCACTCTACCACCGAGGAGACTCCCTTCCGATTAGCATACGGAACCGAGGCAGTAATCCCAGTGGAAATTAGAGAACCCTCGAGATAGACAGAGGCCCCTCTCGATGAAGAAATGAACGATAAAGCGTTAAGAGAAGAACTCGGTCTAGTCAAAGAGATCTGATCATAGGCAGCTCTCCGCAAAGCATCGCTGAAACAAAAAATAACTCTGTACTATGAATCCAAGGTCGTAAAGCGCGACTTCCAAGTGGCAGCCTTGTCCTGCGCCGAAATAAAAAAGATTTGCGTGAGGACAAGCTGGGCGCAAATTAGGAAGGCCTTTACCGGGTAAGATCAAAAACAGGTACCAGAGCCTATTACCTCGAACACCAGAACGGAGAACCATTTGCTCGAACCTGGGATCCTGAAAAGCTCAAACAACATTACAGCTAGCGCTAATGCAATTAGGGCTAACTATTGACGACTCCACCTCCCAACAAAGAAGGATCTTTCGGCCAAGGGAGCGTGCCCTTGTGCAAGCACTATCCTCAAACATAACGAAGGCAAGTTTTCGCTCATGGAACAAGCAAATTGTATGCTCGATGGGGATAACTCAATCGAGATTTGCCGTTGTCGTACCATCATGGCAAGACACCCAGCTCACGATGGGAAAGTCCAAGCCCTGTGCGATCAGGACCTCAACCGAGATCCTAGTCCCACGATCCGAAAAATTACTCTGCCACCTCGACAAGTTCCGTAAATTGTTGAGCAACATAACGAGTCGGTCAAACTCAGATTCGGCAAACACAACCCGTAAGAAAAACTAACACACAAGGCATACAATATCAAATAAACATATCCATATATAGGCCCGACCACAAGGCTGGAAATTGTTTAGATAGTACAAAAATGTCGGGCCAAGCACGACAATTAAAATTTACAAAAATTGGCACGCATGCCAAAATACACTAAGTTATAAATGACAATCAAACATCATTAGCAGGAATCTCTGGCGGGACCACCTTCCCGTCGACCACCTGGTACATAACGCCCATTCCTTCGGTAACCAGCTGGGTGTCGGGATTTAAGGCCTTCATCTGCTCCACAGCTGCAGTTAATCCAAACTCGGCATCTCCAAGGGTATCCTGCTCGAGGATACAGATCTTGTCGATCATCTCTCGTCGGATCTTCAAAGATTTCTCCTCCTCAGTCTCATCCGGCCCTACCGTAGATGAGCCCTCCAGCTTAGCCACCTTAGTCTTCAAACTGGCGTTCTCCTCCTTAATCTTCTTCATTTCATCAGCCATCTCGTTCATATCTTTGAGGAGTGCACCTTGGCCTCGTAGTTGCCTTGGAGATTCGACATCTGGTTGAACAGGTCAGTTGTCTCCAACTCAAGTTCGGCCTCCCTGGCCTTCGCCTTTTTGAACTCTTTAAACAGAACTGTCTCTGCATCACCCAGGGCCATAGCCGTCTCCAACACCCTCATCATAGTAGCAGCATCACGGTAGAGGAGCCCCCTCCTTACCTTTGGGTCAGCAGCCAAGATGGCCGACGCCTCCAGGTCAGGGATGACCACGGATCCTTCCCCGTCAAAAATCTTGTCCTATAGATAGCAGGGGGGCAACGTGAATTTTCCCCCAACAAAACCACCTAAACCTTCAGCTGAAGAAGAACCGAGATCGTCCTGTCTCCTCTTCTTCTGAGGATCCGGAGTAGGAGGGTTGGAGGTGCTACCCAGAGAAGGCGAAGGACCACCAACAAACTTTTCCATAGTTGTTTGCTATCTGATCGCGTCCACCCTAGAAGGTCGTAAAGCGCGACTTCCAAGTGGGCAGCCTTGTCCTACGCTGAAATCAAAAAGATTTCCGCGAGGCCAAGATGGACGCAAATTGGGAAGGCCCTTACCGGGTAAGATCGAAAATAGGTATCAGAGCCTATTACCTCAAACACTTGAACAAAGAACCATTTGCTCGAACCTGAAATCCTGAAAAGCTCAAACAATATTACAGCTAGCGCTAATGCAATTAGGACTAACTACCAACGACTCCACCTTCCAACAAAGAAGGATCTTCCGGCCAAGGGAGTGTGCCCTGGTGCAAGCACTATCCTCAAACGTAACGAAGGCAAGTTTTCACTCATGGAACGAGTAAATTGTTTGCTCGACGGGGATAACTCAATTGAGATCTGCCGTTGTCGTACCAGCATGGCAGGACACCCAGCTCACGATGGGAAAGTCCAAGCCTTGTGCGATCAAGACCTCAACCAAGATCCTAGTCCCACAATCAGAAAAATTACTCCGCCACCTCGACAAGTTCCCTAAATTGTCGAGTAGCATAACAAAACGAGTCGAGCAAACTCAGATTAGGCAAACACAAGCCGTAAGAAAAACTAACACACAACGCATACAATGTCAAATAAACATATCCATATATAGGCCCGACCACAAGGCCAGAAATTGTTTAGATAGTACAAAAATGTTGGGCCAAGCCCGACAATCAAAATTTACAAAAACTGGCACGCGGGCCAAAATATACTAAGTTATAAATAACAATCAAACATCATCAACAGGAATCTCTGGCGAGACCACCTTCCCGTCGACCACCTGGTACATAACGCCCATTCCTTCGGTAACCAGCTAGGTGTTGGGATTTAAGGCCTTCATTTACTCCACAACTGCAGTTAATCAAAACTTGGCATCACCAAGGGTATCTTGCTCGAGGATTCGGATCTTGTCGATCATATCTCGTCGGATCTTCAAAGATTTCTCCTCCTCAGTCTCATTCGAAGTCAAGGAGGGTTTTGGTATTTATGTAACGAGCCGCTCGAGTAGGCTCCCCATCCTCAGCTTAGAGCAAGTTTCCTTGTTCACCACAGCAGTAGGGATGAAACTCTCCATGAACGCTGTCAATGCTCGAAGAGATTTTTTATCCTTGGAGCACAACTGATCGTGTTTAACGAGGAATTGTTCTGTTCTATACCGAAAATGGGCGTACACCCACTCCAATGGAAATTTTGACACAGGTCGTACCACATCCCGACCACCCTCTTTTATCTTCTCCATGATAACTAGGGAGCTCTTAGCCGCCTCTAAAAGGGGCTTTACGACCAGAAATCTAAACTTAAAATTACAGACAAACTCTGAATTGGGTCAAAATAGCCTGCTCTGCTTTTTAAAAGACATCCAACTCTACTTTGACTCAGTGGTGCTCCTCTGTAGCTAAAAGATATAGAAGAAGAGTTCCACGGTAGCCTTTATCCTAAGATAATAGCATACCATCTCGAAAGCCCAAATTAACGCCAGCGTATTCGGGTGAAGTTGGGCAGGACACAATTCAAGATGACAAAATATCGCCCCTTGGAAATCCATGAAGGACAGACGATACCATGCCTCCCTAAAAGAAAACTCGTACATTGAGAATCTCCTCCCCGGATACACCAAGCATATCCGGTCATTCTCTGCCGGACTAATTGCCCTCCAACTCATGGCGCATTCTCGGACCTATCTTCAAGGAGATCAAAATTATTGGCCTCCTCCTCGGTAAATGTCGACTTCGTTAGGAGAGACTCCTGAGTGGTCCAACTAAGGTCCCTCTCTGTGACCCGCATGTTGGCATACTCAGCGAGATGTGCGTCCTCGTTAGTAGTTGCCTCAATATCGAGGACGATTCCCTCGTTTCAATCAGCCATTTCACCTGAAAAGTAGAGGAAGCAAAAGTGAATTCGACGAAGATCAAATCCACCCTTCCACCACAAATCAAGTGAAAGGGAGAGGATTAAGTGTGAGGATGTCTCCTCGACTCAAGCCCTTATTAATGGCAAAGGGTCTCGAGGAAAACCCTCCCCAAAATCTAGGATACATCCTCGCGACTTGTAAAAACCCTAAAGGGGGATAAGCCCCGCGACTACATGATTTGTTGGACACCTAAGAACGAAACCCTCAGCATCGAGGGCACCTTATACCTGACAACAAACATGAAACATTTCCACACAACAATCTAGGAAGATCTACAAACATGCAACATCATAGATTTATGCTCTTCAAGGCCTTCATGAATTTCCCAAAAAGTCCAAGTGTTCATCTAGAAACGCATGAACTTCAACCGAAAAACTCATGCATCGCCGTTAAACTCAAGCTAAATTTCTTGAAATTCATACTTTTTTACAGAAAGATTGAAGAACTTACATGGATTCAAAGGATGAAGATGAAGATATTGGGAAAGGCAAGAGCAACGGGCAGCGGCGAAAAAGTCTCCGACAACAGACATTTTTTGCAGAGCAAAAGATAAGGAGGAGAGAAATTTTTATGAAGTAAAAATGAATCCTCTTCTCCACTTATATAGGCTATTTTGCTCACATGGGGATGCACAAAGGGAAAAATGTCATCATTGCCTAGTCTCCTAGACCTCCTAGGCCTTAATAAAATTTATTGCATCGTCACACTTGGCAAAAGAAGCTATCAATTGGCATTCTTAAAACTGGCCCTTCACATGCTTATGAAAAGACAAGTCCCTTCGGTTCCCCGCGGGCACCTTCTCCTCGACAATGTCATCAAATAGCATCTGAGTAGGAGGCTCGTCGACATCTTTTGCATCTTAAGAAAAAATATGGCCGACATAAAATGCGCCTTTTATATCCGACCACGCCCATGCACCTCCAAGGAGGCTACGCGCAACCAACAGTTAACCAGGTTGATCGCAAGTTACGCGTTTGCGCGTCCTCAAAGTTTTTCATATAAATGATGATGACCTCAAAAACTTCCTCGTAATATGGTTCCTGCCCATTCGTCGACCATCTAGGCTAACTCAAGTCATTACTCCTCACATCGATGCAATGACTTGGGGGACTCCTGTTTTGGACTAGACTGACACATGCCTCACAGTTGGGCAAGGCCCAATCCAGTTTAGCCTAAGGTCAGACCCGATAAAGAGATCAGGCACAATATAGTCGCTAGGCACAATATGACTGTTGGGCACGATATAGTCGTTTGGCACAATATGACCGTTGGGCACGATATAGTCGTTGGAACACATAGTCGTTGGGGACATTTCCCTCACCCGCTTGATAGTTCACGCAACCAATTATCCCTCCGAAATTCATGGAGACAGTTGGACCAGGTCAAAGATCACGCACTAGATCTTCCACCTGGCAGTCTTCCATTGGTCGGCTAGATATTTTGGCCACATGGGAGACCTTGGTCCCACGCTGGGAGGAATCCTATAAATACCCTCTCTCTTGAGAGGGTCAGGTATTCTAATCATTCTAACTCATACCTAAATACTCGTATTTGCTTTCTCTCTAGTCCAAACTTACTTTGGCATCGGAGTACCTTACAAGTACAGCCCCTTTTCTCCTACAACCATTGTTGTTGCCCTACATTGAAAGCCAAGACGATCCATTCTGATCACTTCAGATAAATATCCAAAGTAAACGCTTTGTTAAGGTAGTGAAGACGAATCTGAAAAAATGAGAACATTCACCAAATAAAAAACTAAGAACCCATTTTTAACAAGAAATGTAAACGAAATTGAAGCATAAGTTTAATGAACGAACCTAAAATATGATAAAAGAGTATCATAATGATTGGTGAAGACAAATTTGAAGGTTTAAGAATGTTTAAAAAGTGACATGGATGTTAGGGTTATGTTATGAGAGAGAAGAGTGAAATATGTTAGGGTTTTCATTTTAGAGAAACGATTGTTATGTACTGAAAGATAGATACTTTTGCTTATATAGTAAAAAATATCACATTTCATCACGGTTAAAAAGAAAAACTGTGATATAATATATCACTTTTCATCACGTTTAGAAAGAAAAACTGTGATATAATTTTAAACTTTTACAACGGTTTTTTAGTAAAACCGTGGCTAAACCTCTCATAATTTTTTTATTTACTTATGCACCCAATTGTTAGAGAGATATTAATTATTGTTATAGTTATTTTTCATTACTGTTGTGATTGTTGTTTTTATTTTTGTTGGCTTGTACTATTTTTTTTGTAAAACAATAATATATAGTGATATAAATGAAATAGTATATATAACAATAATAAATATTTTCATTAAGAGGGACAAGAGGCTGGAGTATATAAATTATTTCATTACATATTCTCAATGTCGGAACAATAACCCCTAGCAGTAAAGGAATATTCATAATCTATGACTCTTTCCTCGCTACCCTTGTCAGAATCATAGTAACAAATCTTTCTGGGCACCTTTTTCTTCTTCTTGGCCTTCCTTACCCTAAGTGTATCCCTGACAGCAGCCGATTCAGATGGTCGGACCTTCTCAGTTGATTGTTGATCATGATTTTATAATGTGGTGACTTCAGTTGAGATATTTCTATTAGCATTTTCAGATGGAGAACTCATGTTGCTATATGTAGTTAAGAAGAATAGTTTTGAAGAAGTGGAAATTTATTATATGAAATTGTGCTTTTATAGAAGAGGTTGAAGATGAAAGATCTGATTATTTAATGCTTGAAATGATTACTTCCAATGGTTGATATTTTTGAATTACATTGTGACCGTCTTGAAAACTGAAGAAAATTTTCAATCATCATTATAGATGGGAAGAGTGTTTCTCTCTTTAGAGAAGTGCAAAGGTTGTACAAATAACATTACAATGGTTAATTATTAAATATGTGATTAAATAATCTTCAGTTTTTTTATTAATTTATGAATTTAAGTGACACACACTTTTTGTAATAGGAAAAAATGGAGAGAAAAAATTTAGATTCCAGGATTCGAACCATGTACCACTCACTCTATCACCATGGTTGTGTCTATCAACCGTGATAAAATGACTTTCAAAAAAATAAGGTTCATCCAGTTTCATATATTACAACGGTGGATGGAAAGACCAAGGCTCAATATGATGGAACGGTGGGCTTTCCCGATCATCGTTGACTTTTCCTTCTTCATTAGGGCAGCATCCGTCTTCTTCAATCCTTTCAACGCTTGTAACAAACCCTGCTGAACTAGTAGGTCTTGCATATTCAAGCAGAACAAGCTGAAATCATTCACATCTATGAATTTTTCAATCTCATACTTTGTTGAAGACATTTTCTTCATCACACTCATCGCATCCGTTTGTTGTGAATTGATGTCGTCAAGAGAAAATGAAAATATGAGAAAGATTGAGTTTCTTTAACAAAAATAAATCCTATTAGGTTTACAAGAGAGAGAGAGAGAGAGAGAGAGAGAGAGAGAGAGAGAGAGAGAGAGAGAGAGAGAGAAGAATCATGATTGGTTATAACTATTTTACTATTCACTTTCTCTATTAGGATTCAAATATTACAAAAGAATATCAATAACCAAAAACTCTCTCTACAGCCTGATAGAAAACAGTCTATTTATAGACTACTAAGCTAACTTAAGCAACAAACGAACTTAAACAATTACGCTAATAAACTGACCCAATTTAACATACTTGAATATGCTTCGACTACAAACATACACTTCTTCGACTTCGACGAAATTTACTACAAAACTAACTTATATCCATAAACTACAATTATCATTGAACCTTGGCATCTTCTAACTCAATGGAACAATAAGATACATATGATTAGATTCCTCATATTCAAGACGACTCACATTTTTCTGTGATGATATAATAGTTAATATATACTATATTATTAATAAGATACTTGGTGTCACTTTCTTCCACTATATTTTTTATGGCTCCTTAAGAGATAGATTAGAATTGACTAAATTTTATTTCCATTAATTTATGTTGGGTTAGCTTCATGCCATTTTCCAAACTTTTCTTTTCTTTTCTTTTTTAATTCATCATTTTTCTCAAAAAAAAAAAAAAAACAAATCACTAAAACATAGAACTCAAATTTGAGACTCTAGTTACAACTTGTCATTGTACAATCAATTGACGATTTTGTTGACAAATAACATATAAATATTTCTTCCACCATTTTTATATTTTACTTTTTAAATATTTTATTTTTTATATTTTTTAAAATACATACAAATTTGATTTCGAGGGAGTGCACTTAAATCTATCTTTTTTCAATAATGAACGTAAATGTTCAACAACAATCAAGCTACGAATCAATTAAATGCAAAGCTATTCGTAATGATTATTTCTAATGAAACACAAAGTGATAAAAATACACACAAATAATTTATCGAACACTTTGTGTGCGATTGATCACGTTTGTAAATTCGATTTATTTTGTTGATGTAAAAAGTCAATCATAACCAAAGTGATTGTGATTATATCAAGAGCAACAATTTAAAAGAAAGTTGAAAATATTTTCCAATCGAATTAATTGAAACAACAACGATATCGATAATTTGCAAGAACAACAATTAAAAAAAATTAAAGCGATAAAAAGACATAAATATTAGTTTAGCCAGTTCCCCAGTTGGCCTCGCTATGGGTATGTCTTCCCTCAATTCGAAATTGAATTGAGATACTTGCAATTAACCTTAACTTTGCAAAATCTTTTATACAAGTGATGAAGAACTCAAACCCCAAAATTCCTATGATTTGTGTTGATTCTTGCACCTCCAAACCCTTGATCAAAACTTGATCAAGTGACCAACAATGCAGCTACAATCCTCCGATTATCCCGAGCACGCAACTTGTTAAAATACAAGATTCCCGAACACAATTCATTGTCTCGCGCTACTCCCTTGCAATGAAACCACCTTGTCCCAAGGGCGTCACTCGGTCGAATCTGTGTTGACGTGATATTGTCCAAAACCTACAAATCAATCTGATCTTGAAGGAAAACCCCATATTAATTTTCTTATTCGAAACACACAAAGTTGTCAACCCAATATTCTCGGTTACACCAAACCTAATTGGACGTTATCAACCCTAATCTAGATGGTCACTCAATTGAAAAATGATTATGTGTAGTTCAATTATGTGTATGCATAGAATAAGGGATGAAGATGATGGGAAAATTTGTAATATGGTTTCATTTAGGTTTTATTCACTAAGAACCTTACCTAGAAGAGGATGCATGTATGAGTATATATATATATATATATATATATATATATATATATATATATATATATATATGTGTGTGTGTGTGTGTGTGTGTGTGTGTGTGTGTGTGTGTGTGTGTGTGTGTGTGTGTGTGTGTGTGTGTGTGTGTGTGTGTGTGTGTGTGTGTGTGTGTGTGTGTGTTTGTGTGTGTGTGTGTGTGTGTGTGTGTGTGTGTGTGTGTGTGTATGTGCGCGCGCGTGTGTGTGTGTGTGTGTGTGTGAAAGAAAGGCAAAGAGGATGCAAGAAAAATAAGATGCAAAAAGAATTTTTCAAGTTTTATGTTGCATAGGTCGGCCTATGAAGGTGTTCAGGTCGCCTGTACGGCGACTTGAAAGGCGACCAGTGGGTAGAGCCTACAGACTTCGTTCTTGGAGCGTGGGAGCTGACCTGAAATATGGATGTGCCAATTTGTACTGAAGCAAAGGCTTCTGTAGGTTGACCTGATCACGTATAGGTCGGCCTATGCAGTTATGTTGACACACAAACATCATTTTTGATGTGTATGACATGCTTAAGACCTATCAAACTTGTTCAAAAACTCTTTTTATGCATCCTAAGACTATGAGGATATAAAAACATCTAAATGTAGGCTGATATCATCTAATACACAAAAATGTTATGCTATTCTACCTTGTTTCTTGTTTAACATCATTTAAAACCCGATTGAATTTATAGTTAGCACTCACAAACACTAACTTATATCCATAAACTACTGTCACCATTTGAACCTTGGCATCTTCTAACTCAATGGAACCAATCATATACATATGATTAAATCCCTCGTATTTTTCACAAAAGCAACTCATGTGCTGATATAATAGCTAATATATACTATTTTATTAATCAAGATACTTGGTGTCACTTTCTTCCTCTATGTTTTTTATGGCTCTTAAGAGATAGATTAGGATTGACTAAATTTTATTTCCATTAATTTATGTTGGGTTAGGTTCATGCCATTTTCCAAAATTTTCTTTTCTTTTCTTTTTCAATGCATGAGTTTTCTTAGAAAACAAATCACCAAAACTTAAGAAACTCAAATTTGAGACTTTAGTTACAACTTGTCATTGTACAATCAATTGACGATTTTGTTGACAAATAACATATAAATATTTCTTCTTACTTTTTAAAGCTTTTATTTTTTATATTTTAAAACACATACAAATTTGATTTCGAATTAGTGCACTCAAATCTATCTTTCTTCGATCCCACAACTTTATTAGAAACAAAGTGTTACACTCAATTAGTCATTGGAAAATGTAAACAAAAGGTAAAGAATAGCGCCTACTATAACATAAACCAAAGAAACATGGACCAAATTTTCCAAGTCTAGCAAGTTTAATAATTCTTCTTTAGTAGTTATCAAACAAAACGACAATCCAATCCGATTCATATACTTTATGTCTTTTAGTGGTTTCATGTTACTAGGATTTATGTGGAGTTATGTTCATAGTGTCGTTTTCTAGAAAACACACGTCTTGAACAAGAGAATCTATGCTCGTGGAGTTAACTTTTTCTTCATGTGCGGCTATAGTGCCTATAAGCAACACTTTCTTTTATATGACTTTTTATTTACAAATTATATTGATGAAAAACGACGTCAGAATAACAAAATATAAATGATTTTTTTTTTATTAACAAAAAAATTTATAAGGATAGAAAAGAGAGAAACAATGAAATCGATTGTAAATTATTATTCTTTGTTTTTTATTCAAAACAAAATTACAAGTGTTATAAAATATCAAATAACATCTCTCATTCTAATTAAGATTTTTTTTAATGTCAAAATGAGAAACTAGCATGCTATTTATAACAAAACTAATAAACTAACTTAATGGACTTTTAAACACATACTCATTACACAAGTTAATATAGAGAGCATGTTAACTTAAAGAAGCGGGCATAAAAAACAGACCTAATTCGACATGTTAATCCTCCTAGCATACTTTGACTACAACATGTAAACAGGCTTCGACGACATGTTGAAATCCTGTCGAATTGACGAACCAAGAAACTACCGTTCGACCTTACTAGAGTTCAATCCAATATCTCACACGATCAACCTCAAATTTATCCTTAAACTTCGAGTTTCTTTAGATGACGTTAATATTCTATTATGAGACTTCAAATATATAATTCTATCAAGGATAAAAGGCACAATGTGAACTTTGAGTATGGCGTCATCTCTCAATCGAGGGGAAATGTCATAGTGTGAATTGCATGTTTTAAAGACAGCACCGATGTTTCGATTGACCTCAAGTCAGCATTACTATACCTATGAGAAATTGTCCCCTTTTGATGTGAAAAATTTCACGACTAAGGTTGAGTTGTATGAGTGTTGTAAGATGACGTTGATGTTTTGATCAATCTCAAGTCCTCCCTCGGTTGATGAGAAAGGGCACGGTGTAAACTTCGAATTTCCACGCACGGCATCGAATCCGTCCTTGAGTCAAAAAGAAAAGGCACAATGTAAACTGCAAACTATCATTAACCGGTATCAATATTTCAATTGAACTCAGTTTATCCTAGTATCTTTAAAGTATTGTCCGTTTTATTCTCAAACAATATAGACTTATTTTGATGAGTTCATAAGACTGCATGTGTTTGGCCAGAAAAACAAATAATTAAGGAAAACTTAATTAATTTTGTCAAATCACAAACAGTAAAAATTAGAACTTTATGTTTTTTATTAAAATGAAAAGTTGAAGGGAAAAGAAAGGTTCAATTGAACAGTTAATTTGGATTATCATCTCGAGGGATAGGGACCTGGCTATAGAGAACAGACATGTCTATCACACTAATCACATTAGTCCAGGAGTTTACTGTAGAAATGTGAATCTTATTAGAATATTCAAACTTTTAAATCATTATCTTGCAATATAATTTTACCATGTCATGGTCATTGTTCACTTATGTCTAAATACAGTGGCAACATTATCTTTTTTATTTCAACTTGTTTAATATTTAAAAAAAGAATAGTCTATTTCCTTGTCTAGTGAATGCAAAATAATAATAGTTTTTAAAAATAAACCAAACAAATTGAATTAAAAGAAGCTCAAGTTGTTCTCAGGTGAAGCACACAAAAACTATATGCAAAACTAGAAACCTGCTTCATAAATATTCTTCTGTTTTAAAATGATGGTCTATGTAAGGTTTTTTTATATATATTAAAGAATAATATTGTTATAAGATATAGTGTTTTTATTAAATTAATTTTATTAATTAAAAATAATATACATAATAATAATTAAAAATACAATTGAAAAATAACAAATTAAAAAGTATATTCATTCTAAAATAAAAAACAAGCGAGTCTCAATCTTTATCACGCATAAGACGGTTTGAACTATGTAAGGAGTGTGACTTGAGTGACTCGATAATAGTAATTTAATTGTGTTTGATCAACTGAATTTTGAATAGATTTTGATAAGGGATTACCATTATACTTTATATATTTTTCATGTATTTTATAAATATTTCAAATTGTCCATCTCTAAAAATAAGCATCTGAACGCACCATATTTGAAAGTAATATTTTTGAGTAGTGTCTGTTTATATCATACAAGTTAAACTTCACTTCCCTCATTTTCATTATTCATATGAAAAACACTCAAGAAACAAACTATAATGTATGTTAAATTTTATGGGTTCCCGCGTACAAGTTAAACTTCATTATACAGTACAAACACCTAACTATTTTGATGTAGGTGAGAGGGACAACATTAGGTACCTGAAAAATGTCAGATTCGAAAAGGTGAAAGGAATACCAACCCCCAAAGTCTTCAAAAACTCTAGAATAAAAGTAGAAATACTCATTCTTTACCCCGAGAGGTCATCACATGAAAACCTTCTTGTCTCGAACGAAATGTTCTAATATCATGTCGGTCTCGTTATCAGTGTTACACAACTTCATGCCTACTCGGAAAACCTTCACCCCAATTGTTATCAAGACAAAGGGAATACATACTCAAAACTTCCTCACAAAAGAAACTTGAGGGAAAAAAAGGAGAGCTCAATGGTGAATTCGACAGAATCCAAGGAAGAAGACACCAAATCAATGTCGTTGTCATCAAACATCTCACTTTCCTCATTTTCATTTTTCATCAAAATCAAGGGTTACCGCGTACAATAATTTGTAAATCATGAAACAAACTATAATGTATGTTAAATTTTATGGTATATTTAAACTTTAGATAATTTCTTAGAAGATTGAGATCATAAATTTTCATGTTATTTCGTCTACCTGCGAGGTCTGTCTGAAAAATAACTTCTAAAAACACCATCCAAATATTTATTTTTGAAAAATAGAAAGTATAATTTTTTTGTAACATTAATGTTTTAACTTATTCTGGACTGGGCCGACGCTTAGCCCACTGCCTAGTAGACCCAAAGCCCACTGCGGTTGGACTCGTCTGAACCACGCACTATGTCAAAAAAGGCCTTTAGCAACGCTTTTTTTGGCCTTTAGCAGCGCTTAAAAGTGGCGCTGCTAAAGGTAAAGGCAGCGTTTTTTTATGGAAAAAACGCTGCTAAAGGCTCCCTTTAGCAGCACGTTTAGCAGCGCTTTTTTACCCCTTTAGCAGCGCTTATAAAAGCGCTGTCTATTCCCCCCTCCCCTCCTTCCCTTTAGCAGCGCTTTTAGAAAGCGCTTTCTTAGACCCCCCCTCCCCCTTTAGCAACGCTTTTTTTAAGCGCTTTCTTAGACCCCCCCCCCCCCCCTTTTAGCAGCGTTTTTATAAAGCGTTGTCTTAGACCCCCCCTCCCCTTTAGCAGCGCTTTTTTTAAGCGCTTTCTTAGACCCCCCCCCCCCCCCCCCTTTTAGCAGCGGTTTTATAAAGCGTTGTCTTAGACACCCCCCCCCCCTTTCCCCACCTATAGCAGCGCTTTTGTAGCGCTCTCTTTGTCCCCTTTAGCAGCGCTTTTTTGTAAAAGCGATGTCTAATCTTCACGATTTTAAATTTTTTTTTTAAATAATCACACTTTTTATATATTTTTCGATAAACCTGCTTATATTACATTTCCTGCTTATAATTCAGGTCTTTATTTCAACACTTTGGCCTTATATATACAATTCAACACTTTGGCCTTTAAGTATACATTGTAATTCATCACTTTGCCCATAATCATTTTAATACACATAAACCTGCTTAAATATATTACAACACAATCCAATCCTCAGAATTACAACATCACAAATACAGTCAATTTACATATAATTACAAATCTGTTAACTTTACAAATAGATACGACTTCCAGAAATATCATTATCCCGCATCAATATTGGATGATACATATACCTTATACAATTCTCAACTCAAGAATAAATTGACACCATTCCTCCTTTATTTCTTCCAATCCTGCTTTCGAGTAAGTACCGCACTTGAATTCATCAAAGTACTACATAATATAACAGAACATGCACGATTTAGTTTTAAAGCTAATTACTCATATGAAACATCGGTTAATTATCAAAATGAATCATATAATTTATGAATTGATCCATACCATGATTGGAATCTCTATTGGACCAGAATGAATAATTTCCTTCATAAAGCGTAATACAAAATATTCGCAATTAATCCCATTGCGCTGACGAGGACACTGTAGATGGAAAAAACAAACGAACATTTATCAGGATATATAGTTTACATAGTTTTATCAAGTAGGACCACTATAACAGTCAAAAATGGGAAAATATACCTGCACTCTGATCCAGCTAATGTTGTTAGCCTTGCTTTTTAGCACGGTTGCTTGTCTTTATGCTCTGAATATTTCTATAGCTCTAACATAATATAAACGCATATTTAGAACAATGTCACACAATAAATAAAGATATATAATTATTCAGAACAATATATCTCATCACTTATGTATCAATCATATTCTTCATATCAGGATATTTTGTTTGATCGTCATCCAATGAATCTAGATAATACACTATTTCTTTCATCGGATTAATCGCGACCAACAACCAGTGTCTACTATAAAATAAGACAACAATTTAGACGAAAATGTTATATAGAATGGCAAAAATCGAATAATTATAATAAATGAATTTAGAATGAAGTCATACCCATGGCCAGTATTATATGGCAACAAGAACAACTTCTCTGTAGTCGCAACCATAAATCTTTGGACTATGTAATTTTTGACTACATCTGGTGTGTGATCTATTGCCCGTGAGTTGATACAGCTAGCAAATAAGAATGTGAATATTGAAGTCAAATCATGTGGGACCAACAACTTGTCATACAAGAGCCTAAAAGAAAAACATAATCAACATTAGAATATTCAGTTAAATGAGCAAATTTTAAAATATTCAATTATTTAATTAAAATGGATCGGAGTACCTGATGTAGGAATGCATGCCACCGACGCCCAATTCAGAATGTTGGAAAACCTGGTCCAAATCCTCCTTAGCAATTGTTTCGGTATATTCAAAACCGAAAATACCTTCCTCCATAGGTATTTGACAGAGGCCGCCCTCAGTCACATCTGTTGTTCCTACATATGTTTCAAGGCACAACCTAAATCGAGGAACATATGCTTTTTTTGGCTCGACCTTTTTTTTGTTGGGCACCTTGGAAGATTCAGGCATCTTACCCTTGCTGACTTGTTACAACTGTTTATCATGAACCTAAAATTCATATAAGTTCAGTAATTAATGTATAATAAGATAATCATGTAACTGTAGTAGTACATGTTTCTTTGATGCAGCTGAATCGGTTTCCCGCACAATGATTCCCTTATCTTTTGATTTGGATTTTGTAGGAGTCTAAGATCATCATGTAAATAAGAAAATGTAAATGTAAGA
Source organism: Lathyrus sativus (assembly GCA_963859935.3). Lineage (NCBI taxonomy): Eukaryota > Viridiplantae > Streptophyta > Magnoliopsida > Fabales > Fabaceae > Lathyrus > Lathyrus sativus. The sequence continues at coordinate 543,887,995 of OZ012737.1, forward strand.
ATAACTTTCATCTATGGGTCGTAAAACATTTGAATATTACAAGGTTCATAATGGTGTTCAACATACCTCATCATCTATGAAAATGAGATTTGTCGGCCATGCAACATACGCTCCTATTGCGTCTCTCACCACTGTTGTGTCTAAAACAACATCTAGTATAGGCAACAACGCACCCCCCTCTAACGCAATATCAACTAATACTTTCAAAAATCCAGCAGGGAGCGGTTTGTGGTGAAGTAAGTCTCCCACGGTGTTATGCACCTTTCCCTTGCCAACCATGCGATAAGTCGGTGACGATAAATATAGCCGACAAGGTGAAATGCCCTAAACAAATAATGATGCTAATTAATGTGTCAATTAAGAAAATTGTGCTAAATTAATTTCAATGTAATATATACAATTACCTCTGAAAGCTTCTGCGGACAATTGATACTATCTTTGTCACTAGTATCTTTACCCTCTGAACCGTGCCTTTCCGACATGTATCTTTCTTTGTCCTTCTGTAATTCGCGAATCTAAGCTTTCAATTCCTCCAACGTATCTTTCACTTCTTTATTGCTAGGATTTTTTTTCTTTGGCTGCTTATACAATTTTGATGGAGTGACATCAAATCCCTTACCCCTCACACGCCCAGAATACTCAGGGATATTTAACACCTGACTCAGTATGCTCCTACAATCATCGTCCTCAGCTGGAGTTATACTCTGGGATAGAGTCTCCTGAAATATAGATAAAAGCATATATAAATATATTATACACTTTTGTTCAGTTACTGACAAAACTAATGTTGTACTTACACATTGTTCAAATACTTGTTGAACTTCTTCCTGAACGACTCCATCTCTTCCCACACGGGCAGCCTTCCACACAACATGGTCCGGAAGAGATGTTGCATCACTTTTCTCCTCTTCTAACTACACATTAAGACGGATAATAAAGCATTCATATCCTATTATATATACTTACTATTTTTGGTAACTATATCATATTAAAGCATTTATATATACTTACTATTTTTTGTTCTAAGCGTGCATATCCCAAACGCCCTTTTTTGTATGGATATGCGGGTTTTGATGCCCGTTGCCGATTTACGCCACTCACAACCTGAAAAATCAAGTTTAAGTCATATCAGAACTCTTGTGGAAGAAGTATATATACTATACATTGTTCATGATATGTTGTACTTACTAAAAATTCTTTGGTTCTTTGCTTCGCAACAAATGTCTCCCATTCTTCTTCTGAAATCATATCAGCGTACTTCTTTGGACGCTCCGAGTCGACAAAGTTTCCATCAGAATGTTTAAGAAACTTGTTCATTAAAAACGCTCTAAATCCTCTCAGTTGTTTTCCGGCCAATTGAAGACAATATTTTCTTCTGCAATCATCAATATTAAAAGATCTCTGCAAACAAATACACATACATATAAACATGTTAGTATAATTAATTTAAAGATGTAACCGTCAACATAATTAAAAATAATCAAATGTCATACCTGTATCTCGCTCCAAATTTTTTCTTTAGCCGGTTGTAGCGAGGGAATTCTCCAATTATCGCAAGTAATCGGAATTTGCGAACGTACAATTGCTCCAATGTAACTTGTCAGCATCGCACCATTAGACTCAACTAATTGATCTCTTTCATTCCAATGCACATCATACTTTTGATATCGTCTTCCATGTCTTTTGTTGTTTCGTTTCCATCATGTGATGTTTCCTCATTGGTGGCCATAATACCTGTAATTCAAAAAAACCAAAGTATCAAATGAATGACATGCAAATATGTAAATAAGAAATATATATACATAAGAAATGTATAAATAAGAAAAACACATACATAATTTTATTGAATGACATAATATGTAATTGTATTGCATGATATAAATATGTAATTTTATTCAATGAGACAATATGTAATTTTACAAGTACCTTTGTCACTAAGATCTCTTTCTTTTCTTAGTTGGAACGTGGTTTACTTGTCTCTTAACAATACGGACAGATGGATTGATCCAAATCCCCTCATTATGATCATTTCTAATATATGATTCTTCCACTCTAATATTCTCATATGGATCATCTATAATATAAGATTCCTTCTCAACATCAACATCCCCCTTGTCCCCAATGTTATCATCGATTACTTTGTTGGAAAAAAGAACTATAGACCATTTCGTACTTGTCAGATCAGTGACATAGAACACTTGTTTAGCTTGCATGGCTAGAATAAAAGGCTCATCTTTGTACCCCACCTTATTAAGATCCACTTGCAAAAATCCTGACTTATCCATTCGTATGCCATTATTATTTTCAACCCACTTGCATCCAAAGATAGGAATCTGAAACTTTTCATAATCAAACACCCAAATGCGCTCGATAACCCCAAAATATGACAGATTCGCATATTTGGGGTTTAAGTCCTTCACACTTGAAATGTGCATTGCTTCGGCAAGCACGGCGACACCACTATTTTGCATTGTACTCTTATCATCTTGTTCTTTAGTATAAAATGTGTATCCATTAATTGTGTATGCGTTATAAGAAAACACATGCAAACTTGGACCATATGCTAAACATCTCAACCTTTCTGTTATTGAAGCGGGATCAGAATAAAACTTTGAAAAAATATGATCCTTGAACCATGTTATAAAACTTCGCTTGTGCTCACGTACTATCTAATTTTCATTTTGATTCAGATTTAAACCTCGGAGAATGTCCTTGTTCATTTCAACATACGGCTCAACCTCAATGTCATTGTGCAGAACATGAAAATGTATTTGCTCCCGTTCATCCCTTGAAACTGTCACAACTTTATTTCCAATTAACTGTTTACCTACTATTTTTTCAACAACATTAGATTTTGGGAGGCCAATGGATTGAACGTTGGACCAATATTCAGTACAAAACTCAATAGCTTCTTCAACAATTTATCGTTCAACAATACATCCCTCTGGTCGACTTTGGTTTTTCACATACCCTTTCAATATTTTCATATAACGTTCAACAGGGTACATCCATCTCATATAAGCTGGTCCACACAATTGTGTCTCTTTCACAAGATGGACAATTAGATGTACCATTATGTCAAAAAATGATGGAGGAAAATACATTTCAAGCTCACACAAAGTTATAACTATTTATTTTTGTAATGTTGGTAAGATCGCAGGATCGATCACCTTACTACAAATTGACCTGAAGAAAAAACACAATTTAGTTATTGCGCCTCTCACTTTTTCTGGCAAAATAGAACGTATACCTATTGGTAGAAAGTGTTCCATTATAAAATGACAATCATGTGTCTTTAAACTCTTTAACTTGAGGTTTTTCATAGAAACAAGTCTTCTAATATCTGAAGAGTATCCTTCTGGAACTTTAACTTCACTCAGAAACTTATACAATATATTTTTCTCCTTTCTAGATAAAGTATAATCAGCAGGTGGTAGATATGTGCAATTTCCTTTCTTCAAGGGTCCTAATTCATTTCTTATTCCCATTGCCAACAAGTCCTTTCTTGCTTTAAGGTCATCCTTAGACTTTCCTTGTATATTGAGTAACGTACCAATAACACTTTCAAATACATTTTTTCAATATGCATAACATCAAGAAAATGTCTTACATACAACGAATTCCAATACGGCAACTCAAACAAAATTGACCTCTTCTTCCACCCACGCGTGACAAGCGTATGAGCAAAAGGCTTGCCAAACTGAGTACTCACATCTTTCACCTTTTCAAAAATTTGTTCGCCAGTCAATGTAGGTGGAACTCTACGTTGTTCTGAATTTCCATTAAATGCTTTTCTCCATCCACGGTAGTGATGATTAGAATTTAAGAATCTACGATGACCAAGAAAGACATTCTTCTGACCAAATTCCAACCACATCCAATATGTGTTTCCTTCACAGATAGGACACGCACATTGAACTTTAATGCTATACCCTGATAGATTTCCGTATGCTGGAAAATCATTAATTGTGCCAAACAACATTGCCCTCAAATTGAAACTTTCTTTCCTATATCCATCATAAACCTCCACACCTTTCTCCCATAAACTCTTTAAGTCTTCGATTAAAGGTGTCAAGTATACGTCTATGTCATTCCCTGGTTGTTTAGGACCAGAAATTAACATAGATAACATCATGTACTTACGCTTCATACATAGCCATGAAGGTAGGTTATAAATCATAATAATTACAGGCCAGGTGGAATGTGAGATACTTTGCAGATCTTGCGGATTCATTCCATCAGTCAATAATGCCAAGCAAAGGTTTCTAGCTTCTTCTCCAAAATCAGGATACTCATTATCAATTTTCATCCACTGTGGTGAATCTGCCGGATGTCGTTACTTCCCATCTATAATTCTATCATCTGCATGCAAAGTCAAGTGTTTTGCATCTGTTTCACTATGAAACATGCATCTAAATCTCGGAATTATAAGAAAATATCATAAAACTTGTGTTGGTGACAACTTTTTCTTATACCGAGATACACCACATTTAGGACACTCGTTTAATGATGCATATTCATTTCGAAACAAAATACAATCATTTGGACAAGCATGTATCTTATCATAACTCATGCCAATAGAGCATAACATTTTTTTAGCTTCATAGGTTCAATTGGGAAGAACATTATCCTCCGGAAACATCTCTTGAAGTAGGGCTAACAACTTTGAGAAACTTTTATCCGATCATCCATTACCCACCTTTAAGTTGTACAACTTTAATACCGCAGACAATCTTGTGAAAGTAGTGCAACCTTTATACAACGATTTCTCTGCATCGCTTACCAATCTCTCAAACATCTTGGGACAATATTGAAGATCTTCTTCAAGTGCTTCTGCAATCTCTTCGACTCGATCACAATCATATGTATCTCTGCCATTGTCCTTTGAAGCATAGGTCGTATTATCCCCGTGTTCGACATTCTCGTTACTTATCTCACCATGTAATGTTCAACATGTATAACTTTGATCAATTACATGTCTCATTAAATGAGATTCCAACTGAACAGCGTCAATTCGACGCCCATAACAGGAACCTAAGCAAGGACATGTGATCCTACTGGGGTCTTTGGCGTGTTCAACATCAAATTTAACGAATTTCGATACCCCATTCTCGTACTCTTTAGACAATCGATTATAAGACATCCATTTTTTATCCATACTAATTGAGTAGTCTAAACTAAACTAAGAAAGTTAAACAAAAACAGAGAATACTTGTAAAGAAATCAATAACTTCTAAGAAAGCTACACAGTAGGATGCTTGAAAATGATCACAACCTTGCTCTTCACAGTTAACCCCTATAACAGACAAAATTAATAACATCATCAACATTAAATAATTCTTGGAACATCAATTGTTGATAAAACTTGCAATAAAATTAATTAATTTGCAATTTATATGGCTAAAGAGGTCATGAATGAATATTCCTTGGATACTAACTTTTCATTATTAAATAAGATTCTACATACTAAACTAATTCTTCATATTGTTACCAATTTTCAAAATTGTAAAATTATTATCTCTTAGCAATAAAATATTTAATCTTAAGATAACCCCAAATATTTTAGTAAATTTAAAATTATGGTTGAGTTTATATTTATCTAAAAATTTATAGATTTCAAGGTTACAAATGACAATAATATCTAATAACCTCAAACATTTACAAATTTCACCCTCATTTACAATTGTAAACCGTAAATCAATTAAAAGATATTGAAATGATAAAAAAAACATTAAGCATAGAGATTATATAAACAATGAAATATAATTCGTCCAAATATATATTGTGATTTGAAAATACAAACATTTCTCCAAATATATATTGTGATTTGAAAATATAAACATTTCTCGCAACAAACAATATCTTTTACAAATGTGTTACGATCATTATGAACTGAGATATACTCAAAGTTAACATAAGTAAACTCATTGTGGCATTTCAACAAACACCTTTTTTACAAAACTCAAGCCAATATCAAAAGAGTAATTCTCATCAACGGTATCAACAGAAACAAGTCAATAACTCAGAAAAGAAGTAACACTAACATCATATCAAACAATAATCCAGAAAAATGAAATACTAAGACAACAATCCAGAAAAATGCAAAATGAAAAACTTCAAATACCGTAACAATGGCGGAAATGCACTACAGAATGAACGGACGAAGGCTGTCGAAAACGGACGGACAAATGGCGGAGAAATGCAATACAGGCTGAATGAACGAAGGAGGGCGATGGTCGGCGGCTGTCGGACGGAGGCAATCGAGGGTCGTGGTGAATAGGGCACGTTCGCCAGAGGAGAAAGAAGGAAAGAAGATGCACGTGCGTACGACTGTTCTATTTCTTTTAAAAATTCTGGTGGGTATTTTAAATTAATTCTAATTACACCTATAGCAGCGCTTCTTAATGACCAACAGCAGCGCTTTGCAAAAGCGCTTTCTTTCCTACAATATATAGCAGCGCTTATAAAGAAAGCTCTCTCGTAGGTTACACCTACAGCAGCGCTTTACAAAAGCGCTTTCTTAGGGCCCCCCTATAGCAGCGCTTTATAAAAGCGCTTTCTTACGCCATACATTTAGCAGTGCTTTAAATAAAGCGCGCTCTTAGGGTCCCCCTTTAGCAGCACTTTTCAAAAAGCGTTGTCTTAGGTATTCTGTTTTTTTTCTTTTTTTTTAATGACTCTTTAGCAGCGTTTTTCTAAAAGCGTTGTCTTTGTATGCGCTGCTAAAAGTCAATTCTGGCATAGTGACGCTGACGGGCAGAAGACCTGTCGGGCACAACCTTCCTCCCCCGTCGAGAACATGCCAACAGCTGTCGGGCAAGGCCCCCACATCTGGCCAGACAACCTCCTTCTTCCATGTTGTCGGGTAGAACCTTCGCTGCCACCAGTCAGCCTTTATCCTCTCCTTAGTCGGGCAGGACCCTCGCTGCCGACCAGCCAGCCTTTGTCCTCTCCTTAGTCGGACAGGCCCACATTCGTCGAGAAGGACCCTCGCATTCGACCATCTAGTCTCCCTCTCCTCCTTAGCGGGGCAGGACCCTTGCATCCGACCAGCCCAACGCAAATGACCGTTGGCCCTGCACTGGGGTCTCTCTATAAATACCCTCTTTCACAAGAGGGTCAGGTATTCAATTCTCAACCTACTTTCTGTATTTACTCTCACTCTGTCCAATTCCTTACTTTGGCATCAGAGTGTCTTGCAGGTACACCCCCTCCTCCTTCTTACCACCGGTGAACAAGCAGTAGATCAGAGACGCATGGCGATCCATTGGTTCCCTTCTGATCAGATCAGATCAGTGGCGCCGTCTGTGGGAACTAAGCTTCCCCGTTCCTCCGAGCAGAGAACCATAGCTTCATCTCTCAAAACTTCAGAATCATGACTAGCCCACGCCATGACGACGCTGTTCACAACTCCGACCACATCCCCGTCACCAACGGCGACGGTCAGGTGGGGACATCTCAACTCCGTGAAGAGGGGCAGGACCCTCGCTGCTGACCAGCCAGCCTTTGTCCTCTCCTTCACCGGGCAGAGCCCTGTCATCCCGGGGATCTCCTCGGACCTTCCTCCATGCCGTCGGGCACAACATTCTTTCCCCGTCGGGAAAAGGCCCTCAGCTGTCAGGCAGGACCCTCGCTGCCGACCAGCCAGCCATTGTGAGGAGGAGGAGGCCAACGACGAGGCTCTCCGAGAGGAGCTCGACTTAGTCGAGGAGATCCGGTCAGGAGCAGCTCTCCGCGAGGCTGCGCTAAAGCAAAATATCACCCTTCGCTACGACAGCAAAGTCCTAAAACGCGAGTTCTAGGTCGGCGACTTGGTCCTGAGAAGAAACCAAAAGGACTCACACGAGGGAAAACTTGCTGCAAATTGGGAAGGCCCATACCATATTCGGGACAAGACGGAGCACGGGGTCTACTACCTCGAAAACCTACACGGGGACCAGATAGCTCGACCACGGAACGCTAAGAAGCTAAAAAAATACTACAGTTAAACACTGCCCGCGAGAACACCCCTCGCGACTACATGAGCGCGACGTGGTACGGCCGCATCTCCTTGGAGTTAACGAAATAGCAAGTGCCTGCCCTTTGTGTGTTCGGGTAGGACGCTCTGCTCGATGACAACCCCTCAACCGAGAGTCGCCGCCGCAGTACCAAGACTGACAGAACACCCAGCTCGTGATGGGATGTTCACGCTGCGGGGACTGGTCCACGATCGTGGTCCACCCCCGTGACCGACCAGATAACCACCCCGGTCAAACATCCAGTTCCCTACACTACAGGGCACAACTGATGTCGAGCTACCACTTCTAACTTAGCAAAAATATAAATCATGCATAAACAATCGAGCACACACACAAACTTAGAAAGGAAAACAAGAAATTCCATGAAACGAGCAAGAGCCCAGAAGTCAAAACGTTACAATAAACAGGCACAACCCCAGATGTCGAGCAGAAAAGATCGAAGGTGTCGAGCAAATTTTTTTGGATGTTGAGCAGCTGCAAATAAGCGAATGAGTGAAAGGACAAGCCAACTCAACGAATATATACTCCTAACACGGGAAACGAATCGTAGCTAGGCACTCAAAGGCCTAACCCCTAGACGTCACAAGAGGACACATGGCGACTTTCCATCTTCTTGCGTCTCTCCAAGTTCAACACGCCCGTCTACTTACCACAATTACATCCTGGCCAACGGAACAATGCGCCAGTCTGCTCACCACAATTACATCCTGCCCGACGGAACAATGCTCCAGTCTTCTCACCATGATTACATCTCGCTCGACGGAACAACGCGCCCGTCTGCTCACCACGATTACATCATGTCCAATGAGACAACATGCGCGTCACCGCCCTCGCGTCCTACCCAACGAACCAGCGTGCGACGCCATTCTCTACTTAAGTCATAGCTCTCCTGATCATGAGCAACGACTTGGGGGGCTCCTGTTCTGGACTGTGTCGACGCTTAGCCCACTGCCTAGCAGGCCCAAAACCCACTGCGGTTGGACCCGTCTGAACCATGCTGACGGGAAGAAGACCTGTTGAGCACAACCTTCCTCCCCCGTCGGGCACATGCCAATAGCTGTCGGGCAAGACCCCCACATCCGGCTAGACAACCTCCTTCTTCCCTGTTGTCGGGAAAAACCTTCGTTGCCACCAGCCAACCTTTGTCCTCTCCTTAGTCGGGCAGGACCCTCGCTGCCGACCAGCCAGCCTTTGTCCTCTCCTTAGTCGGACACTCACATCCGTCGAGCAAGACCCTCGCGTCCGACCAGCCAGTCTCCCTCTCCTTCTTAGTCGGGCAGGACCCTTGCATCCGACCAGCCACCCATGTCTGCCCGGGTGACTCCTCAGACCTTCTCACACGTTCTCCACGTGCTCCCCTCCGCGGAGACACGTCATCAGAAAACTACTCACCTCCGAAAGAGAAGGTCATCCCACCTTCCGGAGATCATAGGACAGTTGACCTAGAGCGAAGACCACGTCCTGGTCTTCACTACGCCATGTAAGCCCTAGCAGTCACTTGGGTTGGGCCTGACCATCCAGCCCAACGCAAATGACCTGTTCTGGCCTGGGCCCCGACCTGACCGGGAAGGCCCAACCCACCTACACTTGGGGAAAGGCCCAAAGGAGCCTTCCTCATATGTGTCGAGCACAGGTCCTCTGTCGACCAGACTCTGCCTCGCCAGGCAGAGCACCTCTCCCGTCGGGCAGGAGTCTTCCCCTTCGGGCAGAAAGACGTGTGCCTCACACGTTCTCCACGTACTCCTCTCTGCGGGGACACGTCATCATCCAACTGTCCACCTCCGAAAGAGATGGTCAGCCCATCTTCCGAAGATCACGAGACAGTTGACCTAGGGAGAGGACCACGTCCTGGTCTTCACTACGCCATGTAAGCCCTAGCAGTCACTTGGGTTGGGCCTGGTCATCCAGCCCAACGTAAATGACTGTTGGCTCTGCGCTGGGGTCTCTCTATAAATACCCTCTTTCACAAGAGGGTCAGATATTCAATTCTCAACCTACTTTCTGTATTTGCTTTCACTCTGTCCAATTTCTTACTTTGGCGTCGGAGTGTATTTTAGGTACACCCCCCTCCTCCTTCTTACCACCGGTGAACAGGCTGTAGATCAGAGACGCGTGGCGGTCCATTGATTCTCTTCTGATCAGGTCAGATCAAAACTATAGAGAAATGAATTTTGAATAAGAAATATATATGTACGGTAGAGTATCATAACATACCTATGTAAGTAGAGATAAAGAAATTCTATTAAAGTCCAACATAAACAATTTGAGTTAAGGTATATGTACAATTTGAATTTTTGAACACGATCAACCTAAAATCTAAAAAGCCTTTTACAATAACTTGAGTTTTTACACATGATCAACCCAAAATCATATTGAGACAATCAGAGCTTTTATACAAGCTCAACTCAATAACCCTCTTTAAGATTTTTTTTCAAGTTAGCTTGCAACCTTTAAATATATTACAAAAATGTTATAAGAGAATTATACTCTTGAATACATAATTTCAACATATCACACAACTCTCATATGAAACTTCTCACTTTCTTAGCACTAAGGCAACTTTAGTGAAAAATAATTTATTAAAGAATGAGAGAAAGGATGATAAAAAGAAAGTTTTATATTCAAAAAATTTGTGAATTTCAGAACGAAGAGAAACATCTTTTATTTTAAAAAAATTCTTAAAAAAAAATATGGATCATTTTAATGAGTTAATTTATTAAACCTATGTATTAACATATTCACCAAGTTAAAATAGGAAATATTAAAATTCTATGTCACATAATTGATAATTATCATCTTTAATCAATTAGAGAAGTTACACATTTATTTAATCAATTAGAAGGATATCTTAATCGATTAGCCAATATATTTTACCTTCTTAACTGATTAAACAAACTTCTAATCAATTAAGTATTTTTCTGAATTAATTTTAAGATGTTTTATTAACAGGGACGAGGTTTGAAAACCGTTGTATGTGTATGTGTGCATTTCCTTAGTACCTCAAGACTTAATATTGTTCCTTTTATAATAATCGTTTAAAATTGGAGGAAAAAACCCTAAGCACAAGACCATGCGAGCTTTCAAACTTTCACCTCTTTAAGAGAACAATTTCAGAGCTTCAAGATTTCACATATTTAACTTCAATATCATAACTTTATAGCTTCAAGTTTCTTTGCTTAACTTGAATTTCTCTAGAAGTTTTAATATGAACTTGATACATTGGACTAATGACCCTTGTGATATCTCTTTTTTGTTCAGATTCCATCATCAGGAACCTTTGGAAGAGTTGTCGTGATCAAAACAATTTAACAATTTTCATCAACACCTTCATTTGATCGTTGTCATCAATATAGCCGTTTGACAATTGTCATCGTGAAAACCATTTGGCGATAATACCTACACTGCACATAGAACTATAGTTAGGAGTGTATTTAATTTCATAACCATGGGCACTTGTTAACTTTCATCGAGGTATGACACTCAGAGACATCATCATTCCATAAAACCATTAGTGATATGAGCATCACTCTAGACGATGTACTTTTTCTTTACCATATTTATATCAGAGGTTATCTATTGGATCACTCTTTGATTTAGATATTTAAAGCACAAAATTTGATGGTTCAACGCTTAGTAGTTGAAATAAGTGAGATCGATATCGAGATTATCCAGGAACGAGGATGCCATGCATGCTTTAAATTTATAGAAATCATATACATGTACCATTTGAATGTCATTGTTACTCATTTTGATAATGATACACTCAAGACTATCACAAAGAATGTGTCTTAAGGATTTATTTAATATAATTGATTGGCACAACTATTTTTGTGGATAAAAGTGAAATATACATTGATGTTTTTTATGTTTGTTACTTCTTAGACCTGCAAAAAACTATGAGAATAATTTGGGAGCTTTATGTTTGGCTTACTTGTACGCTAAGATGGATGAATCAAGTAAGTTCAAGTTCTAACAGATGGCAAAAAAATAACTGTTTATTTCACGTAATATTTATGTAGCTTATTGTTTTTATATAAATTATGAATTATTTTTAAATAATCAGTAATTAAAAAAAAATTATCTTGCCTTTTTACAGTCCTAAGTTATCCATCATTTTCTTTTTATTGCCCCGCAATAAAATGTTGCTGACAATGATGAAGAATTGCCTCATGCTTCTTATATTTCTCCACATCGGAGGGGGGGGGGGATACAATAACTAGAACTTACATTGACCATATTTTGGAAGAAGATATATGTTTCACTTCTTATGGAGATTATCATTTAACACGACCCTTAGATAGTATTCATTAGTACTTCGGATAGCTAGCACATGAGTCTTGATTTATGTACCCTTGTTCACCAAAGCTTTAGATTTAGGCACTTCGGGTGCAGATAATCTCGAGAAATCCTACAGTGTTCGTTCCTTCTAAAGTGTATCGTATAAATGATAGTGCAATATATTTGTAGAGACTAACACGAGGACCCCCTCCCCCCCCCCCCCCCCCCCCCCCCCCCCCCGCGCAGTGTATGCGCCTCCTTAAGCATTTGCTACCAGATGATTGTTCGCCATGAAAATTGGTGAACAACCGCTGGTATTCCAAATCGAAAAATATTTGTTTTACTCGCAAGATCGACCACACAAATCCTATGACATGTGCTAATTGATCTTAAACAAAGTTTAGAAAAACAATCAACACTTCGATAAAGTTTATGATAAAAATAACTGGTTGCAAAATGTAAATGGATTTGAATACAAGAGATTAAAGTCGAAAGACTGGTAAAAAATGTAGAAAATAACTGGCGCAAGAAAAGGATAAATTCTTAATGAAAAAGACTTATTTAATTGCATTGAAATGTAAAAATAGTGTTACATCAACGTGCATTCTCACGAACTCGTTTCTCTACACGCGGGTACTTTGAGTATATTGAGAAATCTGTACACAATTGAACACACACAAATCCTAACACTAAGACTTGCTACTTATACTAATTGAAAATAACTGCCATTAAAGGCTAGCGAACTAGATCGAGATAAGTGGCGTTCTGCATGTCTTCTATTCTTAGAAGCACTCCACGTGTCTTCTTTGAGAAATGGATAAGAATGAACATTCCCTCCTTTATTTGAATTCAAATTTTTCTGTCGAAATGCCTTTAGTAGCACCTCTGCCGAATCACATTTTCCAATTGCTAGGAAATATTTTTAAATTCATAAAATAGTCCCTCCTTGCAAATGGATGCCTTCAACTCACATTCCAAAAATATAGTTTTGGTCGAAGTCATCTAATTCTTTAAAAACTCTATTACTTCCTTTTTTTAATCCAAATCAGACGTCAAAATTTAGAGCCGACGATGATGTACATACTTTTCTAGTTGATAGGTCATATATTACTACAATTACATCTAATAGTATTATAGATTTTCACAATCGTACATGTTTCTAGTGTCAGAGGGGCCTCTCATCAAGAAATCATAGAGAACGCATAGGCTAAGGACAACAATGTTGTATATGTGTTTCATACATGTTTATGCATTCTCACTTAACTCAAGGGCGCCATATTAGAAGAGGCGTGAGGTGCGCTTTAGTATAGGATGCATAAGAGAGCTGGATTTTGTTACATACTCACTAGATTGACTATTTTACGTTATTTATTTATCATTTATGAAATACTTTCATTTAAATTTGTAATGATTTTGTTTATTTCTAAGTTGTAAGTTATGAAATTTGGATTTATTGTTTATGATACACTTTCACCTAAATTCGTAACGACCTCATTAATTTTTCAGAGTTGCGAGTTATAACATAATTACATTTTACAAAACTTTTATTTTTTAAGTTTATGGCTACAATATATGTACTTTATATTTTATTATTAATATGAGAAAAACACATTTTTTTCAAAATCATTTAAATTATAGTATTGGGTGTGTAGGAAAGGATGCTTCTAGAAGGGATGTTTTCATTGTGGTTCTTCCGAGTTCTGAACACATTCTTTTTTCATATTTATTTATCTTCTGAAAGTTTTCATATATACACACTCATTTTTGCTTTTTTACTCACTTTCCGAAAGATTCCTTTAAGAAACTTGTAGTCAACAAACACCCTTTTGGACACACCTCATATTGTAACTTTTACAAAGTAATTATATATATTATTCAACAATAAATCAAATTTAAAATTGCATATAATTTAAAACAACTACATTTTTATAAATGCAATACTCAACACACACAAATGATTATACAAATTAAAATGCATCAAAAGCAGTCAAGCCATCTAAACGTATTGGACTTTCCGCATTAGACAATTTTTTATTTGATTCCTTTTCAATGTTATTCAATGTCTCAATCTCAACCATCCTATCCAAAAATAATACTTCCAACCAGTTGTTTTTTCTTTGTTGATGGTTTCTCTATTATATAGATATTCATGATAGATGACATTCTAATTTCATGTAAACTTGCCCAATATTCATTACCCTATCAGGTCTCTTATTTTTCAATGTTGTGAGTATGATTTTGGGTAGAACCATTTTCATTGTCATCTCAACAATTTTTTTTATCACTATCTAAAATCCCGACAATAGGATGATCTGCTAACTAGCGATTCAATTAATGATTATATATATACCACATAACATATTTAATTACAAAAGATTTTATGTTGTATAGTACCCTCACAACCATTTAAGGTATCTACATTTTATTCATCTCGTGTCATCACATTTCCACTTTGTCGTATTGATCGATGGTTTTTACACGTTATTTTACAGTTTATTTCAGTTAATCATTTGTTTTGTCTTGTCGCATTTTAGTTGTTTTTATCATATTTTACGCGTCGATTTGGTATTTTTACTGTTTCTAGGTTCAGGTATACAATAAAGGAGAAGCATAGCGAAAACTGGGAAAAAATGGCAAGATTTCGGAAGAGTTTTGTTGTGAAATCTTTAGCAGTCTGCACGAAAACGATCATAACTGGAGTTCCGGGAATCCGTTTGAGGCGTTCTAAAAACCTCCGGAAAGCTAAGAGAGAGAGCTACGACTTTCGTGTTGGATTTGAAGTCAGATTCGAAACAAGGGTGCAACACGGGTGCCCGTGTTATGTGACACGGCCCGTGTTGCAGGATTTGCTCAGAAAAGGCGATTTTTGGAGAAAAAACAGTGGCACAACACGGGTGCCCGTGTTGTGTGACACGGCCCGTGTTGTGACACCTGGGACTTGCAAATTTCACGCGAAAAATCTTTCAGGAAGCCAACACGGGCGCCCGTGTTGCCTGACACGACCCGTGTTGCAGGAAGCGCTTTTTTCCCTATTTTTCTTGTATTTTTGACTCTTGTGATCCCCGAGGGTATTGTGGGTATTTCCCTAGTGATTAGTTTGAATTGAGACTATTTGATACGTGTTTGGAGAAAGAATAAGGATTGGACTTTTGAACGGAAAAGAGATTTTGACGATAAAGATTGAAGCGATCAAGGATTTGGGAACGGAAGATCCTCATGAGCGGAAGCGATTGAAGATCAAAGCAACCAATTCTCTTGTAATGTTAAATTTTATTGTTGATTTTATCTTTATTATTATGAGTAGCTAAACCCCCCCCCCCCCCCCCCAATGCTAGGGGGTGTCCCTGAATTGACTCTGTAATAACCTTGTTTCCTTTGAATAATGGATTTCACTACTTTCTAATCATCGTTGTTATTGTATAATTTTCTTATGGCTTTTCTTATTTGACAAATAAGGATTTGTTTTACGGTTAACCTTAGGTTTGGAAAAACGATCGTTAACGCGTTTATACGATAATACTATAGTAGATATTGCCTAGGAATGGGGATACCTATAGTAACCGTAATGTTTTAGATAAAATATGTTGCTTGGGATTGTTCCTATACCGCCAAGGAATTGGGGCATAGGAAGAATACCAAAGGGTTTTCTACTAAGGAATTAGAGTCAACTAATCTTTAAAACCGGTAACGATTGAATTGAGCAGTGATTTCTGAAAAATAAGGATTAAGGTTATTACAAGGTTTTTTCATACACCATACTCTAGCATGCTTCTCATAACTGTCTAAACCTTTATTTTACTGCTTTTGCCTTTTGGCCTTTAAAATTGTAAGAAACAAACCAAAACCCCTATGACTTTTTGTTCAATTGTATTATTTTAGAACTTGTGTTCATACGCAGTCCGCGAGATCGATATTCGGGGAATTTCCTCTTATTACTACATCGGTACAATTAGTACACTTGCTAATTTACCGGTCAAGTTTTTGGCGCCGTTGCCGGGGAGTGCCAGAATATAAGTTTAATTCTAAGTCAATTGAAATTTTGTTGCTCTGCGACCAAAATTTTATTTTCAGTTTTTAGTTTTAATTTTTATTAGTTTTGTTTTGTTACTACTAATCTACGTCTAACACTTTCATGCGAGGAGATCCCTCAGCTAATTTTTCTTTGGACGCAGAAATTGAAAGGACTCTACGCGAAAGACGTAGGCAAGCTAGACTATTAGTTTCAGAAGAGGAAAGAGTTTCTGTTCATTCCGATTCAGGTTCAGAATCAGAAAGAGATCTTGAAGCTATGGCGGATCTCCCACCAGCGGAGAGACTTTTGGGAGATTATGGAGGGGCAAATGCTCAACCAAACCGGATGACCATTGTGAATCAACCAGTGAATATCGCAAAGTTCCAGCTGCATCCGAGCATAATCACTCACCTTGAGAGGAGACCTTTCACCAGAAAGGTTAGCGAAGACACAAATAAGCATCTACAGAGATTTCTGACGATGAGCACTACTCTAAAGATTGAAGGACACACAGATGAAGCTAAAAGGTTAAGAATGTTCCCGTTCACTTTATCTGAAGAAGCTGAAGAATGGTTTTACTCCTTACCAGCCGGAAGTATTACTACGTGGGAAGAAATGGAAAAAGCCTTTCTGAATGAGTATTTTCCTGCCTCTGTGTATATTCGCAAACGATATGAAATTATGAATTTTAAACAGAGGGAAGGAGAATCACTCGGGGACTCGTATAAAAGGTTCAAATGGTTATTGGTTGCATGTCCTACTCACAATCTAGATCAAAATGAACAGATGCAGATGTTTGTGAATAGTCTTAAGATGAAGACTAAGCAGCTAATCGATACAGCAGCCGGTGGTTCATCCAACTTTACAACAGCCACTGGAATCAGAAAAATTATTAAAGCTATCGCTGCAAATGAACATCTGGAATTATATGACCGGAGTGTGAGTAATCCGGAAGAAACAGTTGACTTGAAGTTGGCCGCACAAGTTGTGAAAATGGAAGATCGAATCAAGGCTGAAGTGGAAAGAAGGCTTAAAGGGATGAAGGTGAGTACTAAAACTGTAGCTCAAGTTCAACCTGTCAAAGTTATTAGTTGTGAGATTTGTAATGGTCCCCATTATACTGTGCATTGTCTTGCGACTACTCAACAAGTTGAAGAGATAAAAGTTTTGAGGCAGAACAATCTGTATTCTCAGACCTATAATCCAGGATGGAAGAATCATCCTAATTTTTCATGGAAAGACCAAAACCAACCTTCATATCAACAACAACAACAACAGGCCCCTCAAAAAGCAGAATGAGAGTTAGCTATTGAAAGAATGGCAGCTCAAAGTATGCAATTCCAAGAAGAAACCCAAAACATTCAAAGGAACATCACAGCTTCCATCAAAAACCTTGAGTCGCAGATGGGACAGATAACCCAACACCTCTCAACACACGCTCAAGGAACCCTCTCGAGCGCGACAGTACCGAATCCGAAAAATCAAGAGAGTATTAATGCTGTCAAAACAAGAAATCAGAAAGCGATAGAAGAGGAGAAAACAAAGGGGGAAGAATGTATAGAGGTGGAACTTGAGGTAAGAAAAAAATAAAAGAACCAGAAGAAGTTGTACTAACTGAAAAGTCAACTGGAGAGAAAAAGAAAGAAGAGGTCAAACCGAAAATCAAATTACCATTCCCTCAAAGAGTTACAAAGAAGGATCAGAACGAGAAAGACTTCAGAAAGTTCAGTGCAATGTTCAACAAATTGGAAATCAACATGCCCTTCTTTGAAGCACTTGAGCAAATGCCTTTGTACAAGAAGTTCATGAAAGAGGTTATAGGTAAAAAGAGACCAATGGGTGAAGAATCGAAGACCACAACTGAGCAATGCAAGGAAATAGCACAAGAAAGGAAAATACCAATCAAGGTGAAGGATCCTGGACCAGTTGTAATTCCATGTACTATAAAGGATCAAACTTTTAAGAAAGTCCTGATCGATTCAGGTGCTAGTGTGAGTCTCATGCCGTTATCAATTTTCAAAAAGCTGGATATTGGAAAAGTGAGCGATACGGGAACAAGCTTGAAGTTTGCTGACCACACAACTAAGATGGCATATGGGCTAGCAGAGGATGTTTTAGTGACAATCGATAACTTCACTTACCCAGTTGATTTTCAAATCATGGATATACCCGAGGATGAAGAAACCTCGATCATACTTGGTCGGCCATTCTTGCTTACTAGTCGGTGCAATATTGATGTGGAAAAAGGTACGCTCACTTTGAAATTTTTTGATGAGGAAATCACTTTAAAAACTCAAGAGGGTCGAAAGAAAGGTAAGGAGAAAGATGTCAAACCTTCAGTTGGGAAGATTAACACAACTAAGAAGGGAGAACGATCAAAACCATTTCAAGTTGCTCTTATCTCTGAACCGGCACAATATTCTGTTGCGAAGAAGTCGAGCAATAGAGTTTGGAAGTTGAAGTACCCCCCATAATAATGGGGAGTCGATCGTCGAGCCATACGACGTTAAACGAAGCGCTGCGTGGGAGGCAACCCACGGTTTTATGAATTGATGTTGTTTCTTTTGTTGTTATTGTTTTTGCAAGAATAAACGAGATTTTACAAGGAAAAACGTGGAAGCAGCAAAGAGGTACTGCATTACCTGTCGACCCCTCTGTGAGTACACCTCTTCTTCTCTTGATTCTTAAACATTGAGACAATGTTTAGTTCAAGTTTGGGGGAGGTTTTACCGTTTTGAATTGTCTATTTAAACACCTTTTTATTTTTAAGTTCGGTAAAAATCACATCGAATTCGCCCATATGGAGATCATAAATTTTTTTCTTGTGATTAGTAGGTGTGTAAGGTAGTCAAGAAAGTATTTAGAGTTCAAGGGAAGTGGAGTTTGAACTAAGGAACTTGGGAAAGTTTGGAAATTGAGGTATAACTTGAACACCCTAGGTTCCCCATAGTAAGGAAACGAGTCCAACATGTAGATTTGTGCCATAGTACTTGGATTTGAAAAGTATACCCCGATTAGTTCATTGTGATAGTCCTGCATAATAAATAAAAAATTTGTTTTGAGAAGGATGTGTGGCAACAAAAAAAAAAGAGTTGAATAATGACGGTAAAGACAACCTGTCCTTCTAAGTTGGGTAACCCTCACCCGGTTATTTAGCCTAACGGCGGTTGAATCTCTATAGTCGTCCCAAAGTGGACTAATAAACGCCTGTGAGCGAGAAAAAGAATAAAGGTGCCACATAAAAAAATCTCGAACAAATGTGCATGCCTTAATCTGATTATCCGAATGAAAGGGGTAGAAAATCGAAGAAAAGACTTAAGCCCAAAGCATAGTTGGAGAGGTGGCCGAAAGGGAGATTTAGGTCCGTAAGTTTACTGCGGTATGTGTTTATGTAATGCATTCGTTAACGGATGAGTACCGAAAGAGCTGATTTGAGCCGATCGGAACTAAGACTCACGTATGAGTATCGACACTCCTTACACCCTGAACCCTTCACTTGATGTACTATTTGACTTGAAAATTATTTATCCAAGTTTTTTGCTTGAGGTCAAGCAATGGTTTAAGTTTGGGGGAGTTTGATCGATGGTTTTTACACGTTATTTTACAGTTTATTTCAGTTAATCATTTGTTTTGTCTTGTCGCACTTTAGTTGTTTTTATCACATTTTACGCGTCGATTTGGTATTTTTACTGTTTCTAGGTTCAGGTATACAATAAAGGAGAAGCAGAGCGAAAACTGGGAAAAAATGGCAAGATTTCGGAAGAGTTTTGTTGTGAAATCTTTAGCAGTCTGCACGAAAACGATCATAACTGGAGTTCCAGGAATCCGTTTGAGGCGTTCTAAAAACCTCCGGAAAGCTAAGAGAGAGAGCTATGACTTTCGTGTTGGAGTCGAAGTCAGATTCGAAACAAGGGTGCAACACGGGTTCCCGTGTTGTGTCACACGGCCCGTGTTGCAGGATTTGCTTAGAAAAGGCGATTTTTGGAGAAAAAACAGTGGCACAACATGGGTGCCCGTATTGTGTGATACGGCCCGTGTTGTGACACCTGGGACTTGCAAATTTCACGCGAAAAATCTTTCAGGAAGCCAACACGGGCGCCCGTGTTGCCTGACACGGCCCGTGTTGCAGGAAGCGCTTTTTTCCCTATTTTTCTTGTATTTTTGACTCTTGTGATCCCCGAGGGTATTGTGGGTATTTCCCTAGTGATTAGTTTGAATTGAGACTATTTGATACGTGTTTGGAGAAAGAATAAGGATTGGACTTTTGAACGGAAAAGAGATTTTGACGATAAAGATTGAAGCGATCAAGGATTTGGGAACGGAAGATCCTCATGAGCGGAAGCGATTGAAGATCAAAGCAACCAATTCTCTTGTAATGTTAAATTTTATTGTTGATTTTATCTTTATTATTATGAGTAGCTAAACCCCCCCCCCCCCCAATGCTAGGGGGTGTCCCTGAATTGACTCTGTAATAACCTTGTTTCCTTTGAATAATGGATTTCACTACTTTCTAATCATCGTTGTTATTGTATAATTTTCTTATGGCTTTTCTTATTTGACAAATAAGGATTTGTTTTACGGTTAACCTTAGGTTTGAAAAAATGATCGTTAATGCGTTTATACGATAATACTATAGTAGATATTGCCTAGGAATGGGGATACCCTATAGTAACCGTAATGTTTTAGATAAAATATGTTGCTTGGGATTGTTCCTATACCGCCAAGGAATTGGGGCATAGGAAGAATACCAAAGGGTTTTCTACTAAGGAATTAGAGTCAACTAATCTTTAAAACCGGTAACGATTGAATTGAGCAGTGATTTCTGAAAAATAAGGATTAAGGTTATTACAAGGTTTTTTCATACACCATACTCTAGCATGCTTCTCATAACTGTCTAAACCTTTATTTTACTGCTTTTTCCTTTTGGCCTTTAAAATTGTAAGAAACAAACCAAAACCCCTATGACTTTTTGTTCAATTGTATTATTTTAGAACTTGTGTTCATACGCAGTCCGCGAGATCGATATTCGGGGAATTTCCTCTTATTACTACATTGGTACAATTAGTACACTTGCTAATTTACCGGTCACGTATCTCAAAAAATATGATCCTTCATGAAGCATTATTGCACGCTTGCGAAAAATAGTTCGAATAGAGTCATCATCGAAATTTATTTATTCCAATGAAGGAAATAGAAAATATTGATAAAACTTGTAAAATGGAAAATGGTCGTCGCAACCAAATTCAGGTTCAGGAATCGATTATGTAAAAGAAAGGTATTAACACCCCTCACGTCCGTTGTACTCAACAAGAACCTTTTAGTTAAATTTGTGATTAGAATGTCAGCTAATGTTAACAAACGATTTATTGCAAAAATGTTTGATTAGTTATAAGTGTATTGAATGAAAGACAAACCCTTGAGTTTGAAAGCGATTGCCACTTGGGCTTAGTGTTCGAGATTATGACTGTACCTTTCATCCAGGTAGTGACAGTTGCCTCTATTTAAATATATTCAACCTGAGAATATGAAGAATGTCACTTTTTTTGTTTGGGATATGAAATGCGAAGCGGACTCTATGGGGATTGCTAAGATGGCTAGCCAATGAAGTTTGATGGGGATTAAATGAAATGGGGTGAAATAAACTCATTAGGGATACTTTGAGAAAAATGGTTAGTTCTAACTTCTTACAGAATGAACCAGAGGTTATTTGAAAATATTTGTAATGAAGTGGTAAACTATGGACTTCGGGCTAACTGACCCTTAACAGATTTTTTTAAATAAAAAATTAAAATAAACACTCCATAATATTTATTATAAATGAAATTAAAAATTATATTATTTTAAGCATAATATATTTTTAAGTATTGTATTTTCTTTTTTAAATACTATAATATATTTTTAAATATAACACATGTCTAAATTGTATAAAATAATACTCGAATATTTAACATAAGAGTAACTAATAGAATACGAGGAAAGAATGTTGATTATGCTAATATAAAATATTTAAAAGAGAAATATTGAATAGAATGGAGATAAAATTTAGTGAGGTGGGAAAAACAATGTGTTATTTTGGAGTAAGATAATAAAAGCATTAATATATTTTTTTAAAATTTATAGCTATGCATGCCTAACGGGCTAGCCCTAATGGGTAGCTGGTTTTTTAGGGTTGGGTTAAAAAAGCCCTAAAAAATATGGGCTATAATTTTAGGGCCCAAACCCTATGATTTGTCGGGCCGACCCATATGGGCTACCCCATTTTGACAACTCTATGAACTAGTTTCAAGAAAAGGCTACCAAACTAGAACTGGTTCTAAAAAAACTACCAAATGGGAACTGGTTTTAAAAACTGACTATCACATGGGAACTGACTTTCAAATAGTATACCAGACTAGAATTGATTTTTGATGTTTGATCTTTCATGTTATTGGATATGCTCAATGAATGAGATGATATGCACAGATTTATTCTAGAGAGAAGTGACATGGTTAATGCATGAGAATAATTTATGCAATGACTATAAGGTTTCCAAATATTCCCATGTGATGGGTAATAGATGGAAAGATTTCTTTTATAGCAAGGCTTCTTATCTATCAAACGTTATTTGATGGGGGGTTAGCATGATTCCTCGGCACTCATCTTGAACTTGGTAATTGCTGACGTACAACAAGGTTGCTTGAACAGCTTGAAGGCATGAAGAGGACTTGCCCATATGTGGCTCATCTTGCCTCATTTTATTGAGGTCTTTGAATAAATTTACCTCGAAAGGAGGTTTGGAAGAAACTATACCATAATATGGTCTTAGATTGATTGCCCCATAATTTTGTGTCATGAAAGGATTTTTTTCTTGATTAACTGACACTTGGAGTGGTTGGCGTTATTATACCCTTGAGGTGGATGGCTTTCCTCGATAGGATATTTGAAACGATTTAAATCTGATTGACTGAGCCTTGGAGGGATCTTCCCTTAGTCAATAGAAACTCTAGGTGGTCTGCCCCTGGTTGATGGAGTCCTGAGATGATTCGCCCCTGATCAACCGATTCTTGAATGATTTTCCTCTTAATCAATTGATGTTTGGAAAGATGCTTTAGATGGAAAAATTCTTGGGTCAACATACTCATTGGATGCCAATGCCCCTGCTCCATAGGGTTATGAGGTGGTCTTAATTTTGGTGAATGATCAAGTTCCTCTCTGATTGTCCCCTGTTAGAATTTCCCTGATGTCAAGTACTAACTTGAGTTAAAATTATTCATTCAAAATGGTAATTTTAATTCGATATTCATGAAATTTTTGAAAAATCATGATGTGATAGTGTGTGACGAGTGGGCCACTAGTCCAAACGCAGTGTTGATTTATCTATTCAAAGTTTGAAAAATACAACTAGAATATAAGATCAATACAATGAATTAGCAAATCTCTAGGAGTCAGTTTACGCAACATTACTGTAATATGCTTTCCGAATAAATTCTTATATTTTCTTGAAACAAAGAATATAAGGATTAATTTTTTTAACCCACCCCTTCTTCATAATGATCTTCAATCCTATGTTTAGTTAATTTGACACGCGTATTCAATTTCCAAGAGAGTTCGACGGTGTAAGAGTGAAGATGATGCTTCAAAATTTTCTTGAAATGATAGTCAACTTATTTTGCTTTTGTCATGGGTGTCGGTGCCCTTTGATTCTTGATAGTTGTTACCGAATCTTGTTTTGCTTTGTTTGAGGATTTTATGACCTCTTTGAATTGATTTTTTTTTTTGCTTTTGATCCATAATTTTTGCCTGGACCTCTTTTTTGAAGCTTTTAGTCCACCAGGATTATCCTAATTTTTTTTTACCTAAGTCTCCTTTTTTGGTGTTCGACTTAGCAGACTTTTTTTTTTCCGATTTTGTTGAAGGTTGTGACTGCTAAGTCATTGGTCATTGAAGGACAACCGACATAACTTTTGGATTTTTCAAGACTCATTTGACAGTTCAATATGTGTGCAAATAATATCATGTGGTTGATCATTATGCGAGATGTTTCATCTTGTAATTCAAATGTGGAGTCAAATTAAGTGAACATTAACTTGTCTCAAGTTAAGCGTAAGGATTTTTAGATCCAAAATAAACACCTACTTCTAGGCTCGAAGTGGTTAACTATGGACTAACTCCTTATCTCTCCGGTGTTTGGGGATTTGAAACAATGCCTACACATCATCAGCAGGATTCGAATCAAAAGCATATAACAACAATCATGGGTATTTAATTTTTGTCATCCTCCCTGCAGTCTTTGTTAAAACAATAATGTGATAGAGAAAGGTGAATGAGAGAAATATGGATATTTTTTTGGTTTTTGATATAAGAGAAAACAAAAGAGTGAAAAATGAGAAAAACAGACTGAAAATTGAGGGTGTAGCTAGTAAATTGCTCCAGGCTCAAAGGAGGGGGACACCACAGAGATGCACCGAGCAATCAGGGGGTGTGGGAGAAGCTTTACCTTCCCCAACCTCACATTTGGTTACTATTCCCGTAGCAACAAAAATATAAGAAAAAAGTTCCAACGAAAACATAAAAACATCATAACTTTATCAATTTTTCATGGAATTAATTGAATAAATAATGAAAATTTATCTAATCGATCTCACGAACACAATGCTATATTCAAAAACGGTAAATAAATAACAACAACAATTTGAAAATCGGTAAATAAACAACAACAACAACAATAACAACAATTCGAAAATCAATAAAAATGTAGCAACATATATTTGCTTGATTCAGTCATTTTTCCACCCTCATGAGAAACAACCATCGATTCATGCTCTAGATGATGTTGGGAAGCTATTGGATACGTTATTTATGTAAAACAAACATCAATTTGCAGCTTACCATTTTTGTTCATGGAAGTTCAAGAACTCTTTAAACTCTTGATTTTTTTTCGTTTTCACCACCAGTATCCAGTCCACTGGACTAACTAATTTGGTTTGGGGGTCAATTCTAACATCAAGTGGTTCCAACCCCCTTTTGATCGCAGTTGTGGAAGATCGAATCGTGATCTTCCTTACCAAGTCCAGCGCCAATCACCACTAGACAAACTAAAAATTGGTTAAGCTCTTAATTTTGAATCAATGGAGTTTCCATACAAAATATAGGTGATAAATATACTAATTAAGTTCAGCAAGAATAATATTGCAAAGAAAATTAAATCACATTTAATCACTTTTTCTCATGGAGATTCAAGAACACTTTAAACTTTTGATTTTGAATCAGTGGAGTTTCCGTGCAAAATAATGATGATTAAGGTACTAATTAAGTGTAGCAAGAATAATAGTGCAAAAAAATTAAATACACAAAAATTAAAAGCCTACATAAATAAAAAAGAATAAAAAGTGACTTGAAAATTGGAGAGAAATTTGTGAAAAATTGTGACTTGTTCTTGTGATTGATTCTTTGTGTCATTTGTGAATGAAATGAGGTTTCGTTATATGCTCTAGAAAGAATAGTTTAGAAATTATGAAAGAAAAAAAATTCAAAGAGTGTGCATGCCTTTTAGAAACTTTAATTAATTAGTGAATAATTGTGGAATATATGTATGAAATATTTATGTAATATATGCATGGAATAATGATGTAATAAATGAGATATTTTGATGATAATGATCATAAATTTATTTTTAAAAATGCATAACAAAAAAAATGCAATTTTAGTTAATTTCTTCAACATGTAGCATATTGACCTTACGTTGACTTTTTAACTATAATGTATATATGTATGATTATGGTGACTTTCTCTGATGATAAAAATGCATATGATTAAAAATGCAAAATTTAACAAATAAACATATATCAGATGAATTTAAAATATTCGGACAAAATTGAATATAAAACACTTCCATAGAGATTCTTTATATTCATCATGTATTTCATAACTCATCACAACAAATGGTAGTCTCCTGTCAAAATCAAAATCATACTTTTCGATAACCATCCTAAAACGTAACTTAACAACGTCCGCACAAATTCATTTAAACATATGATCACGCGACATAAAAATCTATCTATCGGTAAAATCTTTCTCAACATCAACTTTAACATTATCGAGTTTAGGAACACTTAGCTCACCAACCTATTGTACAATAGTTGAATTAACAATATTAGGGGGCACTATCCTACAACCATTGAACCTGAAATAAATGGTCAACCAAATATTTCACTGGTTTGAAAGGATCCTTCTGAAAAGTGTTCGAATGAATTTAAAAGCTTTCTTTCAAACAACATAACCATTACCTAAACAAGAAAAACTGAAATATGAATAAGTGAAAAAATATATATATATATACATGTAATTTAAAACGATGAAATTTATGTTGTTAAAATAGAGATTGATCATGTGACCAACCATAATAATTGACTAAGAAAAGAAACTTTTTGTAAGAGTTTAAAAAAACGTGAAATAGAGTTTTGAATAAAGTTTAAAAATATGATTATATATATATATATATATATATATATATATATATATATATATATATATATATATATATATATATATATATATATATATATATATATATATATATATATATATATATATATATATATATATATATATATATATATATATATATATATATATATATATATATATATATATATATATATATATATATATATATATATATATATATATATATATATATATATATATATATATATATATATATATATATATATATATATATATATATATATATATATATATATATATATATATATATATATATATATATATATATATATATATATATATATATATATATATATATATATATATATATATATATATATATATATATATATATATATATATATATATATATATATATATATATATATATATATATATATATATATATATATATATATATATAATTCTTAAACACTTCATTGATTTCATTTAAAATTCTATTTCAAATTTTCTTTAACTCTTACGAAAAGTTATAGATATATTCTTAAACTTCCTTCTAAAAAAGAACAATATATATATTTTATAGGATCTAAATACACGAGATGTAATAAAAATCTCTTTTCCAATACTATATTACAATTTAGTTTAGGTTAACTCAAATCTACAAAACTGAATTTTAAAGTAAAGATTATCTAACTTATAAATAAATCTTTAAGTTGTATAGTATTCAATGCAATACCAGGGTTTCAAAAACCAATCCCAGTTGCATAAATTTTTTTGCAATTTTGATCAATACAGATGTTGTGACACTGATTGCAATCGTCGCGGTGTCAATTAATCATAATTTAAAAAACGGTGATAAAGATATCAATATCAACATCTACCAAAACCAATTTGTCGCAGTCGCGGATTGCTTTTTAAAACCCTATGCGAGACTGTTAACTATGTTGAAAACTAGTTAACATGTCAAAATTCTATGATCTTATTTTTCTTTGTTGTACTTATCCAGCTACATAGTTTTTGCAAACATTTGATCCATGTAGTCCCTTTATTTTTAGTGAAACAATGTTTTGTACATGTTGGTTGATGCTGTATACAAAATTGTATACAAAATTTCTTACCATCCTAAAATTTGTTTATGTTGTAAATGAATGTATCTATTCATTTTAAGATTGTTATTCCAAGCTTGTTAGTTTGCTCTGAGTTTAGTTCTTTGGCATTGTATATGCTTGATTCTCTCCAAAATTCTTACATTTTGATGTTCTTACGGGAAGAAAGAAAGAAGAAAAGCTTGAAAGGCATGCCTTAATGTTCAATCAGTTTGATGGGTAAGAGAGATGAATTTCACAGAAAACACAAACCAATGGTGTTATTCACCTCTGCGACAACCAGATTTCCAGAAATGGTGCCCACTATTTTACAAGTTTTTTCATGAATTGTGGGGTGAAGCAAACAGCTATTTAAGTCCATTTACACTTGAGATTTTCACCGCCATATTCTACATTATGATCGATCACAAAGGAAACAAGAAAAACGAACCTACAACTACGAATTCGCTGACACGAGCATCCAAAGTCCAAACCATTACTTCACATTTTGGTCTCATCAGTTTGAAGAAGTTAATGCACAAAATAGCAAAAGTGTACAGCAAGTTCAATAGCCAAAATGGATGGCTATCTCGTGAGAAGCGCGTTGCAGTAGATTATTCGCTTTAGGAGGCACGCCGTGGTGCTGCATATTCGAGGATCTTTTGTAGCAGTTGGGCGACACACTTTGACATTCCGAGGCATCTGTTGAGGTAACAGAAGGGGGGTCGACGACATTCTTGTCTTGCTTCCTTGGCGTTGTATCCTCTGCCATAACTTTTGTAAACTCCTCGAGTGCATTACACATCCAGTCGTATCGGCAGAGTCTAAATGCCTCTTTTATATCCAACTAAGAGAAAAAACGCACTCCAACTCGGTTAAAGATGTCAAAAAGTACACATTGCAATAATATTTTTTATGGATTTATTGAGAAGAATTACCCATTGGCGAGCACGGTTTTTCTGCTCAGGCCATGCCTCAAGTTCTTCGGTCACCTCCAAGGCAAACATGTATCCTCTGCAGCCTCCTTCCATGCTACACAAGTCCTGACTGCTTTTGCTTCGGAATTCCCACATTCCTAATGGAGTTTCCTGAAAATGAGAATAGACAGTCACGGTGCTGACAAAATATGACCGGATTAAGGCTCAAATACATGACTGAATGACATTTTTCCACAAAGTGTTAAGTCAAATCAAACTTGAGTTGCACATGTTACAAAACATGTATCAGAACCGTGCAAAACGGGGAAGGAAATAACATATAAATGTACGATTTGAACGATATCATGAGCATCGTCTCGTATATGTATAGTGGAAGAATATATATGATTATTTCCTTGGTTCTGTTATTCGGGTATATTGCTAAAAAATTTCAAGATGGACTATAACCAATACTTCGATAATGTAGAAGGAAATTGAACCTACTCTTAAAATTCCTGTAACTCCAGCTTCTTCTAAAGCTTCGCGACAAGCAGCTTCTGTGATAGTCTCATCATCCTCCCAACCGCCCTGTCAAAGAATAGAAAACGAAACTTTTCAGTAATAAAGGTCTCATAACGATGAAAATTATCGGTGAGACAATATCAAGTACCTTTGGAAATACAAGGTCGTCGCGTTTTGGCGAAGAAATCATAAGTACTTCTATCATTTCCTCAGTTTTTTCCATCTGATCTCCATTCTCCTTTCTCCATCTATATGGAATACATCTGATGGAATACATACGAAAATTTTAAGTGAATCACATGGCATAAAAAACTGTTGCAATTTAAAATAAATAAATAAATTGAACGTAATCACACGTATCTGTGTCGTGTACGTGTCAGTGTCATGTGCGTGTCAGACACCAGACACGCTTCAGTTCAGAGGCATATTCTTATTCGTGCTTTCTACTATTCACAAAACAGTATTTAATTAACTTTTAGATTTACATCATTTCCTCATCAAACAAATCCACATGATAATGATGTTAACATGAAGAAAAATGAAAAGTAAAAAGCATAATGTTTTCCCAATCAAGATTTTAAATCATTTCGTTTAACGAATCCCACTAACCGTCATTTTCTTCTGGTATAATCACAACTTTAAAAATTCAAGAGTTGTTTAGCTTAATCCCTTTTCTCTCATTATTTTAAGGTCCACTTGAATATATTGAATGCTTAAAAAAGAGACTCAAAGAAACTTCCATGCATCTGCTATGCTATAAATACAATCTTCAACAACAAACATATCTCACAGATTTTGATATAGGAAAGCAACAACACAGCAATAATTTCATAAACAAATAGTGCTACCCCAGGTATTAATTACTCTGCATGCCAGAACTGTGATACTGATAAATGTTGAATTTTTCATAGTTTTATATTTGCATAAAAGCCAAAACAGATCCTGCAATTTGAAGTTGTATTTTACATTTGTTAATAGACCTTAAGTCAATGACATGGCCCACTAATTTAATTTATCATTGTTGTGAACATATCCTCATGAAATATAATTTAATATTTAAATATTTGACAGAGAAGACAATTATTTAGAAACTGTTATGTCATGCCTTTCCATTTCACAAACAAAAATAATTAAGTCCTTGTTTATTTTGTGAAAATATTGGATCTATAATACGACTTTATTAGCTTACAATTTGTTTCAGAACCTCGAATATCCGTAATTCAGAAAAAATAAGTACTAACACAGACACGACACCTTCAAAAAATGTAAGTAATCTTGCTTTCTGAACCACTAAGAGTACAGGTGGTTCAGAAAAAATGAAGTACTAACACAGATACAACATCTTTGTAAAAATGAAAGTAACACAGATACACATGTTTGTTCAGAGATATTGGTGTTACATAGACCTGTGAAAAAATGAAAGTAATCTCGTGTACGAATTTAGACACAAATTTTTTCAGAGATATTGGTGTTCCTTAAAAATAATCAATCATTGTAGATCTATTTTAGAGGTTGACATCTCATCTAAAAAATCAAACTCACACCACATACTTTAAAACCAACCATGCCAGTTATCTGACAACTATGTTACACTATTAATTTTCTGTTTGCAATGAGACAAAACCAATGAAAAGGAAAGAAGAAAGAAAGTAAGTAACGAATATCTCTCTTAATCTAAGAGCTCTACGACAAGCTACACCATAAAAAATGTTGTAGAGGATCCATTTTGAGAAAAGAAAGCAACAGAGAAAATCAATGGAAACCCACCACATAATACAACAACCATATCAATAAACACTATAATGCATGGTCATAACAAAACAAAAAAATCATAACCAAAAAGAGGTTAAAAGGGTAAAAATGAAAAAGGCAAGATTTTTAAGGTAGAGAACCTATGTCCTCAAAATTGAAAACTTACCCAGAAACAAGTCGAAGGTTGTCTTCATAACGCTGTCTTTGTCTCCCCGTTCTTGCTGGCACACACGACATAGATTCTAGAATAACAAAAAAAAAAACACAAATTTGTAGAAATAACACAAAGGAAACAAAGAAAAATAAGAAACTGGGTTTGTCTTAAAACAAAAACAATAAAAAAAAACAAACAGGTTGTGTGCATAAATATCATACCCAAGTCACGTTTTTTCTTTACTTTAAATCTCGAACACGCACAATAAAGAAGCTTTCATTAGAAAGAATCTAAAAGCTTTTGCATGAGATAAGAACCATCAAGGAAAAAGTGATGTTTTTCCGTTAAACACGTGTATTGTTATTTTTATGGTGTGAAATGGAGATTCTGATGATAAAGTTTAAAGTTTTATTTCTTTGGTTTTCCACAGCATGTGGCCCAAATGGCAGAACAATAACAACAAATGGTAGAATAGTTATGGTGTTTATGGTTTTTGAAGAAATTGAAAAGATAAGGAAAAGAAGAAGAAGAAGAAGGAAAAGATAAAAAAATGGATTCTTGTTTTGGGTAGAATGAAAACAGAGGAAGAAAAGAGAGGAAAAACAGAGGGATAAAGAGCTTTTAACGGATTCTTAGAAAATGCTTCCATTTATAATTGGTCATTGTTTAAACTTTTTTTCTTATAAAGGAATTTTTTTTTTGGACAAGTTATAAAGGAATTTCTTAATCTTGTGTAAATAGAATTTTTTTTCCTTACACAAGTCCTTACTGTTTTTTTAGTTATAAAATGTTTTGAATATTTTATGAGACTTAAAAAATATAATTAATATTATATGAAAAAAAATTATACATAATTTTATAATTTATCTTTAATTTATTATAAATGAAAGAGAAATTTAAAGAATTAAAAGAAAAATAATAGAAATTATAATGGAAAAAATATCATAAATGTTATATTGAAATTATAAAATGAGTTATGATTTGAAACAAATTTTTTTTAATAAAATAATTTATAATTTAAGACAAATTTTTAATAAAATAACTTATAAAACTTATATAATTTGGGACAGAAGAAATATTATGCTACCTGTAGTGAGTTTACAAAGGACTATACTTTTGTTTTTTTTAAATATAAAAAGATTTTTTTAATTAAAATATTGAAGAAAAATATATTGAAAAATAAAAGACAATAATCAAGGGATAAGATTGACATCTAGGCCGAGTAAAAATTTGAGAATCCTCTTAATTTAGATATTGTATTACACAATTTTAGAGATTCTTTTTTTTTTTCTTCATCTCTATCTATCTATATATTTTATAATTAGAAGTAATAAAAATAGCAAATTCTTTCACAAGCCAACAAGAGGTTTTCACAAATCTAAAAATGCAACTATCTTTCTTACTCCTTTGCAATCTATCACAAATCTAAAAAATTGGATTATGAAGAATCACATTCTTGCTCAAGATTCCACTTTGATAATGAGAAATGGTGATTTTGGTTGATTTTGGTTCCATTATGTATGTCTTTATCTCAGTTTATTTTTGAGTTCGTTTATTATATCATTCAGAGAATGTTTAGGAATGAAGTAAGTAAGTGTTCATTTTTTTGTGTTTTCTTTTAGTTTATTTCTTTTTGTTTTGTAATCCAGATTTTTAGGCTCAACTAGATTGGAGATTGAAACATCTTATGATTACATCATCTATCTTTGCACACTAACTTCATTAATGTAAGATTTTGTTGCACTTTACACCTACTTTTTATTTTTATAAACTTATATTTTTAATATTTAATAACATTTCTTTTATTGATTATAGTGTTTTTGTTCATCCTTAATTTTATATCTACATAAGAATTTGCGGAGTGAGATTGTCAATCTATTTTTCCATCTCAAAAAAACATAGAATTTGTAAATACCTAGGGTGCTGACACAATCTGTGTCAAGGGACACGGTCAGACTGTGTCAACTTTGTCTTACTTCTATGTGGATGGCTCCAAGGGCCAACACGGCCCGTGACATGGGACACGACTAGGCCATATTGGTCACTGAAATTTTGTATTGGAAGATCCCCTTTTATGCGATTTGTGGCCATTTTCGCTCTGATTTGCTCCATTACCCTTTTATCACTTGAAAACATTAAAAGAAGAGAAAACACATAAATTGAACATAAGTGACAAAAACACTCATGAAAACAGAAATAAAACAAGCAAGAAACATAATACATTTACTAATTATCAAATACCTCCAAACTTGAATTGTCGTATGCCCTCAAGCAACAAGCTTGCTTAAAAAATAGGATCAAGTGGTTTGGTACCTGTAAACCCATAATTTCGACAAGATTAAAATTCAGGCTTTAAGGTCATCTTTGTCGAAGGATAGCATCAGGAGGAGAATCCAAGAATTACTGACAAGGTTTTAAAGTTTCATTGTTTCGACAGAAATAGATATAATGTTCTGGCAGAATAGTTTGGAGAGTGTGTGACTGAGGGCTTCGACAGAAGAAGTTTGTTAAAAAAAAAGATAAGGTTTGGCAAGTGCTGAAGAGTTTTTCTCCTTTAAAAGGGTTTCGACAGTTTTGAAGAGTTACAAGGTTTCGTCACCAAGGAAGAGATTCAAATTCAAAGGTTGTAACCTTTGGCAGTTGGACACATGGAGGTTTCAGAGAAGAAATTTACATGCAGGCTGACACTTGTCGTTTAGTTATAGTTTTTCCGTTCTAAGCAGTTATTTTGTTTGTGTATAAATAGGATAGTTTGTGGTTAGAATGTGTGTGTGAAAATTTGTACAAAATTCCTGTAAAAGCTCTAAGTACCCAGTGTGAGAGAAAATGAGTCTAGTATTTGGAACAATGTACGTTTAAACACCAGTTATATTTCAAAGTCATTTTAAATTACTTGTTTATTCTTCAAGTCCATGTCATTTTAAATTTCATTTACTTTTTTGCAAGTTTTTAGCCTTTCGACATTTCTTTGTTCTTGTTTAAACTTTTAACCTTATTTCATCTTTAAGTTCAAACTTTCGTTACTTGCAAAATCAAAGTCCTTAATACTTTGACAATATTGATAAAACAAACCGCAAATTAGTCACCAAAAGTCTAAGAGTATTTCGACAGAACCAAATGCACATGTATCCCAGGACTTGTATGGTTGGTCCTGCAAGTAACCCAACTTTCTGAAGAAATTGGTTAACCAGAGGTTGTTCGCCAGAAAACACAGCGAACAAATTGGCACACCTGGTGGGACCAGTGCATTTGATAAAATCTAATAGAAATTTTTAGACAAATTGTTCCTTGCTACGTTGTATGATTCTTAGAAGCGGTAAATTAGTCGTAACCGACGTAGAGAGACCAAAGAGAACAAGAAGAAGAAACATGGCTAACTTGCCAAATGCTTCAAATATTTCTGACGAAACCATTCCAGTTTCCAATCCTATCCCTTCGTCAGGAACAATACCAGTGTCTGGCCCTGTTTTAGAACAGATTAGGCCTCCTTTGGGGGATTCCATACCAACGGGTTCAGGATCCCAGAATGCGCCTAGTTCTTCCACCATGGGACACGCCAGACCCTTGGGAACCCCTCCCCCTGGAGGAAATACATTCAGGCCATATCTGAATTATTCTCAGCCTTTGACTGGGAGAGAACAACCGTACGGAATGCCAACTTCAATGATGGCAAGCCTACATAATTCGTCACCATTATTCTCTGATGCCATGGTTCAAGTGTCATCACCATTGCAGGGATCAGGATATGGTGGAAATGGAAATAGAATGAATCAAATTCCACCAGGTTTCCATATGCCCGCTATGACAAACCATTCTGCACAAGTAATCCGTCAACAGATGGATGAAAGCAATCATGATATGGTGCAGGCTTTGACACAACAAATGGGAGACGTGTTCAATCCCTTAATACAAAACACTACCCAAACAAACCAAATATTGGCAGAACAGATGGCACGCATTGCTGATTTTTTTGGAGTCCCACAAGCACAACAAAGAATGCAATTAAACCAGAATCCTGCCAATAGGGCTGTCGAAGAGGAACTCACTATAAACCAAAGGCCCTTAGGGAACCCTCAGGAAAATCCCAGGGGGCAAGAGGTGATGGTCGAACAGCCTAATGTAGAAGAGCCTATTCGACAGGAACCAAGAAGGATAATAGTCCAGAGAAACCAAAATGCTGACGAAGTGTTACAGCAGAGAATGCGTTACAATAACATGCCTGTCGAAAATGATATTGCCACCATGGTGGAGAGAATAATGGCACAAAACGGAGTAAACGTAGGATTACAAAGGCCTAGTTATACTTCCCCCTTGTCTGAATTTATCTTACAACAAGAGTTACCACCAAGGTGGAAAGTCCCCAAATTCACAAAATTTTCAGGGGATACTAGTGAATCCACCATAGAACACGTGGCACGTTATTTGATAGAAGCGGGAGAGATTGCTAATAACGAGAACTTAAGGATGAAATATTTCCCAAGTTCTTTGACAAAAAACGCTTTCACTTGGTTTACGTCACTTCCTCCAACTTCAATTTTTACTTGGACCCAATTAGAGAGATTGTTCCATGAACAATTTTATATGGGACAAACCAAGATAAGTTTGAAAGAGTTGGCAAGTGTCAAAAGAAAATTTTCTGAACCCATAGATGACTATTTGAATA
Organism: Lathyrus sativus; assembly: GCA_963859935.3. Lineage (NCBI taxonomy): Eukaryota > Viridiplantae > Streptophyta > Magnoliopsida > Fabales > Fabaceae > Lathyrus > Lathyrus sativus. The sequence continues at coordinate 543,923,845 of OZ012737.1, forward strand.
GGTTTAGATTATTAAAAGCCAGATGCTTTACGCAAGTGCCGGAACAAGAACTAGTCGAAATGGCTGCAGGGGGTCTTGATTATTCCATAAGGAAAAAATTGGATACCCAATATCTGAGAGACATGGCACAGCTGGCAGACAGAGTAAGGCAGATAGAAAGACTAAAAAATGAGAAATTTAGATCAAATAAAAACAAGAAGGAAAGAGTGGCCTATGTAGGAATAGTTCAAGATGATTACGACGAAAACGAACCAGTCATTTTCGACCAGCAAGAAATTGATCTTGCAGAATTAAAGCAAGGCCCTCCATATTCTTGTAAAGTTTTAGCCCCGTCGAATGGAAAAAGTCCAGTCGAAATGGAAAAGAATGACAGGTTCCCTAAAAGAACCTATACATTCGACATCACCAAGTGTGATGAGATATTTGATTTACTAGTCAAAGATGGTCAGTTAATAAAACCAGCAGGCACTAAAGAGCCTCCTATAGACCAACAGAAAAAGAGAGGTTTTTGCAAATACCATAATTTCTTGGGTCATAAAACTTCTCAATGTTACCTTTTCAGGGATCTTGTCCAAAATGCAATCCAAAATGGAAGGTTGAAGTTTGGAGACAAAGGCAAGCAGCAGATGAAGATTGACTCCAATCCCATGCAGATTGTGGAGGCAAATTATGCTGAGCCAGAAATGGTAAACGTGGTCGAAATGGAGATCATGGCAGAAGAAAATTCTGAAATGGTAGGAGTTACTGAAAGCTTCGACACCAACTTCACCATGATAGAAGCTGCTGAAGGTTTCGACACCCATGTCAATGTGGTGGAAGAAGGTGATAATTCTGCTGGCCAGGCTGAGGCAAAAGAAGTCAAAATTTCTGAAGACTTCGACAGTGAGAATGCCACTAAGACCACTGAAGGTTTCAACGGAAGAAATGCAGTCAAAGTGGGAAGAAGCTTCAACAAGAAAAACTGTGAAAGAGATGCTGACCAAGAGGAGATTAAAACACCAGGGACTGATGACAATTCCCTCACTGTCAAACAAATGAACAGTGATACCACCAAAAATGAAGAACATCCTGTCGAAAGGGTTGCACATTGCTGCAAATACATCTATAAGGGCTTACACCCAAAAGGCAATGTTAGTCAGTCAAAGGAGGACATCCCAGAGGAAATCATGCTAGTCGAAAAAATGAACAAATTGAAAATTACAACTGAACAGAGTGCTGGGATTCATATGGTGGAAATCACTCAAAAGGGAGGACCAGACATCGACAAGGGAAAGAAGCGTCAAGAGGAGCATCAGAAGCTGGTTTACCCAGAAGAGAACGAGAGTCTGGTTGAATTCATCCAGAGGTGTCAAAGGAAGAATGCAGAAGTCATGCTTTGCCCAAGATGCAGTGCTGTGTTCGACAAGAAAGCAGCTGATGACTTAGAAGCAGCAGTAAAGACCCAGAGGAAAAGAAATTGGGGAACAGTCCCACCAACCAGAAACGAAAGATTCGACCCAAGAAGAGGGGAGCATCACAGTCAAGGGGTCGGAGAAAGACGTTTCAACACTTACAAACCATCCAACAGGCCAAATGATGACAAATGGGTTCAGCCTATAAGGGATGTCCAAGGTCAGAAGAGATGGAAGAGTTTTGAAGTGAACAGGGGTCCTTCCATGGAAGTTAAAAAGGAGGCAAAGCCAAAATACGTCTCTGAAAACTACAAAGGGAAGAATCCTATGTCCAGATCCCAATGGAGAAGATTCCAAAGGCAGAAGAAAATTGAAAAGAAAACTGTAGAATACCAAAAGGTTGGGCAGAAGGAAGCTGAATCAAGCAAATGTGTGCAGATTACGAACGAGGGAATGCCCCTGGCAGAAAAAGAAATCATTCAGAAGAATAGATCTGGTGACACCACAGAGGTGCAGAAAACAAACAATAGAATGCCAGTGGACGAAGAAGTCACAGATGAATTTGGTTCAGAATCAGATGCTTCTTTCGACGTAACTTGCAATGTGGTTTCTGTACTGCCCAGAGACTTCGACAGGATAATGGAAGTCGAAGACGAAGAGGATGACATGATAGATGATAGCATAAGCTTGAAGCCTGTATGCTACTACATAATGAACAATGGCTGTGTCGAAGAGCAAAATGCCTTCTTCGAAAAGCCAGATGATGCAATGAAGGCTCACTTAAAGCCTCTCTTCATAAAAGGAAAGGTAGAAGGGGTAGGTGTCAACAAAATTCTGATAGATGGCGGAGCAGCTGTAAATTTAATTCCTCATTACATGATAAGGAGAATTGGAAAAGATGACTCCGACACTAAGCCTCACAATATGGTGTTGTCCAACTATGAAGGTAAAGTGGGAACAACACTGGGAGTAATACAATTGAACTTGACTGTAGGATCCATCACCAGGCCTACAATGTTTGTGGTGATAGCATCAAAAGCAAATTACAACTTGCTGTTGGGAAGAGAATGGATCCATGGGATTGGGGCTGTGCCATCCTCCATGCATCAAAGAATAGCAATCTGGAGGCCAGATGGGATTGTCGAAAACATTGAAGCAGATCAGAGTTACTTCACAGCTGATGTGAACAATATCACTAGTCGTAACTTCGACAAGAACCTAGCCCATATAGCACCATGCAATCCTGCGGCTTTCGACCTGACAGCTTCCGACAACGCTTACTGTTCCATGTACCTCCATCCTACACATGGTTTCCAGTGGGATAAAGAAATAATTGGGGAAACAAATTACACTTGGGGAACTGCCCACGTCAACCCAACTGGATGGGGAAGTGAATTCAGTGAAAATGACTGAAGTTTCAGCAATGGAAAGGATTTCGGCTTATATAGCCGAAAAACAACACAAAGCGGCCCTTGAGGCTGAAGTAAGAAATATGGCTGTCGAAGCCAGCACTCAGGTTGTCGAAGGACAACACCCTCAAGAAAATATTGAGGAGCAACATGCAAATCAGAGTTTTGAAGAAGACTCAAATGGTGAATGGCAGAACCAAAGACTTGATGCCATTTATGATGACGAACCTTTGGGGTTCGAAAAGGATCCAACCTCCACCAATATGAAAATGGTGGCACAGGATCCCTTAGAGGAGATTAATCTAGGACTGGGGGCAGAGAAAAGGCCCACTTACATCAGTGCCAAGTTGAATCCTCAACTCAGAATCGAAATAATCCAGCTGCTGAATGAGTTTAAAGACTGCTTCGCATGGGATTATGACGAAATGCCTGGTTTAGACAGAAGTTTGGTGGAATTGAAGTTGCCAATTCTGGAAGGGAAGAAGCCAATAAAACAGACCCCCAGACGCTTTGCACCTGAAATTCTGTCGAAGATCAAAGAAGAGGTCGAAAGACTTCTAAAATGCAAATTCATCCGTACAACAAGGTATGTCGAATGGATTGCTAATATTGTTCCTGTGATTAAGAAAAATGGCACACTAAGGGTGTGTATTGATTTTAGAGATCTAAACTCAGCCACCCCTAAGGATGAGTATCCTATGCCAGTAGCAGAAATGCTAGTAGATTCTGCAGCAGGCCATGAGTATTTAAGTATGCTTGATGGCTATTCTGGTTATAACCAGATTTTTATTGCTGAAGAAGACGTTCCAAAAACAGCTTTTCGTTGTCCAGGAGCAATAGGAACATATGAATGGGTAGTAATGCCCTTTGGTTTGAAAAATGCTGGAGCTACTTACCAAAGGGCTATGAATTCTATTTTTCACGATTTCATTGAAACGTTTATGCAAATTTATATAGATGACATTGTGATTAAATCTGCTTCAGGCTTCGACCATATTAACCATCTTCGACAGTCCTTTGAAAGGATGAGGAAGTTTGGTTTGAAAATGAATCCTCTTAAATGTGCTTTTGGTGTGCAGGCTGGGGATTTCTTAGGCTTTGTGGTCCACAAAAAGGGGATTGAAATCAATGAAAACAAAGCTAAAGCAATAATGGAAGCAAAAGCGCCATCGACAAAGAAGGAATTGCAGTCTCTACTAGGGAAAATCAACTTCCTCAGAAGATTTATCTCCAACCTTAGTGGAAAGACTCAGGCCTTCTCACCCTTGCTTCGACTGAAGAAAGAGGGTTTCACTTGGGGGCAAGAGCAACAAGCTGCTTTCGACAAGATCAAGGAGTATTTGGCAAATCCCCCAGTCCTAATATCTCCTTGCCGAAAAAGAAGCATGAGGCTCTACATATCAGCATCTGACAGAACATTAGGAAGTATGCTTTGTCAAGAAGATGAACATGGCGTCGAAAGAGCCATTTACTATCTCAGCAGGGTCTTGAATGATGCTGAAACTAGGTATAGCATGATAGAGAAATTATGTTTATGTGTATATTTCTCTTGTATGAAATTAAAGCATTATATAAAACTCGTCGATGTACATATATCTTCTCATTTCGACGTAATAAAGCATATGTTGTCTAAGTCTATTTTACATAGTCGAATTGGAAAATGGGCTTTAGCCTTAACTGAATATTCTTTAAAATATATGCCTCTAAAAGCTGTTAAAGGGCAAGTAGTTGCTGACTTTATAGCTGACCACTCCATACTTGGAGAGGAGACAAATTATGTCGAAAAAGAGCCTTGGAGGTTATATTTTGATGGTTCCAGTCATAAAAATGGAACAGGTGTTGGGGTGTTAATTATTTCTCCCAATAAAGTTCCAACAAAGTTCAAGTACAAAATAGAAGAATTTTGTTCAAACAATGAGGCAGAATATGAAGCCTTAATTGTTGGACTTGAAATCTTGTTGGAACTGGGGGCAACAGAGGTCGAAATAATGGGTGACTCTGAATTGGTGATAAAACAATTGACGAAAGAGTACAAATGTGTCAAAGAAAATTTGATCATGTACTTTGTGATAGCCAACAGACTCCTCAGGAGATTCGACAGTGTAGTTTTTAGACACATCCCCAGATTAGAAAATCAGGAAGCAAATGACTTGGCCCAGCTGGCTTCAGGGTATAAAGTGTCGAAAGAAAATCTGTTGAAGTTTGTCGAAGTGAGAGGAAAAGTTTTATCTACTAAGCTGTCCCCATCTGATTTGGACACAATAAGATTGGGATATGGTGATCAAGAAAACTTTGAGATTTTCAATGTGGGTAATCTAGAGGATGGAGATTGGAGAAAACCCATTAAAGATTATTTGCAAAATCCAAATCAAACAGTCGAAAGGAAGATAAAGTACAGAGCCTTAAGTTATGTGCTCTTTGGAAATGAACTGTTTAAAAAGACTGCAGAAGGAGTTCTACTAAAATGCCTTGGAGAGACTGAAGCGTACATAGCTTTGTCGAATGTACACAGTGGTGCATGTGGTGCCCACCAAGCAGGACATAAAATGAAATGGCTATTATTTCGACAAGGAATGTATTGGCCAACCATGTTGAAAGATTGCGTCGAATTCGCAAAGGGTTGTCAGGAATGTCAAATCCATGCAGGCATACCTCATGTGCCAGCAAGTGAGTTACATTCTATTATAAAGCCTTGGCCATTCAGAGGTTGGGCTTTAGATTTGATTGGTGAGATTCGACCAGCTTCTTCAAAAGGGCAGAAGTACATTTTAGTAGGAGTAGACTATGTCACTAAATGGATTGAAGCCATACCTTTGACAAATGTAGATCAGGAAGCAGTCATAGATTTCATCCAGAAACACATAGTGTATAGATTTGGAATACCAGAGACTATAACCACTGATCAAGGATCTGTGTTTACTGGCAGAAATATGCAAGCATTTGCAAGAGAGACAGGTTTTAAGTTGTTGACTTCGACACCTTATTATGCCCAAGCAAATGGCCAGGTCGAAGCAGCCAACAAAGTGGTGATAAACCTGATAAAGAAACATGTGGGTAAAAAACCCAGAAATTGGCATAAGACCCTGGATCAAATCCTTTGGGCTTGTCGAACCTCTCCTAAGGAAGCAACTAACTCCACCCCATTTAAATTAACCTATGGACATGATGCAGTATTGCCTGTCGAAATCTGTTTACAGTCAATACGAATTCAAAGACATCATGAGATTCCATCTGAAATCTATTGGAGTATGATGATGGATGAATTGGTTGATTTAGACGAAGAAAGGTTGCGTGCTTTAGAATTAATAAGAAGGCAGAAAGAGAGAGTTGAAAAGTTTTATAACAAAAAAGTAAAATTCAAAGCCTTTTTAGTAAATGATTTAGTCTGGAAAGTGATCTTGCCCATGGAGAAGAAAGACAGAGTGATGGGAAAATGGTCCCCTAAGTGGGAAGGACCTTTCAAAATTTTAAGAGTTTTTTCCAATGGTGCATACGAAGTCGAAGAAATAGAAAAAGATAGAAGAGTGATGAAAATAAATGGGAAGTACTTAAAAAAGTATAAACCAACACTGCACGAAATAAAAATAAGAACAAACTAAATTACAAAGGTCACTTCGACAGCAAAAGACATTTCTCCTTTGATAGTCGAAAATATCTTTGCTGGGGGGCAATTTGTAAACCCATAATTTCGACAAGATTAAAATTCAGGCTTTAAGGTCATCTTTGTCGAAGGATAGCATCAGGAGGAGAATCCAAGAATTACTGACAAGGTTTTAAAGTTTCATTGTTTCGACAGAAATAGATATAATGTTCTGGCAGAATAGTTTGGAGAGTGTGTGACTGAGGGCTTCGACAGAAGAAGTTTGTTAAAAAAAAAGATAAGGTTTGGCAAGTGCTGAAGAGTTTTTCTCCTTTAAAAGGGTTTCGACAGTTTTGAAGAGTTACAAGGTTTCGTCACCAAGGAAGAGATTCAAATTCAAAGGTTGTAACCTTTGGCAGTTGGACACATGGAGGTTTCAGAGAAGAAATTTACATGCAGGCTGACACTTGTCGTTTAGTTATAGTTTTTCCGTTCTAAGCAGTTATTTTGTTTGTGTATAAATAGGATAGTTTGTGGTTAGAATGTGTGTGTGAAAATTTGTACAAAATTCCTGTAAAAGCTCTAAGTACCCAGTGTGAGAGAAAATGAGTCTAGTATTTGGAACAATGTACGTTTAAACACCAGTTATATTTCAAAGTCATTTTAAATTACTTGTTTATTCTTCAAGTCCATGTCATTTTAAATTTCATTTACTTTTTTGCAAGTTTTTAGCCTTTCGACATTTCTTTGTTCTTGTTTAAACTTTTAACCTTATTTCATCTTTAAGTTCAAACTTTCGTTACTTGCAAAATCAAAGTCCTTAATACTTTGACAATATTGATAAAACAAACCGCAAATTAGTCACCAAAAGTCTAAGAGTATTTCGACAGAACCAAATGCACATGTATCCCAGGACTTGTATGGTTGGTCCTGCAAGTAACCCAACTTTCTGAAGAAATTGGTTAACCAGAGGTTGTTCGCCAGAAAACACAGCGAACAGTACCTCAAAAGCTTAAAAGATGAAATCACTAATACTCATATGTGGTTTATCGTTCCTGTCGGCTAAGACCTAGGTTCTCCCATACTCACTGACACTAAAAGCATTACAAGAATACAAAACTATAAAATATGTACAGACAAAAGTTTACTATTTTGGCCACCTCTCTAGTTAAGCTTTGGACTTAAGTCTCTTTTTAGATTTTCTTTCCCTTTTGTTCAGGAAATCAAATTAAGGAAATTGAAATTATAATAATCATCACATGCACAAGATTGATCGAGAATTATTATTTTTTGTTTTTACATTGAATATGCAATTACTTGCCTTATTTATTTTTGTGTGTTTATTTTTGTTGATTTTGGGGTTCAACCACCGTTGGACTGAATAACTGGATGAGAGTTACCCAACTTAGAGGTTGCAGTTACCTTTTATCACATTTTCATTATTTTTTCATTTTTTCTCTCAACCAATCATATATACATGTGAATAAAAAATATGTTTGGCTGTCAAAATAAACTGCTCGGGAAATACTTCTTAAAATCCATATATGACGGTATAAAATACACGTTAAACTCGCAACCTACTTAGAAAATCAATGGTGTTTGAGTAATACCAATTTTATTAGTTTTGAAATTTTTTTCCTCAAGGGACAGATGTCGAACTCGATGCTTTGACAAACAGTTTGACAAGATACACCGAAACAACTACAATAACAAGTACTAGATGATGGAGCAGAAAAGAAATAAATAATACAATGAACCAACTCATATTAGAGGCAGTAGGAAAAAGACCCAAAGTTCGCTGGGCAAAGTTGAAGCGGAGCAGTTCGCTGTGCGAAGAAGTGTTCGCACAACAAACTCAGATATTTTTCAAGGACGGTTTAACTGTTCAGAGGCACTTTAGGTGCTAAAAAGTAAAGTTCGATGGGCGAAGAATGACTTCGCTAGGTGAACAAGACAGATTTTTGTTTTACTATATATGTACTTTTTTTCATTTATTAGGGTAGTTAGATATTTTTCAAAGAAAAACTTTATCTCTCTTCATTTCAAGCATATTTTATATAGAGAAATACAAACCCTAAGGGAGAGAAGGTTAGATCTTTAATCTCTTGTTGGGTTTGGATGTAATATTTTGATACCTTATGTATTTCATCTATTATATGTATGTGACCTAGTTTTGATTCAATATTGATGTTGTCTTTGATTTCTTATTTGTGGGTCTTGAAAAAACCTTTTTCAAATCTTTGATCTTAGATATTCATCAATCAATGAGCAAACTTTTGACATAATCTTGCAAGTTGATATTCACTAGTATCACTTTTATTTATTATGATGATCAGTAGCATGAGTAGCATGAGTAGTGTAGATGTTCTTGATTGGCTGCATTTTATGGTAAAACATTGTTGTGTGTATATGTCTTGACTGATGTCATGACATACATGTGTAGTGTACTGCAGGGTAAGTTTGGTTTGCTAGAACAGAGTGTATTAGATGTCATGCTGGATGTTATGACATCAGGTAGCGACCAGCAAGGGCGCGTGTTTGTTTTTCTGGTATAATGCATGAGTTAGCTCAGGCTAGATTTCAGGAAACATTTTAGGGTTCGTAGTTATCTCAGGCGAAATGCTAGGCAGTGCTGAGCATAACACGAAATGCATATGACCTAATTGAAACAACCCTGAATTATGGAAAAGGGTTTAACTTGGTTAAACCTAACTTCTGCCACTTAGGCCCAAGGTCCATGCGCTGCATATAAATAAAGAAGTGGCAATCCTGATTATGGACGGACTTAGAGATTGTGAGTGAAGAATTCAGTTTGTGTAACTTGTTCTTCATGTGGGTTTTTATGTCTTAGGATTTCTTGTAGGCCAAGCAATTATCACCTAGATGATTACATTGGACTAGTGTGTTTTGAGTTGTACTTTGATTGTGTCACTCTAAACTTTTAAGCACGAGTGTTGTGTCTCTTGATTGAAGCTGTGAAGCAAGATCAAGATTTGTTTGAAGTGTGTCTTCTTTTTAATCTGTAACTTAATTGTTTGATATCGCTACTGTGATTGAGGGGGAGTAGTACGAACTCAGGTCTAGTGTTAGGCTGAAGTTGCATTGGGTAGGTCTTAAGTGAAGAGTGCAAACTGGTAGTTTGGCTCTGAATTAACACTGCTTATAGTGGATTTCCTCCATGGCTTGGTAGCCCCCAGAGTAGGTGTGATTTGCACCAAACTGGGTCAACAATTCCCTGTGTTATTTACAGCTTTCATTTTCTGTTTACTGTTAAGTTATATAGTCTGTTCAGTAGTGGATGTCATAACATTCGTTATAACATCGACTGTCTGTTACTAGAATTTCAAGTAGGATCAATACGGTAAAGACTATGATAACGTTTTTAACGCGAACGGTATTGTGAGGAGTTGTGATAATAGTGATGAAGAACTATGTTCACATACATTTGGAAAATTAGGTGAATGCATGTAAAAAGGGTTAAGAGTATGTACATATTCTGATCATGGTGTTTTATGTGAATCAATCATGAATCTGATATTGGTGTCATCTTTGATTACCTTTTAGGTTCTAGACTCTAAACATAGATTTAGGTTTAGCATTTGCATTAGATAAAAGTATGTGTCACCAACTTTTGTGGCGTTTGTAACCTATATATGGTTCTCGGTTCAACTAAATGGATTTCTTAGTAGAAATCTAGTCGCCTTATCATGGTGGGCGCTTCACTAATCTAATATTTGGAAATCTACTATCATACATCGATACATATCCTTTTGGACTATGATCATGTCTATGTTGCTTTTACTTTCGTAACCGACATAGACGTCTGAGTTGAAACTCAGATTCTAAAATAAAAAGAGACTCAAGTTTCTTGTGATACAATATGGATGAATCAATTGGGGGTCATCATGAGATAGGATCTCATAACTCCTTGTCCTTATGGGACTGCTCACCCATGGTGAGAAAAACAACAATCAAACAATTTATACGCATTGCAAGTAAATAATAAAGTAAAGCAGGCAAGAGTAATAACTTGAAATGAAAAATAAGGCAAGATTAAAATATCAAAAATGAAGAGTTATTACAAGACTAACAAGAATTTAAGCTTAAAAACTAATACAAAGGAAAAGTAGCAATTATAGTGTATGCAGGGTCGGCCCAACACATGTTGAGGCCTGAGGCAAAATCTTTTAAGTAAGTTAATTTTATTGTATTTTTAATTTTTATTATTTTTATTATTTTTTTAAAAAAATTACATGAAAAATCCTTTATTATACTATAACTTATTTTATTTAACATTTTTTAATATATAAAAAGTTCAACTCATTTATTCTTTGTTGAGAAAATATAGAATTAAAATTTTTGACTATTTTCTTTTTTTGATTTTAATTTAAATTTTAGAATTGATATTATTTTAAAACAAAAAAAAAGAATATTTTTTAGTTGGCCTAGTTAAGAAATAATGAAAATTATATATTAAAATAAATGAGAAAAAATATAAAAATAAAATTTAATGGTCAATATATTAGTTTGAATGATAACTTCTTTTAACTATCTACTCCACCCTAATAAATCTTAAAGAAAATAATGTTTTTTTAAAAGCAAAAATAAGGTTGCAAAACAATTAAAAAATGTTAGATGTAATAGAGTCATAGTTGCACTATACACAACAGGTGACAAAAGTAGCAAATGACGGTGATATGCATCTTACGTTTTAATTCAATAATTAACATTTCTTACATTTTGTGAGATGCTGGATCGAACTCTAGTATGGTCGAAGGGTAGCTTCTAGTTCGACAAGAATTAAGCATGAGGTCGAAGTCTGTTCGCATGTTGCTGTCGATGATAATGCGTGTTGTAGTCGAAGTTTGTTCTAACATGCATTAGTCAATATTGCTAGGTTGTTAGCATATTGGATTGACCCTTGCTTGTAAACCCAAGTGTTTAAGTTAGCTTGTACCCTAAGTTAGCTTGTAATGGATAATTGTTAAAAAGTCCATTAGGTTAGTGTGCTATTTTTATTATAAATAGGATGCTAGTTTCTCAATCTTGGCATAAGGAAAAATAGGAAGATAAAATCCTAATTTCAAGTGAGAGAGGTTATATTGTTATTCTTGTATACTTGTAATTTTGTTCTAAGAGAAAGGAAAGAATAATGGTTTATAACCAATCCTTGTTATTTTACCTTGTTTTCTTTGTTAACCATAACCCTTGTGTGTTTCTTGATCATAAAGAAATTGTTTTATACTTTGTTTAAAGACATCTGATTCACAACAAATTGGTGCGGTGAGCATGAAGAAGATGCCTTGAGCAAAGTATGAGATTGAAAAGTTCACCGGATTAAACAACTTCGATCTGTGGCGCTTGAAGATGAAAGTCTACTGGTTCAGCAGGGTTGTTTGGAAGCATTGAAGGGTGAGGCAGCCATGGACGCTGCGTTAACGACAAAAGAAAAGATGGGCATGATCGAGAAAGCCCACATCGCAATATTATTGAGCCTTGATGATAAGATTCTTCGACAGGTATCAAAGAGACTACAACATCAGAATTTTAGGTGAAACTTGAAAGTTTGTACATGACCAAATCTTTGGTGAATCGACTATACTTGAAGCAAGCTTTATATTCATTCAAGATGAGTGAAGAGAAAGTGTTGGCTCAACAGTTGGATATGTTCAATAAGCTGATTCTTGATCTTGAAAATATTAATGTGAAGATCGATGATGAAGATCAAGCACTGTTGTTGTTGTGTGCTTTTCCCAGAATACATGCTCACTTCAAAGAAACTCTCTTGTATGGAAGAGAGTCCCTGACCTTTGAAGAAGTTCAATCAGCCTTGTATTCTAAGGACTTGAACAAACGAAAGGAGCATAAACCTTCGACGGTGGGCGAAGGTTTGGCCGTTAAGGGAAAAATTTTGCGAAAGGATGGTAAGTTCGACAAGAAGAAAGGTAAAAGTCAATAGAAGTCTTATAATGGCAAAACATTGGGTATTCGATGTTATCACTGTAAGAAGGAGGGTCACATAAGAAAGGTGTGCCCTGAACGCCTAAAAGATCATGGAGGTAATGGCAACGCAGCCATTGTTCAAGATGACTTCGACTCATCTGATGTTCTTGTGGTTTCAAGTGGCGACTCGAGAAAAGAATGGATTATGGATTCAGGTTGCACTTGAAACATGACTCCAAACAGAGAATTGTTCGAGGAGCTATGTGATCAAGATGGTAGATGTAATTCTAGGTACCCAACAGTGGATGTTACTACGAATGTTATAACATCCACAATAACATAGACTACAAAACTACTGAAATAACCTGTAAAGGAAAGCAGTAAATAACACAATAATTGTTTACCCAGTTCAGTGTCAACAACACTTACATCTGGGGGCTACCAAACCAGGGAGGAAATTCACTATCAGCAGAATTAATTCAGATTTAAACCTCCAGTTTACACTCTTCACTTAAAACCTACTCAATGGCACTTCAGCCTAGAACACACTAGACCTGAGTATACCCACTGACTCCCCTTCAATCATACCACAGTGATATCAATACACAATTACTAATGATTTTTGAAGTTATACTTCAAGCACACCTTGATTGTACTTCACAACTTTGATCAAGAACACACCACTCTTGCTTAACAGCTTTGAGTGTTACACCAGCTTAGAAACTACCTAACCAATGCAATTATACAGCAGACAATTGCTTGGTGAAAAAGTATTCCTAAGCCAAAATACAAACGTGAAGAACAATCTTCTTCACTCACAAGGACTCTCTATACGCACTCTCTAATCTTCTGTTAAAAGCTGCTCTTCTAGGATTACTCCTTCAGTTATTTATAGCAGCAGTCAGTCCTTGGGCCTGGGTGCATAAATTAGGTTTAACCATAATAAAACCTTTCTTCAATAATCTGCACGCTTGCCATTTAATTCAGGAACATTTTGTTTCGCTTTAGAGCTTCTAAAATGTCTCATGTCTTTTAGCTTGAGTTTCTAATAAGTTTCCTGATTTCTAGCTACTAGAAAAACTAATCTTCTCGCTGGATGTCATACGATCAGAGTCATGACATTCTGTATGACATTCAACTTAACTAACATTTAGCTAAGTTAACTTACCCTGCAAAATCCATATTATGTATGTAATAACACCAGTCATGACATACATATATACTCTAATGTTTTACCACAAAATGCAGCCAATCAAGAGCACTTACAAACTCCCCCTTTGGCAAATTTTTGGCTAAAACACTCTGCTTTAATACCAGAGATTTATCACATGTCCAGTCATGCAGGAAAGTTATCACATGTCCAGTCATGCAGGAAAGTTACTAGCTAAACAAACTCTCAGAGTTATCTTCATGGTCCTCAAAGTTAGCTCTTAATACAGGTATACCTCAACCTGTTCACAGTTAACCATCTGTTAGTTACCATTATAGATGTCACACTATGCTGAGTAACATTCTGGGTTACTCCCTCTCAGCTGATGCAACTCAACAGCTGAGTACTTAACCTGCACACCCTGCAGACACACATCAAACTATCTAGCCTGTTCTGGGTGTTATGAAGTCACACACTCCTGTGCTACTCCCCCTGAAGAGATGCACTACACTCACATTCTGCTACTATCTTGCAGACACACACATACACTCCCAAGCAGCAGCTGGGAGCTCACATAGCTAACATACATTCCTACATAACCTGGAAACTGGGACTTCATACAATACTAACAGCATCAGTTGTTATCACACATATCAGCAATAACACATACTTGCTCTAGCAGAACAAGCAAGTCTTTAACCTGTTCTTCAACCTGCTGCAGCACATACTTGCTCTAGCAGCACAAGCAAGTCTTCAACCTGTTCTTCAATCTGCTGTTACTTTACTACCTATCACTTCTCCCCCCTTTTTATCCACAAATTAAGATCAAGACTAAGCTAATAGCATAGATCAAAATAAGTAACATTACAGTGGTTAGGGAATTACAAAAAATTGCTCATTAAGAGCATCACAAGTGCTGTCACAAAAACAAAAATCTCAACCAGCAAAGTTCAAAATAGCAGCACATCTTCTTCATCAGCTCAACAACCAGCTACCTGAGCCCCTCAGCAGCCTATCACCACCCTATTCTTCCTCCTCAGATGCAGACTCGGACCTGACCTCCTCAAGTTCTTCATTACTCTCTTCTGCTTCATCAGTGGCTTCCTCTGAAATGGCAGCAGCTGCTTCTGAATCATCTTTCTAACCATCATCCTTTCCTGAACCCTCATCATTGTCATTAAATTTAGATTCTTCATCTTGCTCAAGAGATCTGACCAGTTTCTCAAGATTTTGCTTCCTTGTTTCCAATTTCTTGTAGGTTTCTTTGAGCATTGCAATTACATCACCTTTTCTGGTCTTGGGACTCCCTTTGGATGTCTCAGCAGATGTCATGACAATGTTTGGAACATGACTTCCTTGAAACAATTTGTGATGAAAGGACAGGGAACTTTCTCTTCTGCTTGCAGTATCATTCTTCTTGAGAATATTTGGATATTGAGCTAAGATAATTCCACAGATGAGCGAGGGAAATGCTATGGAACCTTTTATGCTATATCTACCAGCACGCTTCATAGTCTGATCAAATATGTAAGTGCCATAATCAATTTTGGTCTTGGTTCCAATAGCATAGATGAACCTCCCCAGAATAGTAGCCACTATTGATTTATGATTAGTGGGCACCCAGTTTGCAGCACCAATCTTGTGTAGCACAACATATTTTACACTTAGTTTGCTGGCAGCTAGCTTCCCTTTTGATGGCCACCTTTTGACTTGGTTTCCAGTAATTACTTGACACACTTTGTTGTCAGAGGTAGATATCTCATATTGATCTCCATTTGATCTTCCAAGGTAGTTATTGATGATAGTGAGGGAGAAGGTGACACCTTTTCCTCTAACATAGACTTTCCCAAACTCAGCAGATTTTCTATCAACACATTTATCTGATAGGTTTACTATGAATTCTTTGACCAGTGTTTCATAGCATTTGGAGAACTGAGTCACAGTCTTCACTAAACCAGCATCACAAATAAGAGCCATGATCTCCTTGTTTTCAAGAGCATTTTCTGCTAGCTCTCTCTTCAAGGCCATCCTCTTTTGGTATACATACTTCCACCTGTTAACACACGAGGGATAGTGAAAGAAGATGTTGTCAATGGGCACTTCAGGAACATTTGCCTCCAGTTTGCTCGTTGAGGGTTTTTTTTAGGTTGGTTATCAGCAACATCAGACTTTGTTTCTGATTATGAGCTAGTTTCAGCCTTCCTCTTCTTTGTGGCTACTTTGCTCCAACCTTTGGGGGGGGGGGGGGGGTCCAAACTGAGTCTTTTTAGTTCCAGCCTTCTTTGAGAGAATGTTCTGCTCAACAGCCTTCTCAACAACCTTCTTCTTTTGTGAACTTTAATTAGCAGCATTCTTGTTCGGAGAACCTTGATCATCAACCTTCTTCCCCTTCCTATTCATAAGCCTTTTGGCTATGCTAGGATTTATCTTTGCTATCAGATCATTGTCAGAGTATTCATCCAGGTCCACCACTTCGACATGCTTGTTGCCTTTCATGTTACTCTCCAAGTTATCAGAACCCTCATCCTCGTCCTTATCCTCTGGTGCAATGTTCTTCAATGTTCCAACATTATGTATGACATCATCTTGATCATTCAAATTTAGGATCGTCCCCTCATTACTAGGTGGAATGGGTATATTCAGAGCCCTAGCTACCATGTCAGTAATGATGTTGTGGGTTTTCTTGGCTTCCTCCTTATCGACATCAAAAGTTGTAAAAGGAGGAGCTTGTTCTGAAACAAGGTCTCTGAACCTTCTTGCATGTGAAGTTCTTGGGTTTTGTACCAGCATTCCTTCTGGAGTCATCATACGCAGAGGTGCTATCTCAAGCACTTCGTTAGGGTTGCTAGTTCCCACTTCAGAATCGTTGGTGGACATTCTTTTGGAGGAGGGTGATTTTGAGTGTTTAGACATTGTGAAGAACGTTGATCGTGTGGAAGAGACTTTCTTTCGTTCGTTGGAGGATTTAGGGGAGATGAACGGTTTGAACTTGAACCAAATAGCGTAGGAATTTTGTGTAAAGAGACTAAAGTGGTGATATGGCAAATGAGGAGGGAACTTAATATTTTGACTAATCAGTAAATGATTGAATTTTAAACTACAATACCCTATTCCCAGTAATTGATATAATTCCTCATTCAAACGTGTTCTCACCGGGTTTTGTGAATTTTCAATTTTAGTATCCTTGAGGTCCCTTGTAACCTTGTGATCACTGTATGCTCCTGAGTCTCTTAGTTCCACACATTCTTTCCCAAGGTGATTCCTGTCAGTATTTTTCACCATTTTCTCTGGCTGACTAGATAGTAGTTCATGTTACTGAGATTGTCACAAAACGATGTTATGACATTCTGAGTGGCATTGCTCTCTGTATGCTGAGTAGCTTCCATGGACTCCATCAGGTTCCAGTATAACATATCTAGATTTCCCTGATGACCATTCTTTGGATGTCCCTTCTTGGCTTGCCTGTTCACACGGAATTTACCACATCCTGTCCTACTATCTGAAGTAGACTTTGAAGTTCCTCTTGCTACTATTTTGGACATGGTCCTTTCTATTTTTAGCAGATGTTTTCTTTTATCCAGACACAGTTGATCCTTCTTTTCTTTTTGGACCAAGTCATTGAGGTTGTTATTGGGCTCCCATAGGTAACAGTTGTTCTTGGCTCTGGACCCCCTCATGACTTCCTCATCATCTTCATTGATGACAACACATTTACCCTTGGTGAATTTGACATTTAGGCCTTGATCACAGAGCTGACTGATACTTATTAGATTTAATGCTCAGTTAGTCCTTTAACCAGCAGGACATTCTCCAGTTCTGGGGTACCAGTACCTTCTAGCTTCCCAGCACCTTTGATCTCTCCTCTTGCTCCATCACCAAACATTATATGACTTGAGGTATAGGGTTTAATGTTCACCAACAGGTCAGTTGTTCCAGTCATATGTCTAGAGCAGCCACTATCAAAATACCAGTCTCCTTTGGTAGGCATTCTAAGAGAATTGTGGGCAGCTAAAGCCATATTCTTGGCGACCCATTGTCTTTTCTTGTTAGGGGTTTCCTTCTTGGGTTTGGCATGATGCTTTTTCTTGCTATGAGCACCCTTTTTAGATTTGCCTTGATGAGTGTGACTGGGAAATCCATGTAGCCAATAACAGACGGCTTGTATATGACCTATCCTCCCACAATAGTAACACCTTTTCCTTTGAAAGTTCCTCTGGTTCTGGTGTGTTCTTCTGTGACCCTGATGTTGTGACATAGGTTGTGACATCAGGTTAGTCCTCTGAAATTTTGGCTTTGACTTCTTGAACCCCAAGCTAGGGTTTTGTTCACTAACAAATCCTAGTTCAGACACGTTTCCTGCCTTCTGACCACTCTGTAGAATTTTTTCTAGAGTGTCAGTTCCAGGGTTGAGCATTCGTATGGATTTTGACATCTGATCCATTTTTGATTCCAACAGGATGACCTCATTTTTGAGAGAGTCTATAGTTTCCAGATGCTTCTTTTTCTCATCCTCCAACTCCTTGATGATTTTCTTTTGCTTTTCCCCTAGTTGGCATACCTCAGCACTTCTCATGCACAACTGTTTATATGAGGCAGCTAGTTCATCGAAGGTTACCTCTTCTTCACTGGAATCATCATCAGACATGCACACACTGTTCAAAATAGTGACATGTTTGGCAGACTCTTCTTCTGGTCCACTTTCAGAGTCTCCATCAGACCAGGTGACAACTAGGCCTTTTCCCTTCTTTTTAAGGTATGTGGAACATTCCTTTCTAATATGTCCATATCCCTCACATTCATGGCATTGAACTCCTCTGCTTTGGCTAACTTTGTCTTCAGATTTACCTCTGCTGATGTCAGGAGAAGTGTTCTTGACATAGGGCTTTGACTTATGATCTATTCTTTTGATCAGTTTATTAAATTGTCTTCCAAGCAATGTTATTGCTTCTGACAAATTTTCTTCTTTTCCACCATCTTCATCTTCTGAGTCATCTGCAATATTTGAAGCAAGAGCTATGCTTTTGTTCTTTTTCTCTGTAGCCCGATCACACATGCCCATCTCAAAGGTTTGGAGAGAACCAATGAGTTCATCCACCTTCATATTGCATATGTCTTGGGCTTCTTCAATGGCAGTGACCTTCATAGCAAACCTTTTAGGTAGAGATTTGAGTATCTTCCTTACAAGCTTTTCTTCAGGCATTTTTTCTCCCAAGGCTCCTGAGGTGTTTGCAATTTCAAGAATATTCATGTAGAACTTATGAATAGTCTCATCCTCCTTCATTCTTAGACTTTCAAATTTGGTGGTCAACATTTGTAGTTTTGACATCTTGACTTTTGAGGTACCCTCATGAGTTGTTTTGAGAGTATCCCAAACTTCCTTAGCCAGTTCACAATGGTTCACCAGTCTGAAGATGTTTTTGTCTATGCCATTAAATAGTGCATTTAATGCCTTAGAGTTCCCAAGAGCCAAGGCCTCTTGCTCTTTGTTCCATTCCTCTTCAGGAATTAACACTGATATTCCATCTTTGTCCATCTTTACTGGATGCTCCCATCCTGAGTTTGCAGCTCTCCATGCTTTGCTGTCTAAGGATTTCAAGAATGCTATCATCCTAGGTTTCCAGTAATCATAATTAGAACCATCCAGAATTGGTGGTCTATTTGTAAATCCTATGTCTTTATCCATGGTACTAGAACTTAACTTCCCTAGATCTCACCCAGAAATTTACAGGCATGGTGCCTGCTCTGATGCCAATTGTGATTCTAGGTACCCAATAGTGGATGTTACTACAAATGTTATAACATCCACAATAACATAGACTACAAAACTACTGAAATAACCTGTAAAGGAAATTAGTAAATAACACAGTAATTGTTTACCCAGTTCAGTGTCAACAACACTTACATCTGGGGGGCTACCAAGCCAGGGAGGAAATTCACTATCACCAGAATTAATTCAGAGTTAAACTCCAGTTTACACTCTTCACTTAAAACCTACCCAATGACACTTCAGCTTAGAACACATTAGACTTGAGTATACCCATTCACTCCCCTTTAATCACACCACAGTGATATCAATACACAATTACTAATGACTGTTAAAGTTATACTTCAAGCACACCTTGATCGTGCTTCATAACTTTGATCAAGAACACACCACTCTTTCTTAACAGCTTTGAGTGTTACACCAGCTTAGAAACTACCTAACCAATGAAATTATACAACATCCAATTGCTTGGTGAACAAGTATTCCTAAGCCACAATATAAACTTGAAGAACAATCTTCTTCACTCACAAGGACTCTCTATACGCACTTGTTGCACCCCAAAATTTGCCCAACCTTTTCTTAACTTGGTTTATGTTTCATTTCATTTCTTTCTAGAATTTGCATTGCATAGCATGTTGCATTGAGCAGGGGATCAAGAGTTTGTGCACAGCAAGAAGAGTCTACTCAGAGGGTTAAGCCTAAGCAAGGGGTTCTACTCAAGTTTGGATGGTAATCAGGTCATCAGGAATGGACATTGGTCTTGTGAAAGAAAGGATGGATGTATGTGGGTCAACTCCTAACTTGGAGGCCAGTTCAAGATCATCAGAGGATTGTGGTTCATGGTTATGGATGTAAGAGGTTGTGATAGCTCATTGAGTGCCTTGAGGGTCATTGTGGAGCTCATCCAAGTGTTTGTTCCAAGCCTGGAGAGTCACAGTTGAAGGTGTTGCAATTAGGGTTTTCATCTGGCTAGTCCTCAGTTAATTGTGCAATTGAAGGAGATTAAAACTCAATTCAAAGTCTTTATGGTCATGGGATGTTGTGTTTGGATATATGAGACATCATTTCAAGTTCAATTCATCAAGGGTTAAGTGTGTGAGAAGTTACTAAATTAGGGTTCTTAGGGTAAAATCCCCTATTTAGTGCCTGACTTGAAGACCACCTATCTCAAGATACACGTTTCATCTCAACTTTTGACCAACATGGAACTTGTAAAGCATGTTCTTAGCTTTAATTTGAGTATTAGAAGTCCTTGATTGGATTTATAGAACTCAAGTTATGGTCCAGACAAGTTACAGGTTATCAGAGGGATGTGATTTTGGTCAACAAAAGTCAACCAACTTCCAAGCAATTTTTGACCTATAAGGATGTTTCTCCTCTACTTTTGGCCAACATGAAAGTTGTAGGTCTTGGTCTTAGCTTTCCAAATTATACTAGAAGTCTTTCATCTGATTTGTATAGGTCTATTTCACCAATTTGCACACTTCAAATGAAGATTTTTGCAACATCAAACTTGCTCCAAAGGGTGTTATTTGCTTAGTCAAGCATTGCGAAGATAAGGAATTGGCTTGGTTTGAGGTCTTGATATTTGAATTTTCATGGAAAAAGGTAAAAAAAAAGGGGAAAATGAGAATTAATTCACTTTTGAACATTTTGGTGCAAATGGATGCATTTTTTGAGTGCAAACATCATTTTAAACACTTTGGCAATTTTACATTTTAGAATTGAGGTGTTTAAACAAGTCATTTTCAAGGTTTCTTCATTAGGAAGTTACACAATCAACATGAGCCATTGAGATCAATTGAAACTCTAATCCTGACCATTCATGCTCCATGTGATACCAGCAAATGATTCAAGCCATTTTGGAGCCAAAATTAGTGCATTTTCGTGTACATGAAACTTGGAAAATTTCAATTCTTTGGATTTTGGTATGGACTGTTAGAGGCTTTGATTGGGCCTAATTATCATCAAGATCTATCATATATATTGTTTTGGCCATGAACAAACTCTCAGAAGTGCAAATTGGAGCCAAATTCGTCAAGTTCATTTTTCAAAAAGTGTGGAAAACTCAAATTTCGAATTTGAAGATTGAAGTTGTTTCAAGGGAAATTGTGAATTGAGAAAGCTTCCTTGGTGTTCAGTGAATGATTATGGGGAATTACTTGCAAGCTTGAGCTCCATTTGAAGGCTCATTGGAAGTTCTCCACTAGGTAATTGAAATTCAACATTACACTCTTGTTAAGCATCAATTCACTGTCGTTTTTGCATACTTGAGACGTAGGATCAATGTAGATCATTAAAATGTAAAACGAATTGGCATTGGTTGTGATTTTTGGATGATGTTCATTTATGTTTGGATCTGGTTTGGCTTGTTTATGCATGATCTTTCTTGTTTGACAATTTTTCTGTGATCTACGTGAGCTCTAGATGAGTTTTGGATCAAATTGAAGTGGTTTTCGTGAGCTTTGAATTTTGATGTTCTTACTTGTTGTCTTTGGTTTTGGAGATTTATACATGATATGTGAGTTTTGAGGCCAGAAATGAGATCCTTGTGATCTCTAGTGCAATTTTGGTATGAAAATCGTGCGAAACGGTTGAGTATTGAATTCTGTATGTTGTTGTTGTTGATGCGCGGCGGCCGGAGCTTTGGTAGGGGTGACCGAAGGTTTCAGTCCGGCCGGTGTATGTCTTGAGGTAGAAGAAGCTTACATGGCGCTGTGAGGAGCGCTGGATGTGATTACTTTCCATCCCGACGATTAAGATTAAGAGCTACCGTGTTCCGTGTTTGACTTATGAGCATGTGATTTCTTTTAAATTTCATTAATGTGTTGTTACTTCTTAAACCACATGATGAGAATACCATTTAATCAAGCGTCCCAGATTGAATGTCCATGGTATGCGCTTGTTGACCTGTTGCATGTGATTTCCCAGGTTTATTTCTTTTTTTATTTTTCTTGCTGGGCCTTGGGGCGCATTGCTATGCACACCCCTTAGCTGGGCCCAATCCATGTCTGAATTGGATTTTATTGCTATTTGTCACAACATTTTTTCTATTTTCTTATTATTTCTTTTGTGTTTTATTTTATTTTTCTGTTTTCAATTTTAATTAATTAAAATAGTTCCAATACTCCAAAAATTCACCAAATATATTTTTAATCAACTTTGAGATGTCTACTTTTTTTTAAATATTTTTATTTTATTTTCAATTAAAAAATGAATTAAGTATTGGAATTGTTTTAGTTGGTTTAAATTGTAACATGTCTTGTGTTTGCATTTATTTCTCTCATTCCTTTTTGATCCAATGACTAAAAATTGATCCTCATATCAATGATGAGTTGATCAATTTTTGAGGACCATTTTGCCCCTGGTTGTTGACTTTTGAGTTGACTTTTTGGGCTTTTCTTGTTGCACTTGTTTCTTTCATTTCAAAGTGGTACATCCAAATGATTTAATTCTTTTGATGGTGCTTTGAAAGGACATTTGTGTTAATTTCTTGGCCTCTGGTTGCCAACTTGTGTAGCTTCTTTGTGCATTTTATTTGATATTTTTTGAGCCTTTTTCCTATTTTTGAAGTGACTTAAAAGTTAGGTCATCTCATAGGACAACTCACACAAGTGCTTGACCTAGTTTGGATTGGAAATGACCTTTGTGGATCCAATAAGCTTTCAACTCTTCTTGTTTCACATTCTAAACATGTTGAGCTTTCTGTATGTTCATTTTTAGGTCAAAATTATGTTCATAGCTTGTTGTTTGATGCCTTTCTTTTTGTGTTTCCAACTTGAACTTCTAAATGATGCATGCTTGTTTCCTTTGTGCTTTAGCTTGCATTTATTCTTGTTTTGTTTTGATATTGATTGTGAGCTCTCTTATCTTCATCTTCTTTCTGTCCAATGACTTTAGAACCTCATTTAAGGCATCTTAGTCCCTCCTGGGGAGGTACTTGAAGTATACCTAAAATAATGGATCCTTGAGGACTCTTTTGTGCTTCTTTTGCACTTGGCTTGTGATGCTTATGGTTGAGTACCTATTATGAGGCCCCTGCTGCCCTCATTTGGTCTCCTATCCTCACTTGGCTTTGGGGTTTGTTTTACCTTTCATTTTGGTTTGATTTTATTGGAGTGGTTGATGTTGCTTGACTTAGGTCATTTCATCCCACTTTTTGGTGCATCTTTGTGTGGTTTGCTTGTGTTTGTTTAAGTTCTTCTTGTGCACTTCTTCTTCTTATCTTTTCTTGCATTTCCATATGCATTCTTGGTTGAGATGAGCTTGTGAAGGCTACTGCACCACACTATTTTCCTCCCACTATCATTCTATGTGTTGCATTTTGTTTGCATTCTCATTTGCATATGCATTCTTCTTCTTCTTCTTCTTTTTCTTCTCTTTCTTTTCTTTTCCATGCTCCCCATAAGTTATCTAACCTCTTGAGGTTATGATAGACTTTAGGTGCCTCACTATGCATGATAACATTAGGTAGTTCCCTTTTGAATCCCAACCTTAAGTCCATTTTGCATGACAACTTTTAGGATTGACTAGTCTCCCATTAGTGTTCCTTCTTCTCTTCTCATCTTCAAACATTCATAAAACACTTAATAAAGGATTACAATTGTTGTACGCTACGAGCCTTAAGCCATTTGGGAAATGATAATTGGTTGGTTGCCTCTCAATTATCTAGAATGTTAGTGTATGTCCTTTGGACGATATACGACGCGTTCGCTCCTAGATCATAGTCTTTAGTGCAACATGAGTTACAAATCAAATTCAAAACACTTCTTCTCTTAAAAAACACAAAAACATTTCAAACCTTTTTCACCCTTTGGGGTTCTTAATCAGGAAAATCTTTTCATAAACAAGAGTGTCGTTAACTTTTAGTTCCATCGCAAACGGTAACGCCTAAGTCTCCAAAGGTCGAGCTGCATACGCCAACTGCTAAAACTATCTGTTAACCCTACTCGGGCCTAAAAACTTTTGAACCAACCTATGGTCCTTTTAGCCCAAACTACGTTTTCTCTGATCTTTCGTACTAGAAGAAAGTACGTAGGCACGAGACGCGATGTCTCGGCGAGCAACCTTCCCCCTCCTTTAGCCATAGTTAGGCGAACTACGTTGACTCTGACTTTCCCATTGCACGAGGGAGTACGTAGGCACAGAGCGGCGATGCTCTGCCGAGTCAGTTTCTCTTTTCTTTCTCTTTTGTCCCTAAGCCTTTAGCTAGAGTGTATCAACACACCCTTTTTTTAGATAGACAACAATGCGTGGATCCCGTCGAGTACGACGGACGTGAGGGGTGCTAATACCTTCCCCTTCCGTAACCGACTCCCGAATCCAGACATGGTTGCGATGACCTTGTCTTTCCCTTTTTCTTTAGGTTTTTACGATCGTTTCCTTTCCCTCTCTTTGGGATAAATAACGAAAGTGGCGACTCTTCTGTTTTTTCCGCCGGTTGTTTTTCGCAGTTGCGACAGCTGGCGACTCTACTGGGGACTTTGGTTCCCTATGCGAGTCGATCCTAGCGCTTGTGTGTTTATTTTTGGGTGTTGTATATATGTGCTTTATTTATCTTTCCCGCATTTATTTTACGCATCATATATCACTACTGTTGTGCTGTGGGGAGGAGAGTTCCACTGAGTGATAAGCCGGACCTGGGCTTGAGTACAAACTTAGTATTAGAAGCGGAAAGTAGTGGTGAACTTGTATGTTAAGCATGCACTAGTTCCCATGAAATTTGCACTCAGATGAGATTCTCTTTGATGACTTTCTTTCCAGCCCAGTGGGCCGTTGAGAGGATTTCAGATTTGAGGGCTGTCGACTCTGGGGACCAATCATTTGTGATTCAGCTAAGTGAGGCCTCTTCGCAAGATGATGATGCCAAACCAGAAATGGTAAACGTATCATCATTTTTCGAAAGTCTGTGACGCTGATGAACACATAGGATGCCGAACCTTTATCTATGGATAGGTCTATACCTGTGAGAGGGATTGGGCCATGCAGGAAACCTTGGCTTTCAGAATACCCGGTTCTTTTCAGTGTGAATCTGTTTATCAGTGGGTCCTGTTATCGGTACTTTGTTCTTGCTAAGGCGAAGCGCTGTTTCTTCTCGACCAACAGCACAACAGTTTTGATCCCCTGTTTGCATTTATATTTGCATTTTCATCTGCATTTCATTAACATGTGTTTATGTTGCAGGTGTATATTTCTTCTTCTATTCCGGTGATCTTGTTCTTATTGCTGACATGGAGCCCTTGAGGAGGACCCTGGCCTACAAGTTTCCTATGCCTGATATTAGAGCTCTGCGAAGTTTGATTTCTCTAGCTGATAAGAAGGTTATGGAGGATTTCAGAGAGTCTTATGGGAGACTTTTGAGTATTGTTTGCAAACCTTCTTTGGATGAATCGAATGGCCTTCAGACGTTGTTGCAGTTCTATAATCCTCAGTTGCGAGGTTTCACCTTTTAGAGTTTTGTTTTAGCACCTACATTGGAGGAGTTTTCTGATATATTGGGAATACCTATTCTGAACCAGATACCGTTCCATCATGTTGAAGGAGAGCCAGATTTGACTGAACTTGCTAAAGCCTTGCATATGAATGTCTCTGAGTTGAAAGGGAAGCTAGCTAGTAGGAATGGCATGTTTGGGTTTCCATTACCGTTTCTTGTAGATAAGGCTCGACATTTTGCTAAGAATGGTTGTTGGGTGATATTCAGCGCTCTATTGGCTCTATGTATCTATGGCATTATGTTTTTCCCGAACATCCCAAATTTTGTAGACGCATATGCGTTCAGTATCTTTGCTTCGAAGAACCCCATACCTACTATGTTGGGCGATGTTTATCATTCTGTACATTACAAGAACGAGAATAGAAGAGGGAAAAGTGTATCCTGTTGCACACCTTTATTCTATACGTGGTTCAGGAGCCACCAAGGATGTATTGGGCATTGAGATTATCTATAGTTGTGGAAGCTTTCCTAACGTCCCACTAGTCGGAAGGAAAGGTTGCATAAACTATAACCCGACCATTGCTATTAGACAGTTTGGGTATGCACTGAGAGGTCCTCCGAAGGATGAAGAGATACATGAATCTCTATATCTCACTAGGTTGTTGGAAGGGGATACCTTAGCTAGAGTTGAACATACTTGGAGTAATGTCCACAAGAGAGGAAAGGTTGCCTTGGGAAAGAGTAATAGTCAGGCATATGCTCCCTATTTGGTTTGGATTCAGAGTAGAGCCAAGGAGTTATTGATGCCATATCTGTCTGCTCAGCTTGTGCATCCTCTTGAGATTGCAGAGCCCACTACAATAGATATCCAGGAGTATAATCAGGTTTTATTGGAGAAGAAAGAGCTGATGAAAGCGAATGAAGAATTGGAGAAAGAGATTATCCAGCTTCGCAGCGAGAAGATAGATGCAGTTCATTATTTCAGAAGACAAACCGAGCTTGTGAACAAGCTGGGTACTGATCCGACTAAGGAGACTAAGGATAGAGAGCGCACAGGCCAAGATTTGAATGCTTCTTACAGGGTTCTTGCCACGAAGAAGGAAGAGTTGGATAAGGCTTACACGAGGATCTCCAAGTTTGAGTTGATATGGAATGTCACGCTTACTAACAACAAAGAGCGTGAGGACAAGTTAAAACTTCAGATCAGCAAGCTGAAGGCTCAGCTTCATGCCAAAGATGAAGAGATTGCAGTGGAATCATCACGTAGACGAGACAGTGAGTGCAGGCTGAATGAGGCGATCGCAAACTTGAGGGATCTCAAGTTGAGAGCTAGCTCTAAGAGGCGCAGACTTGAGGCATGTTTCGGGGAGAGAGCTTTGGAGGATCACGTTGATAGCTTACAGCATACCATGAGTAAGCAGGATTTGCTTATCCAGGGACTACTTAGCAGGCCGGATCATCCATAGACGTTGAGGCTGTTAGAGGACTTCCGATGACGTCATCCTTCTTGACCTGTTTTGTCTATTTCTATTGTAATTTTTGCTGTTTATCTGTTGTATTTGACCATTGCCAGGCTTGTTGGCCGAGGTCTTTTCCTTATTTGTACTCAGTTGTAGTTTGTACTTTGCATGATGGATCTTTGATATATATATGAGGAGTTGGTATTCTATGCTTGACCGCAGGGTTCTCCATTTTTATTTTCCCGAAAACTGGAATCGAGGGGGAAATATCCCTTTTTGCATAAATACATGTCTACATTTTAGCATTTTTCACGCATACGCATGTGCACTGGAACAATTAACCTTATTTTCTCTTGTGGTTTAATAGTATTTCAGGATTGCTGACGTGACAACTCACCACTACGGTACTAGAGGAAACCAGAAAAGGCTGATGGATCAGATGCAGGTAGAAATGCAAGAGATGAGAGATCGTATAGCACAGCTGATGGAGATGATGCAAGGGGTTGCTAGTGGTCAGGCTCAACTTTAGACTTGGTGCAACCTCTGATGGCACGAGTGGATAGTGATGGTGTTCTACACGGCGGGATTGCTTTTAACCCTCCTCACAATGAAACTCCTCAGGCGGGCAATTCTATATCAACTTTAGTCATCCCTACTGCTGGAGGGGGTGGTCACGGTGCTGGTGCTGGAAATGAGACAGGTTTTAATGCTGGTTTTGCCAATGGTGGTAATGGTAATGGAAATGGCTATGGCTTTGGTCTTGATACTACAGGTGCCCTACATGGTAGTCTGGACCACACTTGGAATGAGGATAGGCAGGAGGATGTGTTCACTCCCAGATTTGTAAATGCTGAAATACCTTCTGAGGCTGACAGAAGGATTAAGATGATCGAAGAGAAGATGAGGTCCTTGGAATGCCAAAATTCTATGGGGCTGGATATGTCTAATCTGAGGTTGATTCCAGGATTGAGGGTGCCTCCAAAGTTTAAGGTCCCGGATTTTGATAAGTACAATGGTACCACTTGCCCTAGGGTTCATCTTATGTCTTATTATTGCAAGATCTCTGCACATTCTGAGGATGAGAAGCTCTTGATGCACTTTTTCTAGGATAGCTTATCCAGACCATCGCTAGAATGGTATATGAGCTTAGAGCCCGCTAATGTCCGTAGCTGGAAGGAACTAGCTGAAGCTTTTGTAAGGCACTATCAGTACAACAGTGACCTTGCTCCGAATAGAGTCCAGTTGCAGAATCTTTCTCAAAAGAGCAGTGAATGCTTTAAAGGATATGCCCAGAGGTGGCGAGAGCTTGCTGCTAGGGTACAACCACCAATGGTAGAAAGAGAACTTGTGGATATGTTTGTTGCTACCTTACCAGGAGTGTATTATGAGAAACTCATTGGCAATATGTCTGGAAGCTTTTTTGATCTGATAATCACTGGTGAAAGGGTGGAGAATGGAATTAAGATAGGAAAGATTAATGATGGTGAAGGATCCTCATCAGGAGGAGGGAAAAAGAAAGTGTTTGGAAACAAAAAGAGAGAGGGAGATACTAATGCTGTATCCAGTTCATGGGGAAGAAATAGAGGTCGGAATCGACAGAATCAGCAAGTTGCTAGCATCACTATTCCAGTAGTTCAGCAACCACAACAACAACAGCGTCAGCAACAACAGCAACAACGACCACAGCAGAATCAACAGGGGAATGGCAGATACCAAGATAGAGGCCGGCCAGCAGGGAACAGACATTTTGATGCCCTTCATATGCCATACTCACAGTTATTGCAAGCGTTGCTACAACTCTAGTTGATTCAGAAAAGAACTATGGCTCCTTTGACAGGACAACCTCCACCTGGGTACGATGCAAATGCCCACTGTGAATTCCATTCGGGTGCTCCAGGACATAATATAGACAATTGTAAAGCCTTCAAACATAAAGTGCAAGATATGATCGACAGTAAGGCTATCAATTTTTCTAATGATGCTCCCAATGTAGTGCAAAATCCTATGCCGAATCACGGGCAGGCTGGGGTTAATGTAGTTGTAGAGGAAGAGGTATTGAACTTGGTGACCAATGTTGATGAACTAAAAACACCGTTAAGCTTTGTGAAAGCCAGACTGCTACAGGGAGGTGTTTTCCCGTGATGTGTTGAAGGTTGTGTTGAATGTTCTGCTGATCCCGAGAGAGGATGTGGTTTGTTGAGAAGCGGTATTCAGAAGATGATTGACGAAGGAATTCTACAATTTGACCGTTCTGTTGGAAGAGAATCTGAGGATGTAGTGGCTGAAGAGAAGGATGAGATTGCGATAATCTCCATCCAGTATAAGACTGTTACTATCTACGCACCGAAGCCACTAACGGTAACTATCACCAAAGCAGGTCCTATGCTGTTTGAGAGCACCAGGGACGTTCCGTGGAACTACGGACCCGAAGTGTATTATATTGGGCATAAGATAAGCTTGAATGATACCCCTGCAAGTTCAGTTGACAATCTAGTGGATGCCGGAGGTATCACTCTCAGTGGACGAGTCTTTTCGTCGCCTGAGGTGATTGCTGATAAGGTGGATAAGGGGAAAAAACCGGTAGTGGAAGAGACTTCTCAATCTGGGGAGAAGGAATCTTTGTTGAAAGATGCGGAGGAATTCATGAGGCTGATTCGAAAAAGCGACTACAAGATAGTCGATCACTTGCAGCAAAATCCGTCCAAAATATCCATACTGTCGTTGCTCCTTTGCTCTGAGGCGCACAGGAATGCTTTGCTGAAGATACTGAACACTGCGTACGTGCCACAGGAAATTTCAGTCAATCAACTTGAAGGAGTGGTGGTGCACATAAACATAGGCAATGTCTTAGGCTTTACGGACCTGGATTTGATACCCAGAGGCAGAAATCATAATTGTATGCTGCACATATCTTTGGAATGTCGAGGGACTGTCATGTCTCATGTGCTTGTGGATACGGGATCTTCTTTAAACGTGCTTCTCAAGAAGGCTTTGATGAAGCTAGATATGAAGGGGTTGATTTACACGCCAAGTGACTTGGTGGTGCGTGCGTTTGACGGAACCCGAAGATCCGTGTTTAGGGAGGTAACTTTTTCGATTCAGGTTGGACCTGAAGTCTTTGATGCTGTGTTTTACATCATGGATATCCAGCCGGCCTGCAGTTGTTTACTAGGTCGCCCTTGGATTCATTCAGCTGGGGTTGTTACATCAACTCTGCATCAGAAGCTAAAATACATGGTTGGCGGTAGCATCGTGACGGTATGCGGGGAGGAGGATATCATGGTTAGCCATTTATCATCCTTTAAGTATGTTGAAGTGGATGGAGAAATCCATGAAACCCTCTGCCAAGCCTTCGAAGCGGTCAAGGTCAAAGACAAGACTCCTGTCGTGAGTAAAGAGCCTGAAGTGGCCATGTCCTCATTTAAAGAAGCACAAGCTCTGGTGCAAGTTGGTTCGGCCCAAGGCTGGGGGCAGGTGATTGATATACCGCAAAAGCAAGACAAATTCGGTCTGGGGTACTGCCCATCGTCTTCACAGAGCAAGCCGAAGTTCAAGGGGCCGGTCAGGTTTACTAGCGGAGGTGTCTTCTTTGACCAGATCAGTGCCATTTCTGATGATGAAGCTGGAGACAGTGACTGCGACATGGATGCCTGGATCAAGCCATGTATTCCGGGACAGAGTCTACACAACTGGTCAATTGAAGAAGTCATTCAAATGACGATCAAACATTAATGCTTTGTTTTTCCAGTTATTGTACTACCCTATGTCCTACCCGAGGTATAATGGTATTTTATTTCAGGGCTTACTTGTTTATGTCTGAACACTGTTTATCAATTAATCAAAGGGAGTTTTCCCATGCAAATTTTGTGATCCCTGTTTTTCTTATTTTTTATTTTCCCAGTAAAATGGCAACGTGGTTTATATTTGTTTGCAAATTGTTTGAAACATTTAACCATTTTCATTGCAGAATTCCTATTACAGATGACACCGATCCAGAACCTTCTATGACTCGCTTCGACTTTGATCAACCGATATATCAAGCTGAAGAAGAGATTGATGAGGATGAAGACCTGCCTGAGGAATTAGCCAGATTGTTGAAACAAGAATAGAAAGTTATTCTGCCTCATCAGGAGGAAATTAAGGTCATTAATCTGGGTTCTGAGGTAGTGGTCAGAAATGTTCGGATAGGGGCTGTGCTACAGAGCAACATCAAGCAAAGAATGGTCGAGATGCTTCGAGAGTATAATGACATCTTTGCTTGGTCATATGAGGATATGCCCGGGCTTGATACCGACATAGTGGTTCATCGCTTACCGTTGCGTGAGGAATGTCCGCCGGTCAAGCAAAAGCTGAGAAGAACAAGACCAGATATGGCAGTCAAAATTAAAGAAGAGGTTCAAAAGCAATGGGATGCTGGATTCTTAGCTGTGACTATCTACCCTCCGTGGGTCGCTAACATCGTACATGTACCGAAGAAGGATGGTAAGGTGCGTATGTGTGTGGATTATCGGGATTTGAACAAGGCGAGCCCTAAAGACGATTTCCCGCTCCCTCACATTGACGTATTGGTCGACAGTACAACTCAATTTTCAGTGTTTTCTTTCATGGATGGTTTCTCGGGTTATAATCAGATAAAGATGGCACCATAGGACATGGAGAAGACAACATTCATAACACCGTGGGGAACATTTTGCTATAAGGTGATGCCTTTTGGCTTGAAGAATGCCGGAGCAACATATCAGCGTGCTATGACAACGCTCTTTCATGACATGATGCATAAAGAGATTGAGGTTTATGTTGACGATATGATTGCTAAATCCCAAACGGAGGAGGAGCATCTGGTTAATCTGTTGAAGCTGTTTGAGAGGCTTAGAAAGTTCAGACTAAGGTTGAATTCAAATAAGTGTACTTTCGGAGTTCTGTCCGGAAAGTTATTGGGGTTTATTGTCAGCGAAAAAGGAATTGAGGTAGATCCTACAAAGATAAAAGAAATACAAGACATGCCAGCGCCGAAAACAGAAAAAGAAGTCTGTGGTTTCTTGGGGAGATTGAACTACATTGCTCGGTTCATATCTCATCTCACGGCCACGTGTGAGCCAATATTCAAATTGTTAAAGAAAGATCAGGCGGTTGTCTGGAATGAAAATTGTCAAAGAGCATTTGATAAAATAAAATAGTATTTGCAGGAGCCTCCAATATTGATACCCCCAGTAGCTGGAAGGCCTTTAATCATGTACCTAACAGTTCTTGAGAATTCCATGGGTTGTGTTCTCGGTCAACACGACGAGACTGGAAGAAAAGAGCATGCAATTTATTACTTGAGTAAAAAGTTCACAGATTGTGAGTCCCGTTACTCAATGCTCGAAAAGACGTGCTGTGCACTTGCTTGGGCTACCAAACGTTTGAGGCAGTATATGCTCAATCACACAACCATGCTGATTTCGAAGATGGATCTGATTAAGTATGTCTTCGAAAAGCAGGCGCTTTCAGGAAGAATTGCTAGATGGCAAATGGTACTGACAGAGTACGATATACAATATGTTTCTCAGAAAGCCATCAAAGGAAGTGTTCTGTCAGAGTACCTTGCTAAGAAGCCTATCGAAGATTATCAACCGATGAAGTTTGAATTTCCTGACGAGGATATCATGTTTCTCAAAGTGAAAGATTGTGAAGAACCACTGCACGGTGAAGGTCCAGAGAAGGATTCTCAATGGCAAATGATATTTGATGGTGCTGTTAACTCTTATGGTAGCGGAATTGGGGTAATTATTACCACTCATCATGGTACCCACATCCCATTCACTGTCAGATTGACATTTCCAGTTGTTGCACCCCAAAATTTGCCTAACCTTTTCTTACTTGGTTTATGTTTCATTGCATTAGCATATCATTGATCTAACATTTGCATAGCATAAAATTTCTCATGTATGAAGGGGATCAAGTGTGGTTTATATCTAGAGGAGCCTTTATATAGGTCTTATGCAAGCTTGAGAAGTCACCAAAGTCATCAGGAAGAGGGTTGGGTTCTTGAGAGGTTCAGTTGTTTGTATGTGGTTAGTCCGCTAATCTGAGGACCAATTGAAGACCATCAGTGGGTTGTGGAGCCTTGATCAAGGAGAGAGTGTGTGGATAGAGCTTATAGAGTGCCTTGAGGGTCATGTTAGAGCTCAATCAAGTCATTGTGTCAAGTGTGAAGAGTCACAGTTGAGAGTGTTGCAATTAGGGTTTTCATCTGAGTAGCCCTAAGTCAACTGTGCAATTGAAGAGGATCAAAGCCCAATTATAAGTCTTTGTAATCATGGATAGTTGTGTTGAGATACATGAGATGATATTCCAAGATTAATCCAAGAAGAATCCCAAGTGTGAGGAGTTGCTAAATTAGGGTTCTCAGGGTAAAATCCCCTATTTAGTGCCTAACTTCAAGACCACTTATCTCAAGATGCAAGTTTCATCTCCATTTTTTGGCCAACATGAAACTTTTAGATCATGATATTAGCTTTAATTTTAGTACTAGAAGTACTCCATTGGATTTATAGAACTCAAGTTATGATCCAGACAAGTTACAGGTCATCTGAGGAATGTGAAATTTGTGTGTGAAAGTTCACCAACTTCCAAGGAACTTTTGACCTAGAAGGGTGTTTCTCCTAAAATTTTGGCCAACATGAAAGTTGTAGGTCTTGATCTTAGATTTCCAAATTGTATTAGAAGTCTTCCATCTGATTTGTAGAACTCAAGTTATGAGGTTTACAAGTTAGGGGAATTTTGGGAAAGTAAGATTATAGGTCATTTGGCATTATAGGTCATTTTCACTATCTTGCAAGCTTCAAATGAAGTTTTGTTTAACACAAAATTTGCTCAAAATGATGTTTTTAGGTCAACCATGTCCTAATGATGAATTAATTTGGCCTAGGGTGAGAATTGGTTTGAGAAATTTGGCAAAAAGAAGGATTTAAAGGCATTTAAGTGAAAAATTCAAGATTAATTCATTTGTGTTCATACAAGGCCAAGTGAGTACTCATTTTAATCAGAAAAACCTTATAAACACTTTGGCATTATTAGAATTTTCATTTGAGGTTTAGTTCATGGTGGTTTGGCTTATAACTTCATGAATAAGTAACATATCTTAACTTGGTCATAAGAGGAGTTCAAGCTCTCTAATCACTCTATACACCCTCACCATACCACAGGGGATTGAATTGAAGCTTCCAAGGGAAGTTTTGAGGGAAAACTCATGCATACCATTGTTGAAGTTTTAGAGGAAATTTGAAAATTGGATGTTCTGATTTGGGCCTCCATTGGATCAAAAAAGCCCACAAATCATTTCTATTTAAGTTCTATGATTGATTCAGAGCAATTTTGGAGATCATTTTGTGCCAGAACCAGAGTTTGCAAGTTGAGTTTCAAGAGAGAAAGTGGAAATCGTGATTTCAATTTCAGACCAATTCAAAGTAAATTGAGGCTACAAACACCTTCAGCATACTTCCTTGAATAGATCTGCACAGTTTGAAGCTGATAATCATGTTCTACATACCTCAATTTCAAGCTATAACACAGGTATGTAGTTTTCAAAATTGATGAAGATTCATGTTGATTTAGCATATGTTAGCATGCGTTTAAGCTTTAGGAAGTTTCTTAGATAGATTTTGGATCATAAATTGGAAGATTAGAGACAAATTAGGTTGACATGTGATTTCTGTTTGGAGTTGGTTTGGCCTGATCTTAAGGTTTCCACGCGATCTAAATGGTTTAGGATGATTAGTGAAACATAAGGAAGAGATCTATGATTTTAGATCAAGGATTGGTGAGATTTCAGAATTATGTGAAGTTTAAGATCTCTATCATGTTTCAAAATCTATGAGGAATTAGAGGAAATGAGTAGGATATTTGAGTTCAACGTGGAATTTGGAGTGAGACTATGTATAATTTGTTAAGTTTCTATGACCTGCAACTTAGGGACCGCCGGAGAAGATGATCGGAAGTCATCTCCGGCCACCATGTGTGATCTCCCTCCTTTTTCCAGTTTAAACGAAGAAGATGATGTTTCCACCCTTGGATCAGCCTGAGACTTGGACTTCGTATGCACATCCAACGGCCACGTTTTAACTTCAGAATTTGAACTTTGGATTGAAACGCAGTCGTTTCATTAATGAGGTGGCGCCACATGAGCCTTCAGATGCCTTGACCAGTCCAACCATCCAACGCTTCTCTTTTATTTCAGTATTTTATTTTCTTTTTTGATTTTTAATTCATTTCCTTTTATTTTAATTGCTAATTTCTTCTAAAATTCATTTTAATTTCAATATTCATCAGAAAAATAAAAGAAAAATATGTCCATGCTCCTCATTTTATTTGTGATTTTTCTGTGATTTTACATTTCATGTTTGCTTATTTTTCCATTTATTGAGCATTTTCTCATTTTTGTTATTTCTTTAATTTGGCTTATTTGATACATGATTTTGCTGATATTTGTTCTTGCAATTGGTATTGAGTTTGGGGCTGATTTTTGGCTAGCTGGTATATTAAAGATGCATGATCCCCTATGATTTAGTTTAGAGTTTTTAGACAACATTAAGTTTTGTTTTGGATTAGGATCTTTAGACCTTCCTTTTTAGGGCTTTAATTTGGTACCTTGTGATCTAGGATTTTTTAGGTGACCTTCCCTTTTGGTTTGATCGCTGACCTTTCCAATATAGGTCTATAACATGTTTAGGTTCCTTTAGAAATTTTCCTAGGATTTTAGGAGATGTTTTAGTATTTTTCATAGATTTGATACTTGGACTAGTTTTAAGTTGCTTTTAACATAGTACTTTCTTTAGAATGACTTCATTGGTTGCCTTTAGTTCATAATAGATTTGCTAATTTTCTTTGTTGTTGCTTTAGACATGTTTAAGCTTATGTTTGCTTGTTGGTGGTGCTTGATTTGGTGTTTAGGCCTTTTTTTAGAAGCTTTCTTTGAGCTTGTTCAATTAGGGTTTTGGAAGAGCTTAGTTGTTCCCTCCTTCTTCAAATAAACATGGATTGCTTTGAGTGCTTTCCATTCCCATCCTATGATTCAAGGTCCCTATGTGAAAGCCTCATCCTTCCTTTGGAAGTATGTGTGGAATTTTACAAGAAGTAGAACCTTTGAGGATGCCTATCTCAGATGACTGGTTGAGTGTCAGGTTGGATTCCCTTGGTTTCCTTCCTGCTTCCCATCATCATCCAATAATCTTGATGTTAATTCTCTTCCCTTGTGTTGGAGCTTGCTGAAGCATGAAGATGAAGACTTCTCTTGGGGATGGCTTGGGCTTGAAGTTGTTTGTTTGCAGACTGTTTGATTGTTTGCTATTTATCTGTTTTGCTGTTGAGCTACCTGTCTGTTGTTTCTGTCTGCTATTTCTTCTGACTGTTGTGCTTTGCTTGTGTGACTGATTGACTGTGTGTTGCATTTCAGACTAAGCTTCATATAGATGTTTCTAGTCTTAAGAGCATCCTAAAGGTTGAGAGTAGCTCCCTTTGCTTGTCTGCATCTAGAGGTTGAGCTTCTCCCTCTGCTTGACTGTTATTGCTTGGCTTTGCTTGCTGGCTTAAGGTTGAGTCTGTCTCCTTTGCCTGTGCTTTGTGTGTTGCCTTTAGGCTTGCTTACTCTATAAGTTGAGCTTGGCTCCTTCTGCTTGTTTGTTGCATTGCATGCATTTTATTTACAGTTTTCCTGTACAGTTATTTCTTTTTGCTGTTGTTTTCCTTTGCCATGTTCCCCTAGGAACTCTGACTTCTCTTGTTCAAGAGAAGTTATGACAGACATTAGGGTTCTAACCATGTATGATAAAATTAGGTAGTTCCCTCCTAACCTCAACTATATGATCAATTTTTGCATGACAACTTTAGGATTGGATCAGTTCCCCTTTAGTGTGTCTTCTCTCTTCTCATCTGCAAACAAAATCAAAATACAGTAATAAAGGTTAATTGACGTCGTGCGTTACGAGCCTTAAGCTACTTGAGAAAAGGTTGTTGGAGAGTTTCTTTCCAACAGTCTGGATGTTTAGTATGGTACCCTTTGGGTGACATGCGACGCATTCACTCTCAGGTCATAGTCTCTAGTGCGATATCAGTTGCAAACATCCACAAAAGATACTTCTTTAAAAAACAGAAAACAAAGATCAAACTCTCTTTGTCCTCTTGGACCTTTAATTCTCGGAAACCCTTTTCAGAAGGAGAGTTCTGTTAACTCCCGGTTCTACCGCAAACGGTAAACTCCTAAGCCTCTAAAGGTCGAGCTGCATACACCAAACTGCTGGAACCGTCTGTTAACCTTACTCGGATAAAAAAGACAAACTTGTGTCTCTCGTGTCCCGAACCACGTTTGATCTGATCTTTCGCGTTGTGTGAAAGTACGTAGGTACGAGATGCGATATCTCGGCGAGCAACCTTCCCCCGTAATCCGTAGTTAGGAGAACTACGTTGACTCTGATTTCTCGTTCCAGACGGGAATACGTAGGCATAAAGTGTGACGCTTTGCCGAGTCATTTTCTTTTCTTTTCAGACCAGACTTTTAGCGTAGATAGATATAACAAACCCGTCAGATAAACACAACAAGCATGGATCCCATCGAGTACGATGGACGTGAGGGGTGCTAATACCTTCCCCTTGTGTAACCGACTCCCGAATCCAGACAATGGTTGCGATGACCTTGTCTTATACCTTTTCGTCTAGTTTTTCCAATCGTTTCCTTTCCCGTTCTGAGGGATAAATAATGAAAGGTGGCGACTCTTCTATTTTGCCGGCCTCGTTTTTCGCAGTAGCGACAAATGGCGACTCTGCTGGGGAATTTCTGGTTCCCTATGCGAGTCAATCCTAGTGCTTGTGTGTTTACCTGTTGGGTTTTATTTATCACACTTTACTTTCTGCATTTTATTTTCAGTATATTATTATTATTGTGCTGTTGTGGAAAGGGGTTCTGATGAGTGAGAAGCCAGACCCAGGCTTGAGTGTACCTAGCATTAGTTGTAGAAATTAATGGGCGTGTGCTTGCTTTGCAGGCACTAGTGTTTCATGAAATCCACACTCAGACGAGGTTCTCACGGTTGACTTCTTTTCCGCCCCTTTGGGCTTGAGGGGTTGTTAGTTTGGAGGATTGTTGACTCTGGGGATCGATCATTTGTGACTCAGTTAAGTGAGGCCACTTCAGGAGATGATGATGTCACACCTTCTGGGTATCGTATCATCGTTTCTTGAAAGTCTGTGACGTTGGGAAACGCATAGGATGCCATACCTTGTCTGTGATTTAGGTCCATACCTGTGAGCGGGGTCGGGTTATTGCAGGAAACCTTAAACTTCAGACTACCTGGTTTTCTTGACAGTGAATCAGTTTTGTTGGGTTCAGAGGGTTCTTATCATCAGAGATGTGGTTGTTCTCGACAGTGCATAATTTTTGGTCCTCTTCAGGGTTGTGTTATCAGAGCAGTGTTGTGATTAGAGCCTCCGTCTTCTCAGCAGCACCATCTTGATCCCCTGTTGCATGTTTGCATACTCATTTGCATATCATTAACGTGTGTCTGTGTTGCAGGTACATTATCCCTCGGTTCCGATTTTCTTGCCTTCTGTTGTGCTATTATGGGATCTCTGAAGAAGAATGTGGCCTATAAGCTCCCTACCCCAAATGTTGCTTTACTGTCCAGTTTGATTGCCTTGGCAGATGATACAGTGAGAGGGGAATTCAAAAAATCTTATTGGAAGATGCTCAGTTTGGTCCGTAAACCTTCTGTGTATGAGTTGAATGGGTTGTATGCCTTGCTGCAGTTCTATGATCCTTCTTTGAGATGTTTCACTTTCCCAGACTTCATTCTTGCACCTACATTAGAGGAGTATGCTGAGTTGTTGGGTGTGCCTATCAAGAGTCAGATGCCATTTGTTCATATGGATGCTAAGCCTAATCTGGCTAATCTAGCTCTTTCTCTTCACTTGGATGCCTCTGAGTTGATCCTGTCTAGTTGGAATGGGGTTCCTGGTTTTTCTCTGCAATTCTTAGTTGGGAAAGCCCAACATTGTGCCAAAGACGGTTGTTGGATCGTATTCAACGCCATTCTTGCTCTCTGCATATATGGTATCATTTTGTTTCCCAACATGCCTGATTTCGTAGACTTGGATGCCTTTCATATCTTTGCCTCAGGGAATCCAGTTCCTACCTTGATTGGAGATGTATATCATTCCGTCCATTACAAGAACGAAAATAGAAGGGGTAAGAATGTATCATGTTGTGTGCCCTTACTCTACAGATGGTTTGATAGTCACCTACCCAAGAAGGGTCTCTTTGCTTCATCTGCAGCCACAACTGAGTGGTCTGAGCGCTTGATGGGTTTGTCAGCAGAGAGTGTTGTTTGGTTTGATAGAGATATGTTGGGTACTGAGGTTATATTCAGCTACAGTGGGTTTCCAAATGTGCCTTTGATTGGAAGAAAGGGTTGTATCAACTATAATCCATCTCTACTTGTCAGACAGTTTGCATATGCTTTGAGAGTTCCGCCAAAGGATGAAGAGGTGCAGGAATCTCTGTACCTCACAGGTCTTCTAGAAGGGGATATGTTATCTAAGCTTCAGCATGCATGGAATGATATCAGTAGACGAGGGAAATCTTTGTTGGGTAAGAGCAATAGCCAAGCTTATGCTCCTTACATGACTTGGATCAGGACCAGAGCAGAGACCATAAGGATTTCATTTCCACCTTCTAAGCAGGAATGCCCTCCAGTGGTTGAAGAGCCTACTACCGTGCCTATTCAGCAGTATAATCAGGTGTTAGCTGAGAAGGAAGAACTGAAGAAGGCCAACAAAGAGTTGGAGAAAGAGCTGGCACAGGTTAGAAGCGAGAGAAGCGAAGCCGTCCACTCCTTCAAAAAGCAGACAAAGTTGGTGAACAGGTTAGGTATGGATTTGACCAAACAGATAGCTGATCGTGAGCGTTTGGGTATGGACTTCAAATCTGTCAATGATGTATTGGCCACCAAGAAGCAGCACTTGGATGAAGCATACTGTAGAATCTCCAAGTTCAATCATCAATGGAATGCCACTATAGCCAGCAACAAAGAGAGGAGGATAAATTGAAGCAGCAGATCTCCAAATTGAAAGCTCAGGTGAAGACTAGTGAGAAGAAGTTTGATGAGGAAACTGCTCGCAGATATGCCACTGAAGACATGATGAACAAAGCTCTTGCTACCCTGAAAGATCGCAAGCAGAGGTTCGAATCTAAGAAGCAAAGGTTTGAAGATTGTTTTGGCCCAGAAGCATGGGAAGACTCTGTTGAAGGTCTCCAGTGCACTATTATGCAGAGAGAGTTGCTTGTTGAATGGTTACTCACGAGGCCTGATCACCCCAAGACAAAAGAGTTGCTAGAAGAGTTTCGTGCTCGCTGCCGCACTTGATTATCTTTGTAACCCTTTGTATTTTCTAATCTTTGTTGTAGGCTGACCATCACCAGGCTTGTTGGTCGAGGTCATGCTATTGATTCCCCATGTATTCATTGACGCTGTACTGCTACCTTGTTGGGCCACATATATATATGAGATGTTATTTCAGTGACTAGACCCGGACTTCTTGTTATCAACACTGGCACTTTGGTACTCGAATCGGGGGAGAAATCTACCTAACACACATACACATGTTTGCATTTGCATAAATCATTTGTATAGCAGGTACCGTTAGTTGTTTCCTAACCCTCTGTTGACACAGGTTTCAGGATTGCCGATAAGCGAATTCATCGCTACTCTACCCGAAGCAACTGCAAGAAAGCTATGGATCAGATGCAAGTTGAGATGCAGGAGATGCGCGACAGGATGGCGCAGTTCATGCAAGTGATGGAAACTGTGGCCAAGGGCCAGGAGCAGCTGCAGACTCTGGTGCAGCCTCTGATCGCTAGGGTTGATAGTCAGGGTGTGCTACATGGCGGAATTGCTACTGATCCTCCTGATGGCGAGACTCTCCAAGCTGGTGATGCTATACCGGTGGTCGTCCCCAATACGACTGAGAACGGTAACCGAGATGGGAACGGAAATATGACTGGTAACGGTAATGGGCATGTGGAAACCAATGGAAATATTAGTGCGGGGAATGTTGGTTTCAATGTTGGCACTGGGAACACTGGTCTTGGTGCTGGGAATACTGGTATGGGTATTGGTATTGGCAATGCTGGGTTTGGCAGTGTCAATCAGGGCTATGGAAATCAAGGTTATGGAAATCAGGGTTACGACAACCAGGGCTTCGGTAACGCAGGTCTTGGTAATGCAAGCAACAACGATGTTGGGGTGAGCGCCTACAACGCTGGTTTTGGTCCAGGTGCTGGTAAACAGGGTTTTGGTAATACAGGGTATGGTCCTAGGTTCAATCAGGCTGGTTTCGGTCCTAATACTGCTTATGCTGGGTATGACAACGGGGATTCCCACTGGGGCGAAGATCGTCAAGAAGATGATTTCCCTCCGCCAGGCAGGGATCTTGAGATACCCACTGACAGTGACAAAAGGTTCAGGTTGTTGGAAGAACAGATGAAGAATCTTGCTAATCAGAACTCCACGGGGTTGGACGTGGCTAACCTGGGATTGGTTCCTGGCTTGAGGGTACCACTCAAGTTCAAAGCGCCCACTTTCGACAAGTATAAGGGGGATACTTGCCCAAGAGTCCACGTGCGGTCTTACTATCGGAGAATGTCCGCCTATTCTGATGACGAAAAGATGCTGATGCATTTTTTCCAGGATAGCCTGTCTGGACAGTCATTGGAATGGTATATGGGGTTAGAGCCTACTCAGATTGGTAGCTGGAAGGAGTTAGCGGAAGCTTTTGTCAAGCATTACCAATATAACAGCGACCTTGCGCCGAACAGGGTCCAACTCCAAAATCTTTCTCAGAAGAATGGCGAGAGTTTCAAAGAGTACGCCCAGAGGTGGCGTGAGCTTGCAGCAAGGGTGCACCCACCCATGGTGGAGTGTGAGTTGGTGGATATGTTTGTGGGCACTTTCTCGGGGTTGTATTATGATAGGCTTATCAATTGTACGACAGCTAACTTTTCTGAGTTGATACTCTTGGGGGAACGTATCGAGAATGGTGTTAAGATTGGTAAGATTCAAGCGGGAGAATCAACCTCAGCTGGAGGTGGTAAAAAGGTCTTTGGGAATAAGAGACAGAGGGATACTAATTCAGTATACAGCTCCCGAGGAAGAGGTAGATGTCGAAACCAATACCGTCAGCAGCAGATTGCTAGTGTGACAATTCCTGTACCTCAACAGCAACAACAACAGCCACAGCAGCAACAGGGACAACAAAATTCTACTCCACAAAGATGCCAAGGTCGGGATAGGGCTGTGAAAAGGGTATTTGATGCACCTCTGTTGCCGTATGCTCAGCTTCTTCCAACTTTGTTACAGCTGCAGCTTGTTGAGAAAAGGACATTGGCTCTGCTAAAGGGCACGCCTCCTTTTGGGTATGACGCTAATGCATATTGCGAGTTCCACTCCGGGGCACCTGATCATAGCATCGAGAACTGTCATGCTTTCAAGCATAATGTGCAAGATTTGATAAATAGCAAGGCTATAAACTTTGGTAATGAAGCACCCAACATTGAGAAAAACCCGATGCCGCCTCATGGATCTGCAAAGGTGGGTGCCATATTGGAAGATGCTAGTCTGAATCTGGTTATGAATGTGGATGAATTGAAGACACCTCTGGGTTATGTCAAGAACTGATTGCTGAAAAGGGAAGTGTTCCCTAGATGTGATGCTGATTGTGTTGATTGTTTGGCCCGACCTGAGGGTTGTGATAATTTGAGAAGAGGTATTCAGGGTCTAATTGATGAAGGAACGCTGCAATTCGACCGTACTACTGAAGAGAAGCCTGTTGAGGTAATAGCTGAAAGGCAGGGTGAAGTTGCAACGATTACAATCCCGTTCAAGACTGTCACGATATCGGCGCCTCCCAAGCGACCGACTATCACAATAACCAAAGCTGGACCCATTTCGTATGAAAGCACTAAAGCCATCCCTTGTAATTATGGGGCGGAAGTTTACTGCAATGGGGAGAATATTAACCTGGAAAGCCCGCCTGTAGGGTCAGTTGATAACCTCGTGGGGGCAGGGGGCATAACCCGCAGTGGTAGAATCTTCACGTCGCCAGAAGTAGAAGCTGAGAGAGCTGCCAGAGGGAAGAGTAAGGTCGATGAAGGAGGACCTTCTCAAGAGAAGGAAAAAGAGGCTTTGACCAAAGACGTAGAAGAATTCATGAGATTGATTCGAAAGAGTGATTATAAAATTGTCGATCATCTGCAGCAGACGCCTTCCAAGATCTCGATTTTGTCATTGTTGCTTTATTTTGAGGCTCACCGGAACGCTTTGCTGAAAGCTCTTGACGACGCCTATGTACCCTAGGAGATATCCGTTAATCAGCTCGAAGGAATGATTGCACACGTGAACGCGGGGCATGGCCTTGGCTTTACAGATTTTGATTTGACACCCAGGGGTCGCAACCACAACAGTGCATTGCATATTTCAGTTGAGTGTAGGGGCACTGTTATGTCTCATGTCCTTGTTGACACTGGTTCGTTCTTGAATGTTTTGCCTAAGAAGGCAATGTTGAAGCTAGATACCCGAGGCATAATCTGCACGCCAAGTGACTTGGTAGTGAGAGCTTTCAATGGGACTAGAAGGTACGTATTTGGAGAATTGACTTTGCCAATCCAGGTCGGTCCAGAGGTGTTTGACACTGTGTTTTATATTATGGATATACAACCAGCTTATAGCTATT
Source organism: Lathyrus sativus (assembly GCA_963859935.3). NCBI lineage: Eukaryota > Viridiplantae > Streptophyta > Magnoliopsida > Fabales > Fabaceae > Lathyrus > Lathyrus sativus. The sequence continues at coordinate 543,967,733 of OZ012737.1, forward strand.
TGCTTGGAAGACCATGGATTCACTCTGCTGGGGCTGTAACGTCTACGTTGCACCAAAAGCTTAAATACATGATCGGTGGTAGTGTTGTCACCGTGTGTGGGGAGGAAGACATCATGGTAAGTCACCTGTCTTCATTCAAATATGTCGAAGTGGATGGTGAGATCCATGAGACATTATGCCAAGCCTTTGAAGGGGTGCAGATTAGAGACAAATCTCCTGTCATTAGCAAGGGGCCAGAGGTGGCTATGTCGTCGTACAGAGAAGCCCAAGCGGTAGTTCAGGCTGGAGAGATCAAAGGTTGGGGTCAAGTTATGGAGATTCCTGTCAAGCAGGACAAGTTCGGCTTAGGGTATCACCCATCGTCGTCATCTTCTTCCCAGAGCGTGCCAAGGTTCAAAGGGCCGATTGTGTTCACTCCAGGAGGAGTCAGTTTTGAAAGAATCAATGTTGTGTCTGACAGTGAAGATGGAGATAGCGACTGTGACATGGATTCATGGATTAAGCCCAGCAAGCCAGGACAAAGCCTATGCAACTGGTCTATCCAAGACTTTATTCAAGTGACGCCGAAACAGTAATGCCTTGTTTTTTCGATTATTGTATAATTCTGTGTCCTACCCGGGGCATAGTGATTTTATTTCAGGGCCTACTTGCTTATGTGTATGCTTTGTTTTAATCATCAAATAAAGGCGTTTTCCTCATGCAAATTTTGTGATCCCTGTTTTTCTGTTTTTCATTTTTTTTACAATAAAAGGCAATGTGGTTGTGTGCTTCGTTTGCATATCATTTGAAGCATTTAACCCTTTCTCTTGCAGGATCCATATTTCAGATGACACCGATCAAGAACTCCCTATGACTCACTTCGACTTTGAGCATCTGATATTCCAAGCCGAAGAAGAGATTGTTGAGGACGATGACTTACCAGAAGAGCTGACTCGTCTTTTGAAACAAGAAGAGAGATTCATTCTGCCTCATCAGGAGGATATCGAGGTCATCAATTTGGGTTCGGAAGAAGTTGGCAAGAATGTACGGATAGGGGCTGCGCTGCAAAGCGATATCAAGCAGAGACTTGTCGAGATGCTGCGAGAGTATAGTGACATCTTTGCTTGGTCTTATGAGGATATGCATGGGCTAGATACTGATATTGTGGTCCACCGCTTGCCATTGCGTGAAGACTGTCCGTCAGTCAAGCAGAAACTTAGAAGAACGAAACCAGATATGACCATAAAGATTAAAGAGGAAGTGCAGAAACAGTGGGACGCTGGTTTCCTAGCTGTTACAACTTACCCTCCTTGGGTCGCCAATATAGTACCTGTACCAATGAAAGATGGTAAGGTGCGGATGTGCGTTGACTATCGGGATCTGAACAGGGAGAGCCCTAAGGATGACTTCTCGCTTCCTCATATTGACGTGTTGGTCGACAACACTGCTCAATTCTCTGTGTTTTCCTTCATGGACGACTTTTCGGGCTATAATCAGATTAAAATGGCGCCGGAGGATATGGAGAAAATAACTTTTATTACCCCGTGGGGAACATTCTGCTACAAAGTGATGCCCTTTGGTTTGAAGAACGCTGGGGAAACATATCAGCGTGCTATGACGATGCTCTTTCATGACATGATGCATAAAGATATCGAGGTCTATGTTGATGATATGATTGCCAAATCCTAGACGGAGGAAGAGTATCTGGTGAATCTTCTGAAATTGTTTGAGAGGCTTAGGAAGTTCAGACTAAGGCTGAATCCTAATAAGTGCACCTTCGGGGTGAGATTTGGAAAGCTATTGGGGTTCATTGTTAGTGAAAAAGGAATTGAGGTTGATCCTGCAAAAATAAAAGCAATACAAGAAATGCTAGCGCTAAAAATGGAGAAAGAGGTTCGTGGCTTTCTGGGGAGGTTGAACTATATTGCCCGGTTAATATCTCACCTTACAGCCACGTGTGAGTCAATGTTTAAACTGTTGAAAAAAGATCAGGCAATTGTCTGGAATGAAAACTGTCAAAAGGCGTTTGAAAGAATAAAAGAATACTTGCAGGAACCTCCGATTTTGATACCCCTAGTAGCTGGAAGACCACTAATCATGTACTTGACGATTCTTGAGAACAATATGGGTTGTGTTCTCGGTCAACATGACGAGACTGGACGAAAAGAGCATGTGATATACTATTTGAGTAAAAAGTTCATAGATTGTGAGTCCCGTTACTCAATGCTCGAAAAGACGTGTTGTGCACTTGCTTGGGCTGCCAAACGTCTGAGACAGTACATGCTAAATCATACAACCATGTTGATTTCGAAGATGGATCCGATCAAATATGTCTTTGAAAAGCAGGCACTTTTTGGAAGGATTTCCTGATGGCAGATGGTACTGACAGAGTACGATATACAGTATGTTTCGCAAAAGGCTATCAAGGGTAGCGTACTGTCAGAGTACCTGGCTGAGCAGCCAATCGATGATTACCAGCCGATGAAGTTTGATTTTCCTGACGAGGATATCATGTACTTAAAGATGAAAGATTGCGAGGAGCCATTGCATGGTGAAGGTCCTGAGCCGGGTTCCCAATGGCAATTGATTTTCGACGGTGCTGTTAATTCATATGGAAGTGGAATTGGGGCAATCATCACGACACCCCATGGGACGCACATCCCGTTCACTGCCAGACTGACATTTCCAGTTACCAATAATGAAGCTGAATATGAGGCGTGTATCATGGGTCTCGAGGAGGCTATTGATTTGAGGATTAAAAATCTTGATGTGTATGGAGACTCCGCGCTAGTCGTGAACCAAATCAAGGGAGAGTGGGAGACTCGTCAGCCCAATCTGATACCGTATATGAATTATGCAAGAAGGTTGTTGCCCTTCTTTGACAGAGTCGAGTTTCACCATGTGCCACGGGCCGAAAATCAGATGGCTGACGCTCTTGTGACATTGTCTTCCATGTACAAAGTTAATTTCTGGAATGAGGCTCCCAGAATAGTTATCTCTCGCCTTGATAGGCCCGCTTTCATATTCGCCATTGAGGAAGCTTCTGATGGCAAGCCGTGGTATTTTGATATCCAGAATTTCCTAAAGAACCAGGAGTATCCGACTGGGGCATCCAGCCGTGATAAGAAGACTCTTAGGAGATTGGCTGACAACTTCTACTTGAATCCAGATGGTGTTCTGTACAGGAGAAACCATGATTTGGTGCTATTGCGATGTGTTGATGAGAAAGAAGCTAATCTGCTTATGGAGGAGGTCCACGAGGGAACCTTTGGCACGCATGCCGGTGGACACGCTATGTCTCGAAAGTTATTATGGGCAGGGTATTATTGGCTGACAATGGAAAGGGATTGCTTTAAGTTTGCAAAGAAGTGCCATAAATGCCAGATTTATGCCGACAAGATTCAGGTGCCGCTAAGCCCTTTGAATGATATGACGTCCCCGTGGCCTTTCTCCATGTGGGGCATAGATATGATTGGTAGAATTGAGCCCACCGTATCCAATGGACACCGATTTATCTTGGTAGCTATCAATTACTTCACCAAATGGGTTGAAGCAGCGTCTTACGCCAATGTTACCAAGCAAGTGGTAACCCGATTTATCAAAAAGGACATTATCTGTCGTTACAGCATTCCTGAAAGAATCATTACAGACAATGGTTTGAACCTGAATAACAAGATGATGAAGGAATTGTGCTAGAATTTCAAGATTGAGCATCACAATTCATCTCCCTATCGGCCCAAGATGAATAACGCTGTCGAGGCGGCCAATAAGAACATCAAGAAGATAGTTCAGAAGATGGTTGTAACATACAAAGACTGGCACGAGATGTTGCCCTTCGCACTACACGATTATCGTACGACGATACGCACATCAACCGGGGCAACACCTTTCTCACTGGTGTATGGTATGGAGGCTGTCCTACCATTAGAAGTTGAGATTCCTTCCTTGAGAGTATTGCTCGATGTCCAACTCGATGAGGCAAAGTGGGTAAAGAATAGGCTGAATCAGCTCAGTTTGATGGACGAGAAGAGACTCACATCTATCGCATATGGTCAGTTATACCAGAGCCGAATGAAGAAAGCTTACGACAAGAAGGTGCGCCCTCGAAGCTTTCAGACGGGCGATCTTGTGCTGAAGAAGATTCTCCGACCATAATCAGATCACAGGGGCAAATGGACTCCCAACTATGAAGGTCCATACATCGTTCGAAAGGTCTTCTCCGGAGGAGCCTTACTGTTGTCCACCATGGATGGTGAGGATTTTTCATCCCCTGTGAACTCGGATGCAGTTAAAAAATATTTTGCTTAAAGAGACCCGCTGGACAAAAAAAGAGAGTCCAGGCAAAAATGGGGCATCCCGGCGAACAAAAAAAAAAAGAGAAAAGGTTCGGGCAAAAATTAGGGATAAAATTGAAAAGATGTACACCCGCGAAGTCGAAAACCTGAAAAGGCGACTTCGGCAAAAAAGGGTATCCCGGTGAATTGAAAACCCGCAAAGGGCGATTCAGGCAAAAGTTAGGGATTGAAAAAGCAAATGACTGCGGTCCGAGTGTGATACTGCATTGCTTAGTGGTTTGGGAGTACCTGAGGGTCGATTATCCAAGTCAATCTCTTCCAAGGACAGAGTATCGGGAAAGCGTCGGAGTCAGGCGAGTCATATGAGGATCAGCTCATGGTGTTTGTCTGTACCACGTTGCCGACATGTATACAAATTTATTTGTACCGCTAAACATATTTGTATTTATCTTGTAGCTTCCTCTTTTCAGGAGTTGCATCCATTGTACAAAACTTGGCCTATTTACAGGCCCATTATCAATAAAAGCATACTATTCAGTACTTGATGCTTGTTTCTTGTTTTAACCTTTACTGTTTTGTTTGTGGAAAATGCCGATGTTTTTTTGATAAACTTGCACGTGCATAAACTTGCAGGCCTCGACCAATAATTGTTAAACTTTGAATTGACTGAGCGATTGTCACGGCTATTGACCTGGATATTTCCTTTTGTATAGGATATCTTGTTGTTGCTCGTATTTTGCAGGGTCGTTACCTTCGCAGCAAACAGGCAAGGGATCATGTTTCCCCAGCCAGAGTCCCTTAACGTAGGAGCAGGCTCTAAGTGATCTTATTCCTCCCCAGCAAATGGAAGTCACATTTTTATCTCCATAAGAGTCGTGTGCGAGTTTAGCAAGCGGTCAGGCAGTGATGTGCATCCCCAGCGATGATCATGTGTACATTTAATCCCCAGTGAGATCCCCACAGGGCACAACCAGGTTGTAGATGGTTTGAAAAGTTAATCCCCGCGCAGGATGGCTCTTTCTGTTCTCCAGCAGGTTGTCTTTCCTCCAATAGGTTGATTATCCTCAGCAGAGTTCGTTACTCTGGATACTTCGAGCTATCCCCCAGCAGGACTATTGCTTTCCCCAGCGGAGGTTCACCTTTCAACATTTATTTTGCTAGAATAGTTCTGTGATACCCGGCTTTCCCCAGCGGAGTTGGCTTTGTCTTCAGCATTTATTTTGCTGAAGCGGTTCTGTACCCAGCTTTTCTCCGGCAGCCCGAGCCTGCATTTGTGTCTTGCATGTATCATCATATCTGCATCATAGCAATTTATCCAAACGCGTAGCATTCCCATCTTATATGGAGCATTACGCCATTTTCAAACATATGCATTTTGAAACATAAGCCAGGTTGGTTACCTCTGTGTTTTCAGGTGTTTCCCTGCAGGTAATTGGAATTCTTGTTTAGGATGGTTTTCGGATATTCAAAATTTTGACATGAGATATGTGATGGTAACGTTCGTCCTATCATGTGTTCCCCCATCAGAGTTGATTGGTTAAGTTTCTCTCCTTCCTCGGTGGAATTTTCTTTAAACGGCTTCATAATTAGACTTTGGAGTTTGTTGTCAGAAATTTCCCAGCGGAGTTTTCCTCGGGTTGCTGTCATGTCAGCATTTTAAGAAGAAAATTTTAGGGATTAGACGGTTGAGGTCGTTACTCGTCGTCAAGGTTAATATCTGGCAGTTGACGTCAGAAATTCCCCGGCAGAGTCTTCCTCGAATGGTTGTTACGACTTCATAATTAGACTTTGGAGTTGTTATCAGCGTTACAACGGCTTCATAATTAGACTTTGGAGTTGTTATCAGTGTTACAACGACTTCATAATTAGACTTTGGAGTTGTTGTCAGAAATTCTTCGACGGAGTTTTCTTCGAATTACTGTTACGTCAACATTGAATGGCTTCATAATTAGACTTTGGAGTTGTTGTCAGTTCAAAACGGCTTCATAATTAGACCTTGAAGTTGTTGCTAGAATTTCTTCGGAAGAGTTCTGGAGGGCTTCATGATTAGACTTTGGAGTTCGACAGAGTTTTCCTCGGGTTGCTTTATCATCAGCATTCAACAACTTCATAATTAGACTTTGGAGTTGTTGTCAGCCTTACACGACTTCATAATTAGACTTTGGAGTTGTTGTCGGTTCTAAACAGCTTCATAATTAGACTTTGAAGTTGTTGTCAGAATTACCCGGAAGAGTTCTAGAAGGCTTCATAATTAGACTTTGGAGTTCGATAGATTTTTCCTCGAATTGCTGTTACGTCAGCATTAAACGGCTTCATAATTAGACTTTGGAGTTGTTGCCATATTTTCCCCGCAGAGTTACTTGTTCAAGTCTTCGGAGGGATACCGCACTTTTATTTAGTGCGATGCCCGTTTCTTCGGAAATGGAAGATCCCGGATAGTACAGGGATAATTCGCTTTACGTAGTGAATACCCGTTTCTTCGGAAATGGAAGGTCAAAAGATAGTACCTTGACAATACCGCTTTTTTATTTAGGGCGATGCCTGTTTCCTCGGAAATGGAAGATCCTGGATAACACAGGGATACCTCTCTTTTATTTAGGGCGATGCCTGTTTCCTCGAAAATGGAAGATTCCGGATAGTACAGGGATACCGCTCTTTTATTTAGGGCGATGTCTGTTTCCTCGGAAATGGAAGATCCCGGATAGTACAGGGATACCGCTCTCTTATTTAGGGCGATGCTTGTTTCCTCGAAAATGGAAGATCCCGGATAGTACAGGGATATCGCTCTTTTATTTAGGGTGATGCTGGTTTCTTCAGAAATGGAAGATCCAGGATAGTACATGGATGACGCACTTGACGTAGTGCCCGCTTATTGTAGCGTATGTTTGAAGATTGATTGTGGATGCGACACCTGTGGCGTCACACAGGTGGTTGATGTTGAAATCAGGTTCTGTATCCGATGATTGATCAGTTATTGCCGTGACAACCAGATTCAATTTTCTGGATCGTTTCCCCAGGTGGTTTTGCAGTTTATTTCTTTGGTTAGCAAATTTCCGGGTTCTCTGGTATTCAACCGTCTTCTACCTCAATTTTTCGAAAGTCGTTCGCTTTTCATCCAGTCGGGTCCAAGCAGCTTGAATAGGGGCAGCTGTTGCACCCCAAAATTTGCCTAACCTTTTCTTACTTGGTTTATGTTTCATTGCATTAGCATATCATTGATCTAACATTTGCATAACATATCATTGCTCATGTGTGCAGGGGATCAAGTGTGGTTTATATCAATAGGAGCCTTTCTAGAGGTCTTATGCAAGCTTGAGAAGTCACCAAAGTCATCAGGAAGATGGTTGGGTTCTTGAGAGGTTCAGTTGTTTGTATGTGGTTAGTCCCCTAATCTGAGGACCAATTGAAGACCATCAGTGGGTTGTGGAGCCTTGGTCAAGGAGAGAGTGTGTGGATATATCTCATAGAGTGCCTTGAGGGTCATGGTGGAGCTCAATCAAGTCATTGTGTCAAGTGTGAAGAGTCACAGTTGAGGGTGTTGCGAATAGGGTTTTCATCTGAGTAGCCCTAAGTCAACTGTGCAATTGAAGAGGATCAAAGCCCATTTATAAGTCTTTGTAATCATGGATAGTTGTGTTGAGATACATGAGATGATATTCCAAGATTAATCCAAGAAGAATCCCAAGTGTGAGGAGTTGCTAAATTAGGGTTCTCAGGGTAAAATCCCCTATTTAGTGCCTAACTTCAAGACCACTTATCTCAAGATGCAAGTTTCATATCCACTTTTTTGCCAACATGAAAATTGTAGAGCATGCTCTTAGCTTTAATTTGAGTACTAGAAGTCCTCCATTGGATTTATAGAACTCAAGTTATGATCCAGACAAGTTACAGGTCATCTGAGGAATGTGAAATTTGTCTATGAAAGTTCACTAACTTCCAAGGAACTTTTGACCTAGAAGGATGTTTCTCCTAAACTTTTGTCCAACATGAAAGTTGTAGGTCTTAATCTTAGCTTTCCAAATTGTATTAGAAGTCTTTCATCTGATTTGTAGAACTCAAGGAATAAGGTTTACAAGTTAGGGGTATTTTGGGAAAGTAAGATTATAGGTCATTTGGCATTATAGGTCATTTTCACTATCTTGCAAGCTTCAAATGAAGTTTTGTTCAACACAACACTTTCTCAAAATGATGTTTTTAGGTCAACCATGTCCTCATGATGAATTTATTTGGCCTAGGGTGAGAATTGGTTTGAGAAATTTGGCAAAAAGAAGGATTTAAAGGCATTTAAGTGAAACATTCAAGATTAATTCATTTGTGTTCATACAAGGCCAAGTGAGTACTCATTTTAATCAGAAAAATCCTTCTAAACACTTTTGAATTATTAGAATTTTCATTTGAGGTTTAGTTCGTGGTGGTTTGGCTTGTAACTTCATGAATAAGTAACATATCTTAACTTGGTCATAAGAGGAGTTCAAGCTCTCTAATCACTCTATACACCCTCACCATACCACAGGGGATTGAATTGAAGCTTCCAAGGGAAGTTTTGAGGGAAAACTCATGCATACCATTGTTGAAGTTTTGGAGGAAATTTGAAAATTGGATGTTCTGATTTGGGCCTCCATTGGATCAAAAAAGCCCACAAATCATTTCTATTTAAGTTCTATGATTGATTCAGAGCAATTTTGGAGATCATTTCGTGCCAGAACCAGAGTTTTCAAGTTGAGTTTCAAGAGAGAAAGTGGAAATCGTGATTTCAATTTCAGACCAATTCAAAGCAAATTGAGGCTACAAACACCTTAAGCATACTTCCTTGAATAGATCTGCACAGTTTGAAGCTGAGAATCGTGTTCTAGATACCTCAATTTCAAGCTATAACACATGTATGTAGTTTTCAAAATTGATGAAGATTCATGTTGATTTAGCATAAGTTAGCATGCGGTTAAGCTTTAGGAAGTTGCTTAGATAGATTTTGGATCATAAATTGGAAGATTAGAGAAAAATTAGGTTGACATGTGATTTCTGTTTGGAGTTGGTTTGGCCTGATCTTGAGGTTTCCACGTGATCTAAATGGTTTAGGATGATAAGTGAAACATAAGGAAGAGATCTATGGTTTTAGATCAAGGATTGGTGAGATTTCAGAATTATGTGAAGTTTAAGATCTCTACCGTGTTTCAAAATCTATGAGGAATTAGAGGAAATGAGTAGGATATTTGAGTTCAGCGTGGAATTTGGAGTGAGACTGTGTATAATTTGTTATGTTTCTATGACCTGCAACTTAGGGACCGCCGGAGAAGATGACCGGAAGTCATCTCCGGCCACCATGCGTGATCTCCCTCCTTTTTCCAGTTTAAACGAAGAAGATGATGTTTCCACCCTTGGATCAGTCTGAGACTTGGACTTCGTATGCACATCCAACAGCCACGTTTTAACTTCAGAATTTGAACTTTGGATTGAAACGCAGTCGTTTCATTAATGAGGTGGCGCCACATGAGCCTTCAGATGCCTTGACCAGTCCAACCATCCAACGCTCCTCTTTTATTTTTGCATTTTATTTTCTTTTTTGATTTTTAATTCATTTCCTTTTATTTTAATTGCTAATTTCTTCTAAAATTCATTTTAATTTCAATATTCATCAGAAAAATAAAAGAAAAATATGTCCATGCTCCTCATTTTATTTGTGATTTTTCTGTGATTTTACATTTCATGTTTGCTTATTTTTCCATTTATTGAGCATTTTCTCATTTTTGTTATTTCTTTAATTTGGCTTATTTGATACATGATTTTGCTGATTTTTGTTCTTGCAATTGGTATTGATTTTAGGGCTGATATTTTACTAGTTGGTATATTAGAGATGCATGATCCCCTATGATTTAATTTAGATTTTTTAGACAATATTAAGTTCTGTTTTGAATTAGGATCTTTAGACCTTCCTTTTTAGGGCTTTAATTTGGTACATTGTGATCTAGGATTTTTCAGGTGACCTTCCCTTTCAGTTTGATCCCTGACCTTTCCATTATAGGTCCATAACATGTTTAGGTTCCTTTAGAAAATTTCCTAGGATTTTAAGAGATGTTTTAGTATTTTTCATAGATTTGATACTTGGACTAGTTTTAAGTTGCTTTCAACATAACACTTGCTTTAGAATGACTTCATTGGTTGCCTTTAGTTCATAATAGATTTGCTAATCTTCTTTTTTGTTGCTTTAGACATGTTTAAGATTCTGTTTGCTTGTTTGTGGTGCTTGATTTGGTGTTTAGGCCTTCTTTTAGAAGCTTTCTTTGAGCTTGTTCAATTAGGGTTTTGGAAGAGCTTAGTTGTTCCCTCCTTCTTCAAATAAACATGGATTGCTTTGAGTGCTTTCCATTCCCATCCTATGATTCAAGGTCCCTATGTGAAAGCCTCATCCTTCCTTTGGAAGGATGTGTGGCATTTTACAATAAGTAGAACCTTTGAGGATGCCTATCTCAGATCACTGGTTGAGTGTCAGGTTGGATTCCCTTGGTTTCCTTCCTGCTTCCCATCATCATCAAATAATCTTGATGTTAATTCTATTCCCTTGTGTTGGAGCTTGCTAAAGCATGAAGATGAAGACTTCTCTTAGGGATGGCTTAGGCTTGAAGTTGTTTGTTTGCAGACTGTTTGATTGTTTGTTGTTTATCTGTTTTGCTGTTGAGCTTCCTGTCTGCTGTTTCTTCTGACTGTTGTGCTTTTCTTGTGTGACTGATTGACTGTGTGTTGCATTTTAAACTAAGATTCATATAGATGTTTCTAGGCTTAAGAGCATCCTAAAGGTTGAGAGTATCTCCCTTTGCTTGTCTGCATCTAGAGGTTGAGCTTCTCCCTCTGCTTGACTGTTATTGCTTGGCTTTGCTTGCTGGCTTAAGGTTGAGTCTGTCTCCCTTGCCTGTGCTTTGTGTGTTGCCTTTGGGATTGCTTGATCTAGAAGTTGAGCTTGGCTCCTTCTGCTTGTTTGTTGCATTTCATGCATTTTATTTATAGTTTTCCTGTACAGTTATTTCTTTTTGCTGTTGTTTTCCTTTGCCATGTTCCCCTAGGAACTCTGACTTCTCTTGTTCAAGAGAAGTTATGACAGACATTAGGGTTCTAACCATGCATGATAACATTATGTAGTTCCCTCTTAACCTCAACTATAGGATCAATTTTTGCATGAAAACTTTAGGATTGGATCAATTCCCCTTTAGCGCGTCTTCTCTCTTCTCAACTGCAAACAAAATCAAAATACAGTAATAAAGGTTAATTGACGTCGTGCGTTACGAGCCTTAAGCTACTTGAGAAAGGGTTGTTGGAGAGTTTCTTTCCAACAGTCTGGATGTTTAGTATGGTACCCTTTGGGTGACATGCGACGCATTCACTCTCAGGTCATAGTCTCTAGTGTGATATCAGTTGCAAACATCCACAAAAGATACTTCTTTAAAAAACAGAAAACAAAGATCAAACTTTCTTTGTCCTCTTGGACCTTTAATTCTTGGAAACCCTTTTCAGAAGGAGAGTTCTGTTAACTCCCGGTTCTACCGCAAACGGTAAACGCCTAAGTCTCCAAAGGTCGAGCTGCATACACCAAATTGCTGGAACCGTCTGTTAACCTTACTCGAGTAAAAAAGACAAACATGTGTCTCTCGTGTCCCGAACTACGTTTGCTCTGATCTTTCGCTCTGTGTGAAAGTACGTAGGCACGAGATGCGATATCTCGGCGAGCAACCTTCCCCCGTAACCCGTAGTTAGGCGAACTACGTTGACTCTGATTTCTCGTTCCAGACGGGAATACGTAGGCATAAAGTGCGACGCTTTGCCGAGTCATTTTCTTTTCTTTTCAGACCAGACTTTTAGCGTAGATAGATATGACAAACCCGTCAGATAAACACAACAAGCATGGATCCCATCAAGTACGATGGACGTGAGGGGTGCTAATACCTTCCCCTTGCGTAACCGAGTCCCGAATCCAGACAATGGTTGCGATGACCTTGTCTTATACCTTTTCGTCATGTTTTTCCGATCGTTTCCTTTCCCGTTCTGAGGGATAAATAACGAAAGGTGGCGACTCTTCTGTTTTGCTGGCCTCATTTTCTGCAGTAGCGACACCAATCACCAACAATGAAGCTGAATACGAAGCATGTATCATGGGTTTGGAAGAAGCTATTGATCTGAGGATCAAGAATCTCGATGTATATGGCGATTCAGCGCTGGTTGTTAACCAGATCGAAGGAGAATGGGAAACTCGGCAACCGAATCTGATTCCTTACAGAGATTATGTAAGGAGGTTGTTACCATTTTTCGATCGTATAGACTTCCACCATGTACCAAGAGCGGAGAATCAGATGGCTGATGCTTTGGCAACGCTATCTTTGATGTACAAAGTGAATTTCTGGAATGAGGCTCCCAGAATTGTCATTTCTCGCTTGGACATACCCGCTTTCGTATTTGCCATTGAAGAGGCTGCTGATGGCAAGCCATGGTTTTGCGACATACAGAACTTCCTCAAGAAGTAAGAGTATCCACCAGGAGCTTCGGCTCAGGATAAGAAGACGCTGAGGAGGTTGTCTGACAACTTTTACTTGAACCCAGATGATGTACTATATAGAAGGAACCATGATTTGGTGCTGTTGAGATGTGTGGATGAGAAAGACGCATCGTTGCTTATGGAAGAAGTCCACGAGGGTGCTTTCGGTACGCATGCCGACGGACATGCTATGTCTCGGAAACTCATACGAGCTGGGTATTATTGGCTAACAATGGAGTCAGATTGTTTCAAATTCGCGAAAAGATGCCATAAATGCCAGATTTATGCTGATAAGATACATGTGCCGCCGTGCCCATTGAACGTTATGGCGTCCCCGTGGCCTTTTTCCATGTGGGGCATTGATATGATCGGCAAGATTGAGCCCACCGCATCCAACGGTCACCGTTTCATCTTGGTAACCATCCACTACTTCACCAAGTGGGTTGAAGCAGCTTCGTACGCCAATGTGACCAAACAAGTGGTAGCAATATTCATAAAGAAGGACATCATTTGCAGATATGAAGTTCCCGAACGAATCATTACTGATAATGGTTCGAATTTGAATAAGAAAATGATGAAGGAGTTATGCCAGAACTTCAAAATTGAACATCACAACTCATCTCCCTATCGGCCGAAGATGAATGGCGCTGTTGAGGCGGCCAATAAGAACATCAAAAAGATAGTGCAAAAGATGGTTGTTACCTACAAAGATTGGCATGAGATGTTTCCTTTTGCTCTTCACAGTTATCGTACGATGGTACACACATCAACCGGGGCAACTCCTTTCTCACTAGTGTACGGTATGGAAGCTGTCCTACCGCTAGAAGTCGAGATTCCTTCTTTGAGTGTTTTGGTCGACGTGAAACTTGATGAGGCAGAATGGATTAAGAATCGTTTGAATCAGCTTAGTCTGATGGATGAAAAGAGGTTGGCATCCATCACCTATGGTCGTTTGTATCAGAGTCAAATGAAGAAAGCTTACGATAAGAAGGTGCGCCCTTGAAGCTTTCAGACGGGCGATCTTGTGTTGAAAAAGATTCTCCCACCATAATCAGATCACAGGGGCAAATGGACTCCCAATTACGAAGGGCCGTTTGTCGTTCGAAAGGTTTTCTCCGGAGGAGCCTTGCTGTTAGCCACCATGGATGGTGAAGATTTCACATCCCCTATGGACGCAGACGCAGTTAAAAAATACTTTGCTTAAAAGAGACCCGCTGGACACAAAAAGAAACGTCCAGGAAAAAATGGGGCATCCCGGCGAACCATAAAAAAGAAAAATAGGTTCGGGCAAAAATTAGGGATAAAAAATAAAAATATGTAAACCCGCAAAGTCGAAAACCTGGAAAGGCGACTTTGGCAAAAAAAGGGTATCCCGGTGAATCGAAAACCCGAAAAGGGAGATTCAGGCAAAATTTAGGGATTGAAAAAGCAAATGATTGCGGTCTGCGTATGAACTTCATTGCTTAGTGGATTGGGAGAACCTGAGGGTTGTTTTCATCCTAATCAATCTCTTCTGAAGACGAAGCGTCGGGAAAGCGTCAGAGTCAGGCAAGTCATAGAGGGATCAGCTCATGGTGTTTGTTTGTGCCACGTTGCCGACATTTTTGTACACTCTTGTATATCTCTGTGCATATCTGTATTTTGTTTTGCGCAACTTCCTCTTTTCAGGAGTTGCATCTGTTGTAAAACTCTGCCTATTTACAGGCCATTCATCAATAAACATATATTATTCAGTACTTGATCTGTGTGCTTTGTTTTAACTTTTACTGTTTTGTTTGTCAAAACGCCCAATGTGTTGATAAGCTTGTGCTAACATAAACTTGCAGGCCTTGGCCAATAATTGTTAAAACTTTGAATTAATTGAACAACATCAGGAATGATGACTAAGATGATTCCGTTTGCGTAGGATATCTTGTCTATTTGTTTAGTTTTGCAGGGTCGTTACCCTTGGGGCAAAGGTGCAGATGAAGTTTGTCCCATCCCCAGCCAGAGATTTACTTCCCCGATCAGTGGAGTTCGTATCTCTATCCCCAGTAGGTTTGCTGCATATTTGATCCCCGCAAGGTGCATGCTTGTAGGCACTCCCCAGTGAGTCGTGTTTGGATTTTCTCCCCACAGAGTAGGTTGCAGCCTGGTTAGGTTTGTTCCCTGACAGGGCTATCCCCAGCAAATTGAAGGGGTGGTTTCCCAACACTGTTGTGCTCTCTTCCCCAACAGGATAGCAGAATGTTGTCACGTCAGCATAGTCCTCGCAGAAGGCCAGTGAAGCCCGTTTCTCAGCATAAGTTCAATAATTATTGGCATGAGCCAGTTGGCGCTCTTTCCCTGGCAGAATTGTGGTTTCCCTCAACAGGGTTATTTTTGTTATCCTAGCAGAATGGTTTCTGTATCTCTAGCATTCGTTTTGCTGATTCAGTTCCGGTGCATCTGCATGCGTGCATAACATCTATCCAAACGCGTAGCATTTCCATTTCGTATGGAGCATTACGCCATTTTCAAACATATGCATGTGAAACATAAGCCAGGTTATTATCTCTTTGTTTCAGGTGTATCTTTCAGGTGATGGGTCTTTTCCCGCGTGGTGGCTAAGCCCCAATTCATGTTATTTCCTCAGCGGAGTTTCTTTGTGATCATTATCAGTGGGTGATCTTAACTTCCCGTGGATTTTGTTGCTCGCTTTTAGTTAGCGACGGTCTGGCGGCGATGTCAGAAGTTCCCCAGAAATATGGTTATCCGACGGTGATGTTGGATATTTATCGGTCTTATGTTTGTCTGGCAACGATGTTAGATGTTTATTATCACCGGGGTTGTCTGGCGGCGTTGTCAGAATTCTTTATCCTCACAGGTACTTGACGGTGATGTCGGGTGTTTTTCAGAACTATGTTTAGCTGACGGCGAAGTCAGATTATTTTATCAGGTTGTAGTTAGCTGGCGGAGATGTCAGATGTTTATTGGATTTATGGTTGCTGACGGCGATGTCAGGGTTTTCTTACTAGATTTGTGTTTGTTACTGGCGGCGATGTTAGATTATTTTGTTTCTGACGGCGATGTCAGGATGTGGTTGTTACTGACGGTGATGTCAGGTGATTATGGTTATCCAGCGGCGATGTTGGGTGTTTATTTCTGACGGCGATGTCAGGGGGTGTTTCTTTCTGGCGGCGATGTCAGGTGATATTAGTTTTCCAGCGGCGATGTTGGATGTTCTGTGTTTCTGGAGGCGATGTCAGATGTTTTTAAGCTTCCAGCGGCGATGTTGGATATTTGTTTCCCAGCGGCGATGTTGGATATTTGTTTCTGACGGCGATGTCAGATGTGTTGGTTTCTGGCGGTGATGTTAGATGTTATAGTTTTCCAGCGGCGATGTTGGAGGTTTATTTCTGGCGGCGATGTCAGGCATTTGGGTTTCCTAGTGGCGATGTTGGATGTTGTTTCTGACGGCGATGTCAGGTGATGGTTGTTTCTGGCGGCGATGTCAGATATTTTGTTTTTCTTGCGGCGATGTCAGATTTGTTGGTTATTGACGACGATGTCAATGGTTTAATCAACTTTGTGATGGTCAGACGGCGATGTTAGACGCTTTATTTTAACTGACGGCGATGTCAGGTGTGATTTACTGGTTGGATTTCTTTGAATGAATGGCGGCGATGTCAGAGAATTGTATCTTGTGATCCTATACATGTTTTATCTAATAGAGAACTAGCGGCGATGTTAATAATTCTACTGACGTGAAGTAGAAGTTTGTCGGCGATGTCAACTATTATTATAGATTAATATCCATGACTGACGGCGAGGTCTGGTACCTGACGACGATGTCAGAAGAATTTAATGCAGATAATTGACGGCGAGGTCATATATGCTTTTCAGACTGTGTGTCATTATTGATTTTCCCCAAGCAGAGTTACTCGTTAAGTTTCTCTTTTTCCTCGGTGGAATGTGTTTGTAGTCAGAGCAGTTCCCCCAGGAGGGTTTGCAGATTTATTTTCTGCGGTTAGCAAATTTCTGGGTTCTTTGGTATTCAACCGTCTTCTACCTTGATTGCGTGAAAGCCGTTCGCTTTTCACTCCGTAAGGCCCAAGTCGTTTGAATAGGGGCAGCTGTTGCACCCCAAAATTTGCCCAACCTTTTCTTAACTTGGTTTATGTTTCATTTCATTTATTTCTAGCATTTGCATTGCATAGCATGTTGCATTGAACAGGGGATCAAGAGTTTGTGCATAGCAAGAAGAGTCTACTCAGAGGGTTGAGCCTAAGCAAGGGGTTCTACTCAAGTTTGGATGGTAATCAGGTCATCAGGAATGAACATTGGTCTTGTGAAAGAAAGGATGGATGTATGTGGGTCAGCTCCTAACTTGGAGGCCAGTTCAAGATCATTAGAGGATTGTGGTTCATGGTTATGGATATAAGAGGTTGGGAGAGCTCATTGAATTCCTTGAGGGTCATTGTGGAGCTCATCCAAGTGTTTGTGCCAAGTGTGGAGAGTCACAGTTGAAGGTGTTGCAATTAGGGTTTTCATCTGGCTAGTCCTCAGTTAATTGTGCAATTGAAGGAGATTAAAACTCAATTCAAAGTCTCTATGGTCATGGGATATTGTGTTTGGATATATGAGACATCATTTCAAGTTCAATTCATCAAGGGTTAAGTGTGTGAGAAGTTACTAAATTAGGGTTCTTAGGGTAAAATCCCCTATTTAGTGCCTGACTTGAAGACCACCTATCTCAAGATACAAGTTTCATCTCAACTTTTGACCAATATGGAACTTGTAAATCATGTTCTTAGCTTTAATTTGAGTACTATAAGTCCTTGATTGGATTTATAGAACTCAAGTTATGGTCCAGACAAGTTACAGGTCATCAAAGGGATGTGATTTTGGTCAACAAAAGTCAACCAACTTCCAAGCCATTTTTGACCTAGAAGGATGTTTCTCCTCAAGTTTTGGCCAACATGAAAGTTGTAGGTCTTGGTCTTAGCTTTCAAAATTGTACTAGAAGTCTTTCATCTAATTTTTAGAACTCAAGTTATGAGGTTTACAAGTTAAGGGTATTTTGGAAAGTAGGATTACAGGTCATAAAATTACAGCGTTCTTAGAAACATCTTGCTTAATTCTTTCTCTTGAAGTGGTGGATGAATTTAGGCTGCCAACTCTTTCCACCGTTGCGCGTATTCCCTGAAAGATTCATCATCATTCTTACTCATTCTTGTCAGTTGATCACTTTCTGGAGCCATATCCAGATTATAATTGTATTGTTTCACAAAAGCATCAGCTAAGTCTCTCCAAGACTGAATACAATTCCTTTGTAGCTTCATATACCATATCAGGGATGCCCCATATAAGCTTTCTTGAAATCAGTGGATCATCAATTCGTCATCGCCAACATAAGCAGCCATCTTTCGACAAAACATCGTCAAATGGTATCTTGGACAACTAACACCCTTGTAAACTTCAAAGACAGGCATCTTGAACTTCGGAGGAATAATTACGCCTGGAACTAAACATAATTCATGAGCATCCAGATCAGATGCATCAGCTCCTTTCATCATTTTCAATTGTTCTTTAAGATCACGAAATTCTTTCTCCATTACTATGAATCTAGGATCATCCATCTTTTTATCAATACGGACATTCTGAAGATTAGGTATGGGCTGTGGAAATCGGGAAACTCTTTCATCAACTTGACCAACCAGGTTATCTTGCACAGGTTGAGATTGCATAGGAACATCCACTTGTTGAACATTATCATCAGAGGGAAGATCGAATAACGGATTAGTTATCACTCTGAAACCAGTTGTGGAAGCCATATATTTGTTCTCTTTGTTATCCTTTAGTAAGTAATTCGAGCTTGGTCAGATGGTCAAGATGTCAGCTGACAAAACAAGGACAAAAAGCCGGATGAGGACACAGCGGAGAAGAGACACATGCATATGCAAAATGCTAAATGCAGGATGCTAATGCAAAAATGCAGGATGCAAAATGCAGAGTTTCATGGAACTCGAGTATTTATAAGCGTTACAGAATACCAAAGAAAACTTATTTATTATTTTTATAATGGATTACAAGGAAACATTCTTATAAGAGTCCTGACCTAATAGCTAAATAAAAGCTAATAAAGCCCTAAGGAAGTCTTTCATCGTGCTTGTTGATATGCTCTTATAGTTGGACTTTCTTGAATATAAGTTTTAGTCGATGATTAACGTCTAAAGAATGGTCTGATAGAGGAAAATAAGTCCTCCATCTCTCTTCTCTTCTTACTGGGAAGTAAGGAAGGAATCCCTTGTTTATTGAAAGTCTTTTGAACTTCATTTGATCCTCAATAATAAAGGGAAACCTCTTGTATTTGGCCTTTTGAGTTTCCTTGATTCTTCAATTAGTGCCCCTAACTTCCTCAGGTCATCCAAGTTAGGACTCTTAAAAGAATATTTCAAAAAATATTTTCTTTTGTAATCCCTATTGGTTCTATAATGTTTATAAATAAACTCGGGATTCCATGAAACCAATGCAATATGATGCTTCATGAGTGCAACAAACAAAAGTAAGCACATAAGGACACAAAGATAAGCAAACAAGGGGACCCTAGGTTTGCAACGAGCATGGAGCCAAAGGGTATACCCATTCCCAAAGGATATGGACTAAAGGTTGATTGTACCTATGGAGCAAGGTTCTAAGAAGGTTCCCAAAGTCATTAGCCCATCTTTCGGATATTATCAACTTCCCAAGTACTTGGTGGTTAATAATATTCTCAAGAGAACCTCTTTTGAGTGTAGCATCGCGTAGCACTATTTCGGGGGTACTCCCTCATAGTCCCGCACTACATCCTAATAAAGGCCAAAGTGGGTTAAGGTAACTACGGTCCTCAATATCATAGGCTCCAACATCAAATATAGTGTATGTTTTCACGATTAAGAACTCGTTCAACAGTACAGCTTTCGAGAGGGCCTTAATTGAGCATGATTTTCAAGTCAGCTTGGTCGGGATTCCACCCCCTATAAGCCTCGTCGAACATATCACTATCCTATCTTAAGTTCACTCAAGTCCGGGTGTAGGACTTTGTCTTACCGCTCAAGAGTATCAACCCAAAGGCAATAAACAAACAAGTATACAAGTAAACAATTAAGCAAATATAAGCAAATATAAACAAACAAGTTAGGGAAACCCACTGGGAGTCCCCAGTGAAGTCGCCATTTATGTCACGGTGAAATTTGGATACCAAGCTATTGATGAGCTTGAATCTTGTTCATTTGAGACCGAACTTTGATTTGTCCAAAGGAAGGGAAAAAGATCGAAATATCCACAATGCAATGCACATGCAAAGGTTAGAGAGTTTATAGGTTCGGGGGTTGGTTAAACTTAGGGAAGGTGCTAGCATCCTAAGTTTCTGTAGTACTCTATAGGAACCTCTTGTTTTATGTTTGTTTTATTGCTAAGGTTTATCTTCTTAAGGATGAAAGACCTAGGGGTTTATTTCTAAGTATACTCGATAATATATCGCACCTTATGCCTACATATCCTTACGGGAGTGGAATCAGAGTATTTGTAGTTCCCCTAAAGGGTTTGAGGAGTTCTTTGACTGTGGTCAAAGTTCCTACGGGTTTAGGGTAGTTGATTGATTGATTTTAGGAGAAAAGATGAGTTGTCATTTTAAGGGAGATTACTTGATTTTAACCGCCACAACATTGTAGGAAAATAGTCTTTGCATCGTCTTAAGAGAAGGGCTCAAGTACTCGAAATTTAATCGACAAGTATGTCATTATCTCTCTTAAGGCAAAGTCCCTACATATTGATTGAATTGTTGTGGGGTAGGAGTTTTATCTCACTTAAGATGATTAACATCTTATTCTCTAATGTGTTTGAATAAGTTGAATTGAGTTGAATTGTTTTTCTATGTTGTAAAAAGGTCCTTTCTATGGGTAGGATCTATCTTAAAATATCGACTTGAATGGGATCAAGGATCAAGGGGAAATGATGCAAATGGGATGCATACGCGCAAGTTTTACGTTACATGCAAGTTCTTCCTTTGGATGGAATGCAATGCGATAAAGATAAATACAGTAAATAAATTGCGGAAGATAAAGACGATAAATAAACATACGCAAACGCATGAATGCGCTAAGGTGTGTGAATTGTGAATATGCGAACGGATCGGAGCATAAGCGGGGCACGATTGATTTGATTGATGGGAGATTATTTTATTGTTATCTGGTGAGAAATTAGATTGAATTATATTTAGTGAATTTAAAAGGGTTATAGATTAATTAGGTTTTTTGACTTAAAATATAAATGATTTATTAAGTGAAACTTTCTTAGACATGAATAGTTTATTAGTTATTTAAAATTATGAAGCAAATTTTTTTATACTATAAAAATATTGTTATTATTATTTTATTAAGGAGGTTTTTTATTAAGTAAGGTTAATATATTTTTAAAGGATAGGTTTTTTTTATTGCATAGAAAAAAAAGCTAAGTTGTTATCACAAATTATTTAAATTAATTAGTTTTTTTTATTAAATAGTTAGATGGATTTTGTTATTATTATTAGGTAGATTTTATTAATTAAATAAGAGTTGTATTAAATTAAATGAGAGGTTTTTCTATTAAGAGCATGAACAAAAGTTATATATTAAAAGGTTATTAAGAAAATAAATTAATGGTAAAATGAATAAATTACATTACTGAGTGTCGCGGTGAAATTTGGATACCAAACTATTGATTAGTTTGAATCTTTAATTCAATTTGCAACCGAACTTTGATTTGTCCAAAGGAAGGGATAAAGATCGAAATTCCCACAATGCAATGCAAATGCAAGGTTTAGATTGTTTAGGTTCGGGGGTTGGTTAAACTTAGGGAAGGTACTAGCATCCTAAGTTTCTGTAGTACTCTACAGGAACCTCTTGTTTTATGTTTGTTTATTGCTAAGTGTTTATCTGCTTTAAGGGATAAAAGACCTAGGGGTTTATTTCTAGGTATACTCGATAAGATATCGCATCTTATGCCTACATATCCTTACGGGAGTGGAATCAGAGTATTTGTAGTTCCCCTAAAGGGTTAGAGGAGCTCTTTGACTGTGGTCAAAGTTCCTACGGGTTTAGGGTAGTTGTTTTGATTGGGTTTAGGAGAAGAGATGAGTCTTCATGTTAAGGGAGATGTAACCACCATAAGTGTAAAGGGGGTTGTAGGAAAATAATCTTTGCATCGTCTTAAGAAAAGGGCTTAAGTACTCGGATTATTTGACGAGTGTGCCTTTATTGCTCTTAAGGCAAAGTCCCTACATGTTTGATTGTATTGTTGTCGAGGTGGAGATTATATCTCACTTAAGATGATTAACATCTATTCTCTAGTGTGTTTGAATTTTGAATTGAGTTGTTGAATGTTTGAATATTGCATGTTTGAGTTGATTGTGTTTGTTTCTATGTTGTAAGATAAAAGACAAGGTCCTCCTATGGGGTAGGGTCTATCTTAAGTGATCGACTTGAATGGGATCAAGGATCATGCGGGAGTATGATGCAAATGAGATGCACTACACACGATTGTTGAATCATGTGTAGGGTTTTCCCTTGGACGGGATGCGATGCATAAATATAAATTGCGATAATTGTAAATGACTGTAAGGTAAATTGCGGAAAATTAAACCATACAAGTATGCATGAAAGCGCTAGGTGAGTGTGTGAGTTGTGGATAAATAAAAGCGGATAAGGATAAAGTATATATACGCATGAAAGCGCTAGGGTGTAGGTGAATGTGTCGTAAGTGCATGATTGATTTAGTTTTACGATGAGGTTGATTTTAATCGGTTGATTTGATTTGAGAAGAGTTGATTTAATTTGAGGTAAGTTTGATTTTAAGGGGATTGATTTTATTTTATTTTTAGGTGAAATCATAGAATTAGACCTTGAGGATAAATTAGTTTTAACAGAATATAAATTATTAAAAGAAAAAGGGTTTTGGTTACAGATAAATTTTACTATTATTATAGGGATAAAAGTTTATTATGAAAGGTTTTATTAAATTAATTAGATAAAAGATGAATAAATTGAAATATGAGTTAATTAGTTAAAAGAAGGTTGTTTAAAATAAATTGAATGTAAAGGAGTGAGATTTTGAATAAAATAGTTTTGATTTTCTTTATTTGTTTTAGTATATAGAATTGTTTTAAATGAGTTTTATTAAAGTTTTTTATTATAAAAAAGGACAAATTAATTAGGATTCTCTTGATAAAAAAAAGCTACTTAATAAAGTTTTAAAGATTATGAAATAGATTAATTAGAGATGCAAATAAGATAAGTTAATTTAAGAAAGGGTAATTAATTTAAATTAGCTGAAAACAGGTTAATTAAGGGTTAATAGTTAATTAAACTTTAATATGAGGATTAGCCATTATTAATGTAGATTAAGGGGCGAAAATGATTTGGTGTAGCGTTGTTCGTGAGGGTTTATCATACGGACGCGGGTGCACGGTGGGGGATCCATCTGATGATGGATCGTGTGATCGTGATGGAGGGTGTATGGTGGTGTGGGTGTGCATACACATACATGATTATAATAACAAAAAGAAAAATCAGAAAGCCCTAATCCCTTTTCCCCTTCCTTCCCCTTCAACGCTCGACCCTCTTCGATCCTCTTTCTCGCGCTTCCATCTCTCCTCTTCCTCGCGCTTCCATCTCTTCTCCCTTCTGCAATTTCTCCGCTATTTCTTCATCTCCTTCTTTCCTTTTGCTCTCTCTTGCCTTACCTCTCCTCCTTTCTTCAATCTCTACAAATAAACAGACAAAAAAAGAACAACATAATAATATCGTTAGCAAAACGGGGGGGCTCACGTTTTCGCTGGGTTCTTGTCCACACAATGAATTTGATGAAGAGGGCGATGGATGGTGGTTTCACGGCAGATAAGTTTCCCTTTGTGCGAATTTTATGTTTAGGGTTTGGGATTTTGGCGATTTTTTTGAGTTTGTGGATTATTCAAATTTGGGATTTCTGAGTTATTCTGATGACTTGTTGTTTTTTGTGAATGTGTTTTTTTTTGTATATCAACTGTCTCCCCCTTACTATGTGACCTTGCATATCCTTTTATAGTTGTGCAATTTCCCCCTGATTAACTCTCATGAAGATTGTTACCAATTTCGTACAAACATGTTTATACGGTTTTGGAAAGTTTCTAAATTGTTTTGATGTTTGTGATTGCGTGTCTGATATTTCCGTTATAAACCGAACATGTTGTTAGTGATTTGAAAAAACCTTTTTTTTCAAATATCTGGTGACTTGATGAATACTTATTACACAAATAAAATATCAGATCTTTGTATTGACTCTGTTTGATTGTGTTGGAAAGACGATTTTACTTCCATTCTCATAGCAGAATCCTTGGTTTCTACTCGCAGAAAGCAACCTGGCTAGAATTTGTAGCATCGATGGTTTTGTCGAGTGGAGCATCAATCGTAGAATGCGCTGGTTCTGAGCGAAGCCAATGCTTGTGTTTGGCTTGATTTGCCTGTTATGGTTTGGTGGATTTCATCTTCTGAACTTGAATGGCTAGTAAGAACAATATCATCGTTATTGTCATCGTACTCGTTTTCATTTCTGATTAAGCCTTCCATCTAATGATGCTGGGTGTTTCTGATGTAGGATCTGTAGTTAGGAAGCTTGAATCTGTCTTAAGCTACTTGGAGAAGACTGACTAGGAGATCTCCTGTTGTTATATTGTTATATGATAATCCCTGATTGTTGGTAGCAGGAGCAGTGGACCCAGATCTTGGAGTAGGAACCTGGTTAGTTTGAACTGGAGGCATCAAAGTGAGTTGTGGTGTGTCTTCTCCTTTTAGAACTCTTTTTGAATTCAATAATATTCGCAAATCTTCTTCTGATTGGCCTCTGACGTGGTTTGTGAACTGGTGTGAACAATACTTGGATTATTTGGGACAGGTTTAGGTATGGCTTTGTGTGGAGACGGCGTATGAACGGTGTGTGCGGCTTCTTCTGGCGGAGTGTTATAACATACTTCGTAAAATCTGCCTCATTTCTCTTCGAAATCTCTCAACTTTGGTCAATTTGCAAAAGCTACGCAATCTTACAATTGGAATAAAAGACAAATCCATGAACGCGACAGAATAACTTCATAGTGCTAGGTGTTCCACAAGTTCTTCAACCACAGAGAAAACACAAGCCTCTTGAGATGCCCGTGTCTCTAGAGTCGGCTTGCTAACCCTCAATATGTTACGTGAATCAACAGCTTTGCCAACACCTCTTGTAGGGGGGCGACTCAACTCTTTCATCTCCAGCATATCCAAAAGAAACATAGGTGCCGGTACAAATGATTGGGTTGAAGCAGCAAGCTGGTTCAGCATCTGGATACAACTCAACCTAAGGGGAATATATCTAGCTGTGGGAACTAGACGGGCTACTAGGTTTGGTTATACCATAGCTTTCAATCGTGGTACTTCTGCCAATGTTAATTGAGGAGAACTCACTGGACAAATTCCGAATCACTTCATCGGTAGCAGACACTGCTTCCTCTGGACCAGAATGTCTAGTAATGTTATTAGAATTTAATGTGTTGTTGATTTGACAGGTGATGATACTAATGCAAAGTTTGGTTATGCAGATTGTTAGCTTTAGGCCTCCATGAGGTATGCCTCAAGTCTACATGCCGTGGCGGTTTGACTGATAGTGTGAAGTGGCAATGGCAGCTTCAAGGCAGTTTGCAGTTATAACAGTCGTTGATTTTAATGCAGGGAAATGATATCTTCTGTTGTTACCGTACTTGTGATTGCTAATAAAACTCTTCTTTAACTTTGTGCAGTACAAGAAAGAAGCAGGAGAAGCATGGTCTATGCAAATCGTTGACTGTCATGGCATGAAATTATTTTAAGAGAATTCAATACTAACTCCAACAAGTGGCTGAGTTCACTGTGCTTGGTTTTCTTTGTAGAAGGCTTCCACTACCCTTTTCTTTCTTTAATCTTGGCAGCTGGTGGTGAGGAAGTTTGGACGCGGGCGACGGAGTTTTGAATTAAGGTAAGTCATAAACTTCTCACTCTTTCAACTATGAAGGAATCCCCCTCCAATATTTATTCTTGTTTTGAAACCTTTATACGATACTTATAATTACCTATCGTATCTTCGTGTTTTTCATAATCCGGTCTCACTCACCTACGGAAAGGAAATTGCCGAGGCAGCTGCCGAGTTTTCAGCGGGATGAAGGTTGACTGAATTCTCACGCTTGCTGCCCAGATTTCCACCCTACTGGACGCAAGCGGAATCAAGAGTCATCGAGGATGTGAATCGGCTATCAAACCTGGCGTCATTATTTCTCTTGGTAATGTGCTGTTTATAGTGTTATCAATCTTGTATTTTAAAACTTGATGTGGGGTTTACTAGTCCCGTTAGCAGGTTCCAAATAGGAATGGGAATAGCAACGATAGCAGCAGCTGCTTTTACTCCGAACTTAAATTATGTTTCCATAACAACTAAAAAAAATGGTACTTTGGTGTTAATGGTAAGTGGCTTATCAATTCTCAGGTGTTTTTCTTTTGCGCAGGGATGAGCTCATAACCTTGGTATGGGGCGAGAAGTTTAACTAGCGAGCTGGCCATTTTGAGATGTACAGGGGGTTTAAGAAGTCTCCATGAATTCCTTGTTGTGAGGTCTTTGTGAATCATGTTAATCCTTGTGGGAAATTATGAATGTAGCTCATACCTCATACTCTTCGAATTTCCTTACATAAACTTTCAATTGTATCCTTAGGATAATAATAAAAAGCACTTGCCAATAAGTTGTATGTGGTTAGCTTCTGAAAGTGTGAAAAACATGTGGTAGTAATTATCATGTGTAAAAGAAAATTTGCTTCCATTGAATTTTCTCAAAATGAGGCCAGCTTTGGCTTTCCATAAGGCCACCCACAGATATTTGCTTGGAGAAAACACTAGACACAAACTCTTGCTATAGGTGCGAATATGTGATAAATGGACATCTCTTTGATGTTCTCAGGTCCACCGCCTCTGATTTTCTACACCTTATGTTGAAAAGTCATCGCAAATGGCCTACCATTTCCCCGCCGTTAATTGTGTGATGTTAGTTTCCACATTGCCTTAGCTTTTCCACTCCCAACTTGTTGTAAGTAGTTACACAAACCACCCATGCACTTGTTTTGAATTTTGATCTCATCACTTGAGACTTATAATTTGATCTTGAATCTTATAGAGATAACGAGCCAACATCTTGAGGAGCATGGAACTTGAACCAAACTTTTAAAATGAATCTCTAGCACTCATCTTATATTCTATGGGACTCTTTGAAGCTGAAGATACCTTTTGCCAAACAAACATCCCAAAAATCCAAACAATTCTTGAATAGACATCCTTGGAACCAAATAGGTATGACTCCTTAGAGAAGATTCGCTTTGTACTAGCTTCACAAAATAAAACCAATAAAACGGTTGAAAAAGTTAATTATGCTGTGGATGGTTAATCGCGAGAATGAATGCTATCTCCACTCGATATTACTGCGTCTGCACAAATTGGTTAGTCGCATAAATATTAAATATTAAAATAAAGTCAAATAACAATAGAAAATACGCAAAAAAGAGGTGGGATCCTATGGTAAAAAATTAGGGTGCAACACTGAGTAAATTAGTAAGTTAAAGAAAATAAATTAATTAAGAAAAGTTAATTAAGTGAATAAATTAGTTATTTAGGGAAAGTTGAAATTTAGATAAAAGGTTATCAGTCTATTTTAATTAGAAAAGATTGATTAAATTTAGAGAAAAATGTCAATTAAATAAATAGGTTGTTAGTTGTTTATTTATTATTTATAAAAAGGCTAATTAAAAAGATAATATGGGTTTAGATTAATTAAGTTAAGGATTATATTAAATGGCAGATTAGAGGTTTATTATTTAAAAAGTTGATTAAGTGGATTAAGATGCAGATTAAATGGTTAATTAGGAGGTTAGTGGATTAATTGAAGGTTTAGTGGAGCGGTTGGGTTTACATGTGACGCGGGTTATGAGGGTTTACCGTGGGCGGCAACGTGGACCGCATGATGGAGATCAAACGGGGACTGGGTGGTGATGTGTGGTGGAGATCTGGGGGTGCGTGTGGATACCGTGCGTGAGCGTGTGTGAGATTATATTACAACATCAAAATAAAAAATAAAAAAAAAGAAACCCTAATTCCTAGTTGCATCCCCTTCCGTCGACGTTCTTCTCTCTCCCAAATTCTCCTCCTCTTTCCGTCATTTCACTTTTCTTTTCGATCGCCATTCTTTCAACCTTCTCCTTCGGCTTTCTTTCGATTCTCTCTATGATCCCCCATTTCTCCACCGCGCTCTCCGTTTCTTTCTTCTCTCCTGAAACACAAGCTAAAATACAAATCAATAGATAATAAAATTTTCGAAAATTAAGCTTACTGTGTGTTGGTTTTCTTCGTTTTGCAGATTTTCGTTGGAGTTTGGTGTAATTCTCAAGGGAGAAGGTTCTCGGAAACGGATTCGTAGAGCTGGAAACGGCCGGTGGTTGGTGATGGTTTGATGATGGAGAAGGTGGTGAGAACGGTGAGTTTTCCTCTCCCTTTCGTATTTTAGGGTTTTATGAATTGGGGATTTTGTGTATATTGGCGAATTGTTGTGCGTTTGTTGTGAATCTGTGTATCGTGAAATGGCTCTCCCTTTTTGAAACCGAAATATTCTGAATTTATAGCCTCAACTGTAATTCGGAGAATTGATACGTTGATTAACATGTTTCCATTTCAAGCTGAACATGTTTTGACATTTTTGGAAATAAAATGGATTTGCCTTAAACATGTTTCAAAATCATCTTGAAAATCATGATTGTACGATTTATGGATTTTTCTTTGAGATAGAATATGTTTTAATCACATTGATTCCTTTCCTTGTTGATTTAATGCGTTGTGCCTTAATTATGATACTGATTTGTGAAGTCTGATTTATGGCTTTTGAACTTTCTCCTTCTAAAATCATCACTTGTGTCCGCTTCAGGAGGAAATTCAGGGGTCTTCTGCTACATCTATCATTTCGGCAGATGATACTACTATTACGAAACTTCACAGACCAAATGCTCCTTGTTAACGCTTTGAGTAAGTGTTGATTTGAACTGATTTGAACGCCGCTGTTTTTAAACCGAACTCGCTTAATCACAACAATTAAAAACTTGATGTCTTACGTCTTTATTTCTGGCAGGTCACGCAGGTTTCTCATTGCAAACGGAGCGTGGGCTGATGCGGTTTCGAGGCTAATGCTCATGGACGAATGAATACGGTAGTGACAACATATGCAAAAGGTGGGTTAATCAACAGATAACTTGTGTACGGTTTTGGTATTCTACCAGGTAAGCCATCACTTTGAGATTGTGTTTAATTGTTGGCGAACGCGGTTGTATGACGGTTAAGGCCTTTGATATGTTTCTACCTTTGATTCAAAATTTGTCGGGAGGCTGCTTGTAACTTGCCTCAAGTGACTGATAGTTCCTTCTTTCATATGAAATAAGTCTGGACTACCTTTAAAATTGATGATTGAAAGATTTGTTCCCAAATGAGCCGTAATATTGTATCAGGTTACAAAATTAAAGGTCTTCTCATCTCTCTTTGGTCTGCAGGTAAGTTCTTCACCAGTCATGTTGTTGGAACCGTGAATCTGTAACATCGGCGAAACCTGTGGCCAGGACTGACACTTTGTGCTGAAAAATTAGTTTCGCAACATACACGTAGGATGGAGACTCGTCTGGAGGTCTTGGTCATCTAAACCACCCGAACTACTGTTGTTGGGACACTGGTATGTTCATTTCTTGGACAATTAATATACATTCGTTGTCGGATTGCCCTCCATGGTTTTTTCGCACATAGCTTTCTTTTATAAATTATCGATTCCCTGATATTGCTCCGTCATTTTGCAGTTCACGCGTTAAATTCCCGTCAATCCGCCTGTTTTCAAAGCATCGACTCCCTACGGTGTTTTGGAGTTTGTGTGTCAACATGTCTTGGCCTCTAGATGCAATGCCCGAGGTATTTGAACTTCCGCCGCCAACATGAAAGTAGGAACTCATGGCTGTGTTTAAGAACTGGTATCAATCAAGAGTTATGAACTGCTGTACATGGATATATAAGACTGCTCTTTACTTTATTCATGTTAATTGGTGGCACTGTATTGTGATTCTCCATGGACAATGCAAATATCTTGGACAAGGCCCGTCCATGCTGTGTGGGCATTAGTAGTAACATGGTCTTTCCTCTTTTCCTCCTTTTTGCAAGTCCTGTAATAGCATCTTGGGACAGGCTTTCGTGAATGAAACCGACCAATGATGTGGGCCTTGATAACTTGTAAGCCTTTTGAAATAATTCGGAATTATTTGCATGGTGACTAGAATGATATTTGGAGATGTTAATCAATATCTTTGCTTCATTGCAACAGGTAACATTCTCCGGTGGCTCCGGCGCCTTCGTAGTTTGACGTTGCACTTCAAAAGCTTAGAAAATAATAGGGAGTTGTACCCTGAATTATTGGGAAAAGTTGTGAACCGTAGTGATTATTATTCGTATTCTTGTAATCAATTTGGGCAAAGTTGTAACAGGATGATATAATTGTTGAATGACTTCAAAAGATATTGCAAATTGTATGAGATTAAAATTGTAGTGTATTGTACTACCCCCTTGATGAATATAGCCGTATCACATGGTATGTAAGTAGCAGGGGTTAGATAAATTATGGCCTTGAATTTTCAACTTTGAGTCATATGCGTTGTAAAGAAAATGACTTGTCTCGCATGGAACTCACTCCTGGCATGCACTTAAAGAAAAAAACCATGGTCTATGTCAACAACGTGACCCCTTTAAGTTTACTAGAGCTTGCAATCACCCTCCAATGCAAATTAACTTCCACAAGATGAGACCTAATAGGTTTAAAAGTGATAGGTTTGGCGAGTCCCTAAATCACTTGATTTTGAATATGCAAATGCGGGTTTCAAACACATATGAACGATTCTGGAATCCTGAACCCAAGTTATCTCACACTAGAAAGCTACAAAGTCTTCAATTACCATGAGCTTGCGATCTTATTACTTGTATGAATCTCGTTTTTTGACGAACCTTTCTTGATGAAGAGAAGACTTGAAAGGGACCAAAATCTTGATCTAAGGGGACCTAATCACAAAGAATCCGCCAGAGACGTCCTTAAAGCAAAATAAACCTGCACACACTCATTAGTCGCGCATGAAAGTAAAAAGATAAAACGTGAGAAAACACACGAGGAGGTGGAGTCTTAAGGTCAAAAATTAGGGTGTGACAAAAGTTACACAATCAACATGAGCCATTGAGATCAATTGAGGCTCTAATCTTGACCATTCATGCTCCATGTGATACCAGCAAATGATTCAAGCCATTTTGGAGCCAAAATTAGTGCATTTTCGTGTACATGAAACTTGGAAATTTTCAATTCTTTGGATTTTGGTATGGACTGTTAGAGGCTTTGATTGGGCCTAATTATCATCAAGATCCATCATATATATTGTTTTGGCCATGAACAAACTCTCAAAAGTCCAAACTGGAGCCAAATTCGTCAAGTTCATTTTTCAAAAAGTGTGGAAAACTCAAATTTCGAATTTGAAGATTGAAGCTGTTTCAAGGGAAATTGTGAATTGAGAAAGCTTCCGTGGAGTTCAGTGAACGATTCTGGGCAATTACTTGCAATCTTGAGCTCCATTTGAAGGCTCAGTGGAAGTTCTCCACTAGGTAATTGAAATTCAACATTACACTCTTGTTAAGCATCAATTCACTGCCATTTTTGCATACTTGAGACGTAGGATCAATGTAGATCATTAAAATGTAAAACGAACTGGAATTGGTTGTGATTGTTGGATGGTGTTCATTTATGTTTGGATCTGGTTTGGCTTGTTTATGCATGATCTTGCTTGTTTGACAATTGATCTGTGATCTACGTGAGCTCTAGATGAGTTTTGGATCAAATTGAAGTGGTTTTCGTGAACTTTGAATTTTGATGTTCTTACTTGTTGTCTTCGGTTTTGGAGATTTATACATGATACGTGAGTTTTGAGGCCAGAAATGAGATCCTTGTGATCTCTAGTGCAATTTTGGTATGAAAATCGTGTGAAACAGTTGAGTATTGAATTCTGTATGTTGTTGTTGTTGATGCACGGTGGCCGGAGCTTTGGTAGGGGTGACCGGAGGTTTCAGTCCGGCCGGTGTATGTCTTGAGGTAGAAGAAGCTTACGTGGCGCTGTGAGGAGCGTTGGATGTGATTACTTTCCATCCTGACGGTTAAGATTAAGAGCTATCGTGTTCCGTGTTTGACTTATGAGCATGTGATTTCTTTTAAATTTCATTAATGTGTTGTTACTTTTTAAACCACATGATGAGAATACCATTTAATCAAGCGTCCCAGATTGAATGTCCATGGTATGCGCTTGTTGACCTATTGCATGTGATTTCCTAAGTTTATTTCTTTTTTTGATTTTTCTTGCTGGGCCTTGGGGCGCATTGCTATGCACACCCCCTAGCTGGGCCCAATCCATGTCTGAATTGGATTTTATTGCTATTTGTCACAACATTTTTTCTATTTTCTTATTATTTCTTTTGTGTTTTATTTTTTTTTTTCTGTTTTCAATTTTAATTAATTAAAATAGTTCCAATACTCAAAAAATTCACCAAAAATATTTTTAATCAACTTTGAAATGTCTACTTTTTTTTTGATATTTTTATTTTATTTTTCCATTTTATTTTCAATTAAAAAATGAATTAAGTATTGGAATTGTTTTAGTTGGTTTAAATTGTAACATGTCTTGTGTTTGCATTTATTTCTCTCATTCCTTTTTGATCTAATGACTAAAAATTGATCCTCATATCAATGATGAGTTGATTAATTTTTGAGGACCATTTTTCCCCTGGTTGTTGACTTTTGGGTTGACTTTTTGGGCTTTTCTTATTGCACTTGTTTCTTCCATTTCAAAGTGGTATCCAAATGATTTAATTATTTTGATGGTGCTTTGAAAGGAGACTTGTCTTTATTTCTTGGCCTCTGGTTGCCAACTTGTGTAGCTTCTTTGTGCATTTTATTTTATATTTTTTGAGCCCTTTTCCTATTTTTGAAGTGACTTACAAGTTAGGTCATCTCATAGGACAACTCACACAAGTGCTTGACCTAGTTTGGATTGGAAATGACCTTTTTGGATCTAATAAGCTCTCAAATATTCTTGTTTCACATTCTAGACATGTTGAGCTTGCTGTATGTTCATTTTTAGGTCAAAATTATGTTCATAGCTTGTTGTTTGATGCCTTTCTTTTTGTGTTTCCAACTTGAACTTCTAAATGATGCATGCTTGTTTCCTTTGTGCTTTGGCTTGCATTTCTTCTTGTTTTGTTTTGATATTGATTGTGAGCTCTCTTCTCTTCATCTTCTTTCGGTCCAATGACTTTGGAACCTCATTTAAGGCATCTTAGTCCCTCCTGAGGAGGTACTTGAAGTATACCTAAAATAATGGATCCTTGAGGACTCTTTTGTGCTTCTTTTGCACTTGGCTTGTGATGCTTATGGTTGAGTATCTTTTATGAGGCCCTTGCTGCCCTCATTTGGTCTCCTATCTTCACTTGGCTTTGGGGTTTGTTTTACCTTTCATTTTGGTTTGATTTTATTGGAGTGGTTGATGTTGCTTGACTTAGGTCATTTCATCCCACTTTTTGGTGCATCTTTGTGTGGTTTGCTTGTGTTTGTTTAAGTTCTTCTTGTGCACTTCTTCTTCTTCTCTTTTTTTGCATTTCCATATGCATGCTTGGTTGAGATGAGCTTGTGGAGGCTACTGCCCCACACTATTTTCCTCCCACTATCATTCTATGTGTTGCATTTTGTTTGCATTCTCATTTGCATATGCATTCTTCTTCTTCTTCTTTTTCTTCTCTTGCTTTTCTTTGCCATGCTCCCCATAAGTTCTCTAACCTCTTAAGGTTATGATAGACTTTAGGTGCCTCACTATGCATGATAACATTAGGTAGTTCCCTTTTGAATCCCAACCTTAAGTCCATTTTGCATGACAACCTTTAGGATTGACTAGTCTCCCATTAGTGTTCCTTCTTCTCTTCTCATCTTCAAACATTCATAAAACACTTAATAAAGGATGACAATTGTTGTACGCTATGAGCCTTAAGCCATTTGGGAAATGATAATTGGGTGGTTGCCTCTCAATTATCTAGAATGTTA
The DNA here is from genome assembly GCA_963859935.3 of Lathyrus sativus. Lineage (NCBI taxonomy): Eukaryota > Viridiplantae > Streptophyta > Magnoliopsida > Fabales > Fabaceae > Lathyrus > Lathyrus sativus. Next base: position 544,001,726 of record OZ012737.1, read on the forward strand.
GTGTATGTCCTTTGGACGATATACGACGCGTTCGCTCCTAGATCATAGTCTTTAGTGCAACATGAGTTACAAATCAAATTCAAAACACTTCTTCTCTTAAAAAACACAAAAACATTTCAAACCTTTTTCACCCTTTGGGGTTCTTAATCAGGAAAATCGTTTCATAAACAAGAGTATCGTTAACTTTTAGTTCCATCGCAAACGGTAACGCCTAAGTCTCCAAAGGTCGAGCTGCTTACACCAACTGCTAAAACTATCTGTTAACCCTACTCGGGCCTAAAAACTTTTGAACCAACTTGTGGTCCTTTTAGCCCAAACTACGTTTGCTCTGATCTTTCGTACCAGACGAAAGTACGTAGGCACGAGACGCGATGTCTCGGCGAGCAACCTTCCCCCTCCTTTAGCCATAGTTAGGCGAACTACGTTGACTCTGACTTTCCCATTGCACGAGGGAGTACGTAGGCACAGAGCGGCGATGCTCTGCTGAGTCAGTTTCTCTTTTCTTTCTCTTTTGTCCCTAAGCCTTTAGCTAGATAGTATCAATACACCCTTTTCTTAGATATACAACAATGTGTGGATCCCGTCGAGTACGACAGACGTGAGGGGTGCTAATACCTTCCCCTTGCGTAACCGACTCCTGAATCCAAACATGGTTGCGATGACCTTGTCTTTCCCTTTTTCTTTAGGTTTTTGCGATCGTTTCCTTTCCCTCTCTTTGGGATAAATAACGAAAGTGGCGACTCTTCTGTTTTTTCCGCCGGTTGTTTTTCGCAGTTGCGACAACACTCTTTAATCTTCTATCAAGAGCTGCTCTTCTAGGATTTCTCCTTCAGTTACTTATAGTAGCAGTCAGTCTTTGGGCCTGGGTGCATAAATCAGGTTTAACCATTACAAAACCTTTCTTCAATAATCTGAACGCTTGCCATTTAATTTAGGAACATTTTGTTTCGCTTTAGGGCTTCTAAAATGTTTCCTGTCTTTCAGCTTGAGCTTCTAATAAGTTTCCTGATTTCTAGCTACCAGAAAAACTAATATGCTCGCTGGATGTCATACGATCAGAGTCATGACATTCTGTATGACATTCAACTTAACTAACATTTAGCTACTTACCCTGCAAAATCCATATTATGTATGTAATAACACCAGTCATGACATACATAGATACTCTAATGCTTTGCCACAAAATACAGCCAATCAAGAGCACTTACAATAGATCTGTGCTGCTGGGAAACAATAAATCTTGCAAAATTGCAGGTATTGGATCTATGAGATTCAAGCTATATGATGAGTCAATAAGGTTATTGACTGAAGTCAAGTATGTACCTGACTTGAAGAGAAATTTAATTTCTCTTGGTGAATTCGACAGAAAGGGATATGTTTTTCAAGGAGAGAAGAGTATCCTAAGAGTCATGAAGGGGTCGAAGGAAGTCTTGAGAGGCGTGAAGAAACAAGGCTTGTATACCCTTGAGGCTAAGGTTGTAAGTGGTTCAACAAATGTTGCATCTACGAAACCTGTATCGAAGACAAAATTATGGCATATGAGATTGGGCCATGTCAGCGAAAGAGGCCTAGTCGAATTGGGGAAGTAGAACCTGCTAAGAGGTGACAAAGTCGAAAGTTGGAGTTTTGTGAATCTTATGTATTTGGTAAATCCTGTAGGGATAAGTTTAACAAAGGTAAGCAAAGACACATGGATCCCTGGATTACATTCATGCTGATCTTTGGGGGCCCGAAAGAAATGCTTCACACTCAGGTGGAAGGTATTTTCTATCCATTGTTGATGACTATTCTAGAAACCTATGGGTATTCATTCAGAAGACGAAGGATGAAACTTTTGAGAATTTCAAAAGTTGGAAGATTCTGGTCGAAACTCAAACTGACAGAAAGTCAAGAGGTTGAGAACTGACAATGGCCTTGAATTCTGCAAGGCATAAGACTGTAGCAGGTACTCCTCAACAAAATGGCTTAGCTAAGAGATTCAATCGAACAATCCTTGAAAGGGTTAGGTGCATGTTGATCAGTGCTGGATTGAAGAAGGTGTTTTGGGCGGAACCTATTTCGGCAGCACCTTACCTGATAAATAGATGTCCCTCGACTACCTTGGGAATGAAGACACCTGAAGAAGTTTGGTCGGGACATCCACCTCTCGACATACTGAGAGTATTTGGCTGTGTGGCCTATGCTCATATTAGGCAAGACAAGGTCAAACCTAGAGCTCTGAAATGCATGTTCATGGGATACCCTGAAGGAGTCAAAGCTTATAGGCTATGGTGCCTAGAGCTAGGTCACAGGAGGTGTATCACCAGTCGAGATGTAGTTTTCAATGAAGCAGAGATGGCTTTCAAGAAAACTGATAATGCTAACGAAGAGCTGGAACATGGAGAGATTCCTGTTGAGGTGGAGCATGTTGATGCTTAATTGCAAACCCCAAATGAAGTCGAAGAAGATGCAGAAGATGTTATCGAAGATGAGGAGATTGATAATGACTACTGTCGCTACTGCGAAAATCGACGCCGGCTATGACAGAAGAGTCGCCACCATGCGTTATTTATCCCACAAGAGGGAAAGGAAACGCTCAGAGTAAACCTAACGCAAAGAGGGAAAGGAATGGTCATCGCAACCAAATCCTGGATTCGGGAGTCGGTTACGCAAGGGGAAGGTATTAGCACCCCTCACGTCCATCGTACTTGACCGGATCCACGCTTGTTTTTTACCTAGGGGTGTGTTATTCTATCTACTCTAAAGGTCTGGGTAAAAAAAGAAAAGAAACCGACTCGGCAAAGTATCGCACTTTAGGCCTACGTATTCCCGTCTGAAACGAGAAATCAGAGTCAACGTAGTTCGCCTACCTACGAGATAGGAGGGGAAGGTTGCTCGCTAGGATATCGCATCTTATGCCTACGTACTTTCATACAGCATAAAAGATCAGAGCAAACGTAGTTCGGGCTACGGAAGACACAAGTTTGTCTGACTGTTTTTATCTCCTTATGAAAGGGTTTTTCTTGATTAAGGGTCCAAGCGGACAAAAATTACACTTTGATGTTTGTTTTCAGTCTTTTACGCAAGAACTGTTTTTTTATGATGTTTGCAATCTCTGACGCACTAGAGACTATGATTTGAGAGTGACTACGTCGTATGTCACCCTAAGGGTAACACACTAAGCAATCCTATTACTGAAGAGTGACCCTCCAGCAACCTTTCTCAAATAGCTTAAGGCTCGTGGCGTACGACATCGATTATCCTTATTACTGTGTTTTGAATTATTCTGAGATAGAAGAGAAAGAAGTCTAAAAACCTAGGGTTTGAAAGGGGAATCAAAACTACCCTAATGTTGTCATGCATGGATTACAACCTAATGTCTGTCATAATTCCCTCCTGCATAGAGGAAATCAGAGATCCTAGGGGATAAACGGAAAAGAAACAGCAGATATACAGTAAACGGTAAATATGCATGAGATGCAACAAAACAAGTGAGGCAAGGGAGTCCCACTCAACCTAGAACCTGGGAAAACAATAGGCAAAGTAAAACAGCTTCACTTCAAACCTAAAGGGCAAGCTGAACAAGCCAACAAACAATACAACAAAAGAAAATAAAACCCAACACCAGCTCATATAGCAAACCAGCTCCTACAGCAGCAACTAATCAACAGCAAGCCAATTGACAGCAACATCTTCAAGCAAGATCCCATTTTCAATTTCCAATGATATTCAAGCTTCAGATAAGCTCTTATCTCCAATAACCTCCAAACTTTTGGCAGGCACTGAATCCCAGTAAGTAGACAGCTTCAGTTGGTAGCAAAACCCTCATTTCATAGTTAACCAGCTTTGACAGGCCCAAGCTTCATCTTTACCACTCCTTAATGCAATTATTATCTTCAATTGGCTTATATCTTCAAGGCAAACACTCCCAGGAGAGGATAAGCTAAAATAGAGGAAGTTGGAATGTTAAGAGGCTTAATGATAACCCAGGGAAATCACTAAGATCTTATCACAGTAAGGGAGAGGTATCCTCAAGGTTCTACCCAATCAAAGAATGCTCTACATCTCTCCTAAGGAGAGATTGAACTTCTTTGGGGGACCTTATGTCATAGGATGGAATAGAGGCACAAGAAGCTCTCTATGTTTGACAGAAGAAATCAGTCTACTCTAGAGCTCTCCCTATATCTCCTATCTCCTAAGTCTTCATCAAGCAATCTTCAAGCAAGAGAATCTCCAAGCTCTAAACACCATTATTTGCCTTCAATCTTCTTCTATGTCTTCACATACTCCTCAAGCCAAGTACAAGCCCCAACACCCAAATAAAAGACCCAAAATCCAACAAACCAAACAATATCCCCAAAGGGAAACATACCAATATCAACCAAATTGCAAAAATGGAAATATTCATCATAAAATCCTAGATTAATTTCTAAGGGATCCTAACTAGGTACCCTATACCCCACATAAACCCCAAGGCCTAAATCAAACTAAAAACCCAAAAACTATGTGTTGAAATGCACCTATGTCAAGTTGAAACCCTAATTCTAGCATACTAAAGTTCCTTATTCAAAACTATCTAAAATTAAATCACAAAAATGTGATAAAATTCCAGGGGGAACCTAATACTATAATCTAACTATAGCAAAAAGAATTGCATCAAAATGTGAAGTGAAATGATCATACTAAATTCAGCAAGTTGCAATATCAAATGAAAATGAAATAAAAGCACTTAAACTTGTAAAAATGACATAAAAAAGAAAAATGCATGAATTAATCTTTTTATTCTTTTATTATTTTCTTGAGGTTTTAAGGAAAATGGGAAAAAAAACTCCCAATCAGAAATATTAATTTTTGAATTTATTATGAATTTTCAAAGAACTAGGTATGAAATGCAAAATTAAAGAAAATATGAAAAAAAATGACAAATGCGTGTGCCCAATAGCAATTATAAACAGTTCATACACCAACTGGGCCCAGAGAGGGGGTGTAGATAGCCAAGCGCGCTTAAGCCCAAGATACCATCAGAACTTAAGTGAAAATATTCAAGAAAATGGACAAACTCACGGTATGAATAGCAAGCCAATGTAGTGTATTTCCTAGTGGGCCTCTAAAGTGGGGTGTGGTTATCAAATAATTCACTTAAGCCCAAGCTGGCAACTTAATGAAACGGTGTGTATTAGATGCCTTTAGAAACTCTTCACAAACTGAGAGCAAATCGTGGCCCTTGGATGTTGTTTCCAGTCAAAGTCTAATGTTCATCTAACGGTCCTAGGGTTGTCTTCAACCTTCAAACTCTAAAAGGAGGGAAAAGCCATGGATGGAACAGAGTTTGAACTTCATCTTCTCCAAGTCGCATTCCTCTGATTCTCCATCAAAAATCAAAAAGAAAAACCCTAACTCACTTGAAATTTCACCCTGAATCTAACTATGCTAATCATGATCAGTGAAACTCATCCTAACTCAATTCACGATTGAATCCTCAGAAATTAATTCTCACCAAACCTAAAATTGAGTGGCCTAAACTCTTCACCACTTCATCCTGATCAATTCTAACTATCAACCTAAGATTCTATCATCAAGAACACCAAGATAATCGCATGAACAGAATTTATGTCATTCAACTAATTGTCTCTAAATCAATCCTAATGCTACCAGAAAGCTCCCTAGGATCATCTACATTGGATCTAACTATTCAAAGCCTATTGAAACTGCCAAAATCAAGCCATGGAGTGAAGTTTGCATACCTGCAATTTTGAGATAAACAGAGTGATCAAAGCTTCAAGATAAGCTTCAATAAGTTCCAGACACCTTCACCAACACCAAAAGATGCTTCTGTATGCAAAGAAAGAGATTGAAATGGCTTGGATTCTTGAATTCGATCTTGAGTTGCAGGCTGAGAATTCCAAATGCAAACACATGATTCTTCAGGGTTCTTGCTCAATAATCCATCTGGAATCACTCACATATGCTTGATCAAGGTTCTGAGATCAAAAGAATGGGCTGAAAGTGGTTGAAACTTGTAACTGATTTCTGTTTTGCAAATGGAAGGTTGAAAATGCAAACTCTCCAATCTCTCTCAATTCCCTCCAACTCAAGCTCTGAATATATATATATATATATATATATATATATATATATATATATATATATATATATATATATATATATATATATATATATATATATATATATATATATATATATATATATATATATATATATATATATATATATATATATATATATATATATATATAGAATGTGCTTGAAGACTCTAGAAAGTTCTGGATTGATCCTATGAGAAATTCACCATCTCATGTCATGAAATCTCATGTCATGCTATGTTCATACCAACTCATGATAGCAGCTTGTATTCACCTCATTCTGAGTCCAATTTCTCTCCAAATGAGATTTAGGAAGTGTTTGGATTGGATATAGCCTTGGTTATGCCTTGAAGATTGGTTTGACAATTGTTACTTATGATGCAAGTAACCAATTTACAAAGCAAGTCATAAAAATATCCCTCAACTCAAAAATGTGGCAATGTTAATGTTCTCAAAATGAATTTTACAATCAAATTGGTATGTCATATGGCTTGGTTTGGGTTTGTAGATCAAAAACCCCAATTTTCAACTTTGGTTTATTTAAAATTCACCTTCATTTTAGGCCATTTTTGTGACTTTGTGAAGCAAGCCATTCCAAACTCTCATGACCTCTTATCTAGCCTAAAAACATCATTTTGAACACATCTCATGTTGAACATTTTTTCATTTGAGGAGTGGAAGATAGAGATTTTGACATATGTTGGAAAATGACCTGTAATTCAACTTTCCCAAAATACCCCTGGGTTGCCAAGACCATAACTTGAGTTCTACAAATCCTCTTGAGGACTTCTAGTACTCAAATTAAAGCTAAGATCAAGATATACAACGATTATGTTGACCAAGAATCCATTTGAAAACTCCTTGATGGGAAAAAGTTGCTTGGAAGTCAAGTGACTTTCACAGATAAATTTCAGTGTCCTCTGATGACCCATAACTTGCAAGAACCATAACTTGAGTTCTACAAATCTTCTTGAAGACTTATAGTACTCAAATTAAAGATAATGAGAAGCTCTATAAGTTTAATGTTGACCAAGAATTCATTTGAAGCTTGAAGTTTTACTTATCTGGCTTGGAAGTGAGGCCTAAATTAGGGGATTTTACACTAAAACCCTAATTTAGTAACTCCTCCTCCTCTTGATTTTATTTGATTTATCCTTGGCACAACACCACACTTGTATCCACATATAAATTCATGAATCCCACATCCTTCAAGTTGGCCTTGATACCCTTCAATCAATAATTTGACCTAGGGTTGACCTAGGGTTGACCCAGATGAAACCCTAGTTGACTGTACTTCAACTCTGGCTCTTGTACTTGTATCAATGACTTGTATCATATTCAAAATGACCTTCTAGGTCTTCCATGATCTTTGTACACATTCCATACCCTCAGTTCATAGCCCAGTGATGATCCTCAACACACCTCAAATTAGGAGAGAAATCCACTGGTTGACCCTCAAACTTTTCAAAGCTTCAACTCATTTCTTGATTATTTGGATGGTCTTGAGCTTGAATAAAAAAACCCTTGATGTGCCTCTTTTGATAAGAATGGCACTTGATCCCTTGCTAAATGACTTGTTATTTTATGCTATGCAAATAATTAGACTATGTACATGACTTATTATGCAACTGACAATGCAATTAGAACATAAACCAGGTGAAATAGGTTGAGCAAATTTTAGGGTGCAACAACTACCTTCTAGCAAGAGACAGGTCGAGGAGAGTCATCAAGCCACCTCAAAGACTTGGGTATGCAAATCTTATAGCTTATGCCTTAATCTCTGCAAGTGAGGTTCTAGACGAAGAACCTAGAGACTATAAGGAAGTTATGAGGAGTCGAAAGAAGACTGAATGGATAAAGGCCATGGATGATGAGATGAAATCTCTTCATGATAACAACATTTAGGAACTGGTCAAGAAACCCGCTGGAGCATGGTTAGTCAATGTTGCGATGAGAATTGGATATCAAATTATTAATTAATTTGAATCTTAATTCATTGGTTCACCACCGGTCTTTTATTTGTCCAAAGGAAGGGAAAAAGATCGAATTACCCACAAAACAATGCAAATGCAAAAGCTAGAGAGTTTTAGGTTTGGAGGTTGGTTAAACTTAGAGAAGGTGCTAGCATCCTAAGTTTCTGTGGTACTCTACAAGAACCTCTTGTTTTATGTTGTTTATTGCTATGGGTTATCTGCTTAAAGGTGAAAGACCTAGTGGTTTAATTCTAAGTATACTCATCAAGACGTTGCATCTTGTACCTACATATCCTGACGGGAATGGAATTAAAGTATTTTTAGTTCCCCTAAAAGGGTTTGAGGAACTTTTTGACTGTTGGTCAAAGTTCCTAAGGGATAAAGGTTGTTGATTGATTGATCCTAGGAGAAAAGACGAGTCATCATCTCGAGGGAGAACACTCGACTTAACCACCACAACTTGTAGGATATGGTATTTGCATCGTCTTTGAGAAAAGGGCTCAAAACTCAGATTTATCAACGAGTATGCCACTAGCTCTCTCAAGCAGAAAAGATCATACATCTCGATAGTATTGTTATGGGGAAGGAGATTTACGTCTCGACTGTCAAGATGACTAACATCTTATTCTCTTGTAGGGAGAAAAGTTGTTTGAGTTGTAATAGTATTTTATATATGTTGTAAAAGATAAAAGAAAAGGTCCGCCTTATGAGGTAGGATCTAAACTTAAATTGATCGACTTGAGGGATCAAGGATCAAGCGGGAAAATGATGCAAGATGAGATGCATACACACAAGTATTAAGTCATGCGTAGGTTCTTCCTTTGGAAATACATGCATATAAAATAAATAATGATAAACATACATTCAGAACAACAGATAAAGAAATGCTAAAAATTAAAGATAAGCGTTGAGTCGTGAATAATTGGATGCGAGATCGGAGTCGAGAGATAGAAAGGGAGTGCGTTGATTAAGTTTTAGGCGATATTAATTTTAAGAAAGTAGTTATATTAAATTTTAGTGAAATAATGGTTATAAATTAGATAGGTTTTAAGAAAAAAAGTTTTATTAAATAAAATGGGTTTTTATTAAATGAAAGAAAAGTTTTGTTATTATTTAAATTATATGAAAAAAAAGGTTCTTATTTAGAATATGAACAAATAATTTTAATTAAAATAGAATGGAGTTATTTAAATTGATGAAATAAATTTGATGAAACAAAATTTGATTAGTCCGAGTGAATAAAAAGATAAAATTAGGAATAAGTTGAATTAAAAAAAGAGAAAATGACTAGTTAAATAAGTTACTTCAAAATAGTTAATTTAAATAAAAAGGTGTATTAGTTTGTTTTAATAAAAAGAAAATGGCTGATTAATAAATGATTAATTATTTGTTGATTAATTAAATAAAAATAATTAAGGTTGAAGATTAAGTTAAATAAATGGGTAGATTAAAGGTTTTAATTAAATTAAAAAGGTTATAAAGGTTAATTAATAAATTAATAATTAATGATTAGAGTTAATTAAGAGAGATTAAGGATAATGGAGGGTTAGGGGGAGGCGAATGGTTGTGTGTGGTAGTCCGTGTGGGGTGTATGGTGGGTGAATGAGGTGGATCATTGGATTGGTCTCTGTGATGAGATCAACGGTTGTGATGGCATGGATTTATGGTAATTACTAATGCACGCATTGGATTACAACATATAATAAAAAAAAGAAACCCTAGAAATCACTCCCTTTTCCCCCATTCCGCCGCTTGGTGTTCTTCCTCGACTTCACCATTTTTTTCTTTTTCCGTCGTTCTGTTATTTCCCTCTCTTTTACTTCTTCTCCTTTGCAACCTCATCTCTTCTATTTCCTACATAAATCAAACGAAAAAACAGAAATTAAACTGTTAGCGAAAAATATTTACAGTTAAAAAAATGGGTTTCGTTGCGGGGTTCCAATGACGGCTGGTGTTTTTCGGAGATGGAGAATGGGATAGTGAAGCTGAGGGTTTGAATTATAAACGACTCGCGGATGGCAGCGATGAATGAAAAGGGTTACGAGAAAGATAAGTTCTTCTCCTTTTATGATTATGTTATTATTATCATCTGAACCTAAAAAAGGGCGATGATGTGCTTTGCTACGGGCAAGGGTTTGTAAATTCTGTTTGTGGTTGGTGATGCTCCTTCGAAATCCTCTGTCATCTTCCAATTTCGTATACCTTCCCCATTTATATGCTTTGCGGAACTCTCTTCATAATTTTTGAATTAATACACATAATGCTGACTTGATTGCTTGGGATTATTGTCTGTTCTTGATTAGGAAAAAGAATATCATGTTGTCCTCAATTTATGAATGAATTGTCTGGTTTTTACTTTGCTTGGTTGTGCATTCTAAGTTTGTTTTGGAAAGGAACTAAAGGCCCTGATGTGTTGTCCGATTTGGAGTTGGTAACTTAAACTTATTGATGTGGATCCTTGCCTTGAACAATGGGGTGAGACACAGTCTTGAAATCCTCGGATAGTTCTCGATTCTTAGAATTAAAAAGAATTATCCATTTGTGAAAGAAGTAGGATCTTGGAAATAATGACTTGGCTTTTGAAATGGAAATCCTGTGAATACCATGGAAGCTTTGGTGGGACTAAATCTCTTTGGGTGGATATATTCTTGCATTATGTTCTTTGGATTTTGAAAGTGAATTAAGTGTCTCAAGAGATACACACGATTTCTTTTTTCCAAACTTGATATGCTTAATTCCTAATCTCAATACATCGAACCACTTGAATCCAAAACAAACAAAAACCAAGATTAATGCCAACATACGTCACTTAATCGTCTTGCAAATATTAAATTCAAAATCAGATATGAATGGACCTCGATCTGAATCCAAATTATCTCGCGCAAGAAAGCTGTAAGGCCTCAATTACCATGAGCCTGTGATCTCATCTCTTATACGAATCTCTTTTCTGGACAAACCTTTCTTGATGAAGAGGGAAAACTTGAGAAGGATCAGAACCTTGATTTACGGGGATATGGTCGTAAGAACCAACCCGAGATGTCTTTAAAGCCAAAATAATCATGCACACACTTGTTAGTCCTGATAAACATGCATAAAAGAGTATAAAGATAAAAAGTAAGAAAACGCACAAGGAGGTGGAATCTTAAGGTCAAAAATTAGGGTTCTACAGTCAGCTGTAAATGGATTTTCAAAGTTAAGGAAGGAATCGAAGGAGTGGCGTCGAAGAGATACAAGGCAAGATTGGTTGCTAGGGGGTTCACTCAAAAAGAAGGTATCGACTTTAATGATGTGTTCTCTTCTATTGTGAAGTACATATCCATTCGAATGTTGCTTGCCACAGTTGCATAGTTCGATCTTAAACTGAATAGATGGATGTGAAGATTGTGTTCTTGCATGGTGACTTAGATGAAACAATCCTGAAGGGTATGTCGAAAAGGGGAAGGAAGATTATGTGTGCAAGCTGAATAGATCCTTATATGGACTGAAAAAATCTCCTCGAGAGTGGAATAGAAGATTCGGCAAGTTCATGGCACGCATAAGTTTCATCAGAAGTCAGCTCAACCACTGTGTTTACTTCAGATTTTGACCAGGTAATTCATTTGTTATTTTGTTGCTCTATGTGGATGATATTCTAATAGAAATCAACAATGTCGAAGAGGTAATGAGGGTGAAGGTTGAACTTAATAAGGAGTTCAACATGAAGGATCTGGGATCTGCGTCCAGGATTCTTGGGATTGACATCCGAAGAGATAGAAAGTAGTCGAGATTATGCTTATCTCAAGAGGCATACCTACGAAAGATTCTCGAAAAGTATGGTATGTCGAATTCAAATCCTGTCGTGACTCCGAAAAACCCTTAATTCAAGCTGAGTATAGATCAGTGTCCCAGCACTGATGTTGAAAGAACTTATACGAGTAGCATTCCATATGCTAACATATTAGGTTCTTTGATGTATGTTATGGTATGTACTAGACCCAACATAGCATATGCATTAAGTTTTGTAAGCAGGTACATGGCAAATCCTGGAAAGGATCACTGGAAAACATTGAAGTGGATTCTAAGGTACATAAATGGGTATCTGAATAGAGTCCTAATTTATGGTGGAACCTTGGGTGAAGATAGCCTGCACTGCCGCTTGGGCCTCTTTGAGCGAAGACATGGCCACTTCGGGCGCTTTGCTCACAGCAGACACTTTGTCTTTAATCTTTACCGTCTCATAGGTTTGACAAAGAGTCTCATGGATTTCACCATCCACCTCAACGTACTTAAACGAAGATAAATGACTGATCATTATATCTTCCTCTCCGCATACGGTGACAACGCTACCATCCACCATGTATTTGACCTTCTGGTGCAGCGTGGAAGTTACAGCTCCTGCCGAGTGAATCCATGGACGGCCCAACAAACAGCTATAGGCAGGCTGAATGTCCATAATATAGAATACCGCATCAAACACCTCAGGACCCACCTGGATTAGCAACGTTACCTCCCCGAATACGGTTCTTCTGGTACCGTCAAAAGCACGTACTACCAAGTCACTTGGTGTGCAGATTAACCCTTTCATGTCCAACTTCATCAGGGCCTTCTTCAGAAGCACATTCAAAGATGATCCTGTATCTACCAACACATGAGACAGGATGACTCCACAACATTCAATTGAAATGTGCAACGCACAATTATAATTCCTGCCCTTCGGTGTCAAGTCCAAATCTGTGAAACCTAGACTGTTACCTGCATTGAAGTGCGCTACAACCCCTTCGAGTTCGTTAGCCGCAGTTTGTTGTAAGTGATCTACTATCTTGTAGTCACTTTTTCTTATCAATCTCATGAACTCCTCCGCTTCCTTCTCCAAAGAACTCTTCTCACCAGCTTGAGATGTTTCTTCCACCACAACTTTCTTACCCTTATTAGCTCTTTCAGCGACCACTTCAGGTGACGAGAACACTCTTCCACTTCGAGTGATTCCCCCAGCTCCCACTAGATTATCCACTAAATCAACCGGCAAGCTCTTCAATTCCTGCTTTTGTCCATTACAATATACCTCCGCTCCGTAGTTCCACAGAATTGCATTGGTACTCTCATACGGCACAGGCCCAACTTTGGTGATAATAATGGTTGGCGGTCTAGGTGCAGAAATTGTTATAGTTTTGTATGGAATCGAGATCGTTGCAACCTCATTCCTTTCCTCAACCATTACCTCTTCAGACTTCTTCTCAGCAATCCGGTCAAATTGCAACATTCCATCATTCATCATACCCTGAATACAGCTTTTCAACTCTACACATCCCTCAGAATGACGCAAACATTCAACACACGATTCATTACAGCCCGGGAATATCCCTCCCTTCAACAACTTTTCCTTTACAAAGCCCAACGGCATCTTCAAATTATTGACATCAGTTATCAGATCTAAACTCTCGTCTTCAATAATTGCACTGACTCCGGTTGCCCCATGGTTGGGCATGGGGTTCTGCACGACATTGGGAGCGTCGTGAGAAAAATTTATTTCTATGCTATCCACCAGATCCTGAACCTTGTGTTTAAAGGCCTTGCAGTTATCAATATTGTGCCCAGGTGCCCCGGAATGGAACTCACAATGAGCGTTTGCATCATAACCGGGTGGTGGTCCTGTCAGAGGAGCTAAAGTCCTCTTCTGGATTAACTGTAATTGTAGCAGATGTTGAAGCAGTTGGGAATAAGGCATCAGAGGTGCATCAAATTGTCTATTTGTTGTCCGACCCCGATCCTGAAATCTTCTATAACCCTGTTGATTCTGTTGTTGGTGCTGTGGTTGTGGTTGTTGTTGAGGAACAATTGGAATTGTGATACTAGCAACCTGTTGTTGCTGACGATAAGATGGACGCTGATTTCTACCTCTACCACGAGAGCTAGACACTGCATTAGTCTCACCTTCACGCTTCTTATTTCCGAACACCTTTTTACCTCCTCCTCCAGCTGAGGGCACCTCACTAGATTAGATCTTTCCCAACTTTATACCATTCTCTACCCTCTCTCCAGTGATAATCAAGTCAAAAAAGCTACTAGACATGTTACTGATAAGCTTCTCATAATAGACACCAGGAAAAGTAGCTACGAACAGATCAATCAATTCACGCTCCACCATCGGAGGCTGCACTCTCGCTGCAAGTTCACGCCACCTCTAGGCATATTCCTTAAAGCATTCACCGGTCTTTTGAGACAAATTCTGGAGTTGGACCCTGTTAGGAGCGAGGTCACTATTATACTGATAATGCTTCACGAAGGCTTCAGCTAAGTCTCTCCAACTGCGAATATTAACAGGCTCCAGTCCTATATACCACTCAAGTCAGGGTCCAAACAAGCTATCTTGAAAAAAGTGCATGAGCAATTTTTCGTCATCCGAGTAAGCAGACATTTTGCGGTAATAAGAATGCAAATGGACCCTTGGGAAAGTAGTTCCCTTATACTTGTTAAAGTCAGGGACTTTGAATTTCAGCGGGACTTTCAGATCTTGGATCAGCCCCAGATTGGCCATGTCTAGCCCCATGGAATTTTGGTTCTCATAGCTCTTCATTTTATCCTCCAGCAATTTGAACCTCCTATCAGTCTCAACTGGCAGCTCAGCCCCAATATCCCTCATTGAAAAAGCATCATCCTGTTGATCCTCATCCCATTGAGGAGCATTCCCATGAACAACATAAGGAATAGGAATAGGAATTGCAGCTTGATTTCCTCCGCCCGGAGGTACCACTGTTGGGGCAACAACGTTGGCACGAGGTGTACCAATCTCATTGTGAGGAAGATTAGCAGCGACCCCTCCATGAAGCACACCATTATTGCCAACACGAACAATCAATGGTTGGACCAGAGTCCTTAGTTGCTCCTGGCCATTTGCCACATCCTACATGAGCTCCATAAACTGAGCCATCCTATCTCTCATCTCCTGCATCTCAGCTTGTACTTGTTCCATGACTCTGCGCTGATTCCCTCTTGTGGTGTACTGGTGAGTAGTCTGGCTGTCTATCCTGAAACAAACTAACAAACCAACAAGAATAAGATCAATGGTTCTACTGCACCTACTATGAAAAAAATACTATGCAAAATGCAGACATGTATATATGCAACAGAGAAATTTCCTCCAACAGCTCCTGTGTCTCAAGATGGTCTGGTCTGACGAGTAACCCCTGAATGAACGCCTCTCTCTGTCTGATAGTGGTTTGTAAACCCTCAACATAGTCTTCCCAGGCTCCCTCACCAAAGATTTCCTCTAGATTGCACCTCTTCGAATCAGCCCTCATCTTGTAATCCTCCAAGGTTGCAAAAGCTTCGTTCAACCTGCAATCACTGTCACTTCTGAGTGAAGCTTCATCTACAATCCTCTCATCCTTTGCCCTGAGCTGAGTCTTTAGTCTAGTAATCTGCTGCTTCAACTTATCCTCACGCTCCTGGTTGTTGGAAAGAGTAGCATTCTGCTGATCATTAAACTTGGAAATCTCCAAATAAGCCCTATCCAAGTCCTTCTTCTTAGAAGCGAGAACATCACTGACAGCTTTCAGATCCAAACCCAAATGTTTACGGGAACAAGTCTCCTTGGTCAAATATGTACCCAATCTATTCACAAGCTCAGTCTGCTTCTTGAAAGAGTGCACAACTTTAAACTTCTCACTCTGAAGCTGAATGATCTCTTTCTCTAACTCTTCATTAGCCTTCTGAAGCCCTCTTTCTCAGACCACAATTGGTTGTACTTCTGGATATCCACAGTGGTAGGTTCCTCAATCATGAGAGGATACAATGGCTCTACAGACGGGAAAGGCATCAGTAACCTCTTTGCTCTATCCTGGATCCAAGTCAAATAAGGGTCGTAGGCTCGACTATTACTCTTTCCCAGGAAAGCCTTCCCTTTCCTATGAAAACTACTCCAAGCTCTCTCCATTCTAGCCAAATTATCACCCTCCAGCAATCCAGTGAGATACAGAGATTCCTGTATCTCCTCTTCCTTAGGAGGTCTTCTCAGCGCGTATCCAAACTGCCTAACTAACAAAGATGGGTTATAGTTGATGCACCCTTTCCTTCCGACCAAAGGGACATTAGGAAATCCACTGCAACTATAAACAACCTCTGTACCCAACATATCCCTATCAAACCAGATGATGTTATCAGTAGTCAATCCCATCAGTTTATCTTGCCATTCTGAAGTACCAGCAGTAGCGACAAATGGACCTGTCTTGGGAAGATGACTAGCAAACCACTTGTAAAACAAAGGAATACAGCAAGATACGTTCTTCCCTCTCTGGCTCTCATTCTTGTAGTGAACAGAATGATAAATGTCGCCTAAAAGCGTAGGTACCGGATTCCCTGAAGCAAATATGTGAAATGCATCCAAGTCTACAAACTCTGGAAGGTTAGGAAACAACATGATACCATAAATACACAGTGCTAAGATAGCGTTAAACACAACCCAACAACCATCTTTGGCAAATTGTTGAGCTTTGTCAATCAAAAAAGGCAATGGAAATCCAAACACCCCAGTCCTCTTAACCACCTCCCCTGAAATCTCAGAAACATCAAGATGAAGAGCAGCAACAAGCTTAGCCAGATTAGGCTCAACATCAATGTGATAGAATGGCATCTGGTCTAAGATAGAAACACCCAACAACACTGAATACTCCTCTAAGGTAGGTGCCAGAACATAATCCGGAAAAGCAAAGCACCTCAGCTGTGGGTTATAAAACTGCAGAAGAGCATAAAGGCCATTTAATTCAAACTTAGAAGCTTTACAGATGAAACTTAAGATTCTCCCATATTCTCTCCTGAAATCCTCCATCACACCATGATCAGCCAAAGAGATGAGCTTTAGCAGGGGTCCTATCTCCAGATTCGGGAACTTATATAACACATTTTTCTTCAAACAAGGTTCCATGCTGACAGTGTATTAGCAGACTAGAATCAAGGAGAAAAGATACACCTGCAACATAAATACATGTCAATGAAAATGCAAAATGAAAATTCAAATGCAAATGCAAACAGGGGATCAAGATTGTTGGGTTGTTGATTAAGAAGAACTAGTGTTTCGCTTTAACAAGAGCATAACACTGTCACTGATAGGAACCCCTTGTATCAAGAACACAGATTCATGCTGCAAAGAAAACCGGGTAGTCTGAAAGTCAAGGTTTCCTGCATAACTCAATCCCTCTCACAAGTATGGACCTATCACTGACAAGGTTTGGAATCATATGCGGTCATCAGTGTCACAGACTTTCGAGAAACGATGATACGTTCACCATTTCTGGTTTGGCATCATAGTCTGACGAAGAGGCCTCACTTAGCTGATTCCCAAATGATTGGTCTCCAGAGTCAACAGTTTCGTGATCCAAAACTGCCTTCCGACTAATGTACATGATAGGATACCTTCACAGAAAACCTCGTCTGAACGCGAATTTCATGGGGACTAATGCATGCTGAAACATACAGGTCTGTTTCACCCCAAAATTTGCCTAACCTTTTTCTTTACCTAGCTTGTGTTTCATTGCATTCATTTTAGCATTATCATCTGTATTGCATTGACATGTGTGCAGGAGATCAAGAGGTATGACTACCAACAAATGGCTACACAAGTTTATGAAGCTATCTAATAGTCCTTATTCAAATATCCAAGGGTTGATATCCTCATCAAAGAAGTCAAAGATGCTTAGAGAGAGTGGTTGAATCCAAGAATGCATATCTCCTAACTTGAAGTTAGGGGAGTTATTCAGATGATTCTAGATCCATGGAGTTGGACTTGAAGCCTTGATAGAGCTCATAAGAAGTATTGAAAGTCATTTTGAAGCCTAGACAGGTCATTATGCAAAGTATAAGAAGCTACAACCAAGATTGGTGCAATTAGGGTTTCATCTGGTCAACCCTGAGTCAACAGATGATTTGAAGAAGGTTGAGACCTAATTTCAAGGCCATGTGATCATGGGTTGATGTGTTAAGATGCCCAAGGGATGAGTCCAAGGTCAACTCATCATGAATCAAGAGTGTGAGGAGTTCCTAGGCTAGGGTTACTATGCTTGACAGTGTAAAATCTCCTGGTTTGGTGCCTAACTTCAAGACCACATAACTCAAGATGTGATTTTCATCTCACCTTGACCCCAACATTATTGTTGTATAGCATGATCATAGCTTTAATTTGAGTACTATAAGTCCTTGATAGGGTTTATAGAACTCATGTTATGAAGCAGACAAGTTACAGGTCATCAGATGAATGTGAATTTGGAGCTTGAAAGTCAACCAACTTCCATGCCACTTTTGACCTAGAAGGAAGCTTCTCCTAAACTTTTGGCTAACATGAATGTTGTTCCTAATCTTCGTAGCTTTTCAAAAAGTACTAGAAGTCCATGATTGGATTTGTAGACTCAAGATACATTGCTTACAAGACAAGGGTATTTTGGGAAGTTGAGATTATAGGCCATTTTTGATTATGGGTCAATTTCACCATCTTACACACCTCAAATGAAGATTTGTTCAACTTGAAAGTTGTTCAAAATGATGTTATTTGTCTAACCATGCACCAATAATCCATTGATATGGATTAAAATGAGAAGAGTGTGAAGAAATTTTCATGAATGAATCATTAAAAGGCTTTAAATGAGAAAATTCCAAATTTATTCATATTGGTGCAAAATAGTGCAATTTGGTGCATTTTTTGAAGGTAAATAATATTTGGAATAGATTGGTATTGGTAGAATTCAAAATTAAAGCACATTTCATGGACAATTTTGAAGTTTCTTAAGATTGAAGTTACATGATCAAGACACGCCATTGATTGGAGTTAGGGAAGTAATCTCAGCCCGTCATCCTCACCAACATCCAAGCAATGAATTTGAGTCAAATTGAAAGGAGAAAAAGAGATGTATACGTGCATTACCATGAAGAAAAAAGAAGAAAAATTGAAAAGTGAAATGGGCTGTGTGGGCCATGAATGGGGCTGATATTGATCCCAACATCCTCTATATAAGCCATGGATCAGTTTCAGATGAAAAAAGAGGCAATTTGGAGGGATATTCTGTTAGAACAATTGAGACTTTGAAGCTTGAAGAGTGAAGTTCGAGTTTGGAGATTGAGGCGAAATCAAGAAGAATTGAGCATCAATATTGATCAAGCATCATTCACTCATTGATTCTGCACCTTTTGAAGCAAGAATTCACACTTGAGTGCCATAGTTGAAGCTTCTGAACAGGTTCTTGTTTCTCACCATTGCTCTTAATTTATGCGCATTTAGGTTAGATTAGATATGTGGTTAGGTTGCTGATGTTACCTAGATGATTTTAGGATTGAAATCGTGGCTGATTAGGATGATTCTTGATATGGTGCCATTCCTTTAGGGCTTTGGTTTAGACTTGTTCTTGGATAAAAGTGAAAATGGAGTATAGATTTATGATCTACTAGTCAAGGCGAGCAAGTTGATGTAAGAGATCATAGGTTTTGGTTAAGTTTGTGAACCTCTGCATTTTTTGGTGGCCGGAGAAGATGACCGGAACAACCATGGGTTCATCTTCTCCGGGGAGCTGTGAAATATCCCCTCAGTTCTCAATTTAAATCATGACCTTAGGATCTGAGTGAAGAGCTTGACTAGTCTCCCCATCGTGTGGATCAGATTCCATTTCATTTTGAACTGAGGTTGACCAGCATATGTGGCATGTGTGGATCCATTGGATGAGTGGACTGGTATGCTTTAACTGAGATTACCTCATAGTTTAGCTTCTAAAGTGAACTTTAGCTAACTTTAAGCTTCTAATTCCTTCTTGATAGAGTAGAGCTTAGGTTGATACCTATTTATAACAATTGTTAAGCCTTGATAGAGTTTCTGAATCCATTTGGTTAGGTGATCCTTGTAGCTAATCATTAGGGTTTCCATTAAAACCTTTAGGAGGATGATTCCCTTTCTAGCTTTGCTTTGCATTGCTCATAATCATCCATGATTGGTTGAGTGTCATGATGGATACCTTTGGTATACATCATGCTTCCCATGATTCAATTCTCAGGGATTGGTTGAGTGTCATGATGGATACCTTTGGTATACATCATGCATCCCATCATTTCTTAATTAATTGATTGGTTGAGTGCCTTGGTGAATTCCTTAGGTTTTCACCATGCCTCCCATCACCTAGAATCTTCTTTGTCCTATTGACATGGGATCCCTCTTGGGAGATCCCGGCCTTCCTTAGGAAGTGCTCTGTGCATTCCTCAAGAGGTTGAGGCTTTGATGGACTCCTGTACTGATGTACATTGCCTTGGCACCTTAGATTGATATCTAGGTCCATTCCCTAAATCATTCTTTGTCCTATTGATAGAGGATCCCTCTTGGGAGAGCCTAGCCTTCCTTAGGAAGTGCTCTGTGCATTCCTCAAGAGGTGGAGCCTCTAATGGACTCCTGTGCTGACGCACCTTGAGCTAACACCTTAGATTAACATCTAGGATCTACCCCAACTCCTTTATCTGTCCTATAGACATAGGATCCCTCTTGGGAGAGCATGGCCTTCCTTAGGAAGTGCTCTGTGCATTCCTCAAGGGGTTGAGCCTCTGATGGACTCATGTGTTGACACACATCAACTAGATGTAGCCTTGGGATGACTTACTTGTTGCTATTCTAGTCTATTTCTCGCTCCTGATGGATTGTGGCGTGGTTGTTTGTTTGTCTGTTGCTTGATGCATTAGGATAATCTCATGCATAGAGTATTCTAGGCTTAGGTGCATGATTGCATTGAAAGGTTGAGTTGATCTCCCTTTGCTTGTTTGCATTAAAGGTTGAGGTGAGCCTCCTTTGCTTGTGTGTTTCTTTTTCTTCTGTGCTTGCCTTGTTTGCATTAGAAGTTGAGGCTTCCTCCTTCTGCTTGTGTTGATGCATAACATATTTACATGTCTTTATCTCAGTAGCTTGATAGCTTTGTACTCACCTGCTTAGTGATTTTTGTTTGTGTTTCCCATTGACATGATCCCTTAGGATTCTCACTTCCTTGTTTAAGGAAGTGATGATAGACTTTTAGGTTGAAACCTTTGCATGATAACATCTAGGAGTTCCCTGTTTCAAACTCACACAATAGGATGAATTTATTGCATGACAACAGTAGGAATCTTGATAGTTTCCCCTGTAGAGTTCTTCGTCTTTCTCATCTCCAAAACAACAGTAAACACCTTAATAAAGGTTAATAAATATCGTACTTTACGAGCCTTAAGCTACTCAGGGAATGATTGTTGAAGGGTCACTCTTCAACAGTCAGGATGTTTAGCCTGGCACCCTTAGGGTGGCATGCGACGCATTCACTCCTAAGTCATAGTCTCTAGTGCAGTATGAATTACAAACATTCATAAAAAACACTTCTTTCATAAAAGACTCAAAAACAAACATTCAAACCTTTTTTCCCCGTGGGCCTGTAATCAGAGGAAAACCTTTTCTGATGAAAAAGAGTGTCGTTAACTCTCAGTTCTACCGCAAACGGTAACGCACGAGTCTCCAATGAGCGAGCTGCATACACCAAACTGCTGGAACTGTTTGTTAACCCTACTCAGGTAAAAACGGATGAATCAATCTGCGTTTCGTTAGCCCGAACTACGTTCACTCTGATTTCTCTGATGAGAATATGTAGGCGCAAGATGCGATATCTTGGAGAGCAACCTTCCCCCCTTTACCCGTAGTTAGTCGAACTACGTTGACTCTGATTTCTCGTTCTCTGACGAGAATACATAGGCACGGAGCGCGATGCTTTGCCGAGTCAATTTTCTTTTCTTTTGAACTAGCCTTGATAGGTAGATAGTTAAAACAACCCATCAGATAAACACAACAAGCATGGATCCTGTCGAGTACGATGGACGTGAGGGGTGCTAATACCTTCCCCTTGCGTAACCGACTCCCGAAACCAGACATGGTTGCGATGACCTTGTCTTATACCTTTTCGTTAGGTTTGTTCCGATTGTTTCCTTTCCCTTTCTATGGGATAAATAACGAAAGATGGAGACTCTTCTGTTTTGCCGGCACCTTATTTTCGTAGTAGCGACAGCTGGCGACTCTACTGGGGACGAATAACTGCTAGGGAATTTTTCCATCCCCTACGCTGGTACCATTTCCCATCCCCTATGCGATTCAATCCTAGTGCTTGCGCGTTTATCTGTTGGGTTTGCATTTATTTTATCGCACTTTACATTCCTGCACTTTACTTTCAGTATAACATGATTATTTGCTGTGCTGTTGTGGGAGGGACATTCTGGTGAGTGATAAGCCAAAATCCAGGCTTGAGAGCATACATAGCTTTAGAGTGGAGATTAGTGGTGGACCTGTATGCTTAGCATGCACCAGTCCCCATGAAATCCACGCTCAGACGTGATTCTCTTTGATGACTTCTCTTCTGGCCCTTAGGGCTCGACGGGGGGTTGGATCTGAGGGTTGTCGACTCTGGGGACCGATCATTTATGACTCAGCTAAGTGAGGCCTCTTCAGGGAGTGATGATGCCAAACCAGAAATGGTGGACGTATCATCATTTCGTGAAAGTCTGTGACGCTGGGAAACACATAGGATGCCAAACCTTGTCCGTGATTAGGTCCATACCTGTGAGCAGGGTCGGGTTATTGCAGGAAACCTTGGCCTTCAGACAACTTGGTTTTCTCGACAGTGAATCAGCATTGTTGGTATCATAGGGTTCTTATCATCAGAGATGTGTTTGTTCTTGACAGAGCAGAATTATGGTCCTCTCCAGTCAACAGTACAGCAACCTTGATCTCCAGCTTGCATCATCTAGCATTTGCATGATTGCATTTTCATTTGCATATCATTAACGTGTGTCTGTGTTGTAGGTGCATACTTCACCCCTGGTTCTAGTGATCTTGCTTCCCTTGCCATTATGGAGACTCTTAAGAGAACTATTGCATACAGATTTCCCACACCAGATGTTAGTGCCATCCTGAGTTTGAAGACCCTGGCTGATGAGACAGTTTTGGCAAATTTCAGGCAGACATATGGGAGGTTGTTGAAGTATGTTTACAAGCCCTCCGCCCACGAGATCAGTGGTTTGTACACGTTGCTACAGTTTTATGAGGCTCCACTGAGATGCTTCCTGTTTCCCGACTATGTTTTGGCCCCTACTCTGAAGGAGTATGCTGACTTGATAGGCATTCCTGTTAAGGATCAAATGTCTTTTCACCATGTTGACACTGAGCCTAAGTTGGCTGACCTTGCAGCTATCTTGCACTTGGAGGAGACTGAATTGAGAAGAGAGTTCACTCGGAGGAACAAGATGTATGGTTTCCCTCTATCTTTTATGGTGGAAAAAGCTCATAATTTTCTAAGAAAGGTCGTTGGGATGTGTTCAACGCTATTCTAGCTTTGTGCATATACGAGATTGTGTTGTTCCCGAATCTTCCTGACTTTGTAGATGCAGATGCTTTCTACTTGCTTGCCTCAGGGAATCCGGTTCCCACTTTGCTTGGTGATCTGTATCATTTTGTCCACTATAAGAATGAAAACAGGAAAGGGAAAATAGTGTCATGCTGCACTCCTTTGTTATACAGGTGGTTTGATAGCCACATGCCCAAGAGAGGTCCTTTCGTTTCTTCTGCCAGCATAGTCGAGTGGTATGAACGCCTGATGGCTTTATCAGCCGAAGACATCACCTGGTTTGACCGGGATATGCTTGGAACTGAGATTGCTTATAGCTGCATGGGTTCCATAATGTTCCGTTGATTGGACGTAAGGGATGTATTAAATACAACCCAGCCTTGTTGATCAAATAGTTCGGGTACGCCTTGAGAGGTCCACCGAAGGATGAGGAGGTGCAGGAATCTCTGTACCTAAACGGGTTGCTTGATAGTGACATGCTGACCAAGCTGGAGCATGCTTGGACTAACATCCACAGAAGAGGAAAGACACTGTTGGGTAAGAGCAACAGCCAGGCTTATGAGCCTTATCGGGGTTGGGTTCAGGCTAGAGCCAAACAGTCTTTGATGCCATTTCCTCCAGTGGCTCCTCCGGTTCCCCTCATGAATGAGAAGCCTACCACTATGGACATCCAAAAGTATGAGCAGGTAGTGGCTGAAAAGGAAGAGTTAAAGAAGGCTAACGAGGAGTTAGAAAAAAGAACTTGTTCAACTTATAAGCGAGAGGAGCGAAGCCGTCTATTCCTTCAAAAAACAGACCGAGTTGGTGAACCGGCTAGGCACAGACTTGACCAAACAGAGGGCTGAGCGTGAACGCTTAGGTTTAGATTTTAAAGCTGTTAACAGTGTGTTGACCACTAAAAAGAAAGACTTGGATAGGGAGTATCTGAAGATATCCAAATTCGAGACATGGTGGAACAACGCTCTGACTAGCCACAAAGAGCGAGAGGAGAAGTTGAAGCAGAAGATAGCCAAGCTAGAGATCTAGATTAAGATCAAGGACAAGAAGATAGAGGCTGAAGCATCACTTCGACGAGACGTTCAGTACAGATTGGTTGAAACCAAGGCAAACCTGCAGGATTGTCAACTCAGAGCTGATGCTAAGAGGTGCAGAGTGGAAGACTGCTCTGGAGAAGGTGCTTGTGAGGACGTTGCCAAGGATCTCCAGGATACCATCAGGCAGAGGGGTCTGTTGATCCAGGGTTTGCTCACCAAGCCTGACCATCCCAGTACGAAGAAGTTATTGGAAGATTTCTGTGCCTGTAGCCGCACTTGATATCTTTGTATTTCCTTGTATCTTTTATACATTGATATGCTGACCACCACCAGGCTTGTTGGTTGGGGTCACACTTGTTGCTTCAGTTGTATTTGATTACAGTTGTACGCTGCCCGCGTGGGTTTTTTCATATATATATGAGGATTTCTTTCCGTGATTGGATGTCAGACTTTATTTGTCTTGGAAACTAGAATCAGGGGGAATCTTTCCCTAGGCACAGACACGCGTTTGTACTTGCATAATCATTTTGCATAGCATGTGCCTCTGGCTTATTTACCTTACCTTTTGTGTTTTACAGGTTGTTTCAAGATTGTCTCAGATTGATCCGAGCAATGGAACAGGTACAAGCGGAACTGAAGGACGTTCAAAGCCAGCTGAGGCAGGTTATGGGGGACATGCAAGCATTGCGCTGGGATCAAGATGCGCTCAAAGAGGAGAACAACCAACTTAAGAGTCAGGTGGGTTTAATGGCAGAAGTGTTAAGGAACATACTTAGAAGAGAATGTGAGCAAATGCCCGAAGTGCAGCCGACATACTTGCTCTACAGGTGTCTGAAGAACCTGCGCTAAGGCATGATAGGCCTAGAAGATCCTCTGCACAGCTTGAAGCTCAGAATGTTCCCCGTCAGCGGCCACGTCTGGTTCCTCAATACAACCCCAGAAGACGTAGTCAAAAGACGAAACTATCTGACAGAATCCTCGATCCAATCCCTTTTGGATTATGCTCAGTTGGTGCAACTCTTGCTCCAACATCAGTTGGTTAAACCTCTAACTTTGGCTCCATTGACTGAGGAACTACCACCCGGCTGGGACGTAAACGCCCATTACAAGTTCCACTATGGATCATCGGGGCATGATGTAACGAACTGTAAAGCTTTTAAGCATAAGGTTCAAGACTTGATTGATTCGAGAGCAATTGAATTCGTGTCGGGCAGCATGAAGGCATCAGGCAAATTCATCCCTTATCACGCAAAAGAGATGGATATTCCCATTCCCTCACCTGAAGTTGAGAAAGATCAGGAGTATATTGTGCAGTCTTTGAAGTCTGAATCGCCTCGCCTACAAATTTTTCCTGTTCCTGGATCGAGCTTAAGGATGAAAGCCCCTGAACAGAGAGAGTCCTCACTAGTTCAGACCTCGTCTCCAGATGTTTCTGTCGTTCAGAATCAGCAACCTCTTGCTCCATTGCAGCAAAACTATCGGAGCCCGAATCAGAGTCGACCTCACAACAACCGCTCATCTGATCGAGTCTGAAGACTTCAAAGGGTCGCTCCCCTCAGCAGCAAATAAGGGTGAAAGCCCAGTTCCTAGAAGCTGGCAATCTGCATTTTATCATGGCATTTCTTTACATTTGTAGTTTCTTTCCTGTTAGAATGCAAATTTCGTTTGTAAAGCATGTTGTTTTTCAATTGATATTGATAATGAAATAAATATGCATGTTTTGAACTAATCCATTCGTGTTCACTCTATTGCTTTCTTTTATTTCAAACACTTATTTAAGTGGAATCCGGGGAGGATGACGAAATCCAACGACGCGTAAGCTTCCGATGCTATGCTTTTGAATAAAAAAGTTGTTGATGATGTACAGGCATTGTTTCAAATCTCAAACACCGGAGATATAAGGAAGATAATCCCCTATTAACCCCTTTGATTCGAGTAGTAGGAGTTTCTTTCTGAAGATAGAAAACCCTCAATCTTAACCTGTGGCAGGGTAGGTGTCAGTTAATTGGACCAAGCGTTCAAATTACAAAAGCAGTGCCCGTTCGAGGATCAATCACACTGTTATAGGTCGTACCTAAAAAACCATGATGGTTAAACCTGGCCGATCAGGAGTGAAACAGTCACAATCTCTTTAACAAGTCAGGCGAGCCGGTGTCATGCGATTTGCTCAAACAAAAAAAAGAGAAAAAAAAAGAATCAAAAGAAAAGCCCGTTAAGTCAAATCTTGCGAACAAGCGATTTAGGCAAAAATTAGGGTACCCCGCTGGACTTCAAAATTGAAGAAACTCTGAAGAGTTAGTCCAGGCAAAAGTTAGGGGAAAACGAAAAAACGAAAAAGCGAAAAAGGATTACGAAAGAAAATCCTTAGAAAAGAACGAAATCGTGTGGCTCCGGACGCCAAAAAACGAAAAGCAAATGACTGTCACTCCGAAAACGTGTGGTTTTCCCGAACTGTCACTCCTATCATGTAGCCTTCAAAAGGTGAACGCTAAGGTCGAATTAGCTGGATGTAGGATTAGAGAACATCAAGGAGAATGGGTGGGTTAAAACGAATTTTGAGCCTTTATCCTTTCCTTCTTAAACCGTGAACCTGACCACGTTACAACCTTTAAAAGTCCTAATTGAAATAGGTTTGTTTGAAAGCATGCTTCGGTAAAGATCACATCGAAACTAACTCCTTGAAAGGATTCCTCTTACAGCGTTGTACTGACATGCTGATGAATGATTCATGCACTTTATGTCACAAAATTTTTCCCAGTGAACAACAATGAATTTTCAAAAACTGCCATATGCATTGCATTTGATATGTCTTTTATGCAGAATAGTTTGTTTTACTTACGAGTAAGCGCTTGACAGAGGGAATGTTTCCACGATGGAAAGATTTGATCAGGACAGAATGCAGAACGTCAGAATATTTCGGTGAACCGGGGAAAGCTATATCAAACGATCACGACATGTGAGTCAACCATCCAAAAGTAAGTTAATTTGGGGCAATCAAGTCAAGATTTGATGAATCTCTCACAGCTAAGGTATCTCCCCACAGATCAGCCCATGAGGGGCAAAGTCACGACAAGGCTGGGGCAGGCCACCCCAAGAGTGCCGAAGCTATCTGTCACGGTGAATTTCGGATATCAAGCTATTGATTAAATTGAATCTTAATTCATTTACAACCAGACTTTAATTTATCCAAAGAGGAAAGGTTTAAAGAAAGAAAAACCTATAAAGATGCAAAGCAAAAGGCAAGGCCTAAAGCTGAGCAAAGAGAGATCTAAAGGTCCAGGGGTTGGTTATACCTAGGGAAGGTGTTAGCATCCTAAGCATCTGTAGTACTCTACAGGAACCTCTTGTCAATATTTGTGTTTGCTAGGGGGAAAAGTGCTAAGGTAAAGATCTAAAATATAAAGGTATGTACAAGTTTGCTCGCGAAGACATCGCATCTCGTGCCTACGTATCTTGACGGGAATGGAATCAGAGCAATCGTAGTTCCCCTTGCTAGGGATGAGGAATTCTTGACTGTGGTCAAGATTCCAAAGGGAAGTAAGCATTCATAGTGAAGTACTTACATGGAGTGCGGCGACTCCTCTTCTAAGTTGAGATTGTTAGGGTAGAGGATGTCCACGGCGGGACGCTAATCATGAGTACGGCGACTCAAATCCTAAGGCTAGGATAAAAGGGTAAAGGTTGTCCACAGCGGGACGGTAAACATGAACACGACGGCTCGAATCCTAAGGCTAAGATAAAGGGAAAAACATGAGCGTGGCGGCTCGAATCCTAAGGCTAGGATATAAAAGGTAAAGGTTTAAAAGATGTCCGCGGCGGGACGGTAAACGTGAGTACAGCGACTCAAGTCCTAAGGCTAGGATGAAGGGGAAGAATGTTGACAACAGATCAAGCTTCAGTGTACTTAGCAGATGAAATAAAATGAACATGGTAACAAGCAAAGATGAAGTCCTACCATGTTAGCTAACATTTAAGAACATGAATGCAAACAAGTATCACAAACAATCACAAGTATATCAAAAGAAAAATTCATCTGCGTATGCGAAAACGATCACAGAACGTACATAACTTGCACATAGTCAAAAGAGATGAAAAATTAGGAAAATATGGAAATAAAAAATATGACATGAAAGTAGACATTAAGATGAACAAAATGCAAAAAGAATGGGTGAAAAATGATTAAAATTGAGAGAGATGTGAATTTTTAAAGATGGGATGAAAAATGACAAAAATTAACAAAAGGGTTGCCCTCCTCAGGGGTCGAACCCAGGTTCATGGCATGCAAGGCGCTTAAGTGACAAGGTGACTACCACTGGGGTGGCTATACATCCGTTTGTAAATGCCACCCCATAAATATATGAAGGGTGTTTCAAAACCAGGTTGGGCATAAAACAAAGTCAAAAACTCAGGATTGCATTTTCATCACAACTTTCTCAAATCTTAATGTTTTTTGACAAAATTTAGGTCTAAATTGTGTAGAATTTCACAAGGAACAAAATGGAAATATTAGTTTTTTGAAATTCTCCTTCTATTTGAAAACCCGATAGTACATGCCTTTTGAGTTTTGAAAATGCAATTTGATATGAAGCTCATGTTGCAGCTAGTTCTAAATCAAAATGATCATGCCCACACACCATAAAATTGATAATGAATGATTCTAACCACAAATTTAGGTTGAAAACCAACTGTTGTGAAAAATAGTGTTCAAGTTGCAAATCATATGGACATGATGCATGATGAAGTGTATGTCATGTTCCAGTCAGCTTTAAGTTCAAACAATCATGTAAACATATTACATATGAGTTAATAAGTGAGTCAAAACACCTGATTACATTCAAAACAAACGGTAACTCAGATTGACACTCAAGTTGCAACTTTTAACATGAAGAGACATGATAATGTGGGAATCTAATTCTAAACCAATTCAGATCAAATTAAACGTGTGTACACATCACACATATGGTATAGAGTGAGAGCCAAACAAAAACAAAGTTTAAAATAGACTGTTATGCAAAGTGTCATTTGGAATTGCAATTATGGCATGTCCAAGGCATGAAGATATCAGTTCAAGGTTACAGCTCATTTCAGTTCAAGTCAAACATACACACATGTTGCAAATATACATTTAAGTGGATTCAAATGACCAAATTGGTGCAGGGCAAGCTTTTGTGAGAATTGGTGCTCATGTTGCTCAAATGTGTTTGTGAAGTGTGGTGTGAAGTCAGGTTTGAGTTCCAAATATTTCCAGGTCAATCAAAACATGTGTACATGCTATAAATGTGTTATGAAGTGGATCCAAACAGGTGTTGATGTTAAAAACAAGTTAACATGAAAAATGACATTTCAATTGCAAGTAAAACATGATATAATGCAGTTGGAGAACCAAGTCAGAATTGATGCAAAATTAGGTCATGTAAACCATATGTACATCTCACATATTTGATAATGAATGAGTGCAAACAAAGAAACCAGACCAGAATGCTTTGGAATGCAAAGTGAGGTGTGTGCTGCAAATTGGCATTTATTGTGATGCAGTAGGATGTTCAAATTCAAATTCAAGCACATTTTGACCATATGAATCACATACACATCTCTCATATATACAAACAAGTGAGTTCAAACATGGCTGATATGAAACTTGGTGAGTTAAGTGCAAGTTTTGTGAAGTGAGATGCATGAACATGTTCAATTTCTGTTCAAAGCAATTTCAGACCAATTCAAACACATACACATCTTATATTCATGATATTGAGTGGATTCAAACACCAAAATAAGTTGGAAACAGACTGTCATGAAAAGTGATTCACAAAATGCAAGTTCTCATGAAAATGAGGCATGAGATATGAATTTTCAATTCCACATACTTTCTGATTCAATTAATCATACACATAGCATACATACATGATATTGAGTAAGTTCAAACACAATTTGGGGCTAACATAGGACTGTCATGAAAAATGAGGGTTTGAGTGAAAACTTGGCCATTTTGATACAAGACATGAAAAATGTAGTTCATCATTTTAAGCACTATTGACCAAATTAACTCCTCACACATATTGAATGCATGATGTTCGATGAATTTGAGCACAAATTTAACCATCTCTAGGCCTGAGATCACAGTTGGTATATTCATGATAGAATTTGATACAAGACATGACATACTTCCAACATAATGAACCAAAATGCTAGAACATGAAATTATGGTGCAAATCAAAGATGTAGTGTTTACATACCTCTAGTAGACTGTGTTGAGTAGATTAGAACACCAAGAAACCCAGAGGAACTTCCAAATACACTAGCTTTGAAGTTTTCTTCTTTTTGAAGCAAGAATGCAATCTTTGTGACAATTGGAAAAATAAACTCCACCAATGATCTTCAACACTTTTGACAGTTGAGAAATGATATATGAGAGGTGTTTGATTGATTAAAACACCAAGCAAATGCATAGAACAAGTTTTGGCTGATTTTATGGCTTTTGGTCAAAGTAACTTGGTATGGAAGTTGACTTTTTGAATGGTGAGGTTTTTGAGTGGTCTAAGGTCTTGGACACCTTCTATATCATATTTAGAGATTGTGTGGATGATTGTTGAGGTGTTTGAATGTAGAGAACTGAGTTTGGCAGCAAAACTACCAAGACAGATTTTTGGTGGTTTTTGACAATTTTGTGATTTTGGTGATTTTTGAAGTAAGATGTGAAAGAGTGAGAGCTTTGTGTTTCTCTGGTTTTTAGAATCAATATTGTCCAAATGAAGTGATGAGGGCTCCCTTTTATAGGCAAATGAAGAGGGGGGCAGATTTGGAGGTTTCTTCACATTAAAGAAAGGTTTTACAACTTTGGATCAAACCTTCACAAAGGGGTTTCCTTGGCTGATAGGTAAGCCCAATAGTCAAGCAAAATGATGATTTTGAATGGGCTAAATGTAGTCTAGAGGGTGTAGGTTGATGGATGGTTCAGATTCACTTTTCCACCTTATGCTTGCCTTATGATTTCAAATGCAAGTTGTAAAGCCACTTGCAAGCCCACTTGCAAGTTTGGCTAATTCCATCTCCTATGCATTTTCTTCACATTTCTATGCTTCCAACTCTCTACATATCAGAAACAACAACATCCAAAGGCTGAGTTTGGTCAGATTAATGAAAGAATGGATTCTTGAAATTTTGACAATGTGGGACTAAAGTGAAAAACCACCAATTTGCCATGACCATAACTTTCAGCTCACAAATCCTTTTGAGATGCGCTAGTACTTTTTAGAAATCCCTCAAATATCTCTAAAACATTCATGTTTTCATGAGTTTCAATTTCCCAAAGGAACTTGGTCAAAAAGTCTCTCAAAGTTGCTAGAAAATGAACTTAAAAGTGAAATTTCTCTAAGTCTTTTTCCTTTCTTGAAATGAATTTGATCATAACTCCAAATCTATGCATTTTCAGATCATGGACCACTTAGGGACTTTTGTAGGATTTGTCAATAGCTTTCAAATGAGCTTTGAACCACTTCATTTGGATGTGTGGTTAAGGAGTTATGGTTTAGCCCCTTTCAAAACCCTAATTTCCCGATTTTTCGATTACTCCTTCATCCTTGATCCAATGGTCATGAAAATTGATAGGAAAGTGCAGTATGACATAAGGAGCATTTTTGATTCACGCCTTGAAGTCCAATTCCTTAAATTTGAAGAGTTGACTTTTCGGTCAACCGTACGATCGATCGGTGACTACCGAGTCGCCTGTTGACACTCTGGACCTCCTGAGACTTTGACACTTCTTGAATGAACTTTATTAGGCTATATGAACTTCATGGACCATGATTCCACCCTTAAAACACCTTCCAACACCAAAGTCAAACTATAGTTGACTTTTACCGGTCAAAAACTCTAATCGGGTGTCCTGAAATGCACTGTTCTTGATTCTGAGGTAACAACCTCAAATTGGATCCCCCATTGACATCACATGATACCCTTGATCCTGTTTCTTGATTAAATTAGCCTAAAACTTTGATTGATCACAAACCCTAAAGCTTCGATTTGACTGTACAAAACCCTAATTCATCTGTAACTTGAAAAAGATAGACTTGATCCTGTTTCATGATTAAATTAGCCTAAAACTTTGATTGATCACAAACCCGAAGCTTCGATTTGACTGTACAAAACCCTAATTCATCTGTAACTTGAAAAATATAGACTTGCACTGGGTTAGGGTTTAGATAATTCATGAGTATGCCCCTAAAATGAGAATGAGAATCTAAGGGGTCAAAATTTGGGGTGCAACAGTTGCCCCTATTTAAATATCTTCACTAGATGGAACTGAGAGATGACAATCCTCGTAGAATCGCAGTGAAAGGTATTTAAATATAAAAAACCAAAAATTTTGTCCCTTAGATCCGATGATATGCAAAAGGACAGGTCATGATATGCCATGAATTCTAAATGATGCTTTATGATGCAAGACAAATGAAACCACACGAGCAAGAATAAAAGAACGACGTAACAATGAGTAACTGTTTACTGGGGACAAACAGCAACACCGGGGGAAAGAGGCAAATGGGGAATAAAGCACTCATGATGCCAAGGAAAATGGAATTCATCCACAAGGTAAGACGCGAGTAAAACACGACCTCGGGAGAAAGGAGCAAATGGGGAATAAAGCACCCAAGTAAAATAAAATCTTCCACAAGGTAAGACGCGAGTAAAACACGACCTCGGGAGAAAGAGCAGATGGGAGTAAAACACCATGATGCCAGGTAAATGGGGGATAAGACACCCAGGTAAAACAGAGTCTTCCACAAGGTAAGACGCGAGTAAAACACGACCTCGGGAGGAAAGGTAAATGGGGAATAAAGCACCCATGTAATGCATATGCATATGAATTATGCTTATGACATACGTATGTATAAACTATGCAGATGATATGTGATCGAATGCAAATGCAAATGTAGATGACAAGGCTCGACTCTTTTGGTGAGAAGACAAGACCGGAAGACTGATTCCTCAACACGAAGATCACTTTCAATCTGCTTGGGGACTCAAGATGCTGTTGATGAACACATCTCTGCCGCACTGAAAAATTGTGTCAAGTAGATGATCCTTGTAGGAAGGATAAAGAGCTGTTTGGGGTTTCTTCAAGTAAACTGCCCCAGTTTAGCTGTCTATTAAAGATGAACTGATGATGACTTCAGCTTGTCTGATGTTGACTGATGCATCAGATGCTTGGAGAGCTTGCCCCAGTCTGAGTCTTGAAATATATTCTAGATAAACCAAATCTGAGAATACCATGCCTTGAACAAATCTTCAATTGATTCTTAGACAAGATGTAAAAGGAACTTGCCCCTGATAGGATCACTTGACCAAGTTTCTCAATGTTTGAAAATTCCTTGAGAGGAAAGCCAGTTTGCAATCAAAAGTGTTCATACAAACATGGTAATGTAAAGTTCATGCAACTTTTTGAAATCAAAATCACTTGGAAAGATGCAAAGTAAATGAGTCATCGATCTGAACACGGTAGTTCAAGACACTCAAAGTTTAGAGTAAAGGTGTATTGCCAAAATAATTGATTCAAAAAGATCTTTTGGAGTCAGTTTACGCAACCTTGCTGTAGTATGCTTTCAAAATAACCTTGTTTCAATTAGGTCTTTTGAGGGTTGTAATGTGTCCTGGTTCATGGTTTAAGAAACAAAGGATAAAGGCTCAAAGTTTATTTGTACCCACCCAATCTACGTGATGATCTCCAGTCTTATGCTCAGTTAAATCAAACTATGTGCTCAGGTTCCCATAGGTTAGGAATTGCACTGATAATAGCCCAGATGATGGTTCAGAAGTCAATAGATTTTTCGAAAAGGCAGTCACTGCTTCTTTACAACATTTGGTTGTTTTTTGACATTGAGGGTTTTTAAAGATCTCTTCTTTTTATTATCCCTAACTTTTGCCTGAACTGTTTCCCTTTTTTTAAACATACAGTCAGCGGGATGCCCCAGTTTTGCCTAAGTCTCCTTCATAGGTTTTGACTTAGCGGGCTTTTCTTCTGATTTACTTTTTTTTTTATTTTATTTTTTATTTTATTTTTGAAAGAAAGTGACTGCCTGGCTTAATGATCACGGTGAACCATCATCGGCTTCTTGGCTTGAAAAACATCCTCGACACTTATTTGTTGTGTGCGAAGGAAAAAATTGTAGTGGTTGCGACCTTTATATGAAAGGTGTATCGCATGAACATATAACCGAGTTAACTGAGAACTGCCCACCCCAAGGTTAAAACTGCGGGTTTTTGTAAAGAAAGAAACTCCAACTTCTAGGCTCGAAGGGGTTAACGAGGGATTATCTTCCTTATTTCTCCAGTGTTTAGGAGTTGAAACAATGTCTTACATCGTCAACAAAGTTTGATTGAAAGCATACTGACAACAATTATGGGTATCACATTTTCATCATCCTCCCTCAAATAATTGCATAATCAAAAATTTGGACAAGGAGTAAATATTTGAAAGGTAAAGCATACAAGATGCAAATAGGACAAAATGAATTGAATCAAAAGTTGCAATGCTCATACATTAAGATGAAAGTACATACACTAATTAAAAGCAAACAGCTTAAACAAAATAAGGAAAGTTCAAATAGTGAGAAATAAAAGGCCTGGTGACTAAACCAGTACAAGGATGAGTTGTCTTGTCTGAAACACTGGCATTAAAAAGATAGTCTGCTGAAGTCGGACTGAAGCTTCACATTTGATGTACTGGCAGAGGATTTTTCTGAACATTCGGATGGCTGTCCGTAAAATCAAGGATTCCAATTCTAATCAATTCACGCACCCTAGCTTTCAATGCAAAACAATGCTCCAAGTCGTGGCCTGGGGAACCCTCGTGAAAAGCACAATGGAGATCAGCTCTAAATCCAACTGGAGGAGGATTAGGAGGGGGTGGCAAAGTCTTTGTAGTGATCAGCCCTTGTTGAACCAGGCTTGGATACAATTTTGTATAAGTCATGGGAATAGGATCAAACTGATTCTTATTCTGATACTGGTTCTGCCTAACAGTAGGGCGTTGAGGAATTTGAACTGGTCGTGGAGCAGCAATAGCAGCAATAGTAGGGTGATTATACTGAGGTCGGGGATGAGGCCTCCTCACTTCATCCATGACAACATTAGTATGTTCTTTCTTTTTATGGAAATTCCCAAAGGATTTCTTTGCACCGTTAGAAGATTCAACAACTTTGGACACCTTACCATTTTCCAGCCCTTCTTCTAACCTTTGGCCAATGGTTACCAGACCTGTAAAACTCGAAGAGACGCTCCTAATCATCTTTTCCCAATAGAAGGGAGACAAAGTATCCATGAACATTCCAGTTAGCTCTTTCTCTGCTAGAGGGGGTTCAACTTGGGAAGCTAACTCTCTCCAACGTTGAGTGTATTCTTTGAATGATTCCCTTTCACTTTGAGACATGTTTTGAAGTTGACGACGGTCAGGAGCCATATCCAGATTGTATTTGTATTGTCTCATGAAGGCATTGGCGATATCTTGGAAGCAGTGGACACTGTTATGTTCCAAATTCATATACCACTTTAGAGAGGCACCACTCAAACTGTCTTGGAAGCAGTGGATGAGCAACTTCTGATTGTTGGTGTAGGCTGCCATCCTTCGGTAGTACATAACCAAATGGGCTCTTGGACATGAGTGCCCCTTATATTTCACAAATTCTGGAGTCTTGAACTTGGCAGGCATAACCAGATCAGAAACTAAGCACATATTGTCAGCATCGACATTAAAGAAATCAGTGCCCTCAACTGCTTTGAGTCTCTTGTCTATGTTTTGAAACTGTTCACGGACAATCTCAGGTTCAACAAAATCTTCATGGTTTTCACCTTGAGCACTAGCAGCATTGTAGTCAAAGAAAGGAGTCTCAAAGGGAGCTCAGCCATTCTGAGAAACAGTGTGGACCACAGGTCTGGGCTCTGTAAAGACGGGAGCTTGAAAAACTGGTCTGAGAGTCTGACCAATCATGGCAGTAGATGCAAGAGGTGGAGAATAGTTGGGAGGTAAACCAAACTCTGGCCAAGTTGATTGTGGCATTTGAACAGGAGGAGGCTCAACACTAGAAACTTCCTGAATAACAGTTCTTTGAGATGGCTCTCCTCTGGCAATCAATACTTGAAGCATCTCAGTAAGTTTAGTCATGCCTGACCTCGATTCATCGATCTCCATTCAAACTTCTGCATTGTGTACTTCCTGCTCTGACATCTTGCATCTATAGTTAGCTCTAGTCTGATATCGGTGTCGAGGAATCAGCTTGACAACTCAAAGGTACGCTGGACAATGAAGACAGCTGGACATGAGCGACCGGACAAACAGAGGTATGCAAGGAACCATGCAAAGATGCAAATGCAATGCGATGCAAGAGAAGATACAAATCACATATAACAGGATCAAAGGTTCGAGATCACAGCCTGGGGCTTGAGTAAAGAACCAACCATAAGGTGTGTACTAGGGGTAAAGCACTTGTACAACAGGTTCTAACAAAGTTCCCAGAGTCAACAACCCATCTTTCGGATATTATCGACACACCAAATACTTGGAAATCAATAATATTCTCAAGAGAGTCTCGTCTGAGTGTAGTATCACGTATCAACTACTTCGGAATTACTCCTTCATAGTCATCGCACTACGTCCTAAAAGGCCAAATGGGGTAAAAGGTAACCAAAAGTCCTCAGTATCAAAGGCTCATAGGTTGAAAGTAGTAATGTTCTCACGAATACTCGTTCAACAAAACTAACTCTCAATAGGGCCTCCACTGAGTGGTGGTTTCTCAAGTCAGCTTGGTCGGGAATCAACTCCCTACAAGCCTTCTTAAATATACCGCCATCCTATCATAAGTGCGCTCAAGTACGGGTATAGTACTATCCTTACCACTCAAAGTAACAAACCTGCATACAGAAAAACCCAAGCACAAACAGATAGATGTACAAATATATACAAATATAAAAGCAAGTAACATAAAGCAAACATAAATATAAACAAGGTGGGCTTAACCCTCTTAGGGGAAGTTTTCCCCAGTGAAGTCGCCATTTTCTATCGGGGTGAAATTCGGATATCAAACTATTGATTAACTTGAATCTTAATTCATTTACAACCGGACTTTAATTTATCCAAAGAGGAAAGGTTTAAAGAAAGAAAAACCTATAAAGATGCAAAGCAAAAGGCAAGGCCTAAAGCTGAGCAAAGAGAAATCTAAAGGTCAGGGGGTTGGTTATACCTAGGGAAGGTGTTAGCATCCTAAGCATCTGTAGTACTCTACAGGAACCTCTTGTCAATATTTGTGTTTGCTAAAGTTGCTTGCTAGGGGGAAAAAGTGCTAAGGTAAAGATCTAAAATATAAAGGTATGTACAAGTTTGCTCGTGAAGACATCGCATCTCGTGCCTACGTATCCTGACGGGAATGGAATCAGAGCAATCGTAGTTCCCCTTGCTAGGGATGAGGAATTCTTGACTGTGGTCAAGATTCCAAAGGGAAGTAAGCATTCATAGTGAAGTACTTACATGGAGTGCGGCGACTCCTCTTCTAAGTTGAGATTGTTAGGGTAGAGGATGTCCACGGCGGGACGCTAATCATGAGTACGGCGACTCAAATCCTAAGGCTAGGATAAAAGGGTAAAGGTTGTCCACAGCGGGACGGTAAACATGAACACGGAGGCTCGAATCCTAAGGCTAGGATAAAGGGAAAAACATGAGCGCGGCGGATCGAATCCTAAGGCTAGGATATAAAAGGTAAAGGGTTAAAAGATGTCCGCGGCGGGACGGTAAACGTGAGTACAGCGACTCAAGTCCTAAGGCTAGGATGAAGGGGAAGAATGTTGACAACAGATCAAGCTTCAGTGTACTTAGCAGATGAAATAAAATGAACATGGTAACAAGCAAAGATAAAGTCCTAGCATGTTATCTAACATTTAAGAACATGAATGCAAACAAGTATCACAAACAATCACAAGTATATCAAAAGAAAAATTCATATGCGTATGCGAAAACGATCACAGAACGTACATAAATTGCACATAGTCAAAAGAGATGAAAAATTAGGCAAATATGGAAATAAAAAATATGACATGAAAGTAGACATTAAGATGAACAAAATGCAAAAAGAATGGGTGAAAAATGATTAAAATTGAGAGAGATGTGAATTTTTAAAGATGGGATGAAAAATGACAAAAATTAACAAAAGGGTTGCCCTCCTCAGGGGTCGAACCCAGGTTCATGGCATGCAAGGCGCTTAAGTGACAAGGTGACTACCACTGGGGTGGCTATACATCCGTTTGTAAATGCCACCCCATAAATATATGAGGGGTGTTTCAAAACCAGGCTGGGCATAAAACAAAGTCAAAAACTCAGGATTGCATTTTCATCACAACTTTCTCAAATCTTAATGTTTTTTGACAAAATTTAGGTCTAAATTGTGTAGAATTTCACAAGGAACAAAATGGAAATTTTAGTTTTTTGAAATTCTCCTTCTATTTGAAAACCCGATTGTACATGCCTTTTGAGTTTTGAAAATGCAATTTAATATGAAGCTCATGTTGCAGCTAGTTCTAAATCAAAATGATCATGCACACACACCATAAAATTGATAATGAATGATTCTAACCACAAATTTAGGTTGAAAACCAACTGTTGTTAAAAATAGTGTTCAAGTTGCAAATCATATGGACATGATGCATGATGAAGTGTATGTCATGTTCCAGTCAGCTTTAAGTTCAAACAATCATGTAAACATATTACATATGAGTTAATAAGTGAGTCAAAACACCTGATTACATTCAAAACAAACGGTAACTCAGATTGACACTCAAGTTGCAACTTTTAACATGAAGAGACATGATAATGTGAGAATCTAATTCTAAACCAATTCAGATCAAATTAAACATGTGTACACATCACACATATGGTATAGAGTGAGAGCCAAACAAAAACAAACTTTAAAACAGACTGTTATGCAAAGTGTCATTTGGAATTGCAATTATGGCATGTCCAAGGCATGAAGATATCAGTTCAAGGTTACAGCTCATTTTAGTTCAAGTCAAATATACACACATGTTACAAATATACATTTAAGTGGATTCAAATGACCAAATTGGTGCAGGGCAAGCTTTTGTGAGAATTGGTGCTCATGCTGCTCAAATGTGTTTGTGAAGTGTGGTGTGAAGTCAGGTTTGAGTTCCAAACATTTCCAGGTCAATCAAAACATGTGTACATGCTATAAATGTGTTATGAAGTGGATCCAAACAGGTGTTGATGTTAAAAACAAGTTAACATGAAAAATGACATTTCAATTGCAAGTAAAACATGATATAATGCAGTTGGAGAACCAAGTCAGAATTGATGCAAAATTAGGTCATGTAAACCATATGTACATCTCACATATTTGATAATGAATGAGTGCAAACAAAGAAACCAGACCAGAATGCTTTGGAATGCAAAGTGAGGTGTGTGCTACAAATTGGCATTTATTGTGATGCAGTAGGATGTTCAAATTCAAATT
Source organism: Lathyrus sativus (assembly GCA_963859935.3). Classification (NCBI taxonomy): domain Eukaryota; kingdom Viridiplantae; phylum Streptophyta; class Magnoliopsida; order Fabales; family Fabaceae; genus Lathyrus; species Lathyrus sativus. The sequence goes on from OZ012737.1 coordinate 544,041,672, forward strand.
CAAGCACATTTTGACCATATGAATCACATACACATCTCTCATATATACAAACAAGTGAGTTCAAACATGGCTGATATGAAACTTGGTGAGTTAAGTGCAAGTTTTGTGAAGTGAGATGCATGAACATGTTCAATTTCTGTTCAAAGCAATTTCAGACCAATTCAAACACATACACATCTTATATTCATGATATTGAGCGGATTCAAACACCAAAATAAGTTGGAAACAGACTGTCATGAAAAGTGATTCACAAAATGCAAGTTGTCATGAAAATGAGGCATGAGATATGAATTTTCAATTCCACATACTTTCTGATTCAATTAATCATACGCATAGCATACATACATGATATTGAGTAAGTTCAAACACAATTTGGGGCTAACATAGGACTGTCATGAAAAATGAGGGTTTGAGTGAAAACTTGGCCATTTTGATACAAGACATGAAAAATGTAGTTCATCATTTTAAGCACTATTGACCAAATTAACTCCTCACTGTCGCTACTGCGAAAATCGGCGCCGGCTGACAGAAGAGTCGCCACCGTGCGTTATTTATCCCTCAGAGCGGGAAAGGAAACGCTCGAAGTAAACCTCGCAAAAAACGGGGAAAAGGTATGGTCATCGCAACCATAGCCTGGGTTCGGGAGTCGGTTACGCAAGGGGAAGGTATTAACACCCCTCACGTCCGTCGTACTCGACGGGATCCACGCTTGCTTGGGTTGTCTACTGGATGCAAAACAATCTTATCTACGGCTGCTAAATCTAAACGGAAGGGAATTGACTCGATAGAGCGTCGCACTCTATGCCTACGTATTCTCAAGAGAGAAAGTCAGAGTCAACGTAGTTCGGGACTACAGGGAAAATTGGCTCGCCAAGACCTCGCGTCTTGTGCCTACGTACTTCCACTGCATGGAAGATCAGAGCTTTACGTAGTTCAGACTAACTATGGCTAGACAACATTCTCACACAGCAGTGAGAAAAACAACTGGCTTCAAAGGTCGGGAACCTATGGTCAAAACTATGGCTTGGTCTCAAATGCACTTGGGCAAGAGAGAAAAAGGGTATCAACTAGTCGTTAGCGGGAAAGTCTCGATCGCACAGCCGCGAGAGAACAAAAGTTAGTCGTTAGTGTGCTCGCTAGGATATCGCATCCTATGCCTACATATCTTCGTCTGGTACGAAGAATCAGAGCAGCTGTAGTTCGGCTACTATCGGACCACAGCTCAAATCTCGTTTTATTCATCTCTGAAAAATGATTACAATGAGTGGATACTGAAATAAATCTCCTAGGAAACGCTATCCTATTCTATCCTGAAAAATTGAATGGAAAGAGCCCCCTAACAAACGGGCTTCTAAGCTATCCTAAAAGTCGAGAAATAAAATCTATGAAAATATCTCCTAAAGAAAATGCTTTAAAAAATATTAAACCTACTTTAATATTTTTTCTCTTTTTTTTTCTCCTTTTCTCTTTAACATATTTTTTCTCCATCTTTTCTCACTATTTTTCCCTTGAATATTTTCTCCTCTTTTCAAATTCTTCTTGAATGTTTTCTCCATATTTTTTCACTATATTTTTCTCTATTCTTTTTCTTTTTCTTTTTCTCAAATATACTTTTTTTTTCATTTTTCTTATAAGATTTTCTTTTTCACTTTTCTTTATTTCTTTTCTTTCCAACTTCTTTTTTTCTATTATTATTTTTTTTATATTCTTTTCCAATAGAAAAGCTAAACAACATAAAAAATAAAGAAAAAAAATACAAAAGAAGGGAGGGGGGTACACTGGTCACAGGGGTGTACAAGCAGAAATAATAAAAAAACTGCAGGGCCCAGCCCAAAAACGCAGGGGGTGTGTGTAGAAGCAATCTGGGGGTATGCCAGAAAAATTGGGGCCAAAGCCCAGACCTTGTCCAAAAACGGAGGGAGGTGTGTGCCAAAAAAATTGTAATTGGGCCCTGAGGCCCATTCTCCTCCTCTTCTCCCTTCTCAGTTTCTGAAGAAACAAACCCTAGATCTGTCTCCAACTTCCTCCGCCGCCGCCGTCACCCCTCTCCATCTCCTCCGTTCACAAGCTTCGCCAGAACGACGAACACCGCCTCACACAAATTAACAAGATCATCCCAATCCTGATCTTTCCACCCTTTCGATTCCATCCTCCTCTAACTCTTAACAGCAACTCATGTGGATCCTGAGATCTGTTCTTCGAAAACGAACGAAGTTGCGATTGAATGTTGATGAATTTTGAAGCGAGGTAGAGCTGACAAATCTGAGGATGAGTGATGAAGATCTAGAAGAAAGCTATAAAGACCACTCAAGATTGACGCAGATGTTTGGAGTAATTTCTGGGAAGATGATTCTGTTGATGAAGTTGTTTGCGTTATGAAGTTCTGATGGCGTTTACTGGAGAATCCGAACGATGAAGTTGATGTGATGATGTCATGGGAACAAATCTTGATGCAGGCTCTTGAAGTTGAAGATCTTGAATCAAGATCTGGAAACACGTCGATGATGAAGGCTCGATCAACCTTGATGAACCTGGACGAGTTTGAAGAATCTTCATCATCTTCTGGGTGAATCTGAGGATCGCTTGCGGATCTGGAAATCCTATGAAGATCCAGATGAAGGTTGCATCAGTTCTGGGGAAAACGCATGGATCTGAGAAAAATACATGGAAAACTGATGATTGTTGATGACTTCTGGAAAACAAGGACGAACACTGATGATGCTGATGAAGATGATCGGCGACGGTTGATGAGGATCAGGGAAAGGAGATGAAGATCATGAACTTCTGGACAATCTTGTGAAGAACAACGATGGTGTTCTTGAGAGTTTTGATGAAGGAGGAGGTTGACGATGAATGTTCATCGTCTTGGGATGAATTTCTGGAGTTTGTTGGTGGTTATGATGAGTTTTGCTGGGTTTAGTGGTGGAGACGCGGGGAAGAAGATGAGAGGAGGTTAAGGATGATGAAGGGAGGAAGAAGATGCAGGTGAACGGAGTCTGGGGATTTGTGTTCGCCGGTGGGGGATTGGTGGTGGCCGCCGGCCATGCAGGCCGGCCGGTGGCGTTCAGGTGAGGCGACGGGGAAAGGACGCATGGTGGCAGTTAGTGGAGTGGGTCTCTGCATGCCCTCCACGTGTGGGGCAGCGTGGCTGAGAGAGACTGAATGAGGGATACGTGGCGTGGCCTGAACACGCAGCGTGGGGCCCCCTCTTTTCAACACGTGGCCTGCTATTTATGCTGAGAAGCTCGCTGGAAGCTTCTGGAGCCTTCTGGGAGAAGCTGGAAAAATCTGGGGAAAGCTGGACGTTTTGGACTGAGACTGGACAAAAACACCAATGGGCCTTGCGAAAATGAACTAAGGCCCAACGAAAATGAATAAAAGAACTGCACAAAAAACTGAATTATGATTAATGAGAAATAGAAACTAAACTCAATTAAACCCTAAAAATTCCAATTAACTCCTAATTAATAATATTCTAAAATCTATATTAAATTTTGAAAAAGACTTTATTATTTATAAAACTCTATAAAAGACAAAAAGACTATTAATCTCTATATCTAAAAAATGAATTAAAACATATTAAACTATTAAAAATCTATTTAAAAATTATACTAATATTCTAGAAAATCCTATATCATCCTAAAATGAAAAATACTATTACATTCTATTTAAATTTCTAAAAAACTATATTACCATATTATCTAAAAATATTAAAATCTATTAAAAATTCTACAAATGATTTAAAATCTATTAAAAAAAATCCTATTAACCCTAAAAATGATTTAAAAATCTATTTAAACCCTAAAAAAAATCCTATAAAATCCAGAAAAAACACCATAATTCCCAGAGGGACAAAATGAGCACCGAACGACACAAAAATAATCGGTAAAAATAAACGGGCACCGAAACATCCCAAAAATCGATTCTACTGATTAAAAACACCTGAAACACGAGACGGGAGCTGTGATCCCTGATAAAGTCAATACAAATGAAAAATGCGTTGTATGCAATATGCAGATGCGAATGCGATTATGCGTCGAAACATCGAGCCAAATGCGAGACCCGGTTGGTCAAATTTTGGGGTGCAACAGCTGCCCCTATTCAAGCGACTTCGACCTGAATGGGTGAAGAGCGCTCAGCCTTCAAACATTCAAGGTAGATGACGGTTGAATACAAATGGAACCCTGAAATTTGCCAACCGCAAGAATATACTGCAAAGCTGCTTGAGGAATAGCTTCCAATAACTGAAGTTCGGTTATCACGGCAACATCTGGTCAATTTTCTGATACAATTTTCTTCTCCTTTTCAACACCTGTGTGACGCCACAAGTATTGAAATAATGCTTTGTAAAGCAAACACCTTGATTCCCATCTCTCTCGTGGGATCAAATCTGGTCGACTCACAGTTCAATGCGAACTTGAGGACAATTCTCCTGAGGAAATCTGAATGGAACTGCCTGGCACCTGTTTTGACAAAGGGGGCAGCTTCAGAAGTCTGATATATGTCAATCTCCTTGTTGTTGTTGTTGTTTTTTTTCCTGATGCCGACGTAATAACCAAATAAAGAATCACTCCGCTGGGGAAGACGAGAAGCTGAACCACACAACTCTGCAGGTGAACAAATTCGAAATCCAATAGGTAACCATCTTGGTCTATGTCTCGACATGCGTATGCTTGATAATGATGCAATGCCCTATATGACATGTAAATGTTATGCGTTTTGTTTGAAAATGCGAGGCCCAGACGGCATGGATATGCTATATGCTTGTATAAATGCAATGACTATATATGCAAATGCTAATGCAAGCTCGAGCTGCCAGAGAACACCAGGTCTGAAAACCACTTGGCAAAATAAATGCCGAAGGAAACGTCAACTCTACTGGGGATGACCTGAAGTCACAGAACCATCTCAGCAAAATAAATGCTGGAAACGGGAAATCAAATCCGCTGGGGATAACCGTTCTGCTGGAGAAATGAAAAGGCAACCCTGCTTGGAGACTTCACTGGGGAAAGAAAGACAACTTTGCTCGGGGATGCTTTCTTCAAACCATTGGCAACTGATTGTGCTCTGCGGGGATTGACCCAAACTGAGGTTGATTACGCGCGGCACACTGCTGGAAATGCTCCTACTATCAAGGATATCAATCTTAATCTGCTGAAGATACTCCTGATCCTACTCTGATACGGGATAACAATCTCGACTTTTTCGGGGATAATAAGCAACTTTCATCTGCTGAAGAGTAGCAATTCTGATTTAACAACATCCACAAGGAATTCAAACATTGCTCGGAGCACTTGGCATCAATCGAGCGTCGTATCGGGAAACATGACGGCATGCGAGTCATTGGGAAATACTGTGTCAGATACCTTTAGGTTTTTTTTTTTTTTTTTGTTTTACTGGTTTTAGGATAAACATGGATTATGTACACAGCGAAGAATACTAGACGAGAACTAGCATCCAAAGGTAGACTACCAGGCGAGAACTGATAGGAAAATGGGTTAGAAAATTGATTTGGTTTTTTATGAATATCAGACGGGGCTGACTGGATAACAGACTAAGAACAAGACAACCAGGCGAGAACTGGCTGAAAGTTGACGTGCACCAGGCGAGAACTGGTATAACACTCGGGTTAAAACACACGAGAACTGATTACGCGATGACATGTACCAGGCGAGAACTGATACAACACTTGAAGAAACGGTGACTAAACGAGAATTGGTTACCAATAAACTGCACCAGGACGGGAACTGCTGCTTACAATAAACTGCACCAGGACGGGAACTGCTGCTTACAATAAACTGCACCAGGACGGGAACTGCTGCTTACAATAAACTGCACCAGGACGGGAACTGATGCTTACAGACGGTGGGCCAGACGAGATCTGGTTACCGGTTTGCCAGGCGAGAACTGGACTTTGGAAACGACTGGTTACTGACACGCAACAGGTTTAAACTGCAGGATAATGATCCAACGACAACAAGACCTTCTTATCTGAAATGCTAAGGTTTTTGATAAGGGTATTGACATGATTCCCGATACTCAACTCCGGCTGGGGATAAACAGGCTGGCTTGCACAACTTGCCCCAGTACACTCAGCTGGGGATAACAAGACTGGCGTGCACAACCTGCCCCAGTACAATTCAACTTGGGAATACTTGCTCTGAACAGCTTGCTACGAGATGACTTCGAGAATATTTGCCCCGGTATCTGCATAACAATAGAATTCAATCTCCATTAGACACCTATTACCCTGAATGGTTTCAACATTCTCTGCGATGACTTGCCCCTGAATGAGCGTTCTAGCGACATAACCCGATCTGATTATCCACTGGAAGCATCTGCTTTCAAATCTCCGCGTTCTGAATAATTGCCCCTGATTGGCTCTCGAGAAGACTCACTTCTGATCAACTGCTTCTCAAACAAACTGCCCCTGCTCAACTGAAGCTTCGGGACTTGTCCTCAGACTGACTGATTCCGAACTTACTGGAAGATAATGCCCCTAATTCACAAGGCTTCACAACATACACCATTCTGGTTCATACTGCTGGATTACTCAGTCCTGCTCGATTATTCCCTGGTGGAATTTCTTTCATGCCAACTACTAACCTGCAATTAGAATCGTCTGTCTACGAAGGGTAATCTTAATGCAGTGGTTATGCAGATTTTGAAAAAATTTGAGCTGTCACTCATTTACATGCATATGATTGAGAGTGACGAATGAACCAAAGTTCAAACGCAGTGCTTACGTGGTCAGTGAAAATACAACAAGGATGTGACTAGCAAGTCAAGAAGGAGTCAGGTTACTCAACCTTATCGTAGTGCGCTTCAGAATGACCCTTACCTCAATTAGGTCTTTTAAGGGTTGTATCGTGGTCGGGTTCACGGTTCGCGAAACAAAGGATATTTGGCTCAAATTTTGATTTGTACCCACCCCTTCTACGTGATGTTCTCCGATCCTAAGGTTCAGTTAACCTGGCACAAGCACTCGCCTCTTCGAGAGGTATGTTGAATGGTAAGAACCATAGCTAAGGAATTCACAAGCTTTTCTTCTAGAGTGATAGTTACTCCTTCTTCGCTTTCGGTGTCTGTGTACACGACTTTGTGATTTGCTGGGGAAAATTTTCTTTTTAATCCCTCTTTTTCATTCTTTTGATTCCCTAACTTTTGCCTGGACTGACTCCTTTTGAGTTCTTTTCGATTTTGTTCTTTTTCTTTTGAAGTCCAGCGGGATGCCCTAATTTTTGCCTAAGTATTAACTTTCTAGCTTTTTCTTTCTTTTGACTTAGCGGGCTTTCTCATCCTCTTTCTTTTGGAACAAAGTCGTGTGACACTGGTTGCCTTGATTGCTCCGAAAGGATTGTAACTGTCTCACTCCTGATTGGTGAGGTTTAACCTCTTGAAAGGTGTAAACTGATTGGTCCTCGAAAGACAACACTCCTCTGTAAGACTTGAATGCTCGGTCAAGCTAACTGACAACTACCCTGCCCCGGGTTAAGATGTGAGGGTTAAAAAGTCCGAAAAAACTTCTACTTCCTGGCTCGAAGTGGTTAACAAGGGACTAACTCCTTATATCTCCAGTGTTTGGGGAATTTGAAACAATGCCTTGTACGTCATCGGTACGGTCTTATCTGAAAGCATACGATCATCGGTTATGAGTTTCAGTTTCGTCATCCTCCCTCCTAACTTTGCTAGTCACAGGGATAAAGTGGAGTGAATAAAAATGCAAGTGTCAGTGCAATGCAATAAATGAGCGACAGCGACATGATTAATTCAGAAAAATGCATAGTCACTTTATTATTATCACCATTCGAAACATACAATGTTTAAAAGCAGGTAGTAACTAACAGAAAAGAAACTACAAATGCAAATGATATAAAAGCTTGAGAAATGCCGCTGCTGAGGCGCCTGCCTGTCTGAACCACTGGCTTATGCTGGGGAACACCTTCCGAGTCTACGAGCTTAGACAGCTGAGCGGTTAGGGATGAACAAACAGAAATCCTTCTCGAAAGGAAATGCGATCCTGATCAATCAACTGCTGTACCTTCGCCTGAAATGCTTTACAATCTTCCGTTGAATGCCCTGGAGAGCCACCATGATAACCACACTGAACGTGGGGATTATACCCAGGAGGGTAAGGTTCTGGGACGGGCTTGAGAGCTTTAGGTTCCACCAAAGACTTCTGAATCAAAGATGGTAGCAACTGGCCATACGGCATAGGCACTGGGTGAAAAGGAGCATTCCTTCGTTCCAAATTGTTACGAGGTCGGTTCTGATTCTGACGCTGATTCTGATGACTTCGACCACGAGTTTGCTGCCTTGCAATGGAAGCGACATAAGGTTCCTGATAGGGTGCCCCAGGCACGGCTGTCTGTTCAGTATAACAAGCCACGGGAGGTACTGATCTCTGATAAGATGATGAACCAACAAAATTCACTGATTCGCTTCGAGGATATTCAACCTTTGGCATGACTGAGTTGATCGCAACTTCTTCTTCACTCCGATAGTCACAAGGGTATTCAGTTTCACCAGCTTGATCATATGAAGTAATCTGAACCTTCCCACTTCTTATGGAATACTCGAGGCGTTCTCCTAATGCTACCACGTCAGAGAAACTTGCCGGAATTCCGAGCAATCTTTTGAAGTACGGATATTGTAGGGAATCCACAAACATGCTTGCCAGCTCTTGATCTAACAGCGGTGGACGCACTTTAGCAGCAAATTCTCTCCATCTCTGAGCATACTTCCTGATCGGTTCATTGATCTCTTGAGACAACTCTTGCAAATGCATGCGATAAGGAGCAATGTCTAAATTATAATCGTACTGCTTCAGAAAATCTCTGGCTAAATCCATCCATGACTGAATCTGATTCCTCTCTAACTGCATATACCACCTCAAAGATGCCCCAGTCAGACTATCTTGAAAGCAATGGATCATCAATTTGTCATCTCGCGCGAACGCAGTCATTCTTCGACAGAACATCATCAAATGCAGCTTCGGACAGCTATCTCCCGTGTACTTTTCGAATTTCGGCACTTTGAACTTGTAAGGCAACACCAGGTCAGGAACCAAACACATGCCTACGGCATCCAGGTTAACAGCATCTTTGGCTTTCAAAGCTTTCAATCCTTCTTCCAATGCTCGGAGTCTTCTAGCCTGGTCGAGATCTCTTGGATCTACCATCCCAGCTATTGGAATATCCTTTCGGTAATTCATCACAGGGAAAGCAACACCTTGATTGTTAACAGGAGGAGGACGCTCATTCCGGGCAACAAACTGCTCATGTCGATCTCGGTCCTCAACAGAAGGCTGTACGACTTGGTCTGCAGCAACGTTGTTCACTTGCGGGGAATCTTCCATAGAATCATACAGAGGGTTGGACGCCATAGTGAACCCTGTCAAGGTGTTGGGAGACTGGAAATTGCCTTCAGACATAGCTACCAATAATCTTCAGCTGACTTCGACACTTGATTCTGCTCAAATCTACTCAACCCTTAGGTCGGTCTTCTGATAATCAACAGCTGCTCAATCCAAACTCCGGGTAATCACCTTCAGGAAACAAAGGCTGGATCAGAACTCTGGCTAGCTGGAGGATGATATGTAATATGATGCAACACTGATATGCACATGATATGCAATATGCAGCAAACAATGGGACCACAGCCCCCACACAAAACTGAACACTGCTGCGCTGCTGACGGAGACGTTCTCTGAAGAGAAGACCAAAATAACGGGTAGGTTGGAAGTCAAGTTTCCTGCACACAAAAAACCCCCCCCCCACTCACAGGTATGGACCTATATCTGACAAGGTACGGCATCCTATGCGGTCGTTAGCGTCACAGACTTTCAAGACTGACGATACGATTCCCAGAAGGAGTGGCATCATCAAGTCCTGAAGAGGCCTCACTTAGCTAACTTCCAAATGATCGGTTCCCAGAGTCGACAATCCTACTAACCAGCAACCCACGCCAACCAAAGGAAGGGACAGGAGGCCAACCAGCAGAACCTCGTCTGAGTGTAGATTTCATGGGACACCAAAGCAAGTCAAAGCAAGCGGGCACCCACTAATTTCTACTCTAATTCTAAGGTGCACTCAAGCCCAGGTCCGGCTTCTCTCAATATCAGAACACCCGTAACACCCCAACAGCAACAGATAATAAATAAACCCCAAACAAGCGCTAGGATTGACTCTCTCTTAGGGGACGTTGGATCCCACATGCATGAGAACCATCGCAGTCCTTAGCAGCCAGGGGACGTTGGATCCCCAGCAAAAACTCGCATAGGGAACTATCGCATTCCCCAGCAGAGTCGCCAGCTGGCGCTACTGCGAAAATCGGCGCCGGCTGACAGAAGAGTCGCCACCGTGCGTTATTTATCCCTCAGAGCGGGAAAGGAAACGCTCGAAGTAAACCTTGCAAAAAACGGGGAAAAGGTATGGTCATCGCAACCATAGCCTGGGTTCGGGAGTCGGTTACGCAAGGGGAAGGTATTAGCACCCCTCACGTCCGTCGTACTCGACGGGATCCACGCTTGCTTGGGTTGTCTACTGGATGCAAAACAATCTTATCTACGGCTGCTAAATCTAAACGGAAGGGAATTGACTCGATAGAGCGTCGCACTCTATGCCTACGTATTCTCAAGAGAGAAAGTCAGAGTCAACGTAGTTCGGGACTACAGGGAAAATTGGCTCGCCAAGACCTCGCGTCTTGTGCCTACGTACTTCCACTGCATGGAAGATCAGAGCTTTACGTAGTTCAGACTAACTATGGCTAGACAACATTCTCACACAGCAGTGAGAAAAACAACTGGCTTCAAAGGTCGGGAACCTATGGTCAAAACTATGGCTTGGTCTCAAATGCACTTGGGCAAGAGAGAAAAAGGGTATCAACTAGTCGTTAGCGGGAAAGTCTCGATCGCACAGCCGCGAGAGAACAAAAGTTAGTCGTTAGTGTGCTCGCTAGGATATCGCATCCTATGCCTACATATCTTCGTCTGGTACGAAGAATCAGAGCAGCTGTAGTTCGGCTACTATCGGACCACAGCTCAAATCTCGTTTTATTCATCTCTGAAAAATGATTACAATGAGTGGATACTGAAATAAATCTCCTAGGAAACGCTATCCTATTCTATCCTGAAAAATTGAATGGAAAGAGCCCCCTAACAAACGGGCTTCTAAGCTATCCTAAAAGTCGAGAAATAAAATCTATGAAAATATCTCCTAAAGAAAATGCTTTAAAAAATATTAAACCTACTTTAATATTTTTTCTCTTTTTTTTTCTCCTTTTCTCTTTAACATATTTTTTCTCCATCTTTTCTCACTATTTTTCCCTTGAATATTTTCTCCTCTTTTCAAATTCTTCTTGAATGTTTTCTCCATATTTTTTCACTATATTTTTCTCTATTCTTTTTCTTTTTCTTTTTCTCAAATATACTTTTTTTTTCTTTTTTCTTATAAGATTTTCTTTTTCACTTTTCTTTATTTCTTTTCTTTCCAACTTCTTTTTTTCTATTATTATTTTTTTTATATTCTTTTCCAATAGAAAAGCTAAACAACATAAAAAATAAAGAAAAAAAATACAAAAGAAGGGAGGGGGGTACACTGGTCACAGGGGTGTACAAGCAGAAATAATAAAAAAACTGCAGGGCCCAGCCCAAAAACGCAGGGGGTGTGTGTAGAAGCAATCTGGGGGTATGCCAGAAAAATTGGGGCCAAAGCCCAGACCTTGTCCAAAAACGGAGGGAGGTGTGTGCCAAAAAAATTGTAATTGGGCCCTGAGGCCCATTCTCCTCCTCTTCTCCCTTCTCAGTTTCTGAAGAAACAAACCCTAGATCTGTCTCCAACTTCCTCCGCCGCCGCCGTCACCCCTCTCCATCTCCTCCGTTCACAAGCTTCGCCAGAACGACGAACACCGCCTCACACAAATTAACAAGATCATCCCAATCCTGATCTTTCCACCCTTTCGATTCCATCCTCCTCTAACTCTTAACAGCAACTCATGTGGATCCTGAGATCTGTTCTTCGAAAACGAACGAAGTTGCGATTGAATGTTGATGAATTTTGAAGCGAGGTAGAGCTGACAAATCTGAGGATGAGTGATGAAGATCTAGAAGAAAGCTATAAAGACCACTCAAGATTGACGCAGATGTTTGGAGTAATTTCTGGGAAGATGATTCTGTTGATGAAGTTGTTTGCGTTATGAAGTTCTGATGGCGTTTACTGGAGAATCCGAACGATGAAGTTGATGTGATGATGTCATGGGAACAAATCTTGATGCAGGCTCTTGAAGTTGAAGGTCTTGAATCAAGATCTGGAAACACGTCGATGATGAAGGCTCGATCAACCTTGATGAACCTGGACGAGTTTGAAGAATCTTCATCATCTTCTGGGTGAATCTGAGGATCGCTTGCGGATCTGGAAATCCTATGAAGATCCAGATGAAGGTTGCATCAGTTCTGGGGAAAACGCATGGATCTGAGAAAAATACATGGAAAACTGATGATTGTTGATGACTTCTGGAAAACAAGGACGAACACTGATGATGCTGATGAAGATGATCGGCGACGGTTGATGAGGATCAGGGAAAGGAGATGAAGATCATGAACTTCTGGACAATCTTGTGAAGAACAACGATGGTGTTCTTGAGAGTTTTGATGAAGGAGGAGGTTGACGATGAATGTTCATCGTCTTGGGATGAATTTCTGGAGTTTGTTGGTGGTTATGATGAGTTTTGCTGGGTTTAGTGGTGGAGACGCGGGGAAGAAGATGAGAGGAGGTTAAGGATGATGAAGGGAGGAAGAAGATGCAGGTGAACGGAGTCTGGGGATTTGTGTTCGCCGGTGGGGGATTGGTGGTGGCCGCCGGCCATGCAGGCCGGCCGGTGGCGTTCAGGTGAGGCGACGGGGAAAGGACGCGTGGTGGCAGTTAGTGGAGTGGGTCTCTGCATGCCCTCCACGTGTGGGGCAGCGTGGCTGAGAGAGACTGAATGAGGGATACGTGGCGTGGCCTGAACACGCAGCGTGGGGCCCCCTCTTTTCAACACGTGGCCTGCTATTTATGCTGAGAAGCTCGCTGGAAGCTTCTGGAGCCTTCTGGGAGAAGCTGGAAAAATCTGGGGAAAGCTGGACGTTTTGGACTGAGACTGGACAAAAACACCAATGGGCCTTGCGAAAATGAACTAAGGCCCAACGAAAATGAATAAAAGAACTGCACAAAAAACTGAATTATGATTAATGAGAAATAGAAACTAAACTCAATTAAACCCTAAAAATTCCAATTAACTCCTAATTAATAATATTCTAAAATCTATATTAAATTTTGAAAAAGACTTTATTATTTATAAAACTCTATAAAAGACAAAAAGACTATTAATCTCTATATCTAAAAAATGAATTAAAACATATTAAACTATTAAAAATCTATTTAAAAATTATACTAATATTCTAGAAAATCCTATATCATCCTAAAATGAAAAATACTATTACATTCTATTTAAATTTCTAAAAAACTATATTACCATATTATCTAAAAATATTAAAATCTATTAAAAATTCTACAAATGATTTAAAATCTATTAAAAAAAATCCTATTAACCCTAAAAATGATTTAAAAATCTATTTAAACCCTAAAAAAAATCCTATAAAATCCAGAAAAAACACCATAATTCCCAGAGGGACAAAATGAGCACCGAACGACACAAAAATAATCGGTAAAAATAAACGGGCACCGAAACATCCCAAAAATCGATTCTACTGATTAAAAACACCTGAAACACGAGACGGGAGCTGTGATCCCTGATAAAGTCAATACAAATGAAAAATGCGTTGTATGCAATATGCAGATGCGAATGCGATTATGCGTCGAAACATCGAGCCAAATGCGAGACCCGGTTGGTCAAATTTTGGGGTGCAACACTCACACATATTGAATGCATGATGTTCGATGAATTTGAGCACAAATTTAACCATCTCTAGGCCTGAGATCACAGTTGGTATATTCATGATAGAATTTGATACAAGACATGACATACTTCCAACATAATGAACCAAAATGCTAGAACATGAAATTATGGTGCAAATCAAAGATGTAGTGTTTACATACCTCTAGTAGACTGTGTTGAGTAGATTAGAACACCAAGAAACCCAGAGGAACTTCCAAATACACTAGCTTTGAAGTTTTCTTCTTTTTGAAGCAAGAATGCAATCTTTGTGACAGTTGGAAAAATAAACTCCACCAATGATCTTCAACACTTTTGACAGTTGAGAAATGATATATGAGAGGTGTTTGATTGATTAAAACACCAAGCAAATGCATAGAACAAGTTTTGGCTGATTTTATGGCTTTTGGTCAAAGTAACTTGGTATGGAAGTTGACTTTTTGAATGGTGAGGTTTTTGAGTGGTCTAAGGTCTTGGACAGCTTCTATATCATATTTAGAGATTGTGTGGATGATTTTTGAAGTGTTTGAATGTAGAGAACTGAGTTTGGCAGCAAAACTACCAAGACAGATTTTTGGTGGTTTTTGACAATTTTGTGATTTTGGTGATTTTTGAAGATGTGAAAGAGTGAGAGCTTTGTGTTTCTCTGGTTTTTAGAATTAATATTGTCCAAATGAAGTGATGAGATCTCCCTTTTATAGGCAAATGAAGAGGGGGTCAGATTTGGAGGTTTCTTCACATTAAAGAAAGGTTTTACAACTTTGGATCAAACCTTCACAAAGGGGTTTCCTTGGCTGATAGGTAAGCCCAATAGTCAAGAAAAATAATAATTTTGAATGGGCTAAATGTAGGCTAGAGGGTGTAGGTTGATGGCTGGTTCAGGTTCACTTTTCCACCTTATGCTTGCCTTATGATTTCAAATGCAAGTTGTAAAGCCACTTGCAAGCCCACTTGCAAGTTTGGCTAATTCCATCTCCTATGCATTTTCTTCACATTTCTATGCTTCAAACTCTCTACATATCAAAAACAACAACATCCAAAGGCTGAGTTTGGTCAGATTGATGAAAGAATGGATTCTTGAAATTTTGACAATGTGGGACTAAAGTGAAAAACCATCAACTTGCCATGACCATAACTTTCAGCTCACAAATCCTTTTGAGATGTGCTAGTACTTTTTAGAAATCCCTCAAATATCTCTAAAACATTCATGTTTTCATGAGTTTTAATTTCCCAAAGGAACTCGATCAAAAAGTCTCTCAAAGTTGCTAGAAAATGAACTTAAAAGTGAAATTTCTCTAAGTCTTTTTCCTTTCTTGAAATGAATTTGATCATAACTCCAAATCTATGCATTCTGATCATGGACCACTTAGGGACTTTTGTAGGATTTGTCAAGATCTTTCAAATGAGCTTTGAACCACTTCATTTGGATGTGTGGTTAAGGAGTTATGGTTTAGCCCCTTTCAAAATCCTAATTTCCCGATTTTTCGATTACTCCTTCATCCTTGATCCCATGGTCATGAAAATTGATAGGAAAGTGCAGTATGACATAAGGAACATTTTTTATTCACTCCTTGAAGTCCAATTCCTTAAATTTGAAGAGTTGACTTTTCAGTCAACCGTACGATCGATCGGTGACTACCGAGTCGCCTGTTGACACTCTGGACCTCTTGAGACTTTGACACTTCTTGAATGAACTTTATTAGGCTATATGAACTTCATGGACCATGATTCCACCCTTAAAATACCTTCCAACACCAAAGTCAAACTATAGTTGACTTTTACCGGTCAAAAACCCTAATCGGGTGTCCTGAAATGCACTGTTCTTGATTCTGGGGTAACAACCTCAAATTGGATTCCCCATTGACATCACATGATACCCTTGATCCTGTTTCATGATTAAATTAGCCTAAAACTTTGATTGATCACAAACCCTGAAGCTTCGATTTGACTGTACAAAACCCTAATTCATCTGTAACTTGAAAAAGATAGACTTGCACTGGGTTAGGGTTAGATAATTCATGAGTTTGCCCCTAAAATGAGAATGAGAATCTAAGGGGTCAAAATTTGGGGTGCAACACTATCCTTTAACTTGAAGCACCTTTGTGAGGTTCAAAGCGCTGAAGCCGCTCGCATCAAACCGCCAGGCCAGAGATCTCAGGTTTCCTTTCGAGAGGATGTCACGAAGATCCCACAGGCTGAGCAAAAGCTGAAAGCGAAGGAACAATTCCTCTCCATATCTGCAGAGTTTATCAAAAGGCGTTATAGATTCTGGGGCAAGCCAGCGCGAGTTCATTTCATGGCATGTTTTTCCAAGCAGGATGACTCTTTCTTCCCCAGCTGGGTCAGTCGTGTTTCCCCACAGAATCTGAACATAGGACTGTGAGCATTGATGTGTCTCCCCAATTGGAGATAGATTCTCCCCAACAAGATGTATCCTAGGCAGGATCGTCATCTCCCCAGCTGAGTCAGGCACATAAGTGTATACTCGTTCCCAGCAGTGGGTCAACATGCAGTTCTCGTAGAAGACTATCCGTAAGTGTTCAACTCTCGATAGTTCAGACTGAAGTCTCCGGCAGAGTTGAAATTCCCAACAGAGTTGTGTTCTCCCCGACAGGTAGGATTTATTCCAGCATCTGGTTGCATTTCCTCGGCCGAGTTTGCAGTCCTCCAAGAGAGTCGAGTCCTTGGAAGTTGTTCAGGATATTCGTTTGTTTTCTCCAACAGGCGAGAGCGTTTGAGTAGTTGTGGCTATACTTCCCCGTCGGAATCCGTATCTCCAGGAAGGTTCTATCTGTGAAGGCCTTGCAGATTATTTCTGCGATTGAACTCGTTTCCTCAGCAGTGTGTGGTTCGTACACCCAGTTGAGTAAGTACAGGTTCTCGTAGAATTCTGTTTCCCAGCGGAAAGTCGTCTGAGATTCGTTTCCCCAGGTTAAGTCCAATTGAGATTGGTGTGATTTCTTCTCCACAGCAGGATGATTCCTTCTTCCCATCAGAATGGTTCTTTCTCCTTGATACGAGGGTTTCCTTCAGCATTTATTTTGCTCATCTGGTTCCGTAGCATTTTGCATGATTGCATAACATCTACCCTAAATGCATAGCATTTCCATCGTGTGGAGCATTACACCATTTTCAAACATATGCATGTGAAACACGAGTTAGGTCGTTACCGTTTTTGTGTGAAGGTGTTCCTCAACAAAGTTGTTTGTTCAGGATGATTCTTGAATTCCTCAATAAAGTTTATTCGTCCAGGATGATTCCTGAATCCCCAGAGCAGAGTTACTTGATAGTTCTCCAGAATCCCCAGCGGAGATGTGTCATCCCCAGCAGGTTTCAAACAGAGAAGTTGAAATTTCCCTTGAAGACTTGATGATTGAAGTCCGGCAGCAGTACCAAACTCCCCCTGACTTACTGATAAGGTCCGACTGCGATGTCCAAGCAGTTCTCCTGACTGACGCAGAGTGCCTGACGGCAGAAGATTAGATATCCTTATTGGTTCATGATTGACTAAGGATTTTATTTCCGACTTACTGACGAAGTCCGGCTGACACCCGAGAATTTCCTTGAATTCCCGATGGCATAATTGACTTGATTGTCAAACATCCAGTGACCTGACGAGTCCAGAGGTGACGTTAAGGAATTCTTCTGCTGTAACGCAGAATGCCCGACGACATAATCGACTATCCTTCACCGGTTACCGTGTAACCAGTGATCCCTTAGTGACTTACTGACGGAGTCTGACAGAAATGGTCAAACGTTTCTAATGACCTGATGAGTACAAAGGAATTCCTCTGCTATGATGCAGAATGACTGACGGCATAATCGACGATCCTTCACCAGTTACCGTGAAACCAGTGATCCCGTATTGACTTACTGACGAAGTCCGATAGAGATTGTCAAAAGTTCCTAATGGCCCGATGAGTCCAGAGGAATTCTTCTGCTGCCGTGTCGCAGAATTCATGACGGCAATATCAGCTATCCTTCACCAGTTACCGTGTAACCAAGGATCCCTTGATGACTTGAGGGCGAAGCTGCAGCGAAATCAGATG